>CM034155.1:405135428-407535428 GCA_019776745.2 Taxus chinensis
AACTTAGAGTCCTTTCTAATAACTACCTAAATCTTGCTAAGAACTAACCATGGCCTAGAACTATATGGCAATTAAATGGCCCCATTCCCCATTTACACATACTATAAGGTTTTTAAAACAATATTTATAAAATTCATTCTCACCTAACAAAAGTAGGGTTGATCCTCCACCCTTAGATCAAATCAATTTTAACCACAAGATCCTAGGGTTCCAACTAACCTTAAAATCCTTAAGAGTTTTTATTAAAGTATTTTCATTGTTCATTTCCCCTCGTCTGGTCTATTTGTTTTGTTAAAAATTTCAAGTTGGAGAAGAGGAAGCTATGGGAGCAAAGGAGGAAGAATTATGGAGGATCATACATGGAGATCTAGTTTAGATTAGTTTAGTGGTTTATCAATGTAATCTATTTCATTTAAGGATTGGGAGGGGGTCTCCTCTACCAATCTGATTTTATTTCAAGCTTTTGTATTTGGGTTTTTTAATTTGGGGCAAACTCTACCCCCATTGTTATAAATGAAGAGAAATGTTTTTTAATCTTCCATTTGTATGTTTTATTGCTCAAATCCATGGGATTACTCATTGTTTTCTTGTTGGTGATTATTAGTTAAATTTTACAACTTAAAATTTAGAATAAACCAGTTAAATTTTTAGCGTAGGCGCGGATCCGAGGAGTTCTGTCGTAAGTGACAGAATTGCTGCCCAAAGCAGACCGATGGTCCTGGGACCGCCGCCCTGTTTGGGTGACAAACCATGGACCGCTGCCCTACTGATCGACATTTTTGAGACCGCCACATTAGCCTGAGTGGCGGTTAAGGGACCGCCGTTATGCATAGGGCGGTGGTCCTATTTCCTAGAAATAGAACCTAAAATCCAAGATTTTTACAAAAAGTAAAAGTTACTACAATGTTCCAAAACACATTTTGAACTTGATTTTATGCACCTAAAGTTTTCAGTTTTGAGATTTCATTCCATTAGATCATTTTTTAGTTAAAATTACTCATTTAAAGCTTTTGAAATACAATAGTAGCAATAATAACTACTAGATCTATCCCATTTTGTTCAACTAAATTTTCTTTATATTTCAAGAGTAAAATAACATATTTATATTTACTTCTACATTGTTATTTTCTTAATACAAAATGTAACAATTCCTTATCTCAAATTTTTTGTCTCTTTCATCTTCACTACAACTTCATATATCAAAAATGACTATAACGACTTTATTTTATATTCAAGTTTACTATACAAACATTTTAACATATTACAACTTCTATATTTCTCCTTTCTCTTTTACAAGTAAACAACTTCATAATGAAGTTAAGATTCCTTTTTCCATTGAAATGGATCATATCATTTAACACAAAGAAACTAATTTTCTCACAATATAACCAAGATTTCAAATAAAGAGAATTAATTTTTTTTCTATTTCTGAAAACTAACTCCAAAATACAATTTTTTTTTTTTTCACAATGCAACTTCCAACTAAACTTTTACACAATATATCCATTTTGATTCTTGCTCTTACACAATATAAAATATTGGAATGCAACCTTTCTCCATGAAATTATTACAAAGTCTTCCACTCAAGGTGGGAAATAATACAAGAATGTAAGAAAAATAAAATACATTAATACAAGTTTCTCCACTCTAAGTGGGAGCAACACAAGGGAAGTTTCACAAGGTCTCCAAAAAAACTCCAAGCTTCATGTAACACCCGCTAAAATGACCACTTGAGACCCAAGAACAACCTAGGTTTAGATAGAAAATTTATGGAATATTTTTTTTTGAAAAGCGTGACCACTACCAAGCTTCAAGCAACAGTTGTCACAACAAAGATTCCAAGTCAATTATAATTTAATAAAAGAAATTTTCCCATTGTAACAAACATTAGATCCACATTACAAGATTAATGATTATGATTAATCCAAATATCGTTAAATTTCTCTTAGGTGTTTGTATCTAATGGAAAGTTGCGAAAGCTATGGAATTAGACTAAAGAGCCTCAAAGATTTGCTTTACTCATCCATGCACCATGAGATAAGAAATGAACAAGGGTTTTCTACTTTGCATGAATTAGTTTGAAGTAAACAAACAAATTAAATAAATGAAACTAACCTCTATTCTTTGAAATCTTGAAATAATGAACCTAAAAGGATCTAAGCAATCAGTTTGTGCTTAAGAGAAAGGGATCTTACCATTAATGGCTTCAAGGCCAATGGTTCTTCCCTTTTACTCCATTTTGGATTGTAGAATTCAAAAGCAAATAAAATAGCTAAATAGAAGAAATGAAATAAGCTCTAAGCCTAAGCAATAATGCTATAGTTTATGCTAGGAAGAGGGAGAATTATTAGAAATGAGAGAGGGGGTCTAGCCCTATTTATAGTTTTCATTTGGGAGAATGAGAGGCTTTTGGTGCATGTGGGAACAAAAAGAGTCCACAAGTGGTTTAGAAGAGGTTGAACATGGTTAGGACTAGTTAACCTAGGTTAGGATAATTAACTCTATTTAGAGAGAAATTAGGGTTTTGGGAGGGTTTTAAAAGGCTTGATCAATCCAATGAAGTGGATTGATACTCCAGGGAGATAGTAGAGGTGGAAAAGAAGAGGAAAAGAAGAGTATTTAGCCATGAGGGGGCTAAAACAACCTACTTAATTGACCTATTTAGAGGAAAGAGACCACAAGAAAGGGGAGTTAGATAAATCTAACTAATGAGATGTTACCAATTTGCAAAAAGAGGATTAGCTAAAGCAATATCAGGAATAGTAGTGCTTTGGTCAAACTACATGTGTCTACATTTTCCCCTCTTTTGGGTGATGTAAGCGACGTCACTTCAAAGAAAGTAGACAAGCATAAACAAGTAAAAAAATTGAAGGGGTAGAAGAAAAATTAATAGGATGAAGGATGCCCCCTCGAGTGTCGATGGGGTGATAGAAGAACTCGGTCGATGATCGAAAAAGAGAATAGAAGGAAGATAAGATAGAAGAGAAAATAAGAAGAACAAGAAAAGGGAATATTGAGCTATCTGCAAACCAGTGCCAACAATTTTTAATCATCATTTTGCTTAGAATCATTATCATCGGTCCTTATTAAAAAGAATGAACAAAAGTGTAGTATGACATGAAAATCCATATACGAAAAAATTTCCATTGCTCAAAAACACTAACCCCATGCAACATACAAAATGCAATGCAATACGAGAAAGTAAAAGATGCCTAATTCCATGCAACATACATAATGCAGTGTAATATGAGAAAGTAAACAAGCTAACATAACAAAGAAACATAATGCAAAGTTTTTGTTATCGAGCTTCAGTTCCGACCTGTGTGAATTAATGACAAGGGTTATGATGGTGCCCCAAGCAAGGATACATGCAAGGAGAATAATGGAGGACACTTGGGTCTGATGAAAAAGTAATGTGCACTACGAAATAGTACTAGGCAACTCATTGTGCCCCAGAGTACAGACGAAGTAAGCAGCCTAGATTTTGTTGATGGAGGTAGATCAAGATGATCCACGAGTCGCACACATGAACAGGTGAGAACCAAAGAGTGACATTTTTTAGGATGATTTATATTGTTTTTGATGTTTTTTACTTAAACATATTTGAATGTTTTTATTTTTCTAAAATATTTGAATGTTTTTTATTTTTCTAACATATTTGAATGTTTTTTTATTTTTCTAACATATTTGAATGTTTTTTGTGATTTTAAAATTTTTCTGAAACTATGTACAGGAAGACGATGAAGTATGGATGCCCCTAGTGATATATGGGATATACAAGGGCATAAGGCCATGTGCGTATGAGAAAGGTGAAGATGTAAAAATTCCCCAGTGATTAGGTGGGAGTCTTCAAAGGAAAACTCTTCACAGGTAGATGTGGGACCCAAGGCCATTATGGATAGGTTCAACATGATGGTGAACATAAACCAATTAAGTGTTGAGAAGAAGCAAGGATGCCCCCAGTGATTAGGTGGGAGTCTTCAAAGGAAAACTCTTCACATGTAGAAGCGGGACCCAAGGCCATTATGGATAGGTTCAAAATGATGGTGAATGTAAACCAATGAAGTGCTAGAAATAAGCAAGGATGCCCCTAGTGTAAGTTAGACTAAAAGCACATGATAGAAAGGAAAGAGAAGATTGTTTTTTGTGAAAGGGGACAAAGGTGTCCGAAAACATGGTAAAAAAGTAATCTTATACACATGGATGTTTTGAATGAAGTAGAAGAATGATGTGAATGATATGAATGTATCTTAGAAGCCTCGTGATGAAGAAGTGATTAGCCAAAGGCATAAATCGTGAGATAAGATATGGACTAAAGCAAGAGTTTGAACAAGGTCCAAAAAAGACACTTGGTAACATACTAATCCTGCCTACTCATAGAGATCCAGTGTGTGCATGTGGAATTTAATTACCTCTTGATGGGAAGATTTAATAGACAACAAGTGAAAACACCCTAGCCATACATTGCTCCACTTCTAACCAGGCGTCTATAGCCCCGACGGAGATGTATTTGATTTTAATCGCAACATTTCTCTACTGCCAGTTAGGAATCCATAGCCCCAATATAGATTATTGGAAATACCCCAAGAGAGAGTTATTTATCAATTTACTTTTGCTCTTAGATTTTTATTTTTGATTGATTTTGATTCTTTTTCTTTCTAAAAACTTATTTCAGCTCTCTTGTTTGACAAGGGGTTAAGAATAACAGATGGCTTGATGGAAGGAGGTGGAAGTGATTGTGATGACGACATTGGATAGTGTCAACAAATATGTCCAAAATTTCTTCGCAACAAGTTTATTAGATTTTGAATGTGATAAGATCTCTAAGAGGTCAGTCGTTCTTTAATTTACCAAGGTGATAAAAGACTAGGGTCAAACAGATACCATAGAGATAAATGTCACAAAATGCGTGTGAATAGGCTAACCAAAATATCACCGAAGGGATGGAAATGGAAGGAAGACTTGCAGAAGAATGATAAGAAAGGGAAGAAAGAAACATCCATGTGTACGTAATACCTGATTGCAATGTTTGATCTTTGTACCTTTGATTTTTGCTTGTGTTTTCTCATGTTTTTTGTATTTTTGCATTTGGTTTTTTGTTTTGTTTTGTTTTTTATAGTTTTTGGAAAGGTGGGACCAAAAAATTCACTCCATGTGGTAAGATCCAACAACGATGTCTATGACTTCCTTGATAAGGGATACTAGGTGTGATTATTTATCCAGAGTCATGTTATACCCGATCTCTATGATCGTGGTGAGCTCGTACTCAACAAATGACTGTGATTTATTCTTAAACAAGGATTTCTCATGTGGGAGCTTGAGTTCCCCCTCCAGAGGTTTATGCACTTTGCGTCATACTTGATGGTTACGTTGATGTTCGTTCTTGAATTGTGTTTGATTTTTAACCTTAAGATAGTTTGATTTGTTGGGAGCTATAGAGCTCTTCGCAGTTTTGATCTGAGATTGATTAAGAAACTGTTTGGGTTTCTTATGAGCTAGCGTGTTTTGATCTTGAGAAGGAGAAGAAAGTGAACGTGGATGTTTAGAACTGATGTGAGAAATGACCATGGGCTTGCCATGATCATTGATAGAAGAAATATGTGATTGATGAAAAGGATATGGTCTAAGAATTGAAGAGGATGGACTACCAGGAGGTGAGACACTAATAGAAGATGATGAAAGGCTATCAGGATATGGCCCTAAGATGGAAGAAGTTGGGCTATGAGGACATGGCCCAATAATAGAAGATGACGAAGGGTTACTAGGGCGTGGCCCAAGTATAGATGAGGAGGGACTACTTGGAGGCATCCCATAGATAGAATAGGATGAAGGGCTACTAGGATGTGGCCCAAGAATAGAAGGTAATGGGCTACCAGGAGGTGACCCATAAGTAGAAAATGGAGGGCTACAAGGATGTGGCCCTAGGATAGAAGAAGATGATGGGATACTCAGTGGTGACCCAAGGAGAGATTTTGATTGAGGAATGATGATTGATAAAGAATGATTTGGTAATGAGAAGATAGGCCATGGCTCAATGCTAGACCTCGACATCTCACCATGCTTAGAAGAAGGTGAAGATGGAATAGAAGAAGAATCAAGTTATATGACCTTAGGATTTTCCTCTATGTTCTATCGAAAAGGATCAATTTTGTTTCCCCAATACATGAGCGTATCAAGTTCTAGAAAGAATCCTTGTTTGCAATCCTCTAAAGGGATATCATCTTGTAGTTTGATTGTTTCTTCATTATGAGAGAAATCAATCAATAGAGGTTGTTCTTTTTCCATGGAAGGTTGAATAGAAGAAACAAGTATGATAAGTGGTGATGATTGATTGATAGAAGAAGATGACTGAAGAGAGGAAGTAGGATTGGAGGAAATCGTCTCATGAATGGACGATTTGGATTTGGACCTATGTCATTTTTTGAGAAGATGATGTAATGTAGGTTGGAAAGTAGGATCGCATAGCCATTCATTAAGTTGCGACATAGGATTTGAATTAGATAATTGACTAGAGGTAACCTGAGTCGTGGAACTCTTCGACAGAGGAAGAGGTCATTGAGACGACTGATGAAGGAGGTCCTACGAAGAAAGGGAGGACCATGACTCAAGACCCAAATTATATGTTCGATTAATGGAACTTGGAGTCACATGAGTCTTCAAAGGAGGAAGACATCGTTGAGGTGATTGGGAATGAAGGTCCTGCAAAGGAAGGGAGGACCGTGATTCAAGATTTGATCTAGGGGTATCCAAACAATAGTTGGGATCCAAATATTCAGAAGAAGAGTGGGATTCCGAATGGTAGTTTGGATTTGAATCAGAAGAAAAAGAGTGGGGGGAACCTGATTAATAATTTGGATTAGAAGCATCCAAACTATACCTGATTTGGTAATGAGAAGATAGTCCATGGCTCAATGCTAGACACCGACATCTCATCATGCTCAAAGGAAGGTGAAGATGGAATAGAAGAAGAATCAAGGTCCATGACCTTAGGATTCTCATCTATATTATGACAAAAGGGATAAACTTCTCGTTCCCCAATACGTGAGCGTATCGAGTTCTAGAAATAATCCTTGTTTGAAATCCTCTAAAGGGATATCATCATGTAGTCTAGTTGCTCATTCATTCTGAGAGAAATCAATCAGTATAGGTTGTTGTTCTTTTTGCCATGGAAGGTTGAATAGAAGAAACAACGGTTCTGATAAGCGGGGATGGTTGATTGATAGAAGAAGATGATTGAAGAGAAGAAGTAGGATTGGAGGCAAGCATCACATGAATGGATGATTTGGATTTGGACCTATGTCATTTTTATAGAAGACGATACAATGTAGGAGAGAAAATAGGATCACATAGCCATCCGTTAAGTTGCGACATAGGAGTCAAATTGGATGATTGACTAGAGGGAATCTGAGTCATGGAACTCTTCGACAGAGGAAGAGGTCATTGAGATGACTGATGAAGGAGGTCCTGTGAAGAAAGGGAGGACTATGACTCAAGAACCAAATTAGATGTTTGATTAATGAAACTTGGAGTCCCATGAGTATTCAAAGGAGGAAGACTTCATTGAGCTGATTTGGAATAAAGGTCCTGCGAAGGAAGGGAGGACTGTGATTCAAGATTTGATCTAGGGGTATATGAACAATAGTTGGGATCTGAATCTTTAGAAGAAGAGTGGGAATCTGAATGGTAGTTTGGATCTGAATCAGAAGAAGAAGAGTGGGGGAACTTGAATAATAATTTGGATCAGAAGCATCCAAACCATACCAACATTTATGACCTGAAGGTGCGGAACAGGGTACCCAGATGGGCTCTCTAATGCGAAGAACCAAAACAGGTTTAGTCATAATGGTAATATTTTGATTTGAATTTCTAAACCTAGGTTCCCTATTGTAGTAAGTGTAAGAAACCATGTGATAGTCAGTCATCATTGGCATTGCTTTAAGCACAAATTTCTAGACCTAGATAGTGTGATGGAACTCCTTTAAAGGGAAGGAAGTGACATGTCAATTCAGGGAAGCATAGTGACATCCAACTAGACATTTTGTAAGTATGGAGATGCGTGCATGATTTTCCAAAGAAGGTCTAAGGAAAATAGACATTGTGATGATGTAATCTTGATGAGATCAAAAAGGATTGTCCTAGAAAAATAAGTTTTTAGAAGAATGATCACAAGGAACAATCATACAAGTGTGAAACACAAAGCCAATCAACAAGGAAATACACCCTATGCAAATGCGTGTGCAAAGTGAGTTCGATGCAAATATGATCAACACAATGTCAACATTTACATCAATCTCAAAATGAACAAGGCATACATTTTAACAAAGAGTAGATGCGACTCCCAATCAAATGATACCATGATAAGTTCAACAACCAACAAGGTCCAAATGTTAAAGGGCGAGGATTACAAATGTAAGCCACGTAACCACACCAATTGGACACGTTAATCAAGCTTCATGAAGAAGTGAGATATTAGTGCCAACGTGGTATCGAAATGACACAAACAAAGTAAGTGGCACTCTTTAATATTTTGGACAATGTTTAAAGAAAAACTAAGTCAAAGTATACAAAGGATGTGTTAAATTGTGTGCGGTGTAATGCCACAATGCGGATACTTAGATCACATTTATGAAAAACATGAAATAAGTATCTTGATTGCGTCAAGACAATGTGAACAAAGTAACACGTCAAAGGAAGATAAAATGATAACTCAATCTGAACTATGATGATGATCTTGAAATCAAGATCAAGTGGCCATCAAAGATATAAGGACGCATCCATGCACTATATATTTTTAACAAATCATCTGTACAAACATGGATGAGTGTAAACAGAAAAAAAAGTGGTGAACACTATCTATGACAACACTCCTGAAAGATGCCCTACCTCGTCCCGAATGGGTAATAAGAATGCAAAGGTGTAGATCAAAATATGCAAAAATAAACTACACGTCACTTGGGCAGAGTTTGGCCTTGTCTGAAGGTGAGAAAGAAGCTAAGCTAAGTGAAACGTCATCTAATTTTCGTGATGAAAGGCACTTAGTTTGAACTTAAGTGGAATCTTTGCCTTGTTCAAAAAACAAGGTTCAGAATCCAAATAAGTTGTCACTTCATGTAACTTGACGCGACAAGGACTAGCAAAGTGGGCTCCAAGAAGATAGAATGGCATCCTTAATAGGTTCTCTCAACTAGGTGTTAAAACATTATCTTAAGCGAGTGCGATATACCCAAATAGTCCCTTACCTATCTTGGGAGTATTGCGGCTTTGCTTTACCCCCTTCGAGCACAAAGGGAAACTAGTGTGTCCATGTGTGCTCTCCCTAGGGTCGCCATACGGATAATCAGTAACTCTAATGCACAAGGCGTACTAGTCAAGCAGGTAAGCGGAGCACTTCCTATTTCATCCATGAGGTTACTCAGTGGTGGATTACTTTAGGGTTCCTACAACCACCCCCATTGTTGTAGCTTAATGTGCATTATGCCAAAGGGGTTATGTTCTAGTTGAGCAGATAGGGATGTACCCGTTTCAGAAACTTGCAATACAATGTTTTGAATATGGTGTGTTTTTTATCTTTCTTAACTTAATGTGGTTTTAAGTGGCACACCATTTGGCAACCTGCAAGAAACATGTAGCGGGTTTTTGTTTTTTCTTAGCTCCTCCTTTCTTTGACAAGCATTAGGTCATATATGCAAGGAGTTAGTATTTTTCCATAAAATATCATGATATCAAAAGAGAGTTTTACATGTTGCTTTTGATTCCTAAGATCACAAAAAAAAGTTGCGAAGGAAGAGCATACACAATGCAGAAACCCAACTAAAATAATATATGAAAAATACCTTAAGTGTTTTTACAGAAGGAAACTTATTTTAGCCAAATTTGAACTTTAATCTATTTTAAAGCTTAAATTTGAGTGTTTTGGAAGTAAAAATAGAAGGTTTTTGAAACGTTTTTAATTCCCAAGATCACCTAAAAGGTGCAAGGGAAGAGCATATGCATTTCAAAGGACCCCTACAAATGAAAAACGTGAACACTCAATTAAGTTAGCACAAAACTATGATAAAAAAGTAACCTTGCAAATCAAACACTATTAGTGTCACAAAACCTTTCAAATTGTTAGAATGGTCAAGAAAATAAGTTTCCAGACTTTAAGACACGTTAAAAAATGACTATTTACCTAATAATGTAAACCATAAATTTTTTGTAACTCGAAATCCTAATTTTATGATTCCATTGTGTATTTCTCTTCAATACATTTCCAACGCAACAAAAATGGAGTCATTTTGAGCTCGGGATAAAACATTATGGCCTCCGGAAGATTGGTGGTGAATGTAGTTTGACGTAGACATGCCACTTTACTGACATGTGTGCACTTGTTTCAATGCAGATGTGCCCAGAATGACACCTACATGCACCCCGTATAAAATCTACAAAAAACATGGATTTTGAAAATTTTCAAAAGCAAACAAGTTAAAGGCTAGTCAAAGAATCCTATTTTTAGCTCAAACCCACAAAATATACATGCTCAATGATGATTTGGCCTACTTAAAAACTAAAATCATGTAAATAACAAGCTATTTATCCTAAAAATCATGAAATTGGTTAGAAAATTGAAAACAAACATCTTGAAAAGACTCCATTAATGGAGGACATACTTCATGTCCCACCGGGCGTGTCAAATGTATGTAATGGAAAGTTGCAAAAGCTATGGAATGAGGCTAAAGAACCTCAAAGCTTTTCTAACTCAACTATGCACCTTGAGATTAGAGATTAACAAGGGAAACTAACATGCAAAGCATTATAACTTTGGCAAAAACATAAAAACTAACATGTATACTCCTCTCTACTCCATGAAAGCTTAATGAAAGTGAACCTAGTTAGATTCTAAGAAATCAAATTATGTGTTGTTTACTCCCAAACATAGTGAAGAGATCTCTCTAAGTTGGCTACATGGCCAAGCTTTAGATCTTCCCTTACTAACTATATTTGGAATGGATGGATGCAAGATGGAGGAACTCTCAACAATGGAGTATGTCCAAGATCCAAATGTTCTATAGCTTAAATCTATCACAAATGATTTCTAATTCCTTTCCAAAGTGTTTGAGATAGAAGGTCCCTTTTGAAAGGAAAGCCTTAGGCTTGTATTTATAGTTTCTGGTTTGGAAGAATTTGGAATTTGAGTGCATGTGGGACTAAAGCTCAAAAATCACTTTTAGATTAGATTAGGATAAACATGCTTTAGGCTTAGATAAGATTGGTTTAGGCTAGTTAACTAGGGTTTAAGCTAGTTAAACTTGATTAGCAAGTTATTAGAGACTCATTGAGAGTTAGGAGGGGTCTGGATAACCAATTGTGACTGATAGATAGCCTACGAAGCCAATAGAAGTGGTCTAGAGAGAACTAGGGAGGTTCTGAATGGTTGAAAGGAGGAGTGTTTAGCTAATATGAGAGAGATATTAGTCAAATAATTTGATTATAAGGAGGAATACCACTAAGAAGGTGTCGTGAATGGGCATCTGAGAATGGAACAAAGTGTTGATAACTGAGAATGGAACAAAGAAGGGTTGATTAATTTAAAGTTTCGTTAATCAGTTTGAATTGGATGAAATGTTAAGTGTAAGCATATTTTAGGTGTCTACACTAGCCATATAATTGTGACACTTACATATTATTTTCATTTATGAGAACTTGGTATAAGTTTCCATATTGTATCATTACACTATTCACATGATTAATAACTTCTTGTTATACTTGCACTTAGTTTTTATTCCAACGTCATTCTTTTGAGAGTGTTGATATTACATTTGTATCGCAATAGCATCATCTTGATACTAATAACTATCATTTTCCAATCTTTGTTGACGTGTCAAGGTAGTGTTATTACGATATTCACATTTACAACTTCCATTGTCATCAAAGTTAGATTTTGTTCACATTTAAACTAGTTGTAGTATACCTTGTGGAGAGATCACATACATCTTTAAGTGCTTACGTCTTAATTGTATTTGAACTCAACTAGGTGGTGATAGGGTATTTACACTATTTTTTTTACACCTATGTTTGGAACTATAGCTTAAGGTATAGTGTAGGGTATTTTCACTATTTTTTTTACACCTATGTTTGGAACTATAGCTTAAGGTATAGTGTTCTATAAATGATTTATGTGATTTGATTGATTTTCTAATGAGTTTACAAAATTGTTCGTAGTTTAAATTGCATATTCTTGTACTTAGGATATTTCGAGACATTAAGAATCTAAAAATAACTCACACCATGTACACTTAGGTTTATTACAACTTAGATATACTTAGATAAAACCTGGTGTTACATAGACTAGTGATGCCAAGAATCAAGAAGATGGTGTCTAAACGAGATGAATATGATTTAGAGGTGAAATCCTTTTAATTCAACATACCCATTCAGTGGCAATAACTTAGTACCCCTCTTTTTAGTTGTAATAACGTTGAAGGTGAACCACCAAAACCAACTAGATATTTCAAGGAGACCTTACTTTAAGGCTTCACATAGAGTCAAAACTAAACATGATTAAAAAAGAATCACCTCCTCCTAGATTTGACGACGAAGATGATCCCTTAATTGAAGAAAATGATCTAATTGAAGAGAAAATCATTCAACGATAAATATTAAAACTCAGTCAAAAACTAGAAACCTTAGGTTACTCAAGTAGGATACATGTAAGGATAGACTCAAGACTAAGTAAGGTTAATTTCACATTGACCCATATGATGACGTGAAATTCAAATTTGTTAAAATGAATAGACCACTATCCCCCACAAAATAGAAACTCATCCAACAAGAGTTACAATCAATGAAAAACACACTTACCACTCTATAAGAGAGTGATGTAGGACACAACATAAAATATCCACACAAAGAGCTATGTCCCTACCCCTTTGATAAAGACATGTTATGAGGACTATTCCCAAAACACTTTAATATCCCTAAATTTTACAAATAAAGAAGTAAAGGTGATCCTTGTGATCATGTCAAAGACTTCTACATGGCTTTCTAGGAAGTTTTTTTATAATGATAAATTTTTAATATGTATGTTTCCTCATAGCCTAAAAGCACAGACAATGGAATGTTTTTTTGGTATACCTAAAGGATCAATCATGACATGGTGTGTACTAGCTGAAAATTTTGTATGACATTTCTCTTTCAATATGGAGAATGAAATTACCATAAACGATCTCTGCAATGCTAAAAAAAACCCAATGAGACCTTCACATGATTATTACAATGATGGTGTGGGTTGTTAAGTCATTTCCTTTGTGTCCTTCCATAAAAAAAATGGCAAACATATTCATCCCCAACTTGAACCCAGAAATAGCCTTCTATTTACAGATGCACTGCGACACTAACTTTGAAGAAGTTATAGAGAAAGGCTTAGTCAAATTTAGAAATATCTCATTGCAAAGGGACACTCAAACCCATTTCAAAGGAAAAACACGAGCCAAAACCCATAGATAAAATAAAGTTCTTTAATAAGAACAAATATTTCATTGGCGATGACATTACAGACTCTAAAAGAATTTAGGATGTATACAATGGTCCACTATTAAAGCTTTCACAAGGACCTTGTGAAAAGGCACCTATGAAATGTATATTTAAACCTCTAACTGAATCATTACCCGCTATTCTCAAATAGTTAGATGTTGTAAATATGGTGCATTACCCATCCACAATGGTACTATATCTAGACAATGCACCTAAGCCATGTTGGTTTAAGGAGTATGAATACTGTGATTTTCATCATGTCAAAGGAAATAAGACTAATAGATTCCTGAGGTTTGCCAAATTTTATAAAATATCTCATCAAAGAAGGTAAGATTGCAGTACAACTCACCATACAATTCAAGAAAATGTCCTAACAAGAAGATACAGGTATATTTAAAGAACCCTTTCAACAATAAGGAAACCGGGGGCAAGCCTATAATGACTATAGAACTAGCCTAATATATCCAACAAACAATAATCCATTTTACTCCCTTATAGGATATGTTTGTTCATCTTATGAACCAGATAAACACCATTACGATATTAGGAAGTTGTGCCATCCTCCTCGTTTGGCCCAACGAGTCCCAACCACATTACAATACTAGATCCTTTACCCACTCCTCAAGAAAGCCAAGACAACTTTATACAACAATAGAAGAAAACCCCAGCTAGAATTTCAAATCTATATCTCCAAAATAATATTTCCACAGCACATAAGAATATACTATATAAAATACTTCAGAGTTCAGGGGTCTCGAGCAGATGTAGATCCTTCCCACCTTCAAGTGATGGTTGCAAACTTTGGTTCTAACCGACCATATATTCCTTTGATGGAAGTGCAATCTCACGTAATAACCCTAAGAAAAACTTACCCTTATACATAGAGGTCATTATTACTCAGCCCAAAATCAAAAGAGTGCTTGTGGATGGTGGAGTTGGTCTAAATATTTGCACATTGAATCTAATAAGTAGTTAGGCCATCCCCACGAAAGAAGATTTGGGTGCTAAAACTATCACCATCATGGCCTTTGATAATGAAGAAGAATCAACCAGGAACTATAAACATTCTGATAAGGAAGTAGGGCTGACATATCATGATACGAGTTCAATGTCCTTGACTTGGATCTTCTGTATAACATGCTCTTGGGATGCCCATGGATTCATGTCATGCAATTCATTCCCTCTACCTTTCATCATTGCATCAAATTATGCCATGGGGGACAAATAATCACTATGTCCAGTGATTAAGAACCATTCACACATTGTAGAGTAATTGCATAAAGTTTTTCTCGTGCAACATATGAGTGTCCTTAATTAGATATTTTTGTGTCATTACAAATGAGAAGCTATGAGAAAACACATAGACCCATATACTCTTACTTCCTGTAATCAAAACTTTCCTATGTTAGTCAATCCCTTGGCATCATGGGAGGTAACATCTGCAAAATATGGACCATGTGAACAATTCACTCTTCAACAAGCCTTCTTAATAGCAGATCTCTCAATGTCATCCAAGACATGTGGTAAACCATATTTTTAGTTTAAGAGCTCTTGGGATAGATTCCTTGAACAATTTAAGAGGTATGGGACAAGTTTAACTTGTGCGTTGGCTTATGCAACGATAAGGTCATAATAAAAATTATATAAATACACAACTACAATTGTGTATCTAAGATATTTCAAGCATTTATTTCCCCATCAAGCATTCATTCTATCAAAAACTTAGTACTTGCCCAATCACTGTATTACATTTGTATTTTGGATATTTTTCATCATTATGGGTTTTTTAAATATCAAGGAAAATTATTTTTCTCTAATGTACTACAAGCCCCGAAACAAATATTTTCATTTTAGTTATACAAACAAACTTTCCATATTAAGGTTTAGAATGCTACGTAAGAGCTTTTCACAACAAATAATATTATGTATTATTTTCATACTAAATACAAAGGCTATTATATAGCCATGTAAATAAAAAACCATCTTCCTAATTAATAGAAAGTACAAATGGTCAAGACATTGGTGGATTTTACTGGATGGAGTATCGCACTAGCAAAAACTGGTGAACTATGCCAAAATTGTGAAAAATAGCGAAATCTGTGAAAAATGTGAAAAAGGCAAAAAGCTTGTTTTTTCAAAAATAACAAAGGTCGTGGCGGGAGATGGGTTTCCTGCACCGGGTGCTGGGGTCCTCACTGGTGCGAACAAGATCCCAGTGGGAAATGGCTGGCAAGGCGACGCCCGTGGATCAGCCAGTGAACTTGAAGCGGAAAAGGCTGTGCTTGAATTGATAGGACAATTCGGTGCTAGCTTGGTTGTCAAAACCCTAGTTTCTTTGTTCGGGGAGTCGATACTGGAAAACATGGCAGCAAAAAAAATTCTGGTGCAGGTTAAGCCGACCATTGAGGCGATACAGGAGGTCCCTTTCAATCCATCCCCGGTTGGGTCTGATAGGCTGAAGAGCTCGGAAGACTTCAAGGTTGACGGAATCGATTTCAAAATCGCTGCAGAAAGTTTACATCTCTCGGTGCCTCCTCCTCCCAAAGCTGATTTTTCTGATTCGCAGGTGAAAACGGTGATTTTCTACAAGTTTGTATGCATCCGTTTCTCTCGGAGGAGGATTTCAAGCTGGGTCGCACGCTTCTGGGGCTCAAATGCTAAACCAAAAGTCAGTTTCCATGCCAACGGCTTTTTCCAGGTATGTTTCCCCTCCCCTGATTTGCTGAATTTGGTGCTTAAAGAAGGACCCTGGTTCATGAACTCTTCCAGCCTATACTTTCGTCCTTGGTCACCAAATTTTGACCCCTGGAAGGAAAAAATTTCCAAGGCCCCGCTTTGGTTAAGCATTCATGATCTGCCTTTGGATCTCCGCAAATGGTCTGTTTTGAAGCCAATTGCGAACTCCCTGGGGACCCTCGTGCCCATCCGTAATCCTGCCCTGAATTTCTGGCGCAAAAGCTCGATGCGTCTCTGTGTGGCGATGGACCTGACTACCCCTCTGCCGCCATCTTTGACTCTCCAAACAAATTCCGGCCCCAAGTGCTTTACCATTGAGTATGAGGGTCTAAATGCAAAGTGTTTTTATTGCGGGCAGTTGGGTCATCTGAGTAAGGCCTACTCTTTGAAACTGGCCAAGGCTTCCAAGGAGTTGGATTCTTAGAAGGTTGGCTCTATGATGAAAGGGCTGGAGGAGAGCGAAATGGCATCACCCTTGGTGGGTGATATTTCACCTCTTTCTCTTCTAAAAGAAACTGAAGAAGTGCATAAAAACTCTAGGGAATTAATTTCCCTTATTAAGGAAGGTTTCGATCAAGGGCAAGCAGCTTCCCTGAACTCGCTACAATCTTGGCTCCTGGATAAAGTTGAGACAAATAAGCTTCAGTCCCTTTTAGGTGATGGCATCTTGGAGGAAGGAGAATTTGAGCCGGATCTGCTGGTACCGGCTTTAGCTTCCTCAAAATTGGCTTCGGTTCAAGCAGGGTTGAAGGAGGCCATATGCGGCTCAGCCGGCAAAAAAGGTAGAAAATCCAAACAAGAACTGGCACTATTGGAAGTGGATGCTGGCAAACAAAGTGTCCTAAACTTTGCCAAAGCTGTGTCCGGGAAGGCGAATGTCCTTCCCTCTCCTAAATGATAATACTTTCTTGGAATATCAGGGGTCTCAACACCCCTGATAAACAATGCTTGTTTAAGCGTTATCTCTTCTCCTCGAAGGTGAGTGTGGTGTTGCTTCAAGAAACAAAGATGGCCGCGGCGGAAGCCGCTGCGCTCTGGAAAAATTTAGTTAAGGGCTGGAATTTCTTCTTCTCCGATGCTACTGGGGCCTCAGGGGGCTTGGGATTCTGGTGGAAGGAATGTCAGGTTCAGGTTGATCTTATCCACCAGAATCATAGTTGGCAGTTGGGTCAGGTTTGCCCAAAACGTTCTCATTCGGTCTTCTACCTCCTTAATGTGTATGGTCTGTCGAATAGCATAATTTGGATTTTAAAAGAGAGGTTTAGCAAGACATCTCCAGGATCTTTGCTCCCCCTCGAGGATCAACTGTTTCTTCTTGGTGGTGATTTCAATGCTATCACCTCTGAGAAAGATAAAAAAGGTGGTATTTCTAGAAATCAAAGTACAATCCCAGGCAGATTTTTGTTCCTTTATCTCTGACAACTCTCTTTTAGATATCGAGCCCAAGTCAAAGGTTGGTTCACCTAGAGCAATCGTAGGAAGGGCTTCAGTAATATTGGTGAAAGGCTCGAGTGAGGTTCATTAGCCGTGCCCTAAGTGGTCTCTGAATAATGTTGTCTTAGAATGCTCGATTCTACCCTGGTCTGGCTCTGATCACTTCCCATGATTTCCCTATCAGTCAATATCGACTTTGATTCTTCGCAAATCCCCTTTTAAGTTTGAGCTTATGATGGATGAGGGATGCCTCTCTGGAAAACAACATTTCACAATGGTGGCACTCCTATTCAGGTTGAAAGGTTCAAAAATTGTTGGTGCTTGCACAAAAACTAAAACTTCTCAAAAAGGATCTAAGATCTTGGAACAAATCTTGTTTTAAGAATATCTTCCAAGAAAAGGCTAGAGTGGAAGCCAAGTTGAAAGCTCTGAATGAGTTAATTTTTGTCTCTGGCATGGGGGAGGTGGAGTTTCTTCTAGAGAAGTCTTTACTAGCCGAACTTGGTGAATTGTCTTCTGCGCGAGGATGGTCTTCTGGAAACAAAAATGTTGGGAATTATGGCTCAAGGATGGGGACACCAACACTAAAGTTTTTTCATTCATCCGTAAAATCAAGGCGGAGCTCTGGTGAAGAATTTCATCTCCGAGATAAAGAGTCATGATGGTATTGTCCTCTCTGATCAAAAACAAATTTTGATGAAGGGGTCCAGGTTCTTTACTTCCCTCCTTCAAGGTGACATCGCATCTTTTGATTCACGCAGCAATCCTCTTTCCTTGACAATATCCTCGATATTGGTCTAGAAATGCAATCCAAAATTTGTTCCTTTATCTTGACAACTCTCTTCACTATGATATCAAACCCAAGAAAGTTGGTTTTCACTATGGAGCAATCACAGGAAGGGCTCCGGGTCCGGATGGTATTGCTGAAAGGCTCGACAGGTTCTTAACCAAGGTTGGTTTATAAGTGGCGTCTCTGAATAATGTTGTCAAATAGTTCCCATGCTTAATCAAAATCTGCCCTGGTATGGCTCTGATCACTTCCCAGTTTCCCTATCAGTCAATATCGACTTTGCCCCTCACAAATCCCCTACCCATAAATTAATTTGAGCTTATGTGGCATGAAATGCCTCTCTGGAAAACAACATTTTGCAATGGTGGCAACTCCTATCAGGTTAAAGGTTCAAATTCAATGTTGGTATCTTGCACAAAAACTAAAACTTCTCAAATTAAGGATCTAAGATCTTGGAACAAATCTTGTTACTTTAGAATATCTTCCAAGATCAAGGCTAGACCTGTGGAATCGATCCTTGAAAGTATAGGGTATTTCCCCCAATTTGTTAATTTTTGTCTCAGTAGCATAGAAAGGGGAGGCGGATGTTTCTTCTGGAGAAGTCTGAAAACTATAAGCCGAACTTGGTCCTTTCTTGCTTGGCTGCGCGAGGAGCCCGGCTCATTCTAGAAACAAAAAGTATTTTCGCGGGAATTATGGCTCAAGGATTATTGGACAAGAACACAGTTTTTTCACATTCATCAAGTGAAACAGCAATTCTTGCGGAGTCTCGTCTTTCATCTCCGAGAAAAAGAGTCATGATGACCTATTGTCCGTAGTCATAATCAAAAACACTCGATGTGGATTTCTGATGAAGGGGTCCAGTTCTTTACTTCCCTCCTTCAAGGTGACATCGCATCCTTTGATTCAGAGCAATCTTCTTTCCTTGACAATATCCCAACACTGGTCACTGATGCTCAAAATGTAGCCCTTCTTAAGCCCTTCACTATCAGTGAAGTGGAGAAAGTGGTTTTCTCTATGGCCAAGAACAAAGCTCCGGGTCCAGATGGTTTTCAGGTTAATTTCTTTCAGAAATTTTGGAACATCGTTGGCTATGATGTTTGGGCAGCTGTGGAAGAATCTCGCAAATCCCATTCAGTGCTTAAATCACTAAACTGTGCCTTTATAAGTCTCTTCCCGAAGATCCCTCAACCCTCTTCATTCGCGGACTTCAGGCCGGTTTCTCTGTGCAATACTCCTACAAAATCATCTCGAAAGCCATTGCTTCCAAACTCAAAGGGTTGCTGGAACCTATGATCTCTCTGGAACAATTTGGTTTCTTGCCAGGGAGGTTGATTTTTGATAGTATTTTTCTCTCTCATGTACTCATTCATTCTCTCTCCTGCAATAAATCCCCAGGTATGTTACTAAAACTGGATATTAACAAGGCCTTTGACAAGATCAACTGGCGTCTTCTAATCAGAATCCTTAGGAAGTTTGGCTTTTTGGGTTTAGTTTTGTAATTGGGTGTTCAGTTGCATAGCTGGGCCTTCTTTCTCCATGTTAATTAATGGTAATGCTGAAGGTTTCTTTGAAGGTAATCGGGGTATAAGATAGGGTGACCCTCTCTCCTCCTTTCTCTACATTTTAGTGGCTGACTCGCTGAGTAGGGCCATCAACAATAAAGTTCGGGAAGGCAAATTGCAGGGATTAAGAATTACGGAGGGGGTGGATCCTATTTCTCACCAGCAGTTCACAGATGACACTTTCTTGTTTGGCAAAGCCATCATTCAGGAGGCCAGAGAACTGAAGGGGTTGCTCAATGCTTATGCAGCTACTGCTGGACAAGAGGTTAGCCATGTCAAATCCTTCATCTTCTTTTTTAACGTCCCCCCTTCTCTGGAAGCTAGAATTCTTGGCATCTTCAGTTTCAAAAAAGGCTCCCTTCCGATCAAATATCTTGGTGTGCCTTTGTTTGGTGGCTCGGGTGGGACCTTGATGTGGAACGATCTCCTCTCTTCGGTTAATTCGAAACTCAACTCCTGGAAAGGAAAATGGCTATCACTAGCTGGAAGACTGGTCCTCATCAAATCTGTTCTCAGTGCCTCCCCCTTATACATGCTTTCCATACTGAAAATCCCCAAAAGTGTTCTATCAAAGCTTATCGGGATTATGCGAAAGTTCCTATGGCAAGGTCCCTCTATGGAAAGGAAAATCCCATTGATCAGCTGGGAAACTTTGTCCAAACCCAAAGATCTAGACGGGGCTGGCATTCTCAACTTGGGTATTCAAAACTTGGCCCTGGGCGCCAAGCTTGTCTGGAATCTCCTCACAAAACCTCTGTGTCTTTGCAGCCAAGTGGTGGAAAAAAAATATCTGGGGGCCCATCTTCCGGAATCAATTCTCCGCATTGCTAATCCCCCTCGTGGTTCTCATATATGGAACTTCTTAGTTGAATGCCGGGAGCTCTTCTTATTCAATGCGGCCTGGAAAATCGAAAAAGGTGACAGGGTGTTATTCTGGGACGATCCTTGGAATGGTTTTCCCGTGCTTGGGGAAAATCCTGAGTTTGGGGAAATCAAGAGGCTCTTAGTTGAAGGAATGCTTTTATTACTATATAGCTATTAATATTATATTATTAGCATAACAATTAATAGTGTATTAATCTAATAATATTAATAATATATCAATTTTAATATGTTTTCCACCTAAGCAAGTCTCGTTACTATTAAATATTTTGTTATTAATAAAATTTCAAATAATCAAATTACTTTCAAAGTATTCAAAGAAGTATAGTTAGTAATATTAATGAGTTAAATTCTTACACTATACTTTCTTCTCTAAAATATGATAATATTGTATAGAAGGTAAAACATAATACGTTTCATTTCCCTTGATAATTTGTATTAGATTTACTATTAAATTTTAAATGAGGGTAACATACTAGGGCTAGGACTTAGACCACTTCATTGGCCTATTTCAAGACTTAAATAAAACTTAAGTAGTCTCCATCTACTTGAATAAGGTTCAAAATATATTTCATCCACTATATGAAAATGAACAAATGCAACTTATTCCACTACATGCCTTTGAGTAATATAATGAACTTTAATATTTCTTCTTTCTCATCTTCAGTAATACAAATACAACAATGAAGGCAACTTTCCTTTCCTACACTGCAACTTTCAAACAAAGATAATATACTTTCTTTTCTATTTCAACAAACTAACTTTTCAAACACAATTCTTTTTTCCTTTTTTTTTTGTTTCTCTCAACATGCAATAAAAATTTAATAACAAATATTTGAATGCAATTTTACTTACACACACAATCCAAGTCCACACCCCAAGGACCAAAATCAATTACATGTAATAAGGTGCAATCAAAACTTGCAACTTGTCTTCCGAAAATACATAAAAACGGCTAATTTTGACTCCCCAACCCATAGGTAGGGTTGGTATACAAATTTAAGAGGTGTCCCACAAGCCTCCAAAATCAACCCCTAAGGACAGATTCGAATTTTAAAAGGAAGGTGGAGTGTTTCACACTCAAAATTACTTACACATTACTTACAACACCTAGTCCAAGATCCATCAACTCTAATAAATGCATTCTTTTGACCCAATTTAATAAATTTAACAACATGATTACTCACAAATCTAAACACTAATTAACTAAATAATAAAGGGGAAATACATCACTAAAACCACATACTAAACTTAAACAAAGGAACTAAATAAAATAATACACATAACCCCTTGGTCACATTTAAAGGTGATTCCCCCCATGGAAACCGCTAACAATAAGCGCAAACAAACACACATAACAAAAACACGTTGGCATGGTGACCCTTGTTGAATTCACCTAGAATTCCAATGTGGTTGGTCTCCAATCCACTGATGTTTGTTGAGACATGTTTACCTACAAAACACAAATAATTCATTCGACCTCGTGGACACACAAAATCATCCAAAATAAATATACAATATAACTCCAAAATCATCTATATATGAATCAAAACATCATCTAGGCAAGTAGCAATATCATTTACAATTTTCTCAATAACCATATGATCATAAGATTAGTGCAATTTTCTAAGTCTACTCAATATGATGAAATATCACATGTCTGATACACACACACACACACACACACACAATCATGTCAATCAACATATCATCATCAGTATAAAATGTTTCTAATAATCCACATGCATCATATATGAATTGAAATCAACAACAATCCATTATCTCTAACATTTAACATCATGCTAAATCAAAACCTACAATAATATCTGTAAGTATAGTCAACAATATCATAATCAATAAAAAAAGGTGTCGAAGGGAAGTGTTCACTACAATAGAGATGTTACAAGGAGCACAAACAACACTTCTAATGGGCATTTGTTTGTGCGATTTAGTGAGGTGATTTCACAAAATGTTGTTTGACTGGAATGAGGCTAAGAAACATAGGTGAAGGCCGTGGAGGATGGGTTTACACCTTTTAATAGCATTTTCTTGAATGTTTCCAAGACTTTTCAACAAACCCATTTCGTGTATATCCTGCAACGTTGACACCCCTTTAACGTATTTCTTTTGGGCATTTTGTCAACAGTTCATGTGTAATGTGAATGCTCCCACATTTGTGTCTACAGGCAAGTTATAAATATTTTTCAACGCACTCATTTTCAACACACCCTGGAGTGATTGTTGCCGATGTGGTCAAGACCAAGATACCGTTCCAGAGAGACATTTGATAGCAGGAAAGTAAATGGCATTGCAAGGTTACAATGCATGCAGCACATGCACCTATAAAAGGGAAGAAACACAATCAACACAACCATATATCACACCTGGATACAAAGCCTCCTCACATCCTACGTTTTAATGCAACTATCCAATTTTCTGCTAAACTTGCAAGGTTAACATGAGTTTTCTGTGTGGTTCAATCTTTTGGATCCCAAAATAAAGTGTTGTATTATTTTGCAAGAGAAATTATAGGCCTGAAAAAGTCCTTGGGCGGCCATACCCTATCATCTCTCCTTCTACACACCATACTCCTGACACAGCCCGTCGTCCTCCTCCAATTTCCTTTAAATTTTACCTACTTCTTTTAAATGTCACATAATCCCCCCCCCCCCCCTTTCATACGCATGCCAGCTGCTAAGACAAATTATTTTATGTTCTTTCATTTTCTATTTTAAATTTAATTATTATCATCATTAAATCGCATCAAAAGGGAATGTGGCTCTACAAGACCCAATCTATAAGTGTATATTGTAGCTGAATCGTTATGTTGTGTCTTGTCAAAAAGTGGCCTTGAAGTGCATCACGTATTTTCACGTTATCTATATTGGTTAATGTTGTGCAAACATATCATGTGTTGTGCGTAGTCCTAAATGACCTCTTGCAGTGTCATGTGTACTGTGTGTGTACTACAATGTAAGTCAAAAAAAAAAATCTGATATTTTTAGTGTTGTTTTTGTGTGTGTAAAATGTAGGCGTTACAATTTCCAACACATTAGATATATTGTAAGAGTTTATTTTTCCTCTTAATTATAAAGAAAACCGAAATTTTTTGAAAATTCAAAATGGCAACTTTAATAGACTCATATAAATTAAATCTCAATATCTAAAATAGAGTAAAAAACATGTATTGGATTATTAGAGAAGTTTTATTGGCACTAGACATTTTTAAACATATAATTTGTAAGCCTTACAAAACTTTACAATATAATTGGCAATCAATTTCAATCTACAACAAATTATTAACAAATAATAGTGCAGGTGTTTATTTTAAAATAAAAACAAACTAAAGTAAATATGAAATCAAAAATCAGTAACTACTCTATTGACTTAGAAAGTTGGAGATTTTTTACCGAAAAAAAAACACAATTAATGTTCATGTTAGGTCATCAATATTAATTTCTTTCGTATCTGATTAGTGATTACCTCCTGTATATGTTTGACCTTTCGCTATAAATAAATTTAAAAAGTATAACGTGCAAATTTCTTTGCAATAAAGAAATTCAAGGCCATAAGGAGAACAAAACAATTCATTTTAATGCATTGGGTGTTTCAGGGCATAATATTTTTTCAAACCAACTAAATGTAAATCGCCCAGAATGCAGCAATTCAATATAAAAATATGAATGACATTATTTGTTTACACAGCGGAGAGTTTATCAACCAGGAGCATATCATGGCGCTCTGGATCGGTTGTTTCATGGCGCTCTGGATTAGTTTGTGTGTGTTGATCTCAGTGTTTAATTTGAAAGGAGGAGATGTCTTTTCACAGTCACTAAATAGAAATCCACGAGCGCTGTTGTCATGTCTGAGCGAGAGCGGTATCAAGAACGTGACATTAAGAAACTCTTCAAGTTACGATTGGCTGCTGAAATTTTCTCTGCAAAACCTGCGTTATGCAGAATCAACCGTGCCCAAACCATACGCATTGATTTTTCCGGGCAGCAAGGAGCAAGTTCAGAAGTCTGTGCAGTGCTGCATACAGCACAGGTGGGAAATTCTCGCGCGCAGCGGAGGACACAGCTACGAAGGCATGTCTTCCACATCCGACGCTCCCAATTTCGTTATCGTGGACCTCATGAAATTGGACGGGATCGACGTGGATATGAAATCAAAGACCGCTTGGGTTGAGGGCGGCGCAACTGTTGGACAACTGTACGCCGCCATTGCAGACAAGACTTCAAGCTACGGTTTCCCTGCGGGAGTTTGCCCCACGGTGGGCGTGGGTGGTCACTTGAGCGGAGGCGGAATGGGGTCGCTCCTCAGGAAATACGGCCTGGCCGCAGACCACGTTATAGATGCCCTCCTGGTGGACGCCAAGGGTGAATTGTTGGACAGAAAAAGCATGGGAGAAGATCTGTTTTGGGCTCTGAGAGGCGGCGGGGGAGGGAGTTGGGGCGTGGTGGTTTCATGGAAGATAAATCTTGTGAAAGTTCCTACAAAACTCACGGTCTTTAGCATCAGCAGAGTAGGAAACGATCGCGTGACGAAACTACTTAATCGATGGCAGGCCGTTGCACCCTATGCGGACGAGGATCTGTTTATCCGTGCCATGTTATACGGGGGGCAGCCTGACGTTAGACTCACCTTCAATGGATTGTATCTAGGTCCGCTGCACAAACTCCTCGAGCTCGCCGGAACAATCTTCCCGGAAATGGGTATGGTCTCCTCGGATTGTAACGAGACAGACTGGGTAGGCTCCGTTATCTTCACCGCCCTCTCCTACGATATATCTGCCGACCTCCGCAATAGATATTTTTCCTCCAAGACCTACTTCAAGTATAAGACTGATTTTGTGACAAACCCTATCTCTGCAAAGGGCTTACAAGGAGCATGGAAGATAATGGAAAAACGGCCCAACAGTAGCATAGTGTTGGCTCCTCTCGGAGGGGCGATGAGTCGGATACCCTCTTATCAGCTTCCTTTCCCGCATCGAGCTGGATATCTCTACTACATTCAGTATATACTTGACTGGAACGACAGCGGCGAGGACACAGAGTCTGTTGCTTGGATGCGAATGTTTTACAACTACATGACTCCTTACGTTTCCAAATCTCCCCGTGCGGCTTACGTCAACTATTTAGATCTTGACTTGGGCAACGGCAGCTCCACCGTGGAACAGGCAAGGTCTTGGGGCGAAAAGTATTTCGGTGACAATTTCGACAGGCTTGTGCAGGTCAAGACTGAGTTCGACCCCAACAATATTTTTAAGAATGCCCAGAGCATTCCAGTCCTCCCTCACGGGTCCAACTAATTCTCTAATTAGTTCCCTGTATCTGCGTTCATGGTGTTGAGCCTAACCGGTTCTTTATATCACTCTGCTTTCCAATATTCTACTTATTTCCTTTTTGTTTTCTCAATGTATTTCTCTCTCTTCTCCCAAATTCTGGAGAGAATCCCTTTCGTTGTCTGTATTTCAGTGGTCTCTCAAGAGCTGTACACTCACGATCTGCGTCCCTAGAACTAGTGCATGTGCAATCTTGTGAACAAGAAACATGAGTACGACTAGTGGTCACTCCGAGGGGAGTAAGATTACACCGTGAGTTACAATTTTTTTTTTTTTTCCGTTTTTTAAAGTAATTTTAGTATGCGTCAATTGAATGCTTTATAATATCGATTATATTATCGCGCGTAATAATTATGGTAATTTTTTTGTCTGTTTTGTTTGTTTTTTTCGTAGTAATCTTTCTCAATTAATCAAGTTGTTTCTAAATAAATTATACTATGCAAAATTAAATGGGAGTTTGTATAGCCAACGATTGGTAGGGTTTAATATAACTTGGTAATTGAAGAACATGGCACATGTAATGTTGACCCGCAAAAAATATATGGGAAAGTTATCCAAACGCGGTAAACATTTTATTTGTTTGACAGATAGAAAATGTGTACTTAATTACTCTACTTGACAGGTAAACCAATGTAAATGTAGTGACATTGTATGTTGATTGTGCTAAAAAAATGTAGTTTACATATTTTTCAATTATTGTTATATGCATTGTATGTCTGAAACATATTTGAAGTAGTCAAAGAGAGCTTGGTACATGAGCTTTAGAGCTTGCGGTTTGTAAATGTGGAGTTTGGTGTCTTCACTAGCAATGACTTCCTGTTGTAGGGCTATTTGTGTTTGTTCTAGTCTTTGTTGTGTAAGCAACATTGCAAATATTACATCGTTTTCTACAGGTGTGCCTTCCATGTATTGCTCTTATACGCATTCAGATAGTAGTTGTATGCGGGTACAATCTGTTCCAATACAATATGCTATGACGTTGAATGTGGCCGCCATATTTGAAATGTCTGCAAGGAGGTGGGTAGACAATGCATTAGATGCGTAGATTGAAAAGATTGAATGGTTTATGTCTGAACTGAAGACAACATAATATATAGTATTTAAGGAAATGATCATGAACATTCGTGTATTAAAAGTCCACATATATTTTGAAGTGGAATAAAGAGGTTTATGACCAGAAACAACAGGAATGTAAACACGTGGGTGTTAGATAAATCCTAAATATCATGTTCTTAAAATCTCTCGTTTTTTCTAAAGTTAACAGCTTCAAATTCATTCAAGCATCCATACTTTGGTTTTTTTTGTTTGTAAAGAAACTCAGAAATAATAATAAAAAACATTATTAAAATCAAACGACCTGTAATTTGTATGGTTATTTAACTCCAAAGGGACCCTTAAGATGCTAAGCTAAATCGAAAGACCATTTAAATGTTATGCATCTAGAAACCATTTAGAGATGTTTGATTCGAATGTGAGACAGCTAGAAGGTTGCAAACAACTATATACAATATGAATAGAAAAAGCTTGTTTCATATCTTTTTTTATAGGGTCTTGAATATAGTATTCATGGAAGATCTAATATGATTTTCGAAGCAACATATGGAAGATTGATAGAAAGATTGGAATTTTACCTGTCAATAATACCATCCTGTTTGGAAGGGCTGCGAGAAGTGGTTTTTTAAAACAAATACCATAACATCTAAACCTCAGAAGTGTAGCTAGCTAATTTTGATTTCTATGTTTTAAGTATTTGGGATCAAAGACCCAAGAAAAAGATATTATTTGATAGAATTGACAAAACAAACTTTAAAGGTTAATGGTCGTGAATTCTAAAAACTATGAGCAGGTCATTTTAGGGAAAAACCTATGAAATAGATTTGTTAAGTCGAATTAAGACTTGACAAACTACCTAATCCAAGAGGATTCCTAACTGGATTTTTTTATGGAATTAGTTATTAATTGAAGTGGTAGCTTAAAATAAACAACACAAAATTATTGGGATACAATCTTGATTATATATTTTGTCAAATAGTTAAGAGGCCATTAGATTTAAAAAAACGATGGGATAGATATGTACATTAAATGCAATTTACAGGTGTAAACTCCAGCTGCATAAGTTTAACGTGTGTTAAAATGGGAGGTTCAGGATAGAGTATGGATATCCATCAAAGCATAATCGTAAATGAATTATATTCAGATATTGGAGTTGCAAGTGGCTTGATAGACATGTATGCAAAATGGGGAAGAATATACAAGACAAGTGGATTGTTTGATAAAATGTCTCAGAGATATGCGGGGTCATGGACATTTCAGAAAGCATCTGCAGATTAGAAGATCCAATAGTTGCAATTTCTTGGCACAGGTAAAATGTCGATGTATTCAATCATGGTCTGAAATCTCTGACAAAATCCTTATTGGGAAGCAATATAGGAAATAGTAAGATCTGAACTCCTTGCTCAAAAATTTACCTTTACAAGAAAGGGCAAGTAAGAAAGTTCAAAGATTAAAGTTTTGATATGGAATGAGAAAAAGGAAAAACGACTTGCGAAGTTTCCCGTTGGATCTTAATGTCAAGAAATTTGGAAAATCAAAATTTAAATAAATAATTAAACTCTCAATTTCTGAAGTCGTACTGTGGGAATTCAAAGATTTGTTAAAAAAAAGAGAAAATTGGTTAAGTTTAGGATGTAATTTTGTGTCAAGATCAAGATACCAAATGATTATGCACATAATACACCTACAACTTATATTTGAGTCCATAAACCAATTTACCTATAACGTAGACTGTAATATTGTCAAGAATGGAATCTATTTACATTCAACTATGTTTTGACTTTTGGTCAAAGCATTTGGGTTCTGTGCTAAAAAAAACCTATATCACCTGATGTGGAAATCCATAGGTAGAATTATGATATGGGGAAAGTTGTCGCAACTAAGAGTTTATGGAGACTCATTTTGCAATACTGCACTGTAATTGTCGGGTGTAAAACTTTGCAGGATTTGTGTAGGGCTCGGGGATATATTTGATAGGAAATGTCAAGATATTTAACAATAACCTGGGAAATTTAATATAGATTATCCTATATTGTGAGTTCCCCTAACATAATGTTTATAATGAAAGGTAAGTAACAATCTCACACTACAACAAACTAGGCCTTTTGCCACAATTTTTCCACAATATTTTTGTGGTTATATGGTATTATAAAAATTAAAATTGTGGCATTAGAATTATAGTTAATCCGCTTTTTGATATATTATTGTAGTTTTTTCACATTTCATTATACCACGGATAGTCCACAATTTATAAAATTTAATAGAAAATCTACATTTTGTAAATTGTACATTGTCCACAATTCTTAATATTTGTAACATTTCTACAATTTATATTTTTGTTGGTATTCCACAATCTTCACAAAAAATGTAGTTTTTCTATATATTCCATCTTTGTAAGAATTCCATGATTTACAGTTTCGGAACTCTCATCAATATTATATTGTGGCAATTTCAACAATTTTTCCTACAATAATATTTACCACAAAAAACTTGTAGGTGGAAGCTACAATTTGATTGCCACAATAAGTAATTGTGAAATTATCTTTTCTAAAAATGTAGAAATGTTACTATTAACAACCAATATTTTAATTTATTTTAAATTGTTTGAAATACTTTATAGCTACAATACCAAAAAACCAACTAAAATAATGTAGATCAACCATAATTTCTATTTACTATATAAATTGTACACATCATATATTTTTACACTTGCAAGCATTATGATTCACTTCAAGGAGACATTCAGGTATGAGGGGTTTAAGAGCCAATTGCTTGCCATAAAATATTTCCACTCCATCACATTAACAACTTTTTTCTATAACAAATAAAATTGCGTTATGTTGACTTTAGCGAAAGAACCCCAAATTAGAGTTGAAGATTCACATTGATAATAGCCTAAGCTATAGGAGGACCTTAGAGCTCATACACTGGAAATGCAAAGCCAAAACAATAAGTTAACATGAAAAAATCATGAGTAGATAATTAAAAGATCCAAGGATAAGTAATGAAATATCTAATGATAGATCCAAGAAATCCATGTAATTTATCATCATTTTCATGTGCACTTTAATCTAAAAACCTATTAATACAAATTTGTGCACCGCCATGTTGTAGATGAGCATTAGAAATCAAAGAAACAAGAAAAAAAGAATCAAATGAAGAAAAGCAAAACAAAATATGTTAGAAGATATCATATACCCATGAATATCTTTGGAAACACACTCAATACTTTCGGTCTATGGATCTTCGAAATATTAAAGAATATTACAAAAGGAAACTTCAACCCTTCTCCAGATACATTCTAAGGATGTTATATTTTCCATTGGATGAATTCCTTCTCGTGTATCACAATCTGGGTGATCTATATTCTTTAGAGGAGGAAGCTGAACAACACAACACAGTCTACTAGACTATAGTCTTATGTACCACAACTAGCCTCTTGAGCCTCTGATTTCCCCCCTCAATTGTTTTATATACAAATAAATTTTTTTGTTGTGGTATTCTCACTCCCCGTCGAAACTGATCCAGATCTCCCTTTCCAAGAGCTGTCAATGCATAGCCTATTCCAGGTGTCATATTTTGGCACAGGGTGGGAGTACAAAGGCAAATGCAAACTAATCGGGTTGGAGACCTATTTGTTGCATACGATGAAATAGTGTGACTGTCTCGTGAGGAAACCCATGTCTTATGTACGTTTCCATAATCGTATTCCATAAGAAGTTATCTCATTCTTTCATTTGGTCAAACACTTTACAAGAATTCGTCGAACTAACGCACTTAACATACATGTAAATAAGTTTATTCTGAAAAGTTATTAGTGTCGCAAATGCCATTCAGATTATTTTTCTTCTCTATAATTTTCACGCTCAGAATTCAATTGCACAAACTATTGAAAAAAAAATACATGTAAAGAGAATGCCCACTCTGCACATAATATTCGTCCCTACAGTATGCTGAAGATGAAAGAATATTATGTGAAATATGGAGGAGAGATGAGAAAATTGTAGTGTTTCATCTGCCCACTATATTTAGTAACAAAGGCTAGTTCAAATGGATAAAATGGAAGGAGGTCAAAGATGTGTGAATGAACTGTAATTTCTTTTAAATCTGAAATGATTTCCAAATCCCGTTAAAGTAACCGAACTCCACAACATGCATTCACCAAAAATTAATCACTAATTATTTTCGATTTATCTCGCCATCAATTGAGGTGAATTTATCCCAATGCACTCCCTTTACAGATTGAATGGTAGTCAGGAAGTTAGAGAATTTAATGCATTCACCAAGCCGCGTGGAACAAGTATGGGATTTTATAATAATTGGCATGTGTTTGTTTAATGTGTATGAAATATCATCTTACCCATTTATTTTGGAAAATCTAATGCTATTTATATCTCATGATAATTTTATAAAAAGATCCCACCGATGATAGTAAAAAGTAATTAATTTATTAAAATATATATTTTAATTTAGTTATTTTATATGTTATAAATAAAAAAGTGGTATATATTATCTATACTAAATTTGATAGATCATAAATTAATTGGTAATGTCATATTTCTTTGGATATTTCATAATATTTTTTAAATTAATTTTTATATTATATTATATATGTGTAGTTTAGAGAGATACTAAGCAATCAATCAATTTCATTTAAAGTAACCTATATTCTATTTAATATATATTTTAAGTAATATAACCGTAGTACAGTGATATATTTTTTATATTAGTCATGTAAATTATTTTTTTGTTAATTTCAATTTTAAAATATGCTACAATAATGATATATTTTTATAGAATTGAAAATTATTTTAATTTAAACTTTCTATAATTTTTTAAAAGAATTGTAAAAAAATATCAAAATATAGACAATAGAATTTCAATATTAACATAAATTTATATTATTCTTTTAAAAATATCTTATAACCATAATTTGGTAACTATATTTTATGATACATTTTAATTTTATTTACAAAAAATTGTATATTTTCTACTAAGAATCGTAGGGATGTGAGTTCTCTACAAACTATTATAACTTTGTGTAAATTGTGGAATTTCCACAATATTTAAAAAATCAATAAATGAAATTGCCATAGAGATGCCACAATTGTTCTACAATTATTCCAAATTGTGGAAAATTTGTCGAATAATTGTGGTAAAAAAAGCCTATATGTTGTAGTGTCATAAGCATATGTTTATGAAGGATGGAAAGAAATCTGAGAGAATCTCGTTGTTTAAAGAAGAATAACAACTATTATATTGTTGAAGTTGTTCTAAGATCAACCGCATTAAGCAAAGCCCATTAAAACTATTATTCTATTTCCACACAAATGTTTGACTAAGAACTACTTCAGAAAAGTGATTAAAACCAAAACAAATAACAATTATATTACATGCCAATACCCAGAAAATAGAAACCCATAGACTACCTCATATAATAAATTTTCCTAAAGTTAGAATCGTGATTATGTGGACCTTCTATGACCATACTACTTCCAAATGTCTACCAAGGTGTGATGCAATGCAGATGTCCAATCCAATTATATTATAAGACTATCTGTGACAATCCCTATACCAAAAAGGCATCATTCAATGCAGCCAACTATATCTCTTAAATACCTACCAGTATTGTTCCAAAATGTCCAGTTGAGATGATGCATAACAAAAAACCTACTCTTAACAAAATAATAGTATAAAAATACAGCCAAGACCAACTCTCCTAACATGCTTAATTGAACATTCTACGATGCAAACTCTTTTTTGCAAAAAAACTATCTATGACCAGCAAATATACTATCTATCACCAACACCATTTCCGAAGCCCTACCTAGCTATGAAGCAACATAATGCATAAATCCAACAACATCAGACAACTATCTCCTAATAAACACAGGGTGGTATAGAGAAAGTACATCCAAGATAAAATCCCCACATCCTCAAACATTGTCTACCATGCAGAACTCTTTCTACCACATATAAAGTCAAAAGCATATAATATTCAAGTCTAATATAAAATATTTCATTTAAACAAGCTCTTATCCATAATTTGAAATTCAAAAATGGGAAAAAAACGACATCCCAAGTCATACTCAAATAATCCCATGAATTAGGGTTCCTCCTACCTATCAACCAAACTTGATTTTGAATGAGAAAAGTTGAATTGTGCAAAGCAAACAGATCATAAAAGGGGAGGGAAATTCTAGCATCAACGCCTACGCATTTCACGCGGCATCATTCAACCAAAGGGGCATTCATATGCCAAGTGTCCACGACCACCACAATTGTGACAAATTATAATTTATGTGCAGTCCCTTTGCTCATATATTGTGGCTGGTTACATGACCTTCAAATGATGTCACTGAATCTTAGTTGACCTCTTGGAGGACCTCTTTCATCTAGCATTCCACCCTTTGGACAATATCTATGAACTTGACCTGAAATGTTACACACATTACAAACAGGACTTTTAGGACAGTCACAAGCCAGATGGCCAGTTTTTTGGCAGTTATTGCATGCCTTCTCATTTGTACAATCTAAAACTATATGCCATTGTTTATAGCAGTTATTGCATAGCCTCATATCTCTAGGTGGCACAACAGGAGCTATACAATCTCTAGAAAGAGTTAGATACATGTGCATTTATCTATAATAGTATCGGCCCTTTGTCATATTTCACATGTTGTTGCATCAAGGTTGTTGAATCTTTTCAAAACTTTGGCATCTTTAACCCCATTTCATTATATCTAGTTTTTCACCTGCAAAAAACCCAATCGATTGTAACATCGTGCAGCAGGAGGAATTTGAGATCTATAAAAAAAAGGGTTAAATTAAGGCATATCAAAGAGATATGGCTTGGGTGATGTAAATGTGTGTAGGGGTTGAAGGATTTGGGAAATAGGTATAGCAGCTTGCAGAGTGTAAGATTGATTTTAGGGCTTTTTTCCGGCATCTAAAGCAATGAAGCGGACTTACAAATCGCATATCATTTTTACAGAGGCAGTATATTTACGATATCTGGTTTACTATTTTAAATCAAATGTAGTTGTGTATTTAGATGGGCAAAGAAGTAAAATCTATGCCAAAATGCAAACAAAGCAAAACCCCGAAGCCAACAATGGAAAATGAGCAACAAGAACGGGATGGAAAGAAATAAGCAGTAGTAGCAAGAAAAAAGGCCATCCATAAAAGCAGATAGCAGGATGCAACAATGTCTAGAAAGGAAACAAGAGGCAGAGAAAATAAAATATAATGTAAATCCAAACTCAACATGCACGACCATGTACTAGGAGGTGCTAAATCTTGCAACACGTTCATGATGGTAGGTGGAAGTGCATTGCCAGGTAGGGAGAAACTGGTTAAAATGCAACGTTGGCGATGGAGCAGGTCAATGACAAGCAGTTGAAGCTCCTAAGCATTATTGTAAAGGATCTATTGCAGAAAATGCCACCTTGCGTAGCCTACAAGCGTAAAGGCTTATAGACTCTCGATGTACGAAGAAGCCTATAGAAATTTGTTATTTATGGTCTCGGTGAGGCTAATTAGGATTGGCCATGTACTCAGATGCACTAGAATAAGGCATTCTATTGAGAGTATAACTTCTTTTTTATTGCATTCTTTATCAAACCTGTATCCACTAATGAAATTCAACAGATACTAATATGATTTTCCAAAAGAATGTTACAACTACAAGGAAACATCAAGAAGGAACACTTTAAGCCTGAAATACCTTATCAATAAAAGAAGTTGGGTAACATCGATAGGTCTTCTCAAATGAAGTAGGATACCCATGGCCTCCGAAAAACTGCAACCATAACCAACTATTTACATATTTTATCTTTCTTACTCCACAAGGTCCCATGACCCAGGTCAAATAAATTCATATTCAAATTCACAGGCCATGGGTAAAAAAAATTCTTACTTTCATGTTATTTCCTCTTCCCTTGTCCCTTGGAAATGATAGAATAAGATTGGATACTAGGTTCCCTTTCATTATAGTTAGTTGTTGCACTAGATTAGGGTAAGAAATAACTTTCTCTGGAGATTTGTCTCATTTGCAAGGTCCCACAACTTGAGACAACTCCATGTTTGTCAAGTTACATTGATTTCCCAACCATTAACTTGCAAGCATTCATGGGTGTTGTGATTTTGACATAACAATTACTTTTGGTGATGATATGCTTGAAGTTGAGAACATTTATTAGGATCACATCCTCATATGTAGATTCAATGGATTTTGGCCCAGCCTTCTAGTCCTTCTCGAATGGATCTCAAAACATTGGTATCCTCTTCTTGAACGAAGGTTAGACATCTACCCTTGTGCAAGGGGAACTTTCATTGTTGTTTTTACTTTAATAGCTAATAACGATTCCATAACAGAAAATATCTGGGCATTTCAATCTCACTATCTTTTCATGGTACCCTGGTTTCCCTCATTTAATTGAACCACCAAATCTTTTTCTCACAAACCAGTCTAGATTAGATTACCACACTTATAGCTGCAATTTTAGGACCATTCTTGTCTTATTGCCATTGGAAGCACTCTAGGAAATATTTTAAACATTGAATCCCACACCACTGATTTTACCCATACAACTTATGCCCAAATTTTGGTTGAGCTTGATACCTCAAAGAACCTCCCTACTAACATTGAGCTCAAAGTTCAAAACAAAACTTGGACCCAACCTCTTGATTATGAAAGTATGCCTTTCAAATGTAGAATATTCTTTGCTTTGGGATATATAGTTGTTGATTGTGTGATGGTAAAGTGTAAGAATGAGAAAGCCAGTTGGTGGAAAAATGCTCTCTTGGATCATGTCTCTCTTGATGCTAAGGGATATTTAGACTCAAAAGCATATTTAGAGGATTTAGTTGAAACGATTCCTGAAACTTCACTTATAGAAATCTTAGTGGAAGGAAAGAAGGAAAACTTAAATGTTGAAAATTAGGAAAACAAAATTGTAGAACCAAAACTCAGTGAAGTGGTTAAGTGTAGACACAAAATCTATGCACTTGGGTACATTTCTAGGTCCTAGAGCATTCTAATATATACATGATTCCTAAGAAAGATAACTAGTAATTGACAATGTCTTTTGGGCCTTTTTCTTTGTTTCTTATGCTTTTATTGACCTTACACACCCTACAGCCTTATCATTATTTGATCTATTTATATTTTATGGCCTTTGACACTATCACCTAGTTAGGACACTAGCGGTCATGTGCTCATGTCCCTCCCGGGTGCTCCTGACCCTTTCTCCCCTTTTCTCACTCTTTTGGGTCTCTTTTACTTCTTGGGCATATTTTATGCTTTTGGTTTGGCCTTTCAGTTGTCAATCACGAAATTCAAACAAGGAAATCATATATGTATGCAGTTATAACTCTTAGATAAGGGACCAAACACTAACATTATCTACTATCACATAATTTTACATCCAAAGGCACAAGATAATCTAAAATCATACATCTAGCACACTCATTTATTGGACAAGGGTTACATTACTTCTTCATACACAGTGTAGACACCTATATTATCCTTTTGCAATCTTATCGTCAAAATGCACACAGAGTACTCTCATTCTTACCAATTATATTGTAATTAGTGATTTTTGCTAATTAACTAACACTTTTCATCTATTATGATTAGTTAACATTGTTTTTCTAATTATCCTCCCTTTTCCACATTTAGGATGTCAATCGATGTCAAATCGTAAGTTGTAATCCTCTTTTAGGTGACAATTAGCGTTATTAGCTTATTAAGCCTATTTTTCTCTTGTTGTGGTCAATACACCCTACTATTGGCTTAACCAATCCTATAATCACTCAAAATCACCCCATTTCTCTCTGGAACGTCTCAGCAAGCTTCAAAAGCTTATTCTAGCCTCCTAGTTGACCCTAAGTGGTTAATTAAGGCTCCACACCTCTTAATCACTTGATAATTCACTAATTATGATTTAAAAAGATTAATCATGATTAGAAACTATAATTATTCTTTGTACTTTTAGTCCCAAATGCGCAGGGTTCATTTTAAGAAGACCCCTCTAAAAAATTACTTTCAAAACATTGGCAAATCTCAAAAATTGACTTTCGAATCATTGGCGAATATGTGAAAAAATGTTTTGTGGCAAAGGCGATTTCTCAAAGAGCATTTTTTCCTCATTTCGTAAAGGTGTTCGAGTAGGTGGGTCGGGAGTTTCCGTTGGGCAGGAAGTTGGTCGGATAGGTTGGTAGGGGGTTGGGCAGGTGAGGGGTTGGGTGGGTGAGGGTTGGAGGGCTAAGGGTTTGGTGGGTGGGTTGGACAGGTGAGGGGTTGGGTGACTATTGGGCGGGTGGGGTTGATTGAGTAAGGGGATGGATGGTTGATGGTTGGGTGGGAGGGATGGATGGGTGAGGGGTTGGATGGATAAGGGTTGGACAGTGGGTAGGATGAGTGAGGGGTTGGATGGTTAAGGGTTGGACAAATGAGGGGTTAGTCAGCTATGTGTTGGATGGCTGAGGGTTGGATAGACGAGTGATGGGTTGGATAGCTAAAGGTTGGATGGCTAATATTTTGATGGCTAAGTGTTGAATGGCTAATGGGTGAGGGTTGGACGGCTAAGGGTTGGACAGCTAAAGTTTGGACAGCTAAGAGTTAGATGGCTAAGTGTTGGATGGCTAAGGGTTAGACAACCAAGGGTTGGCTGGTCGGTTAGACGGGTGAGGGGTTAGATGACTAAGGGTTGGACAGCTAAGTGTTCAATGGGTGAGGGTTGGACGGGTGAGGTTTGGATGTGTGGGTTTTACGTACGAGGTGTTAGATGGCTAAGGGTTGGACAGGCAAGGGATTAGATGGTTAATTGTTTGAAGGGTAGGTTAGATGAGTGAGGGGTTGGATGGCTAATTTTTGGATGGGTGGGTTGGTCGGGTGGGGGTTTGGATGGTTGAGCGTCAAGGGGTTGCAAGGCTAAGGGTTGGGTGGATAGGATGAATGGCAAAGCATTGTCTAACTAATGGTTGGATGGTATAAATTTGGATGGCTAAGAGTTGTGCGGGTGGGTTGGATGGTTAATGTTTGGTCATGTAGGTTGGGTGAGTAAGGGTTAGGCTACCATGACAAGCCAATAGTTTTCTGCCATGTGTCCTTTGAACCATACAGACCCCTATAAATACCCCTTCAAGGTTTAATTATTCACTTTTCTATGAAAATTTCCAATTCTCTGACCTCTCCAATCTTCAAACTTCTCCCAAATTTCAGCAATGGACAACACCACATCTATTCCTACACCCAAATTTCAATACAAAAACCTCATGTGCCCACATATTGTAGCTCTACTAAGAGAAAAAGGTGCACAAAAGGATTGGCTCGAAAACTCAAAATTTACTGGGCTTGTGGAAATGCCCCAATTCGATACTGATACTTCAATCCTTGATTACCTTCTCGCCTCTTACAATGAGAGTGATGGTAAATTTTCCATTCTCCTCATGCATCCGAGATGTTGTCAAAATTATTTCTCAATTAAACCTGAGGACGTACATCGGTTAATAGGTTTACCATTCGAAAATAAGTCAGGTATTACTACAAAGGTTGTTCTTACAGACAAAGACAATAAGTTTTTGGAGTCTCATTACAATGTACAGGTTGATGGTAAGTTTATTGTTTTCAAATGTTTTTATTCTTAACAGTATTGGACCACCCAAGGCTGTAACATTTCTTCTTTGTTATTGCAGCTCCTCTTAATAATTCATCAAGAGGCCTTCTTCTACAAGGTATTACAAACAAATTTTGTATTGCAGTTGCATCACTTTTTCAGGCCAGGATTGTATTACAGGGAAGATCTGTAGATATTCCGTATTAGGCATTTCAATATTTCTTACAAACACTAGCATGGAAATAATTCAATTGGTGTAGTTATTTGTCTGATGGAATAAAAACAGATATCTCTCATTCCCACAAAGCCAATCAATCTAATAAATCCAAGATTGTATTCTCTTGTTACAATTATATTCTTGCTTTTTATTATGAAGTGTACTATGAAATTCCACAAGATAAAATTCCAAATGCAATCAATGATCAAATGATTGGTCTTACTCTTGAAGAACAACAAGTAAGTTGGTAACAATTACTTTTACTGTTTACTTGTTATAAGGATTTCAAATTCAATATTTTTGGATAAAATAATAATTGTGTGATTTTATTTTGCAGAGAAAAATTATAGCTACAACATCTCATAAGGAGGGAATTGCTAGAGGTAAAGCCCCTCCAGAGGTCTCCGCTGATTCTTACATGGATTCAGTAAAATCAACACATGTAAGACCTCCTCGTCAAAAGTGACCTTAGGGGTCGATATGTGCATCACATTTACCATCACATTTAACTTCAGGTATGAAGTTATCTTTTTTATAAATAACTAATTCAAACAATTAATATAGATTATGTATGTAATATTATATTTTAATATCTCTACTATTCTTTTATACATTTATTATATTCAAAAACTAGTGAGTTTGACGATGAAGATCAAACTCATTTTGGATTTGAAGATTGAAATGTCACGATTGTGTCTCCATCTATGTAAGGTATATTGTAATGTATAATATTTAGCATGTTTTATTTCCTTACATTTTTTTAGCATTTACAAAACACAACCGTAACATTCTAACAATTTTTTGTTTCCTTTATGCAGGTAATGTGGCTTATGGGCATGTTCCACTTGCAAGGAGGCCACCAATACCTCCAACATGTCCAGTCCAAACAAAAAGAAGAACTACAGGAAAGAATATAAGGTTTCTTGCAGAGTCAGCAAGAACAGTTCATCTTGCTACCACAGAATTTCTTGGACTGTCACTAGGTGGTGTTTTAAGTGTAACAACCACATAGATTTTCAACAACATCGCCCTTAACGAAGAGTATTTTGGATTTGAAAGTGGTGATTTAGTCAAGGGTAACTATTTTGACACCCACGATATGATTCAATCTACTCCGCCTCAACCACAAAAAAATGTGCATGTAATACAAGGTAGTGACTCTCCTCCTCCTCCAAGAAATTCTCCACAAATAGATGATGAAAAGACACATTTTATATTAGAAAATATGATATCAAATAGTATGGGGGAAACAATTCAAGAGGTTGTAATGTCTAATTTGGATTTGGTCCAATCTTGGGAGAGGAGAGCAAAAATTTTGATAAAAGAAATAAATACACAATACCATAACCACGCTCAAATGCATTCATTGTTCACAGCTGTAGAGAGCCAACCAGCATGGCAGGATTTTTTGCTAAATAAATCTCAATCAGGGACTATTTCATATAGTAATGATTGCAATGATGAAATTATAGACATAATGCTAAACAGGTTGGAGAATCTCAATGCCGAAGCACAGGCTTACTATGATAAATGGGTTAAAGACAAGACAAATATCTTAATAGCAAATGCTGAAAAAGAAAAAGCTGATGTGAATGGGATTTTAGTTTTACATGCAAAATCCTAATATTATAAGCACTGCAGTATTTTTTTCATTTTATCTAATAGACTAAAAATTTAATATTTTTGTTTTGCAGGAAAAATATAAAAATTTAAAGAAAGAAGCAGTTGTATTTGAAGCACATTTGAAAAATGCCCGCAAAATCCTGAATTCATTTGCACAATTGAAGGAAAAACTCATTGTTATAAATAAACAAAATAATACATTGAGAAGGATAATAAAGGAGCATAAGATGGATCCAAAAGTCTTACTAAAGGAAAATACGGACACAGATGCAACTCTTTTTTTTGCATGAGATGTAATGAGGGGGGAGCTAAATATTCTAGAGAATGTCAATACCATAGCACGAGATCTACATGCATTGGGAGTTATAGCACATAGCTCTGTACAAATGCAGCAGAATCCTCCACCTCTAACACAATAAAAAGAACAAGCTTCACCTGCAACATAAAATAAGTTATGTTAGTAAAGCTCGCCATGTGACAGGTGTGTTTTCATAATTCTGACACTGGCATAGGCATTAAAAGATAGTGGCCAACCCTTTTTTAGTTTTATTCCGTGTGGTAGACGTAAGGAAAACTATGATTTTGAATCATAGGTAGAAAAGAGGATGACCTCGTAATGTGTCCTTATATGACAGAACTTGTCCGGAAGCTTTGATATGTTATGACAAACCCCTTTTTGGAATTATATTCGTTGATAATGATTTATATATTTGTCCTTTTCTTTATAAAGTAATCTACCACATGAGAGATTGATTTAGAAAGAACTTTGGAAATTAGAATTGTACAATGTTACTATAAGTTGTTAATATACAAACTATGTTTCTTTTTTATTGTTTATGTAAATGTTGCTTAAATTTACTTGATTTTATTTCTGTAAAATATTTACATTTCTGATTTGTTGCAGATGTAAAATAAATCAATTAACAGATATAAAAGACAAATGTGTATTTATTTTAGTCTGAATTTGAAAACCAAATATAAAAAACAAATGGGATAATTGAACCATATAATGACATTGTTCCAATGGAAAAATTTTAATCTTCGTATGAAATAAATCAGTACTTATTACATAACATTATTGTAATGAAATCTGTGTGAATTGGAAGTCCTGAGCAACGCTTTCATTTGTGTCTTGGAAATAAATTGTAGCATGATCTGTGGATGTGTCTCGATCCCCTGGGTCAGGCAGAATATTACTAACTCCTCTTATTTCTACTAGTGAATTCCACAATGCCAGTGCTCTATCATAAGGAAAAGACTCCATTGAGTAACGTGATACATATAATTTGAGACAAATTTCTAGATTCTTATCCAATATGTTTCAAACTTTGTACTTTAAAAAGGATATTGCACAGAAAACCCTCTCATTTTCCAAAGAACCCAAAATCATTATTTGGCAGAGCTCTTACAACTTAATATACTCGCTCAAATCTTCACTTAGAATACTATTGGAACAGATATCCTTCCAAATCCTTTTTATGGCACTGTAATCCTATGGTTTTGGTAGAATCCAAACTTGTCTTATCATAGTATTAGAAAAATCCATTGACTGTGAACTAAGTAGTTTTATTTTCAAAATACCTTCTAAAGAAACTCCATTTATCTCTTTAGTCTTAGATAAATGATCAGTTAGATCACCCATGTTTTTACTAAATAAAGGACAAATAGATGTATATGGTTTGTCGCCTAAAAAATTCCAAAACTACGGATTTACAACTCCCATTGCTTCAAGTATTTTATCATTTTTGAATCTTTCCCAGATCTCTTTAGCTAATGATTCAGAGATCTTTCTCAACTTATTCCTAGTTTCCATTAATACTGCATCATATAAATTTTGTGTCACTCGTACTTCTTCTATTTCTGAGTTAGCCATATCAACTCTTTTTTGGAATGTATGAAGTGGAATCTCTTTTCCATGTGTTGTTATACATAGATGATCATGTATATTGTACTTTAAGAAGTACCTGGAATTTTTCAAATATGTCAATGTATTCCAGTTTTCAAAAGTAGCACCCTAAAAACTCCCATCAGAAATATATAAAATTTCTAGACTCCAGCAAATACGTCTTCTAATTCTTATGAAGTCTGTAATGTAGAAAGACCGATCTTTTGCATGCTTCGTTAAAATATTAAGCTCCCTCAACATGGGAAAAATACCGCAAACTATGAGTAAAGTTTCTATGTCAGTTAGACGACACAATAGATCTTTAGCTTTATCTACATCCATGCGGTATTTAAACATAAATCCTATCAATGAAGGATATTCATCAAATATTCTACAGTCAGGTTCATACATAGATATCGATCTGGTATCTACCTCTTTGAGATTTTTTTTTTCCCTCTGTCAGTCCAATAGAAAAATTTTAAAATTTTAAAAATCTCTTCAGACTGCTAAAATAATAGGCATGCAGATCATGTATCAATTCCTCCACTTTAGCTACATTTTCAAATGGGCTCACAATTTTGTAGGTGAGAATCAATCTATGAGCCATGCAGTAGACAACAATCATATACAGAGCAATAGTTTCCTGAAGTCTAACACATAGACCATTTCTGGATCCCTTAATTACACCTACACCATCAGTTCCGACACAAACTAATTTTTTTGCAATTGAAAAGTCATCCATTCTGGCGATATCCTTCAAATTTGACACCACCAATTTATATATATATTCAGAATTCCAATTCTCAGTCATTTTATGAATTGCTAAGAGGTGTGGAGTCCTTATTTCATTAGTAAATGTGTAAACATGAATACATATCCATGAAGTATTATCGACTGCAATAACCTCATCTAATGAAAGGGAAATATACTTTGCCTTTTGAACACACAGTTTCAAATCCTCCTTTTCTACCATAGATAGACATTTTGCAATCTCCCAGCCACGGGTATCTGACCAATGAGATTGAGGAACATTCTATAGACCAATAAATGGATACATCATTTGATTTTCTCCGGAATATGACATCAGTTTTCCCCTTTTCATTATATGAAATACGGTAGCAAAATGAATACCATTTTCTTGCATTTCTGCCTCCATAGCTTTGCTCAATCTAGCTACTATGGCCCCACCTTTTCATCTATATATTTGAGACATTTTTTTTTTCTTTTCATACTCTTCTGCGTATTTGATATGTAGACAATATTTTGCATCTTTCCATTTGTGTTCTCACTATGCTGTCATCCTTTAGCTTTTGGGAAATGTATATTTTCCCATAGTGCTTTTCAATTTTGTCTAGTTTGAGCTGCATCATGTGCTCCTTCCCTTGTTTCCAACCAAACATTTTTGATTGACATTGTGTTGGAAAAAAATTACAATTTTCAGTGTACACAGGTTCAATAAAAGGATATTTTGTAGCCCATTCAAACTGGAATTTTCTTCCAATTGTCCAGTTTTCCCTCTTTCTTCTGACATTTTTTCTTTTTTTTCTTGGGATTTAACTTCTACACCTAAGTTGTCAACAAAAATATTTTGATTCTCATGTCTCCTTTTCCTAGAAATAGAACTTGGAGTAGAAGCTTCCTCTGCTGGTGTACTTTGAGAACTCAATGAATTTTCTTATACTTCTAATTCATCAAGGGACGAAATTTTTTCTTTGACATATAATGGATAATCAATATCTTTAAATTGATTATTTTGTGACGCTATTTCTGAAAAGTCTACATATAATTCTATAAAATTGTTACTTATATAGTATTAATTTTATCTATAGTTAAATTTTTACATAGTACAAAGAGTTCCAAGAACAGTATGATCAACATGATTATTAAATTTTGTAAGATTAAATAACCATTAAATAGCATGTGCCACATACTGATATTTTCAACTGATGCAGAAACCGAATTCATTTTTTGTGATTTTCCAAAATAGCCAAGCAAAGTATTTGCACCTTTTTTTGAACTGGCTAAATTTGTAATCTTCTTGCCCTGATTTCTAGTATCCATGACTGCTTACTACTGATGCCCTTAGGGGCAGCTCTTATGTTTGAAGGCTCTAAGAATGGATGGTTTAAGGTCAGACAGTATTGGTTAGATGGTAAAAGGTTGGATGGCAAAGGGTTCGACGACTGAGTCACTAAGTGGTTTGACAGCTCACGAATGATGGGTTGGATGCCTAAGTTATTAGATAAATTAATCCTTAGGGGTCAGACAGCTTAGGGTTGAACAACTAAGGGGTTGGATGGATTGGGGTTGGACAGATAACAGTTGGACGGCTAATGGGTTGGATGGCTAGGGGTTGACCGTTGGACAGAAAAGGGTTGGATGGCTAGGTTTTGGATGACTAGAGTTTGGACGGATCAGAGTTGGACATATTAGAGTTGGATGATCAAATTTAGATGGTTCAGGGTTGGACGTATCAGAGTTGGTTAGATTAGAGTTGGATGGATCAGAGTTGGAAAAATCAGTTTTGGATGGATCAGTGTTAGGAAGATCAGATTTAGACGGCTAAGAGGTTAGATTGCTCATATTTCAGAGTTAGATGGGTTAGGGTTGGATGGATCAGGTTTGGATAGCTTAGAGTTGGATGATTTGTGGTTGGATGGCTCAAATTTTTGTGTTGGCGGCTGTGGATTTTCTTATGTTTACTTCAGTGAATATGCGCACGATATGATTCAAATTTATGGAAAATTACATTCATAAGCTCTTATATATGTGTAAAATCGAGGCAAAATGAATAGTATAAGGTACATGTCGGTCGAATTTTTCAGTGAATAATTCATTTGTAAACCACATAATATTCACCAATTTAAATTTCCATAATCCTCAATTTTCACAAGTTTATGAAAATTCACCACTAAAATTTTCCCTGTAAATGCACCAAGATGTAAGTTTTCCTAAAAGGAAAAACTATAAATAAGACTAAGTACTACCCTCCAAATACACACCATTCTTTAATTAGTAGTCTCATATAATACATATGTTAAAGATCCTAAACTCCTTTAAGGATTCACATGCTCATCTTTGCCTAAAGCCTTCATTATGGTTAGTAGGAGAATATATAGCATGGAATTGTAGTCTTGTGCTAGAGATATCTTCTCACCATTTGTGGAGTAGAAACCATTCCCAATTTGATTGCTCCTAGATCTATTTAGGTCGATGTTAGTTAATAAAACATACTAGTAGGCATGTTTAGATGTTAGATGTTAGTTTCATTTAATCTCCATTGTTGTGCTATTAAGTTGTTATCATTGATGTTTCATTTCTTAGCTTTGTACTTAACTTGAGATCATTATGGTGGTGATCTTGCTTTAAACTTGTTAATTGATGCTAAAATTTTGGGGTGTTATCATTTAGCACACCCGGTGGGAGTCAAACCCCATTTGCATTTACTCTCAAGATTTTTAACATAGTTTTAAAAGTTTTTCATTTCAGGTCTTCTTAAATTAGATTCAATTTCTTAGATTAGATTCAAATTTTTCTAGGTTAGTTTCAAATCTTTCTATCTTACTCTCAAATTTTTTTAGAGTAATTTCAAATTTCCTATATTAATTTCAAAATTTTCAAGCTTTTCAAAGTTTTGTAAATCGATTTTTATAGCTAGGTAGTTGTTTCAACTAGATTAGTGGTAGAATTTTTTTTTTCATGTTCTTTGCAGGATATAAGGAGGTGAAGCCCTATCAAAAATTCTCCAAAATACCAAAGATTTGATATTTTTAAAGATTTTTTTTACAAAATTCATATTTTGGTCACCTACAGGAAAGGGTCCCACCTATGCTTCAAATCTTACGTCTGTGCATCAAGAAGCATGCTTGTTCATTATGAAGTGTGCCTATACATCAAAGCTTGTGTATGTGCCTCTTTAAATGAACTTGTGCATCATTGTAGTTTTTCCCTCTATGTAAACCTTGCACTTGTGCTTCAAAGCTTACGTTTGTGCTTCAAAGCTTGTGCCTATGCCTCTCTGGCTGCACTTATGCACTACTGATTGTGGGAGACTGACAGACCTACGCCTATTCTTCGAAGCTTGCGCATGTGCTTCTAGGGGTGTGTCTATGCTCCAAGACTTATGCCTGTGTATTAAGGGTTGTGCCTATGCATTCAAGTAAAATGTTTCCGAATTTCATGATTTTTTATTTCTTTGTTTTTAAGGTCCCTGTCATTTTATAGAAGGTTTTAGCTTTTTTTTTTTCAAATTATTTATTTTAGAGTAATATTCCTAACAAAAATGACTTAGGGTTTGATACATGTTTTTTCATTCTTTGTATGAGTTTGGAATAGGGTTTGTATGCTCTTCCCTTACACTTAGTGTGATCTTGGGAATCAAAAGCACTTCTAAACCACGTTTTTCTATCTTAGAGTAAGTAAGAATAATCATTATTCATTTTATGCCTTATATGGAATAAATTTTCATTTTTGACATATGCTTAATCTTTTAGTTTCTGATATTTTTACTTCATAAATAATCAAGGCTAAAATTCTTGTATGCTCTTCCTTTGCACCTAGTGTGATCTTGGGAACCAAAATAAATTTTAGTCTTTCATTAAGAAGAACTTTTATCAATTGGAAATAAACCTTGTTTTTAAAAAATTTATGGTGGTTATTTTATTTACAAGTTTTTCATTGTTATCTAGTTGGGTTTCTTGTTGTGTATGTTCTTTTCTCATGTCCTTAGACGATCTTGAAAATAAAAAACAACACTTAATCCTCTTTTTATGATATTTTGGATCTTTTTGAACTATGAATCATTTGTGTGAAGAACCTCACACTTGTCAAAGAAATAAGGGCTCTCTTCAAACAAAACTCTAACATTCACGTGTGATTGTAGGTTTTCAAAAGGAGTACAACAAAAACCACATTAAGCTTCAAAGATAAAAAATAATCCACATTCAACATGCGGTCTTTGCAGGTTTCGGTTAAGAGCTATGGCTTGTCTTCTTAACTAGGACATAACCCATTTTGCATAAGACTTAAGCTACAAAAATGGGGTGGTCTTAGGAACCCTAAAGTAGTCCACACATTGAGTGAACTGTACGGATGAAAATTGACATGCAACCTTCAACCGCACTCAACCCCTCGAGGTCGTGCCAGAGCAGCCGATGTTGAATGTGTGCAGCTAACTATAGGAGGATGAGTGACTAAGATATAGTAGTGTGATCTCCTAGTAACTGAGTTGGCTAAGGGGAGATTTAGAGGCTATGAACGGGTAGTGTAAATTCCCTATGTTTTGTTTGCCTAACTTGGATCTAAGTGTTGATCAAGTTTGAAGTGTCCATGTAGACTGAATGAAATTAACAATTTAAGCTAATACTTGAAAGAGAACTAATCTAAAAAAATAAAAAAAGTGAAATATTACAATCACAAACAACAATTTTCTTTTATTCTAAATGATCAAATCTACCTTACACTAAAACTAAACAAGCGAGATAACCCAGTATGGATATTCACATGTGCTGAGTATATTGAATCTAAGATAACTTATGACAAGAACTTTTCCAATTAATCTATGATATGTAGACAACATCCTGCAAATATTCTCTCCTTCAAATCCACAGGGATAGGAAGAAGAAGATTCGTCACCGGGGGTTGCTATGAAAGATTTAAACCCTCTTGGAAATTAACTAATTACTTGTAAATGAAAGAATATTGATTTCTAATCTATTTGATATGATGTAAAAATGATAAATTGTAGTAATGAAGGAAATCAAACAAAAAAACCCAACCTAGAATTCACAGAACAGAGGTAAATCCAGCTATGTAGTAATTTTTCCCCTCATTTTTCTCTTTATTTCTTTGTATGTCCATATGAGTCCAAGGAATTGGGAATGCAAGAACAATGACAAGAGAAGGTGCTTAAGCAATGGAAGCTTGAAAGAAGTCTGGTTGCAATTCAAGTAGAAGAGAGATAGCACAAGAGATCTGAGCTTGGCTATGCAATTCCTAGCAGGATTGTGGCAGTAATACTATGCAAGATAAACAAAATTATTAGGCATTTTGATTGAATAAAAGCATGACATATATAGGAATTGGAGTTAGGATGTGCCTTCATGCACAAGGCAAGAAGAAGCAGTTCCAAATAATTAAAACTATTTAAAAATAGAAAAATGAAGGAGAACCAAGTAATCAAAACTATTTTTAGACAATTTGGCTCATGGATGCATCCTAAAAGTGAAATTAAGTGAAGCGTCGCATGTTAGAAACACGCATGATGGAATCTAAAAAAAGCAGGCAGTACCGCCACTCAGGAAGGGCGGAGGTCCTAGCACTAAAGGCCAAAAGATGCACAAAAAGAAGCAAGGAGCTGGAAAAATGTGTAGAAAGGCTAAGTAAGGATGTCTAGGCTACAAATATATACTGCGAATGGGTTTTTGAGCTTGAACACCTTCTTGAAAGGACTTGAATCATCATTGGGGATTCTTGTAATTGTTTCTCATCAATGTAGCACATGCAATTTTGGGTATGTACATATTTCCCCCTTGGAGAATCATCTTATCCATGAAAAAACGTAAAATGTATAGTTTGAGCACGGTGTTCCCGAAATGGGGAGTTAGAAGTTATACCTAACATGCCTATGTGTCGAAATGTCATCATCCAAACTCCTGCTACCTATAAGAGGAAGAGAAGACTCAAGTGTAGATGGATAAAATATCGAAAAATAAAGATTAAATTAAAATGAAAAGAGGATTTACCATTTGTACGGGGATATAGAGATATACCTGCATCACCGCTCCAATCCTGTGAACACATACACTCAAAACAAGGTCAAAACATCATATATATATATATATCAAAACAACACATTTGTTAATTCATTTGTGCATATTTGATTTGGAAAATTTGGAGCTCTGGACCCACGGTGACCATTTCCGACAAGAGTACAGCCGAAATGACCGTTACGGGATAGTGATCCTACTTCAACGAGTGGGAGATCGACCAACACAGTCTAAGGTTGGTTTTTTTCAATTTTTCCTTTTCATACCTAAAATGTAAAATGTTTGAAAAAATTTCCTAGGGGGGGATTATTTTCAAAATTTGGTGTCTTAAATGAGTCTTTAGGGTGGGCTCATAGGGAATTATTTTTTTCGTCTCAAATGGTCATTTTTTACATTTTGAGAAATTTTTAGGGTTAAGGGCACGCTTGGAAAATCTGCTCAGGACCACCGCCCAAAGCAAGGTGGCGGTCACGGAACCAGCGCCCTATAAGGGCAACGGTCCTGAAACCACTGCCCTACACTGGGCGAAAGTTATAAATAGAATGACCAAAACATGCATTAACTCGAATTTTTTTGGATTTTTGATGTTTGTCATGTTTTTTTGTGAGCTTATTCTTTGATATATGTTACTAACTTGCTCTTTTTCCATGTTTTGGTGAATGCAAAAGGAGGAGTATATATGCTAGAGTCAAGAGAGGGAGTGTGATTGGCTCCCTAGGATTCTGGATCAACTGACCCAAGATGAGATGGACATTCTGCAGAGGGCAGATATCTAGACGATTTCATAGGCTCCCCATGTTTCCCCTACTAATCACATATTGTGTGACTTTTTTTCCTATTGGGATGTAGACCGGAACACTTTCCAGTTTCTAGGTGTCAGGGGTGAGTGGACCATCACCTTAGAGGATGTATACCGCATTCTTAGGCTCCTAATTCTTGGGAGGAGGTTAACTCTAGAGACAACTGGATCCAGGGCCATGATGACCCAGTGGGCCACATATATGGGAGACATTATTATCTCATCTGGTTTAAAGAAGGGGATGAAGGTCTGTTCCATTACCACTGCTCCTATTCCTATTATTCGTAGTTCTATCATGGGTATCATGTCCTTACGATTGATCGAGGATAATGGAGGTGACACCCTTCTCTATTGTTTGGATCCTATTATCACACAGATCGAGGGACATGGTCGTAAGTACGCCTAGGGATCCAACATCCTAGGGACTACCTACCATGACTTATACAGGGTAGTCTAATTGTAAGGGCAGTCACTGAGCCACCCCACTCTTGTTATCTGTTGGGTATATGAGCACATCACCCCCTATGGTAGGGGCATACTAGTGTCAGATCCAGGGGTTTTCCAGGAAGCGATGTGGACAACTATGTCAGTTCTTAGGACACCACACCAGCCAATGGCTTCTCTGACCACAACATACATGATTTCGACACCCTACCAAGATATGGCATGGTTATGGGGACAGGAGGTGACCACGGTGGTAGCTTGTTCTTCCACAGGTCAGAGAGACTCGAGACTCATCCATTTGATCAGGTACCTCATTATTTTGGCCTCCCATATATTTATATGCTTCCCCTTGTGGTACTGATCTATAGGATGATTCAGGAGGCCCAAAGGGACCCTACAACAGATCCTGGATGGACAGTGGTTACCCTAGGTGTTCTTATTGCAGTTAGACATGTGGTTCATGCTTGACAGGTAGTTGGTGCCCCTCAAGCACCTTTGCTTCAGATTATGGTTGCTCCTGATCATAGTGGATAGGAGGATGATCCAATTGATGTAGACTTTGATTCTAAGGAATACACAAGAGACGAGACTGAGGAGGATTCAGTCGGGGAGGAGACAAAGGTGAAGGATGAGGGGGTTGGTGCAGAGGCTGGCAAGGCAATTTGTATGGAGGAGGAGAGTGACCCTGAATGGCATGACACTCAGGATATGTTGATAGTAGTGCATGAGGAAGAGAGTGTAGAGATAGAGACCTTGGTCTCAAAGGATCCACTTCCTCAAGATGGGAAGGGGGATGATGAGTCTGTGATCAGACATCATTTGGCCTCTAGTTTTGGGGAGGCCTTGTAGCCACCAATAGCATCAGCAACAATAGCCACTAACCCTACTTGGATGCATGGATATCCGAGTATGTTTGATACTCTTCTCTTAACCTTGTTAATTGGAAATGTTAGTTTTATACTTTCTTTTTATTTACATTTTGTGGTTTTATAACTCATTGATTCTTCTGCTCTTTCTTTCAAAGACTACACAAGAGTTGTGAGAGCTTATTCGACGAGTGTGCGTGGACACCCTAATGATCCCCTCAGGGAAGACCCGAGCTAAGTTGACGGTTGACTCAGGACAACCATTAACAACCGGCAAACACATTGACATGTTTTCTCTTATTTAGAGGATAGCAGAGGTGGTGACCTCCCTTCATACCCAAGTGGCCAGATATGAGACCATTGAGCGATTGATGAGGCAAAGCCATTCCTGTAGTGAGACCACAGTCGGTGGTTGCCACCATGATTACTCATACCCTTTGGTTCATTCCCAGTGTCATTGTAGCTGCAGCATGATCCTTGGACATGTTCATGCACCATCTGAGGGATCCCATAGGGATTGATAGGCCCTTGGGTCATTTATTTCTTTTTTGCCATTTTTTCGAGAACTATATGATTTTTGTATATCTCGGGCTCATTGCGAGTGTTTTGACCACGCCTAGCACGTGATGGCATTGTACACAAGCTTGACTTACCATGATATATACAGATTCTTATTTTTGGTTTGGTATTCCATTGTATCTAAGTTGACTCACTTTTGGTTTTTCTCACATGTGTACTCTAGATGTTTAGAATTACAATTTTTCTATGCTTTTCAGAATGTATGTAGTGAGTACAAATGATAACAAAATGATTTCTTTTATGTATTTTACAATGTTGATATATGATAATGCAATCACAATGTGATGTTGAACTTTAGCTTCTTTAAGAAATATTTGGTACTTCATGTTGTTTTGGCAAAATGTGGTGATAAAATGATATGATAAGTAAATGTACTTGCCCCACTCCCAACTCCACGCAACTAGTAAGATGTGAGGGCTCAACTCCAAGAGCCGGAAAGGGCACAAGTTATGAAAAATTGTTGAATGGTAATGATGAGGGATGACAAAGATTTGGCATAACCAAATTGAGACACTACAACCCTAATCTACTCAAGTTGTTTTATAGTTTAGAATGTGAATTTATTTCCATTTTATCTAGACTTAGATCCATAGATCACCACTTGGTCGACAAAATCTAGTTTTGAGTTTTTAAACTCTTTTGGAATTTTGGACATCTAACTCACTTTGTTTTTGACTTATGATTTCACAATATTTGAATGGATTGTTTCTAACCTTCAATTTTATCAAATAAACCCCCTACACCTTGCCCCATGCTACCAGTAAGAATTATGAGCTCATCACTGTGGACAAGGCATAGGTGAGTAAAGGCATTTCTCTCCTTTCTCAACCCTACATCACCAATAAGAGATGCAAGCTCAACACCGAAGGTTGGTAGGGAAAAGAAATGTGTAAAATAAAAAAATTCTATGGATTTTTCATTTGACTTACTTATTTAGGAAAAAAATTTAGAATGTTCTTATTTTCAAAGAGATGTATACGAAATAGATGTGACACCATGAATCTTCTAGAACAGACTATGGAAAAAGACACCTAATCTAGAAAGATACCAAAATTAGAACCAAGTATGCAGGCCTTGGTATGGTTAGTATTAAAACTTTGTCTTATCCTATTTTGACTAATGAAACGATTCAGAAATAATTGATGAGACCATGAAAATTTGAATAAATGGGTTTTGAATGTTTTGTTGCTACTTTCTAAAATTTTTAAGAGTTGTTGTAAGAATAAGTTCCTTGAGTACAAATTTTAAAAAATGAACTAGCGGATGAAAATGTAATGCAGATGCAGTAATGTATATATGAAAACATTAATGATTCATGTGTAGTACCTCTTTAGGTGAAGAGAGTTTAAAAATTCACTAAACTCCTCACCCTCTAGTGTACAAAGGTGAAATGCCCCATTCTTGTAGTCTTCTATCACCCGATATGGACCCAACCACCACGGTCTAAATTTCCTTCCTTCGCCAGTCTTTTTATCTATCCAGATGTCAAGTCTTAAAGCCAGATATCCCTCATATATTTCACACTCGTAGACCTTATTTTACTTCCAAGCCATCCGGTCAGCGTAAATGTTGTGTCATTTTTCAGCTTTGAGTCTATCTTCATCGAGACTTTCTAACTGGGAGAGTTGTGCTTCTCGATAACCTTCTTATCCTAGGATTCCTTGCAGTGAAATACAGAGACTAGGAATTTTGAATTCGAGCGGTAAAACCACTTCCGCACCAAACACCAAAGAAAATGGGGTTGCCCTTGTTGGTGTTCTAACTAATGTCCAATAGGCCTACAAGGCCATAAAAAGCTTTAAGTGTCAATCTCATTTGTTCTCCTTAATGGTTTTAAGAAGAATGGACTTTAACATCTTATTTGTAGCCTCATCTTGTCCATTGACCTGAGGATAATAAAGAGAAGCCGTGTGATGACTTATCTTTAAATTTTCACACAATTCGCACACTTCATCATTCTTGAAGGATGTGTCATTATCTGAGATAATGACTTGTGGAACTCGATACCTACAAATGATCTGGTTCAAGATAAACTTAGCAATTACAAAGCCAGGTGCGGTGGTAAGAGGCATGTCTTCTACCCACTTAGTAAACTACTATGTGGTCGTGATTATGAAGTTGTGGCCATCTTTCGATGAGGGAGAAAACTTCCCTATCAAATCAAGGCCCCACGTGGAAAAGGGCCATGGGCTACAATCGGTTATAAAGCCTATGTCAGTATGTGGATCTTGTGGGAGAACTCTTGAAATGTATGGCATTTGCATACAAACTCTACCGCGTCATGTTCTAATGTGGGCCAAAAATATCCCATCCAATGTATCTTCCAAAGCAATGGCGTGGCTGCCAAAGTGACCTCCACATACTCCGCTATGTGATTCATAAAGAATATTTTTGAATTCTTCTGCGTCAACACATCTTAACAACATTCCATCAAAGGCCCTGTAATAGAGCACCTATTCCAAAATAATGTACTTAGTAGCAATGACATGTAACCTCCTTCTTTGTTGTAATGTTTCCCCTTCTGGGTACGTATGGTCCATAGTAAAATTAACAATGTTGGTATACCAAGGACATGTAGAAATGGGAGGCCTAGTTTCGACAAAGTATACACACTTATTGGAAAAGTGTAAATCTACTAGATCACCCACATCTAAAGGATTATTAGCCAACTAGTCTATAATGATTTGTCCTTTGACATATTTCTGATTTACAAATGTTAATTCAAACTCACCCATTAGAGTTATGAAACACCCATCTTTCTTAGATAAGGATCCTTGCGTGAGAAACGTCCATCAGTGATCTGATCTAACAATAACCCTCATTTATTGATTCAGCATATAATGTCTTAAATGTTTTTTTGCAAAGACTATAGCAAGGCATTATTTCTCTGCTTGTGTGTAATGTGTCTCATAATCAAGAAATATTCAACTAATGAAATAGACTGCACATTCTCTCTTTTCATCATCCTCTTGAGCTAATATGTAGGCTAACGAGACATTGGTAGCTCATGAATATAGGATCAAGGGGCAATCTGACCTAGGTGGAATGAGTGTGGGAGGAGACAATAAGAATCATTTAATTGATTTGAATGCCTCGTTACATTCTTATATCCAATCAATGCAGAAATCCTTTTTCAAAAAATTGTTGATTAAATGAATAAGAAAGGTCAAATCAGGGATAAACTTTCAGATTGCACTGAGTTTCCCAAGAAAATATCTCATGCCAGACTTGTCTGATGGTGGAATCATTTCCAGCACAACCCTGATTTTGGCCAGGTCAACATCAATCCCTTGTGAAGATATGATGTATACAAGAAGCTTTCCTCTTGTTATACCGAATATGAATTTTTTTGGATTCAATGTGACGCCATATTTGATTAAGTGAGAAAGGATGACACGAAGGACCTCTGGGTGATTGCAACACTTTCTGGCCTTAGCCAAAAGGTTTTCCATATAGGATTCGACAATCTTATGAATAAGATCATGGAATATATACATCATTTCTCGTTGGTATGTGGAACCAGCATTCTTAAGACCAAATGGAATGAGTCAATGACACTATAACAGTAGGTTCCCTAAGGAGTTATGAATGTATTCTTGGCTTGATCTTCCTCAAATATTCTGATTTGATTGTACCTAGAAAACCCATCCATGAGAGACAACAATTCAAACCCATTTGTTGCATCAATAATAACGTCGATGGATGGTAATGGGAAATCTTCTTTGGGGCAAGCCTTGTTGATGTCCCGAAATTCTATGCAAATACGGATCTTTCCATTCTTCTTGAGAATGGGGACGATATTAGATACCCATTGTGAGTAGTCAACTGGCTTGATGAATCCTACCTGTGGGAGTTTCATCACTTCTTCTTTCACTATGAGAGCCACCTTTGACTTCACGGGCCTTGACTTTTGCTTAATTGGTTTGGCATCTGGCTTAGTAACGAGATTATGAACTGTGATGTGTGGTGTAATTCCTGTCATTTTCTTATAGCTAAATGCAAAGGATTTTTGGTGTTCCTTGAGGATTTAGGTATATATTTTCTCTTCCTTTGGAGTTAGGGAGGATCCCAGTTTCAAGATTTTTGGTTCCTCCTTTGTCCCAATATTTACATTGATCATTCCCTCAATCAGGGAGTAATTTCCTTCCTCAAACTTTGGCAGGGCTGGAGTCAACTCTAAATCCCCTTCTTCTTCTACCTCATAAACTTCAAGATTCTTTCCAGGGGAGGATTCAATGATGGTATTTCCAAAATAGCAAGAAGAATGCAGGATTAAGGAAATATATATTTCATGATAAGTAAGATGCAACCCTACGAAAGTGTTTAGATATCTTAGAGTTGCTTTATCACTGTCAACACAATCCGAGATGACAGGATGCCTCTCAGTCTCTACATATGTCAACATTGGGGTCACTGGCACTTTATGAACCAAGGATCAGCATAGATCGAGATAGTGAAGTTGGTGTCTTCCAACTCACTACTTGGGTTGAAATGTGAAGAAAAATTTTCTATAGAGTCTGCGAGAAGGTTTTTTTTGCTTGGAACTACTTAAATTGATATGAAGTCAAACCCCTTTTTTAGGCCTAGCACTGTTTTTTTGTAAAGTTTTAGATGCTCAGCTCTAGTCTCATACACTTCAAATATTTGATTTGCGGACAGTTGTGAATCACCCAGCACCCTAATATTAAGAATGCCCATTCTCTTGGCTACAAGGATACCAAGTAGGAGATCCTTGTATTCAACCTCATTATTTTTACATTCGAAGTTTAACTTGAAGGAAAAAGGTAGAATCCTTCCTTCAGGCGAAGTAAGGATCACACCTGTCTGGGTGCCAAAATGACACTTGGCTCCATCAAAATGGAGAGTCCAACAACTACTCAGAAAAAAGGAGGTTAGATCATCCTTTGTATCTTCTCCCTTTACCTCGGTCACTTTGACCATACAAACCTCATCTGCTGGAAGAAAACTGAGTCCCAAGGTATGTCACATACCCATGGAATCAAATGGAGGAGAATAGGAAAATCCTTCTCCAATAGCTTGACAATTTTTGTTGTGGTTCTTAACGATATTGTCTCTAAGATGACTGTTTCATCCTTGACAGCCAGAATTCCCTCGATCAACCCCGTGACTTCTAACTATGTTGTAGGGACCATCTTTTCTTCTAGCACTGAGCTTGTAGGCTTGTTTAAATGATTTGTAGGAAGCTCAAACTCATATTAGATCCCCGACCTCTTCTTTAAATTAGCCAAATATATGTCAAAATGTTTTGGATCACCCTATGCCACAAAGACCTTCCCTAAATGCAGGAACTTGACCTCCTAAAATAAAGTGGAGGGAATTTCCTACATGTGATGGATCTAAGGATAGCTAAGGATCATATTATAGTTGGTTTCCCAGTCTATAATATAAAACTCAGTTAGCACCATCTTAATCCCAAGGTTAGCTAGTAATACTATAGTTCTAATCGATGTTTCCTTGAGGCTTTCATAGCCTCTCAACATGTTTTGTGTCGAGGAGAAATTGGTCTCCCCATAACCTAAATTTTGAAGGAAAGAGAAGGAGACTATGTTAACTACTACCCCATCATCAATCATTACATGCTTTACATAGTTATTGTAAATCCAGACATGAAAAAACCAATTTGAGTCACACCTACGAGCTATTTCAGCATCCTTGGGCATCTTGTTGATGTTGAATACAAATCCAACATCTCTTTTAAGCTTCCTTGGAGGACAAACTTCAAAGTCTATGTGATTTATTCGTGCCTCTAGTGGAGGGGTGGCATTAATCAAATGGCCAAGACCTAGCACTTCTAACAGAGTGGCTCTGTGAGCATGATAATTCTTTATCATATCTAAGAAGAAAATGTGAGAAAAGGTCTTGGTTAAATCACTGATCAGGTCATAAGCTCCTACTGGCTTTCTTAATGTATCATGAATATTATCTGATATAGCCAGATATATCAGGATTGGCTATGAAGAATAATCCTTGGTTCTTGTGGTAGTGTTAATATGAGGTTCAGCATCCAACTCTACCAAGCCTACAATCTTTGTTTTTTGGCGGCCATTCAGAGGAGGTGCCACTTATGGATTTGATGAAGTTGATGCTTCACGATCATTGGTCCCTATCACAATACCATTTTTTGAACCATTGGGATCTATTCTACCCTCCTTCGGGCATGTGGGAAGAGGATTGTTAAAGATTCCAAGTGGTGTGTTTTGTGGGGATACTGGTCCCATGTAGGTGTTTTGAGGTGGCACGATTGGGTTTGCCAAAAACATATCAACAAACAGTTGTCATTGATCCTTTGGCAAGCATTGTAAAAAAAATTTGCAATCGCAGCATGTTCTTATGTCATACCTATGAACCCTATGGAAACCACAATATAGATCAAGATCATAATCTCGAGGCCTTTAGTTTGTTCCTTTTTGTGGTCTGAAACTATGATTATTGTTTGGTTGCTGATTGTTATAGTTAAAATTTTTGAACCCTTGCCCTTGGTTTTGGAATTGGTTCGGATACCCACTTGGGTACTGACTGGGGCCTTGATTCTGTGTTTGTCTTTGTTACTAAGGTTATTTTTGTTATTTTTTAGGACAATTAAAATCCACAGTGTTTACCGAGGGCGAGAAGTTATTGCTTCTCCTATTATTTTCATCATCGTCGTTGTTGTTTTTGTAGTACTTTTATTGGGACAATTAACAACATTAGGTTTCTTGGGTTGGTCAGTCACACCGTCTGTCATAACCCTAAGATTCTTATTAAGGATCTTTGGTCCTCGATTATTGCTTATGTTGTTGGAGTAACTGGGATTATTTTGGTTAAGAGTGACTAACTTTCCATTCGCTCCATAAGTCTTATAACCACTGTCAATGGCTACTTGGTCAATTCGGAGAGCACCCTCTAGCACTTCCTCATAGCTCCTTAGTGTGAACTTTTGAACTTCTTCCTTTGTCTCTCTATTGAGGGAGTTGAGGAAAAAATCGTAAAGCTCTGTCTGATCCATGTTTGGAGCACTTATAGAGGAGTAAAGAACCTGTCACCACATTTAAATGAAGTGGGTTGCAGACTCATTATGCTCTTGTTTGATATGTAGGAATTCTCTTATTCTTGTCCTTAAAAGTTTGTTCATATCAAAATCCTTAATGGAATTTGACACAAGTTTTTTTAAAGAGTGTATTGAAGCCTCTGGTATCTTATAGTACCATTTGAGAGCAATGCCTTCTAGTATCTTAGGAAAAAAATTTGCAACAACCGCATCCCACAAGAGCAACTCTCGAATGGTCATTACGTAAGCTTTGATATGAGCGTTAGGATCGCCCTCCCCTTTGAACTTCAAAAAATCAGGAAAGGGTCTTGGGAGCATGACTTTCCAGATGGAAAATTCTAGAGGCTCCTTTAGATATTCAAAATAGGTCTCCATCACATATGTTTCAACCATCGAATATCCTTGTTGGGGAGGTGGAGGTTGCATTGGTTGTTAAAATGGCATGGTGTAAAAAAATTTCAGGGCATATGGCATTCCCTTCAAATGACCATAAGGACTCAGGTAAGTGTATAGATCCCCTTGTGGTGTCTTAGAGTACATGTGTACATAGGGGGGTTGACCACTCTAATATAGAGCTGAAGGCATGAAGCCAGGGAGCATTGCATTTCCGGCTGGTATGGAATTTGAGAATGCACTTCCAGCTAGTACATGTTATAGGTATCCATATGTGGCATGAGGGGGCATACCTAAGGTACCTATCCTAGTTAGTAAATCCCCAGGGTTTGGAGCACACGTATAAATCGAAGGATTCTACATTGTAGGTATTTGTCCATAATTCAATGGATAATGATAAGTTCTTGTTTTCCCTGCGTATGAGCTTTGAGCATTTTCCACTAATGTGGAGATAATGTCCTCCATTAGTGAGCATTTTTTTGTTTAGGCGCTTGTTTTTATACTTTTGGAGGTTGTTGAGGAGTGTGGTATCCTGTTGTAAATTGTTCACTATGTTATCACCCCTCGTTGGTAATGTTTTCATTCGTTAGAGGGGTAGTGTTTTTTATTTTGAAGCAGTATGTCACCATGTCCTTACAACCTACCATAAACGTGGTTCATATTCTGGAAGCGTTGTTCACTCTTGGCGTATCGTGCTAATTATTCCTCTTCTAGATGTGGGAGCTATTCCGACTGCATACTAATGGGTTTCAAAATAATACCTGAGGTGATGAACTTGCTTCCCCAATGAAATTCATGTTGTTTGAACTTGATTGTTCATGAGGATATGTCTATATGATTTTGTCAAGCTCCTTGATTCATTTAGAGGAACCAACTTTGATTCCTTGAAGGAGAGGATTTTGAGCATTTAAACGGTTATCTGCCCATGTTGAGAGCGAAGGTGACTGTTGTTGTCCACCTACTTGATAATTATATATGTCGTAACCTGGAAGGGGTCAACTGTATTCATCTAATATTGAAATATTTGGGGGGTATAAAAATACCCAGTGAATAAATGGAAAACAGAAAGCGGATGGAAAATTGGAAATGTTTAGATACTACCTCGTCATGTCAGGTTCACCAATTTGTACAAATGAAAATTGACATGCAACCTTCAACCACACTTGACCCCCTGAGGTCATGCCAGAGAAACCAATGTTGAATGTGTGTGTATAACTATAGGAGGATCAGTGACTAAGATCTAGAAGTGTGATCTCCTGGTAGCTGAGTTGGAAAAGGGGAGATTTATAGGCTATGAACGGGTAGTGTAAATTCCCTATGGTTTGTTTTCCTAACTTGGATATAAGTGTTGATCTATTTTGAAGTGTCCATGAAGACTAAATGAAATTAACAATCTAAGCTAATACTTGAAAGGAAACTAATCTAAACAAATAACAAAACTGAAATATTACAATCACAAACAACATTTTTCTTCTATTCTAAATGATCAAATCTACCTTTACACTAAATCTAAACAAGCGAGATAACTCGGTATGGCTATTCACCTATGCTAAGTGTATTGAATCTAAGCTAACTTACAACAAGAACTTTTCCAATTAATCTATGATATGTAGACAACATCTAGCAGATATACTCTCCTTCAAACCCAAAGGGATAGTAAGAAGAAGATCCGTCACTGGGGCTTTCTATGAAAGATTTAAACCCTCTTAAAAATTAACTAATTACTTTTAAATGAAATAAGATTGATTTCTACTCTATTTTATATGATGTAACAATGATAAATTGTAAGAATGAAGGAAATCGAACAAAAAAAACCAAACTGGAATTCATAGAATGGAGGTAAATCTAGCTATGTAGTAATTTGTCCCCTCAGTTTTTCTCTTTCTTTCTCTGTGTGTCCATATGAGTCCAATGAATTGGGAATGAAATAAAAGTAGCAAGAGAAGGAACTTGAGCAATGACATCTTGAAGGTAGTCTATTTACAATGCAAGTAGAAGAGAGATAGTGCAAGAGATCTGAACTTGGCTATGCAATTCCTAGCAAGATTGTGGCAGCAATACTATGCAAGATACACAAAATTCTCATGCCTTTTTTATGAATAAAAGCATGGCATATATAGGAATTAGAGTTGGGATGTGCCTTCATGCACAAGGCAAGAAGAAGCAGTTACAACTAATTAAATCTATTTTAAAATAGAAGAAGGAAGGAGAACCAAGAAATCAATACTATTTTTAGACAATTTGGCTCACGGATGCATCCTAAAATTGAAGTTAAGTGAAGCATCGCATGTTAGAAACATGCATGACGGAATCTGGAAAAATTGGGAAGGACCGCCACCCTGTGAAGGGTGTCATTCCTAACACTAAAGGCAAAAACATGCACAGAAAGAAGTGGGGAGCTGGAAAAAAATGTAGAAAGGCTAAGTAAGGATGTCTAAGCTACAAATATATACTACGAATTGGTTTTGGAGCTCAAACATCTTCTTGAAAGGAATTGAATCATCATTGGGGATTCTTGTAACCATTTCCTGACAATGTAGCACATGTAATTTCTGGTGCATATAGGAACCTCGTGAACAAAATAGAAAATTGCTCCAAATACCCAATTGACTAGTATTCCTTGAAATTTTAGAGTTAAAGATATCCATATCACGGCCCCAGTGAAATTATAACTGAACGCACTTCGGTGATCATTAGACTAAAGGGGGTAAATTAAATCTGAGATACTCCTTGGGAAACCTTGGTAAATCAAGCTCGCTCTAGATATCTTTTGATAACCTAAGTGAGAGAACCAATAGGAAAATTTCGAGCTTGGAGCTGATTTTTTCTTAGCTAGGTACACTTGAGAGTTCTCACAAAGTGAAAACATTGTTGAAAAGAGTTTGCGAGAATCAAATTGAAAACGAGGCACCACGAAGTAGTTGCAATCTAACGGAATTGTGATAGCTCTAGCATAATTACAAGAAATAATTGATCAGTAATGGAAGAACTTACTCAACAGAAACAAAGCTTGCACATAGAGGAAAGACAACGGAGTGTCTTGGCATGCTCATAAATGAATAGTAAAGGGGTACATATAGGGTGTTGAGTAACCCTAGTGCATGACACACATGAAACCCTAAACCTAACCCATGTGAGATGACCCTCCAATATGAGAGGAGGACACATAGGATAACTCACACTAACACCCCCCCTTCATCGAAGCTAGGGTAGTGGTTGTGATGAGTCAGACGGAAAGGGAAGACACCCCTAAACAACTAAGAAAGATGTGTCAATGGGGCCCGGCAACTAAAGGCCTGATAAGGTTCCCATATACAAACACAATCTTCTTAGAAGAAGAAAAGAAGGACTACATATCCCAAAGAAGATGAGTAGCTATAGAAGACCTCACCCCAAGAAGAGACTGTAAGTGAAGAAACTTCATCTCAGTGAAGGACTTGGTGAATAAATCTATAATCTGATCATCTGTCTGAATGTACTGAATGTCGATGATACCATCATGAATAAGCTCCCGTATGAAGTGCATATGAATCTTGATGTGCTTCGTCTACTAATGTTGAACCCTCATTTCAAACACGAACATGAACTCCTCAAAAAACATGCCACAGCAATAGCTCGAAACCACGAACTCAGTAAACATGGTGGCAACAACAAACATGAACTCCTACTCAACAAAAAACACCACAGATCGTGAGAAGTAAGATTCATCAATTGATATCCCTTCACACCATCAAGATACCCTACAAAGATACAAGGTTTGGATTTTGATTCCAAGGACGTGCATTTCTTTTTGGGAATCCGAGCCATAGCCTTGGATCCGAAGACTCGAAAGTGCTCAACATCAGGCTTGTGTCCAAACCAGGCTTCAAAGGGTGTCATCCCTCTTACTGCCTTGTGTGGAACATGGTTCTGAATGTAATTTCCATAAATTCACTGCTTCGGCCCAATACTACAGAGGAAGAGACTTTGAGTCAATCATACAAGTGGCCATCTCCTTAAGAGTACAGTTCTTTCTTTCTGCGACTCCATTCTGTGAGGGGCTATAAGCAACTGTATGCTGCAAAGAGATCCCTTCAGAAGTATAGAAATACATGAACCTATTGTTTACATATTCACCTCCATTGTCAGTTTGAAGAACCTTGATAGACCATTCTGCCTGTTTCTCATCAAGAGCCTTGAAGTCCTGAAAATGTTCAAAGACTTCAGACTTAAGCTTAAGAAAATATACCCAAGTATATCACGAATAATCATCAATGAAGGTTAGCACATAAAGAGCTCCAGTAAATGAAGGAGAAGGAAATGAACCAGAAACATCGCTGTGAACAAGATCCAAAAGACGAGTGGCTCTCCAAGCTTTTCCTTTGTCAAAGTTCTTTCCAGGATGCTTTCCAAGGTTACAACCATCACAAAGACCCTTAGAAAACTTGACGTGAGGCAACCCATTGACCATTTCGTTTTGGCTCAATTGTTCAAGGTAGCGATAATTTAGATGTCTGAAACGCTCATGCCATAGCTTACTAACCTCATTTGCATGAGTGACCAAGGCAATGGGCGTAGAATCAGAAGTAAAGTGGGAAAAGGTATATAATCGTGAACGGTGATCAACATTTCCCTCAGCCACTATAGTGTCATTGTTAAGCTCACAAATAATCACCGAATTAGGACCAAATTCTACTCGCATTCCTTCACCAAGGTGAGTAATTTGGTAAATTGATAGGAGATTGGTAGAGAGATCAGGAACACTCAAAACTTGGTTAAATGTTCCCCCATCCATCTCTACCGATCCACTACCGGAAACTGACACTCTCGTGTCATTACCCATCGTGATTTGGGACATTCCATAAGGTTCGATGTTGGAAAACTCAACATGTAAAGAACCCATGTGGTGCGAGGCACCGGAATCTATAATCCATGTCGATGAAGGAGAAACTCTGGCTACAAGGGCCTTTCCTTTCTTCTTATCATTTTTAGCACCTTTTGCAGCAAAAGACTCAGCCTTCGGAGCACTTTGTTTTATGGATTCAGGAACACTTATTTTATTCTTCTCAAGTAAATGAGATAAGTGATCAATCTATTTCTAAAAATAGTGTTTCTCATCATGACCAGACTTCTTGCAATAGGAACACAAATACTTTTTTTTCTGTGCCTTAGGCTCAGAAGTCGAAGTGTTTGTGTCATTTTTAGGTTTGGTCTTGGTTTCTTTCTTAGGTTGATCCTTTGTTTCTTTCTTATTTTTAGTCTTCTTTCCCTTACTAGTACTTGCTACAAGGGCATGTGAATTGTACTTGAGAGACCATTTTTGAATGAGTTTGTCATGTTCTCGAATGAGTTGGGACGAAAAACATTCGAAGGAGGCCATAGTCCAAGTATCGCCCAAAACAGCTTTTGTAGCATAGAAAGTTGACACGAAGATAGAATATTCGGGACCTAGCTTAGAGAGAATCGAAAAGATCAGTTGAGAATATTTCTTTTCTACTTGACATCCCTTTAACAATAATCTAATGTGGACAAATTTCAAGCAGAAAGCTTGTAGGTTTTCAAAGTCACTAGGATTTAACCCTAGTAGTTCGTTTTCCAACTCATGCGCTCTCATGTCATCTAGTTGTCCAAACATCACATCCAACGTTTTCCACTCAAATTTAGGTGTTTTGGACACCTCAATATGGAAGAGCAAGTCAGGAGAAACAGACATGCAAAGAAGACCTAAAGCTTCATCACTACAATTTAACCACTTATATTTTTCAAGTTCGTCATCTAGTTTAGTCTTAGTTCCCATGATTATGCAAAATAAGCCTTTACCCCTTAGTTTCATTATTATTTTTGATCTCCATTCGAAGAAGTTGAATAGCTTAAGAAAATGAATTGAAAGAGCATCCATAGTGAGAGAGAGAGAGAGAAAGAAATGCAGAAAAGAAACACAACCACCCAGGACAATAACAACCCCCTGCTTTCAGCACTTTATAGTTTAGTACGTTGATTACAATTGGGTCTGGATGTGTGGTTGGAAACACTAGGTAACTCGTCTTGCAATCAGCGTAATAATGCGCAAGAGAGGAGACCACAATAGTGTTTCATGGAGTGCAACAAATAGGACACCGTAAACAAGCATAAGCAAAAAACAAGAAAGGAGGTGAAAGCCAACCTTGGTGATGAGAAAAAATGTCTCACGTCGTAAAAGAAAACCCCCTTGCTGTAGACTGTGGCGGATGCACTCACTAGTCGCAAGCAATAATAAGGGTGAAAGACAAGGTTTGAAATGAACTCAAGGAGTTCAGAGAATCTTCATAATGCTAGAAAAGAGATCGGAAGGAAAAAAGGTGCTCAGAGTGATGTTGCACACTTGAGCGCATGATTACTGAAAAAAATCGACAAGAACGCCTAAATTTTACCGTTGGAAACGCCCAATTTTGCTAATTTTAGAGCTATTGGAGTTTTTTAAAAAACGATAAAAAAGGGTTATTGAAAGAATGATTTTTAATTTACTATAAATCATAAATGAGATAGGTTAATTTGTAATTAATAAAAAAAATATTTAATCAAATTAAATCTAATTTAAAAGATAGGTTAATTGTTGGAATCAAACTCTTGTTTTTCAAACAAGGGAAATAATCTCTCAAAGTTGAAACTGGTGACATTTCATCACAAAACCTATGGCATGTTACTTTACTCTATTGTTTCATTTGCCATAATGCAAGGCAAAACTTTAGCAAAGTATACTTAGTTTGTTTCATCCTCATTTTCTCTACCCATTTGTTCTCTTTTTGCCCATTTTGGGAAAAAAGAGCAAACGACATATATGGATATCGTTGGGAATAATGTGTCCACAACTTTTGGAGTCTACTTGTATGACTAAGATGTTATGTTAGAATGCAAGTGTTGAAAGTGTGAATGGTACGTGTTCATGTCGTAGTAGGCCCCTTGTCTCAAACCCATATTGAGACTTATTATCATTGTAGTTAGGTTGTCTTAGCATTTTATTCCTTTGAGTTGTTACGTTGCTTGAATTATAGATTTACAATTGTGATACTTACATCTTGTTTCCATCGTGGAACTTTTTTTAAGTCTCCTCATTGTAGTGTTATGATGCTCGCACAGTTAATAATTCCCTAGTATACTTAGGCTTAGTTTTTTTATTCCGACTTTGTTTTAAGATTTTGAGGGTGTTGAAGTTACATTGTTAGCATTGGAGTTACATTGTTTCGATACTATAATCTTGATTTTTCTACAAATATTGATTGACGTGCCGAAATAGTGTTGTTACATTGATCGCATTGGTAATTTCCATTTTCAAAACCTTAGACATTGTTTGTGTCCTAAACTAGTTTTAGTATACTTTTTTGAGGATTGTATGAATATACTCTTAGTATTTAGGTCTTGTTTATCTTTAAACTTGACCTAGGTTGTAATACTATATTATCACTATTTTTTTAACCTTTCTAAAAGAAAACACAGGGAGTAAACTATTAGTGAAATTGTGATTGAAATCGTCTGCTTAATCCTAAATAATTTCCAATATCCATGGATAAATGTATAAAAGTCACAAAAATGTTTTAATCTATTGGTAAACAATTACTACTAAAATTGATCCGCTGAAACCACTATTTTGGACATTTCTTTTTGAAAACAAAAAAAACTCAAATACAATCCACTTTGAGGGGAACCATGTAGAAACCATAACAAATGATTAAAGGAATTCAATACTATGATATGTGATTGTTTGGAAGATCCTTTCCGTCCATATTTTTATACTAACTATGAAGGGTCATACCATTTCATCCTAATTAGGTTGGTCTAACTATTTATTAAGAAGTAATAAATAAAAGGTAAAGGTTATACACTGCATTACATAACCTTATAGCTAATTTGACTAGACCAATAAGTCGGTTAAAAAAAATTGATAGTGAGGGCTAATGTTTCACCGAACTATTTCCCATTAAATAATTAATTTATGTCCATCTAATTTACCCGATTGCTAAAACACTAACTCTAATTAACTTTATTTATTTATTTTCTATTCATTTACTAAAGACAACCTAGGAAAAGACTACCTCTCTTTTAAATTAAATTAGATTTTCCCCCTTTTTATTTATTTACCCACATTGAAAAACAACTACTCATTCTTAAATAAATACATCCCCCATTAAATATGTTTACCCACACTCCCTTTTTAATTTACCTTACCATTCCCACAAAGTAACCATGAGTTGATGTGCGAAGGGTTGAATATGGACCCTAGGATTGAATCCATCTCAGCCCTAGATCTCACTTTACCCTAAATTTGCCCTAGCATTTCTTTATCTCCTTTTGTTTTTATCTCTTTCTTTCATTTTGTTTTCTTTCATTCTTTTGCAGGTTGGGATGGAGAAGCCTTGAAGGTTGGTCTCATGGTTACACCCTATGGACTTCTCTATCCATTTGTGCAATTTTATTGCAAGCCTGAATATAGTGAAAAGGAAGTGCATATATATTTTTTGTATAATACATATATATATATATATATATATATATATATATGGCATATATGATATATAGAAGCATATATAATATGGATTTATGGAAAGATAGCCTGTGTGAAGAAGAAGAGGAAATCCGCACGGGGAGGAAGGTTGCTGCACAGGGGGACAACAATGGCGGATCGGGTGGGAGGACTGCGTGGTTGGCAGTGGTGTGGGGTGAGAGAGGTAGATGGGGGGGTGAAACAGCGCCGTGAGGGAGGACAAGGGCGGGCATGACGGGGGATACAGGGGGGGCAATGCGGGGTAGGTTGGGGCGGTTGGAGGGTGTTGTCGGACACTACTGAGCGGGGCAGCAATGGAGGATGGGGGGGAGCAGGTCGCAGAGATGGGGGAGGATCTAGGGTTCGGCCTCATGTCGAATTCTTTTACAAAAACAAACAAAAAAACAATTTTATTTTTTTATACATTTTTTTTTGTTTTAATATATATATATATATATATTAAATAGTATATGATAATAACCTAATGATAATAAATATTTATATATTAGCTGTTTGTTGAGTGATAGAGTCTAAATTTTTATATATATATGAAATAGCTTGTATATTGGAGGCGGACGGATATGTGCTTAATAGTTCAATTTTTTTCTGAACTACTCATGGGAGGGAAACTAAAACTAATCTTTGGTCCTCATTCAGTTATATTTTCAACAATTACAAGAAGAGGAAAATTGTAAAAAGAAGAGTATTTTTATTAAATACATATTATTCCTGAGATTCAATGCTGATAATTAAATTTCATTTCCAATGTTTTAACATAAACATATTTTAGATTTTTGCCCAAGAAGAATGTCAACTAAGAAATATGCATATGTGTCTTTTATTGATTTATTTTTTTTTGTAAAAGAAAATAACAAAGCACATTCCCCATCTATAAGCATTCCTTTCAAATGAGTTTAGGTCTAAACAAATTTATTGGTAGTGTAGGTTATTATTTATTTATTAGGATAATTCTTACACTTGTGTTATCCCTACACTTGTTGGGTTAGCTTGCTTAGGTGTACTAATTGTGTGGATTTCAGCTTCTCAGTTATGTCGAATTAGCTTACTAGTCTTTTGGAGTTAACTTAACTACCAGTATCAATTAGTGGGATTTCTTCACCATTGATTTTAATATTAGGTAATAGTGCACTTCTCTCCTCCTATATGTACATATTTCAATTATTGAATAATTAAAAGTCATTCTATTGTGAAATGTATTGAGCATTATGGATTATGATGATAATTTCCATATATGGTATTTTAGCTCTTCTGCTTTGCAAATCTAATGTGGTGTGCTATTATCATCTGAGATCGTGGCTTGGAACAATATTCTTATCGTTCCTTTCATTTATATCAAAGAACCCATTCCTTTCATAACATTTATTTTCAAATGAACTTAACCTTCCTTCAAAGGATAGGAGTTACATCCATTTTTTTAAAAAAAAAAGCATCTAATACAAGTTTCCTTTTCAAGGAGTTCAAACCTCACTAAGCATTGTTTCTGCAAAATACATGAAGCAACTCAAGAGAGACATATTACAAAGCCCCTTTACAAGGATGAAAGAGGTTGTTCAACTAATCTTTATATCAAGTTTACAAATAATTTTTCAAATACAAAAAGAAGGATTTACAATACAAGAAGTTTCTACAAGGCCATATCCTTAGAGTTACAAAGAGATAGTATCCACAAAGAGAGAGAAGATTGTCAAAATAACTCCAACTACCACCAACTTATGAGATCCAACTTTAAATGCCTTCAATGAATCCATGCAAAGAGAAGAAGCTTGTTTTGCCACCCAACCATATGCATCATTACATGTCTTTCCCAAGGTTGGGATGCATGCTAGCCTCCCCCAAGCCCATGGGAAAGAAGACAACTATCCACAACTATGCACAAGAGTGAGGGTGACAAACAACATTACATTCATACAAAAAACAAGGCAAACACTAAGACAAGACTCGAATTTTTACAAAGATGAACAAGAGGAGAAACCATGTTCTACCTCAAAAATGGGGAAGAGAAGAGAAAGTTATCCAAATGTTTGCAACCATCATTATTTGTACAAAACATGATCTCCATACCCTCATTATTTCTCCAATTTTATTCAAGCCCTCCTTATTCCTCCACCCTTTCACCAATCCTTCTTGGAAGTATTTTCAAACCCCAAAGGGGTTTCCTTACCAAGAATGGGGAAGGAAGTTCATGCCAAATGACCCACCTTCCCCACTTCAACCATTTGAGGGGAGTAACTAAGTCCTACAAGGCTTGCCCATCAAGCCTATAAGGATTGAGAGGGAAAAATTCCCCTCTCTTCCCCCCACAAACTCCAAAACTCCATCATGTCATATGATGGAGGGAGAAAATCAAATAAACAATAAACAAAATCTTCATACAAAAACAAACATTTCCAAGAAAACAACTAATATCTAGCGTATTATAACAATTACAAAGAAGCTCAAGAAGCCTACCTCAAAGAAAAGCTCTTCAAAACCAATCTCTTCCAATTCTTGACCTAAGCAAATTCTGGCTCCAAATCCACAAGACTCCAAGCGATAAGCTTCCCAAAAAAAAATTTCTCTTCTTTTCCCATGAGGGGGAATTTGAAGAGAAGCAAACAAAAATCCTCACAAATGAGGGGGTGACATGTGTCACCCCTCTCCTCCTTCAAGGCCAAAGATGCCAAAAATAAATGAGAGAAAGGATAAAATGACTTTTAGCCCTCTTCTCCCAAATTACTCTAAATGATAACAAAACAATACTTGTGCAACTTTTAACAAGCACACTAATCCATACCCCTTACATGGATGTGACCAAAGGAGAGGCAAAAAGGGAGGGAAAACTCCCTCTAGCCTTGGAAATAAGCCCCCCTACCTATTAGGTAGGGTCTAAGGGCTCATTTTCATGTTAAGGGAACTCCCAAACTAAAAAGGGGTCCCTAAAAATACATAAATAACCCAATTTCGGGTTTAGAAAATTTGGCACAATGTTAGAGGGTGTGGGGCCCACCCAAGGGTTCACATGTGACCCTAAACCCTCTAGATTAAGTACATCATTAAACTAATTCAAAACTTAATGCAAGTGGGGTCATTAATTCCCCAAAACAAGTTTACAGCACAACTAGACACCCTAAGCAAAATTAATAATTACAAGACATATTACATTACAAATGAGGGTCATCCATGGTGCCCAAAACAATAATTATAACGCTAAGGCCTTAAGCAATAAACATGGCTAGGACTTAGCCCGTGGGCTGCTTGTGTAAATTTGTGTAGCTGGCCTGACTCCCACGTTCTCCTGTGACCTGTCACTTGCACACTCATTGCACACATTAAATGCACATATCCGATAAAATATAATTCAACTACTAAATAAGATATCAATGAATTCTAGACTAACATTTCATCTTTCTGGAATCGAAAGTGTGACAACGTGCACAACTATACATAATTCACCATAAGTTAGTCATAATGATAAAATGACATGTATACATAGAATCCCAACATGCAACAAACTGAGTATTTGTCAAAATAATTATGTTCCAAAACAACATCATATCAATTAACATACATGACATCATAAGATAATGCAACAACATAATAATCAAGCTAAATTGGCGCTATACGCCTAAAAGTCCATACATGCCTAATAAGATCAAATCTCCTAATGTAATGTCTAAAACATTTCAAATCTCTGTCAAAACATGTCTATGAGTAATGAGCAACAAGTAACTGAGCTATAAAAATGTGGGCACTACATTTCTACATTGTCGAAAAATGGTTACGAGAATCCCCAATGATGATTCAAGTCCTTTCAAGAATGTGTTCGAGCTCCAAAACCTATTCGTAGTGTATATTTGTAGCCCAGACATCCTTACTTAGCCTTTCCACACTTTTTCCAACTCCTTGTCCCTTTTTGTGCATGTTTTGGCCTTTAGTGCCAGGACCGCCACCCTACCTAGGCGGCGGTTCTGAAACTGCCTCTCAAGAAGGGTGGCGGTCCTGAAACAGCACCCTGCATAGGGTGGCAGTCCTACCCACTTTTCCTAGATTCCATCATGCATGTTTTTAATATGTGCCACTTAAGTTAACTCCACTTTTAGGATGCATCCATGAGCCGAATTCCCTAAATTTCGTTTTGATTGCTTAGTTCTCCTTCCTCCTTATATTTTTAAATAGATTTAATTAGTTGGAACTGCTTCTTCTTACCTTGTGCATGAAGGCACATCCTAGCCCCAATTCCTATATATTCCATGCTTGTATTCAAGCAAAAGGACCTAAGAATTTTGTGTATCTTGTATTGTATTACTGCCACAATCTTTCTAGGAATTGCATAGCCAAGCTCAAATCTCTTGTGATATCTCTCTTCTACTTGCATTGCATCCAGATTGCTCCCAAGCTGTCATTGCTCAAGTGTCATTCTCTTGCTGCTTTTCTTGCATTCCCAATACCTTGGACTCACATGAACACTCGAAGAAAGAAAGTAACAAAATGAGGGGACAGATACTGATACAATTGGATTTTCCAAAGCTCTTTCTTATTCAGGTTAGAATTGTGTGTTTGTTTGCTTTGTTTATCAAATTATTGATTTCAATTACATATCAAATAGAGTAGTGAAATTGTTCATTTCAATTAATTAGACAATCACAAGTAGGTCAAATCATTAGAATTTTTCTCTTTGACTTTACCAAGGAAGTTGTGGGGAATAATAGCTCTATTAGGGTTATGATTTGTTCTTCACTTCTGAGGTAGGGTTGGAAGGGTTTTGATTGAATTAGGAAATATTTTATATCTAGTTAGCCACATCTGACTAATCCCTTGTATTTAATTTTTTATTAGATTAGATGCATTGTTTGAAAAACTGGAAAAGATAAAAAAAAATTACTTTCATTAGATTAGTTTGTTTTCATTGCTTTGTTCTGATATATTGAGAAAATACCAAAAACATAGATTAGATTTCATTTAATGGGTAGTTTGCTTTTTGAAATTATTTCAATTTATCACACATGACCATCAGCGGTCCATAACAAGAGAAGACATACAGTTGTGATCCCTTGGTCCCAAAACCAACAGGCTAGAATTGATAACTGATATTGATGCAAGTTTATGTTTAACAGTTTTACGCACACCTGTAACTTTTGTTGAGAAAATAGAACAACTAAATACGCTAAACATCGCTGCTAATAAAGCCTAAAATTTTTGGACTACTCCTGGAAATAGGGTTTGATTATGCGTATGACCATACAAGGGCCATAGCCTCCATGAGTATTTGGCTGTGATCATCAGGTCCCACAACCCAATAGACCTGCTGACCAATTAGATATTGACACTAGTTTATGTACACCGGTATTTATATCTTCACCACTTCAACCCGACATTATTGTACAACTTTCCTTATTGAACATAGCAGTTGATCAGGCTAAGACTTTCTATACTAGACCAAAAAATCACCCATAATCCCTGCAGCTCCATTACGCTTCTTGTCTTCACTTTCATGGCCTTGTTTGGAAATATATACGAGGTGCCTGTAGGTCACTTTCCACGTGTTCCACAACCAACCAACAGAATCTTGGTAGAACTAGACATTGATTGGAGTCTCCGAGTGGCTATCATATTAGATTATACTATAACACCCCTTCAGGTTAGGAGAGCATTCTTTTCCCTAGACTTGCAGATCCTGATATTGCATGTTAAAGACATAATATTTCCTAATTAGCTTGTTCACCACCATCACACTCACTTCCACTTCCATTCTACACCGGTTTTCTTGGCACGACCCCGAGAGGTCAATGAGAAAAAGGTCATGTGTTATTTTTCTATCATACACTACCCTCTATAATAGACCCTTCTCTTATTGTCGGCATGGTTTGGGGAGAAGAAGAAACAGATTATCCTTGGCATAATATTTATGAGATATTAAACCCAGGTCATACCTCTACCTCTGAATGACAAAACATTGAGGAAGTACCCTTTGAAAATGATGGGAACTATCATCTACCTCCTATTAGAATTTATTGCGAGGACCATGAAGAACATGCTCATCATGAGCCACCCCTACTAACAAAGGTCGTAAAGAGATACCTGCAAAAGAGGTAACTCTAGAGGAAAATGTGCAAGCCCTTACTCACCAATTGACAAGTTTGGCTTCACGCATCACTAAGGAATAACCAAAGCTTTTTAAACAATACATACCAAAAGCCAAACCTAAGGCTTCATATGATGACAACCAGCCAAATTCTCCACATCGTGAAGCACGTAGGGACCCTTATGAAGAATTTCTAACAGATCATAGAGGTGGAAATAATCCTAGGTTTAATCCCTTATATAGACTGACACCACCACCCACACAAGACTAACTCTTCAACCAAGAATGATCTACTATGAAGAACACCCTTCAAGTGTTACAAGATGGCCAAACCGGTAACAGTAATAAGAAATATCGATTTAATTAGTTATGTCCCTACCCATTCGAAAGAACCATGATACAGCTACCTTTCCCACGACATTTTGATTTTCAAAAATTTTATAAATATAAGGGCAAAGGCAATCCTAGAGATCATATCAAAGACTTTTTCATGGCCTACCAAGAGGTCACATATAGCGAAAATTATCTTATCTGTCTGTTTCCACGAAGCTTGGGAGCAATGGCGTTAGAATGGTTTGTACACATCCCTAAGGGATCCATATCAACATGTCTAGAAAAATAAAAAGTTTCATGTGACACTTCTCTTTTAATATAGAAATGAAGTCACCATGTTAAACCTCTACAATGTAAAACAAAGAAATAACGAAAACTTCACTGCATTTTTACAACAATGGAGAGGATTAGCTATCTGTTTTCCTTACTCCATACCCAAAAATAATTAATAGGTATATTTGTTCCCAACCTCCATCCTAACATCATGTTCCACTTACAAATGCCTTGTGGTATCACGTTCAAAGAGGTAATTGAAAAAGGGACTCAAATCGAAATAGCATTGTTAAATAGAGGAATCCTAAAGCCCTTTCCAAGAGATCATCACGATTCCAAAACTAATGATAAACCAAAAAAAAATTCTAATAAGAACAAAAATGTTGTTAATGATGGAATAGTTGATAATGAAAGAGTACAAGTCATTCATAATTGCACACCTTTAAAGCTTACAAAGGGAGCTCCACCCATAGAGTATAAACATCATACATTCACTACCCTTTCTAACTCGATCTCATCAATCTTAAAACAGTTAGAGGACATTAATATGGTTCAGTACCCTGAAGAAAATCCATATGGGGATGATGCACCCAAACCATCATGGTTTAGGGAGAATGAATTTTATGGATTTCATCGTGTTAAGGGTCACAAAACTAAAAAATTATTAATATTAAAGCATTACATTTGGGACCTAATTTACATTGGTGATATAGAGACAAGAGATGTTACCCCTACCAAATCTCCAAATGAAGAACTGGGGATTTTAAAGGAATATTTCCCCAAGAAAAATAATAAAGGAAAGGAAAATTCAGATCAGGGATGATCATCCCACAATAAAAATGCTAATTATGTATCAAATAAAGACCACTTCGATACTTTAATAGGTTGTGTAGATTCGCCAATTGAGAATGTCAACACGATCAAGATCAATACAAGAGAGTGCGCCATGAAAAATTGACGGAATCTTCTTGTTATCTCAAAGCCTTCCCCCATCCTTCTCAAGAAATTCATTACGATTTCTTAGATCAATTAGAAAAAACAACGACTAATATTTTGATCTTAAACCTTCTAAAAATTTCTAATGTTCATAAAGGCATCTTATATAAAACCTTATAGAGCTAAGGAGTGTCTATAGATGTTAACCCAACACACTTACAAGATATAGTAGAGAAAATCACTCCCTCATAACACATAAATTTCATCCCTACTGAAGCCTTAGGAGAAAATCCCTCTCACAACCTGCCCTTACATATTGAATTAATAATCAAATGTAAGAAGTTCAAACGAGTGCTTGTGGATGGCGGATTGGGTCTTAATATTTGTACTCTTAAACTAGTGTGTCAGCTAGGATGAATGGAAGCTGATTTGGAGACAAAGGTCATCACCATTAAGGCATATGACAATGAGGAATGACAATCAGTTGGTATGTCACTTTTGCACTGGAAGTAGGTCATATAATTCAAGATACCAAGTTCCACGTCCTAGACTTGGAGTTTTCTTACAACATCTTTCTTGGTTGTCCATGGATACATACCATGCAGGTTGGACCTTCCACCTACCATTAGTGTTTAAAGTTGCATTATGAAGGAAAAAATCTTACCATTCAGGGATATCCTCATCCTTTTGCTCATTACAGAGCATTTTCGGGTTACTTTCCTACTATCTATGAATGTCCTTCTATATAGATAGATATTCCTATCCAATTTGAGGCTCTCGCTTTGTGAGTGGATCGTGACACCTTGTCTCACAATGACAGTGGCGCTTCCACTTCAAAATATCCTTTTGCTACATGGGAGATGAAGGTTATACCAAGTGGTTTTGGAGAGTATAATCTATAACAGGCCCTCATGGTTCAAAACACATCTCTATCAGTCCAAGCATATGGTAAATCATGTTATAAGTTTTAAAGATCTAGGGAAATTTTCCCTTTCAATTATTTCACTCTAGGTAGGGATAATTTTAGTGGCGAATATTCGTAATATGGTGAAAATTTCATTTTAGGAAAATTTGAAAAGGTGATTTTTTCGGAGCGGGTCGGTGTCCTGTTCACCTAAAATTTACAGTATATATTTTTTTGGGTCGGAATCGCCTTCATTTGAAAACATGTCCTATAAAAACCTAGGTGATTCACCGGGTAGTATACTATGGTACTACCACAAGTAGCTTACCAAATTACCAATATCATGAAGTTTGAACTCGCATACTCTTAAGCACCAGAAATTGTTGTTAGCCTATTAGGGTTGGTTGTTGATGCGCGACATGGATATAGTTGACGTGTGACAAAGAGGTATTACAGACGCGCAACAAGGAGATATTGTAGATGCACGACAATGGGGTAAGTAGTTGATGTATGATAGGAATAGAGTTGACACGTGACAGAGACAGTGACACCTTGTTGACATGCGACAGAGAGAGTTGACATGCGACAAGGGCGTAAGTAGTTGACGCATGACAGGGATAGAGTTAACGCACAATAGAGCCAGTTGACACCTTGGTGACGCATGATAGAGACAGTTGACGCCTTGTTGACGTGTGAAAGGGATAGCTGACGCACTGTTGATTCACGAAAAAGGGTTAGTTGTTGACATGTGATAGGGATTACCCTAGTCGTGTGACAATAATTTTGACTCTGACTCATTGAGTTGCTACTTGGTTCTTTTTCTGACATAAGAATCTATTCAGAATAATGGAAGGTGCTAGTCCTAAGAATGCGAAGACCCTAAAAGTAACTAAGAAATCTCAAAAATTGTTGTTCAAGTATTTTGGAAACTCTGTTGATACATATATTAAAAATACCAACAACCATATAGATGCCACCAGAAAGTATCATAATACTGACTGTGTGGAAGGTATTATTGAGGTGGACATGCATTCTGCATAGTATCAAACAAATGACACCTACGATAATATGCCAGATCTTCAAGATATTCTTCCTGTTGGGGTGCAACTAGAAGTGCATCAAGATATCACACATACAAATACTCAACAAAATGGAACACATAAATCAAATTCAAATTCTGGTTCACGAAAGAGGAAACCAGGTGATTGTGATATTGCTCAAAATTCTACTTAAAAAAGTAAAACATTGAAAACGAACAAGAACATGTGGACCATTGGCAGGTCATACAAGTTTGATTGGGCAGCTAAATTTATATTTATCGAACCTATATAATCATATAATTCTGAAGAGATCCCATCTGAATGTACATGTACAATATGTACGTGGAAATTAGGAAAGCAACAAAAAATGCAAATGAAGCTGGACACTATAGAAAAACATTGCGAAAAACAATATTTGACTGTAATGGGGGCGGATGGCCAGAAAATCAAAACACACAGGCAGAAAACTGAAAAATAATGCATGCATGTTAGATACGCAGCGGATTATGAGGCAGAGCAAAAAAAATGTAGACATCTCATGGCAAAGGGAGGAACGATCACATCACAAATTGGTAAGATGAATCAAACAAATCTACATTCAAAACTCGTACAATTCTCTACTTTATTTCACATACTAAAGAAAGGAAGACCAATTTCAGATTTCCTCGATTTCAAAGTTTTGTATCAATATAATGGAATGTTGAATGTAATTCAGTATCATTGGTCTAAAAGTAGTGGATGGAAAATGGCAAAATGCCTTTCGATGATAGAGAAGGAAGATTTGAAAGAGAATGTAAAAAAAACAAAGTTTATCTCTCTTTCAATTGATGAAGTGATAGAAGTTGACAACACTACATGGGTATGTATCCACGTCTATACTTTAGAAAATAATATAAGGACACCTCATCTATTAGGTTTTATGAAAATAGTTGAAAACTGTAATGCCGAAAACCTACATAAAATAGTTGTTTCTCATTTGAAATATATTGTTGGAATGACTGATTATGAAATTGCTATGAAGTTGGTATGCGTCGGAGCAGATGGTGCATCTGTCATGAAGGGTCACCGAACAAGGTTATGTGTTAGATTACAAACAACAGTGGCCCCATGTATGCTACCAATTCATTGTATGGCTCATAGAATGAATTTAGTGTATAAAATGGTAAGCAACCACGAAAATGTTGCTAAATTAGAAGACCTTATAAGAGAACTTCATGCCTATATGACAAGTAGCCCAAAGTGATTTCTTGGGTTCCAAATATTTGCAATGGGAATTACATATGGCAAAAAACTTCTGAAAGATGTTGAAACTAGATGGAACTCCTTGTATGAACCTGCATACAGGGTTCGTGAGCAGTATCCTTCGTTGGTTGGTTTCATACAAAAATATCATCATGAAGTTGATAGGGCAAGGGACTTGTTCCGTTTAACTAATTTGGAGGCATTGCTTACATTGGTTGGTATTCTTCCAATGTTGCAGGAGATCAATACACTGATGAAGAATGCACAGGGGAGATTAATCTATATTGTGGATTTTATACGGATGAGAAAAATGGTATGTCAAAGTCTTGATATCTTGTATTGTTCCCAAGATAGTTTTGATAAAGCTGTTTTTGAGAATTGGAAAGCTTTATTAGATCTTAAAAATCCAAGTAACTATTTGAGATTTAATATCCATGATTAGCTCTGCATCATTGTTAATGGGAGGGACATACCACTACACATTTTGCAAAAACATCAAGATATTACAGGATCGGAATGAGAAGATGTTCTCGTGACACGTAATCTCTTTGAGTCTATTATAGTTGAAACAAGAATAAATATTAAAAAAAATTCACAATCCTTATCATCAGAAATTAGAGAACTTTTCTCCAAAGATAAAATTCTTGAAGCCATGGGTGTGATGAATCCTAATTTTTGGAATACTGAAGGTGGTCGTGTTGACTTTGTCAGAAATCATTTCCATAAATCCATGGGTACAATAATGGAACATTTTACAAATACTTCAGAGTTCAAGGGTATGGAAATCAAAGGTATAGTGAATGCGGATTTATTAAAATTTCAATCAACAAATTTTGCAACAACAATGAGGAACCAATATAAAAATTTAGACAAACCTTCTGAAAGTGGTGCTATTACAAGGCTATGGCGAGGAATCTATCAAATTTCTATCTTACAAGAAGATATCAGTGAATATTTCAGATTATATGAGTTATGCCAAACAATGATTTTGGGGTCTGTGGAGGATGAAATGGTTTTCAGTGCATTATCATTTATAAAATCAAAATAGGTTGGATAAAAATCTGGAAAGTTGCATGAGGTGTTATGTATCTCGATACTCCATGGAAACCTTTCCTTTCGACAGAGCAATTGTGCATTGTAATTCCCTTTGCGAAAGAAGAGGTGTGAATAATACAACTATAAGTACAAATATTCCCAATGTTGAGAGTGGAATTAGCACATCGTCACACTCTGCAGAAGAGAACATCAAGTTTGAAGAAGCTATTGATAATGGATTGTTTCACCTTTAAATAGGTATCTTCTTCACCTTAATCTTATTGTTTATCACTTTAAATTTTTTCAGCTCTTTTTATCATTAAAGATGTTACAGGTATATATATTTACATTTATTTAAATACAATTTTTTCTTTTTTTTTTAAATGTGGGTTGACATCCTTCCGAGGAAGCTGGTACTTCTCAGGACTGACAATGTCAGGCAACTCACCCATTTATCTACTAATCCATTTCTCGTGTTGATTTTTCTTAAAACAAAGATCTAGCACATTACTAGTGATGATTTCACAGCCATCTAAAACACTAGAAGTAAGTTAAACCCTATCATATCATCTTTCTTGATTTCTTACAATTATGTTTAATTTATTTTTTATATTTGCAAAATGCTTTGATATATTTTTTAAACTTTGTGGGATAAAATGACACAATCAAATTTTACAGAGGAATATTTTTCCATATTATACAATTCATAATCCACGATCCATTATACAATTCGTCATCCACGATCGTGCTAGAAGCTAAATCTACGTCCACATAAAATTCATCATCATCCATATATATCATATGATCATCATGTCATTATCATAATCCTGACACTACAATTATTATTAAAACAATTATTTATCTATTTTAAATTTAAAGAAATGTCTTTGTCCTAACACATTACATTTTTAAAAATAATTCATGATCATATCATTATAAGTATAACCATTCTAATGTCATATATATATATATATATATATATATATATATATATATATATCGATTTTAACACATTCCATTCATTTATCATCTATATCCATTCTAATGTCATCATGATCATATCATTACAAGTATAGAGAAGAAGAATTGTCTTAAAACAAGTTTAAATGTCTAGAGAAGAAGAATTATCATGCTTGAAGCTAAATCTACGTCCACATAAAATTCATCATCATCCATATATATATGATATCATATCATTATCATAATCCTAACACTACAATTATTATTAAAACAAGTATTTATCTATTTCAAATTTAAAGAAATGTCTTTGTCCTAACACATTCCATTTTTTAAAACAATTATCCATTATCATCATTCATCATCATCTATATCCATTCTGATATCATCATGATCATATCATTACAAGTATAGAGAAGAAGAATTATCTTAAAACAAGTTTAAATGTCTAGAGAAGAAGAATTATCGTGCTTGAAGCTAAATCTACATCCACATACAATTCATGATAATCCAAGTAATAAAGAAACATACGTCATCATCCCTATCTAATGCAATCATCATTACAAGTAAACCAAAAAACATAAAATTATATACATAATATATAGGAAGTTATAAAATTAAAGATTATATAGTATTTCAAATTTTCAAAGGCTATCAAATCCAGATAATAAAATTCAAATTCCATCACCACAACATTCAATGTTTCAAATTTTCAAATATAGACTCAATATTTCAAGTTTCCACACTCAATAATAAAAAAATTCAACCTTATTTTTCTATATCCATTTCAACTCCTGTGCTCCTTTCCCCAATGGTTTCTTCACCTGTGGTTGTACCCCTTTCCCCAACGGCAGAAATAACCCCAGAACTTATGAGATATTCCGCAGCACTTTCCAGATTTTTTAAAATTCTTCCTTCTTGCTTTGTCACATCACCATGGGACAGCAAATTTGGATCAGCTGCTGCCTTAGCTTTGAATAATATTTCAGGGTCGAATCTGTACTCTTTAATTATCCACTCAATGTATTGTTTTGTTTGTTAACCAAAACAATATTTTCCTTCAAATTCTTCGCTGCAGATAAACTGTTCTTCGCTGTTTCCAAGTGAACTTGGAAAACCTTTGCTTGACTCTTCAAATTTTCATATTTCAACTGCAAAAAAAATGTAATGTCAATTCAACATATTACTAAACTAAGAAAACTTTAAATTAACAAAAATTGTTGTTTGAAAGTGATAATACTTATGAACACTCTATCTCTCTCGGCATTTGCAACTACTACCAAATCCTTGTCCTTATACCATTTGTTAAAATATGCTTGGGCCTCAGCACTAGTATTTTCCAATTTGTTTAATGTCATATCCAAAATTTTATATTTATAGTTGTTGTTATACGTGACAATCCCACTTCTTGCTTGGGTAAGTAAGGAATCCATTTTTACAGGTTGATTATGGACTGCAGTGTATAAACTATCCCTTTGCCAATAATTTTCATAACGACTAATAATCTCATTGATAAGTACTTTATCCCTTCTCTCCCATTCTATGAACTGACTAATATGAGGTAGAATAAACTCACTGAGATGGGATTGAAAATCATAACCAATTAAGTTATCCAAAGGAAAAGGTAGCAACTATTCACCATCGGTATCTGATGAAGATGATCTCACTGGAGAGATATGGGGGCTTTCAGCTAGATCAACTGCTACTTGTTTCTACCTTTGGGTGGCCTGATCCTGTTTGTGATAAAATTAATCAAGATTCAGACAAATAAATCTAAAGCGAAATGTAATTCAATATGGCAAAGTATGTTGAAATTGAAGGATACCTGTTGGCCTTGAATCATCTCACGGGTATTGAAAAAACAAGTTGGGTCATTGCTATCAATACCCAAGTAATCTTCATCTAAATTTATATTATTCAAAACCGATATGCCCATTGCACTGGGTAAGCCACCAAGTGAGATGGTTGGAATTAAAAAGGAGGAGGAAATGTTTAGTGTCCCGCTAGGGGCCAGAGCAATTGGCATGCGTTTACCAATGTTCTTTTTTCCTATTCCTCTGGTTGGCAATTTAAATATTATTAGTTGAGGGGGGTTCGGTGCCACTGTTTGAACAGAAGGAGGACTGTAATGTGCTAAAAAATTCAAGAAAAAACATATGAAAATCTAGAAAACAATGCAAAAACTATGAAATTAAACGACGTAGTATTCAAAACTTGTACCTTGTTGTTGAGGGGTAGCTTGTCGCGGTGCTAAGGGTAGCCATGTTGGATTAGTAATTGGTGGTTGTTGAGAAGATACAAATGCATGTCACTATACTGAGTGAGTTAGGGAAGATGGTTGAGTTTCTGAAACATGCGTATAGTCCAAAGTCCCTGCAATGTCATCAACATTGAATTGTATGTCAATTCAATTGGGTAAAATTTTAATTGGAAAATGAAAATACAAATTTGGAATTTGTAAATAATACATGAAAAGGTATTACTTCTCTGGTGTTTAACGAATTCAAACTGTTGGGGGTTTGGAGAGGAGTGAGCTTCCATTTCAGATTGGGAATCTCCTGAAGCCTCAGCGTGTTGTTGGCTTTTTCCTCTTGATAACGCCTATTTTTGGGGAAGGGCTTCTATAAATCTTCTCTGCAAATAGTAAATTGTTAATACCTGTGCATAGTGTAATGTCGAAATACAAACTTAATAGTCGTTGGCAAGAAAAATTTCAGGTGGACAAACTTGTAGATTTCTTGCCAACGCTCTGGGAATCTAAGTCCCTCTACTTAACCGGTGTAGCTGCCGTATGTGCATGTGCATAAAAAGGTTGATTTTTGTGGTGGCCTTTCGACTGGGGATCCAACAGGGGCACTCCACTAACCCTGCGGCAAATGCTTGCATATACCTGCAAGAGATGACTTTGTCTGAAAGTGGGAAAGGAGTGAGAATAAAGGTAGGAGAACTAATGTTGCAGGTAGAAAATCAGATTCCTGCACACATACTAGTTAGAAACTTCATCACATGCATTTATGAGAAGAAACAACCCTGTAAATGACAACAAGACCAAATAGAATTTGATGAGAATAAAGTGTCATGAAATCCCTTGGTCAAATAAAGCTAGAAACTCCTTCTTCTTGTATTAATGCTTTAAAAAAAGTTGTGCATAGTGTAGGAATGGAAGAAATTTGAGAGGGGAAGAGAGTAGAAGAAAATGGCTATCTCCTTTGCTTTCTCTCAAGGTAGAATGCACTCTTGAGTCTACAAGATCAATCGCCAGCCCTTTGAAATGGGAATGGTTTTACAATTTATAGAATAAAATATGACTCTTCATTTACCTCATGACCTTTGAATACCTTCATATGACTTAAGATTGTTTGTATTCCACTTTAAATATTTAAGTCCCTCTTATAATAGCAAGGTGACTTAATTTACATTATATTTCTAAAGTCACTTAAGTCATATTAAAAGGTGCAACCCTCAACGCAAAAATATAACATTGACGAGAGAGAGAAAGAAGAGGAAGAAGAAGAAGAAGAAGAATTATGATGAAGGAAGAGTTGTTGCAGTGGACCTGGCTCCATTCTCTTACTGTTCTCCACTTCTTTTTTGAGTGCTCGTATTCTGTTGGCGGTGGCGCACATGTATGCAAAGAGCTTGACCGCCTCTTGAAGTGTTGACTTCCCTTTTTCAGAGATTGAATTGATCCATTCCTTATTTTCTCAGCCCTGCATCGTGAACTCATGCATTCTTCTGATGGATTCTGGATTGAAGTTGTTCATGGGTACCACTTTCTCAATAGGAAGTGTTATATTGCTTGGTTCCACCAAGTGTTGCACATAAGATGAAAGAGTTTGCACTTTCTCCTCTAGTCCCTCGATCTTCTCTTTATATTCTTTATTCCTTGCCATCATGTGACAATTGTTGATATATCAGGAGCTACTACTTGTTGCACCATGCAAGTGTCGAGGATGATCGTTTCCCGCATCCACATAAATGTCTCGTCGGTTTCAGGCTCAATGACAGGTGTATCAACCATTATTTGTCCTGATGGAGGAGGAAAATCCTGAATGAGAGGAGAGTTGGAGTCAACAACATGCGGGACCTCTTGAAGTGGCTCAAATATTAGATCATGAGTCATGTACTCCTTGTTCACTTGCGGTTTCCACAGCTTCTCTTTCATTTGCCTCAGCTTGAAGTCTTTTGATTTCATTAATTTGAGCCCTTATTTCCTCTTCCGCTCTTGCTTCTCTTTTTCTAACTTCTTCGGTTTCTACGTCAGTGAAATTTTCTAGGTTCTTGTTGATGTATGGAAATTCACCATCCAAAGGATTAGCAGCACTCAGGTTCGCAACATGACTAGTTGCTTGACGAAGGGGAGGCATCTGAATTCCGAGCAGCTCTTGTCTTCTTTGAAGTTCTTCGAAAATGGGGTTGGTTTTTCCTCCTTGCCTCTGTTTTCGAGTGTACCTTCTATCCGCCAGCTTGGAAATCTATGCTCACCTTTGTGGTGCTAGAATTTGTCTTTTCCTCTCCAATTCAGCAACGCGTTCTTCTTCAAGGTCAAGAATTCTCATGGCAATGAAGTAGTGGTTGGCACTTTATCTGTTATGCCAAATAGGTTCTCTCAAATCAGAAGTGATATCTTCTTGGATGTGGAAGAGCAATTCGGGTCTTTCGACAAGAGGATTTCCTGGAATAGCCATGGTTTGTAGACATGTGGCTTATATAGCTATTCAAATTTTAGAAATTTTCTCACTTGAAGTTTGAATTTTAAGGTCATTTGGGTCCATGTACAATACATCGTTGTCTTCCACATCATACTCGCAGGCAAATGGTTGTGACGGCTTCTAACCCGTCCATTTAATCTTCATATCTCCCTTTGAAAAAGTAACTTACTATTTTTAGTAAGTGTGGAAAAGCAATTCCTCTATCTTCAACTGGATGTTGCGGCTTAGTTTCCCTCTTTCTCCCCGCGTTCCTCATTTCTTCTGGATCAAATTTCTATTTTTAGTAGGTGCTCGAGGGGCCACTTACTATTTTTAGTAATTGCCAACAATGTCTGTTCTGGTGAATTTTCAGTCGTAGTTTACCTCCAAAGTCTTCATCTTCTTCACAGGTTCTTTTATCGATGAATTTCCCAAAATAGCAATTCCTATGTAGTAGACCTGTTATTTTTAGAAAGTTTTCTTCTAGGAGTCGAATTGATGTGGAACAAAGTTTTTTGATATGGGTTTTTTCCCAATATCCTCCCTCTGAAATTTCAGGCCCGTCCGCTTAATAATCCAGGAGATTTTAAAGTTTTAATTTTTGGACCTGGCAATGCTTCTGGGTACAGCAGCCATTAATGGACCTGAAAATTGCAGGTCTGGTTTTCTCCTCCATTTACAATTAATTTTATATTTTTGATGTGGGTTTTGTCTTCTTGTGCTTCACGTGCGATCTTACTTCAATCCGACAACTAGTTTGATGGAAAATCTTACTTCTTTCTTCGTTGAGCTGGAAATGAGATTTCTTCATTATGGCTGCTCTATCGCACAAGGGGGGAGTTTGAAGGTGTCTTTCTGATGGTATTTGATAGAGGAATGAACAGCAACAAATGGTTTGTTGTTTCATTGACCGGTTTGCAACATTTCTTTATATCTTCATTTTTAGACTATGGGGATTTTCACTGTTCTCTCCTTCTTGCTCTTTGTTTCTACTTCTTGTTTTGATGACAAATCCTTCTAAGACCTCAGGGGATGTGAGGTACATCAACTTCCACAATGAGCAAGATGGCAACACGTGGCACTAGATCCAATGGCAGGGGATGAAGGAGGAAAAAATTGCTTTAAAGCACTGGGAGTTGAAATGAGGTCACATGGGTGTCCAAAAGACTCCCCATAGGGGCTGGGAAAATTTTCCAAGGCCTTATGTCCCCCACCTTAGGTGCATAAGGTAAATCAAATCCCACGGTGGTCCTGGAGCTGACATGTGGTGACCGATCCGACAGCAGGTAATGCATGCTCCAAATAAGCACTTGAGGGCTGAACTACCAGGTCTGGAGGTCATATGAGGGTCCCAAGGGTCACATGAGGGCTGGGATAATTTTCCAAGGGGTGATGTACCTGACCTCAGGGACATGGGGGACATGAAATCCCTCCAGGCTCCTGGTGCTGACACGTGTCCTCTCGAAAAAATGACTAAGTCCTGAACTGCCTTTGAGAGGGTAACTTGGAATGCAGATAACTTGAGCTTTCGATGGAATTTCTTGGTGAAATTTTATATGATCCTGACTGGAAATGGAATTTTTAATCCAATGATTTGGTTCTCATGTCTTTATTCGATCATATGATCCCTAAAAAATAGGATTTTTGATCTGGGACTCCACTTGTACCTGAGAAAATATGTCTTCCAATCATATGCGCCAAGGTGTTGTGAAAAATATTATTTCACCATCATGTAGGTCTTGGAATTATCTTTCTAAATATGTTTTTTTTACTTCTAAATCCATCTGGAGCTCCCGAAATCTTCGTTTGAAGCCCAACAGTTGTTTTAGGCCTATGTACTGCCTAGGCTTGTGAACCTTGTTTTCACTCAGACTGCTCCAAGTCTTTCAGAACTTCCCAAAGCCTTCCAAAATCATTTCCATGATGTTATAAGGTCTTCCATTCACCTTCGTGTTGAATTTGGCCCTTTTTCTCTGCTCCAGGGGGTTGATCCAATCCCAGGAAGGCCAACAATAGCCCTTCCCTATACTACCAAAAGATAACATTTTCAATGAACTCCTAAAATCACCTAGGGGGAATGAATGGAGTTTCCTAAATTACCTAGGATAATATCATGACATTGGTTGGGAATTCATTTGGAATGACTGAACAGATCCAGGGTTTCTTAGGAATGATAAAACATGAAAATTTTGGCATAGGGGTATAGTTGTCATGCTCGGAAATTGTCAATTTCCCTGTTGCACATTCTCATGACAACAATAGCTTATACTTGTTGTTCTTCAAATTGACAACTTCATCAATGCCTCATCAATGCAAGGGGGAATTGGTTTGTCTTTTAAATTTAAAAGAGTCTCATAATAAAGGCCAAGGAGATAGTTTGTGGAGTAAATGACAGGTTTTTCTGAAAGCTTTGCATTTGTTATGTCAGTTCTTATTTTTTTTATAAAAAGGTGCACCAATCAAATTTTTGTTTTACGATAGTTACAACAATGTATGTAATGGCCCAGTTTGGTATATCTATTTGCTGACCCTGTAAAACTATTTTGGATTGAAAAAAGGAAATAATTGTAGTAAGAAAGTGGTGTGTAATTGCTTGCGTATCCACACCACACCTAGATTTATTGACATGAGCTGCAAATGCTGAAAAATAGTGGGAATTAATATAACATTAAATTGTATCACAATCAAAAACTAGATAAAAAATGAAGAATGAAAACAAATTATACTTACAATCAACATGGAAACCAAGCGTCGATTCGATATATTTCTTATCGTCTTCGACGAGTGTTGTCTTCATTGTAACAAAGGGTAAATTTCTGAATGGAAGGCCCACAAACCAATGGATGTCAATTGCGTCAATACCGAATTGAAACAATCGATCGTTGTTAATAGTAACATAAAACAGGCCATCCTTTGTATTGTAAGATGAGAGAAGGTAGTTCAAAATATATGGGTCTATTTCAAAATGGGGCATCTTAACTAGCCCACTAAACTCACATGCATCAATCAAATCTTTGTATTCAGAAGTCATCTATAAAACAGTATGGATGTGGGGGAACAAATGATTCCTGTAGATGATATTGCCCATGGATAGGACTATATTTTCCTCTTGATTTTTGTCTTAAGTTTGCAATTGGGATGCACTTATAGTCACCATTGTAGTTGTGCTTGAGTCTTTGAGAATGATGGATTCCTGTATACAAAAAAATCGAGAGCCAGAAAGTGTAAACATGAAAATGACTGACAGGAGGGTATTTATAGAACAAATCCAGCATCAACTACCCTTGTTGACACGCGTCAACAAGGGTGGTTAACGCGGGGCAATGGCCCTTGTTGACACGCATCAACAAGGGCCATTGAAGTGCGTCCACAAGGGCCATTGACACGCATCAACCACCCTTGTTGACACGCGTCAACAAGGGTAGTTGATGCTAGATTTATCCTATAAATATCTATTTACCAAAAAAATCGAGAGTCGGAAAATGTAAACGAGAAAATGACCGATGGGAGGGTATTTATAGGACAAATCCAGCTATTTTCCACCTCCAATTTTCTAGAGGTGTCTTAAAATGAACCTTGACTCTAGGTGGATTACTATAAGATAAATGAATGCTTCCTGATATTGTTCTTCATCCTCAAGATAATTAAATGGCGATATGCTAAAAATAATATACTTATATTATTCCTAACGGCATCATGTTTACCATGAAGTATAAAGGACGTGGTTACAATGATCAAGAACAAGGTACAATGGAATCTCTTCCAATACCTCGTCGCATAGTGGGTAAATCAGGTCTAGGCATTCATTTATAGGAGGTTCACCCTTTAGATGATGAGTAAACTTCTTCTAAGCGTGAGGATAGTTTATCTAGAGATGAAATCAAAATAGATTCCTGATGTAGTCTTTACGAATACCTCGCCACCACAAACATATTTTCTAACATGGATATTCCAGCCATAACACCTTTCGTATCCCCTATAACCTAGACACTAAACCTCATTTACCCATCACTTGTGAACTGGGACCAACAACAACATATAGCAGTTGACGTGTTTCAAAATTCCAAGGCTATTGGAGAATTTCTAGGAATCAGAGACAACATCCTAAGAGATGACCACAATAAAGGCTTCTCCATTCAACTCAACGTAATCACGTACTTTGAAGAAGAGGAAAATTCATGTGATCACATTAGTAAAAAAGAATGTAAGGGTAAAAGTTCCATTGAAAAGACTTACGGAAACTAAGAAATCCAAGTCCTATAGTGAAAACCACTTTGAAGTGCTTGTGGGAAAACAAGTTGAAAAACCTATGGATATAATATTGTACCCAATGAAATATGAAGATCGTATGGAATTTCCTTTAGAATAAGAATATCTTAATCTCCCTCCAAACCCTACGTGCATGGAAGATGAATCCAAGCTACTGGTATAAGATACTATAGATGTCAACATCGGCACAGAAGAGCTCCCTCATATTGTTAAGTTAGGAGCTTCTCTCTCAACTAGAGAAGAGAAACCCTTTACAGCATTCTTAAGAGAGTTTGCAGTTATTTTTGCTTGGTTATATGTAGATATATCAGGACTTCATCCTACCTTAGTAGTGCACAACTTAGTCATCCACCTAGATGCCAAGACTATAAAGAAAAAGCTTCGCAAGATGCATCCTTGGGTTGCCTTACTAGTCAAAACAGAGTTGGAAAGTTTATTAGAAGTAGGCTTCATCAGGCCTATATACTACTCAGAGTGGATCTCCAATGTGGTTCCAGTTAAGAAAAATCCAGTCGGTATTAGAGTGTATACTGATTTCAGAGACATTAAGAAAGCTTGTCCCAAGGATGAATTTCCTCTCCCTAACATCGACATGATTGTCAATTCGACTGCTATTACAAAATTCTATCACTTATGGATGGCTTCTCAGGGTATAACCAAATAAAGATTGCATAGGAGGATCAGCACAATATAGCTTTTACCACCCTATGGGGAACATTTTGTTACCAATCCATGCCCTTTGGCCTCAAGAACACGGGTGCGACATATCAATGGGAAATGATGGTGATATTTCACAATATGATTAGTGATATCATGGAAGATTACATAGATTATATACTGGAAAAATATAGAACTCATGAAGACCACCCAAAAATATTGTGACGCATATTTCAACACCTAAGAGACTACAAGTTCCGTTTAAATCATAAAAAGTGTGTCTTCGGTATATTATCAGGGAAACTGCTAGGGTTCATTATATCTAGGAGAGGAATAGAAGTGGATCCAACAAAGGTTTCCACTATAACAGAAATTCCTCCTCCTACCAACATCAAATAACTGTAAAGCTTACAAGGAAATATACAAGCCATTAGGTTGTTTATCTCTCAGCTAGCAAATAAGTGTCACACCTTTACACATCTACTTAAAAAGGATGTAAGTTTTCACTGGGGACCAAAGCAGTAACAAGCTTTCACCTTGCTCAAAATTTATCTAGCTAAACCCCTTATTCTAATGCCACCCACTGTAGGAGCACCCTTGTTACTGTACATCTTTACGACACAATTTTCTATTGGTGCATTTCTGGCCCAGTATGATAAATAACAAAGAGAAAAAGTTGTATACTACTTGAGTAGAACATTAATAGCATATGAGCTCAACTACCCACAGATAGAAAAGGCTTGTTTGGCCATGGCTTTCTCTTTCCAAAAGATACGTCACTATTTACTAAATCATAAGGTCCAAATTATTTCAAAAGTGCACCCATTAAAATACTTGTCAAATCCCACACTCACATGAAATATGATCAACTAGATCATCTTATTTAGTGAGTTTGACATTGAATATGTGCATCATAAATCTTTAAAGGGACAAGGTCTAGAAAATCAACTAGTAGAAGCTCCACTATCAGGTACTAAACCTTTAAATTTGGATCTTCCAAACGCGTCTACAATGTACCTAGAAGAATCATTCATATGGCAGCTATACTTTGATGGCTCCTTTAACTATCATGGGTTAGGTGCTAGAGTCATGTTAATCACTCCTGCAGGAGATTTGATTCCACAAGCATTTAGACTGGGATTCCAATGTAAAAACAATATAGTAGAGTATGAAGATATCATCGCAGGGATGAAGCTAGCTATTAAATGGGGTGTCAAACAAGTCAATTTTATTGGTGATTCAATGCTCATTATAAAATAGGTCACAAATGAATATAAATTCAAAGACGAGAAACTTCTTCCATACAAAAGGATAGTTGATTCATAGGAGTACTTTGAGCAAAAACCCATACAATAGAAAAGAGCAGCATATGTTATGGCTATAGTAGGATCCATGTTAAGCATTCCACCAAGAAAGAATGATATTACATTCTTTTTTGAACATCTAAGAACACATGTATACGACATACTACATTCTTGTTTGGCAAGTGAGGTTGTTGGTCCCTTTTCCCCGTGGTATTCTGAAATATTCAATTACCTCCATGATGGAACCTTCACCACAAATATTTCTCATACCAAAAAATAGACCCTCTATTAAATACACTTTCTTATCAAATAATTAAAGATTACCCATTTTATTAAAATTAATGCTAAATTAATTCACACTCAATCGAGATGGCAAATGTGACGCCTAGACTTGTTAAATTTTTAGCTATAAATCTTATACTAATATGAAAATGTTACCATGACCATTTTTACTTCCCTTGTCAAGGTTGTACAATACTAATCAACATTTTATTGGCTTCATATGACCTATAGGTCCTTATATGTCCTCAAACTATAACATAAATTTTTTAGAGTAATCTTCACAGTTTGTTTCTTTTTCCCACATGTGCACATGCAATAAGTGTATACTTATAATGACATAAATTTGATTGAAAACATATTCAAGAAAACAAAATTGGGCACCCACATTAGTATCTAGATGGTGAGCATGAATTAATTATCCATTTAGTTATCAAACCCCAAAAAAATCGCAACCAAATTTTAAGAAACAAAAAATTGTAGAAAATAAAGAAATATCGTAAGTGTGCCAAAAGTGATCAACAATAAATGATAGCAAGAAAATAAAACATTTTTTTAATGATTTCTCCTCAAAAGAATACAATCAATGGTCTACTTAAATATATCACTTAAATTTAAATTTCAGCAATATACGCATGCATCACAATTTCTAATGACTATATCCTAGGAAGATGGAAAGGGGGATGTGCACACATGACTTAAAGGGGACCAAAGGAATAGGATAAGTTGTAGAAATTAGATAAAATATTATATGGAAATGTATGTGTAGGAGGATTTTGAAATGCTAAAAATTGACAAACATCATGTCAATAATGTTTAATTTAGACTATCAATTGTACTTAAATAAAATTGAATATAAAATATAACATTAAATAACTATGAAAGGGTCATTTTCAAGTGTCTACATAATGTTTTGTTTTGGAGTATGTGTTTACTTGCAAGACATGTGTAGTGTAAGATCCCTTCAAATTAAAGACATAAAAAGAATACCAAAAATTAAAATATGGTTCTCAATCTTTGTTTTATGATTCGTTAAGTATTGGATCCTACGAAAATTCATGCTTATATCTTCCATAAAACATCGATAGTCACCATAAATAAAATTTATTGGTTTTGAAATTACATGATATCAAAATACCTCCTTTTTTACCTGGAGTATATAGCAAAAGTCCCATGGGTACACCATATTATCAAAGGATATTGAAATATGGAATGGATTTGGAACCTTGTGTGAATCTTCTATGTCTTCACATATATGATGGAATTATACTCCTAATAGAAAATTTAACTCACTAAGTCACTAAGACACTAAGCTACTAGGTAATAAGTGAATTGACATTTAAAATTTGTATTTTCAAGTAACAAGCATCCTATTTTAAAATGTTGAATGTGATGATGCAGATACATTCGTAACATATCCTCTAAATCTTGATTAACTCTTTTAGTCTATCCATCCATTTCCGGATGATACGCAGAACTGAAATTTAGCTTAGTTCCTAAAGCTACGTTAAGTGTTTGCCAAAATCTTGAAGTCATTCTTGGATCTCTATCAGATATGATTAATTCAGGTACTTTGTGTAATATGAAAATATCATGTACAAACCTTTTTTCCAAAACAAGTGAATCATCCCACCTTTTATAACTTTTGCAAAATCCTCTGCATTTATTTCTCTCCATCTACCAACACACTCAGTATTAAATGACATTTCTTTCTTTTTATCCTCTGATTTTTCTATGCCCTAGTCATAACCTTTTGGCACAACCACTACTTCTTGGCCACAGATTCTCTTACACGTTCCTTCATGTGCCAAATTTCCTATCCAATGTGCCTCAAACAAATTAGTTTCTACTACTGAAGCCTACCTCGCGTTACATTGTGCGTCACGCATGGTCTTTTTCTGCACCCTTACTTCAAGAACCTACACAATATATCTCTATGCAAACCCATCTTCTAGAGAACGTTTAAACATGGTCCATTTATCCTGTATATATTGAACCCCACACTAAGATTATGCGCAGTCCTCTACGCCTGAATTCATAATATAGTAATAAGCTTCTGGCACGCAAGCACGCTTATTACAACAAAACACATAATGAAATTGACAAAACATAACAACGTTGAAAGGAAACACATATAAAGGAAATGCATTAAAGGAAAACCTAAAATAAATCCTTTGTCATTAATATAAATTAAAACAACCACACTACAACAAACTAGGCCTTTTTCCACAATTTTTCAACAATTTTTTTGTGGTTATATCGTATTCAAAAAATTTAAATTGTGACGTTAGAATTGAAGTTCATCCACATTTTGATATATTATTGTAGTCTTCCCATAATTCATTATATCATGGATAGTTAAAAAATTTATAAAATTTATAGCTAACCTTTGATTTTTTAATTGTATATTGTCCACATTTCTAGTGTTTTTAACATTTCTACAATTTTTATTTTTGCTAGTATTCCACAATTTTTCCAAAAATGTAGTTTTTATATGTATTTTGTGTTTGTATAAATTCCACAATTACAATTTTGTAAATTTCATTAATGTTATATTTGTGGAAATTTCAACAATTATTTCTACAATTGTCATTACCTATTATTAATGTTATTTTGTTTTTGTTAGTATTCCACAATTTTTCCAAAAATGTAGTTTTTCTATGTATTCTGTGTTGGTAGAAATTCCACACTTACAATTTTGTAACTTTCATTAATGTTATATTTGTGGAAATTTCAACAATTGTCATTAAATTTATATATACTTATTAAACCTCCCTCTTTTTTATTAATAAGCTATAACTAGTTTAAAAATTAAGTCTAATTATTATTTTTTACGTATAAATAATTTAATTGTACGTTTCTAGTTAGATTATTACATAGTGATCTACTAAAAAACACTTTCCCACAGAAAAAATATTAAACATTATGGTTCTTATTAAAATTTAAATTATGGTGTTTGTTTCATATGTATAACATCACAAAATATGCACATGGGTGGGATATTTGAAAATGAGCATGGGTGGGACTGAGATCTAGGGCCGACCAACTTGGTTCATGATGGGCTCTTGATTAGGGGAAACATAGACTAAGAATATTGATAGGTAAAGGAGGTAGATACCCATGCCACCTAGGAAGAACGTGTGGCGGGAGGTAAGAAGGAAGATCTCACTATTTTGTCTCCTTCCAGGGATGAAGAGGATCCTTCCCTAGATGTTCCAGAAGTGGAAGTTGGAAGAGAAGCACATAGATATGGTCTTACATTTCAAGGTAATTTTTTTGGAGCCCGCCCAAATATTGTTTATGTTAGAACTTGGAAATAATCCAAATGTTAATTTTAACTTTTCCTTTAACTTGATCTACAAGTCTTCAACACATACATGGAAAGGTATTTTTTTCTTCTTGCTGATGATGTGACACATGTGCATGAAAAAGGTGATTTTTCTTTTCTACATCACATACATATTGATTATTAGTCCCCTCCCATTTGTGATCATTGGTCTCTTTTTGACTTGGACATGGGCATGCATTATAATCATATATTATTTGGCCCCTTCGGAAATACATGGCACATATTTTTATGATTAAGATAATCATTGGGGCACTTTTTGAATTGACATATATTGCATAGTGTTTGGACCATTCTCACATTTTGTGGCATTTATTATTTGACCCCCTTTAATTATTCTTTTGCATAGATAAAGGCCTCCTTTTGATCTAGTTATGGCATAGACCATAGTATAAACTTTGGTAAAAACATAATTCATTTTAACGGGAAATATTGTCCCCTTTCTCATGATGCTCGACCCCTCCATTCGATTAGCAGAGATGCTAACTCACCTTCATTAATTTTAACTCCCTGGTGGAGTTAGGGTTTGCCTTCTGAATTCCATATTTGTACCTTTCTCTAACCACGATAGAGTTAACTAACTTTGTGGTAAAGTGTTGGTTTGAATTGGGAGTTGGCGATTTGTCTCTTTGATCGTCAATCTCTATACTTCTTGATCTGGAGCGTTGATCCTTTAACTATTTGGATGTGTTGGGTTTCATTGTGATTGGTTTGGTGAGTAAAACACTCGAAACAAAACCTTCATTTTCACTCTACCATTTGAAAAATAAGGGTGAATCCCTTATAAAATTTGTCCAGACACCATTTTTGATTTTTTGAGCTCGGAAATCTCTGAAAATTTGGCTTTTGTGAGTATGGGCTTAAATATTTGGATTCTCTATGGATTTCGAATAATTCATTTGGAATTTTTTAATCTTTGTAAACTCTTTGGCTGCCATTGATGTTCCTCTTAAGCTCTAGTTTGAGCTTAAATTGAAGCTTCTCTAAAAGTGATTTGAGGCCATTCTTTGTGAAGTTTTTAACAAAAAGATGAGGTTTTGAGCCTGCTATGGAAACTCATTGTGATATCTTGGTTGATGTTGGTGTAAATAAGGTGATACCATCGTTATTGAACCATTATGCTTATTCCATTTTATTTTCTGAGCTTCTCTGGTTCTTTCTCGAGCTTTAACTCTACATTTTCTGATCGTTTTGGCTCCCTATCTTTGAAACTTTGAAAACATTGGCTTCTTTGTGTTTTCTTGAGTGGAAATTACCTTTTGAGCCCGTAAATGATTTTGGTTCTTTATCATTTGATACTACACTTAAAGGGTTTGAATATTTTTCTAAAGAATGGTAAGTTTGGCCTCTTTCTTTGAATCTTTTGTGAATCTTTCACAGAACTGTTACTGCCATTATAATGAAGTTCTTATTTCTTTTTATGTACATGTGATTTTTAATAAAAATACAAATGAATTCTCTATACTATGGTGGCCCACTATTTTCTTCTTATTTGGATCTATTTGTTAATCTTTATGTTTTATGCAAACCTAAACTAATCTGTAATGGCCATGAAGATGTAGTTTTTCTCAATCTGTGTCTGTATACTTCCTGTTGAAATCTTCGTGAATGAAAAGGATTTTGTTTCTCGATGAACCTTTAAACTTCTTGGAATTTTTGTATGAAATTTTGGAGTAACCGAAAATAGCTATCTCTGATCATTGTTTAAGTTTCCTTGCTTTGATGAAAATCTAAGAATTTGAAGGCTTTTCGTAAACTAAAAAAGATGCTTCAAAATGCATGATTCAGTTGGTATTTTAAAATATTTCTACGTGAGCATCCATATTCTCTATGTTGTATCTTTCTTGAAGAATGAAACAAGAACATTCGTAAGAGTTAAGTTTATGCATTGACCTGATCACTGCATTTGCTATTCAAATTCATGATCACTTGTTGTAGAATATTTATGTATTTGTTACTTTATTGTTCCTTCTCTGAGAGTTCTATTCCACTATTTCAGTTCTTACTATTATGAATTTATTTGTAGTTTGTATTCTTCAATCTCATGATTTCCTTTTAGAGAGCTTTATTACTTTTTCTTTTAAACATCTTTGACTCAATGTATTTTGGCTGCTCAGTTATGCATCTTTCATATTGTATTACTAGTTTTAGATTCTTTTATTGCTTTCTTGAAGCCCTATTTATTCTAATGACATGTGGCTATCATGTGTGTTCTAGAAGCTATTTCTCAAGTATTAAGATGAACGTCATATTGTATGACTGTTAGAAGATTTCCATGTATAGTTTATCTTTGACTGTAATAAGTCATTGATGTTCTGAATCTACTTAAGTATTGAACTCTTTTCAAAATTGTACTTGATTTTGGTGACTGTATCTTTCATTTCTTTTAGTTTACTTCAATCAATTTCCATTTAGAATATTCCATAAAGAAAAAATATACATCATTACTGTAACCTGCATACTTCGATTCATCCTACATCCTGTGGTAGTTTCTGATCTAACTATTTCAAAATGTGTCATGCAATGATTGACTTTTGTATGATCTCATCAATACTTAGTTTCTTGGAAGACTATTTTTGTTCTTATGAATATAACATTCAATATTTTCTTTTCAATAGCTACATGTACCTACACACTCAAGACAAACAGTTAGAAAATAAATAGGCCTTTACCCTATCTTTTATTCCATAGTGACTTTTATTTTTTTCTTTTCTATCTGTCATGATTTTAAGAATCACATGTGCTTCTGCAAGATAGTACTTTATTGATTCTGTATCTAGCTCTTTTGATGTACCGTATGCCTTTTGAATTTAATTGATTCATTTGCATAAAACTGATAGCACAAGCATACAGATGAAACCCTGAGCTCAATGACTGACAAATTATCTCTTTCTTTTCTTAGATACATTGATGTTACTAGATAATACATAAGATGAAAATGAAGGAGTTGCAACTAGATGATGAAGACCAAGAGAAGACCCAAAAGGAAATTATGGGTTTTCTCTATATTATTTTTCTTTTAACTTTGTGTACATGTATCTTTTGCTTCAAAATTCATAAGTTACATCCCACGGCTTGTGTGGGAAACATTAAATTTCTTCATGAATAAATGACATTAATTTCTATAATTGATTTGTATATTTCTTTCTGCATTCATCTTTCATGATAACCATTGATTTTATAACAAAATGAACAGCTTAATACATAATTAATAACACTTAAACATAAAGAAATAATGAAATTTGATATACATGTAACTTAATAATAAACTCCTGCATGAAAGCCACAACTTTGCTTGTTGTTATGGAATGAAAGATCCCTAATCTATTGTGATTCCCACCTTCATGAAGGCCATACACTAGTCCTTTGGATATTCTATATTTGTTTGTTCAAGACAAATGTGAATGATAACACATGTGAGGTGTTACATTCCGCAACAACACACATAGATGAAAATTGCATGTTTTTTAATCAATTGTTGCATGCTGAAAACACTAAGAAAAATATATGTTCCCCCCTTAGTTAGGTACATCACATCAATTCCTCTCATTTGAAACAAAGTTTCAAGTTTTCATTTTTGCATGAGTGCAAAAAATGTCAACATTTCCCATGTAATCAACCTCATAATCAGGCAACACGTTTCAACGATGCTATGAATCAAGCCTTAATGATGACAATAGTTGGTGTGCCTCAAGAAGAAATTGAAGAAGTAAATTAGTAGCAAGCATCTACACATGAATCACCTCCAAGTGACACTAAATTGGTGAATTAGCAACCCGAGGATTTATGTGGAGTTAACCAACTTCCTTTCCAATGCGTGTCAGTCAACACAAGGTCTAAGAATAAATATCTATAGGAAGGACAGTCATCCAATCCAAGTTTTTCTCAACCTTTTGTCACTCTACAAGGAGTTACCAATCCAATTGTAGCTCCAAATATGCAGAATCAGCCCAAACCACTTTCTAAATCAGCTCATGTACCAGTTATAGCAGTTCATTTTTAAGAGAAAGTTATGAAAAGAAAATAACAACAGAAAGATAGCTCATCTCCTTTCAATATCATAGGGAAAATGAATAAAACAAATGTAAACATCTCAATGTGGGAGTCATTAGAAATCCCAGGCGAAAGAGATCTATTGCAAGAAGCCGTGGAAAATTGGTCTACATCAAATGAACCATCCAAAGATCAAGAGAAGTTGCTCACCAATACAACTCAACAAGAGGGAGGTCAAGGAGGTAAACAATGTAAAATATGAAACTTCTTCCATTCTATATATCTCTAATTTTTGGGAGCAATATTATACACAATTACATGATTGTTTCAGGAGAAAGTAGTTTTATGATGCCCAAGCAGATAACTAATCGGCTGGGACTAAAATATGAACCAGTGTTGAAAAAAGTAGTGCAATTAGATGGGACAGTAGTGGGGATACATTTGGATTAATCAAAGGATTAAGTCTCACACTACATACATGTGCCCAAATGTCATAGTATTGCAAGATGTATCGGTCATTGACCTGTCCACCATTCTTTGCTTTGTGTTTGTCCTATGAAAGAACTTCACCGCTAAGATTGATAGGATACTAATGTATCTTGATTGGTCACATATGCTCTATTCAGAATAAGATAAAGAGATAAATCTATGATCATGATCAGAACCTAATTATAAACTTTCATAATCGAACCTCATGTACCAAATCCCAATCAACGTAAATTACTTATCTTTTGATTAAGAAGAGTATGTCCAAGCACTCGGGAAGCAGATACCAAGGTCATAAACATTCCAAACATGAACTCTTGATGAATGGGGAAAAAAAAGGCATGCTTTTTATCCATACAAGTAGATGGAAGAGGCTGACTTGGGAATCTATTGCTTGGACGAAGAAAATGCTACCTCTCCCTTGCATCACCAAACCATATGGAAAATATGATAATGAATTTTGGTAGCTATACGTTGATGGCTTGAGGAGTAGGAAAGGTGTTGGAGGAGGAGAAATGCTTATGTCACCTCAAGGTATTAAATACTACTCATCTTTCCACTTTCAATTCAATTGTTCAAACAACACAGCTGAGTACGAAGGCATTGATTCGATGGATTGCGTTTGGACAAGGAAGATAGGGTATTAAGAACTTGCAAGTTTTTGGAGATAGTGAGCTGGTTGTAAACTAAGTTATAGAACTCAAAACTACCAAGAAAGATCTTTTAAATAGCTAAAAGAACTGATTATGGGATCTCATTAAATAATTTTAAGCTTTCAACATCATTTCCATCCCTAGGAAGCAGAATGAGGCTACGGACAAGCTTACGACAATTGGGGCAACGTTTCATGTTGTTGACAGTATCAAGAAGGAACAAACTAAGCCTCATAACATGATGGTTGTAAAACCAATTGTTCCAAACAACAACACAAGATGGAAAGTGTTTTACATTGATCAACAAATAATCAATTTTTATTACAAGAAGAAGTTGAGTTCTCCATGTTAGGAACCAAGACAAACTAGAACAAGCAGTATGGAGATTAAGTGGTTTAGATGAGAAGATGGAACAAACTCCCAAAGGGGCTTGGTGACTTTAGAATCAATATTCAACCCCAATGACCAATTACAAAAAAGAAAAAGAAAATATAGAATTCAAGGGTGAAGATTCAGAACCTATTTCAGTTGGAGGAAGGCAAAGTAATCCGAACATTGAAAAAGTAAGTGACTGATCAATAAAAAATTTGATTTCATATAGCTTTGTTAAGAATTTTTGGATGTCTTTGCCTAGAAGTTATAAGGATTTGAGAGGATTTGAATCCAAAATTGGTACAACATACCATTGAATTGGATCTAGAATCCAAGCCCATCTGGCAGAAAGAAAAGGACCAGTAAATCCCCACATTAAAACCCTCATGAGGAATGGAATTGAACAAACTCATAGAAGTTAACATCATTTTTCCAATCAAACACTAAATCTTGGGTTGCAAACTTGGTGCCAATCAAGAAGAGAAATGGACAAAATTATGATCGTGCGTGAATTTTCAAGATATAAATAGAGATCTTCTCTCAAAGACCATTATTCGCTTCCCTTCTATGGAGTAGATCTTACAAGAATGTAGTCAGTTCATAGAGATTATCATCGTTGAATGGTTATTCATGTTATAATCATATCATGGTGAAAGAATATGATCAGTTCAAAACAACCTTCACCACAAAATGGGGCACATATACTTATAGGAAGATGTCATTTGGAATTTCAAATGTCATAGCTACCTTCCAGAGAAATGGATATGGCATTCAAGGGGCTAATTAACAAGATGGTGTTTGTTTATCTTGATGATATCATTGTATTCTAAAAGAATACAGAAAATCACCTTTTTCACCTCATTCTAGTGTTCCAAACCTATGTAGGAGGTTCGGAGTGTCTCTTAAATCCTGAATAAGTGTATATTCTTGGCTCACATGAGGGCAAGCTACTAGGCCACATTGTTTCAAAGAAAGGATTGACCATTGATCCTGAAAGATTTGAATCTATCCATGCTACTACCATTACCAAGTCCCAAGAAGGATCTTCCAAATATTCTTGGGGAGGAATTAATTTTGGTCTGAAGGTTTGTGCCCATATTTTTCCACTCTCATGTTAAACCATTAACTATGATGTTGAAGAAAAGCACATGGAATTCAGAGTGGACAAGTAGAGGGAAAGGAGATTTTTAATGTCCATTAATCATGCAATATCTCAAGCTCCAACCCTTATCAACTTAGATTTCTAAAAATACTTCATGTTATATGCCTTTAGTGGATCATATACAATCTCATCCATCTTGGTACAACCAAATAAAGAAGATTCGAAGTAGCCCATAAATTTCTTCACTTAGATCTTGGAATACTATGAGGTGAGATAATCTTTTATTGAAAAGCATGTCCTTCGTTGTATATAAGAAGCTTGAAGAAGTTTAGACACTTGGTCTCAAAAAACAAGATTCAATTGTCTAGTGTCTCAAGCTCAGGGTCAAGGATATTTTCTCTTGGACAAGGATTTAAACAAGAAAATAGAATTTTTGAATCACCCGGGCGATGGATTATGATATAAAAATCAAGGTGAACAAGTTGGTCCAGTGGTAAAGGTTTGTGTGAATAGCTTGCTTCCAATCAACATGATGAAGTTAAATGATGAAAGAGAAGTTTTCTTAGTGTTGTAAAACAGTCAAGAATAGCTAGCTAATGATATGCCTACTCCACGTCGGACTCAAGATATGGTGCATTATCTTCAAAAGGGTCTATGCCCTTTGGAGTATCAAAAAAGAAAAAAGAAGGTAATCTCAAATTGCAATCCATTCTTTATGTTCTCATCGATTGTGTCTTATTTAAGAAGGATGTGAATGTATTTCCTCTTAGGTGTGTTTCAACAAATCAGGTTGAGAAGGGTGTTACATGGGTTCCATGATGGAGAAGTGATAGGTCAATTTTATCCAAGAAAAAAAACTCTCAAGATCATGAAAGCTGGTTACTATTGGACTACATTGTTTAGTGATTGTTATGCATGGGTTAAAAAGTGTAATAAGTGTGCATTCTTCATAGGGAAGGAGTAGCTAACAGCGCTGCCCATTGCATCCAATCTCAGTTTATCATCCATTCATGCAGTGGGGGTTGGACTTCATCATGGCCATCAATACCAAATTCAATCCAAGGCCACACGTGCATTCTTACCGCAATGGATTATTTCACCAAGTGGACTGAAAGCAGTGGCATTCAAGGAGGTGAATGAGTATAGTATCTTGGACTTATATGAGGGGATAGTAATTAGATTAGGATGTCCTAACTACTATTATATCAAATAATTCTCTAACATTTCTTATTGACACAAAGATCACTGAGTGGGTTGTTAGGAATGGATTATATCTTAGACATTTTATCTAATTATTACCCCTAGGGTGATGGGCAAGCAAAGTCCACAAACAAGAATTTTTTGAGAATCATAAGAAGGACACTAGATGAAAATCAGATGGACATGGCACACAAAACTCAAATCATCCTTATGGGCTAATATAATTGCACCCAAAAGGTCAATAAGTAGTTCTTCATACAAGCTAGTATACATAAGGGAGGAAAGACTTCCTATATCACTTGAATTTTCTGGCACTAGATCTTCTCAAAGTAACTGGATATAGATGAGTTTGATCCCATTGAGGTTCAGGTATGTAGAACTAATAGATTTTTAATATTCAAGTGAGCATTGTGTAATGCAAACCATGGAAAAATTATCAAGCATTGATCAAGAGGAGCATGTACAAGATAAGTCTAAGGCCATGGGACAATCTAAGAAGGAGACTTTTTTCTTAAAGTGGGATGCGAATCGGGAAAAAACCAAGTAAGAATTCCAAGTTTGATGCTATATAGAGTTGTCCCTACATGATCACAGAAGTGCAAGATTATTAATGCTATTTCTGAATGGCTAAGTTGGATGGTGAATAATTACATATTCCAATCAATGGATTATACCTCAACCATTGTATACTGATGTAAAATCTCATCTCTTTTACATATTAGTTTAGGATCTTCTAATTCCTCTAAGTTCTTATGCACATTTTTCTTATTGTTAGAGTAGGTTTCAATTTCCCTAAGTGCCTTGTGCACATATTCTATTCGTGCTAGTGTCTATTTTGCACAGTTCACCAAGTTTTCAAGGATAGAGTGTTGCAACAATAAGCTTAGAGTTGTAAGAAACAATTTCCATATTCAAGAAAATTTCAAGGCAAAGCAACTAAAATCAGGATTAAGGAGGCAGATTGTCAGTGTTCTGCTTTACTTTACTCTCTTCAGATTCAGCAATTGACGCTTCCTCATGCCCTTTCACCAAATCAAAAAAATCAGTTTTGGGGTAGTTTTTGATGTGGTAATAAATGGCATTGTGTTATGATTTTGCAAAAGGCATCCCAACCATTGTGTCAACAGTTCCATCCTTCAACATTATTCCAAGCAGCCTATTAAAAAGGGAAAATCATATTTTAATAGAGTTCCATGATGTCCAAAATCATACTTGTGTCTCTGAAGTTTTGCAATGCTACCATCTTGTCAATAAATCAGTCAATTATTTTCTGCTTCATGTCTGAGTAAGGAATCTAGATGTTGAGTTTAGCTCCAGGTGTCTATCATGTAGTCCAAATACACTCAGATTTGCATAGAGGAATGAAATAGGAGAAGAAGATTATTTTCAAGATGAAAAGAAATTTTCCACTCTCACAAAAAAAACTTCAATATTTTCTTACAAAAAGTTGGGAAATGCAAGCAATGGAAATCAACTTCAGCCTCAAGTAATGTTTCAGTGACTTTGAGATGCAAGTTTTCAATGTTGAATCAGTTTCAGGCCATAACAAGAGACTCTGTGCCTAATAGATAAGTATGCATGCCACTTATCATCTCATCTATTAGGAAGATATCTCCAAGAGGTCACCAAATTTCTATCCATTTTTATTCCACCCTCTACGCAAGAGGAAAAACAATTTTTGATCTAAAATGGGAAAATGGTCTAAATCTATGTATTTTGGTGTAGTGCGGCTGGGGGAGGTCCGGATGACACCAAAGTGGATAGAAATTTGTTCTTTGGCACAAAATTTGGACCGATTTGTATTGTGTTTTACCACCTCCCTCGTTGATAGGCTAACACGGCCGATTAGAGCACAACTAGAATGAGTGCACGGGGGTTAATGGTGGGTCAATGTGTTACTTCACCTTATTTACAAAGAAGGAACGAGTTTTCCTTGTTATGTGGGGGAGGAGTATGAATCGGGCCTTAGTGGCTTCAATAAAAAAGGGCCATGTGGAGATTTTATGCCCGTAATGGCCAGCGAGGCCACAAACAAAAGGAAGCAACTCCGAAAGGCTTAGATAGAAGTATAAGTCAATGAATGTAGGGATCTTGGGCACCACTGACCCAACAAACCCAGCTCCACCATCTCTAAGGTTCCCCACACCCCGAAGCAATCTGACCAACGAAGGACATGAAAACGTGAAAAATGTAAGGGGAAGAAAATGAAATGTGGAAAAATGGTGACTGCAAGGAAATTAGAGGCAAAGAGAACCTAGAGAACATGTGCCATGCATTCCTCATTTAAATTATTTCACTAAAAATCAAATCAAAACCACCCCCTTTTTAATGCGGAATGGGAAATTAAATCAAGAACAAAGGCCGAGATTTTGATAAATGGGTGACATGAGCAATCCAAGCCCGTAAGCCAATGACAAGACAACACATGGCCAAAGGAGAAAGAACACCCAAAATCAATGAATTCGACCAAGTATGGGGCCATGGGGACTGGTAAAAAGAACACAGATGCCCAAAAAACTAAGAAAATAGCCAAACATAGCTCTAAAACCTGCATTCCATTTTCTCCCTCCACAGATCACTATTTTTAGTGAAATTTGTTCCAACATGCTCATATTTTTGTCCTCTTCCTTCTGAAATAATAAAAAAATGCAGAGTTGGTGGGTTAGTTGATGGAAAATACCAAGAAAACATTTAGATTCAAAAAACATATCCCAGGTTCAATAAATAAATTAAATGAGAGGAGGGTCAACTTTCTTGCTCCACAAGACAAAGGTACATAGAAGTATGGCTTCGGCAGGGAACTCCGTGATCTTTCTAGTTCATTGAATGTATTTTTGTGGTGGTTGAAGATGAAACTTGAGCCTCTCTCTTTCTTTCCTGATATATGGTAAAGTAGGCTCCCTTTGGGGGAGGGGGAAATTCAATATTTTGATTTTAGCTTCTTTCCTTCTCTTAAGGTATTGCAAGTGTTGTAAGCTAAGAATCTACCATTTTGGAGCATTTGACAAGATATTTTTGTACCTTTTTCTTTGAATGTAATGAACTGTGTCAAATTTGGAGAAATATAATCAAACTTGTGATTAATATTCAACCCTTTCTTGTGTTTTCTTGCATTATATGACCTCTACACTGTAATTTTAAGGTAATTTGTGCATTCCATGGTTTCTTTTATGTTCTGAATGGATGTATTTCACTGAATGGATGTTGCAAGTCTATGTGATAAACTATGAAGTTATAGACATCCTCTCTATTTCCCATTTTCACTCTAATCTCAGTTTTGGAGAGTGTTGAACAATCATTTTCTTGGTTCTATCACCCCCTAGTGTAGGATCTTCTTACTTTCATATTATTTCCTCTTCCCTGGTCCCTTGGAAATGATAGACTAGGATTATATACTAGGTTCCCCTTCATTATAGTTAGTTATTGCACTAGATGAGGGTAAGAACCATATTTCTTTAGAAATTTGTCTCATTTGCAAGGTCCCATGACCTGAGACAACTCCATGTTTGTCAAGTTACATTGATTTCCCAACCATTCACTTGCAAGCATTTAGGGGTGCTTTGATTCTGACTTAATAGTTACTTTTGGTGATGATGTGCTTGAAGCTGAGAACTTTTATCAAAATTACATCCTCGTCTTTAGATTCAATTAATTTTGGCATAACCTTCTAGTCTTCCATGAATGGATCTCAAAACATTGGCATCCTCTTCTTGAAGGCAGGTTACACAACTACCATTATGCAAGGGGAACTTTCATTGTTTTTTTTACTTCAATAGTTGATAAGGATACCATAGCGAAAAATATCTGGGAATTTTAATCTCACTATCTGTTCATGGTACCCTGGTTCCCCTCATTTAATCCAACCACCGAATATTTTTCTCACAAACCAGTCTAGATTAGATTACTACACTTATGTCTGTAATTTTGGGACCATTCTTGTCATATTTCCATTGGAAGCACTCTGGGAAATATTTTAAACATTAAATCCCACACAAATTATTTTACCCATACAACTTATTCCCAAATTCTGGTTGAGCTTGATACCTCAAAGAACCTCCTTGCTAACACTGAGCTCAAATTTTAAAACAAAACTTCGACTCGGCCTCTTGATTATGAAAGTATGCCTTTCAAATGAAGAAGGTGCTTTGCTTTGGAATATATAGTTGTTAATTGTGTGATGGTAAAGTGTAAGAATAAGAAAGCTACTTGGTGTAAAAATTATCTCCTAGATCATATCTCTCTTGATGCTAAGGGAGATTTAACTCAAAAGCATATTTGGAGGACTTAGTTGAAACGGTTCCTGAAACTCCACTTATACAAATCTTAGTGGAAGGAAACAAGGAAAACTTAAATGTTGAAACTCAGAATAACAAAATTGTAGAACTAAAAGTCAGTGAAGCGACTAAGTGTATACACAAAATCTATGCACTTGGCTAAATTTCTAGGTCCTAGAGCATGCTAATATAAACATGATTCCTAAGCAAGAAAACTAGTGATTGACAATGCCTTTTGGGCCTTTTTCTTTGTTTTTTATGCTTTTATTGACCTTGCACACCCTACAGCCCTATCATTATTTGATTTATTTATATTTTATGGCCTTGGACACTATCCCCTAGTTTGGACACTAGCACTTGTTGGTGTCGAATCGCTGCACCCCTGGGACTCTGCAACTCAATGGGTTAAGACTCTCAGTGCGATTGCACAACATGGAGCTTTTTCCAAGTGTGGGACCTTGCGAAACCGAAAAATCTCTCCGGATGAAGACCGGTTCCTATTCCTCTGTTCAGATGCACAAATAAAATGCAGAGGGTTTACTAAAACCTAATCTAACTTGCCAAGGAGACAGGGTAAGAAAATGCATAGAATAAAACCTAAACTACAAAGGTGATGCACTGAGGAATGTTAGACACTTGTTTTGCAAATTTAACACAGACCACATAGATGCAATACAAACACCATGCACAGGTAACCAAACTGCAATAAGAGATCAAAATGACAGCAATGAATACATGAGAGGGTTGAGAATCAATCACAAACATATATATATTGCTCAAGAGTTGATACAGTACATTGCAGTGGCCAAGAGGCAAAAGAATTGGCATTACAACCCGTATGGGAGGTTTGAAAGCTCCACAAATTCTCTTGCAAGCAAGGGAAGAAGGGAGGATGCAAAACAAAATTGTCCAACCTTTTTTAAAGAGCCTCTCCTTACCATTTATATAAAAAAAATGAGGGAGAAGAGAATGATTCGAATTCTGCCCCAACCACCTCCAAGACTGCACCTAACTCATCATATTATGGCGGTAGGTGAGAATCTCAACAACCCAACAGTGGCGAAGTGTATTTTACATTTTTAAGAACTTGTTCCCACCCAATTAAATATATCCAGTCATAGTTGGGTAGAGGACGCCAAGAGATTTCTGAAAATTCCAACCTTGTGTGAATCTGAGCTCCGTGTGAAAAGTTATGGTGATCTGAATATTTCCCGTGTCAGGGTCTTCTGCCTATCGGGTTCGGGGTTCTCCTCTGCATTTACATCGGGTTTGGAGGATGCCTCGACATGTGTTTGATGTTTTTGTTTTCCCGAAACCCGCTTCCGCTAGTATTTCCAAGTTTTCCTTTGTTTCGGGGTCAGAAAATGGACCTGCATGCGCATCAGGTTTGGAAAGTGGCTCGACATGTTTCCGCCCCATGCTTTCCCAACATGTTTTCCCGACTCCAAGACCCGATTTTCCTAGGAAGTGTTTTCAGGTTTGCGGAACTCTCAAACATCGGAACATCCCTTGTGATTTGCATGCTTCATGTCTCATGTTTCCCGAAACCCGAAACCCGATTTTCCTTTGTGTCAAGTTTTTGAACCTTTCCGACATGCTTTCTTTTGTGTATCTATATTTACCCGGGGGGTAAATATATACAACAGCACTTAGGTGCTCATGTCCCTTCTAGGCTCTCCTGACCCTTTCTCCCCTTTTCTCACTCTTTTGGGTCTCTTTTATTTCCTGGACATATTTTATACTTTTGGTTTTACCTTTCAGTTATAAATCATGAAATTCAAACCAAGAAATCATATATATATATAATTATAGCTCTCAGATAAGGGACCAAGCACTAGCATTATCTACTATCACCTAAGTTTGCATCCAAAGGCACAAGATCATCTCAAATCATAAATCCAACACATTCATTTAGGGGACAATGATTGCATCACTTCTACATACACAATGTAGACACCTATATTCTACTTTTTCAATCTTATTATCAAAATGCATACAAGGTACTCTCATTCTTACCAATTCTATTATAATTAGTGATTTCTGCTCATTAACTAAAACTTTTCCTCTATTCTAGTTAATTAACATTGCTTTGCTAATTATCCACCCTTTTCCACATTTAGGATGCCAATCAACGTCAAATCATAAGTTGTAAACCTCTTTCGGGTGACAATTAGTGTTATTATCTAATTAAGCCTATTTTGCTCTTTTTTGGTCAATATATCATACTATTGTCTTAAACCCCTCTTCCAACCACTCAAAATCACCCCACTTCTCTCTGTAACTTCTCGACGAGCTTCAAAATCTTATCTTAGCCTCCTAGTTGACCCTAAGCAGTTGATTAATGCTCCACACCTCTTAATAACTTGATAATTCACTAATTATGATTAGCAAAGCTTAATCATGATTAGAAACTCTAATTTTTCTTTGTAATTTTAGTCCCACATGCACCAAGATACAAGTTTTCCTCAAAGGAAAAACTATAAAAAAGACTAAGTACTACCCTCCAAAGACACACCATGCTTTTATTAGTAGTCTCCTATAATACATATGTTAAAGAGCTTAAAATCCTTTAAAGATTCACATGTTCATCTTTTCCTAAAGCCTTCATTATGGTTAGTAGGAGAATATCTAGCATGGAATTGTAGTCTTGTGCTAGAGAGATCTTCTCACCATTTGTGGAGTAGAAACCATTCCCAATTTGATTGCTCCTGGGTCTATTTAGGTCTATGTTAGTTAGTCAAACATATTAGTAGGCATGTTTAGATGTTAGATGTTAGTTTCTGTAACACCCACAAAAATTTTAACCTTTGTGTTTGAACGGTCGTCACAAAATTACTTAAATGATAATATTAAATAAAAGAATTGATTTAATCTATGGTAAGGTTTAAAATATTTCATTTAAATAATCCTAAATTAATTTAATACAGTGGCTCCTAAGGTCATGCAATAATTAATATTAAAGTCTAATTCTAAAATAACCCTTACATTTACACAAGGCTATTAATTTAAATTTTCAATATAAAAGGGGTCTAAACTATTAAGGAAAAGAGTTTATTTAAATTTCCCTAGGCCATGGCCTAATTAACTTTGAGAGTTGTAAAAGAAACAAATCGAAAAGGAAATACTAAATTTTAATTTACTTTTCAAAACCACACAAGTGGCCCCTTTCAAAACAAGATCCATGTGATCAAATGATCATCTCACCAACCCCTACCTAACATTTGTAGGAGACCATTTGGGCCATTGGATGAATCCAATCTAGGCCATTGGATGAAGAAATTTCAATTCAACCCTAAAATCTCTAAGAAAGGATTTTATTCATCTCTTTCTGTTATTTCATTTATTTTTGGTTTTGCAGGTTAAGGGAATGTGGAAGAGGAGGAAGCCATGGGAGAAGAGGAGAAAGCTTGGGGATGGATATACATATCCCAAATCCATATTATTAAATTTTTCTATTTATATTCTAACATATTCAATGGTTTCTAATTTTCATTATTTGATATCAATTTCTTTCCAAGTAGTTTCCCTTCTTGGGCATTTGGGTATTTTCATTTTGAGTATTAAATTTGGTTTTCTCAGCAATAAAGTAATTTTCTTTTCTTATTTTAATAGATATACACAATTTGATCTCCTTCTTTATAGGAATATATATATAAGTATATATATCTACACTTGTGTGTATATATGTATATATATATATTTATTCCCAATTTCATAAAATGTTAAAAAATACAAAAATAAACTTATTTAAAAATAATAATTTATATATATAGACACACACACACACACATACATACATATATATATATATATACATATATATATACATAATATATATCTATACATACATACATACATACATACATACATACACACACACACACACACACAACACATATGTGTGTCGTGGTGTGTGTTATAATACATCTGACGGATGTCGTGGTTTGAAAAATACATCTGGGATTTGTATTTTAAAAAATGCTCAGCCTCATACATGGTGGTTTCAACATATAATAAAGTGGGGGGTAGGAGAGTCACCGACCCCACCCCATCCCCCCGCCCCCACCCCGATCCCATAATATAATGGGGTGGGGGGTGGGGTTGACGACCCTCCCCTACCCTTCACTTAATTAATAAAACATATAAAAACAAAGTGGTCACTTACCCAGAACTAAAACGCATTCCTTTTTTTTAGTATTATTATTAATCATAAAAAACATAGTATAATCCATACTAATTTTCTTATTAACAGAAATATATATATATATATATATATATATATTAATATTTGTTAATAACAAATTACATCTAATAATATATTTCCATTTTAATATTTTGATTAAGTTAGAATAATATTAATGTATTAATAACATTAATAAATTAATAATGTTAAGATAACCAATTTCATTTAAATTCTCTCTCTTTTTTATAGACATTTATAATGAACAAAATTAGGCATAAGTTTAGTAACAAATCTATAAAGAAAAAACAAATTCTCATTTTGTTGGATTCAAAATTCAATAACAATGGATACATACATTTCTAGAATTTGATTTATCTAATCAATCATCCGAGTCATTTGGAGCATGGTAAAATAAAGCAAGAATGATAAAGATTTATAACTATTCGACCCATAGGGAATGAAAATAGCACAACGAACAAGGTTGTTTATCCAATTAAAATTTTAACCACTATAGTTTAAACCCTTCAATATCTCTTTCATTGAATACACTAGGGTAACTATTTCATTTCCTTCATATGTTATAAAAGACAACTATTTTTAACCACAATAAATTTAAATGAACTTCACAATTTATTTTTTCAAATGAAAGTATATCACATTTGGAAAAGCAATGAAACTACTTAAATTTAAAATAAAGTATATCCATTTGAACTATATTCAAATCATCCTTTCACAAAGACAATGTAAAACTATTGTACTTCTTTCCACAAAACTAGCACATTTGAATTATGATTTTCTCAATCCACACTCTTAAGAGAGTCCACAAGATAAAAGCATTTCCAGATATAATAACAACTTTCTCCCCAAGTTTACAACTTTCAATCAACCACTAAAGTCAGAAGTTGGTTTTAAAAAAATTAAAAGTAACGAACTACAAAAAGGCTATCAACAATCAAAATTTCAAGTCTTCAATATGAGTGTCTTCATAAAAATGGTAGGTGTAACTCTTGCTTTCTTCAAACTTCACAATGGGATGACAAAACAAGGAAGGGGGGATAGGAAATTCTCTCCACTGAACCTTAAATACATTAAGAGTAGAACCCATCCCCTTTGTGGCGCCCGAGTCGTAACCAAAGAACCATAAGGGGTATTGAGCAACAATGACAACTTTCAACAAAGTATCTTCTCAACAATCATACATACATGACATTCAACTCAACCAAAATAATAAATCCAACAAGTTTAAACATTCAAAAAAATACAAAGGTTCGAGGATTAAACCAAATAGAGAAAGGCCTATGGGAAAACAACCTCCTCATGCCTCCCAGGTGAAGTGGGAGTGTCACCCTAAGCCTCAAAGTGCACTAAACAATGAACACAAATCCTTATCTCTCCCTTACAAGTATGAAAGAAATAACCATGATTTCCTTTTCACTCCCCATAGGTAAGTCTCCCATTCACACACCCACCAAATGCATGCCTCACAAAACTCCCTTTTCCCTCCCCAATGGTCCCATAATCCCTTATCCCACACCCAACTTAAGGCCTATTATTCAACCAACACACAACCACATTCAAGAGAGAAACACAATTTTAACAAGCAAAATGTTGCATACAAACAAGCATGATAACAAAATAAAAAAGGTGGAGAGCCTACCTCTCCATAAAACTACAGTAAATTTCAACAATCCTCTTCAATTACAAGCCAAGCAATTCCCAAAATCACTCCAATAATCTCCAATTCCAAAAGTGCACAAGAAGAGAAAAGAACAAGTAACCCCCATTCCAACCAAAAATCACCAATAAATAGAAATGGAATGTGAGGATGATGAGGTGGCTCCATGTAGGATGTAAATTAATCATTCCTCCATCTCTACACTCAAGTCAACACACCAAGACCAAGAAAATCAATGCACTTGCAAGGTCTATGACAACCCACATGGCTCACAAACTTGCACACCATGCTTTCAAAGGACACAATAAATTTGGGTAGAAAAAAAGTGCAATTATTTTCTCTCTTTTACACTCAAAAATTGATCAAAAATTCAAATACTAAGCTTCCCAACCCATAGGTAGGGTTGTTTTTATAAATTTAAGAAGCATGAGACCAGCCTTGCTTATCCCACAAGCCTCCAAAAATACCCTCTAATTCAAACTCTGAATTTTGAAGTCGGGGTGGAGTAAAACACTTACAAATCAATATAAATTTTACTTACAACAAGGACCACCAAATCTCATCTTAACTATTTGTCACATCCCTAATTTAGCTAACCAAATAAGAATAAGTTTATCTTAATTAAGACATATTTACACATGTAAATAAAGTTAAAAGAATTTTAATTTTCAAAAACATAAAACATGAATAAAGCACATACAAAATTAAAGAAAGGGAACACAATTCACCCCATGGCCACACATGTGAAGTCACCCCCCATGGAAGACCTCTAAACTAGACATGCAAAACACCACACTAAAAAACAATACACAAGTTGTCATATTTAGCCTTTTTGCTCAATACTTGACATCCTTTCATGGTTGGTACCCTATCCTCTTTGATGTATGTGATAAAAGTCCTGCACACAACAAAATAACTCTCTGGCCTTTAATCTGTATTAACAACATTGAGACAATATACATCTAAAATCAATAACCATCATTCGACATTGGCAATTCTATTATGCATCAATATATTAAAATCTAACCCTAACATCAATGAGATTATAATTCTACTCAAAACATCCCAAAACATAGCGTGTTGTCTAATATCACTATCTAGTGTATCATAATAAGACGTAAACATCATAATGTGAATAGTCCAAATATCTGTGAAATCTATCATCTAGTGATCAATGTATCATAATAAAAATGTCTAAATATCATTCCAATAGTATCAATATCAAGATGAAATGGTGTCGAAGAGGAGTGGGCACTACAGTTTCATTTAATCTCCATTGTTGTGCTATTAAAATATTATCATTTATGTTTCATTCCTTATCTTTTCACTTAACTTGAGGTCATTATGGTGTTGATATTTCTTTAAACTAGTTAATTTCTGCTAAAAGTTTGGGGTGTTATCATTTGGCACGCCCGGTGGGACTCAAACCCCATTTGCATTTACTCTCAAGCTTTTTAACATAGTTTTAAAAGTTTTTCATTTCAATTATTCATAGATTTGCTTCAATTTATTATATTAGATTTAAGTTTTTCTAGGTTAGTTTAAAATCTTTCTAGCTTACATTCAAAGTTTTCTAAAGTAATTTCAAAGTTCCTAGATTAATTTCAAAGTTTTCAAGCTTTTCAAACTTTTGTAGATCAATTGTTATAGCTAGGTAGTTGTTTCAACTAGATTATTGGTAGAAGTTGTGTTTTCATTTTCTTTGAAGGATATAAGGAGGCAAAGCCCTGTCAAAATTGCTCCAAAATACCAAATATTTGATCTTTTTCAAGACATTTTTTATAAAATTCATATTTTGGTCACCTACAGGAAAGGGTCGCGCATGTGCTTCAAAGCTTGTGTCTGTGCATCAAGAAGCACGTTTGTACATTAAGGAGTGCTCCTGTGCATCAAATCTTGTGTTTTTGCCTCTCTAGATGCACCTCTGCATCATTAGATTTTTTTCCTCTATGTCAGCATTGCGCATGTGCTTCAAATCTTGTGACTACGCCTCTCTGGCCATGCCTATGCACTACTGACTGTGGGAGACTGTCAGACTTGCACCTATTCTTCAAAGCTTTCACTTTTGCTTCTAGGGGTGCGCATGTGCTCTAAGATCTGCGTCTATGCATTAAGGGTCACACATGTGCATTTAGGTAAAAAAATTCCAAATTTCATGGTTTTTTATTTCTATGTTTTTAAGGTCCCTATCATTTTTTAGAAGGTTTTAGTTGTTTTTTTTGTCAAATTAGTTTTTTTAGAGCAATATTCCTAACAAAATTGACTTAGAGTTTGATACATGATTTTTCATTCTTTGTATGAGTTTGGAATAGGGTGTGTATGCTCTTCCCTTGCACTTAGTGTGATCTTGGGAATCAAAAGCACTTCTAAACCACGTTTTGCTATCTTAGAGTATGTAAGAATAGTCATTATTCATTTTATGCCTCATGGAATAAATTTTCATTTTTGACATATGCTTAATCTTTTAGTTTAAGAGCTTTTTACTTCATAAATAATCAAGACTAAATTTTGTGTATGTTCTTCCCTTGCACATAGTGTGATCTTGGGAACCAAAAGCAATTTTAGTCTTTCATTAACAAGCACTAAGATTAATTGGGAATAAACCTTGTTTTACAAATTTTTATGGTGGTTATTTGATTTACAAGCTTTTTCATTGTTATCTAGTTGGGTTTCTTGTTGTGTATGCTCTTTTCTCACGTCCTTGGACGATCTTAAAATCAAAAAACAACATGTAATCCTCTTTCTATTATGTTGTGGATCTTTTTGAACTACTAATCATTTTTGAAGAAACTCACACTTGTCAAAGAAACAAGGGCTCTCTTCAAACCAAACTCTAATATTCATGTTTGATTGTAGGTTTCCAAAAGGAGTACAACAAAAACCACATTAAGCTTCAAAGATTAAAAAAAATACACCACATTAAACATGTTGTCTTTGTTAGTTTCGGTTAAGAGCTACAGCTTGTCTGCTTAACTAGTACATAACCCCTTAGGCATAAACCTTGAGCTACAACAATAGGGGTAGTCTTAGGAACCATAAAGTAGTCCACACATTAAGGGAACCTTGTGGATGAAATAGGAAACTTCTCAAAATACCCAATTGATTAGTATTCCTTGAAAATTTAGAGTCAAATATATTTGTATCGTAACCCTAGTGAAAGTATAACTAAATGCACTTTGGTGATCATTATACTAAAGGGGGTAAAGTAAATCTGAGATAATCCTTGGGAAACCTTGGTAAATTGAGCTCACTCTAGATATCTTGTGACAACCTAGGTGAGAGAACCAATAGGAATCTTGTCAGCTTGGAGCCAATTTTTTCTTAGATAGGTACATTTGAGAGTTCTCACAAAGTGACAACTTATTTGGATTCAAAATCTTATTTTTCAAACAAGGGAGATAATCTCTTGAATTTTAAACCGTGTTAAATTTCATCACAAAACCTACGACGTGTTACTTTACCCTAGTTTTTCATTTTCCATAAGGCAAGGTGACACTTTAGCAAAGTATACTTAGTTTTTTTAATTCTCATTTGGTCTATCCCTTTGTTCTCTTGTTTCCCATTTTGGGATAAAATATTAAATGGCATATACGGATACCGTTGGGAATAATGTGTCCACCACTTTTGTAGTCTACTTGCATGAATAGGTTGCAATGCCGGAATGCAAGTGTTGAAAGTGTGAATGGTACGTGTTCATGTCCTAGTAGGGCCCTTCTCTCAAACCCATATTGAGACTTATTATCATTGTAGTTAGGTTGTCTTATCATTTTCTTCCTTAGATTTTTTACGTTGTTTGCATTATAGATTTACAATTGTGATAATTACATCTTGTTTCCATTTTGGAACTTGGTTTAAGTCTCCATATTGTAGTGTTACGTTGCTCACTTGGGTAATAATTCCCTAGTATACTTAGGATTAATTTTTTGATTCCGACTTTGTTTTAAGATTTTGAGGGTGTGTAAGTTGCATTTTTACCATTGGAGTGACATCGTTTCGGTACCAGAATCTTACTTTTTCTACAAATCTTGATTGATGTTCCCAAATAGTGTTTTTACACTACTCGCATTGGTAATTTCCATTTTCAAAACCTTAGACATTGTTTTTGTCCTAAACTAGTTTTAGTATAATTTTTTGGAGGATTGTGTCAATACACTCTTAGTATTTAGTTCTTGTTTATCTTTAAACCCGACCTAGGTAGTAATATTGTATTGTCACTATTTTTTCTTGAACCTTTCTTAAAAGAAAACATAGGGAGTAAACTATTGGTGAAAATGTGATTGAAATTGTGTGCTTAATCCTAAATACTTTTTAGTGAAAATTACCTTGGTAGGATAGATCATTCTTTGTTCATTAACCTAGGGCTCACATTGGTTTGTTGAATTTGTGGCTATCTCATAGTCACCATTTGTTGAGACAATTTATGTAGTGTTACGCTGAACAAATTTATCTAGGGCTCATTATTAAACCCTAGTGCAAACTATTCACGTTATAGCCCTTGTTTCAATAATTCCTACTATGAGAATGTGGTCTAGGAAATTTTGAGCCGATCCCTTTGGAAATGATAACCCTCTTCTAGAGGAAAATGTCATGGTTGATCATAATAGTGGTGAGGAGGAATCTCCTCGTGCACACATGGAAATTAATTCCGCCCACTTCTATGACTACATATAACAAAATAAACTTGAGGTCCTAGGATGTGTTGTGGAATTAGGAGCAAGGCTAGCCTCTACAATAGACCCTTCTCTTATTGCCAACATGGTTCAGGGAGAAGAAGAAATGAATTATCCTCAACATAGTATTGATGAGATATTAAACCAATGTCATGCTTCTACCTCTGAACGATAAAACAATGAGGAAGTACCATTTAAAAGCGATGGGAACTATCATCTACCTCCTATTATAATTCATTGTGAGAACCATGAATAACATGCTCATCATGAGCCACCCCTACTAACAAAGGTTGTAAAGAGATACCTGCAAAAGAGGTAACTCTAGAGGAAAATGTGCAAGCCCTTACTCGCCAATTTGAAAGTTTGGCTTCACACATCACTAAGGAACAACTAAAACTTGTTAAACAATACATACCAAAATCCAAACCTAAGGCTTCATATCATGATAACCAGCCAAATACTCCACACCGTGAAGCACATAGGGACCCTTATGAAGAATTTCTTACAGATCATAGAGATGGAAATACGCCTCGGTTTAATCCCTCATATAGACGTACACCACCACTCACACAAGAAAAAATATTTAACCAAGAATGGTCTACTATGAAGAATTCCCTTCAAGCATTACAAAATGGCCAAACTGGTACCAATAACAAGAAATATCAACTCGATGAGTTATTTTCCTACCCATTCGACAGAGCCATGCTACAAGTATCGTTCCCATAACATTTTTATTTTCCAAAATTAGATAAATATAAGGGCAAAGGCAATCCTAGAGATCATATCAAAGACTTTTTCATGTCCTACCAATAGGTCGCATATAGCAACAATTATCTTATTTGTTTATTTCCATGAAGCTTGGGAGAAATGACGTTAGAATGGTTTGTACACATCCCTAAGGGATCCATATCAATATGTCTGGAACTGGCAAAAAAAATTGTATGACAATTCTCTTTTAATATAGAAAATAATGTCGATATATTAGACCTCTGCAATACAAAACAAAGAAACAATGAAAAAATTTGCTACATTTTTACAACGATGGAGAGGATTAGCTATCCATTTTCCTTACTCCATACACAAAAATAATTAATAGGTATATTTGTTCCCAACCTCCATCCTGACATCACGTTCCACTTGCAAATGCATTGTGGTATCATGTTCAAAGAGGTAATTGAAAAAGGGACTCAAATTGAAATAGCATTGTTAAATAGAGGAATCCTAAAGCCCTTTTCAAGAGATCATAACGATTCCAAAACTAATGATAAACCAAATTTTGTTGCTAATAAGAACAAAAATGTTGTTAATGATGGAATATTTGACAACAAAAGAGTACAATTCATTCATAACCACACATCTTTAAAGCTTACAAAGGGAGCTCCACCCATAGAGTATAAACGTCGTACATTCACTCCCCTTTCTAACTCGATCTCATCAATCTTAAAACAGTTAGAGGACATTAATATGGTTCGCTACAGGAAAAATTTTAGTGGCAAATATTCATAATATGGAGAATATTCCATTTTTGAAAATTTTGAAAAGGTGAATTTTTTGGCGCGGGTCAGTGACCTATTCGCCTAAAAATTACACTTTAATTTTTTTTAGGGGTCAGCTCCGCCTACCCTTGAAAAATATCCCCTATATAAACCTAGATTATTCGCCAGGTAGAACACTTCTACTTCACATTTTTCAACAATATGATACATCATGTATTATAGATGCGCGACAAGGGGGTAAGTTATTGACACGCGACAAGGAGGGTTTACAGACGTGCGACAATGGGGCTATTTGTTGACGCGCGACACTGACGGATAGTTGACATGTGACAAGGAGGTACTGCAGATATTGACACATATTAGACGCATGACAAAGAGTTTGTTGACGAGCAACATGGAGATTTTTTTGATGCGTAAGCAGAGGGCAGAGGCTGCAGACACACGACAGGATATTTGTTGTCACGCGTCAAATAACCCTCAGTGATGCGCGTCAATAGACCTCATTGACGCGCGTCAACAACCTCATTGACGTGCATCAAAGAGGTCTGTTGACATGCGTCAATGAGGGTTATTTGTTGACGCGTGACACTGACAGATAGTTGACGCGCGACAAAGAGGTACAATAGATATTGATGCATAGCAGACTTACAACAAAGAGTTTGTTGACGCGGGACATGGAGATTTTTTTGATGAGAAAGCAGAGGTCAGAGGCTGGAGATGCGCGACAGGAGATTATTCTATCACGCGTCAAAAAAATGTATTGACGTGCGTCAATAGACCTCATTGACGCGCATCAACAACCTTAGTGACGCGCGTCAATGAGGTTTGTTGACGTGCGTCAATACTTTTTTTTTACGCGTGCCAGAAAAATCTCCCGTCACGCGTCTGCAGCCTTCTGTCACACCACTTGAAAATCAGGTGAAATTTTTTCATATAACCCCCAAAAAATTCACCTTCCCACGAAATCAATTCTGAGGATATTCGCCAGGTATTCTCCACCTCTAATTTCCAAGAGGTCTCTTAAATTGAACCCTGGTTCGCTACCCTGAAGAAAATCCCTATGGGGAAGATGCACCCAAACCATCATGGTTTAGGGAGAATGAATTTTATGGATTTCATTGTGTTAAGGGTCACAAAACTAAAAAATTCTTAATATTAAAGCATTACATTCGGGACCTAATTTACATTGGTGATATAGAGACAAGAGATGCTACCCCTACCAAATCTCCAAATGAAGAACTGGGGATTTTTAAGGAACCTTTCACCAAGCATAATAATTAAGGAAAGGAAAATTTTGATCATGGAAAATTATCTCACAATAAAAATGCCAATTATGTATCAAATAAAGACCACTTCGATGCTTTAATAGGTTGCGTAGATTCTCTAGTTAAGCATGTCAACACGATTAAGATCAGTACAAGAGAGTGTGTCGTGACAAAATGATGGGCTCATCTTATTATCTCAGATCCTTCCCCCCCTCAAGAAATTCAATGTCTTAGATGAATTAGAAAAAACAACGGCTAATAATTTCATCTTAGACCTTCTAAATATTTCTAATGTTCATAAAGACATCTTATAGAAAACCTTATAGAGCTGAGCAATTTTTGTAGATGTTGACCCAACACACTTCCAAGCTATTGTAGTGCAAATAACTCCCTCATAACACATAAATTTCATCCCCATAGAAGCCTTAGGAGAAAATCCCTCTCACAACATGCCCTTACATATTGAAGTAATAATAAAATGTAACAAGGTAAAACGAGTGTTTATGGATGGTGGATCGGGTCTTAATATTTGTATTCCTAAACTAGTACGTCAGCTAGAATGCATGAAATTTTATTTAGAGACAAAGGTCATCACAATCAAGGAATATGACAATGAGGAATAAAAATCAGCTAGTATGATCAATTTTACACTGGAAGTAGGTCCTATAAATCAAGATACCAATTTTCGCGTCCTAGACTTGAATCTTCCTTGCAACATCTTACTCAATCGTCCATGGATACATGTCATGCAGGTTGTACCTTCCACCTACCATCAGTGTTTAAATTTTCATTATAAAGGACAAACGCTTACCATTCAAGGAGATCATTATCCTTTTTCTCATGGTAGAGCATTGTTAGGTTACTTCACCACTATCTATGAATGTCCTTCTACATAGATAGCTATTCCTATCCAATATGAGGTTGTTGCTTCGCGAGTGGATCCTGACACCTTGTCTCGCAATGAAAGTGGTGCTTCCACCTCAGAAACTAATTTTTATATATGGGAGATGAAGGTTATACCAAGTGTTTGTGGAGAGTATAATCTATAACAAGACCTCATGGTTCAAAATACTCCTCTATCAGTCCGAGCATATGGTATATCATGTTATAAGTTTCACATATCTAGGGAGAATTTTCATTTCAATAATTTCACTCCAGGTGGCTTACTAGAAGATGAAATAATACTTCCTGATATTGTTCTTCATCCTCGAGATAATGAAATGGTGTTATGATAAAAATCATTTAGGTATATTATTCCTAACCGCATCATGCTTACCATCAGGTATAAAGGACGTGGTTACGGTCGTCAAGAATAAGGTACATTGAAATATCTTCCAATGCCTCATTGCATAGTGGGTAAATCAGGTCTAGGCACTCATTTATATGAGGGTCACCCTTCAGACTTCTTCTGAGCATGAGGATAGTTTATCTGGAGATGAAAGTGAAACAGATTCCCAGTGTAGTCTTTATGAAGACCTCACAGCCACAAACCTATTTGCAAACATGGATATTATAACCATAACACCCTCTGTATCCCCTATAATCTAGTCACTGAACCTCATTTTCCCATCATTTATTAACTAGGACCAATAACAACATATAATAGTTAAGGTGTTTCAAAATTACGAGGCTATTGGAGAATTTTCGGGAATCAGAGACAACAACCCAAGAGATTACCACAATAAAGGCTTCTCCATTCAACTCAACGCATATGCGTACTTCAAAGAAGAGGGAAACTTGTGTGGTCATATAAGTAAAAGATAATTAAAGGGTAAAATTTTCATTGAAAATACTTGTGGAAAATATAAATCCAAGTCTTATAGCAAAAACCTATTTGAAGCACTTATGGAAAAACAAGCTAAAAAACCTATGAATAGAATAGTGTACCCAATGAAAGATGAAGATCATATGGAATTTCCTTTAGAATAAGAAGATATTAATCTCCCTCCAAACCATATGCGCATGGAAGATGAATCTAAGCTACTAGTATAAGAGACTATAGATGTCAACATCAGCGCAGAAGAGTTGCCTCGGATTGTTAAGTTAGGAGCTTCTCTCTCAGCTAGAGAACATAAAACCTTTACAACACTCTTAAGATATTTTGCATATATTTTTTATTGTTCATATGTAGACATGCTAGGACTTGATCCTACCTTAGTGGTGCACAACTTATTCATCCATCCAGATTCCAATCCTATAAAGAAAAATCTTAAAAAGATGCATCCTCGTGTGACCTTACTAGTCAAAGCAGAGTTGGAATGGTTATTAGAAGTAGGCTTGATAAGGCCTATAGACTACTTAGTGTGGGTCTCTAATATGGTTCCAATTAAGAAAAATCCATTCGGTATTAGAGTGTGTACCGATTTCAAATACATTAATAAAGCTTGTCCCAAGGATCACTTTCCTCTCCCTAACATCGACATGATTGTTAATTTGACTGCTAGTTACGAAATGCTATCACTCATGGATGGCTTCTCAGGTTATAACAAGATAAATATTGTAGAGGAGGATCAGTACAAGACATCTTTTACCAACCCATGGGGAACATTGTGTTACCAAGTCATGCCCTTCAGCTTCAAGAACGTAGATGTGACATATCAATGGGAAATGGCAGTGATCTTTCATGATATGATTAGTGATATCATGGAATATTACGTAGATGATATACTGGTAAAATATAGAACTCGTGAAGACCACCCATAAATATTGTGATGCATCTTTCAGCGTCTAAGAGACTATAACATCCGTTTAAACCTGAAAAAGTGTATCTTTGACATTTTTTCAGGGAAACTGCTAGGGTTCATTATATGTAGGAGAGGAATAGAAGTGGGTCTGGAAAATGTTTCCACTATAACAGAAATGCATCCTCCTACAAATATCAGACAACTACAGAGCTTACAAGAAAAGATACAGGCCATTAGGCGGCTTACATCTCAACTATCAGATAAGTGTCACACCTTTATGCATCTATTTAAAAAGGATGTAAGTTTTCACTAGGGACCAGAGAAGCAACAAGCTTTCACCTTGCTCAAAATTTATCTAGCTAAACCCCCTATTCTAATGCCACCCACAATAGGAGAACCCTTGTTACTATACATCTCTACAACACAATATGATATTGGGGCATTGTTGGCCCAATATGATAACGAACAAAGAGAAAAATTTGTATACTACTTGAGTAGAACATTAATAGCATATTAGCTCAACTACCCGCAGATAGAAAAGGCTTATGTGGCTATGGTTTTTATTTTTCAAAAGCTACGTCAGTATTTACTAAATCATAAGGTCAAGCTTATTTTAAAATTTGACTCATTAAAATACTTTTTGTTAAATCCTGCACTCAGAGGAAATATGACCAACTGGATCATCTTACTTAGCGAGTTTGACATTGAATATGTGCATCAGAAATATTTAAAGGGACAAGTTCTAGGGCATCAACTAGCAAAAGCTCCACTATGAGGTATTAAACGTTTGAATTTGGATCTTCCAGACACATCTACAATGTACCTATAATAATTTGTCATATTACAGCTATACTTTGATGGCTCCTTTTCCTATCATGGGTCAGGTGTCGGAGTCATGTTAATCACTCCTGCGGGAGATTTGATTCCACAAGGATTCAAACTAGGATTCCAATGTACAAATAATATAGCGGAGTATGAAGCTCTCAACATAGGGATGAAGATAGCTATTAAATGGGATGTCAGACAAGTCAATTGTATTGGTGATTTAATGCTCATTATAGAATAGTTCGCAGATGAATATAAAGTCAAAGATGAGAAACTTATTCCATACAAAAGGATGGTTGATTCATTGAAGGAGTACTTTGAGAAAATAACATTTGAGCAAATATCCATAGCACATAATAGATCAGTAGATGTTATGGCTACAGTAAGATCCATGTTAAGCATTCCACTAGGACATAATGATATGTCATTCTTTGTTGAACATCTAAGAACACCGGCATAGGACATACCACATTCATGTTTGGAAAGTGAGGTTGTTGCTCCCTTTTCCCCGTGGTATTCCAAAATCTTCAATTACCTCCATGATGGAACCTTCCCCACAAATATTTCCCGTACTGAAAAAATGAACCCTCTATTAAATACACTTTCTTATCAAATAATTAAATAGTACCTTGTTTATTAAAATTAATGCTAAATTAATTCGTACTCAATCTAGATGGAAAATGTGACGCCTAGACATGTTAAATATTTAGTTATAAATCTTATACTAATATGAAGAGGTTATCATGACCATTTTTACTTCCCTTTTCAAGTTTGTACAATACTAATCAACATTGTATGGGCTTCATATGACCTATGGGTCATTATATGTCCGCAAACTATAACATAAAATTTTTAGAGTAATCTTCACAGTTTGTTTCTTTTTCCCACACGTGCACATGCAATAAGTGTATACTTATAATGAGATAAATTTGATTGAAAAACATATTCAAGAAAACAAAATTGGGCACCCACATTAGTATCTAGATGGTGAGTATGAATTAATTATTTGTTTAGTTGTCAAACCCCTATAAAATTGCAACCAAATTTTAAGAAACAAAAATTGTAGAAAATAAAGAAATATTGTAAGTGTGCCAAAAGTGATCAACAATAAATGATATCTAGAAAATAAGAAAAAATTTTAATGATTTCTCGTCAAAAGAATACTATCAATGGTCTAATTAAATATATCACTTAAATTTAAATTTCAGCAATATACGCATGCATCTCAATTTCTAATGACTATATCCTAGGAAGATGGAAAGGGGGATGTGCACACATGACTTAAAGGCGACCAAAGGAATAGGATAAGTTGTAGGAATTAGATAAAATATTACATGGAATTGTATGTGTGGGAGGATTTTAAAATGCTAAAAATTGATAGACATCATGTCAATAATGTTTAATTTAGATTATCAACTGTACTTAAATAAAATTGAATATAAAATATAACATTAAATAACTATGAAAGGGTCATTTTCAAGTGTCTAGATAATGCTTTTTTTTGGAGTATGTGTTTAGTTACAAGACATGTAGTGTAAGATCCCTTAAAATTAAAGACATAAAAATAATACCAAAAATGATAATATGGCTCTCAATATTTGTTTTAAGAATACCAAAAATGAGTCATTAAGTGTTGGATCCTAAGAAATTGATGCTTATATCTTCCATAAAACATCAATACTCACCATAAATAATAGTTATTGATTTTGAACTTAGATGGTATCAAAATACCTCCTTTTTTACTTGGAGTATATAGTAAAAGTCCCATGGATACATATACGATAGAAAAGTGACAGGAGATCATAAAAATTGACAAGTAACCTTTCCCCGTACCTGACCTCCCGAGGTCATGCTGAGACAGCTGGTGAAAATGAAATGTAGGCAGATGTCGAAAAAATAGTTGGGCAATCTTATATCCTCAACACGTAATTTCGGGATCTGGGATTCCAAGGCAAAGAAAGCTCTCCTAACTTAAATTGGTGTGATGGATCAGTTGAATACTATAGCTGCTCAGAGGCTCCAATCAATGTTGAGCTCTGCCGAGATCATATCTATCGGCTATTAAACGCGTGGAAATTGACCTGTAGATTCCTCATGTGTATTTCTAGACAAGGTCATAGAAATAGTGGTGAGAGGCGTATTTGAGCTACAAGAGCTACTGGCAATTTTCTGGTCTAGTCTAAAAAATATTAGCCTGATTGAATTCTACATTCAACACGGAAAACTATGTGATAATGTCCTGTGGGAGTGGTGAGGATCTAAATACTAATGTACGTAAACTAAATTCAATGTTTGATTGATTATGTTAATCAGAGAATACTTGTTAGATAACACACAAGAAGTCCGCGCGGGAGAGAAGGCCATGATCAAGGGCACGGAGGGACAGGAAGGACCTACATATGGAGGGAAAGTTCAGCATTCAGGACTTAGCCGATTTTGAGCATGAAGACCTATTTTTAGAAGATGGTGTGCGGAACACACCAACGATGTAGAGATGTGCACCACGCATTGTCTATCTTTAGAGGATCGGATCAATTAATTTTGCATGGAGATGAGCTAAGAATAGGATTGATCACTTCAGCTAACTACAAGAGGTCTATAGATAGCACACTTGCATGTGTGGTTATGCCTGTAAATGGGCGTGTGGCTATTAATAAGCATGCGGCCTATTTTTAGAATAGATAAGTGGTGAAGGGAAAGTCCCCACCCTATATATGATATGAATCATATAGAGATAGACATAGATATGTGTGTACAGAGATATTTGTGTTTGTGATGGATTTATGGAGATATAGAGATATATGCATATGATTGAATTATTGTAGCAGATCCATATATGTATTAGTATTTTTTGAAATTATTGTAAGGAGCTTCTTGTGTTTTATTAATAGATGGAAGATATTGGTTGAATCTAAGTGTCATTCCTATGTGTAATTGAGTAGTGCATGTTATTGATTCAATCATGATTATTTTTTAAAGCTTGTTCTTTCATAGATCTAAATGTAGCATGTATTGTAGAATGGTGGATTAGTTATGGATATATATGTTTCTTCCTTCATCATGCTAACATCCTGCTACAGCAACCCTAAAGAGGGACCTAGTACCTTTGCATGCTTTGGGTGAGTGCTCAGTCTAGGCTGAGTGATGTGTCCAGCGCGTCTAGGGTGTTATCTGGTAAATTCTAGGCTGCACCATTGGTTTCGTTTCCTAGGACCTCTTTTTCAGTTGTTTTTAGGATGGTTCACAATGAAGACGTATCAGTTAACTCTAGAAAATATTGAGGAGTGGATACACGATCTAGAGGAAGAATATGCACGGTGGTTCAATAGTGGATCTGAGTTTAACACACGCACTTGGGTAGAACAAAATCTGTATGACAGCCTATATGAGAGATTTTTTGCATTATCTTTCTAGTAGAACTATACGAGTGGCTTACTACTTATGCATCTCAACGGAATTGGAGGTATCATGCACTTGTCTGGACACAGGAAGAATTTCAGACCCTTTATGATGTTAATTTTATATGGACTCACATTGTGGATACATGGTTTCGTGGTGTTCTAAACATTTATATTCTGGAGTATTCAATTTCGACGTACTCTTCCCTGGAGGTAGTTGAATTCCAGTTTTTATGGTATCCAAGAGGAGTATATCTGCAAGGTATTCCACTGGTGATCAAGATATTGATGGTAACTTTGAATCTGGAGATGGCTAACTAAACTTTAAACCGCAAGGGTAGGAAAATGGCTAACTAAACTAGTCACCAGGTGGCTTAGTAAGGGAAAATATGTGTAATAATCCCTTACAAAATCACAACAGTAGAAACTTTGTAGTGAAAGAATAAATGGATTTAAGACCTAGTCCACCAAGAGTCACTTGCTTAGATTTTATTACAAGCCTCCACTCTCTCAATACAATACCTAGAGAGAGGAGAGGTGCATAAGACCTTAAGTATAATGAGGTATCAAAACCATGCGTGAGAGGGAGTATAGATGGAAGCAGTTACCCATTAACCGTTCCATGAAAATTTGTAGAAAGTATGGCATTGAGGAGAGAGATGGCTCCACAAACATAACAATCTCATGAAGGATTTTAGCAAGCTCACATAGGAAGACGTGGAGTCCAAAGCATCAGGAACTCCCCCATCTTGGAAAACATGATAGAGATAGCACTCCCCCTTGGCCTCACACAGAAGTACACCTAGTAGAGACTACCTAGGCCATAGGGGCCACATCTTAATCCACCTGGTGACCTAGCCCTTGTCACTTGGTTTTCCAGTATCTAGTATGACAAGTAACCAGCAAGCTAACTTGGGAAGTAGGAGAGCCAACTATTGAGGAGTAAGTCAGGGAGCAAGTACATCAATGGTAAGGGATAGATGACTTCAATGATATTTGGAGGAACATTCTTAGGCACATCATCCTACACAAAACATGAGTGCGTAGAATGTTGGATTCACCTCTGGAAGTGGAACTACCTCACAGACTGTAGGGGTTCAGTATAGTACTATTCCAAGAACAGTTCTAATAGGAGCACAAGGGAGTACATCTACAAGTCCTATTCCAGCTACAGGTGGAGGATCATGAGGTATAGGTGGTTCTAGTTTCGGTGGATCTGGTGGTTCTAGAGATAGAGGAAACACAGGAGGTTCTAGATCAGGTGGTCAAGGATTTTCTTATCCTTAATACTCCCATTTAAATCCAGCAACCACATAATATTATATATGGAGATGTCTCTTCATCTTCTCAGAGTATAGAGGCATAGAGGATGTTGTAACCTCTGAACATGTGCATATGTGTGAAATCTTGTGGCGTGCTAAAGGGATCATAACTTCTGAGTGTTAAATAAGGAAAGTCAATTTAACTACTACATTACAGGGACATGCACATAACTGGTACAAGAATTTTGACCCTGATCAAACTTGTGTGGATTATGATTACAATCATTAGCATTAAAGGATGCTTTCTTAAAAGAGTTACATATCCCTGAGTTTGAGCAGAAAAGTATTAGCTCATCATCACCAAGCTCAAGGATATCAAGTAAGGCACTACTGAGAGTGTACGTGAGTATGATGCCCATTTTAAGACACTTCTATCTAAGTTATCTTATGATATTCATGCAATATTCGATGTTAGGCCAACATGCACAATGGTTTTGTTGGAGGATTGATTACACCATTTAGAAGGGACATTGTCACATAAGACATACATTGATCCATGTGAAGCAATGGAAGATCATAATCAAGGGTTTGTTCACCTTTGACATGCTGAGGCAGTTGCCCGGAGATCTTCCATCATTGACACTAGCATTAGTCCATTTTTAGAGGCATAGATTAACACAACATAGCTATGGAAAAGTAGTTAGAGAAGCTATCAACAAATTCAACCCATGAAACATCATATGCTCAGAAGAATTTGGTGTACAGATTTTGAAGTGGAAGGTCACACCAAGGATAGTTTCCCTCATAAGATCTATACGCTCATTACTATTGGATTGTGAGATCTATCATTTGAATCGTGGATGATGCTAGTCACATTCCACCTGGTGACCTTCCTTTGTTACAACGTGCTAACTTGATAAGAAAGAATGTATCTTACTTTTCTACAAAATTTACAGGTCCATGACCCATGATACTAAGGATTTTGGTTGATTGGTCAGATCCAGGATGCTATAGACATTGGGGTATGACAAACAAGTGTAACAAATAATTCTAAGGGTAAGAATGAGCACCAGGATCATTGGGATCATAATCAAACGTGTTATGACAAAGAATGAGGGGACATTTTGAAGGAGGTCAATGGAAGGGGAGGGTGTGGATATCGTGGTGGATATGGAGGATGACACTAGGCCATGGTGGAGGAAGAGGTGAGTTCCCTCATGGAACCTGTTATACGTGTGGATCTCCTAACCACTATAGGTGCAAATATCCTCAAAATATTGCATGTTCTTTCTACGGAAAGAACCATAGCTATGAAGAGTTCTCAGGACTTATATGAGCATTTGAGTAAGCAATTGCCTGTTATAAGCAAGAAAACAAAGGCAGTATCAGGATGGTTAGAATCCATCACGTGGTAGAAGATCAGTGGATGCCCAAGATTAGCAGAAGGACCTGAGGCATTGACAGTGAAGATTACTACATGCAGCTAAAGCATGTGCATAAGAGAGGCATTGCACCAAAATCCTATGATCACCAAGGAGGATTTTTTGCATGCAAGGTACCCAGATCCTTCTCATCAAAAGGAAGTTTACCAGGATACCATGGAAGTGCTAAGGAATCTTCAGGGTGAGATACAGTACTTAAAGGAGTAGAAGAAAGCATCAGAGACAGTCCAAACTGATATCGATGATCTGAGAGAAGTGTGCAAAATGTTGCGCTAGGAGAACATCATTCCACTATTAGGAAGTTGGTTAAAAGGGAACACTCCACTCACAAGTATCAAGACCAGACAATAGATTCTGCATACAAATCTTCCCCCTGATAGCATTGACTATGAAAAGGAAATTACTCTGAATGCTGTTGTTGGATGGATGGCTACTGAGCAACATATTGATTGATATAGGTGCATAAGTAAATGTGCTTACATTAGATGCATGGGTACAAATGGGGAGGCCTCCATTATAGCCATCATCTAATGTGTTTTTTATGGCAAACCAGACTAAGGCCACTCCCATAGGAGTTTTGAAGGATGCATCTATAACCATACAAGGGGACAAGTTCACTGGGGATTTTGAGGTATTAGCACTTGTAAAAGTAGACAAATTTTCCAGCCCTTGCTTGGATGCCCTTGGTGTTATGCAAATAATGTTGACTTGAGATTCAATAAGGGGTATATCAACTTGAGAACAAGGAGGAAAGGGTTGTGATACCTTTGACATATGGGAATTCTACACCATATGTTGAGCCTCTAAGTGAGGAGGACTTAAATAGAATTTATGTATGTGTTATTCATGACCCAGAGGTCAATGAGCCATCAAATGAAGGCATCCTACAGTGAAAGCACTCTCATTCTATTAGTGATACTACGAGTATTGCTTCTGATAATTGGGCTCATGGTACATATGAACTAATAGGGTGCGAGGTGAAAAGTGTGGTTATGTGCAAGAATAGACTTCATTCAGTTCAATGGATAGGTAGCACAATACCTTGGTATACAGGGGAATAAGATCTTCCTATATTTTTGAAAACCATGGAAACATAGTGGACAGATCAAATTAAGAGAAGAGTTATGTTAGTATATACCTTACATTGGATAGTAACGCGTTGGTGGGTAGTCCACATAGATAATCTTATAGAATGGGAAGAGATTGGAATCATTCCTTATCTATTAGGTTTGTAAGGAACAATGCACCTACGCAGATCTGCACTTATCATGGTGATCAACCTATTCATACATCACATTCAGCAGTGTGAGAGACTCTAGACAGTAGGACAGGAAGCATTACCATCTTCATTCTGGGTGCATAGATTGTACTCAATGCTACAAGGATGCGCACATGCCTGGTATGTATATGCAGAACTACATCGAGAGACCGGGAACTAGAAAAATTTGATTGTAGGAATGATCTAGACCTTTGACTACTTTTATTCCCAACCTCTAATAGAAGAGGCATTAAAATTTATCAAGCGCTTAACTATGGGAGATAGTGCAAAATCCGAAGAGCATATTCAGGAATTATTTGGTGAGATAGAGTCCGGAGCATGTTTTGAAAAGGAAGAAGAAATGGACTCCATACTACTTAAATGCACTTGCCTTGAGAAAGAGAAAGGAAAGATGGTTTACATCATGGATGATGAGGAAGTTGAGAACCTAGATATTAAACATTCACAAGGGGTATGCGAGGTCTTGGACAGTGTAGACAAGGATACGGACGCCTATCACGAACCCATGAAGACAAAGAAGGTGAATATAGGTTCAGAGGCTGAGCCTAAGGAGGCCATCATTGAAGACTACTGGTCAGACTTGGAGGTAGCAAAGATCATTGAGTTACTCAGGGATTATCATGACTTATTCCCTCGAGGGTATCATGAACTTAAAGGCATGCATGAATCACTTGGGGAAATAAAGATAAAACTTAAGGATGGTGCATGACCAGTTAGGAAGAGACCTTACAGAATGAATCCTAATTTGCATGAAAAGTTAAAAGAAGAAATTGATAAAATGTTGAAATCTGGAATTATCAAGCCCCTTGATGAGTCAGAATGGGTTAGTCCAATGGTGATCAGTATCAAGAAGGATGGACGAATTAGAATATGTGTGGACTACAGGGAGCTGAATGTTACATGCATCACAGATCCATTCCCTATGCCATTCACTGAGGAAATACTAGAAGGCATGGTAGGCCGTGAAATATATTCTTTCATAGATGGTTTTTCTCAGGTATCATCAGGTTAGGATTGCTCGGGAGGATCAAGAAAAACAACATTTACTACTGAATGGGGTATTTTTTCTTATACGGTGATGCCTTTTGGATTGAAAAAATGCACCTGTTGTATTCTCGTGCATAGTTGTTCAGGCATTCAAATATTTTATTCACAACTTCTTACAAGTCTACCTAGATACAATTGGACAGTATATGGGCTTGTGAAAGATCATTGTGACAACCTGCGCTTAATGTTTGAACAGTGAATACAATTGAGTATCTCTTTGAACATGAAGAAGTACATATTTTCTACACCATTTGGAATACTGTTAGGACATATAATCTGCAAGGAAGGTTTGTTGGTTGATCCAGCTAAGGTTGCAGTCATTCTAGGCCTAGAAGTGCCTACCAATCAAAGTGAGGTGCACAGATTTTTAGGTCATATAGGATATTATAGAAAATTCATCAAAGGGTATGCCAAAGTTGTTGTACCCTTGGAAGAGTTACTGAAGGGGAAAGGTACATTTTATTGGGGAGAACCGCAACAACACGCGTTTGAGATATTAAAGGAGAAACTTACTACCGCACCCATTCTACACTTTCCCTCATGGGATAAACCATTTCATGTGCATGTGGATGCCTCTAGCATGGCCATTGGTGTTGGTGTTAGCTCAACGTGGTGAAGGTATTTTTGATCATCCAATTTATTTTGCTAGTAAGAAGCTGACTCCTGCTGAACGGAATTATACAACTACAAAGCACGAAGCTTTGTCAATGATCTATGCATTGCACAAGTTTTGACAGTACTTGTTAGCAACACCATTTTTGTTTTATATAGATCACATGGCATTAAATTACTTGGTCAATAATCCCATCTTACAGGGGCACATATGCAGATGGGTACTCCTATTTCAAGAGTTTGATTTCACAGTTATGATGAAGCCAGGGAAAAGAAATTCTCGACTAGACCATTTATCTAGAATCAACTCAAGAGAGGAAGCACAAAAAATTGAAGAAACCATGCTAGATGCATAGTTATATAGGTTATAACGTGCACCCATAGAATTAGAATACATTGTTGTATTTCTACGAACAGGTATGGCACCAGAAGGAATGAAGGCATTAGAAAAGAAACAGCTTGTTATATGCACGGCACCATTTATGTTAATCAGTGGTGACCTCTACAAGTTAGGCAGAGATGAATTATTATGCCATTGTGTATTAGAGCATGAGCGCAAGGATATTATGGAAGAAGCCCATGGTGGTATTATAGGAGGCCATTATGCAGGTGATGCAACTACCTGGAAGATCCTACTTGTTGGATTATGGTGGGAGACATTGTATAAAGAATGTAAAGAATATTGTAAGGTGTGTGATCATTGTCAGTGCCTAGGAAAACTAGGGCAAAGAGATGAGATGCCTTTGAGACCAATTACTAGTGCATAACCCATGTTTGATAAATGGGCCTTTGACTTTGTAGGACCTATTTCACTATACGCACATAGGACTAGATTGCGATATATCATTACTTACACCGATTATATCACACGTTGGGCAGAAGAAGCACCTACAAAGGATTGTACAGCAGCTAGGTTTCTATGGGAGAATGTTCTTACAAGATATGGATGTCCTTTAAGCTTGACAAGTGATAGGGGTACACACTTTTTGAATGAGACAATCAGGATCCTATTAGATGAGTTTATGGTTGCACACCATAAAACTACACCCTATCATCCTCAGGAAAATGGAACCACCGAGGCTTTCAACAAGATTTTGAGCCAGACTTTGAAAAAAAAATTGATGTTGGAAGAAAGGATTGGGATGACAAAGTGTCAACTATTCTTTGGGCATATAGAACAACTTACAAGAGATTGAACAAAGCCACACCGTTTCAGCTGGTGTTTGGCATAGAAGCCATTCTCCCTATAGAATTTATGTTACCTTCTTTATGCATTGTGCATGCTGGAGGTCTAGCTGATGAACAGGATTTAGAAGAGCGTATCAAGAAGATGATTCAACTAGATGAGCGATGAGCCATAGCACGATGGAGTTAGAAGCAGGAAAAGGCTAGGTAGAAAGCATGGCATGACAAAAACATAAGGGATAAGAAGTTTGAGATTGGAAAAATGGTACTTCTTTATGACTCTAAGTTCTTGCACCATCCAGGCAAGCTCAAAGTACATTAGTTAGGGCCGTATGTCATCACTTACATACTTGAATCAGGTGCTTGTTAGTTAGAAGCACTTGATGGAACACGGCTACCTAGTTACTTTAACGAGAGTAGGTTGAATCCCTACTATAAATAAGTCTTCTTGGTGTTTGTAATAAGGTAGTATTTCCATTTAGATTAGGTTTTCAATTCTATGTATTTCCTTAATGTATTTCCTTCATTGTCGTTATGCTTTGTCAATTTAGTTGTTGTTTTTATGTAATAAGCGCACTTGCGCACATGAAGCTAATTACTATGTGAAGAATGTTTATGCACAGAGGACTGCACATACCTTTAGTGTGGGGTGGTTGTAGTTATCCAAGTAAAATACTATGGGAATTGAAAGGTGAAAGGAATAAGCTACTACGGGTGTGCTTTAAGTCAAAATAAGATTGCTTCTCAAAAGTGACCAAGGATGGAGATGAATGAAAGGACAGTATAATGCAAGGTAAGTCATGAGGCCATGATAACTACCAGGAGAAGGTACAGTGATGAGGTAATCGAGCGCAATGGTGTGTGCGTTGAAGAGAAGTCTATGACCAGAGGGTAGGAATGCGTACTAGAAGGTTATAGCTGGGGCGTGAAGATGTACTGCGCGGAATGAATGAATTTGGTCAATGAATGAGAGGATATTTAGTAGGTGAAGGAGACAATAAATGCATCAAAATTTTGAAAAATTATATAAGGATGGGATGTGGATTCATTTTTACCATTGTGACTAAGAGAATTTTAAGGAAAGAGCTAAGTGCGAAGAGCTGAGTGATTGGGTTAAGGTGCGAAGGGTGTGAAACCAAGCGTGACAAATAGATCTGTGTGAAAATAAGCTTGTGTCCCCAGTGGTGAAGGGTTTGAGTGAAGCAAGGAGATAGAGAGGAGTTAGTGCATGAATTTTCCACCTAGGGCATGATTGAATCGAGTTAGGGTTTGATTCACAAATTACAAAGTTAAAGAGGAGACATTTGCAAGGTAAAAATGGCACCCAAGAAGGCATCTGTAGTAGCAAAAGGAAAGAAGAAGGTGGTCGTTGAGGAGGAAGAGATGGCACCTGAAAGTGATTTTACAGAAATGCAATATCTATAAGGAGTCATCATTCACCAGGAATGGGATTCACCTATCAGAAAGAGAAAAGTGAGTGAATACAATCATAGGTCCGCGGAGAATAAGAATGAGCTCAATTCCCTTCTCACTGCAAGGATGAACAAGTGTATGGTGGATGACATATCAATTTATGATGATGTAAGTGAGAAGCTTCTGAAGAAAATTGGGGTCTACCAATTATATGAGCTTCCATATTTTAGGAAGTATGAGCCCTTGTATCAATGGCTCATGAGCAGAGTGCATGAGGACTTCTTCTACTTTGCAAGGCACAGAGTTAGATTCTCATATGTGCTTATCTCATTAGTTACAGGTTTGCAGGCCACAAGAGAGGACATAAAGAATGATCTCATAGATAAATCCCTGATTTTAAAGACCAAACAGGAGTTGGGGTACTTGAAGGGTCAATGCGGTATGGATATAGATAAATTGAAGTTGAATGATCAGTGCAAAGGCCCACAGAAGTTGTTGAAGTAGAGGGTGAAGAGGAGGAGCATGAAGATAGTGGAGGCTTGGAGTGTAGAAGAAAGAAAACTTATGACATAGAAGATTCACAGTGTGTTGCCACTCCACCTCAAGGATAGGATGAAGAGGAAGATACAAAGGTTGAACAAGGGGAGCATAGATTTAATAAAGTGTTCAGACACATAAGGACTCAAAGTGAAACCCCACTAATGGTACATAAATCACCTCATCTCTCTCTACACTTAAGGAGACCACTGAACCAAAGAAGAGAATAAAGTTGAAGTTAGATAAAGAAGAAGAAGAATCAGAAGAGAGTGAGCGTGCATCTCCTACCCCACTCAAGCAAGAAGACAAGCGACAGAATGAGGAAGAGCAAAAAGATGAAGAGATGAAGGAAGGAGAAGAAAAAGAAAAGGAAACCTCTAGATCCGAGCATGTGATTGATCAGGATGTTACAGGATAGGCTCCTAACCTTGAAGCTATAATTCCTAAGGGTCCTAGATTAAAGAGGATGAGTGGAGAGCACATTCCACCAGCCATGGGGTATGCAGAGGATGCATGTAAAATTATCTGCGCCCACTTCCAAAGCACGATAGCATAAAAGGATTGATTTGGTTGGGAGCTAATGGATGAGGATATGGTGACTATGCACACTAGAAAGCAACTATCATGGTCAATGCACACCCACATGGATGAGCATGAATTTTATGTATGCAAAGAGTCATGTGTTTTTGAGATGGCTGAAGAAGGCACTGCAAGCTAAACACATGACAATAAAGCCTATTGTCATGTTGGATGAGTAGGTTAGCAACGCATTAGTAAAGTTTTCTACTGAAGTTGCTAGAAAGAAACATGGTATAAAGTTGCAACAATCAAAGCATTACACAAGGAGATAAAGACAAAGGATGTTGAGATAGCATGCATAACACAAGAGAGGGACTTCATGCAAAAGAAGAATGCAAATTATTTATTAGCTTCATAGAGGACATTGGGGACAATTTCATAAGAGAAAGGCCACACTTGGAGACCAAGGTACCAAAAACATTTCCCTCAGTGATACATTATGTAGGAAAGTTGGTGGACCTAGTGCTTGAAGATGAACCTCTGCACATGACAACGCCAAGGAAGTTAGAGTAAGAGGTAGAATGAGAGAAATCCTCATTGATGTGAAAGATTACATCTTATGAAGGGCTGTTATAAGTGCTACAAGAAGTATTGAGGAAAGAAGACCAAATTTTTAATTTATGCACAGCTCCAAAGGCATTTATTAGCATAAAAACCCTAGAAAAAAATAATGAGGTCCAAAAAGTAATGAAGGACGAGACATTGGGCCACGTAAACAAATTTTCAATAGTTAAGTAGAAGCGTGAGGCCCTTGCAGTAGCACAAGAGCTGCATAAGACTTGGGAAGCTAATTACGCAGAGGATATATCTTCTAGAAGGAAGAATGACCTCGATGTCCAACATTTTGTTGGTTCCGCAGAATTAAAAAGGAGAGATTTTGAGGGATGAATTGGAGTCCATTGCTGTGGAAATTCCAGGAAAAGTAGAACAAGCACTCACTGAATGGCAGGCCTTGGAGGCCGAAATAAAGGAGGAGTATCCAGAGTTGATACTTCAAATTAATACAGAGGAGGCTGCCTCATAGCCTCATAAAACATAAAACTTCTTTATTTATCTACATTCTTTTATTCTTATTCTTTCCATTATTCTATTCTTTACTACAATTTTTGGAGATACCCATTGTCGGGATGACAATGAGATTAGTGTGGGGTAATGTTGATCAGAGAATACTTATTAGAGATCACACAAGAAGTCTATGTGGGAGAGAAATCTAGGATCAAGGGTGCAGAGGGATAGGAAGGACCTGCACGTGGAGGACAAGTTTAGCTTTTGGGAATTAGCCAATTTTGAGCATGAAGACCTATTTTTAGAAGATTGTGTGCATAATACACCAACGATACAGAGACATGTGCTTCATGCACTGTCTATCTTTAGAGGATAAGATCGAAAGTCATTTTGCATGGAGATGAGATAAGAATAGGAATTGTCACTTTAGTTAGCTGCAAAAGGTCTATAAATAGCACACTTGCATGTATGGTTATGCCTATAAATGAGTGCATGGCGATTAATAGTATGCGACCTATTTCTAGAATAGATAAGCATGTGAAGGAAAAGTCCCCACCCTATATATATATATATATATATATATATATATATATATATATATATATATATATATATATGATATGATGTGAAGCACATAGTAGATAGATAGGTGATAGATGGATGTGTTTCAAAGAGAGATAGATATGATGTGATGAGAGTATTAACGTATAGAGATATGCACATATTACTTGGATTACTGTATCGGATCCATGCAAACATTACTATAGAATCGACATTATTGAAAGGATATTTTGTGTTTATTAGTAGATGGAAGATATTGGTTGAATCTAAGTGTCATTCCTGAGTAGTGCATGTTATTGATTCAATCATGATTACTGTTTAAATCTTTTTCTTCCATAAACCTGAATGTAGCATGCATGGTAGAATGGTGGATTAGTTATGGATATATATGTCTCTTCCTTCATCATGCTAACATCCTATTAGAGCAACCCTAAAGAGGGACCTGGCACCTTTGCACACTTTGGGTGAGCACTCAGTCTAGGCTGAGTGATGTGCCAGCATGACTAGGGTGTTATCTGGTAAATTTTAGGTTGCATCAGATTAGCAAGCCTGTTGGGTTGTTGGACCTGGGGATTACAATCGTGAGTTCTTGGTTGTTGTGGACCTTTTATGGTCATGTGAAGAATCAATCTCTTCTTCCAATTATCCAATAATCGTAATCCTTTTCAGATTCTACATTTAATACAAGGAGTTGTGTGATCTTCTCAGAATATCTTACTAGTGTTCTAGCAACTTGTATGCATAAGCCTGTGTCTATATCAATGAGAAGGTCTTCTATGTATAGATGCAGAACTAATGGATCACAACCAAATATTTTCTCTCTTTCAGGTTCTTGTATGGTCATATGGATATTCTAATGTTTTCAAGGTAATCTGTAATTGGGTTGGCTTGACCAGAATTCATATGCTTTTTCATCTTCGATGTTTAATTCTCTCAATTTTCCATTGATTGTTTGTAATTTTTTTGTTGTTTGGAAGACATGAATCCTAAGACCTTGATCTATATCTGCTAATGCCATGAGAATATTTTGCTAAGGTATTACTGGTTCGAATATGTAATCCCTAGGCTCTCTAGGTCCCGTAATTGTCATGCAAGAAACAACCAGACTTGACTTAATAAAGTAAACTAATTATGAAAACAAATATACACTATGCTTGTTCTTTTTATATTTTCAAAGACATGGACTTGAATGAAATAAAGTGCTACTAATCTAATAAAATTAATTTTTTTGTTGTTTTCGTATATTTCATATAATGAGAAATTAATCTAAAAATGATACTAAAACAAGCAAGGTAGCCAAATGTAGCTATTTTCTTATGCATTTGTGAATTGATCCTGAATTTAAACAACTAACTAATTCTATTGAAAAACCTTCAATCTTACCTCAGAAGCGAGGAACAAATCATAGCTTCTCATAAGCTATTATTCCCCACAGCTTCCCTGGTAATGTTGAAAGTGAGCTTAACTGAAATGAAATAATTTACTATTCTATTTGATATGTTACAATTATAACTTTGACAATTCAAACCTGGAGTTTAAAGAATAGAGGAAAATCCTATTGTATTATAGCTTGTCCCCTCAGTGTGATCTCTTCATTCCTATGTGTTCTCGTGAATCCAAAAAAGTGGGAATGTGACAGCGGTAGTAGGAGAAGATATTCGAACAATGGTAGCTTGGACATAAACCGAACGGAATGGGAGTAGGAGAGGGATAGCGTAAGAGAACAGAGCTTGGCTATGTGATTCCTATCATGATTGTTTTATGGATACAACACAAACACACCAAAAACTCTACGACCTATACCTCCTGTGACAAAACAATGACCTAAAACTCTAGGTAGAATCAAGATTCTTAACTAAATTGAATTTGAACTTAGAACTAAAATTGTTTTATACTAAGATATTTATTTTGATAACAACAATGGAACAAGATGAAACAAGAGAGATCAAGTGATCTCTAAATTAGAAAGAGGGAGAGGAGCCTTGAATTGAGAGGATGAGAACTTACACAAAATCTAGACCTGTTGAGATTTCTTGAGGAGCTTTCAGACACACTAAATGATAAATTAGAGAGAGGGGCCATTTTCTTATAAACAAGCTTGGTATTTATAGTTTTCCTAGTCACCAGAAGGCAAGTTCAGATTGTCATGATCTATCATTTAAAATGGAGAATTACAATTACAAAGTGGATGGAAACCCTAAACAAAGCAGAAGCAGTTGAGAGTTGCAAGTGCAAATTGATTTTTAACATCGACAAGTGTGTTGAAAGGTTCTGGAAAGTGTGGGTAGGACTGTCACCCAGAGTAGGGCGGCAGTTTTAGGACCACCGCCCTATCCAGGGTGGAGGTCCTATCACTAAAGACCAAAATGCAAGGAAAAGAGGAAAGGAGTTAGAACAAAGCATGTAAAGACTAGATAAGGTATTTTAGGATACAAATGTATACTCAACGCGCTTTCTATATTCTAAACACCTTGCAAAGAGATCTGAATCATCATTGGTGTTTTCATAAACTCCTTCCGATAGTGTAGTACATATAATTTTGGGTACGTACGGTACACCATATTATCAAAGGATATGGAAATATGGAATGGATTTGGAACCTTGTGTGAATATTCTATGTCTTCACATGTATGATGGAATTATACTCCTAATAGAAAATTTAACTCACTAAGTCACTAAGACACTATGCTATAAGGTAATAAGGGAATTGTCATTTAAACCTTGTACTTTCAAGTGACAAGAATCCTATTTTAAAATGTTGAATTTGATGATACAAATGTCCTTTTGTCATTTATATAAACAAAAATACCATCACTACAACAAACTAGGCCTTTTTCCACAATTTTTCAACAATTTTTTTGTGGTTATATGGTATTCCAAAAATTTAAATTGTGGCGTTAGAATTGAAGTTCATCCACATTTTGATATATTATTGTAGTCTTTGCATAATTCATTATATCATGGATAGTCCACAATGTATAAAATTTATAGCTAACCTCCAATTTTTTAATTGTATATTGTCCACATTTCTAATGTTTTTAACATTTCTACAATTTTTATTTTTGTTATTATTCCACAATTTTTCCAAAAATGTAGTTTTTCTGTGTATTTTGTGTTTGTAGAAATTCCACACTTACAATTTTGTAAATGTTGTCAAAATTTCACCCCCCAGGGTAAAATTTCGATAAACATGCATCAAAGGTTACAGAAAGGCAAATAGGTCAATCCAGGAAAAATCATGAAAATCGGCTAAGTCCTAGTCCTAAGGGGTAGTCTGGGACGTGTGGAAAAAATAGACCCGAACCGGCCGGTCCGGCCGAAATGAGTCCAGAGGGTCCAAAATCAAATGGGACATCTGGGACAAATGAACTCGAAATGCGCGAAGGAGCCGAGGACTAATCAGAAACTGCCAAGTGTCCTCATAGAGTACAAGTCAGAAAAGTCAAAGGGCGAGTTTTCGAGCACCGATCCAAATCAATGAAATAATGCCACGTGTCCTAGCTAGGGCCCACAAGGAGATTTCAAAGGAAGGCCCGCCAAAAAGTAGAGGAGAGAGAATCATTCAGCGAATCAGAGCTTGCCACGTGTCATCCAGGTGGCAGAGCGCGGGAAGAAATTCAAAAAAATCCGTTTTCACCTATTCCGTGCCCTAAATCTTCAGATCGACATAACTTTCGATCCAGAGCTCGGTTTTACACGTTCTTTATATCAGCGGAAAGCTTGTAACATTCTCTACATGTTTCCAGGGTCAATCTTGCATTTTGGTTCAGTTTAAGGAGAGAAAATCAAGAAACGTATCTGGCGCGAATAACGAACAGAAGTGATGCGTCAACGAACAATTTTAATGCAGCAGACAGCTCGCCGCTTCTGTTAGGCATCCCGCCGTTTCGCCAGGATCCGCCGCTTCTGCCATGATGAGATGAGTTAAATGCATTCTGGAGGTGGTTGGGGCAGATTTTGAATTCCTCTCTCTTTTCTCTCTCATTCTTCCTATAAATTGTAAGGAGGGGGCTTCTTTCTAATGTTGGACATTTCTGTTTTGCAACCCCTCCCTTCTCTCCTGCTTGCAAGAGAATTCGTGGAGTTTTCAAGCCTCCCACATGGACTGTAATGCCATTGTACCTCTTGGCCATTGCAATGTATTTGAATCGATCCTTTCAGCAATATATATATATATATATATATATATGTCTGTGATTGAATTTAAATCCTCTCATATATTCATTGTTGTCATTCTGATCTCCCATTGCATTTCGGTTACCTGTGTATGATGTGGTATTGCATCTATATGGTCCGTGTTTATGTTGCAAAGCTTATGTTCTTCATTCCTCGGTGCATCACCTCCATAGTTTAGGTTTTATTGTACGCTTTTCTCTCTCCCTGTCTCCTTGGTAGTTAGGTTAGTTTTTTGGGTGAACCTCTGCGTTTTATTGGTGCATCTGAACAGAGGAATAGGAACCAGCCTTTCTCTGGAGAATCCTTTCTCATTTTCAAGTCCCACACTTGGAGGAAGGATTCAATGTTATGCAATCACACTGGATACCTAAGTGATCAACCTAGAAACTTGATATGTATCCAGGGGTGCTGTGATTTTGCATCAACAGTTTTGGCACGCCCGGTGGGACCTTAGAGGTCTTTCACTTCATCTTTTGCAGGTTGGTGTGTTCCTATGAAGATTTCAGCCTTTGGAGGCACTTGTAAACACATCTGGCGACTCCATCTGATCAGCAACCCATTTCTCTGAGCTTGCAGGCCCGTTTCCATACATTTTCATCCATCTTTCTTTCCATCCCTTTCATTCTTTTCCATTCCATGAAGTCGTGCAATCATGACTTCATTTCCATCATGGATTTCATATCAACAACAGCAGTATATTCCACCTCCAACACCTTTTACAAATCCTCCAGATCAGCATGCATATTCATATGAATAGCAGTGCCAAAGTCAGTTTGGCTATGGAGCTTTCCAAGAGCAAGAGTATGCATACAATGAAGACAATCAGATCCAAGATGCTGGTCTGTTGGAGAAAATCCAAAAGATGGAGGTGGGGATGGTGCAGTCCAGGGCTCAGGCACAGATGAGAGCATTTGGAATCGGTTGTGGAGCACCTTGTCCATGGGTGGGACCTTTTCCAAGACATTACAGCCCTCAGGAGAAACTTGACTTCATGATTGCAACGCTGCCTTTGCTTGCAAAGTGGATTGAAGAAATAGAGGTGTATGAGAGAAGTATTCAGCAACCTTGTCAATGGGTAAGCACATCATCTCATACCTTTTCTTTTCCTCTTTCCCAATCAGTATCATTTCAGCATTGTCAAGTTTCAAAACCTCCATCTGCTATCCCAAATGTTGAATCCATGTCTCCACCTCTCAGTCTTCCATCTCATCTGGATTCTTCTTTCCTTTTCCCTTCCAAACAGTCATTCCCTCCACAAGAGCCAACAGAAACACCCCCTCCTCCAAAGAAACAAGAGGTTTCACCGCCTCCACCACCACACAAAATTTTCAAATCAGTTGAGTTTCAACCTATCCCTCCTCTTGCATCCCCAATTCCATGTGGGAAAGAAGAAATTGAAAAAATCAGTCATCAAGGACAACAAGAGGAAGAGCCAAAAAGAAAAGAAATGACAGACAGCTTGAAGGTTTGGGCTGCCAAATTTGGGATAACAAAGATTCCCTTGATGGTTAATCCTACAGAAGAGGCCAAGGTTGAACAAATGGTGGTTAGGACTGATTTTGTTGAAGAAGAAGATCTTGCAGCCCCAACTTGCCCTCTAGAGCAGCAGATTGAAGAGTTTGACTTGACAAACTTCATGATGAAGGAAGAGTTCAACCAAGAGCAAGATTGCCTTCAAACATTGGAGGAAGGAGAAGCTGCTCCAAATCTAAAAGAAGAGGAGCACATTCCAGCTGTGGGGGAGAAAAGTGCAGATCCAAGGGATTTGAGCACAAAGCAGGCTACAGGAGAACCTTCAGTTCTTCTTTCCACTTCATCTCTCTTAAGTTCTAGTACTGAAGAGGAGTTTGATCTCTCAAACCCAATATCGGAGAGTGAAGGAAACCATGGTGGTCAAGTTGCAGATCAAGAGGACACCATGGAGGAAGTTGAAAAAGAACAGCGGGACAATAATGAGGCAGTTTACCTGTCAGTTTTGGAGGACTATTTTGATGAAGAAGAGCCGGTTGAGTTTTCACCATTCTCTCTTTCATCATCCACATTCCAAACACAAGAGTCTGCTGTCATGAAGAAGAGCATTCATTTGCAGCAGCCTGCATCTTATAGCAGCCCTTTGGAACCAAAATTGGAAGATTTAAATCTTCCATGTTCTTCATTGGAGGAAGAGAAAGGACAGAAGAATTTCACCATTTCTTCCACATCATCCATTCAAGAGGGTCTACAAGAAGACTCCATTCTCGGAGTTGAAATCACAGCAATGGGCATATCAAACGGATCAGACCTTGCCCAATCAGGTATTTGGCTTCATTGGAGCCAAAGGAGAAGCCACAACCAGTCATGCTTGCTTCTGAGCATGAGGATGAGCTAAAAAGTACCAAGGATCAGCTGCCATACCTCTCCAATCCAAATGCAGAGCAACTAAAAGAGGTATTGGATTTATTTTCAGTTGATACCTTGATGATTTGGATAGAAGACCAGCTTCTTGTTGATTTTCCATCCATCCAAACAGCCATGATCAGTGCCAAATCAGTTGCATGGCTGCCAATTTTGAAGAAAGGGAGCTATTTTACACAACCAGTTGCAGGGTTTTTTTAGCTTGCCTTTGCTTCCAGTTAAAGTAGAGTAGTTAGGTTTTCTTTCAGCAGAAGAAGTGCTTGTGCACACTCTGCATGTTCCATTTGGGGCATGTATGATTTTCAGTTTTGTACATAGTTTTGGTGTTGCTGGTTCTGCTCTTGCACAGTTCATTTCAGTGGCATCTTGGTGAAGACACTCCAGGTTCAATGGGTTTCCAAGTGGCTCAGAGGGAGGTTTTCAAAGTTCAGATCAGTTGCAGGTTGCAACTCATGACTCCATGCCCAATGGATGCTTCAGGCTACTGATCATTCACCTAGCAGGCAGGTAACCCCGCTGAGTCGTCAAAATTGTTGTCAAAATTTCACCCCCCAGGGTAAAATTTCGATAAACATGCATCAAAGGTTGCAGAAAGGCAAATAGGTCAATCCAAGAAAAATCATGAAAATCGGCTAAGTCCTAGTCCTAAGGGGTAGTCTGGGACGTGTGGAACAAATAGACCCGAACCGGCCGGTCCAGCCGAAATGAGTCCAGAGGGTCCAAAATCAAATGGGACATCTGGGACAAATGAACGTGAAATACGTGAAGGAGCCGAAGGAGCCGAGGACTAATCAGAAACTGCCAAGTGTCCTCATAGAGTACAGGTCAGAAAAGTCAAAGGGCGAGTTTTCGAGCACCGATCCAAATCAATGAAATAATGCCACGTGTCCTAGCTAGGGCCCACAAGGAGATTTCAAAGGAAGGCCCGCCAAAAAGCAAAGGAGAGAGAATCATTCAACGAATCAGAGCTTGCCACGTGTCATCCAGGTGGCAGAGCGCGGGAAGAAATTCAAAAAAATCCGTTTTCGCCTATTCTGTGCCCTAAATCTTCAGATCGACATAACTTTCGATCCAGAGCTCGATTTTACACGTTCTTTATATCAGCGGAAAGCTTGTAAGATTATCTACATGTTTCCAGGGTCAATCTTGCATTTTGGTTTAGTTTGAGGAGAGAAAATCAAGAAACGTCTCTGGCGCGAATAACGAACAGAAGTGATGCGTCAACGAACAATTTTAATGCAGCAGACAGCTCGCCGCTTCTGCTAGGCAGCCCGCCGTTTCGCCAGGATCCACCGCTTCTACCATGATGAGATGAGTTAAATGCATTCTGGAGGTGGTTGGGGCAGATTTCGAATTCCTCTCTCTTTTCTCTCTCATTCTTCCTATAAATTGTAAGGAGGGGGCTTCTTTCTAATGTTGGACATTTCTGTTTTGCAACCCCTCCCTTCTCTCCTGCTTGCAAGAGAATTCATGGAGTTTTCAAGCCTCCCACATGGACTGTAATGCCATTGTGCCTCTTGGCCATTGCAATGTATTTGAATCAATCCTTTGAGCAATATATATATATATATATATATATATATATATATATATATATATATATATATATATATATATATATATGTTTGTGATTGAATTTAAATCCTCTCATATATTCATTGTTGTCATTCTAATCTCCCATTGCATTTCGGTTACCTGTGTATGATGTGGTATTGCATCTATATGGTCCGTGTTTATGTTGCAAAGCTTATGTTCTTCATTCCTCGGTGCATCACCTCCATAGTTTAGGTTTTATTGTACGCTTTTCTCTCTCCCTGTCTCCTTGGTAGTTAGGTTAGTTTTTTGGGTGAACCTCTGCGTTTTATTGGTGCATCTGAACAGAGGAATAGGAACCAGCCTTTCTCTAGAGAATCCTTTCTCACTTTCAAGTCCCACACTTTGAGGAAGGATTCAATGTTATGCAATCACAATGGATACCTAAGTGATCAACCTAGAAACTTGATCTGTATCCAGGGGTGCTGTGATTTTGCATCAACAGTAACTTTCATTAATGTTATATTTGTTGAAATTTCAACAATTATTTCTACAATTTTCATTACCTATTATTAATGTTATTTTTGTTTTTGTTAGTATTCCACAATTTTTCCAAAAATGTAGTTTTTCTATGTATTCCGTGTTTGTAGAAATTCCACTTACAATTTTGTAACTTTCATTAATGTTATATTTATGGAAATTTCAATAATTATTTCAACAATTGTCATTAATACTATATATACTTATTAAACCTCCCTCTTTTTTATTAATAAGCTATAACTAGTTTAACAATTAAGTCTAATTATTTTTATTTACGTATAAATGATTTAATTATATGTTTCTAGTTAGATTATTACATAGTGATCTACTAAAAACACTTTCCCATAAAACAAATATTAAACATTATGGTGCTTATTAAAATTTACATTATGGTGTTTTTTTCATATGTATAACATCACAAAATATGCGCATGGGTGGGATATTATAAAATGGGCATGGGTGGGACTTAGATCTAGGGCCGACCAAGTTGGTTCAAGATGGGATATCAATTAGGGGAAATGCAGACTGAGGGTATTGATAGGGAAAGGAGGTAGAGACTCATGCCACCTAGGAAGAACGTGTGGCAGGAGGTAAGAAGGAAGATCTCATTATTTTTTCTCCTTCCTGGGATGAAGAGGATCCTTCCCTAGATGTTCCAGAAGTGGTGGTTGGAAGAGAAGCGCATAGATTTGGTCTTAAATTATAAGGTGATTTTTTTGGATCCCACCCAAATATTGTTTATGGCATAACTTGGGATAAATGAAAATGGAGGCATTAGGACAATATGGAAGTGGTGACCCTAGAAAATGAGTCCTGTTTGTTTCATTTATTTTGAAAGAGGATCTCCTTGGAATTTTTTAGGGAGGTCCATGGTTCTTTGGAAAAAATGTTACGTTCTTTTCTAAATGGTTTCTAGGTAACTTTGAGGAGGACCTTATGCCTTGTGTTTGACCTATATGGATTAGGATTCTGAATCTACCTCTAGAATTATTGGACTTAGATGTGTCTAAGGTATAGCCAAGGATTTGGGGACCCTCTTGGCTATTGATCCCACCACCAGATCTAGATCCAAAATGAGTTTTGTAAGAATTTGTATTTGTATTGATCTTGAAAATCCCCTCCCTACCTCTATTAGACTTACTTCTAAGCATGGGGTCAAAGTTCAAGATTTTTTCTGTGAAGGTTCGCAAGTATTTTTTGAAAAGTGTACAATTACATATCGTGGATCTGGAGGTTTTCTGACTCAAGAGCTGACTTGGAAGCGGAAGAATAATACCCTAAATTTTGATGTCACTTTGTCTTCACATATTCTAGTTTTTTTGGTGATGTTGCAGCGGCAGGGGGTTTTGTCCCTTCCATTATGGATGCAGTGCATGATTCATCTAAAAAACCATCATTAAAAGGTGTTTTGGTGGTTTTGGGCTATGATCCTTGGATGTGTGGTGACCTCCCTTTACTACCCCAATCCCAACCATCATGCGACTAGTTTGAGTTTTAGATATAAAGGAGTTTCTCAAGGCTTCTATATATTTTTCGTTTGAAGTATTTGATGGTGTGTGCGTGTCAGGTGACCCCATCTCAAATACCACACACATGGAATATTTCATCAATGAGCATATGGATGAGGTTTCATTAGATTCAAATGATATGTCGATGTGTGTCTTGGGATGCCCTAGTCCTACATGTATGGAGGTAGATCGTGGTGTGGTTTATGTCTGAATTTTTTTGTGATAAAATAGATAAGGTAAAGGTCAAGGAGGAATACATGTGATTATATAGATGGTAGGTTTAGTGCACATGTTACTGACTTTATCCAAGTTGATTGTAGATAACTCCTTTTTGTCTAGGAAGGACTAACTGTTGATACAAAATAAGACCAAAAAATGATATTAAATAGCAAGAGTTAGAGGACTGCCTAGCAAAGCTAGATCCGAGAAGCGTGATGCTTCCCCGAATGGCTGGAAATCCTTTTCTTTTATCAAATTACTGAGAGGAAATATGAGAATAAATGTCTTATTGCTAACACTTTGATTTAGGTATCTCAAAATGTTATCAACGAACTAGATTAAGAAAAGTATTGAAATCCAAACTAATCTAGCATCAAGCAAGGTATGTTTCTTGTTGGGACAGGTCACAGGGGTGTTAAGTAAGGTCACAGAGGTATCTGGTGAAGTCTGGGTGGAGTCTAGGTGATGTTAGAGGTAGTTTGGTGAAGGTTAGAAGAAAACACAGTGACTGATATCGGTCTGGTGACCGATGCCAATAGAGAGGGGAGACCGACGATGGTTAAGGTGACTGAAGTTGGTAGGGGAAATTTTATTGTAAATTATTAAATAGAGGTTTTAGGCTCTCTGTGATTGCACAGAGAGTGAGGGTAGTGTGGTTTGGGTCGTAATATGGCTGGGAAGACTTAGGGATACTAAGAAATAGGTTTAGAATGGTGAAAAATGCTTGGGATGGTTGAATAGTGGGTTGGTAGGAGGAAGGTGGTGTACAAGTAATAGAGGAAATAAACTACTAAAAGAAACCACATATCTACAAAAGGAATAAGAAAAATTATTAGGATCACAATACTTACTTGATATCTTATAGATCTTAGAAGGTGGAGGAGGATGGTAGTTGATCCGTGATCATATTTTTTATTCAGTGTCACGACAATACGGCCTCTTTACTTCCATGATTATTCCAACACTCTGGAAAGATGAATTAGATGTTTATCTTACATTGTGGTTCTGTGTGTTCTTCGTTTAGATGCTAGAGGGCTTGAGAATTCATGCTTGAATCCAATAAGGCTCAAATAATTGATTGACCAACCCAGGTAAAGAGTTTTAAAAGTGTATATGAGGTAACTGATGAGGGTTAAGGTAACCGACGTCGGTTGAGGGATAACGAGTGTTGGTTACAGCAGGAAAGTCTAGGTTTACCAAAAATAGGTAGATCTTTACTATTTTTAGCGTGATCTTGATTGAGTCCACTTAGGGAGTCTAAGCTCACATGAGAGAAGCAAATAAGGTCATAGAAGAAGTATAATTTAGGTTTAGGAAGAAGTTTCAGTTAGTTAGGACAAGTGGTGACTCAGCACTAGGAGTGATGACTCAATTTTGAGAGTGATGACTCAGTCATTATGATTTAAATTCCCCTATAATGGGTCCAAGGTGAGGTGTAATGATGAGGTGCATGTGTGAGGATGAAATTAACTTAATTAAGATAATTAAATTAATTAATAATGTAAGGATGAATGTTAGTATAGGATGAAGGGGTCGTGATTAATTAAATATATTACGTTAATTGATTAAAGGGGACCAAGGAGAGTGTGACCCAAATTTGGCTTCTACATTTTCCATTTTTTGTCATGTATCTTGTATTGTAAAGTGATGCTGACAAAAACAGGAATTCGATGTCCCAGGTATAAGTGGAGGTTAGGTTGCCCCAAGTAGGGCTAAAGGTGATCCCCCTCAAACCAGGAACTGATGAGGTGTTAAACAAAGTCAGTCAGTCGTTTGATAAATATGTGATTGATGAAAGTGAGGGTCAATAGGTAAGATTATGGTCATTTTTGGTAATGGGTAATGGTCATATTGGGTAATGGGTAATGGGTAATGGAAATCGATCACATGCACATGTATAGATTGCAATATGGTACCAAGAAGAAGAGCTTGTAAACTCTATGTTGTCAAATGGGTGATATGTTTATCCAAATGAGGTTGAAGTGATTTTGGTATCAAAGGTATAGGATGTGGTCATGAAGCACGGCGAGGTCAAATGTAGGAACGGGTAATGGGTATTGTTCCATGGCACCAAAGGTATGATCGGGATAAACATCACATCATTAGGCAAGGTAAGGTCATCATGATAAACAACATGGGTAATGACATCACAAGGTATAGCGAGTACACAAATTCAAATGTCACAAAATATGATTCAGATCATGATATGTAGGTCATGGCACAGGTAAGGCCGAGGTATATGTAAATAACATGTCCCTAAACATAGTTAAGGAAATGTAGAGGTAATGTAGCTTTGCGGATAAGGTGTAAGAGGTGTTGGTAAGGTCAAAAGTTGTTGGAGCAATAATTTTTTAGGCATAATGGGCATGGGATTGTTCAAATTTTTATGTCAGGTAACCAATGTCAGTTATAGTGTAATCGACGTTGGTTTGCTAGGGCACGACATGACCCACGTCGGTCCTATCGATTTGGGGTTAAAAAAGAAAAAAACAGTCGTTTACGGATTCATTTTGACCTTGGCACTTTTAGAAAATGACAGAGGAGAAGTTGAGGAGTGGAAAATAGTAGTATGAGACATTGAGCTAAGTTGGTGAGCCACGTAGCATGTGATTGGCATTCGATTGGTGGGTCCATGAGATCGAGTTGATTGATTTGATTGGTTGTGAGGTGAGGAGTTGATTTTGGCATGGCGGAGGTGGGAGAGGGAGTGGGTGGACCACTGACGCAATGACCATATGTGCCACCATGGAGACGACACCAAGTAGAGGTAGGAGTCAATCTGAATCCTTTATTTGATTGGGAGAGATTTTTTTGAAATCATTTTGTGTAAAATTTGGGTGGGATTTGAAGTTTGAAATTTTGGTTTAAAATGAAGGAAATGAGGGGTGGGAAGGTCAAACGTAGGTTAAATAGGGTTGGGAATGAATCTGGAATAGGTGTGGGTGGGTTAGAGTAGGTTTTTAGGTCAGTTTTTTGTGAATTTGTTGATAATGGGGAATGGGGGTTTTGGTTTTTGATGCCGAAACAGAGACTGACATCGGTCATGGGTTGGCCGACGTCGATCATGGGTTGGTCAACATCAGTTGGCTTTAGCCGATCATCGGTCAAGGTCTGGGTGACCGATGCTGGTCAAAGAGGATCAATGATGGTCAAGACGACTGATGTTGGTCATTATTAAGAGTAAATAGGTAAAAGAAGGGCTAGGTAGGAAAGTAAAATAGGCGAGGAAGGGATAGGTGAAGATTTATTTAGAGGGAAGAGGGTAAAATGTTATTTTGGTGATGTGGGATAGGTAAATAGGTGAAATGAACTAAGATAATGGGTAATGTTGATAATGGGAAAATAGGTTTGTAGGTGAATTAGGTAAAGGGGGGTAGGCATGATTGATGTGGTTGGGTATTGTGTGGTGGTTAATAGGTTATTTGAGGTGGTAAAGTCTTGACAAGGTCATGTTAGATGATGTAGGCAAGATATCAGCTGAGGATGAGGGACAAAGTACGACCCCTGCTAGCACAAATGTCATCCTAGCGTGACCGCGGAGGAGTGCGATACACATGACCAATGTTGGACTTAGTGTGATCCGACGTGATATAGGCGTATAGCCCACAATCATAGCTTGATGGTTTTTCTCATTGATAGATGGGACTCCATGACCAATACATTTCACTTACCAATGGATGAGATGATCGTCACCTTGGAGGATGTTTATAGGTTCTAGTGACTTCCTATTATTGGGGAGTCTAGCATATTCCATTTCATTTAGAGGCATCAATGGAGCTGATAGTGGTGGTATTTGGTGAAGGCGATGGGTGAGTTGAGGTATCACAACGCGAGTCTCACTTATGGAGATATGTATGTAGCCTATCTGTAGGAGACTAGGATATCAGTGTTGATGATGATGGTGGTGGAATGTTTTTCTCTTCTAGATTCTGAGCGTGGGAGATTTCCCCGAGCACTGATGGGGGGTGCTACAGGATATGATCGAGGAGTGGATACATTTTGTTTGGGCACCAACCTTCCTAGTTCAATTATATATGGAGCTATGGACCTATGTGTAGATTGAGGAGAATTTGGTATGTGTTGTACTGTATTTATTACACTGTTGAGTATACGAGAACATCGTGTGTGCGCACCCAGTTGGTTTACCATGACAGGATTGGTTTGGGGGTGGCTTGTTCAGAGTTGGTTTTAGACGATGAGTACCAGTCAGATGGAAAAACGAGGGTGGTGAGGGACACATATGATGTGTCATACTACAGGAAGTGATTGCAGGGCCTTTCAGTAGTTGATATCACATGGAGGCTATGTGTTGACTATCCATCCTATAGAGGCATGGCTAAGGAGTTAGATGAGCTTTAACTACTGAGATGGATACATGGGTGTCATGCCGGGGAGCATGAGATGCTTCCCATGGATAGGGTTAGACGGTATTTTTGACTATGGCAGCAGGTACCCCCACCTGTTCCTATAGTACCGTAGAGATGACATGGAGAGACTCATGTCTCCACCACATTCTAAGTGTTCTTACAGGGCATGAGGAGAAGGTACGAGATAGACAAATTGATGACATGGGAGTCACTGATGGATATAGGTAGTGGTGGGTGGCACAACTACGGGCAGCACCACCGAGGCCAAGGAAGCCTGATTTAACTACTATCATAGTGTAGAGGGATACATTATAGGGTCATGTGGCCACCCTACAGGCACATAGATTATAGTGTTTGAAGGGACAACTGACATGGTTAGAGGCACATGTGATGACCTTACAGGTCACAAGTGGTAGGCCCTATAGGCCCGAGTAACACAGGCACATGTTCCCACACAGGGCGGAGATAGGTGATGGAGGGTAGGTAGCTGCCTTACATGCATAGGTGACATGTTTATAGGATTCCAGGTGACTATGGCACATGCATATGTTGACAGCCTTACAAGACCCAGGTTACAGCACAGGTACCCCCACAGGCCTAGGGACATGGTCCCATATTACATACACCTTCACTAGGACAGAGTCTCGTGGCACGGGTAGGAGGGTACTTGCACCAGGACAAGGGACGAGGCCATTATTGGTTAGGGAAAATTTCACAGGGGAGTAGTGAGACCCATAACACCATCTCAGAACTATGTCAATGGTGAGGATCATGGATGTCCTAAATGATGCTTGATCACTATTATCAGGATCATTTAATGACTTTTGGGATTGATTTCCCCTCATGTGTCAAGTATAGAGCCCAGCAGGAAGCCAATGAGTAGATGAGATCCAGGACTCACAATTCTGGTAGCACAGGGGGTCGTCAACCCTAGAGACATGGTCGTGGTAAGGTGAGGATCACTCAGATACCAGGCCCGGGTAGAGGGTCAAGAGGAGGAGATAAGTGAAATTGGACAAGAGGGTATCAGGTGGGGTGATGATTAGTCACTATATTTGCTATTGTAGGATCATTATGGTTTTTGATATATATATATATCGGTTTATGTACCGAAGATGTGAGATTGTACATGAGATTTTTTGAGATACTGATATTTATTGTATATCTGTGTATATATGTATTGATACACAGACTCTCCCATTTATATAGTTGATGAGGTTTAGATAGATGATGTACTCATTTTTAATTTCCATTGTTATTGTGTATTGATGGAAACTAGGTGAATTAGGCATGGTTAAGTTGAGGTCATGTAGGCATGGTTGAGTTTAGGTCATTTAGGCATGATGGAGTCTAGGTCATTTTAGGCATGGTGGAGTCAGGTATAGGCATGAGGGATTCAAGGTCATTTAGGCCTGATGGAGTCTAGGTTATTTAGGTAGTCGAGGTCATGTTGGTATGATGGAGTCAGGTATAGGCATGGTTGAATTTAGGTGATTTAGGCATGATGGATTCTAGTTTAGGCATGGTGGAGTCGAGGTATAGGCATGGTTTGGTCATGTTGTTGTGTTTGATTTAATTTCCAAGTGATTGGTAGTATGGAAACTAAATGATGATGCATATGTATGTTGTGGTGTAAATTTTCAAATATTTGATATCATTGAAAAGTAAAATGAATGTTGTATGATATGGTGATGTTATAAAATGGTAGGTATGTAAGTTTTTAATGATTATTTAATTTCCCAGTTTTGTTAAAAACGGAAACTCACTAAGGTAGAATGTGAATATAAAATGGGGGAAATTAGTTAGGGGAAAGAGTGTCTAAGCTAACCTTAAAGGGCCCCGTGCGCTTGGAGTGTTGCCTATATAGTATCGGCGAAAAGGGGCCTCAAACCAATGTAGTTCTCCCATAAGCTAAGGAAGAATATGGTGAGGTAGAGGAATGTCTTGGTAGGTTTTAGGCATGATTGAGTCTAGGTCATTCAAGAATGTTTAAGTTTAGGTCATTTAGTAATGGTTGAGTTTAGGTCATTTAGGCATGGTTGAGTTTAGGTCATTTAGGCATGGTTGATTTTAGGTCATTCAGGCATGGTTGAGTTTAGGTCATTTAGGCATGGTTGAGTTTAGGTCATTTAGGCATGTTTGAGTCTAGGTCATTTAGGCATTTTGAGTCTGGGTCATTTAGGCATGTTGAGTTTAGGTCATTTAGGCATAGTTAAATTTAGGTCAAATAGGAATGGGTGATTTAGGTGAAAGAGGAATTCCAAAAATGTGGGTTTCTAAGGTCTTTTCCTGTATAGGAGAATCAAATAAGAGAAAAGGTGAATGGTAAGAGGATACAAAAGTGCCACCTAATTGATTAGAACCATTATGATTCTACCATACCAAATATTGGCTTATGAACGTAAGACCCTAAAGGCATTACATGATTGACTATTCTAAGGGTGAAGAAAGTCACATGATCACGAAATGTCACATTTGTGGCAAGTCCATTGAGTAGGTAGAATATTATAGAGGAAAGGTGGTGAGGTGAAATAAGTCGTTTTAGTGTAACCTAGTGTGACATAGCATGCCTCTTTTGCAAGAGACCCAAGATCAAAATAGGCAAGTCCATGAAGAAAAAGTCATCTTTTTCTTTTTTCTTTTGTTTTTATAGACTGATCGATATGGGAATTTTATGTGCGATGAGTAGAGTATCTCCTTTAGGTATTCATGAAGTTGATCAATGAGGGAAGCTTCATAATATTTTTATTTTATTTTGGTAGGAATAGTCTTCTTTTTGTGATAGACTATGTATAGTATGGTTATCTTTGTATAGATGTCCTTCGAGGGAGTAGTCTATTTATAGTAACAAGATAGAAATATTAGATGTCCTTTTTGAGGGATTCATATTTTTTCTAGAAGTTTGACTCAAGGAGTTTTGAATTTGAAAATCCCCTATTATTAATTTTGAATTGTTTTTTGGTCTTGTAGGTCATGAATAAGAGTATAGAGAAGTATAGGATTCTTTTATGAAGACAAAATCATAGCACACAGGGGTTAGTTATGAAAGAGATGTCTTAAGTGATGAACTACCATGGGATTCCATCTTGAAAAAGATAAAAATTATCCATGAGAATCATGCCATGAGTAGATTCATGGTACTCATATTGAAGATAAGGCTGAAATGTGATGGGTAATCACATGATTCTAGTTTAGTCGTTGATCCTTAAAATAGGTAAGCGGAAGGTGAATGATGCACTCAAGGGACAAGTGAGTAATAGACAGAAGGTGATATAAGAATTGATTCAACAATAGAATGGTCAAAGATGCAAGGCATTGAGGGGATCAGGTTCAGGTTTACCTTTGAGTGAATAAAAATAATAAGCACCTGATCCATAGGTATGAGTAACGATATAGTATCCAAGCTAATTAGGAGTAAATTTACCCCATTTATTTTTCTCTGCATTTGTTACATGTTGATTTTCCTTCATGATGAGGTCGTCAACCTGGAAGGTTCATTCTTGGACATGTTTATCATAGGCACATTTGATACATTTTTGTTAGATTTGGAGGTGATCAAGAGCATTAAGACAACATTCGTCTAAAAACTCAATTTGTTCAAAACGGTCTTGGTGAAAATCATCATTGTTGAGCATATATTTGAGTGAGATACGAAGAAATGGTATTTGTACTTCAAGAGGTAGGACATTCTCTGTGCCATAGACCAAAGAGAAAGGTGTGGCATCAATTGAGGTATGAATACTGGTGCGATAAGCCCATAAGGCAAAAGGAATATGCGTGTGCCAATCCTTTCCAGTATCGTCAACCACTTTCATAAGAATTTTGTTTAAGGGTTTTGTTGGTTGATTCTACTTGGCCATTTATTTGCTGATAATAAGGTGAAGAAAAACCGAGTTGAATGTTGAAGGAGTCACAGAGTTTCCATAGGGTTTTTTTTTTAAATTATTTTCCATTATCAGTGATGAGGTGGTGAGGAATACCAAAGCGACAAATGATGTGATGGTTGATGAATTCATATATTTTCTTAGCTTTTGTAGAAATGAGAGGCATGGCTTCTATCCATTTAGTGTAATATTCAGTAGCGATAATAATCCATTGATGATGTTAGGAAGAATGAGGGTTAATCTCTCTAATAAGATCCAAACCCCATTGAGAGAAAGGACAAAGGTCTTGTGCGACCTGTAAGGCATGACTAGGGGTGTGATGAAGATTATCATGTTACTGAAACTTCACACAATGCTTGACATAGTCACAACAATCATGGTTTAGGGTTGGCCAGTAATATCCTACGAAAATAATGTGTTTAGCGACAACTAAACCACTAAAGTGACCGCCATAAATTCTATCATGAGCTTCCTTGATGGTGTATGGAATTTCAGAACTTGTAAGAAATCGTAATATGATAGCAAAAAAACCGCGTTTATAAAGAAGACCACCCATGATGACATAGCAAGAGACACTTTTGAGAAAATCTCATTGTCTATTGTGAGTAAGATCTGGAGGTAGAATGAAAAGGGAAAGGTAGTCAGCAAATTGCTTACACAAAAGTTCATGTGGGTCAGTTTAATGTTTCCTAAAAGGTTGATTCCTTGAAATATATAAGAAGGTGATTGCAACCTTTGTATGGTGACAAACATTTTTGACTCGGAGGGTGAAGCGAGGATTTGAGAAGCAAGACATGCCATGGTGTCTACAAATTTATTAGTCGAACGCGGTGTGGTTTGAATTTTATAACAATCAATGGTAGTCAAAAGTATGTCAACATGATGTTTATACTTTTGAAGTATCTCATTATGACACTAGTATAATACCATTAACTTGGTTCATAACCCGCTGAAAGATACTAAATATATTAATTTATTTAACATCTAAGGTTATGATGGCTTAAAGACCTAACATGAGTGCTTCATATTCGGTGATATTGTTAGTACAATCAAAATATAGTTTGAAAGATAATGGCATAGGCCTCACCATAAAGAGGAATGACAATAGATCCGACACCACCCCCATGTTAACATTTGGAAACATTGAAGAATAAGGTCATCTGATAAATGATATAAACCAAAGAGAGGGTAGCAATGGATTCATCAGGAAATCAAAATTAGAAGATTGATTTCTGGAGAGAGGTGTGTTTGCAAGCTGGTCAGTGATGGTTTGTCCTTTAACAGATTTTTGATGTGTGAATTCGAGTTCTAGATCTGCAAGAAGCATAAGCCACCATGTAGCACGTTGATGTTGGTAGGGCTTACCGTACATGTAATGTAAGGGGTCAGTATTGGTGATAAAAAAAGGTTTTTTGGTTGAGTAGGTAATAGAGAAGTTTAGTGGCGATAAAAACTAAGGCTAAGTAGAGATTTTTTTGGCATGATTATATCTAGTTTCATAGTCCAAAATCATACGGCTTATATAATAAACCACTTGTTCCCTATGGTTCTCGTCACAATGAGTGAGCATGAAACCCAGGGAATAGTCAATAGCAGAAATGTAAAGGTAAAATGGTTGGTCATCCTTATGTGGAATGAGCACAGGTGGTTGGAGGAGGTATTGTTTTAAGCCATCAAATGCTTTGTGGAATTTATCATCCCATTTGAAGGAGACATATTTTTTGAGGATATGATGAAATGGATGGCAGTAGTCAGAAAGCTATGAAATAAAATGAAGAATAGATTGCAACTTGCCTTGTAAAATATGAAGTTGACAAAGGTTAGTAGGTGGAAGCATTTTGAGAATAGACTTAATTTTAGCGGGATTAACTTCTATGCCATGGAAAGAAAAAATAAAACCAAGGAGCTTTCCAGAGATAACAACGAAGACACACTTCTTAGGTTGAAGGTGAACACAGTACTTGATGAGACAGTCGAAGATGACCTTAAGGACTGTAAGGTTTTTAGACCGATGTTTGGATTTGAAAAGAAGATCGTCAATGTAATCTTCCAATATGTGATGCATAATGTCATGAAATATATAAGTCATATCCCACTGATATGTAGCACCAGCATTTTTAAGGCCAAAGGGCATGACATGATAGCAGAGTGGTCCCCTTAAGGAGTGATGAAGGTGGTTTTTTGTTGATCTTCCAGGGCAAGTAATATTTTAGTATAACCCGAGAAACCATCCATGAGTGATAACATCTCATGGCCAGCGGTGAGATCAACTAGTTGGTCAATACTATGTAGAGGAAAGTCATCTTTGGGGAAAGCTAAGTTAAGGTTGTGGAAATCTGTGTAAATGCAGAGTCCCACTGTCACTTTTGTGACAGGAACAATCTTAGAGATCCATTAGGGATAATCAATGGGTAGGATGAAGGAAACCTAAAGAAGGCGTTGGAGTTTTTCTTTGGTAAGAAGGGCAATACAAGGATGTATTTTTCGTAGTTTTGGTTTCACGAGTTTGGTCTCAGGAACAATTTTGATATTGTGGACCACAATGTTTGGGTCAATACTGGGCATATCAGCATAGGACCAAGCAAAAGTGTTGCTATGATCACAAAGGAAAGAAGTAAAAGCTTCATGATCAACAGCATATAAATATTGGCCTATTTTTAGAATGTGCGGGTTGTCTTGAGTGTGAATATTTATTTCGATGGTCAAGTCATTCAACATGATTTGTGTCTTAGAAGGTAACGACTAGTGAATATAATAATCTTTCACACCAAGGTAGGTGAGAATCGACTCATCGTCTTGACATTAATAGAAGGTGTATCTTCATGAATCATGTCAGGATATAGGAAGGGAAGAGAAGAGGGAGCCTCGCCATCTCGTTGATAAGTTAGAGGTCCTAGGGAAATGGTGTTCACGAAAAAAAATAGGAGGAATGGATTCTGGATCCATATAATTTGTAGGTAAAGGTGGTGAAGTTGGTGAATAGGGTGGGGAATGTTTATCATCCTCAATGAGTTCGACTAAGTCCTTCTTGGGAGATGGTTCGCTAAATCCAATACCACTGCAGTTTTTATGCTTACGAGTGGTACATGGGATGACAGTATGGCGGCCTTGTTCATAGAAACCAAATCCAAATCCCTTCCAAGCATAGCGATGGAGGAAGGTGTGGGTGAAGTGGTGGTTGGTGAGAGATTGAAGGTCAGAGGAAAATTGTTGAGATTGGGAAGGTGGCTCAAGTGAGTAGGTAGAAGCATCAAGTGCCCCATACATTAAGTTTGTGCGAAGGTGGGGAGGAATGCAATGTAAAACCTCGCCTATGTGGTGATCATAGTGGGGATGTTGGTGAAGTTTTCCATACTCTTGAGGAGTAAGGAATATGACAATGTTATAAAGGAGGGACTCCCCAGAGTGAGACATTGAAAAACACCTTCTAAGGGATCAGTAGTGGATATGTGGGTAGCAAGAATGGATGAATGACTGGACAGTTGGGAGGAAGAAGCATAGAAGCATTGGTTGGTTGATAAGTAGATGGGTTGGCTAATGGGTCAGCTACAGAAATAGTGGCAGTAGTGGGAATAGAGGAGTTAGGTGTAGAAGATGTAGCTGTAACATTGGTGGATGGGGGTGTGGGTGAAGGGGAAGTGGTAGCAGTGGTAGATGCCTTAATTGGTATAAGGACATCATTGGGTCGATATAACATCTTACAAGTCTTGAATGGTTAAGGGTCAGCTGGAATCATATAGTTATGTCCATTCATGTTCAAATTTTAAACAATGGTGTAAGGTTGAAGGAACAAAACCCATGGCACGGATCCAATGTTACCAAAGTTGCATGTTGTACTGGAATTCCCCCTCTAAGACATAAAACAATTCTGGAATGGTACGGAGTCTCACATGAATGTGGAGAATGATGGTGCCAAGGGTGGAAGTCATGGTATTGCTAAATGAACTTAGCATAACTGGGTTATTATGCATACAATTGGTAAGGATGCACATTTGGTTATATGCATGGGAAGAAATTATGTTGATACTGGCACCGCCATCGATCATAATGCATCGAATGCATATATTATCAATGTAAATAGAAATGAATAGGTCGGGATCAAGATCATATTATTGGAGCAGTATAAACTCATCTTCAGATAAATTGAGAGTGGCTACTTGATGAGTGGTAGCGGGCGCAGAGGAAGGGGATGAAGTGGTGAGAGAGGCCATATGGTTAGGAGTAATAATTGATTCCACGTCATTAGGGTCATTAGGTAAAACCTCAATAGATTGTAGAACCTCAATGAGGGGTCTATCAATGAGACTCATAGGTTTGGACCATGTCGTACAAAGACATTTTGAGAGGATACTGGTACAATTTTTTAATCATTGTACGATGGGAAACCCTGTCAAAAATAGGGTAGGTGGGTCCATAGATGGTGATGTTTGGTGTAGGTGCAGACAGGATATTGGGTAAAAGAGTGGTGGATGGGCTGGTTGTTTTCTCCTTTCCTTTTTCCTTCCAGGCACGAGTGGAAATGTTAACCATATTAATATGGGGTAAAGGATCAAGTGAGTCATGATAGGTGTAACGACATGACGAGAAAAAATATGGTGAGGGCATATACTAGTTTTGTGAAAAGATGTAGTGCATTGGCATTTTCACGGAGGTTTGGCTAGCTCTCTTATGCAGATGATATTGATCTCAAATGTTGGAGGAGGATAAAAGGGGGAGATTAAGGTTGGTGAATAGGTAATGGAAAAGGATGTGTGGTGATAAGTGGAGTTGGAATAGGGTCCTCATCTAAAAGATAATCATTGTCAAAATTTTCTTCAGGACGAGATAGTTGGAGAAGAAAATTCTTAAGAGCCTTAAATTTTTCCACAGCATGCCCTGAAACATGATGGCAAGCGAAATTTTTTGTATTTTCAAACCATTTTGGTTTAGGTTTGAGTGTTTCGTAAGGTTTAAGTGGTATAAATGTGATGACAGAGGTTTCCAAAAGGTTAGCTAAGATGTTGGCATAAGACCCTGCCAATGGATCGCAATGAGAAGTAAGTGTGGGTCTAGATAGAAGTGTGGGTGATTTTGGTGGGAGAGGCACCACGGGAGGTGGAATCATAGGTTGAGTCAGTTTGATAACATGTTTAGTAGGTAGTACAATTTTAGGTTTAGATTGTACCTTCTTGGGAAAATATGTAGCAGATGAACTAGCGGTTGAAGGTGGTGTAGGTTTAACTACCTCTTTGGAGGGTAGTGGGTTTTTGGAATTTGGTTACACCTTCCTGGGTAAAGGTGAAGAAGGAGTGTGTGATGTATAAGGGAAGGTAGATGGCAAAATGGACTGGTTAGCCAAGGCAATAATGGAGATACGGTGAAGGCTGTGGGAAGAGGAAAGGTGGGAGGTATTGGTTGAAGAGAAGGAAATATCATAGGTAATGATGAGGATACTGGAAGTGGTGTAGGTATAAGTGGTAGAAAGGATGTAGCTGACAGCAAAGGTGTATGTTGTGTAGGTGATAGAGGGGTAGTAGGTGAAACTGATGTATACGGTCTAAGAGGTTGGGTCTTCCTCTTAGGTGGGGGAATAGTCTTTACGTTGACTTACGAAGACATGGCTAAATCTAGTTTGATAGGGGGATGGACGAGGCTTGATGTGAGAATCACTCCCAATGTGGTAATGGGTCTGGATGCAGAGGAAGGTATAGGTGCAAGTAAGGCTTTAGGCATCGGAAAAATTTCATTTTATGGTAAATTTTTAGGTGTGGGTGAGGGTGATGAAGAAGATGTCGCTACAACTAACATGGACATGGTTGGTTTGGCTGTCTAAAATACATTTGGATAGATCATGGAAGTATCAACAGACAACATTTACATCTGAGTTGAGAATGGTAGTTGAAGGCATTCCCAAAGCATGGAATTATCGACATAATCTAAGTGCTCAACCAAACATGAAAATGGTGCCATTGTAGGAGGGGATGATGTCGATTTTGAAGTAATCCCTGTAAAGAATGTCTGTGAGACAGGGAAATGGTTGGCTTCAAACTCTATGCATAAAATATCTGAGAGAAAATCAACATGATCCTTAAAAGCCAATGGAGAATTGTCACCAATAGGAAGGGGCGCTTCTAATGGATCCCCTATGGGTAAGGGATCTGACAAGTAGGATGAGGTAGGTTCATCTTTTGGTGAAGAGGAAGGTAAGAATGACTCTCCCATGGGTAGGAGAGTAAATACTACAGGTTGTTTGTCATGTTGAGAGGTACATGGGGATACTGCATCAGTAGATATGGCAGACTCCTTCATGTGTGAAGGGGGAGATAAAGGATACTCCTTTATGGATAAAGGAGCAAATGAAACAAGTCCTTTCGTAGGATCTCGTGCAAGAATATCCTTGGTATATGAAGTAGGAGGAAATTGAGAAAGAGTTGGTATGATGTCGAAAACAACATGAACCTCACAAATGTTATTGTCATTGGTTGAAGGTTCACTAGTTTGGTTAGACGATGGGGTGTTATTTAGGAATGAATTCTTGAAGATGTTAAGGTTCTGATTAGCCAGTGTGTTAGGGTTATCCAAGACGAGATATCTATTATCTAACATTTCTTGGATGATATTTTTTAAAGTTATACAATTATTGTCGTTATGACCTTTAACACGATGATAGTTACAGTAATCATTTTCTTTATACCATGCAGGCATAGGACAAGAGGGGTCAAAACCAGTATGTGGTTTGATAGGTGGAAGAGTGATTGCTCTGGCTTTTAGAATTTTTTCTAAGACCGAAGATTAGGGTTCTTCTATGGGAGTGTATTTTTGTTGCTCCTACTTGAACTAAAAATCCTGAACATGAGAAAGGTTAGAAGAAGGTTTTGATTGGTTGGATGGGTGAGATGAGTTAGATTTCAAAACTACCATGTGGGAAAATCCTTTTGCTTTGGAGTAATTATTTTTAAGTTTGGAATAAGAAGAGGTATCATTTGATTTAAACGCAACATTCTTGTTACACAATTGTATCCTATTCTCTTCAATGGAAAGAATTTCAAGTTTTTGGGCCATGGTGAATGCCTCCTCAAACGTGTGGAAGGTTTGAACTTAGAAATTTGGTGAGATGTGCCTATCACAAGCCTTGGCGAACAACTCTTTTAACTTTATTTGAGGCAGTTGGAATGTGAGCTGATTGATTAGACTCTGCCAACGAGAAACAAAATCTATGATAGATTCATCTTCGTATTGTCGTGTCGAGTACAAGTCAGTCATGGTGAATTTCTTGACAATATTGTTTAAAAAGTGGTCTAGGAAAGTTTGAGCTACTTGGTTGAATGAGAAAATTGAGTTCCTAGGTAGAGCACTATACCAATCCAACATAGGTCCTGTCAAGGAAATTGGGAATGTTCTCAAGAGCAAAGTGTCATCATGAGAAATTACATAACACCCATGTTTAAAGGACTGCAAGTGTTTTTGTGGGTCTTCTTTGTTGTTAAACTGGTTGAATTTATGCATTTCCCAATATGTAGGATATGGAAGAATGGGAATGGATGGGTTAATGGGCTCATTGCAAATCTCATTGTATGTCAGAGAGTTATGTGATCCGGAGACCGATGCTTCCAATTTCTGTATCTTCTCCATCATCATTTTGATAAGATCATTAGGAGGTTGTGATGAATAGGAATCCCCTACAGTATAAGGGGGTAAATGATGAAGGTATTATGTGGGTGGCATCCCAATATGTGGTGGTTCCAAGTACAAAAATTATGAGGAAGGAATAGATGCAGGTGGAAAGTATCATGAATAAGTGATAAATCAAATAGGGGGTTTTGGTGATAAGTGTAGGTGAGTGGAGTGAATATAACGACTCTCGTAGTAATTAGAGGAAGAGACTGTGGGATGGAGAAGAAAATGTTTTGGAAGGGAGTATGGACTGCCGACTCCATGGGTGGCTAAGATACAATAGGTATATGAGAGGTGGTAGGTGCAGATAGACCTACACTCAGGGTGGTTGATAAAGTAATGGTTAACATCATAGGAGAAATTGATGTCAAATGTGTGACAGATGTCGTGGGTGCAGTAGATATCGATGATGTAGGGTCAATTTGGTATATCACATGTGGTAAAGTAGAAGAGGGTAAGTTCGCGCTAGTAGTAGCTGATGCAGAAGTGGGTGTGAGGGTAGGGGGAATAGACAGAGGCATGCCATATACAAACTACCCTAATGAATCCTGAGTCGATGAATGGGATAAATAATATTGTTAAGTAGCGGGGTTTTGGCTAAGGAGTCTTGTGAACTCATCACCACCGGTACTGATGATAATAGGCTGATTGGGATCCATATGTGATAGAATGGAAGGTGGTAATGGGCTAGGTAGGAGAGGTTGAAGGCTATTGTGGAATACGAAGGTGTTGGCTTGGCTACAAGTCAAAACTAAGTGATTTATAGTAGACTTGGTAATCTGATCTTTGTAGATGACACAAAAGCACAGAAAGAATGGTGAAAAATAGTTTTAGAAGGTGAAAATTGTTCATTATTTTAATTGAAAAATTAAAACACAGAGACCGAAGGTGGTTGGGTAACCGATGTCGGTGACAGAGGGTAATTGATGTCGGTTACTGTGGAAAATAAAAATATTTGTAAATGTGGCAATAGATGAAGAAAATGAAGTAAATATGGAATTTGACAGTGACTTCAAAGATGCAGAGATATGATGAGGTAACTGAGGAAGCCCTAGAAAGAACAGAAATGTGACGAATGCTACTTTGGTTAAAATGACCAAAATAGCAAGAAACTAACAAGGGTTAGGTAAACCAATGATGGTCAGATGAGTAAACCAAAGACAGTCACTGGACCAATGCTGGTCATTGTGAAGTTTGTGAAAATATGGAAAAAAAAATTAATTTGGTGATTTAGATCAAATAAAAGACCAACCCAGAAACCTGAGTATGGCAATGATAGACCCTAACACACTTTTGATCAGTCAAAATATGACACTTAGCAAAGGAAATGTAGAAGGTTCGTGTGGGAGAGAAGATTGCATTCAAAGGTGTGGAAGCATAGGAGAGGATCGCACTTAGAATAGAGATAGATTCAGGACTTAGCCATTTTTATGATGAGGATCAGTTTTTGGAAATAGTGTGCAAAGAACTCAAACTGATTGGAGACTTGCGCGGCACACATTGGCTTTTTTTGGATGATCGGCTATGAAGCTCTTTGCATGGATGTAGGCTAAAGATAGAATGGTGAACTAATAGTTGACTAAGGAAGATCTATTGTTAAACACTCTTGCATGTAAGCCTATTTTGTAATGGCACATGGCTAATAATAGCACGTGACCTATTTTGGGATTAGATAAGTGGTGAAGGGAAATTCCCCACCCTTATAAATATGTATTTGAATAGTGTAGCAAGGGGAGAGTATAGATATACGTGTGAGAACTAGGGTATAGTGATATTATGTTGCTAGATCTATTACGCGCATGAGCGTCTACTACTGTTATTGTAATGAAGCTTCTGTGTATTTACTATAATTAATATAATGGAGATTATGGAGTGAAACAGGGTGTTATCATGGTTATAATTTAGTATTGCATACTTGAATCCATTATGGTTATCTGTTAAAGTCTGTTATGTTCTAGATCTAGACCTAAATATGCACTATTTGAAAGATAGACTAGCTATAGATCTGAATGATTAAAGTCTTCATCATGCTAACATCCTACAACAGTAACCCTAAATATGGGCTTGGTACCTTTGTGCACTTCGGGTGAGCACTCATTCTAGGCTGAGTGATGTGCCAGCGTGCTTGGGCTTGTATAGCTGAATTCTAGGTTGCATCACACACTCAGAAAGAGTCATAATACACCAACTATGATTATGGAGTGTGAAAGGTAGGAAGAATGGAGAAGACGACCTCACACCTCAAAACATAGATCAAGTAAAAACTAGCAAACACAAATTCCTACGTGGTAGATTTTATGTTCCGGCTTATGCCATTTAGGACTGACTTGTGAATAGAGTAGATTTTTTGGTTTGATAAAGGTGCCCTAAAAAAATCCAACTACTAAGGATAGTTTCAGGTAATTTTTTGGTGAGGTAGATCCTTTCTCAGAGATAATAACTGGATAAAGAAACCAATTTGGAGCCAAAAAATTTCAATGAATTGTTGTGTGATAAAACAGATAAGCTAAAGGTCAATGAGGAATACCTGTGATTATGTAGATAGTAGGTTGAGTGCGAGCATTACTGACTTTATCCAAGTTGATTGTAGAAAACTCCTTTTTTTCTATGAAGGACTACCTGTAGCTAAAAAACAAGACCACAATGATATTAAATAGCAAGAGTCAGTGGAATTCCTAGTAGGGCTAGATACGGGAAGCATGATGCTTCCTCGAATAGCTGTCAATCCTCTATTTTTATGAAAATTTTGAGATTAAATATGAGAAATAAATTTCCTATTGCAAACACTTTGATTTAAGTATCTCAAAACATTATCAAAAAACTAGATTAAGCAAAGTATTGAAATCTAAACTAATCTAGCATCAGACAAGGTATGTTTCAAGTTGGGATAGGTCACAAGGGTGTTAGGTAAGGTCACAGAGGTATCTGGTGAGGTGTGGGTGGATTTTATGAGATGTTAGAGGAATTTTGGTGAAGGTTAGTAGAAAATATAGTGACTGATATTGGTCTGGTGACCGACGCCAGTAGAGAGGGGAGACCGACAACGGTTAAGGTGACTGAAGTCGGTAGGGGCAATTTGATAGTAAATTATTAAACCGAGGTTATATGGCTCTCTATGATTGCATAGAGAGCAACGGTAGTGTGATTTGAGTCATAATATGGTTGGGAAGACTCAGGGATAGTAAGAAAGAGGTTTCGAATGGTGAAAATGCTTGGGATGGTTGAATAGTGGGTTTGTGGGAGGAAGGTGGTGTACAGGCAACAGAGGAAATACACTACTGAAAGAAACCATAGATCTACAAAAAAAATAAGTGAAATGATTAGGATCACAATACTTACTTGATTTCTTAAAAATATTGGGAGGTGGAGGAGGATGGTAGTTTATCCATGAAGAGATTTTGTGTTCAGTTTCGCGGCAATATGGCCTTTGTGCTTCCGTGAGTATTCCTACGCTCTGGAAAGATGAACCGGATGCTTGTCTTGCACTGTGGTTATGTGTGTTCGTCATCTAGATTTTGGAGGGCTTCAGGATTCATGCTTGAATGCAATAAGGCTCCAATAACTGAATGACCAACCTGGGTAAAGAGTTTTGAAAGTGTATATAAGGTAACCGATGACGGTTAAGGTGACCAACGTCAGTTCAGGGATAACTAGTGTTGGTTAGGGTGGGAAAGTCTAGGTTTACCAAAAATAGGAAGATATTTACTATTTTTGGCGTGATCTTGATTACGTCCACTTAGGGAAGTGGAGTTCACGTGAGAGAAGGAAAGAAGGTCATATAAGAAGTCCAATTTAGGTTTAGGAAGAAGTATCAATAAGTTAGGTCAAGTAGTGACTCAGCACTAGGAATGATGACTTAGTGTTGAGAGTGATGACTCAGTCATTATGAGTTAAATGGTCCTGGAATGTGTCTAGGGTGAGGTGTCATGATGAGGTGGAGGTATGAGGATGAAATTAACTTAATGAAGATAATTAAATTAATTAATAATGTGATGATGAATGTTAGTATAGGATGAAGGGGTCATAATTAATTAAATATATTACGTTAATTGATTGAACGGGACCAAAGGGAATGTGACCCAAAGTTTGTGTCTACATATGTAACCCTTTGGCATCATATCCTAAGCACTAAGAGAAATTAGGATGACATGGACAAGGTTTTAGAAAAGGATTCTTATCCAAGTATTGTCCAATGTATTTCTCCCTCTAAGGGAAATCTTGAAATTTTCTTACAAGGCACAAAGGAGGAGAATCAAGGTACCGTAAAAGTAATTTGTATAGATGATAAATCAAAGGATAATGTCGATCTTCAAAATTTTAAAGTTTTACATTTTTGGGAGGGAGATAGATATAACTATTTTTTATAACTACATATGGTGTTGAAGATATCGATGAGGAGGAATAACGTTGGAACAAAGTGAACAATCTAGAAGAGAAAAACGTAACCAAATAGACCCACAATGTGATAGAGTTATAGGAAGTAAAAAATAAGGGTATTTGATTGACTACACTACTCTAATTTCCACTTTTTGTGCTTTTTCGTTGCTCTAAGGTTCGAACAAGGTACCTTGAGAAAAAAATTTGTAGTTTTCCTTGGTTATGGCTAGGGTCATTCCTTAGTTGGGGGTGGTTATACCTTTTGTGTTCACTGGATCAAGCTTGTTTGATCCTCATTTAATCTTGTATATTTGTTGTTGGGATTTATTATAATTGATTTGGTGGGTGTGTTGTATATGGTTTGATACCCTTTCAAAACTTCCTATTTACCTAATCTAAAATATATATAAATTATAAATTTAACATTTATTTTTTAGTGTGTATGTTCTTTATATGTGTATCATTAAAAATGAACCACCCATAATTAAGAATAATATAATGTAAATCATATTAACCCTAAAATGAAACCTAACCCCTAAACTATGACTCCTAAACCCTGAACCCTAACCCTATATGCCCTATTATGGCAAATTATAGCGACGTGGATGGGATCGTTCCAGCTCAGGGAGTGGTGAGTGATGTCTCGCGTGTGACTAGCAAGGGATCTAGGGGTGGCATATTGGCTGTATAAAAAATTAGGTAGGTTGTTTCTGGAACCATCGTGGATGAGCTACTATTGGCACCAAAGATTTGTGAGATCAGATGGAAGGGGAGATTAGAACGTGAGCTTGTTGGAGGTGGCAGGTTCCATGGAATTTATCGATGTTTAGGCAACAGTCTTTGTAGCAAAGGTGTCAACATTCACTCATCAGTGGCTACAAGACATGGTGGCTTAGACCATGGTTTCCTTGATGTAGTCCATCCATTTTCTTGCTCACTTGTATCGCTTTCTGTATCATGTTGTATTATACACAGGGTTGGAATGACTTTTTTTCAGAGCCAGGTAAGGTCATTCCCCCGGGCGTGACTCTACACCTCTTTCCCTTGTTCTGGTGGCTTTACATGATGGATTTATTGATCACGGTATCTATACGCGGTCTCTTAGCTGAGATGGGCAGGAGATCATTGCAAATTGATCCTTTAATGAGGTGTTATCATGGAAGATTGGTAAGCCCACCAAACGCATGGTGCATGTTTCCAATAGCCCCAGTGTTACTGTTATCCATTTTTATTCCACCCCCTACACAAGAGGAAATCCAATTTTTGATCTAAAATGGGAAAATGGTCTAAATTAGTGTATTTTGGTGTAGTGCATCTTAGGGAGGTTCATATGGAACCAAAACGAATAGAAATTGGTTCTTTAGCACCAAATATGGAACAATTTGTATTGTTTTTTACCACCTCTCTCGTTGATCGGCTAACTCGGCCTGCTTAGAGCACAACTGGAACGAGTGCACGGGGATTAATGGTTAGCGGAAAGGTTGCTTAGCTCGATTTACAAAGCAGGGACGGGTTTTCCTTGTTATGCGAAGGCAGAGTATGAATCGGGCCCAAGGGGCTTCAATGGAAAAGGGTCAGGTGGAGAGTTCATGCACGTGATGGCCAATGGGGCCACAAAAAAAAGGAGTAATGCCAGAATTGGAAGGCTTAGGCGGCATTACAAGTCGTTGAATGCGGGGATCTCAGGCACCGCCGACCCAACAAACCTGGTTCTACCATCTCAAAGTTTCCCTTTATCCCCAAGCAATCTAACCAACGAAGGACATGGAAACATGAAAAAGGTAATGGGAAGAAAACAAAATGTGGAAAAATAGTGACTGCAGGGAACTCAGAGGTAAAGAGATCCTAGAGAACATCTGCCATGCATTCCTCATTTAACCGATTCCACCAAAAACCAAAGCAAAACCATCACCTTTTTAATGCGGACTGTGCAATCAAATCAAGAACAAAGGCCGAGAGTTTTATAAATGGGTGACACGAGTACTCCAAGCCCGCCAGCCAATTGACAATACGAAATGTGGCCAAAGGAGAAATAACACCCAAAATCAATGAATTGGACCAAGTACGGGGCCGTGATGACTTGTTAAAAAGTATACAGAGGCCCAAAAAACTAAAAAAATAGCCAAACGCATGGCTCTAAAACCTACATTCCATTTTCTCCCTCCACAGATCATTATTTTTAGTGAAATTTGTTCCAACATGCTCTTATTTTCATCCTCTTCCTCTTAAAAAATTAAAAAATACATATGTGGTGGGGTAGTTGATGGAAAATAGCAAGAAAACATTTAGATTCAAAAAACACGTCCCAGGTCAAATAAATGAATTAAATGAGAGGGGGATCAAATTTATTACTCCACAAGGCAAAGGTACTTGGAAGTATGGCTTTGGTAGGGTACTCCGTGACTTTTCTAGTTCATTGAATGCATTTTTTTGGTGGTTGAATATGAAACTCAAACCTCTCTCTCTTTCCTGATATATGGTAAAGTATGCTCATTTTTTGGGGGACAATTCAACCTCTCCATTTTAGCTTCTTCCCTTCTCTTCAGGTATTGCAGGTGTTGTCAGCTGAGAATATGCCATTTTGGAGCATTTGAAAAGAAATTATTGTGCATTTTTCTTTGAATGTGATGAATTTTGTCAACTTTGGAGCAATATAATCAAGCATGTGGTTAATATTCAACCATTTCTTGTGTTTTCTTCCATTATATGACCTCCACACTGCAAATTTAAAGTAATTTATGCATTCCATGGTTTCTCTTATTCTTTTAATGGTTGTATTTCACTAAATGGATGTTTCAAGTGTGTGTGATAGACTATGAAGTTGTATACATCCTCTCTATTTCCCATTTTCACTCTAATCTCAGTTTTGGAGAGTGTTGAACCATCCTTTTCTTGGTGTTATCCCCCTAGTGTAGGATCTTCTTACTTTCATGTTATTTCCTCTTCCATGGTCCCTTGGAAATGATAGAATAGGATTAGATACTAGGTCCCCCCTTCATTAGATTTAGTATGTTGCAGTAGATTAGGATAAGAACTAGCTTTCTCTAGAGAGTTGTCTCATTTGCAAGATCCCACACCCTGATACAACTCCATGTTTGTCAAGTTACATTGATTTCCCAACCATTCACTTGCAAGCATTTAGGGCTGTTGTGATTTTGACATAACAAATTTTTTTCATGCCCAGTGGGACCACAGAAGTCTTCACTATATTATAGCAAGATAAGTCTTCTCTTGTTGTAAATTTCAGCCTTTAGAATCTTTATAGCAACAAATCTGACGACTCCAAGGGGAAGATTTCAACTAGTTTTAGCAGCCCAAGCTTGTCAAATTCACGAGAAGGATTCAAACCCGATCTAAGACAAGAAAGGAAGGTTTATTCATATACTTATAGTTATCTCCAGGAAGAGGGAGAAGGGGAAGAAGAGCTCAAAGGTCTCAATTTCCACCGAATAGAACATTATCAACACCTCCACCTGGTAGATCTTTTATTCTATAAACTAGAGTTCTCCGACCAATAAAAATGGTCTATCAACCTCCAAATTCATTTTTGAATTTCACGGGTAGCAACTCACATGCTCTCAAAACAAAAAATCCCATTCTAGTGGCAGCATTGAAGAATATCCCATACTTTACGAGGGAGAATCACACAATTCCCATTGATCATATTCAATACATTGCAAATAGTTGTGCCATTCATGAGGTCAATAAGAAGGATGTGGAAGTCAAATTATTAGCCTCTTCTTTCAAAGGTGAGGCTTTATAATGGTTCAAAAGCTTGACAGCAAGATTGATTACAAATTGGAATCAATTGTGTTCATCTCTTTGTAACCAGTTCGGTAAAAGGGCAGATAGTTTGTCTTTATTGGAACAATTGACCAGAATCAAGAAGGCTCCAAATGAACAGGTGGTAGATTGTAACTTCCATTTCCAAAGAGCATGGTACAGGATTCCTATTCCAATGAGACCCGTAGCTGAATGTTATTTTCTCTATTTCTTGAAATATATTAACTATGATATATCCATGATGATACAATATATGGGAGGTAAAAAATTTCCTGTAGCTTATAACATTGCTATTAGAGTAGAAAATTATTTGATTCAAGCTGGTAAAATTGCACCTAAGCCACCTATGCCTCTTTATCTAGAAATGGGGAGTCCAAGCTTCATTCAAAGCACCTAAATTAGCTCCCATTCCTGCCCCAAAATATTCAAAATTATACTGAATATTCTACCTCTTTTTCTAGCATCTCAAATGTACTTTAAGAGGTTATGAATCAATTGCAAAATCTAGGCAATGAGTTGGTAAAAATCAAGAGGCAATAAGGCCAAAATTTCAGACCATATCAGCCTCAAACCCAACCCAATAGACCTCCATATCAGCCAAATAGACCACCTACCCAAGTTATTAACCAGAACCAAGGAAAACCTCCTGCTAATAGACTATTTTAGCCTTACAATACTAATGTTTCCTCCTCATCTAGAGCCTTAGTACCAATTCAAAATAACATGGTACAAGAGTATGAATGGTGCTTCCTGTTATCTCTCAGAAGTACACCTTGTGTTGGGGGATAACAGGTTTTCTATGCTTGATTTTCTCTTACTTCTGTAGATATAATGGAAACACCTCAAGGATGTGGGTATCCCTATGTTGAGATGAGTCTATGAGATTACAAGGGCGGTTCCTTATTGATGTATCCTAAACTAATTTTTTGGGGGTTTAAGGGTAAAAAGATGGTTGAAACTGAATAAAATGGGGTGATACACCAAAAATTATTGGAAAAATTTTCAGAGATACATGCACAATAAGTTGTGAATAAGTTACACAATCACAAACCAATGGGTTTCAGCTAATTGCAAGGAAAACACTTTATTGTTGAGGGATTGATCACAACAACAGTGTAGATCACTACACACTAAAACTAGTATAAAATGCCAATTTACAGCAAGGTAAAATAGCCTAAGAAATCTTAATAAAATTCAGGGAATAAAATTCACAAGGATAAACTACATACATACACAATACTGTAAAAATTGGAAAAGAAACAATTGGTTCTCATATAAGGGAAAACCTGGCACAATGGCTTCATCTCTCCAAAAAAATCCCCCCCTTTGTGTTTTTCCAATGCACACAATATATAGCAAAATTCACGCAATTTCCCTAAAAATAAATTCAATTATAAACTCCCACTTGCATGATAATTTTAGCCTTCATAATGATTAAAATAATAAGAGGCCTAATATTACATGTTGTACATAGAGGTAAAAATAGCCTTTCTTTGCTAATACATTCTTAGTCAAACTGATTTGACCTCTTTAATTAGCCTCGGCATGAAAAAGTATGGCTCCTTTGGAAAATTTAAGGTAATTTGGGTTAATAATCCAAATGTTATTTTTAACTTTTCCTTTAACTTGATCTGCAAGTCTTCAACACATGCATGGAAAGGTATTTATGTCTTTTTGTTGATGATGTGACACATGTGCATGAAAAAGGTGATTTTTATTTTCTAGATCACATGCATACTAATTATTATCCCCTCCCATTCGTGATCATTGGTCTCTTTTTGACTTGTACATGGGCATGCATTATAATCATATATTGTTTTGCCCCTTTGGAAATACATGACACATATTTTTTTGATTAAGATAATCGTTAGGTCACTTTTTGAATTGACATATATTGCATAGTGTTTCCCTTCTCACATTATGTGGCATATATTATTTGATCCCCTTTAATTATTCATGGGCATATATAAAGGCATCATTTTGATCTAATTATGCCATATACCATAGTATAAACTTTGGTCAAAACATAATTCATTTTAGCGAGAAATTTTGTCCCCTTTCTCATGATGCTCGACCCCTCCATTTGATTAGTGGTGATGTTAACTCAACTTCATTAATGTTAACTCCCTGGTGGAGTTAGGGTTTTCTTTATGAATGCCACATTGATACATTTCTCTAACCATAGTAGAGTTAACTAAATTTGTTGTAAAGTGTTGGTTTATATTGGGAGTTAGTGATTTGGCTCTTCGACCGTCGATCTCTGTACTTCTTGATCTGGAGTATTGATCCTTTAACTCTTTAGATGAGTTAGGTTTCATCGCGGTTGGTTTGGTGAGTAAAAAACTAGAAACCTAACCTTCATTTTCACTCTTCCATTTGAAAAATAAGGTCGAATCCCTTGTAAAAAATTTCCAGCCGCCATTTTTGATATTTTGAGCTTGGAAATCTTTGCAAATTTGGCTTCTGTGAGTTATGGGCTTAAATATTTGGATTCTCTGTGGATTTTGAAGACTTCATTTGGAGTTTTTTTATCTCTGTAAACTCTCTGGCCACCATTGATGCTCCTCTTATGCTCTGGTTTGAGCTTGAACTGAAGCTTCTCTAAAAGTGATTCGAGGCCATTTTTATGAAGTTTTTAACAAAAAGTTGAAGTTTTGAGCCTGCCATGGAAACTCAATGTGATCAATTGGTTTTCATTGGTGAAAAGAAGGTGAGACCATCGTTATTGAACCATTATGTTTATTCCATTTTATTTTTTAAGTTTTTTTGGCTCTTTCTCAAGCTTTAACTCTGCATTTTCTGATCATTTTTTCGCCCTATCTCTTACACTTTGAAAACATTGGCTTCTTTATGTTTTCTTGAACGCAAATGGAATTTTGAGCCCATGAGTGATTTTAGGTCTTTATCATTTGATACTGCACTTCAAAGGTTTGAATATTTGTCTAAAGAATGGTAATTTCAGCCTCCTTCTTTGAATCTTTTGCAAATATTTGATAGAAATGTTACGAACGTAATAATGAAGTTCTTCTTTCTTGTTATGTACATGTGATTTTTTATAAAAATAAAAACAAATGCTCCATACTATGATGACCCACTATTTTATTCTTATTTGGCTCTATTTGTTATCCTTTCTGTTCTCTACAAACCTAAACTAATTTGTAATGTCCGTGAAGATGCAGTTTTTCTTTATCTATGTCTGTACACTTCTTGTTTAAAGCTTCATCAATGAAAACGGACTTTTTTTCTCTATGAACCTTTAAGATTCTTTTAATTTTTTTATAAACTTTTGGAGTAACCAAAAAGAGCTATCTCTGATCATAATTTAAGTTGCCTTTCTTTGATACAAATATGAGAATTTGAAGGCTTTTTGTAAACTAGAATAGATGCTTCAAAATGCATGATACAGTTGGTCTTTTAAAATATTTCTTCCTAATCATCCTGATGTTATGTGTTGTATGTTTCTTGAAGAAGGAAACATGAACATTAACAAGAGTTAAGTCTATGCCTTGACCTGATCACTGCATTTGCATTATTCATATCCATGATCACTTGTAGAATCTTTATGTATTTGTTACTTTATTGTTGCTTCTCTAAGAGTTATGTTCCACAGTTTTAGTTCTTACTATTATGAATTGAGTTGTAGTTTGTATTCTTAATTATCATAATGTCCTTTTGGAGAGCTCTGTTACTTTTTCTTTTAAATATCTTTGACTCGATGTATTTGGGCTGCTCAACTATGCATCTTTCATATTGTATTACTAGCTTTAGATTATTCCATTGCTTTCTTGAAGCTCTATTTATTTTGATGACATGTTGCTATCATGTGTTTTCTGGAAGCTATTTCTCAAGTATCAAGATGAATTTCATATTGTATGACTGTTAGAATATCTTCATGTACAATTTATCTTTGACTGTAATAAATCATTGATGGTCTGAATCTACTTAAGTATTGAACTCTTTTCAAAATTGTACTTGATTTTGGGGACTATAGCTTTGATTTATTTTAGTGTACTTCAATCAATTTCAATTTAGAATAGTCCATAAAGAAAAAATGTACATCATTACTGTAACCTGTATACTTTGATTCATCCTACATCCTGTAGTACTTTCTGATCTAACTGTTTCAGGATGTGCCATGCAATGATTGAATTTTGTATGATCTCATCAATACTTAGTTTCTTGGAAGGCTATTTTTTTTCTTATGAATATAACAGTCAGTATTTTCTTTTCAACAACTACATGTACCTATACACTTAAGACAAACAGTTAGAAAATAAATAGGCCTTTAGCCTATCTTTTATTCCATAGTGACTTTTCTTTCTTATTTTCTATTTTTCATGATTCTGAGAATCACATGTGCTTCTGCAAGATAGTACTTTCTTGATTCTGTATCTAGCTCTTTTGATGTACCTTATGTCTTTTGAATTTAATTGATTCATTTGCATAAAACTGATAGCACAAGCATACAAATGAAACCCTGAGCTCAATGACTGACAAATTCTCTCTTTCTTTTCTTAGGTACATTGATGGAACTAGATGATACAAAAGATGAAGATGAAAGAGTTACAACTGGATGATGAAGTCCAAGAGAAGACCCAAAAGGTAATGATAGGTTTTCTCTATATTCTTTTGCTTTTATCTTTGTATACATGTATCTTTTGCTTCAAAATTCATAAGATACATCCCACGGATTGTGTGGGAAACATTGAATTTATTCATGAATAAATGACATCAATTTTTGTAATTGAGTTGTATATTTCTTTTTGCATTCATTTTTCATGATAAACATTGATTGTATAACAAACTGAACAACTCAATACATAATTAATAGCACTTAAACATAAATTAATAGCACCTATAACATAATAATGAACTCATGCATGCAATGTGTAACTTTTCTTGTTGTTATGAGATGAAAGATCCCACATCTATTGTGATTCCTACCTTCATCAAGGTCATACACTAGTCCTTCGGGGCTTCTGTATTTCTTTGCTAAAGATGAATGTGAATGACAGCACATGTGAGGTGTTACATTCCACAACAGCACACATAGTTGTAAATTGCATGTTTTTTAATCAATTCACATAAGCTGAAAACCTTAAGAAAACCGTATGCCTCCCCCTTAGTTAGGTACATCACATCAATGCCTCTCGTTTGAAATGAAGTTTCAAGTTACCATTTTTGAATGAGTGCAAAAAATTTCAACATTTTCCATGCAATCAACCTCACAATCAAGTGACATGTTTCAACGGTGCTCTGAATCAAGCCTTAATGGTGACAACAGTTGGTGTGCCTCAAGAAACAAGTGAAGAAGAAAATTAGTAATAAGCAACTACACATGAAGCACCTCCAAGTGACACTAAATTGGTGAATTGGCAACCCAAGGATTTTTGTGGAGTTAACCAACTTCCTTTCCAAGGTGTGGAAGCCAACACAAGGTCTAAGAAGAAATATATAGAGAAAGGATAATCATCCACTCCGAGTGTTTCTCAACCTGTTGTCACTCTACAAGGATTTAGAAATCCAAGTGCAGCTCCAAATATGCATAATCAGCCCAAACCACCTTCTAAATCAGCTCATGTACCAGTTATAGGAACTCATTTTCAAGCGAAGGTTATGCAAAGCAAAGGACGGTAGAAATATAGCTCATCTCCTTTCAATATCATAGAGAAAAATGAAGAAAAAAAATGTAAAAATCTCAATGTGGGATTTATTAGTGATCCCGGGCCAAAGATATCTATTGCAAGTAGCCATGGAAAATTGTTCTGCATCAAATGAACCATCCAAAGATAAAGAGAAGGTGCTCACCAATACAACTCAACAAGAGGGAGGTCAAGGAGGTCAACAAGGTAAAAAATGAAACCTTCTCCAATCTATATATCTCTAATTTTTTGGAGCAATCTTGTACAAAATTACATGATTGATTGTGGAGCAAGTATTTTTGTGATGCTAGAGCAAATAGTTGAACAACTAGGACTAAAATATGAACCGTTGTAAAAAGGATATTGCCAAGAAAATTTTTCAGGTGGACAAACTTGTGGATTTCTTGCCAATGCTCTAGTAATCTAAGTCCCTCTACTTAATCGGTGCAGTTGTTATATGTGCATGCATGAGTAAAGGTGGATTTTCTTGGTGGCCTTGTGGTCGGGGATCCAATAGGGGCACTCCACTAACCCTGCAGCAAAGCTAGCAATCTCTTGCTAGGAAATACTTTGTCTAAATAGTGGGAAAGGGGAGTGAGAAAAGAGGTAGGATAACTAATGTTGCAGGTATAAAATTGGATTCCTGCACACACTAGTCAGAAATTTCAACACATACATTCATGAGAAGAAACAACTCTGCAAATAACAACAAGACCAAATTGAATTTATTGATCGCAAATTATCAAGAAAACCCTTAGTCAAATAAATCTAGAAATTCCTTCTTCTTGTATTGATTTCTTAAACAAAATTTGTACATAGTGTGGGAATGGAAGAAAATTGAGAGTGGAGGAAAGTAGAAGAAAATGGCTATCTCATTTGCTTTCTCTAAGTATAATGCACTCTTGAGTTTACAAGATCAATTACCAACCCTTTGAAAGAGAATGACTTTACAATTTAAAGAGTAGACTCGACTCCTCATCTTCCTCATGACCCTCCATATGCCTTATTTCTAACTTTAGACTATTCATATTCCTATAAAATATTTAAGTCCCTTTTATAAAATCAAGGTGACTTAATTTACATTATGTTTCTAAAGTCACTTTTAGGTGACTTAAAGGCATATCAAAAATTGCAAACCCCAATGAAGAAATAGAACATTTGAAGGGAGACTAAGTTGGGGGAGAGGGAAGAGAGAGAAGAGGAGAATATGTTGCCCCTGATGAAGTCTGATGATCCTCGTTGATGGAAATATTTGATGCAACGAAGTTCTGAATGTCCCATTGTGCCAAAACTACTCTTTGAGTGTGACTTACTATTTTTAGTAAATGCACGGATGGGAGACTTACTATTTTTAGTAAGTGGTGATTCTTTCTTCTTCTCGATCATCTTAATGTGATGAAAATCTTCATTCAATCCTACGCATATTGCCTTTGCTTTGACCACTTCTTGGGGTGACTTATTATTTTTAGTAAGCACCCATATAAGGGTCTTACTATTCTTAGTAATTGGTCATTTTCACTGTTTTCTACTCTGAATAATCATTTTGGCTTCTTGGAGATCTTCATTGCACATTGCCTTTTCCATAGCCACTTTTGATGAAGACTTACCAAAAATAGCTAGCATGTGTAGGAAAGCTTACTATCTTTGGAAAGTGGATTTCCGATGCTTGGTTTTTGATGGAGCATATGTTTTTGGATTTGGCTCGTCGTCGCAGTCATGTCCTCCAAATTTCACTTGATTTCTCCTGTTAGAATGTTTGGAAATAATTTTTGAAATTTTAAGTTGGCACAGAGCTGCCATGGCAGCCATTAATGGAGCTCAAAAAATTTAGGTTTGGTTTTTGTCTTTGTTTTCAACGAAAACAACTCCATTGCAATAGGTTTTTCATTTGGAGATCATGTACAAGTTTTTAGTTCATTTCCATTGCTGGAATGATAGGAAATCTGATGAATGTGAATCGGTGCACAAAGTGAGAATTTTTTTGGAATAAATGATTTTGGGAACTATTTAACATCTTGTTTATTACATCTTGATCTTATTTCAAAATTTGGAAGTCTACAAAATACAGAATCTCAATCCTACTTTTATTTTGCAAGATATGAGGATTTTTCGATCAGGTGGCTTTGTAGTTATCTAGCAAAAAATCTCCATTTTCTCTTCGTTCTTCATCATTTCAATCCATTTTTCTCTGAGGACTGCAAATTGTTGTGTATTCATGGTGTGGAGAGTTTGGTGATCATGATGGAGATGGTTCATATCAACAATGGCAGACCAAGTTTCTGGACAAGAAAGAACATGGCCATGGCATGGTGAGGAGCTGTGAAGGAGAAATGGGGGGAGAAACGGCTAAGTGTCGGATTTAAATATTCAAAAAATGCATGGCAAGGGGCTGGGCACATTTTTATGTCCCTAATGTCCCTCACCTCAAAGGGATGTGAGGGACATCAATTTCTATGGTGAGAAAGAAGGCGACACGTGGCAGTAATCCAACGGCAGGGAGCGAGAGAAAGAGAGAGAGAGAGAGAGAGAGAAAAAAAAATCAGCACTGAGGGGCTAAAAGCAGGTCACATGAGTGACCAAAAGTATCTCCTAGAGGGCTGGGAACATTTTTCAAGGTTTTGTTTCATTGACCTATAAGGGACATGAGGGACATCAAGTTCCACAATGGTCCTAGAGCTGACACGTGGCGTTGATTCGACGGCATGGAATTTGAGCTCCAAATTGCACACGGGGACTGAACTAGCAATGTTGATGGTCGTATGGGTCTCCAAAGGTCACATGGGGGCTGGGAAAAATTTTCCATGGTTGATGTACCAGCCCCTTAGGGACATTAGGGACATAAAATCCCACCAGGCTCCTGGAGCTGACACGTGTCCTCCCAAAATTTGGCTAAGTCCTGAACTTGCTCTAAGAGGAAAACTTGCGACGATGGTAACTTGAGCTCTCAATGGAATTTTATGGAAAAAATTTATATGATCCTAACTGGAAATGACATTTTGAATCCAATGGTTGGGTTCTCATGTCTTTATTCTTCCATTTTATCCCTGAAAAATCGGATTTTTGATTTGGTACTCCATATGCTCCTGAGAAAAAATGCCTATAAACCTGATTTGCCAAAGTGTTGTGAAAAATACAATTTCACCATCTTGTAGGGTTTAGAATTATCTTTCCTGAGATGTTTTTTTTTGCTCCCAAATCCATCTGGAGCTCTTGGAATCACCCTCTGAAGCTTCATATCTTATTTTGGCATGTGCACTACCTAGGCTTGTGAATCCCCAACTTTCATGAAACTTCCACAACTACTCCAAATCTTCCCTGAACATTCCAAAATCACCTTCATTACGTTCCTATGCCTTTCAATCACTTCCACATCTATTTTGGATTTTCTTCTATGCTCCATGGAGTTGCTCTAGTCCTAGGAAGGCTAGAGATAACCCTTCCCACAGCTGCCTGTAGCTTGCAATTTTCAATGAACTTCTAAAATCACCTAGGGGTAACAAATGTAATTTCCTAAATCACCTAGGGGAAACAAATGGAATTTCTTAAATCACCTAGGGGAATTAATTAACACCGATCGGGAGGTTATTGGACTGACTAGGTAGACCTGAGGTGTCTTGGAATGATAGGACTTGAAAACATTAATACATGGGTATCATTGTCATGCTTGGAAATTTTCAATTTCCATGTTTTTAATTTACACAAAAATAGAGTAGTGCAATTAGATGGGAAATCAGTGGGAAGATTTGGAGTAATCAAAGGATTGAGCCTTACACGCATGCATGCCCTAATGTCATAGTTTTGCAAGATGTATCAGTCATAGAATTTACACCACTCTTTGCTTTATGTCTGTGAAGGGACTTCACCACTAAAATTAGAGGCTACTTGTTTGTTGATTGGTCACATATGCTATTCAAAACAATGTATGGAGCTAAGGCTATAACCCAGTCTGAACCTATTGTAAACTTTCATAATGAACATCATATACCAAATCCAATCAATGAAAATTGCTCATCTTTCGATCAAGAAGAGTATATAGGCATTCAGGAAGCAAATACCAAGGTTGGAGAAATTCCATACATAACTCTTGATGAATGGGTAAAAAAAGGCACAATTTTGATCCATACAAGGAGATAGAAGAGGCCAAGTTGGGAATGTATTGCTTGCATGAAGAAAATCCACCTCTCCCTAGTATCAATAAACCATATGGAAAATATGATAATGAAATTTGGCATCTATTATTTGATGGCTCAAGGAGTAGGAAAGGTGTTGGAGGAGGAGAAATGCTTGTGTCACCTCAAGGTATAAAATACTACTCAACTTTTCACTTTCAATTCAGTTGTTCAAACAACACAGTTGAATATGAGGCATTGATTCATGTATTACATTGGGAAAGAAATAAGTGTATAAAGAACTTACAAGTCTTCAGAGATAGTGAGATGGTTGTAAACCAAGTTATAGGACTCAACACTTCCAAGAATGATCTTTTAAAGAGCTACAAGAACTAGGTATGGGACCTCATTGAAGACTTTGAAGCTTTTAACATCAATTCCATCCCAAGGAAGAAGAACGATGTTGCAGAAAATCTTGCAACAATTGGGGTAGCGTTTGATGTTGTTGAGAGTATCAAGAAGGAATAAACTCAGCCTCATATCAGGATGGTTATAAAACCAGATGTACCAGACAATAAAACTATCTAGAAAGTGTTTGAAAATGATTAGTAAATCATTAATTTATTACAAGAGGAAGTTGAATTCTCTACTAGAAATCAAGTCAAGTTGGATCAGGAGTATGGTGATCAAGTGGTTCAGTTAAAGATGAAAAAATTACCAAAGGGGCTTGTAACTTTGGAATCAATCTTCAACCCCAATGACCAATTCCAAAAGGAGAAACAAAATATTCAAGTCAAGGGTGAAGATTCAGAACCTATTTTAGGGAAGGAAAAGTACTCTAAATTGGAAAAGTAATTACTGATCAAGAAAAATATGATTTCATACAACTTTTCCAAGAGTTTCTAGATTTCTTTTCCTGAAGTTATAAATATTTGAAAGGATTTAATCCAAAATTGGCACAGCATACTATTGAATTGGATCCAGAATCCAAGCCCATCAGGCAGAAACAAATACCATTGAATCCTCACATTGCGCCCCTCACGAGGAAAGAATTGAACAAACTCATAGAGGAAAATATCATTTTTCCAATCAAACACTCAAGTTGGGTAGTAAACTTGGTGCCAGTCAAGAAGAGACATGGAGAAATCATATTGTGTGTGGATTTCTGGGATCTAAATAGAGCTTCTCTCAAATAGGTCATTATCCACTCCCTTCCATGGAATAAATCTTGCAAGTAGTATCCAGTTCATAGAGATTCTCATTGTTGGATGGCTACTCATGTTATGATTAGATCATTGTGAAATAAGACGATCAGTTCAAGATGGCCTTCGCCACCAAATGGGGCACATATTCTTATAGGAAGATGTCATTTAGACTGTCAAATTCTGGAGCTACCTTCCAGATAGAAATGGATATGGAATTGAAGGGGTTGATTAACAAGATGGTGTTTTTTTATCTTGATGATATCATTGTATTCTCCAAGAATACAACAAATCACCTTTTCCACCTCAGGAAAGTGTTCCAAAGCTACAGAAGGTTTGGAGTTTCCTTGAATCCTAAAAATTGTATCTTCTTGGTTCACAAGGGAAAGTTATTGGTCACATTGTTTCAAAGGAAGGACTGACTATTGATCCCAAGAGAGTTGAAGTTATCTAGGCACTTCCATTGCCAAGTCACAAGAAGGCTCTCCAAATATTCATGGGAAGGATTAATTTGATCTAAAGGTTTGTACTAGAATTTCCCACTCTCGTGAAGCCACTAACTATGATGTTAAAGAAGAGTATGGCATTCAAGTGGACAACTGAAGGAAAGGAGAGTTTTGAGGCCATCAAGAATGTAATATCTCAAGCTCTAACCCTCATCAACCTAGATTTCTCAAAAGACTTCATGTTATATTCCTTTGGTGGATTGGATACAATTCCAGCTATCTTGGTACAGCTGAATAAAGAAGGATCGGAGGAAACCATAGCTTTCTTTAGTAAAATTTTGGAATATTATGAGGTGAGGTAATATTTTATTGAAAAGCACGTCTACAATGTCATAAGAATCTTGAAGAAGTTAAAACACTTAGTCTCAAACAATAAAATTCAATTGTTGGTGTCTCATGCTGGGATCAAGGACTTTCTCTTGAACAAGGATATGAATGAGAAAAGGGCAAGTTGGATCACTCGTGTGATAGAATATGACATAGAAATCAAGGTGACCAAGCTTGTCTGTGGCAAAGGTCTCTGTGAGTAGCTTACTTCCAATCAACCTGATGAGTTAAATGATGAAGGATAAGTTGTCTTAGTGCTACATGATATTAATAATAGCCATCGCATGATGTGCCTACTCCATGTTAGACTCAAGATATGGTGCATTATCTTCAAATGGGTCAATTCCCTCAAGATCTCAGCAAGGAAAAGAGAATATACTTCATATTATAATCCATTCCATATGTTCTTATTGACGGCATCTTGTTCAAGAATGATATGAATGGATTTATTCTTAGGTCTGTTCCAATATATTATATTGAGAAAGTGTTGCATGAGTTCTATGATGGAGAAGCGGGGGGGACACTTTGCTCCACAACTAACATTCCTCAAGATCATGAAGGTTGGTTACTATTTTCCTATGTTGTTTAGTGATTGATATGCTTGGATTAAGAAGTGTAAAAAGTGTGCATTCTTCATAAGTAAGGAAAAACTAGCAGCATTTCCCCTTTATCCCATTTTAGTGGATTAACCTTTCATGCAATGGGGATTGGACTTCAGGGGGGTCATCAATCCGAATTCAAGCTAGGGCCACAAGTAGATTCTAATGGAAATGGACTATTTCACCAAGTGGACTGAGGCAGTGGCACTCAAGGAGGTAAATGATTCTAGCATCTTGGACTTCTATGAGGGGATAGTAACCAGGTTTGGATTTCTGACTACTATCATATCATACAATTCTTTAGCATTTCTCATCATAAAGATAATTGAGTGGGTTGTTAAAAATGGAATATATCTCAGAACTTCATCTAATTATTACCCCCAGGGTAATGGGCAAGTAGAGTCCACAAAAAAGAACTTGTTGAGAATCATAAGAAGGAACTTGGATGAAAATTAGTGGACATGGCACACAAAGCTCAAATCAGCCTTTTGGGATGATAGAATCACACCCAAAATTTCAACAGGAAGCTCTCTATACAATTTATTCTATGGAAGGGAAGAAAGGTTGCCTATATCATTGGATTGTCTGACATTGGAGCTCCTAAAGCAGCTAGAGTTATCAAAATTTGAGCCTATGGAGGTTAGGTATGCATAACTCATGGAATTGGAAGAAACAAGATAGCATGCAATACAACCCATGAAGAAAGATAAATCATTTAAAAGGATTATATTTGACAACAAAGCTAACACCGGGACATTCCAGGAGGGAGATTTGGTGCTTAAATGGGATGCAGATTGGGAAAAACCGAGCAAGCATTCCAAGTTTGATGCTATATGGAGTGGTCCCTACATGATCACAGAGTACAAGAGTAGAAATTCTTTCTGATTGGCTAAGTTGGATGGTGAAGAATTACATATTCCAGTCAATGGAATCTACCTCAAGTGTTGCTACTGAAGTAAAATCTCACTCTTGTGCATATTAGTTTATGATTTTCATTCCTCCAAGTGCTTGTGCACATTGTCTTGTTGTTAGAATAGTTTTCAATTTCCCTAAGTGCCTTGGGAACATGTTCTATTGCTTTTTGTGTCTCTTTTGCATAGTTCACTATGTTTTAAGGAAGAGTATTGTAGTTAGAAGCTCAGAGTTGCAAGCAGCAGTTGACATCTTTTAGAAAATTCAAATGTAAAGAAACTAAAATCAGATTAAGAGGCAGATTTTTTTGTTCTTATTTCCTTTGTCTCTTTAGATTAGTAGTTGAGCTTCTCATGCCCTTGTTAATTAGAAAATCAGTTTTGGAGCAGCTTATGGTGTAGTAATAGATGGCAGTGTTATAAGTCTACAAGCATCCCAACCAGTATGTCAACATTTCCAGCCTTTAACATTATTTCGAGAAATCTATTCAAAAGGGAAAATCAGATTTTAATAGAGTTCCATGATGTCCAAAACCTGCATGTACTTCTAAGTTCTACAATAATATCCCTTATCAAGAATTCATCAATTATTTTCTCTTCAAGTCTTAGTAAGGCATCAGATATTAGGGCAGTTTCAAATGTGATCATGCACTCCAAATAGATCAGATTTGCATAAGAATGAAATAGGGGAAAATGATTTTCAAAATCAAAGCAATTTTCCACTCTCACAAAACAAACTTCAAGATTTTCTTACAAAGAGTTGGGAAATGCAAGCAACGGAAATAAACTTCAGCCTCAAGCAATGTTTCATTAACTCCAAGATGCAAGTTTTAAATTTTGAATCAGTTTCATGCCATAATAGAAGACTTTGTGCCCAATGGATAAGTATGCAGGCCACTGATCAACTCATCTAGTAGTAAGATATCTCTGAGAGGTCACCAAATTGTTATCCATATTTATTCCACCCCCCTACACAAGATGAAATCCAAATTTTGATCTAAAATGGGAAAATGGTCTAGATCAGTGTATTTTGGTGTAGTGCGGCTTGGGGAAGTCTGGATGACACAAAAGTGGACAGAAATTGGTTCTTTGGCACCAAATTTGGACGAATTTGTATTTTGGTTGACCACCTCCCTTGTTTATCAGCTAACTTGGTCGCTTATACCGCAACTAGAATGTGTGCACGAGGGTTAATGGTTTCTCGATGGGTTGCTTAGCCTGATTTGTAAAGGAGGGATGGGTTTTCCTTGTTATGTGGTGGCAGAGTATGAATTGGGTCTGAGGGGCTTCAATGGAAAAGGGTCATGTGAAGATTTTGTACTCGCATTGATCAGCGGGGCTGCAAACAAAAGGGAGAAACTCTAAAAGGCTTAGGTAGCAGTATAAGTCAATGCATTTAGGGGTCTTTAGCACTTCTGAACCAAAAAACCTTATTCCACCATCTCCAAGGTTCCCCGCACCCCCAAGCAATCTGACCAATGAAGGACATGGAAACATGAAAAAGATAAGGGGAAGCAAATGAAATGTGGAAAAATAGTGACTACGAGGAACTTGAAGGTAAAGAGAACCTAGAGAACATGTGCCACGCATTCCTCATTTAACCGATTTTACCGAAAATCAAAACAAAACCACCCCCTTTTTAATGCGGACTGGGAAATTAAATCAGGAACAAAGGCCAAGATTTTTATATATGGGAAACATGAGTACTCCAATCCTATAAGCCAATGACAAGATGGCATGTGGCCAAAGGAGAAAGAACACCCAAAATCAATGAATTCAACCAAGTATGGGGTCGTGGGGACAGGTAAAAAGAACACAGAGGCCCGAAAAACTAAGAAAATAAACCAAAGGAGATCTAAAACCCGTATTCCATTTTCTCCCTCCAAAAATCACTATTTTTAGTGAATTTTTTCCAACATGCTTGTATTTTCATCCTCTTCCTCCTGAAATAATAAAAAATCTAGAGTTAGTGGAGTAGTTAATGGAAAAGACCAAGAAAACATTCAGATTCAAAAAACATGTACAAGGTTGAATAAATGAATTAAATCATAGGGGGGTCGACTTTCTTACTTAACAAGGCAAAGGTACTTCAAATTATGGCTTCAACAGGGCACTCCATGACTGTTCCAGTTCATTAAATGCATTTTTGTGGTGGTTGAAGATGAAACTTGAGTCTCTCTCTCTCTCTCTCTTTCTTGATATATGGTAAAGTAGGCTCATTTGGGGGGGGGGGGAATTCAACCTCTTTATTTAAGCTTCTTCCCTTCTCTTCAGGTATTACAGGTGTTATAAGCTGAGAATCTACCATTTTGGATCATTTGACAAGATATTTTCGTACCTTTTTCTCTGAATGTAATGAACGGTGTCAACTTTGGAGCAATATAATAAAGCTTGTGGTTAATATTCAACCCTTTCTTGTGTTTCCTTGCATTATATGACCTCTACTCTAAAAATTTAAGGTAATGTGTGCATTCCATGGTTTCTCTTATGCTCTGAATGGTTGTATTTCACTGAATGGATGTTACAAGTGTGTGTGATAGACTGTGAAGTTGTAGACATCCTCTCTATTTCCCATTTTCACTCTAATATCAATTTTGGAGAGTTTTGAACCATCCTTTTCTTGGTACCATCACCCCCTAGTGTAGGATATTATTACTTTCATGTTATTTCCTCTTCCATAGTCCCTTGGAAATGATAGAATAGGATTGCATACTAGGTTCCCCTTCATTATAGTTAGTTGTTGCACTAGATTAGGGTAAGAACCAACTTTCTATGGAAATTTGTCTCATTTGCAAGGTCCCACAACTTGAGACAACTCCATGTTTGTCAAGTTACACTGATTTCCCAACCATTAACCTGCAAGCATTCATGGTGTTGTTATTTTGACATAACAATTATTTTGGTCATGATATGCTTGAAGCTGAGAACATTTATCAGGATCACATCCTCATCTGTAGATTCAATGACTTTTGGCCTAGCCTTCCAGTCCTCCATGAATGGATCTCAAAAAATTGGCATCCTCTTCTTGAAGGAAGGTTAGAAATCTACGCTTGTGTAAGGGGAACTTCCATTTTTGTTTTTAATTCAATAGCCGATTAGGATACCATAGTAAAAACTCTCTGGGCATTTCAATCTCACTATCTTTTTATGGTACCATGGTTCCCCTCATTTAATCCAACCATCGAATCTTTTTATCACAAACCGAAGCACTCTAGGAAATATTTTAAACATTGAATCCCACACCATTGATTTTACCCATACAACTTACAACCAAATTTTGGTTGAGCTTGATACCTCAAAGAACCTCCCTGGTAACATTAAGCTCAAATTTCAAAACAAAACTTAGACATAGCCTCTTGATTATGAAAGTATGCCTTTCAAATGCAGAAGATTCTTCACTTTAGGATACATAGTTGTTGATTGTGTGATGGTAAAGCGTAGGATTGAGAAATCCACTTAGTGGGAAAATGCTCTCCCAGATCATGTCTCTCTTGATGTTAAGTGAGATTTAGACTCAAAATAATATTTGGAGGACTTAGTTGAAATGGTTCCTAAAACTCCACTTATAGAAATCTTAGTGGAAGGAAACAAGGAAAACTTAAATGTTAAAACTCATGATAACAAAATTGTATAACCAAAAGTCAATGAAGCAGCTAACTGTAGACACAAAATATATGCACTTGGCTACATTTCTAGGTCCTAGAGCATGCTAATATATACATGATCCTAAGCAAGAAAACTAGTAATTGACAATGTCTTTTGGGCCTTTTTATTTTTTTGTTATGCTTTTATTGACCTTGTGCACCCTACAACCCTATCACTATTTGATTTATTTATATTTTATGGCCTTGGACATTATCACATAGTTAGGAAACTAGCGCTCAAGTGCTCATGTCCCTCCTCGGCACTCCTAACCCTTTCTCCCCTTTTCTCACTCTTTTGGGTCCCTTTTACTTCTTGGGAATATTTTATACTTTTGGTTTGGCCTTTCAGTTGTCAATCACAAAATTCAAACAAGAGAATCATATATATACGTAGTTATAGCTCTCATATAAGGGACCAAGCACTAGCATTATCTACTATCACCTAAGTTTGCATCCAAAGGCATAAGAGCATCTCAAATCATACATCTAGCACACTCATTTAGGGGAAAAGGGTTGCATCACTTCTATATACACAGTGTAGACACCTATATTCCACTTTTGCAATCTTATTGTCAAAACACACACAGAGTACTCTCACTCTTACCATTCTATTATAATTAGTGATTTCCGCTAATTAACTAACACTTTTCCTCTTTTCTAGTTAATTAACACTACTTTTCTAATTATCCACCCTTTTCCACATTCAGGATGCCAATCGGCATCAAATTGTAAGTTGTTATCCTCTTCCATGTGACAATTAGCGTTATTATCTAATTAAGCCTATTTTTCTCTTGTTTTGGTCAATATACCCTACTATTGGCTTAAACCCCTCTTCTAACCACTCAAAGTCACCCTATTTCTCTACACAACATCTCAGCAAGCTTCAAAATCTTATCCTAGCCTCCTATTTGACCCTAAGTGGTTGATTAAGGCTCCACACCTCTTAATCACTTGATAATTGACTAATTATGATTAGCAAAGCTTAATCATGATTAGCAACTCTAATTCTTCTTTGTACTTTTAGTCCCACGTGCACTAAGATGCAAGTTTTCCTCACAGGAAAAACTATAAATAAGAGTAAGTACTACCCTCCAAAGACACACCATGCTTTGATTGGTAGTCTCCCATAATACATATTTTAAAGAGCTTAAACTCCTTTAAGGATTCACATTCTCTTCTTTGCCTAAAGCCTTCATTATGGTAAGTAGGATAATATCTTGCATGGCATTGTAGTCTTGTGCTAGAGATATCTTCTCACCATTTGTTGAGTAACAATCATTCCCAATTTAATTTCTCCTAGATTTATTTAGGTCTATGTTAGTTAATCAAGCATACTAGTAGGCATGCTTATATGTTAGATGTTAGTTTCATTTAATCTCCATTGTTGTGTTATTAATATTTTATCAATTATGTTTCATTCCTTAGCTTTGCACTTAACTTAAGGTCATTATAGTGTTGATCTTGCTTTAAACTAGTTAATTTGTGCCAAAAGCTTGGGGTGATATCATTTGGCATGCCCAGTGGGACTCCAACCCCATTTGTATTTACTCTCAATCTTTTTAACATACTTTTAAAAGTTTTTCATTTCAAGTCTTCTTAGATTAGCTTCAATTTCTTATATTAGATTCAAGGTTTTCTAGGTTAGTTTCAAAGCATTCTAGTTTACTTTCAAAGTTTTCTAGAGTAATGTCAAAGTTCCTAGATTAATTTCGAAGTTTTCAAGCTTTTCAAAGTTTTGTAGATCAATTTTTATAGCTAGGTAGTTATTTCAACTAGATTAATGGTAGAATTTTTGTTTTAATGTTCTTTACAGGATATAAGGAGACGAAGCCCTGTCAAAATTTCTCCAAAATACCAAAGATTTGATACTTTTTAAGAAATTTTTCACAAAATTCAGATTTTGATCACCTACAGAAAAGGGCCATGTCTGTGCTTAAAAGCTAACACCTCTACATCAATAACCATGCTTATGCATTAAATAGTGTGTCTGTGCATCAAATATTGCACTTGTGCCTCTATCGACACGCATGTGCATCATTAGATTTTTTCCCTCTATGTCAGCCTTATTCCTATGCTTCGAAGCTTGCACCTATGCCTCTCTGGCCGTGCATGTGCACTACTGATTGTGGGAGACTGACAGACCTGTGCTTATGCTTTGAAGCTTGCACCTGTGCTTCTAGGGGTGCGCATGTGCTTCAAGACCTAATCTTGTGCATTAAGGTCCACACCTGTGCATTCACCTAAAAAAATTTCCAAATTTCATGATTTTGTATTTCTATGTTTTTAAGGTCCCTGTCATTTTTTAGAAGTTTTTAGTTGTTTTTTGTCAAATTATTGATTTTAGAGAAATATTCCTAACAAAATTGACTTAGGGTTTGATACATAACTTTTCATTCTTTGTATGAGTTTGGAATAGGGTGTGCATGTGCACTACTGATTGTGGGAGACTGACAGACCTGTGCTTATGCTTTGAAGCTTGCACCTGTGCTTCTAGGGGTGCGCATGTGCTTCAAGACCTAATCTTGTGCATTAAGGTCCGCGCCTGTGCATTCACCTAAAAAAATTCCAAATTTCATGATTTTGTATTTCTATGTTTTTAAGGTCCCTGTCATTTTTTAGAAGTTTTTAGTTGTTTTTTGTCAAATTATTGATTTTAGAGAAATATTCCTAACAAAATTGACTTAGGGTTTGATACATAACTTTTCATTCTTTGTATGAGTTTGGAATAGGGTGTGTATGTTCTTCCCTTGCACTTAGTGTGATCTTGGGAATCAAAAGCACTTCTAAACCACGTTTTTCTATCTTAGAGTAAGTAAGAATAGTCATTATTCATTTTATGCCTTGTGGAATAAATTTTCATTTTTGACATATGTTTAATATTTTAGTTTAAGATATTTTTACTTCATAAATAATCAAGGCTAAAATTTGTGTATGCTCTTCCCTTACACCTAGTGTGATCTTCGGAACCAAAAGAAATTTTAGGCTTTCATTAAGGAGCACTTGGATTAATTGGGAATAAACCTTGTTTTACAAATTTTTATGGTGGTTATTTGATTTACAATATTTTTCATTGTTATATAGTTGAGTTTCTTGTTGTGTATGCTCTTTTCTCGCATCCTTGGACAATCTTCAAAATCAAAAACAGCACTTAATCCTCTTTCTATGATATTGTGGATATTTTTTAACTACTAATCATTTGTTTGAAGGACCTCACGCTTGTCAAAGAAATAAGGGCTCTCTTCAAACCAAACTCTAACATTCACGTGTGATTGTAGCTTTCCAAAAGGAGTACAACAAAAACCACATTAAGCTTCAAAGATAAAAAAATAGACCACATTAAACACACTGTCTTTGCAAGTTTTGGTTAAGAGCTATGGCTCGTCCACTTAACTAGGACATAACTCTTTTAGCATAAATATTAAGCTACAACCATGGGGGTGGTCTTAGGAACCCTAAAGTAGTCCACACATTGAGGTAACCTCATGGACAAAATAGGAAAGTCCTCCAAATACCCAATTGACTAGTATTCCTTGAAATTTTAGAGTCAAATATATCCGTATCGCGACCCCTGTGAAAGTATAACTGAACACACTTCAGTTATCATTATACTAAAGGGGGTAAAGTAAATCTGAGATAATCCTTGGGAAATCTTGGTAAATCGAGCTCACTCTAGATATCTTGTGACAACCTAAGTGAGAGAACTAATAGGAAACTTGTCAGCTTAGGGCCAATTTTGTCTTAGATAGGTACACTTGAGAGCTCTCACAAAGTGACAACTTTTTTGGATTCAAACTCTTGTTTTTTGAACAAGGGAAATAATCTCTTGAAGTTGAAACCGCGTGACATTTCATCATGAAACCTACAACATGTTAATTTACTCTAGTTTTTCATTTTCTATAAGGCAAGGTGAAATTTTAGCAAAGTATACTTAGTTTGTTTCATCCTCATTTGGTCTACCCCTTTGTTCTCTTGTTTCCCTTTTCAGAAAAAAAATAGTAAATGACATATACAGATACCGCTAGGAATAACGTGTCCACCACTTTTTTAGTCTACTTGCATGAATAGGTTGCAATTTCAGAATGCAAGTGTTAAAAGTGTGAATAGTACTTGTTCATGTCCTAGTAGGCCCCTTGTCTCAAACCCACATTGAGACTTATTATCATTGTATTTAGGTTGTCTTATTATTTTCTTCCTTAGAGTTGTTACGTTTCTCACATTATAGCTTTATAATTGTGATACTTAAATTTTGTTTCCGTTGTGGAACTTGGTTTAAGTATCCATATTGTAGTGTTACACTACTCACACGGGTAATAATTCCCTAGTATAGTTAGGCTTAGTTTTTACAACGATGGAGAGGATTAGCTAGTTGCTTTCCTTGCTCCATACCCAAAAAATAGTTAATAGGTATATTTGTTGCCAACCTCCATCTAGACATCACGTTCCACTTGCAAATGCATTGTGGTAGCATGTTTGAAGAGTTAATTGAAAAAGGGACTCAAATCGAAAAAGCATTGTTAAATAGAGGAATCCAAAAGCCCTTTTCAAGAGATCATAACAATTCCAAAACTAATGATAAACCAATTTTTTTTGCTAATAAGAACAAAAACATTGTTAATGATGGAATAATTGACAACAAAAGAGTACAAGCCATTCAAAACCACACACCTTTAAAGCTTACAAAGGGAGCTCCAGCCACGGAGTATAAATGTTGTACCTTCACTCCCCTTTCTGACTCTATCTCATTAATCTTAAAATAGTTAGAGGCCGTCAATACGGTTCAGTACCCTGAAGTAAAACCCTATGGGGATGATGCATATAAAAAATCATGGTTTAGGGAGAATTAATTTTGTGGATTTTATCGTGTTAAGGGTCACAAAACTGACAAATGCTTAAGATTAAAGCATTACATTCAAGACCTAATTGATAGTGGTGATATAGAGACAGGTGTTGCTGCCCCTACCAAATATCCAAATGAAGAACTAGGGATTTTTAAGGAACCTTTCCCCAAGAATAATAATAAAGGAAAGGAAAAGTCAGATCGGGGACAATCATCCCAAAATAAAAATACCAATTATGTATCAAATAAAGAACATTTCGATTCTTTCATAGGTTGTTTAGATTAACCAATTGATCATGTACACATGATTAATATAATTACAAGAGAGTGTGTCGTGATAACACGATGGGATCGTCTTTTTTTTTCATAACCTTCTCCCCCTCCTCCTCAAGAAATTCACTATGATGTCTTAGATCAATTAGAAAAAACAATGGATAAGATTTTGATCTTAGACCTTCTAAAGATTTATAATGTTCATAAAGACATCTTATATAAAACCTTACAAAGCTCAGGAGTGTCAGTTGATGTTGACCCAACACACTTACAAGCTATGGTAGAGAAAATATCTCCCTTAGAACACATAACTTTCAGCCCCATGGAAGCCTTAGGATAAAATCCCTCTCACAACCTGCCCTTACACATTGAAGTAATAATCAAATGTAAGAAGGTCAAATGAGTGCTTGTGGATGGAGAATCGGGTCTTAATATTTGTACTCTTAAACTAGTGCGTTAGCTAGGATGCACAGAAGCTGATTTGGAGAAAAAGGTCATCACCATCAAGGCATTGGATAATAAGGAATGAAAATCAGTTGGTATGATCACTTTTACACTGGAAGTAGGTCCTATAAATCAAGATACCAAGTTCCACGTCCTACACTTGGAGCTACCTTACAACATCTTACTCGGTCATCCATAGATTCATGCCATGCAAGTCGTACCTTCCACATACCATCAGTGTTTAAAGTCTCATTATGAAGGAAAAACTCTCACCATTCAGGGAGGCCCTCAACCTTTTGCTCATTGCATAGCATTATCAGGTTATTTCCCCACTATCTATGAATGTCCTTCTACAGAGATAGTTATTCCTATCCAATCTGAGGCTCTCGCTTTAAGAGTGGATCTTGACACCTTGTCTCACAACGACAGTGGCGCTTTCACCTCATAAACTCCTTTTGCTACATATGAGATGAAGGTTATACCAAGTGGTTGTGGAGAGTATAATCTACAGTAGGCCCTCATGGTTCAAAATGTTCCTCTATCAGCCCAAGCACATGGTAGACCATGTTATAAGTTCCAATGATCTAGGAAGAATTGCCCTTTCAAGAATGTCACTCCAGGTGGCTTACCAGAGGATGAACGGATACTTCCTGATATTTTTATTCATCCTCAAGATAATGAATTAGTGTTATGCTAAAAATCATCTAGGTATATTATTTCTAACCGCATAATGCTTACTATGAGGTATAAAGGACATGGTTGTGGCCATCAAGAACAAGGTACATTGGAAGATCTTCCAATACCTCTTCACATAGTAGGTAAATCAGGTCTAGGCACTCATTTATATTACATTCACCCTTCAGTTGATGAGTATGCTTCTTCTCATCTTGAGGATATTTTATCTATAGATTAAAAAAAATAGATTCCCGGTGTAGTGTTTATGAAGACCTCACCACCACGAACCTATTTTCTGACATGGCTGTCCTAACCATAACACCCACCGTATCCACTATAATCTAGTCACCGAACCTCATTTACCCATAACTTGTGAACGAGGACCCACAAAAACATATAGCAGTTGATGTGTTTCTGAAAGAAGAGGTTATTAGATAATTTCTAGGAATCATAGACAACATCCCAAGAGATGACCACAAGAAAAGCTCTTCCATTCATCTAAATGCATGTGTGTACTTCAGAGAGAGGGTAGAATTATGTCATCACATATGTAAAAAAGAATGCAAGGGAAAAATTTCCACTGAAAAGACTTGCAGAAAAAATAAATCCAAGTCCTGTAGCGAAAACCTCTTTGAGGAGCTTGTGGACAAACAAGCTGAAAAACCTATGGATAAAATAGTACACCCAATGAAAGATAAAGATCATATGGAATTTCCTTTAGAAGAAGAAGATCTTAATCTCCCTCCAGACCCTATGCACATGGAATATGCATCCAAGCTACTGGTAGAAGAGCCTATAGATGTCAACATCGGCACAAAAGAGCTTCTTTGGATTGTTAAGTTAGGAGCTTCTCTTTCAACTAGAGAATAGAAAATCTTTACATCACTCTTAAGAGAGTTTGTAGATAGTTTTGATTGGTCATATGCAAACATGCCAGGACTTGATCCTGCCTTAGTGTTCCACAATTTAGTTTTCCACCTAGATGCCAAGCCTGTAAATAAAGATCTTCGAAAGATGCATCCTCGTGTCACCTTGCTAGTCAAAGAAAAGTTGGAATGGTTATTAGAAGTAGGCTTCATCATCCCTATAGACTACTCATAGTGGATCTCTAATGTGGTTACAGTACAGAAAAATGCCAGTCGGTATTAGAGTGTGTACCAATTTCAGAGAAATTAATAAAGCTTGTCCCAAGGATGACTTATGTCTCCCTAAAATCGACATGATTGTTGATTTGACTACTAGTTATGAAATGCTATCACTCGTGGATGGATTCTCAAGTTATAACCAAATAAAAAATGCAAAGGAGGATCAACACAAGATAACTTTTACCACCCCATGGGAAACATTTTGTTACCAATTCATGCCATTTGGCCTCAAGAACACAGGTTCGACATATCAACAGGAAATGACGGTGATATTTCATGATATTATTATTTATATCATGGAAGATTACGTAGATGATATAGTGGCAAAATATAGAACTTGTGAAGACCACCTAGAAATATTACGACACATCTTTCAATGTTTAAGAGACTACAAGATCCGTTTAAATCTGAAGAAGTGTGTTTTCAGCGTATTATCAAGGAAACGTCTAGGGTTCATTGTATCTAGGAGAGGAATAGAAGTAGATCCGGAAAAGGTTGATGCTATAATAGAAATGCTTCCTCCTACCAACATCATACAATTACTGAGCTTACAAGAAAAGATACAAGTCATTAGGTGGTTTATCTCTCAGCTAGCAGACAAGTGTCACACCTTTACGCATCTACTTAAAAAGGATGTAAGTTTTCAATGGGGACCAGAGAAAGCAACAAGCTTTCACCTTGCTCAAAATTTATCTAGCTAAACCCCCTATTCTAATGCCACCCACAGTAAGAGAACCCTTGTTACTATACATCTTTGTGACACAATTTTCTATTGAGGCATTGTTGGCCCAATATGATAAAGAACAAAGAGAAAAATTTGTATACTACTTGAGTAGAACATTGATAGCATATGAGCTCAACTACCCACGGATAGAAAAGTCTTGATTGGTTGTGGTTTTCATTTTCCAGAAGCTATGTCACTATTTACTAAATCATAAGGTCAAACTTATTTCAAAAGTGGACCCATTAAAATATTTTTTGTCAAAGCCCGCACTCACAAGAAATATGGCCAACTGGATCATATTACATAGTGAGTTTGAAATTGAATATGTGCATCATAAATCTTTAAAGGGATAAGTTCTAGCGGATCAACTAGCAGAAGCTGCACTACCAGGTACTGAAGCTTTGAATTTGGATCTTCCAGACACATCTACAATGTACCTTAAAGAATCAGTCATATGGCATCTATACTTTGATGGCTCCTTTACCTATCATGGGCTAGGTTTCAGAGTTGTGTTAATCACTCCTACAGGAGATTTGATTCCATAAGCATTCAGACTGGAATTCCAATGTATAAACAACATAGTAGAGTATAAAGCTCTCATCGCAGGGATGAAGCTAGCTATTAAATGGGATGTCAGACAAGTCAATTGTATTGGTGATTAAATGCTCATTATAAAATAGGTCACAGATGTATACAAAGTAAAAGATGAGAAAATTCTCCCATACAAAAGAATAGTTGATTCCATGAAGGAGTACTTTGAGAAAATAAAATTTGAGAAAATACCCAGAGCATAGAACAGAGCAGTGGATGTTATGGATACAGTAGTATCCATGTTAAGCATTCCACCAAGACGGAATGCTATTCCATTCTTCATTGAGCATCTAATAATTCCAGCGTATGATGTCCCACAGTCCTATTTGGAAAATGAGGTTGTTGGTCCCTTTTCCCCATCGTATTTTGAAATTTTCAATTACCTCCATGATGGAACCTTTCCCACAAATATTTTCTGTATCAAAAAATGAAGCCTCATCCAGCATATAGCACATTATACCCTACTTGAGGGAACCCTATTCTGTCAAGGCTACGATGGGAATCTATTGCGCTATTTAAATTCGGATGATTCCATCAAAGTGATTAAAGAGTTGCACAAAGGCCTCTGCGGATATCATACTAATGGAATTGTTCTAATCAAGAAGATACTCATAGTAGGCTACTATTGTCCTACCATGGAACATGACTACTATAACTATGTGAATAAATGCGTAGATTGTTAGAATTACAGAAATTTCATACATGAGCTGACACAATCCTTGCAACCAACCATGACACCCTATCCGTTCTCAAAGGGAGGTCTCAATCTAATAGGAAAAATTAACCCAATCTCCTCATATGGACACAAGTTCATTATAACTAAAACTGAATACTTCACAAAATGGGTAGGGGTTGTTCCTCTTACCTATGTTGAAGGTTCCCAAATTAAAAAAATTATAATTAACCATATCATTTGCCATTATGGTATCCCATCTTCTACTATAACTTGTAATGGTACGCCATTTAAGAATAAAACTGTGAAAGCCCTCTGCAAGTGTTTCCAAATATCCCTCAAGTTTTCAACCCCTTATTATCTCCAAGGTAACGGGAAAGCCGAAGCTTCCAATAAAAATCTCATTCACATTATGGAGAAAATGGTGAATATAACAGGCTGTAATTGGCATTTATAGATTCACCTATCCCTATGGGCATTCCGAACCTCTATCTGCACTCCTACAGGTGATACCCCATACTCCCTAGTATTCGGCTTGGAAGTTGAGCTACCTATAGAGATCGACAAAGATCCCCTCTTTGTGTATCAAAGCTAAGGGATTACCTGAATGAAGAAGAGGACTACAAAGTAGCTCGACTGGTAGAGTTGGATCTACTAGATGAAAAATGACTTCACGCCCTCAATCACCTTAAAGTGTATCAGGATCTAGTCCGAAAAAGCTACAAAATAAGAGTAATACCTCACCAATTTGAGGTAGGAAACTTGGTGTTAAAAGAGAATCAGAAAAACACCAATAAGGATTGTGAACAGAAAGGGAAGTTTGAGCTCAATTGGTTAGGGCATATGTTGTGGTGGCCAAGTTTGGTTTAGGTGCCTATAAACTTTCTTATTCAAATGATGAAGAGCTATGGGAACCCATGAATGCAACGCATCTTAAGAAATTCTACGCTTAGACGCGGGGTTCTTAAAATATCAGAAAATGACTAAAAAGTATAAAAATATAAAAAGAAAAAGAAAAATAAACAGGTGCATCCAATAGTGAAAACCACACAATGGTGGTACGTTGGACAAGTCTGTTGATGAAAACTAGTTTCTAACGCCAATGGAGGGTCCATTGTTCAAAATAATTTCAAGTTTAGGAATAGGTTATTTTTGTCTTAAGTTGGTTCTTCCCTTCGTCTGAGTCTCTTGTGAGATTGTCACTCTTTTCCCTGATTCGGCTGATCCAACATTTTGAATGCAAAGAGTTTACCTTTGAAAGAGCACATCTCCGACTGGGGTAAACTCTGCAGCGTCACTTTTATCACATACCTCATGGAATTTTGCCCTTGTATATCCCATCTAAAGCTGGGGGCATCCACGTTTCTTCCTTGTATTTACATGTTCTCTTTGAAAATGTTCTTAGAAATTGTAAAAAACATTCATGAACAGTTGAAAACTCCTAAACAATGGAAAATTGTCTTAGAGATAAAGCCCAAAACATTCACATACGTTTCATAGAAAAGAACAAAAACAACGAAAAACATCCCAAAAATTGTCCCACAAAAACAAGTTGAGTAGTTTGCTTACTTTAGTTGTTGGTTTGTATGGTTTTTAGTTGCATAGATTTTTCATATTGCATGCTTTAGATTAAATTCAGTTGCTTACTTAGACGGAATATTACTTTCATGTGTAGTTCATTACATTGAATTCATCTTATATGCCATGATTGTGAATAAATGTGTTACTTTGATTAGATTGATTTAGCTTATGCATGTTATTGTTTGCTTGTACATTTTGTATCATTTCATCATCACATTAGGTATACCATCACATCTATACATCATATATTAGAAAAAATGCTAAGTAAACATCACACATGTATGCTAAGGCTAATCATAAATTACCGTATCATCAATGGGGCAAGAGGGTTTGCACATGATTGCAAATCTATCCCCCCCACACCAATATCAAAAATAAAAAATATTTTATTTAAATTATCTCATCAGCTCACAATATGACATTGGTTAAAGCTATCTCGTCTATTTAACAACATGTGATACAAAATATAAACATACAGATTAAACATGATATCTCATAAAAAAATGTGATACATCGGTAATCCATTTATCATCATACATCATCAAAAATATAAATGTCTGTGTATAATACAATGTATCTCAAAAAGTGCATCTTATATAATGAATCATCATGGGCATCTATACAAAAAAATGTGCCTTCATCACGAGGCATAGCCAAAAATAATACATAACGTACATTTGTACAAAAAAATGTGCCTTCATCATGAGCCATAGTAAAAAACAGTACATATAAATCCATACAAAATTCTGCCTTCATATCGAGGTGATACACCAAAAATATACATCCAAAACGTAAGGTTACCCATGACTCGAACCCTCTCTGGGGCTACCTGGTACAGGTCTACCAGTAGGAGGTGGCATCGTAGATACTGACAGTGGAGGGGGTGTTGCGTCGTGTTGTTCTAAACCACACTGCTCTGAGGCCTACTATACTAAAGGACCCTATATGGATCGCATTGATCGTGATGACCTCTACCCTCTAGATCATGAAAAACCACCAAACATTTATCTGATCTCAGTAACTCTCTTCTTGGCTAGGATAGCCGCATGATACTGCATCTTATGATATGTAGACTCCGCTGCTAAGGAGGCACTCTGACTAATCAATAACTATACTCTAGATGATGTACCTACCTGCTGGAGCATATCTTGCTCTACCCTCATGCTAGCCAACTCTATTCGCAACTGGCTAATAGTGGCTTTGTCCGCTACTACCTGGGCCCTATCAGCCACAACCTAGTCCCTCTCTTCTTATAGTTATAACACATATACAGTAGCCTAGTCCCTCTCTAGCATGGCCTCTATCCTCTCTACTATGGCCTGGTATCACTCCATAATGAGTTGATCCCTCTCTGTTATGGCCTAGAGTTGTAAGGCCACTACCTTCTGTAATTATTGTTGTAAGGCAGCCTTCTGTCCACCAATTGGTATATCATGTAAATCCTCATCCATTTTCTTCTCTCCACCCCTGCTATCTCCTACATCTCTCAGTGGACTATGTGGTGGACTCACGTGGGGGTGATAAAGGTACCTAAAAGAGTGCCTGTAATGGAACCTTCTGAGGCATCTGTGGTGCCACTACTTGGGGTTGCACTACTCTCTGTTTCCACACTACTACCTATGGCTACACCACTAATTGTTACTGCATAAGAAATTTTTGATGAAAAAACACTTGTTGGGCACTAACTCCTATCTATAGCCCTCCTTATGGATCTGCCTATGCCCCAGAAGCTAGACCCTGAAACCCATGTGCCTTTGCATCTAATACCTCTTGTGGGATAGTCAAATGGCGGGGTAACACTACGACATACCAACATGTATAATCATGTGTAGTACCAAGATCCATAATTTGTACACGTTGTACCCAAGGCTGGGAAACCACCTGTAAGAAGTTGGCATGAGCTCGGCCTAACCTACTCTGGGGCCCCATATCAAATATCTCCTTGTATTGGTGAGTATACCACATCTCATCTCTGGGAATCCCTTGAATGATTCCAAATTTTCGTTGAACTTGGTATACTCTATAAAGCTCCATAATTCAACTCCTACTCCCAAGAAGGAATTGATCAACCATCACTATGCAAAGCTCACTTGCATCCTCGGGCCACTGATACAACTTATAGGGTCGTCATGTAATCATATGAGGTCATAGCCCATCAAACTCACACCTATAAAAATTATTATCCCCTATATGGCCACGGATATCCTCTCCAATTGGGACCTAGCCCATAATAAAGGGTTCTCCTATAACTCAAGACCTCAATAACCATGTAGTATGATCGATCGCGATATGGTCCCAGGCACATATCTGCAGCAAGGTCGGATGGCCTATAGACCTCTGGTCATGGTAAGCTATCAAATGAAGATCTATGTATAAATGGGCCAATATACACTGACCCCAGCAATAAACCTCTCCCTGTAGAAGGTCGTGAATCACTCCAATGAGGCCAAGGGGAAACCGAGCACCAGTCTTGTCAGGTAGTAGTATGTCCCTGACAAGACCCAGTAGAAACACTGAAACTCGGCCTATCCATTGATCGGTCATGCACCTCCTAACAAATATTGTCATAGCTTGTCGGGGTATGTCTATCACACCAAATAGCTCGGCTATGCACCAATCAATACGGTCCTCAAAACCATCGTAAGTGATCAAACGACCCTGTATAGGAACTCGTAAGATCTGCCACACATCCTCTAAGGTAATGCTCATCTCACCAGTAGGTAGACAGAATGTTTGGATCTCACTCTGCCATCTCTCAGCCAAGGTTGCGAGTAGGATATGGTCTAAAGTAGTTTGGGGCATGTGAGCCATGTGGGCTAGACCAATAACCTCTAATGTAATCTCTAGATAAATATGATCACAACATCTAAATGTTGCTTCGTAGGCTTGGAGCCGTACATGTCACTCCCGCATCTCTAACCTACCTAGGTCCTCCTCCAACACCAGTCAGATCATTTAATTATAGTATTATTCTTCTATTCTAACTCTATCATTTAATTCTTTTATTTTCATCCCTTTCTAACACCTAGGGTTTGCAAAAAAACTTGTGTTTCTCTTCCAAAAAGGTATTTTAGTATGACTTTGTGCACTGGCACGCCCCTGGCAGCACCAGCGCGCCCCTTTATGCACATGTGCATACACGCCCATGCCCCCCATGTGCAAATGCATGCACGCCCCTTCCTGGCTCCTCTTTCTTGTACTGGCACACCCCTTTGGGCATAGGCGCATGTGCGCCCATGCCCCCCTATGTGCAGGTGTATGCACACCCCTTCCTAGGTCCTTTTCCATGCACTAGCACACCCCATACTGCGTAGGCACATGCACACCCCTACCTCATGTCAACAGTAAGTGTAGGTGCACCTCTACATGCACATGTACAAGCACACCCATGCATGGTGCAGCGCAGCCGCGTCCTATAGTCGCACCCATGCATGGACCTAACCTAAAAATCCCTATTTCTACCCTAAAATACATGTATTTTAATCCAAATTAAATGTTAATTATTCACAAGGGTAGAGCAAAGATTTGTGTACTTGTGGCCTATCCATTGGGAGCCTCATGTAGTCTCTCATGTGATATGTACGGTGCTTTCGGTTCCGAACTCTCACCATCTTCTCTTGTAGGTCAAAGCTCCGATCACCAATCAAATGGTAAGAAAATGTGGTAAATAAACTTGTCGTAATGGCTTATATACCTATTTTTACCTCCCGTGACATGTTTATCACTCCCGAAGTGCCCTAAGACCATTGTATTTCTTCTAAAAACCCTCTAACACTTGCTGCGATGATTATTTTTAATAAATAATTATTTTTGACATGTTTTCGCTACACTAGGCATATTTTTGCTTCCTGGCGGCCTTTTCTACTACGTGGGGCATATTTTTTCCTTGTGGTCACTGTCAACATTGTTTCATGACTTCATTATTTCTTCCATAATAATTTATTCTGTAAAAAAATAAAAATTTGAAAAAAAACCCAAAAAATTTCCAAAACAAAAATCTATAAAATCATTCAAAATCCAAACAATTGTAAAAATTAGTAAACAGCGTGCATACAGCTGAAGCTTGTATCACTAGCATTATACTCAAACATCGAAATTGGTCCTACAAAACTATATTTTTGAAGTTCTCACTTGTTCTTGTCTCAATCGACATGCAGATCATTGTGATCTACCACCATTAACAAAGTTGGGTATGTTTATTATGTCAGTACTCCCGCGCAATAATGAGGTGTCAGGTACTATGTCATAATGCATGAACTCTTTCCATGGGACTACTTGTGTCCTTCATTTTTCCCTTGCATGTGTTATTGCTTGGGGCATCATTTTTAACCCCTGTCATTACAACACAAACATTTAGGAACTACAGCTTGATAACAAAAACATTGGTACAACTATCTTGAATGTTGTTTGTTTGAATATATGGGATTGTGCTTGTTTATCTTTTAGGTTAGCTGGTTTACTTTCTCGTATTGCATTACATTCAATGTATGTTACATGGAGTTAAGCATCATTTTTCCTTTCTCGTATTGCATTGCATTAAATGTATGTTGTATGGAGTTACACATTTTTAGTAGTAAACAATTGTTCGTAATATAGCTTTTCATGTTAGTTACACTTTCATTTATTTTAAATAAAGTTCGATGATGTAGATCATAGGGGCTACGTGATGAAATAAGGTTGCACATTGAAGACCAAATACAAAGATGAGCATGTTCCTATCCTCCACTTCTATTTATTGTCACTCATAATTTTTCTTCTACATCACTTGGGGCAATAAACAACCATGTTTATCCCTATATTTTTCTCTTCTAACTAACTAAGGGTTTTTTGAACGTTCTATCCTATTTCTTCTATCCATTTCAATCATCTTTTCGATCGTCGATGGAATTCTTCTATCACCCCATTGACACTTGAGGGGGGCATCCTTCATCCTGTTAATCTTTCTTCAAAAATCTACCTATTTATTTTTGTCTACTATATTTGAAGAGAATTCACTAACTTCACCTCAAACAGGGGCAAATGTAGACACCTATATTCCACTTTTGCAATCTTATTGTCAAAACGCACACAGAGTGCTCTTATTCTTACCAAGTTTGTTATAATTAGTGATTTCCGCTAATTAACTAACACTTTTCCTCTATTTTGGTTAGTTAACACTACTTTTCTAATTATCCACCCTTTTCCACATTCAAGATTCCAATTGACGGCAAATCGTAACTTGTTATCCTCTTCCGGATGACAATTAGCATTATTAGCTAATTAAGCATATTTTGCTCTTGTTTTGGTCAATATACCCTACTATTGGCTTAAACCAATCTTCCAACCACTCAAAATCACCCCATTTCTCTTTGTAATGTCTCAAAAAGCTTCAAAAGCTTATCATAGCCTCCTAGTTGACCCTAAGTAGTTGATTAAGGCTCCACGCCTCTTAATCACATGAAAATTCACTAATTATGATTAGTAAATCTTAATCATGATTATCAACTCTAATTCTTCTTTGTACTTTTAGTCCCACATGCACCAAGATGTAACTTTTCCTCAAAGGAAAAACTATAAATAATATTAAGTACTACCCTCCAAAGACACACCATGCTTTGATTAGTAGTCTCATAGAATACATATGTTAAAGAGCCTAAACTCCTTTAAGGATTCACATGCTCATCTTTGCCTAAAGCCTTCATATGGTTAGTAGGAGAATATCTAGCATGGCATTGTAGTCTTGTGCTAGAGAGATATTCTCACCATTTGTGGAGTATCAACCATTCCCAATTTGATTGCTCCTAGATCTATTTAGGTCTATGTTAGTTAATCAAACATACTAATAGGCATGCTTAGATGTTAGATGTTAGTTTCATTTAATCTCCATTGTTTTACTATTAATCTTTTATCATTAATGTTTCATTCCTTAGCTTTGCACTTAACTTGAGGTCATTATGGTGTTGATATTGCTTTAAACTAATTAATTTGTGCTAAAAATTTAGGATGTTATCACACAACATAAGAGGGGAAGTCTATTCTATTCCATCACACACATTTGCATCATTGGAGTATTCTAGATCTATCTCGTTATCTTAGTGTAAATTACACAAGGGAATCCTAGGGCATCATTACACACACTCTCATAGAGAACTACATGGAGTCTAAAATGTAGTGCAGCAATTGGTACTAAGTTCACTCTTCGGGTGACCATTAAGGTCAATCTGAATCCACATTCTACATCTTTTTTATTAGATTTGATGTGGTTTTTAGAAAAGTGCAGGTATACAAGTTTTTTTATAGGTTACATGTACATTTAACGATCAAGGAGAGAAATCATAGCAATAACAAGAGACTGATAGTGAAGCTCCCCAGCACAAAATAGGTCATATCTTGATCATCCACATAGACACTAGCACTCAAGCACTCTTGTCCTCCCATGGTCACTCCTATCTTACACATGCTTTAATTACAAAACCTCCAGTGAACTTTGAACACATTGCCTATAGTTTATTCTAATAGTGCTCCTGTAAGGCATATACTAAATAATGACACTAGGGCTTACTATAGTGACTCTTTAACACTTAGACAGTATACTTCAACCTATAATACTCCATTTTTCAGAGATAAGAGGGTACCGATTTTAGGAAAGTTTTGACTATATGCAACATAAATTTTTGAGTCTAACATGGCACTACAGACCAATGCACAACTTTATAGACATCTTAACAACAAATATTCCCCAAAGGACACTTTTGATTCAAAACCCATACTTTGACACTTGATTCTTTAACCATCAATCAGAACATGCACTTTCAATAGACCTTAAAACACTAACTCAGGGAATAGGACTTCTTGAGACTTAACTAACAAAGACCTTTTGCTGAAAATATGAAACTTTTATACTAACTCCATTCTACTAACACTTACCCACCAAGATAACACAAACCCTTTTAATGAATGATATGGAGCTAGACAACATATTGACATACCTTTGACTATAGACACACCTACAACTTTGATCAGCAGCAGCAAATGATGATTCACCTTCAATACAAACCCATGCTTCCTTCAGATGAAGAATGTCTTCTATAATCCTAACGAAGGCATGCAAAGCTCATTAGGTCACTCAAAACAATATATAAGCATTGTAAGGTGTCAAGGATTGTATCCTTTCCCTTTCTGCCTCTGAGATATTTTCACTCTTAGGTATAATAATTTCATCTCCAATGTCTTCATCATTTGATTGAAGACCTGATAAGCACATGTAGTTGTCTCCATTAGCAATTAGGTCTATTGGACCTCTATAACCTATATTAGATTTGATAAACTTGATTTCCACATTCTTGGACTTGTCAACACCTTTTGTTATCATGTTTGACTTGGATTCCTTCTCATTTACATCCTCCGCCCTTTTAGCCTTATCATCCTTAGCAAACACTTTACCTTGACTGATAGATGAATTTAAATTCTAGATCACAACACCTTGATTGTCATTCTAATTGATGTCCTTGACAAATTTAGGGTCTTCTTTCTTAGCTTCAGGCTTAAGGACATCCTTCTTGGCCTTAGAATTTTACATTTCATTCTTAGACTCATTCATAAAATTGATCTTATTTTTGAACAATCTTCCATCTTACTTGTTGAGAGCTTGAAACTTGTTGCTATACTTGGAAGATTCACTTTGATGGAAATATCTTGCAATATGACCTTGTTTGTGACATTTTTAGCACGCAATATTTTTCTACCTCTTAACTCATATACACTAATATTCCATCCACAAACAGTTACTTTGTGACCAAATTCACAAAAAGAGTAGCATTTACCACTGAAAACACTTTTATGACTCAATGAATACTCATTCCTTGAAGGTTTATTCTTGCAATCTCTATCCCTACGACCAAAAACATTACTAGCATATAAATACTCATTGAAATAAGAACCATACCTTGTAGCATTATTTTTTCTAACAAGCTTATACCTTGAATCAGCCTTCTTGATCACCTTCATGTTTGCTTGAGAGATTGGACCATATTTTTCATCATTCTTCACATGTTCTCCTTTGAACCCTAGACATGTTTTATCACCAGCAACTCTTTGACTTTCCAAGATCTCATCAAGAGATTCAGAACTCTTATCTAACCTTCCATACATATTCAATCTACTAGAAGCATCTTCAAAATTAGATTCCAAAGTTTTCAACTTATCTTCATACTTAGAACAAGCTTCTTCTTTATCCTTTAGGCATTTAGTCACATTATCAACTTGTGATTATAGATTTTTTATAGCTTGTCCATGCTCTAACTCCATGCAACTGATCTTCTCTTACAATTTATGGATTAGGGATTTAGTAATCTCATACTTCTTCTTTAAGGTCATCAAGGAAGTCTCAACATTAGATGATTTTCCAATTGTTTTGTGCTTCAAGAGGAACTCCTTCAATTTTTCAAACTTACTTCACAAGGACCAACTCTGATACCAATTTTTTGAGTACAATGGACTAAGAGGGGGGTGGAATCGGTCCTATAGAAATTTCATTTCATTTTCCATTACATACATTAATCATTCAAACCATTCATTCAATCAACCATGAACCATGTGAATTTATTATGTGCGTATTAGACATTCACATGTGCATATAATAAGAAACGGAAGACATAGACACCATATGTAAGTGGGGAACCCTCAATGGGAAGAAAACCCATTGAAACCTTAGCTTATATTACTCAAAGAAAATACTTGCAAGAATATTACACATCCTACAAGAATTTTTTAATGAGGCATCAACCCCACAAGGAACACCAACCCCTGAACCTTTGTTGATATTACTCACAAAAAACGACTCCTATGAATATTTCACATCATAAGATATTTGAAAAATGAATTATCACCTATAATAGGATTCTCTCACAACTGATTGTGATCCAAATTTAGCTCCAAACACATCAAACTCTCTTCAAACACCTCTCTCCTTCAAGTCGCTCAAATATGTCTTCTCATGAGCTAATTACATCATTTTCCCTTGCATCATTGATCCTATCTCTTTCTCAGGTCTTCATAGGTCCTCTAATATTTGTCTACTACCCTTATACACTTTTCTTCAACCCCCTTTAATTCGCTCAAGCATTCACATACTCATCTCTAACAACTAGTTCAAAATGAACCATTACACTTTCTTATATACCCAAATCAACTCTAAAACACCCCTAGGTCATCCATGACCAAGTAGGTATATCATCCCAACTCAAAAATATAACAAGGAAATCATATAAAAAACTCAAATGACCCAAGTAGGTCGGCAAGGGTCAAGACAACACCAACAAGCTCCAAGATACACAAGCAAGCTCAAAACATGTTTTCCAAGTAATGGATCATGATCTCTAAAGGCATAAAATAACTTTTTCATGGCTCAAGAACCATCACACAACATAGGTAAGTCTTATAAAAATATTCATCAAACCCAAGAACCTCTTCATCAGCTCCAAATATCATTAAGTACGTCAAGAATCATGTAAATCCCATTAGGTCTTTGATCACCTAGAAAAAAAATAAGTTCACATAGCTAAATGCATCATCATGGATCAACTCATATTTCAATGGAAAGGTATCTAAATAATCTATTTGTAACAACTCACATTTTCATCCAACTCCTAGTGAAAGACCTCCAAATAGCTCAAACTCTACAACTACTCCAAACTGGCTTCAAGACCCCTAAAACTAGGTCTTCAAAACAAATATGGTTAACCTATGAAAACTCCTCATCAAGATACTGTTATCCCAAATTCACCCCCCCCCCGGAAAATTTGGTCAAGACAAGTCCTGCACATAAGGAAATTATGAAGGAAATGACTCGTACCCATGAGCTCACATTCCAGGACGAAAAACAAGGTTACAGAGGGACTTTACAATGGAGTGGTGGGGCCTGCGAAAGATCAAATGACCCCGTGTAAGAAGAAATTCAAGAAACAGCTCTGTCGAAGTGAATCTGTGCCTCAAATCTAACAAAAAAATTACAAGTAGGTTTGGAAATGTAATGGCAGGGTCAGGGAAGGAGGCTGAATGGTGTCAAAGGAATAAGAGAATCAAAGGAAAAGAAATGTTGAAGATTCAAAGTCTTCAGGCACTGAAATAGTTCAGGACGGACCCTGAAATCAACTAAGTATGGAGGAGACAGCGGAAGCTACCAAGTGTCCAAATGACACACCTTAAAAATTTAAAACCAAAGGGGTAGGCTGAAACAAGTGCCAAACCTCCACGCATCCAGAGCTCCAAAAGTTACATCGGCCGTTGAAAATTCTTCGACTCGGCAGAAGGGGCCAAGTGTCGGCTCAGCACAATTCCAAAATGGGATCCCAAGGCAGAGACTCAAACTTGTGCCAACCCTCCATGTAGCCAATGGTCAACAGAGGTCAAAAGGAGAACGTGCCGAAAATGACTAAGTAATGAATGAAGGTGGAAGGTGCCATGTGTCCAAATAATGCACATTCAAAAGTGGGACCCTTGAGTAGGTTGTCAAATGAACGCAGGCCTTCCACGTGTCCCAGAGCCTGAAAAGGTGAGGGCTGACCATTGAAAATTCCAAAGTCCCACGGAGGCCTCCACGTGTCATATCCACGCTACTCCAAAGGTAAATTCTGGGGGCAGTTTTCAAACATGTGCAAAGCCTCCATGTGTCTTGGGTCGAATACAGTGCCTCCGCCAGTGGAAAAATACTCAGGAAGAATAAAAAGGAAATAGGGAAACCTTATGGATGCAGCCACATGTCATATGGGTGCTATTCTAAGAGTGAAGGAAGGAGTCAAATCTCAAAATGAGCACAGAGCTACCACGTGGACCCGATATAGATAGACTCATTTAAATATTATGCACCCGCGACCCAAAATTCAAATGACCATATCTTTTGACTGAGAACTCAGATTTGGGTGGGAGAAGATTTTTTGGAAACATCTCGATGCCCTCTATGCCTTGGAAACATAAAATATCATTTTTTATAGGCGTTGGTGGGTGAAAATGGGAAAACATCTTCCAGGCCATTAATACAGAGCTTGATTTCTCCAACTACCAGATCTAATTCGATTCGATCCGTCGTTCTTCTTCAATACGCCAGACAGATAGAGGGAGCAAGAATTGACATATTTGGGGTGGATTTGAGAAAGGAATTGATTGATAGTAGTTGAGTCTTCAAGGTAGGATTCAATGCATATCCTGTGGTAGTTGAAATAGGATTCAACTTTTCCCTCTTCTCTCTCTTATTCTTTCTATATATTGTAACACTTCTCATTTTGAGAAGGGGAGATTATTTTGGGCGTAGGGAAACTCTGTCAAAATTTGTTTCCCAACTCCATTTTGAGTTGAAAACCTTCTCCTACACCTGGAAAGCATTTTTGTGCCTCTAAGAAGAAATGTAATGGTCTGTGCACCCATATAGAGCAATAAAACGTGTTTTTGTGGTGTTTCTTCAACCCTTTGCATTATTTTGTTGTCTCTTGTGCCTCTCCCTTTCAAATCTATTTTCTGTGCATGTATTTCACATTTACAGGTGCAGGGCGTTGTGTTTCATGGAGTTTTGATCATGGATTAGGGTCTGGGTTTGTGTCACTTCTGTCTGACCTTCCCATCTTCCTTTCTCCCCTATTTCATCCTCCCTCAACAGAGCATCTCACCCCTTTCCTTCTCTGGTGTATCACCACTTTAGTGTAGGATTTTCTTTCACCCTCTCTTTCTCTCTGGTTCCTTGGAATGGTTAGATTAGGATAGTTTAGTTTTGCCTGCATTAGAGTAGCTCATGGCAGGTAGTTTAGGAACAAGAACCAGCTTTCTCTGGAGGATCATCTCAGGTTTGCAAGTCCCACAGCTTGAGAGATGATCCAATGTTATGCAATCACACTGAATGCCCCATTTTAACCACTTCACATCTTTGGCCATTCGGGGGTGCTGTGATTTTGCACTAACAGTTTTGGCACGCCCAGTGGGACAAGAAATCTTCACTTTATTTCATTACAAATTTGATGTGTTCTTGATGGGATTCATCCTTTTGAGGCACATGCAAGCACATTTGGTGACTCCATCTGGTCAAAAACCCATTCTCTGAGTTGCAGACCTTTTCCATCCATTTCCACTCATTTTCATCCATTTTCTTCTTCCATCTCTTTCATTTTCTCCCATTCCATGAGGTTGTGCAATCATGACTTCATTCCCTTCATGGAACTCACACTTACAACAATGCAATCCACCTCCAATGCATTTTCCAACTCCTCCAAATCAGCATTATAATCAGATCCAGGACCATTATGCTTACCCATATGAGCAGGGTCAAAGTCAGTTTGGCCATGGAGCTTATCAAGAACAAGGGGATGCATACAATGGTGACAACTATGTGGAGAATGTTGGTTTATTGGAGAAAATTCAAAAAATGGAGGCTAGCATGGTTCAGTCAAGGGGCATAGCACAAATGAAGGCATTCAAGATTGGTTGTAGGGCACCTTGTCCATGGGAAGGCCCTTTTCCAAGACATTACAGCCCTCAAGAGAAGCTAGACTTCATGGTTGAAATGTTGCCCCAACTTACACAATGGACTGAGGAGATCAAGGCTTATGAGTTGGATTCAAGACAACCTTGTCAATGGGTAAGTCCACCATCTCATAGCTTTTCTTTTTCTCTTTCTCAAGTAGCACCATCTCAACCCAAGATCCAATTTCCAAGCTTCCAGTTGCTGCCCCAAGTGTTGATTCCATTTCTCCATTCCCTAGTCTTCCACCCCATTTCAGTTCCTCTCCCCCTTTCCCTTCCAAACAGTCATCCCCTCCAAACAAACAAGAAGTTCCACCTCCCTCCCCACCAAAAACAATTGCAAAGCTAGTTGAACCCCAACCTGTCACTCCTCTTGCTTTCCCAAGTCCATGTTGGGAAGAGACTCAAGAATCTAGTCAAGGAAAATAGCAAGAAGGGGAGCCAAAAAGAGAAGAAATGACAGACAATCTGAAGAGTTGGGCTACCAAATTTGGGTTTATAAAGATCCCCTTGATGGTCAAGACAATAGATGAGGTCAAAGTTGAAGATCCAGTGGTGGCTGAGGCTAAGTTTGCAGTAGAGAAGGAACAAAAACAAGAAGAATAAGATTAGTAGTCTGGTTTCTCCAGATGCAGTGTCCATGATGGCACTTTGTTTGAAGAGGATGTTGAGCTGATCCAAGTTGCACAACCAGTTGAAGAGGAAGAAAAACCAGCTCCAAGTCCCATTGAAGAGGAGCAGTTGGGAGAGATCGAATCAGAGTTAAGGCCACTCAATGAAGAAGGCATCATTGAATATTTTTTTCTTTCATTTCAAGGGCCTGATTTGATTGATGAACCCACGATGGAGGAGGACCATACAGTTTCAGAGGTTCCAAGTGTGGAGCAGGCTACATGAGAACCTTCAGTTCTTCCTTCCACTTCATCCCCTTCAAACACTGATGTTGAAGAAGAGTTTGAGCTTTCAAACTTCATGTCTGAGGATGAAGGGAGCCATGGTGATCAAGTTGCAGATCAGGAGGACACCATGGAGGAGGTTGAGTACATGTAATAGGACAACAACGAAGCAAATTATCTGTCTGACTTGGAGGATTGCTTTGATGGAGAAAATCCCATGGAGATCACATCATTTTCTCTTCTATCATCCATCTTCCAAACACATGAGCCTGCTACCATAAAGGAGGGCACTCAAAGACAGTGCCTGTGTCTCACAACATCCCTCTAGAACCAGGGTTGGAAGATCATGGTCTTCCATGTTCTTCACAAGAGAAGGAAGAGAAAAAGCAAGGAGATGTCATCATCTCTCTCTCACCATCCATCCAAGAAGGTCCACAAAAAGACTCCATTTTTGGAGTTAGAGTTCAGAACCATGGGTAGATTCAAAGGACCATACCTTGCCCAATCAGATATTTGGCTTCATTGGAGCCAAGGGAGAAGCCAAAACCAGTCATGCCTACTTCAGGGCATGAGGATGAGCATCAAAGTACCAAGGGTCATCATCAACACCTCTAGGAGTCCAATGCCAATCAGCTTGAGGAGGTATTTTTGGTTAATGTAGATACCTTGATGATTTGGGTGGAGGATAGGCTTAAAGTCATTTTATTATTCATCCAGGAAGCCATATTCAGTGTCCAATCATTTTGCATGGCTGCCCTTTTTGAGAAAGGGAAGCTATTTCTCCCTGCCTATAGTGGGCTTTGTTTAAGCTTTTCTTTCTTTCTGGTTAGTATAGGAGTAGGAGTAGATTTTATTTTCAGCAGAAAAAGTGCTTGTGCACACTCTGCATGTCTCATTTGAGGCATGTATGATTTGATTCCTTGTACATAGCATTTGTTGTTGTGTTTTGTTGCTCCAAGGTTATGTCATTACGAAGTTCAATGTGCCTTGGGTAAACATTGTAACAGTCCATTCTTGGGACAGACCAAGGCCAGGCTCTTCAGTATTCATGACAGAAAGATCCATAGTTGTCTGTAGCAGTTGCTAGTTCCAAAAAATGAAACAAATGCAGAGCAACCAAAGGACATCTTTAAGTCATTCCATTCAGGGAAAAATGAAAGCCCCCAGGTCAATACAATTTTGTACTCTCAGAAACTCCATTTCAATATTTTCTTATGAAAATTGAGAGTGCAGATGCATGGGCAGGCTCAAGGACAGGCAAAACATAGAAAGTGTAGGCACTCAGGGAGTCCATTTTGAAGGAAGGGTCAGTACCAGGCCATTAATTGTGACTCTATGCCCAATGGACTCTTCAAGGCTACTGGTCTCTTCATCTAGTAGGCAAATGTCCCCATGAGTCGCCAAATTGTTATCCCAAATTCACCCCCCCCCCGAAAAATTTGGTCAAGACAAGTCCTGCACATAAGGAAATTATGAAGGAAATGACTCAGACCCGCGAGCTCACATTCCAGGATGACAAACAAGGTTGCAGGGAGATTCTACAATGGAGTGGTGGGGCTTGTGAAAGATCAAACGACCCCATGCAAGAAGAAATTCAAGAAACGACTCTGTCGAGCAAATTTGTGCCTCAAATCCAACAAAAAAATCATAGGCAGGCTCGAAAATGGAATAGCAGGGTCGGGGAAGGAGGTCAAGCAGTGTCAAAGGAACTAGAGATTCAAAGGAAAAAAAATGGCGAAGATTCAAAGTCTTCAGGCTATGAAATAGTTCAGGACGGACCCTGAAATCGACTAAGTATGGAAGAGATAGTAGAAGCTGCCAAGTGCCCAAACAGCGCACCTGTAAAAGTTAAAATCAAAGGGACAGGCTCAAACAAGCGCCAAGCCTCCAAGCGTTTAGAGCTTCAAAAGTTGCACCGGTTGTTGAAAAGTCTTTGACTCAACGAAAGGGGCCAAGTGTTGGCTTGGTGCAATTCCAAAATGGGAGCCCAAGGCGGAGACTTAAACTTGCGCCAGCCCTCCACGTAGCCAATGGTCAATAGAGGTCAAAAGGAGAACGGGCCCAAAAATGCCAAGTAATGAATGCAGGTGGAAGGCGCCAAGTGTCCAAATAGCGCACATTCAAAAGCGGGACCCTGAGCAGGTTGTCAAATGAGCGCAGGCCTTCCACATGTCCCAGAGCCCGAAAAGGTGAGGGCAACCGTTGAAAAATCCAAAGGCCCGTGGAGGTCTCCTTGTGTCGTATCCATGCTACTCCAAAGGTAAAGTCTGGGGTCAGTTTCTAAACATGCGCAAAGTCTCCACGTGTCTTGGGTCGGATACAGTGCCTCCCCCCACGAAAAAGACTCAAGAAGAATACAAAGGAAATAGAGAAACTTGTGGATGACGCCATGTGTCGCATGGGCACTATTATAAGAGCGAAGGAAGGAGTCAAATATCAAACGAGCGTAGAGCTGCCACGTGGACCCAGTACAGACAGACTCATTTAAATATTATGCGCCCGCGACCCAAAAATTCAAATGACCATATCTTTTGACTGAGAACTCAGATTTGGGCGGGAGAAGATTTTTTGGAAACGTCTCGACATCCTCTATGCCTTAGAAACATAAAATATCATTTTTTATAGGTTTTGGTGGGTGAAAAATGGGAAATTATCTTCCAGGCCATTAATACAAACCCTGATTTCTCCAACTACCAGATCCGATTCGATTTAATCTGTCATTTTTCTTCAATACGCCAAACAGACAGAGGGAGCCAGAATCAACAGATTTGGGGCAAATTTGAGAAAGGCATTGATTGATAGCAATTGAGTCTTCAAGGCATGATTCAATGCATATCTCGTGGTAGTTGAAACGGGATTCAACTTTTCCCTCTTCTCTTTCTTATTCTTTCTATATATTGTAACATTTCTCATTTTGAGAAGGGGAGATTATTTCTGGGCGTAGGGAAACTTTGCTAAAAAAAAATTCTCAACTCCATTTTGAGTTGAAAACCTTCTCCTACGCCTGGCAAACATTTTTGTGCCTCTAAGCAGAAACGTAATGGTCTGTGCACCCATATAGAGAAATAAAACGTGTTTTGTGGTGTTTCTTCAACCCTTTTCATTGTTTTGATGTCTCTTTGTGCCTCTCCCTTTCAAATATATTTTCGGTGCATGTATTTTACATTTACAGGTGCAGGGTGTTGTGTTTCATCAAGTTTTGATCATGGATTAGGGTCTAGGTTTGTGTCACTTCTGTCTAACCTTCCCATCTTCCTTTCTCCCATGTTTCATCCTCCCTCAACAGATCATATCACCCCTTTCTTTCTCTGGTGTATCACCGCTTTAGTGTAGGCTTTTCTTTCACCCTCTCTCTCTCCGGTTCCTTGGAATGGTTAGATTACGATAGTTTAGTTTTTTCCTGCATTAGAGTAGCTCATGGCAGGTAGTTTAGGAACAAGAACCAACTTTCTCTAGAGGATCATCTCAGGTTTGCAAGTCCCACAACTTGAGAGATGATCCAATGTTATGCAATCACACCGAATGCCCCATTTTAACCACTTCACATATTTGGCCATTCAGGGGTGCTATGATTTTGCACTAACATATACAAACCACATACCATTAGAAATTTATATAAATATAATTTCTAGAACAACTCGTTTCATCATCCAAATCATAGTGGAAGACCTTAAACCAATCCAATCTCTGAAACTGCTCATTCATGCTTCTAAGACTCAAGAACTAGTCTTGAGAAAAACAAGCACAAAAACCTCCAAATCAACTTAAAATCTCATCCAAATCATGTAACACATCAAGGGATACTTTAAAATCATCTTCAAATACTAAGAAATATATTCCATGTGGAGATAAATAGCTAAGCACACATGTTTCTTCAAGCCTTCTTGAGAAGCCAAATATGGCTTTCTAGGTCAATAGGTCTTCAACTAAAAACCACCTCTTTAGATCAAACCAAACACTTAAATGCATCATATCATGTGTCTAGAAACTATCCATGATCAAAACCATCAGCTCCATCAAGCAATTTCATCAAAATCACCTCAAACCAAGAGACTGACATTTTAGCCCTTACGGCTAAAATCGGTAGGGTCACTTTGAGCACATGTATGTTCCATTTTCTCCATGGTACCTTCCTAAAAAAATAATTTTTACTTAGAGTAACTCCCAAGTATTTTTGAACAATTCATTTTTCATCATAGAACCTCCATCTCATCCCTGAAACTATAAATTCCATTTTTAAAAACTAGGGTTTTTCTCTCTCTTCCCAAAACAGTCAAAACACCAAATCTATGCCAAAATGAGCTCAGAAAAATTCTCTACACCCCTGAGTCATCAAACCATATTTCTAAATTCATTTTGAGACCAAAAAAATTAGATCTCCCGAGTCTCTTTAGAATGAGGGTTTTGTTAGGGTTTCAAACCAGCTTATCTTCTTAACGATTGTTCATAAAAACATGATGATCAAATGGCCTAATTATTTTTTTAAAACACTCTTATCTAAATATAAAATCATCCCCCAAAACCTATAAGTTCCATGCAAATTTTGTGTGAGTGGGTGAGTAAAACAAGTTTCCAATTCGAGGTGATTTCTCTTTCTCTAGAACTTAGTTTTACCAAAAATGACATATCTTGCAATTCCTTCATAGGTTTGACCTGAAAATTGACTTAAATCATCATTGCTACCTCCTCTAACTGACCCAATTCTCATCCATGCTTAAATATTCCTAAAACTCTCCAACCACGGTGACTTACATGTCCTTACCTAGCTTGTCTTCACTGTCTTGCTTCCTAAGGACCATGAAACATCATAAAACCTCTTAGAACTGACCTAAAACTCCTCATACACTTTTAATACCATGTCACAACACTTTTCCCATGCTTGGATAAGACTTACATGTTGCATTTCTTATGTCACCATACCAAATCACATGTTTTAGGTCTAAGAAGAGTCCTACAATGACTTGATTTAACCATGACAACCCATGAACTAATCATGATGACTCAATACAGAGTCTTAAACACACTTTTCACATCATATGGACCATACTTTACCTCATGAAAACATTCAACCAACTTTGGAGAGCTCAAATTATGACTATGCCTACTAGACCATGCTCCAGAACACTAGAGGACTTGACCAAATCATGACATTACCAATCAACCTTCATGTTTGACCTTTACTTACATCTCATAGAGACTCATATGATATCTACACACCCTTTGGCATCAATGGCTTTGAAATCAATGACAACACTAAGACACAATTGCCAAAAATTTGTTGAAGTTTGTTACAGGTGTCATTACTTAGAGCAATAAAAAATAGCCGACAGTCTCCATCTCTTCTACTAAGGCAAATTATAGAAGTGTGATGGAAGCAGCAAAAGAAGTCATGTGGCTAAAACAATTGTTGGAATAAATTCACATGGAAGTTAAAGGAAGTACTCCTCTTCTGTGTGATAGTCAGAGTTGTATTCTTCTTGTTAATGATTCAGTTCAGCATCAGAGAACGTAGCATATAGAGATAAATATGCACTTCATCTGAGAGAAGGTGTTTTACGATGATATAGATCTCTAGTATCGCCCGACTGAAGATCAAGTTGTCAATATGTTTACGAAGTCATTATGTGTTGTAAAGTTTTGTAAGTTTTGTACAATGTTTGGCCTTTCAAATTTGACATTGAGGGGGAGTGTGCATGACAATGCCACCTCCTAATAATTAGCCATGTGTTTACTCATGCACCTTTATACTTCTGCTCCAATTTAAAGCATTGTAAAAGATCTTTTTATGATCTTAGTAAACTTATAACTCTAAGTTTATTTTGCAGTCCAGTAATGTTACATCATGTTGTAAAGGAAGTCCTTACTTAATAAAAGACTCCTAAAGATGTTGGTATAGATTTTCCATGAGAAACTGTGAGATGTAGGCTCACAAATCATGTTTAACCTAAATCATCATTTCTGATTTATAGATTACAAATCCTTTTGTACCAAAAGGTAAGTTTAGCATGATGAATGTGTATAAATCCTTCAAATTGATATGCTAGCCCAAACCCTCATTTTGGTTTAAGGATTATAAATCTTGTTGTATAAACAAGTAATGTTGGCATATAATCCCCACTTAATATTAAGGGGGAGTGTTAGAACATTAATATTAAGTGTTCTAGATATATATAAACTATAGTTTATAATTAAATAAATTAGAATATATGATATTTTAATTTAATTAATATAAACTTTAGGTTTATGGTTAAGTGATGTTTATAATCAATTAAAATAATGATCGAGGTGTTTCACGATAAGATACTCATTTAAACCATTGAAATTGACCCATGGGGGCAGGGGAAAAACAATTCAAATGGGTGAATAAAATTGTGTAAAGGAGTGAGGTGAATGGAGGAATTATTATTTGATTGTAAACTTTGTTTCTCGTAAATGAAATCTTATCTTTCACCGTAGTTTTTTTACACTTAGGGGTTTTTCCACGTTAAATATTTTGTCATGTATTATTTGTATTTTCTTGCATTATAATGTAATATTATTTATTTAATTAAATTATGTAACATTTAATTTGGTTAATAAATTAATTAAATGATCGAACCTCACATGAATCCTATTATACTTGGTGTGTTGTTTGCCAAATCGTTAAAGATGCCATAGACCTAATAATAACAGAAAGATAATATAAACTCCCATTACCTCCCTCCAATTTTTAAGGTTTTGCAATGTTTTTTGGGTTCAATTGGGTTTCAAGGAAGGAAAGCAGTTGTAGTGAATCCTAGAAAAGCAATCAAGGTTTTAGGAGCCCAAAAGTATGCGAATATAATATCAAATCAGTTTTACATTTTTTTGACATTTGCTAGATGTGTACATTTGTCATATTTGTTCCAGCATGTTTCTTATTGTGCCAGTTACTAATCTGGTTTATTTTTCTAGATCTACTTCACCTCACGTTTTGGACCCGTTTTCTATTGTCAATTTCTAACAATTGTCTCTAAAACTACAACAAAACATGTACCACTCAAAAGCCTTAATTAGCATTTCAATGATTTTAAAACCTTACGCTCTTAGCATATTTTGATTTACAAAATTAATTCTAATTCATTGGTCTATAGTTGTTTAGATTTGATTGTAGTGTAAATGAATAGTTGTGGTGTATTGTTAAATCAAAACCATTTTCCACATCTACAATACGCAAGCCACTTTGATTCTTGAAGCATAACTCACAAAGAGTAGAGTTACACAGTTTAGCGAAAATAATTCAAATTATTAACGGAAATATCGAATTACTTTACACAACCTTTACTTTCGTTAAAGAAAATATCACATCAAAACCTCATTTATGAATTTATGAATTTATGAACTCTACCATACTTGCACCTTCAATTTGGCTGAAGAGAAATACATTAAAGGCTTTATATAGCTTTACTTGACTCTTTGTAACAAATCTCATCTCATATATCAAGATTTTGTTGTGCATGGCAAGGAAAAAATACATTGGTAACTCTATAATAAGTCTAAACTAAAAAACCAATTAAATAAAAGTATCTAATAATGGCACCATATGATTCATTATGGATGTAAAAAAATTCTTATATACAACCTTGATTGAATTTGTAAAGAAGGAATACCACTTTTAATGCTTAGCGTGGCTGTTAAAACTTCGGTTTATAAGGATATGAATTAATATCATGTTAGGTATTATCAACGAATAACACCATGTCATTTGAAAATAGAAATATGTCTGGCATATCACCGTGTATAGTTCTATTAGATGTATGAGAACATTGAATGTTTAGTAGAATCCCAAACAGAAAAATGCTAGATATTAACAAGCAAGCCATAAAGGTAAGATGCTATTGAAAATGTTAGTGGGCAGTCACTATAATCTTTATAAAAGTGTCTTTAACCACATTATTTGACTAATTATGACATTTTATATTATAATGTTGAAGCTTTTGAATACTCAGTCCTTCAATGATATGATTTTTAATTATAGAATTCTTTGAATGTCATTCAATTCTGTCTTTCGACACTTCATTCTACAAAGGTGGCCTATAATTAATCTCGTTGTATTCAATGTGATGAACATCTTGTGAAGCATAGCACTCGTCTATTATAAAAAGTGAATACTCGACCAAACAAAAACATTTTAAGTCGTGTTTTTTTTTAATAAAACTTCACTCAAAATTTTATAACTTAAATGGTCCAAATCAAACCACTTGTTCTCACTAGAGAAAACTTATTGGAAGTGTCCATTCATTTCAAAATAATTGAATATGCACATCACTAGGCTCACATCCAAACTCAAGTGGTTCACATGAATAGCACAAAAACACACACCAAACGAATCAACAAATATTCTCCTCCTTATCAAAGATCTTCAAATATTCCTCAAGGAGATGTTTGTTTATTTTGGTGATAGCATATGATAATGGTGTATGTATTGATCAACGAGCCAAAACCTTATATGTTATGAAATTTAAGGGATGAATATTATTACAAATTATAAATCCATAATATGAATTGTCAAAAATTATAGTTTATGAAATGTGGTAAATAGAAACAAGAATTTAGTTTTTTACAATGCCGATTATAGAATTAAAAACACCATGAACAGAAAGTAAATGAATACTGACACAAAATATAAGTAGGAAAATCTTGGAATGTAAAAAAACCACTGAAAATCACTTATTTTTATTGAGAATAAACTCACCAAGCACTCTCACTATTTTCACATGCATTTGCACTTTCAAAAAGTGATTACAAACCGTCTCATACATTTACTCATGAATTTCACCTCATTTGCATCATGTATCTATAATCAGCTTGCACATATAACTCACCTACATGTTATAACATGTGTAATCGATCTCTAATGAAATCACCTTGATATATATAAAGTGAGTTGTCATGATTCACTCTTAAAAGCCGACTTGTTTGGGTCCAACATGCTTTTTTTTTTTAATAAGTTATAAACTAAAAACATACAGTCTTTGACGGGTTTCATAAATAAATAGTTTCCCTCTTAATATTATAAACTCAACACATGAGTTACAAGCAAGAGTAGAAATTACAAAGTGACAATTACTTAATATAGAGCAACTTTTGAACAAATACATCACCAAACAAATTACCTTCCAAAATGGCCTTTATAACTCCAAGCTGAATAAATTCCAATAATATACATGTAAACAATCAACCATTATATATCACAATTAGCTAATCCCTTGGATAGTGAATAAACATACCTAATGTAGTTAAACCAGCGAGTACATTTAACTTTATTGAAATTTTATCACAATCTTACAAAGTTCAGTGTTAATGAAGTTTGATAAGAATGTGACAATATCAATCTCTACTAGTGGTTGCCCTTGTTAATAGCCCAAAGAGAGCAAAAGTACCTAAATTGTAGTTTGGTCCTTCAAAAATCTTGGTTGTATTTCTATTGTAATGTAAAGGGTATACAATTTTGTAACTACTTGATCTTGGTATACATTTTTGAAAATTTTGCTCAAAATAGAAAATTTTTGGTATATAGTTTGGTCCTTCAAAAATCTGAAAATAATCAAAGATCAAAATAGAATTATCATTAATGCTTGGAAAACTTTAAGGAGCAAGAAATCATCTAAGCTCCCGCATCGCAAAAGCAATTTCAATCGGAATCATGTCCACCAAAACCAAGCTATTGGTGTTTCACCGCCATTGCTACACCGCTCTTATTGTTAAATAAGTCTCTGACTAATGTATGTAAAATACCAATCCAAAAAAGAAAAATATTCTCTTCAACTGTGCATGACAAAAACAAAAACACAAGATATCTTGCCTTGACGGACCTGAAGATCAATCAAGAAAAATAGTCTAGCTTATCATGACAACTACATTTATTTCCCACATGCTTGACTGCATGTCTCCTTTTCACAAGCATATGAAATTTAATGAGATCCACCTTGAACTTTCTGCAATATATTTGCACAAAAAACATTTAGCTCCCCTCAGCACAAATCAGAGAAATGCAAATTATGCAACAGTAAATTATCCAACTAAGGTAACATCGTCCTCAAACTGCAACCCATATGAAAAATACACCCCAATGGAAGGACAAATTTTATCTTTAAATAAATAGTACCAGAATGCAACATCGTACTCACAAAAACGAATAGCCGTGAAAACATCGCTCCTTCAACTGTAAACAGACTCGTCTAGGCCCTATTTTCAGTGATGTGCAAAGTTACTCCTAAACCGTCATTTAAAATATATTACCTTTAGGCTTGGAGCTTAGAATTTACAAAACACGGGCCAAATTATATTAAACTTCAAGAAAGAAGAAATTTGGGGACAAGAATTTTTAACTAAGTGATTCACAATTCCTCTTCAACCCTAAGGGAATCAAGGTCTAAAGAGATGTTCAAAGCACACCATAAAACCTGATGAAGCGCATGAGAAGCATAACTTTCGACACTATGCTACCAATGGTCAAATAAACTCTCTAAAACATTATAATGAACAAATCCCAAGAGTCCAAGGCTATGAGCCAACAAATTCTGCATTATATTGGGCTGCAACCAAATATGGAATTTGATTAAAGACTAGCTTTCATATTAAAAAAATGTATCAAACAATAGCAAGCCCAAAGAGACGTCTCTACTTGATGATAAAGCAATGCTATAAGAGACTTTCAGAATTCATGTACAGGTGGAAAAACAAGTTCTTGTGTCTGTTGACATGGAACCCCCGTATGCTAACGGCAGAAGGGCAGAGCTTATGTGCTAGGTGGGGCTTGACATAGAGGTGATGCTAATTGCTATCCGGGAGTCGTTTCAGCTATGAAGGGAGTTCATTTGGAAAGTTTTTGTTTGTTATAGCTCTTTCCCTCTTCGGTGGTTTAACAAGCATGCCAATCAGTGGATCACATGCTAACATATGATCATGGGTGCTTTATTGTGTTGTCGTTTCAATTGGTAAGACCACTCCTGTAAGAGAATGTCACGAAAAATAACAGTGTCCGAAAGCCTTTTCTAAGCATGACAATGAAAATTAAGTGCGTTCATCAAGGACCCTACCTTTAAAGTTTAATCCAAACAGTGACAATACTTTTAAGAGACTGCCTTTACAGCAATAAAACCCCTGGATTCACATTCGATATTTTTAACTGCTCACATACAAAAGAAAAAGTTTGAAGTAAAGACAGATCATTCAGAGGCACTTCTGTCAGAAAATGTGGAACTGAATTATTACAGTAGTATCATCTTATTGAGGCAACCGCAGTGGCAGTGCAATATTTTAAGGAAAATCAAAACTTAGTTTCCCTACAATAAAAGCCAAGTGTTCAATCAAAGTTAGATGTCAAATGTCATATGTGAATATGCAGTAGTTTATTCCAACATTGCCACTGATATGGATTTGCAGGTAATATTTGAATATTTCATCACAGATTCAGCGCAAATGCACCTACAAAAGTAACTCAAAAAATATTAGTGTTCTTTGAGTGCAAAAGTAGAAAAACGCAACTGAAAGCATACAAGAAATACCATGGAAACAAACTTGATTTATGCAATGAGAACATCAAGAGGCAAGACCCAGAACATGAAAGTCAGATAAAAGTTGTTGATTTGTATTAAGTCTTAAATACATGGGATGCGATCACTTATTACAAAAGCAGAGCCATCTCACAATCTCTCTTATACAATACAACCTCGCATATCAGAGAACATACAGAGGCAAGTCTCTCCATGTAGCAACTGATACGGAAAGTTACCATGGGTAGGCAGAGTTACGATTACCCCTAATGATGCATGTACATAGTGAAAGTAATCTCTGCAGAACTCAATATTCACAAAACCTAGTTATCTCCTAGTTCCAGACCTTCCATATCTATAAATAGACACTATCATATTGCCATATTTTGCATTAAAATGATTAACAAGAAGTTGGACTGTTATGTATGGAAGCATTCCAGTCTCCTATGGAACAAAGGATGGTACAACTAGCGCTCAAATCAGTTTTTGCTGGCTAGAGAAATCAACTGACATATCAATGCATGGGTGCTTTAATGAATTAGTGAGAGCAAGCATGGGTAGTTTAGATAAGTTGCTGTGATATGTCCAAGCAAAATTTCTCTTGCTGGAGCAAGGTACTGGCACAACTACTAAGGTGCAGCTTTAATTAGCATCAGAAACATTCCACTGTAGCATATGGCATATTATTGACATCATACCATTGATAATACCTCAAAGATTCATTGAGGATTGGACCCCCATGGTGTCAATTTCTTTTTCTTTTCATTCATCATGGACTTCACTAACATGGCAAGGTCACTACTTGTTGCATCTTGCAAAACATGTTTTCTGTTTTCCTTGGGCTTGTGAAGGACTTCACCATTGAAAATATCAGACAGGCTAGGATTTCAAACCTTGGACCATCTCCTGCCAAATGAGCTGCTCTGCCTCTGAGCTACTTGTTCATTTCATGTTGAAATTTTCAGGTTCATTCATCTAGGGCAAATTGCAATTTCCAACACCCATCATTCCATGTTAGCTACTTACCATTTTATAATGGGACTTTCAGTTTCTCTCTAGAAGCTTAGATAGCAATTTACAACAATCACTGTTATTTCTGCTAAGGCATCTGCAGTTGGAGATACAAGCTTTCCATGCAGTATCATTAAAACTCCAATGGATTTCACCAGTCTTTCTTCTAGCATATTAGCTATCCCAGGTTCTATGACTTACAAAATTTACAATGTACATCAGTCTTTAGTAATGGCAAATCATGAGTCCCCAGTGCATCACATTCTTATGCTCGGGGTAATTTTATGGCCTCTTTTCACAAATTTGCTAGTTTTTAACATTCTATATTCACCAATTCACAAGTTTTCCGAGAGACATTTGGGATTTTTTTAAATAAAATATACATCGTAGATTTTCTGATATTTACGGGTATTATTTAGTAAGACATATGTTCTTCCTCAAATATTAACCTATGGTATATGTTGCACTTATTTTGGCATAGAAAGATTCACCTACAATTCTAAGTTTGTAGCACTCAATAGAAAAAGTTCCATACCTTAAACGGTGCCCTGTTTCACTAATCCACTCAGCCAATATGGTATCAGGTGATGCACTGTTGTCAACTGCAATCCCTTATCAAAGTCAAAAGGGACTAAATAAATTTTAAATTGTTTACATTGCACATTTTTTCGAAAGTTATTGTTTGTAGTCAGTGCACCATTGAGGTGGCTTGAATGCCAGGCACAATTTTTACATGCGAAGTCGTTCTTCTTTAGTATCGATGCTTATACTCTACAAGCTAGGTCACAAAATTCAGTTGAAGTTCGCAATTAGATAAAGTTCGAAAAAAAATCGCCATTAAGTTTGACTATATATAAAATAAAAAATTAACGTAATTATAGATATTTAAATAAATTTAAAATATACATATAAATAAAATAAAGATAAAAAAACAAATAAATAAAGAATAAAAAATAAAATATTAATATGTAAACTATTAATATGTATTAGTAAAGATATAAACTATTAATAAGTCTTCGTATTAGTTTTATATATAGTATACCTATAAACTATTACTAAAATATTAATACGTATTAGTAAAAAGATATTATGATAAATAGATTAATATTACTAAAATATTAATACGTATAACTTTATAAGAATAACGTATTAGGCTAAAACGATATTAATACATATTAGTATAAAATAAAAAGAATTAACATCTAAAATTAAATAAGAATACCTAACTGAATAATAAACAAAATAAAAAGAAAATTACAGCAAAGCGAAAGCGCTGAAAACGATTTTTAGCGAGCACGACGTCAAGATTTGCGAACTCTTAAGCTCGGCCCAGTCCACGCCAATGTTTTAAAAATCGGAACCGGCCGAGGGTCAGACCGGAACCAGACCGGTTCAAACTTTATGAACCGGTTTACGAAAAAAAACATAAAATTTTATATTTTTAATGAAAACAATATATTTGAAAGGTTAAAAACCATGATTCCAACAATTACACACAAAATATGCAAAGTTTGCTCTTATATATATGTAAGAAAGGTGTTTATAGCAAAATGGCACGAACTCCAAGTCCAATGCACAATAAAAAATAGAAAAGGCATTAAAAAAATGTTTTTTTATTAAAATCACTATATACAGCTGCACAGGGTCAAACCGGCCGGTTTGGGTCAAAACCGGACCGGTTTGACCATTTTGGCCTCAAACCAGTCGACTGATCCAGTTCTTTGACCAGTTCGTGCAAAAAACTATTAAACCAGTCGAACCAGCCGGTTCCGGTTACGGTTAGGCTGGTTTTTAAAACACTGGTCCACGCAGCTCCTTAAGCTGGCCCAGTCAGTGTTATCCGTGACATACAACTGCCTCCGTGGCATACGACCTGGCAACATGTAGAAACCCTCACAAACTGCAACGAATTTGGGCGAATTTATTGCTGCAGGATTTTAATCGCCGAATTTTGAATTTTTAGGTAAAAATTCGGTGAACCTTGTGACATAGTCTACAAGTGTAAAGTTATTCTCCACTTCTCTGGAAGCTTATTTAACACACATCTTTTATATGGACACATCTGCTGCAGTGAGCTCAAAATGCCTGCTGATTGGTGGAAGAAGATTCACAATCCTTACCTTTCACAGTTGGTGGACCGCTGAAGATGGAGCAATCTTCTAAGGTTGTCGAGCAGCCATTTGAGCAGGCACTATTTTTTCCTCAGTTGTTCTTGCTTTCTGGACTAGGTTTTGGATTTCCAATAATGCCAACTCCACTTGCAACAGGATTTATATTAGTATTAGTTGCGCCTAATCATCCTTGTTCTTAAGGAAAATCACATATTCATTGAACACTATGCCAAGGTCTGCCCTTGTTTCTGGCCTAAGAATAGTCAAGTCATCCTCAAATTCTTTTGATACGCAAGAGGGTAAAACTTCTAAAGAACTTGTTTGAATATTTCGAGCCTCTCACTGAATTTGGGCCTTGCTAAATACATTGGCGCATGTATTACTTGCATTCAATTCTGGGATCGCTACTTTTTAGCTCAAACGATGCAGGATCCTGTTGAAAGGTACTATAACACCCCAAAACAAGCACAAGAAATCTCTGCATATTGTCTTGATGTAGCTGGCCATGACTTATATCTAGAGGCCCAACTATAGGCACTAGTACAGCTCTACTTGGTATTGGAGATGGTCTAAGCAAGCATGGCATGGACTTCAGAACAAACCATGAATCACTGCCCCACACATAATCCTAACCTGCTAGCAATCTTGGGTCAACTAATCACATACATCACTTCTATTCATCAGGGTAGCTACTCCTACAATGCAGATAGTCAATCACAGCCTTTGTTCTCTTTTGTATTGTGTAAATGAAGTTGCACAATAAACCAAAATAGCCTCCAGGTAAACTAGAAGATAATTCCAAACAAGATAGTTCCAAACATCTGTCAAACAGTAACCCTTCAATGTTATTGTCGATCTCATTAATCATGGGGTTACAGATAAATTCTCAGTATCCTTCAGCTATAAAGTCCAATTCAATCACCACATGCCCTAATTATTCTAACTTTGATGGTGTTTAAAAATGTTGCTTAAGGTGAGGACAAAGATTTCTTAGTTCGAGTCGTTTGATACCCTTTGCATTGGCTTATTGGAAGGTTGGCACCTGATTGCATGTTTAAGCCCTTTGACAAAAAACGGCTCAGCTATACATGGATGGAAAGTGCATTCCATTCGACATGTAATGGCAGGATTTTCATATTGAAGTGTGGTAATTAAGACTTCCTATCATGTCAGCCATGCATGTCCCAGATAAATTCTTGCTCATCAAACAAGGGAAGAAGTCCCCAGTTACCTTGTTGTAATTCCCGTAACCTACTATCACAGCTTCTCATCAAACCTGTTTGTCACAAGTGTCTCTATTTCCTGTAGATCTAACAAGAGTAAGAACTTAACAAAGACACTAAGATTCACTAAAACCATTTCCATGTCAAACAAAAAGTCATAAAACTCACCATGCACAATGGTTACTTTAGGTTCCATGATAAGAAACCATTAAAACAATAATCGCTACTACAAAGGAATCAAAAAGAACCACTCATGAATGGCTAACAATGACCCAACATAGACAAGGAAGGTTGTTGGCAGACATGTGACCAAGGCATTTCACCAGCTCCATGAAGGAGCTCAGTTAGAGCTAGTGCGGAAACTTGAATGGTACCTAAACCAACACTAAGCACAGCTAAAGTATACAAACAACTTGTTTATTGCCAGTATCACCTAACCCCATCCAAGAAATAATAACTTAGGGCAAAACAAAATAACCAGAAGACAGTTCTCATTTATTCCCCACAACATAAGGGCCTGTAACTGACAAATTCTATTGGCAAGCAGAAAAAAAATATTACTTTTAGTTTTACGGAATCTTATCCTGAAATTTCAATAACAAAACCCATACCCGAAAAATAACCTAATTGAGGTCAAACTATATTAAGAAAGAAAGAAATTGCATTAATGTCCACAAATGACTAAACTAGGTCAGTGGGACTAAAAGGAGAAAACAAACACAGTGAATATAAAGATTTTGCCTTTCATTATCCAAATAGAAGCGTGATCAAAAGAATTACATGATTACAAACTATTTATATCTGTTGACTTCCAATGCAGCAAATTTGTTGACTTTAAAACTGACTTTGATTTGCACAGATTATATTGCCTGGGACGTAAACTGAAGTTGCACTTGCACTTGCTAGCACCAAAAAGGAAAATGTGGTATTTTCATGTTCTTGGTTCCAACCCCCAACTAAATTCCAACCTGCATTTCCCAGTACCTGGTGTAATGAATTAAATCTAGAGAAATGGATTTAATTTGGATTTCCAAATGGCCTCAAACGGAGTTTGATGATCACCACAAAAATGTATGATTTACTTGGTCTAACTTTAACCCCAAACATGATTGTGTGGTCAACTGGATAAACATCATAAACCTCAAACTAGTGCATTTCAAATTTTAGAATATCATTTCAAGCCAATGTATATCCACAGGCTAATGTGATGAACCGGTTTTTTCTAATCATGGTTACTTAAAAGGACCTTCAACATGATAGCTATTTATGAAGATTTGGAAATTAAGGACTGTCCATTTAGAATTTGTTATGAAATCATTGGTTGTATCCAGAGAGCATAAACCACAGTTACACAGAGACTCAGCTCCCACCACCAGAGACGAGTCTCAAAGACCTGAATGCTCGTCTTAAAGACTTGCAATTCATTTTGTTTTTAAAATATATATATTGTGCAATCTTTACCTAGATACGATGAGATATCAATATAAATATATGTTTGTCTATTGCCGGCATCCAAATTCTTTACATTAAAAATTTATTAATACTTTTCTTAGGCCGGCTGCCATTTTAGGCTGTATAATATTTTTTTCTCTAAATCTTCCATGTGTGTGTGTGTATTCCATCTGAGAACAAAAAATGGCACACCCGTACATGGCACAAACAAGTGATTTAAGTACAGACAAAATTCTAAACTAGCGAAAGTAAAAATTATCAATAATTTCACATTTTTCATCACCTTCTATAACATCTGGGATACACTGGATGGATCGATAATTAAGTGCATCCTCAACAAACTCTTACATGGCAAATCGTCTTACAAAACTTTATATCTGCCATTAAAGGCAAAGGCAAGCAGTGGGACCAGATGCATGAACTAAAAACATCTTTATAAAAATCTGGGTATTGAAGGCCCATGATGGAATCAATAAACACATTTTAATGCCTACAAATATGTCTGTTTTCTTCTGCTAAAATACTCAATGTGATAAACTGAACTATGGTCACAGCTTGAAAGAAGCATCAGACAGAAGTCTAACACTCCTCACTAACCCGCGCCTGACACTCTTCTCTAACCCGCTGAATATTCTTCTTTTCTCATAGAAGTTCACATAAAAAAATATAATTACAATGTGATGGCTAACTAGTTCATCAAATCTCTTAGACATGGGCACAATTAACTTTCTTTTCCGTAGCTTTGAGTATTCTTATTTGACCAAAGCTCTTTTGACAATGCTGATGATTACACCACTATCATTCATAAGATTACTGCTTAAGTGACACCATTCCTTTTGTGTTACCTCAAACAACTTTGATTATCATGAACGTTTGTTGTTTATTTTCCTCCACTAATGTGTCTTGACTCTTGTGACATTGGAAAGAGACAGAAATGTGTGAATTGAAAGTTATGCTCTTGGGTTGGAATGGGGTTCATTTGATTCACCTTTGCGGAGATACAGCTATCCAGAACGTGTGGATATTTTTCTCATATAATCTCTAAAAGCTTTTCTGAATGTTCTGGATAGTGTCTATGGGTGTCCTCTTAGATCAACTTGTATGGATAACTTCTATGTCTGTCCTCTTTGTTTCAGATATTACATGGTAATGTTTTTTGGCATCTTTGGCTTTTGGATAAAATCGCCTCTATATGCAAAGCTCCAAAAATAATTATAAACTTTTATGGCTCAATTATATCTTCTAGTATATGATATTTTATGTCTGATAAGAGAGCACTTATTTCTTAATGTCTGCTTTTTATTGAAAGTGTCCATACTTGTGATGTTGTCTGGTAGTGGTAGATTTTCCCTAGTTAACTCGTTATCAACTTATCAGGTTACAAATGTGCACAATGATCTTGTATCTCTTTCTTGGTGCTTGATCCATTTAAAATCTAAAATAACTTTAGATCGTTTACAGAAATTATAGTGTCAGCTGTGCCATTCCTCCACTTACAATTGAAATAAATCATCCTAGATCCCAGACATATTCTGATGCTACTTGTTAAGAAGTGAACAAACATTTGATCGAATCTTCTCAAATGAATGAAATCGATTGAGATCATGGGATGATATCAATCATTTCTTGGCAATTCCTCATATTCAAGCTATTTATTATTGTTCAATGTATTTAAAACATATGTCTTGCTTATAAGTTGTCCTCTCATTGAAATCTCCCAGCTATTATAACTTTTGTTCTGCTTGAAATCTTTACTGCCATTTCTAACCTAAAGAAAATGGCACTTGTTATCCCAACCTTTTCTCTTAGAGTAATTAAACTTGAAGCCACAGTAAGAGATGGCTATGCATCCTGGCTTATAACAACAGTAAAGATTATTGACAAGCCTGTTGAAGTATGCCAAACAAGTATAAAATCGGCCAGTAATAGGAAAAGAACTGGTGGGTGGCTGGTAAAGGATAAGAAGACCATGCAATAGCCTGAGGAAATGTGCAGCAAAATAGAAAAACAAATCCAAATATAAATAGATACCTCAGGAGTTGTATCCTTTTTGCCACCAGTAAAATATTTATAGCTTCCATATATAATTGTACCCCACCCCGCCAGTGAGATAAGAACAAACTGCAAAAGTTCCCCAGGTCAAATAGATTAGTTTCTATAAATATTAACCAGTAACTCCTATGCAAATAATTATTTTAAACAGAACAATTAAAATGACAATTACTTGAAAGCAGAGAACAAAAACATAGTGGCAGGAATAAAAGAAGTCGCAACATCCAGTACAAGCCAGCACAAATCTCAAAGAATGAGAACAAGTTAAGAGGGAACACTTTAAGGATAAGCTATGATAGGAATAAAAAATTCAAAATTAAATATAATTGATAAGAGCTATAGGCCAAAAAATCCGAAGTTAATTAAAATAAATACAAAGCATAATTGACAATAAACCAGGTCGCGAGGTTTAAATTAGGTACCCACCTTTGTATGTCATAGAAGCCATATGATTTACTGATTCTGATATCAAACACCCAGAATGAGATTCACTTAACTCTCAAAAATACTAACATAACTTTTGTGATTACCATCTTACATTCTTTACTCTGAAAGTGAATCCCAGAGACTATTAATCCCTTATTTTATGGAAAAAAATGGATAAGTACTATTTAATCTGTGATACCTTGATTTTATTCTGCATGAATAGAACTTCCTTTTCCTTCATTATGCAAACTTTTTCGTCTCATTCCTACTTCCATCTCTTTAAGTAAATGGATACAGTAGGGACTCGAGAAAGTATCAAGATTAGTAAGAAGATTGTTCTACAGTTACGCATGCACAGTTTACGAATAAAGCTAAGTCATAGCAATGATAATGTATCCCCATTCACCAATTCAATACAGATCTGTGTTGAAAGGAAACGTCCCTGGCCCTGGCATTTCCATGCATACGTTTCAGAAACAGGGACAGGAATGGAAATGCCAAGGAAACCATCCCGAAACTCAACAAAAATTAAAAAACAGCTAAAACAGTAATCATGAAAGTAAAAGTTTACATTTAGATATAGGCTGTGTCACAGGGTTCGGCGAATTTCATCCACGAAGTTTGAAATTCGCCATTTTTTAAGGCTGTGGAAAAAGATCAGTAAAGTTCGATACAATTAGGCTAAAAAACACGGGGAAAAATCATAGCAAAACTTAGGGTTAAAAACAGCAACCAAAAACAACTAGAAATTATGTGGAAGTGTCAAGCATGAGCATAAAAGTTGACCTGTGAGGAAGTGTGACCTGGGTCTCGAATTTGATATATACTGCAAAACAGTCATCCGACTGTTATGAGACATTGTTCATCTGGTCTTGGATGAAGCTTTTTCTAACAATTCGAAAAGCACAAAGGATTCTAGCTCCAACCTGAGAGATTGCGATGAGATTGAAACAAATTTACACATGGCCAAAAAAAGATCCAGGTCTCCCTGCCTTTGTCCTACATTTTTATAAAGTGTAAGGTTGTTATAAAGTTAAGGTTATAAATATTTTTATTTTATGTTTAGTAATTTATTTGTTTATTCTTAAAGATTATGCTTTAAATTTTATTTTATTTTTGTAATTTACTTTTAGTTATGTTTTTATATATTTTTTAACTTTATCTTTTAGTTTTATTTTTAATTTATAGTTTATATTTATTCTTATGTTTCATGTATTTTTATCATTAATTTATGTCTTATATTTTATATTTACTTATGTTTAATTTAGATTTTAAAATTTTATTAATAAAAAAATATTCTATTAGTCGAACATAATGGCAAAAAAAAATTCGAACTTTATTCATTGGCGAACTTGAACTGAATTTTATCCTCGTCAATCTCGAACACAAACTCGAACCTTGTGACTTAAGATATAGGCATTTACTTTCTTATACTTTGAGGTATACTTTATGTATATACATCCAGGATGTATGAAAGTGGTTTCGAACATCTAAGAGCTATAATGCAGATTCTAGGTTTTATAGGGTCCATTTACTTTCTTATACTTTGAGGTATACTTTATGTATATACATCCAGGATGTATGAAAGTGGTTTCAAACATCTAAGAGCTATAATGCAGATTCTAGGTTTTAAAGGGTCCTGTCAGATTTCAGACAGCCAGATTTCGGGGTCAATATTTTGGGATTTCAGGGAGACATTATAGATGGTATGAAGGTAGTATGAAGAAATAGATAGGTATAACAGAAAATCATATGGACATCTCTCATAAAATACCATGAGCCGGCCCCACCTTTCCTGGTACACTCCTTAGGATGTGCACTCGAACCGATTGATTCACCAATGAGTCCTACAAGAGAGATAGTAACTACAAAATATCGTGTAAACCTATATAGACACACTAAATGCAATGTCAAAACATGCACTCTCATTTTTATCACATGATTCATAAACATGTGAAATTTTAATCATGTTGATTGTTTTGAACTTTCGTGAATACTTTTTTTTAAATTAAGTGCTTTATCTTTTATGGACTAAAAATGAGTATTATGGATTGTTTTTATATATGTTTATATTTTTTAATAATGTATTGTACCTGCATTTCCATCACATTTCCAAAACAAGGAATTTTGATATTCAGTGTTTCCAAGTTTCATACCCGTTTCCGTTGAAGTGCAACATAGATGTAGATTAAATAAAAATGGCACAAATATATTACAGAAAAAAAATATAATGGCTCCTTACTCCAAAATCTACTCAATATCTTGCTTTGGGTTTCCTCACATATTCTCATCAATGCCACGGACCTCAAAACCCTAGAAAAAATTGTCTTTTATCTACCCTGGAAAGTACATTGGAACAAAAATATATGTTGACATAAATTCATGCATGGGACGAGAAAACCCCAAGCATGTCAATAACCATGAACACAAAAGAAAACATCATTAAGATAGATAGGAATTGCTATTGCAGAACAACACTCAGTGCACGTTCATAACACAGGTAGAAACTATACAGATTGATAATTATTGCCACTGCAGAGCAATAGTCAGCACATGTCCATAACATAGGCAGCAATTTTCACCCAGAGTAAACTTAAGTATTAATCCTGATCACCAAAAAACACTTTTACGAATATGAATAATTACAAATTTACAACTACCCAGACGACCATATTAATGTATCTTGGGAACTGCAAAAAACACCCAGGTGGAGGTAAAGGTAAATGTCATTTTTAGGTGACCAACTAGCAAGACACCCATTTAGTGCATAAGAGCTCCTTGTGAAATCCCACACGGGAATTGCTCTCCATTTACCTTATATATTGCTCAAATTTTGTACTACTAATTTTTGACCTCATGAGCAAGCTCAATAGTAAACTCAAACTGGCCAATCCAACTACACTTGGATTAAGCTCAATATGATAATGGGCACAGTCGTATCCAATATTGCCAGCTCAACGAAAAATACATTCCTCATATGCTGGAATAGTTGATGTACATCTGAACTTCATGAGAATGGTCCAACTCCGCTTGTCTTTCCTTTATGAGATTCTGGAATAATGTCCATAGTGTGCTTCCATTCAACCACCCTGTAACACGGTAGTATAAAATCGCCATGATGTGATGTCTTGAGGGCAGGCCTCTATAAATAAAATTCATTTTACCTATCAAAAAATGGAGGCATTCTGAATATAAAGACATAATATTTAGCACTACTGTGGCTATCAAAAAATGGAGGCATTCTGAATATAAAGACATGATATTTAGCACTAATGTGGTTTTCTAAGGATGTTTCGGATGTGATTAAGCCTTTAAAAGCGCTCTCTACAATGAGGACCTGAGTTAGTAAATACCAAACTTACCCTGACACTAACTTATTTTACGTATCTGAATGACTATTTTGAGATTTTCATGACATATATAACCCAACATGAACAATCTATCTTCCTGTACAATGACTTGGCAAACAGATGACTCTCTCAGAGGGCTGATTTGGAACAAAGAGCTATTGACTACATCTGAGATTAGGTATGGGTTTGGCAAACACAAAATAAATGTAAAGATTGCTTGAAGAATTGTACCAACCCTGTGGCTGTAGCAAGTAATTCAATATTTGACATTCTACTACATTTGTTTGACCAGCGTTATTTTGTTTTATATCACTCATGACTTTAATACCCCCAAATTATGCCACAACCATGATAGAAATGGCATGGCATATAATATCCTAGAGTAAGCTGCAATATTTTACTGCAAAAGAATTAACATAACACTGGTTTGACCACTATCATACACACTGCTCAACATGTTCAAACCCTACATTCAAGACTGGCAATATCTCAACAAATGACAATATCTTTAAGGAGCTCGCATAGTACACCTGAACATGCTTTAGATATGGAGAAATTTGGTGTTCCTAATGACTAGCATTAGCTCATTAAACCCAAGCATAGCGTTTGGTCGATTTGTGAAGATGTATTTTATATATTATGATTTTCAAAAGCATGGTAAAAAGATAAATGTGTCCAACGTTAAAAGCACCGAGCAATCCATCAAATTAGAAATCTATACAATTTTAAAAAGGTAGAACATTCTTTAAAGTTGCCCTCTTTAAGTGTGGCAAATGAGTTTATTAACTCAACCACGGTCCACAAGCAAAAATTAGAAAATTTGTTCTTAACCCCATAAACTTCTTACTATATAATAAATAAACAGCAGCCAATGTTTGGTATAGTTATAGACATTACCCCATGGTCCTCAGAGATGTTTCCCCACCCCCCTCAGTCTACCATCCCGTAACCATCCCCACACCTTATTTTCCTATTCATATATCATTTCTAGGATTTTGGGGTCCTTCTAGGCTTCCTCTTTTTGCATTCCCACATTTTTCAATCTCCCCCAAAAGGGGACTTGAGAAACGAAATACTATCTTGATATATGCTGAACCATTAAATTAAATGATTATTGATATCTTCATATTCTGTCATATCATTAGAAGAAACAGAATATACCTGGTTGGTCAATGTTATGTCTATCAGCCAAGCCATAAACCCCATTAAGTTGTCCACAACATTTAGCATTATTAGAAAATGCAGGACAAAGAGTAGAGACATGATAAAATGATTAGTTGGCATAAAGAAGAGAACTGCTCCCTCCTTCATCAGGAGGGTACCTAGAGGCCCTCAAACTTTTGAAGAAAGTAAATTGCCTTATGTTCAAGTGCATAAATGCCTTCATGGTCATGGTCTCCTCCCCCTATTTGTGTTCTCTCCCTACTAATCTAGAGCAAAGATGCCCTCATCCTATTCACCGAGTGACTAAAGGCCGTTACAATAGCCGAGAGCATAAATGCCATCCATCTATCGATCAAATGTCTTAAGGCCCTCTAAACTCGGTCAAGAGCTTAAAGGCCCTAATGCATTTAAGCAATTAAATTACCTACATAGATATACAATGTGTGATATAATAGATGATGATATATGATGATATTGTTCACACAACAAGGACAACTCATACAATAAACATTATCTATAGCTCCACAAGGATAAGAATACTAAGTACTTTCTAGTTTGAAGCAATGATTGGACTCTAGATGTCGCGTACTTGTACAATAAAGATTATCTACAGCTCCACACAAGGATAAGAATACTGAGTACCTTGTTTAAAGCAATGATTGCATTCTAGATGCTACTCCCCCTCCCTTGGGAACCGAATTTATCCTATTCAGATGAGCTCAATATTGCCATGCGCTTGTAAAGGGTGCATGTAATTTAATTGCTCAAGTGCATTGTCTATTGATGCAAGCATGAATGGTGCAACTCAAATAACAAGTCACCCAAATTAAAACAATCTAATAATGATGATTCGGAAAACCCTTTCACCTTGACAACCGCATAAAAAGCATGCACATTTCAATCATAATACTAAATCATAGAGATTACAAAAATACAAAAATAATGATCGCTGCTTGTTTATTAGAAAATAAACCATCAAGTTGACAACTTATGCACATTTATCAAAAGAACATACTAGTAGCAAGTCCAAGAAAACGATTACAGTAGTTTCAATATTAAACCATAGAACCAACAAATAATGCACTTTTAAGGAAATGAAGGAAGTAAAATTAAAAACTCGTATAAGAAACTCACATGCTCTTCTTTCCATTTGGAGGGGCTCATTGGATCTTCCCAGAAATTAACTCTAGCTGGTCCATGATGTTCTGCAAAAAAGATTAATCAACATAACATCACTTATCCAATAAACAAGGGTTGCAATGTCATGGCAAGTCCTTTCTACTTTATACAATTTTTATTAATAAAAGAAATACAAATATCATAGTTGTTGATGCGAGTGCGTCCACATGTTTTAAACAATTGTTAACAGGGAAGTGAAAGCTGTGATATCAAGAACAAAACATTTTGCAGCATATACTATCTTTGCTTCATTAATTATAATTTACATGCCTATTTTTTGATAGTTGAAGTTTCAAAACAAAAATTAACACTCATATTTTTTTTTTGAAGTTCAAACTACACAGCAAACAAACACTTAATTAAAAAAACAATGAGCTATTTCCACTTAATAAAAGTTAAACAGAAAAAATCCAAAGAATATATTAAGAACACTCCATTTATTTTTGGCATTCAAGCATGTAATATTATTGTTGAAAATTAGCCAAACAAAATAATAGTAAATAACATTTTTAGTTTTTTGTATACTGAATAGCTAAAACTCTTCAGTAGTGCACAAAATGGCAAGTTACACTTAGAAAATAGCCAAGAAAAGAGAGCATTACAAAGTCCACAGCTATATTATAAATTCATATTTAGAGAGTATTTAAAAATTTATGTGCTAGTCAATAAAAATTAAAATTGAAAACATTTGAAGGATTACAGCATGTTAAATAAATGCATGTCAATCTAAAAATATACAATACGAAATATCACTACAGATTACAAACATTGTATATTTCTTCAGTCTACATCAAACCCTAGACAAAAAAATGCACTTTCTATCATATGCCTACTGAATGGAAATGCACTATAAAGAGGATCATGGTATACAATCTGAGAAACTGATTCAAAACAATCTCAGAGCAATGGTCACAAGAATTAGATATAAGATAAACAAAATTGGAACTAGCTGCAAAGGAATCATTAAAAGAATGCTTTAATCACTGCAATATGATTTTCTCCAAGCAGACACTTGCACTTTCAAGCTAGAGTAAGTCTTCAAAATGGATACCAAATTCCTCCTAGTAAATAGATAAGACATAAGAATTCCATTACATACTTAATCATACAAAATGCATCTTCAAATAAACAAGAAAAAGGTAAACTCTAAATTGTGAGAGAAAACACAAATTGATTGATTCTAAGGAAGAAGGCTGACTTATCAGAACATTTTGCCCCTATAATCAACCATATACCAGAAACTAATACAAGAAACAAATACAGCATAAAAGCTTAAGAACATTAATATATGAAGCGAGTACAGTTCCTTATCTGAGCACATCCGGGTTGGACTTGCAGCCCTGTGAGATTCAAATGCATCATTCTCGCCACTTTGTAGATTGTTATGAATCAGTCTTTCACTTCACAGACTGAACTTTGCAGCAGCACCCCAATTTAGTGTGAATCAAACTACAAAACCTGCATCACTTCTCCAGGTTCCAAGTGCACAAGAAGATGAGGCCAAGAAACCAAAGGGAGTTTTTAGGTAACTGAACAAGTGACATATTTGCCACAGTACACAAGATCTCAACATGCAGATCAAGAATTGGTTGGGGCAACCAAACCTGTTGGGATATGAACTGATCTTGTAACCATTTCGTCTTATCACTAATCCATATACTCTGTATAATTCGAGTCCTGTCAATTGTTATCAAGTTGGGCATTGTACAAATTCCATTCCTCTATTGTAACACATTTTCAATGATTCACAATCCATCTCAAGATTCCACCCACGGAAACACACTGCTTTGGATTCTAAGTCCAACAGTGTACTCACATATGTTACCTTGTTTGTGATTAAAAAAAGAGCTTTGTTTGCTATCCATTGTTTGGGCATTGTACAAATTCCATTCCTCTATTGTAACACATTTTCAATGATTCACAATCCATCTCAAGATTCCACCCACGGAAACACACTGCTTTGGATTCTAAGTCCAACAGTGTACTCATATATGTTACCTTGTTTGTGATTAAAAAAAGAGCTTTGTTTGCTATCCATTGATTGTGTAATGGTGTTTTTGCATTTGTTTTCCACTGCGTATTCAAAATAACTCACAGGTTATCTAATAGATCCATCTGCTAGTTGGCTTGTGGATTGTACTTTGTGCCACTCATGGGTCTAAAATTGGATCATTGGTATCAAAGCAGTCTCTATGCCAAACCTCGATGCCCTGTTTGTAATGAATAGAAGAGCTTTGCCTGCTATCCCTTGTTTCCATTGAATGTATAATGGTGCTTTTGCATTTGTTTTCCGTTGCATGTTCAATATAACTCGCAAATCAAACTAACAAATCCATCTGCTGGTTGGTTTTAGGGTTGTACTTGTGCCACTCCTCGGTCTAACATTGGGTCATTGGAATTAGAACAGACTGTTCCAAAACCCTGATGGGCCGATACACTACCAGTTGACCATGCAAAATTCTTTTTTGGCCCTAGTCATGATGCCTACATGTTCACTATGCCACAAAGAAGGCATACAACTCGGCTTTGTCTTCAATACAATAGAATGACGACAAAAAGCCAAGATGTGTGCCAATGTAAATAAACTACCTTCAGTAAAGGTCAAGAACCTTATCCAAGAAGCTTTGGAAGAACGTGAGATTTTCTTGCCATTCCATGACCTAATACTCCAACTAAATTTCCCTTTCACTACTAATTCCTCATTTTGGCACCAAAGTTCATTCAAGGAATAAGTCAATCTCAAAATCCCAACATTCCAAGGCAAAATTGACCTGGATGCAATGGAATGTTTAGCTTCCACAATTGGAAACGTATTACATCAATAAATAGTTCAAAAATGTTGAAAAGATCAGGTTTGCAAGACTTGAGATGTGCAATCCAATGCCATGCTAGTGGAAGTCTCACAACACAAAGAAAGTATGACCTTATTGATACATGATCAAAGTTTACCAACGCTATACGCGAAGAAAAATATCCTTTCGAGTATTATCACAACATGTACAAGAGATTACATGTGTTGAGACAAAAAAAGGATCAAAGGGTTCCACAAGCCCTGTGCATGATTGGATCTTTACAAAACAGAGTTTACAAAGTCGTGAAGCGCACTAGCGGTCTTAATTACTACATACAAGCCACTACAGAATTGTTCTCTTATGAAACATTGAGACAAGCCCACCAACATGCTCAAAAATGATGGTCAATCCAAGAAGCAAAAAATCCCAACCTTTTTCAGCCTTCACACAAACAAGAGCAGGCCTTCAAACTAAGCTCAAAATTGCACTGCACAACCACACTGCATTGGGCATACTTTGTCTAAGCCACAAGCGGCTGCTCAAACTAAAGCTCTAACCTTAAAGCCAAACACAAAAAAGGGAGAGAAATCGTGTACTCCTCACAAGTACAACACCCACAATGATCATGAATGTCGTGCACAGAAGACTCTGCTCACAAAAGGCTTCGCAGCTAATAGCTAGAAACGAGCAAAGCACTGATCCTAGCATTACAACTTGTTTGAACATCAACTGCGAGATGTCTGATGATGGAAACAAACCTCCTTCGGTAGAAGTCCAAAAGCTTATCCAAAAAGCTTTGGAAGAATAAAGGAACTTCTCTCACAATTCTGTGACCTAATACTCCAAATAGGTCGCCCCTTCCACTGTTGATCCCTCATTTCAGTACTAGTGTCCATTCAAGGTGTAACTTGTAAGTCATCTAAAAATCCTAGCATTTTAGGACGAAATCGACAACAATGCAGAGGATGATTAGCTTCAACAATTGGAAGCGTATTACATTGTTAATAAGTTCACAAATGTTGAAATATCATGTTTACAACACTTACGATGTCCAATCCGGTGCTTTGCTCATAAAGTATTACAAGGCGAAGAAAGTATGACCCTATTGATATGTGATCCAAGTTTACCAACACCATACGCAAAGAATGGTATCCTCTTAAGTTTTATGATTATCATGAAATGTACGAGATATTCCAAGTGTTGAGGCAAAAGAAGGATCAATCGGTTCCATGAGCTCTATGCATGCTTGAATCTTTACAAAATAAAGCTTCATAAATTCTTGTTGTTGGCATGTGTGTTCAGCGCTCCCCATGAGTTTCGTGACATGGACTAACCGCCTCTCGTAGATCCTAACTCTAGCAATTGTAGCGGAGACTAATACCTATGGGTTTTGGTCTAACAGCAATCGTGGTCCAACAAATGGTATCAGAGCGACAGGTCTCAAGTTCGAAACTCACTCAGGTAACGTTGAGGGGGAGATTGTTGGAATGTGTGTTCAACGCTCCCCGTGAGTTTCGTGACATGGACTAACCGCCTCTCGTAGATCCTAACTCTGGCGATTGTAGCGGAGACTAATACCTATGGGTTTTGGTCTAACGGCAATCGTGGTCCAACAGTTGTAGTAAACTAGTGGTTTTCACTACTACATAGTTATGAAGTCCTTGCCTTGTTAAACATTGGGACAAGACCTTAGTTGCCGCACTCGAATTCGTGTTCGAATTCACCAAGGATAAAATTCGTGAAAAAGCGTAGCTAAGAAATTCAACAATAAAATTTGTGATTAAATTCAACTACAAGAAATATACATTGAGATTAAATATTGAAAAAAGATAGAATTTATATTATATAATTTATAAATTTTAACAATGTAATATAAAAAAGTTCTAATAAACTCTTAATAAGAAATAAACCTTTTTATAATATATAATTTATTAAAGTTTAACAATATAAAATTAAAAATGATAAAATTATAATTATCATTTTTAATTTATATTGTTAAAATTTAAATATTAGTAAATATTATAAACGGTCTTATTAAATATTATAAAGTATAAACTATATTCAATAATAAAATATTAAATAGTAAAACGTTAACTAAAAACTTATGAAGAAATTAAATTTTAAATGTGTATTTGTAATATTGTATTAAATAAAGAAAAAAATATAGTTTCTGGTTGAGCGAGTGTTGGGTTACAAGTGGAATCTTAGTCTACGAGTCTTAGACCATTTGATTGAACTCTGCCACTCTTGAAAGCAAAAGCCTTCCATGCCAGTGATTCTAGATTTTTAATGGGACTTTCGGTTTAACGCAAGCGACTCACTATTCAGGGCCATCACACTTCCTCCACTTTGGTACACGCTTCTTCCTCTTTGATTTGTGCTTCAACTTCAATAAAAATGGTTGTCTACCCATTATGCGAACAAATTCGCGATTTTTGGCAAAAAAAAAAATGGTGGGTTGAAAAACACTGAGTTTTGAATTTTTGGGTTGAAATCCGATGAATGTGGTTACTAAGGACAAGACTACCAACACGCCTAAGATTGATGGACAATCCAAGATGAAGCAAAAAAAAACTCAACCGCTTCTAGCCCCTCACACAAGAGCAAGCCTCCAAAAAAATGCTGAAAATCACACTATGCAAAAACAATGGGCATCCTTTCCCTAAGCCACAAGAAACTACTCAACCTAAAGCTATGACCTTAAAACTAGACAAAGAGAAGGGAAATAAATGATGTTGTCGTCACAAGTATAACACCCACAGTGACCATGAACGCCAAGTGCAAAAGATAAATGTGCAATGCATTGATCCTAACATTACAACTTGCCTAAACATCAATGCCATGCCAACAATCATCGATGTTGAAGAATGAGAACACCTTTTATGCACCAAGTGTTGGATTAAGGGACCGCCATTCCATATCATCATCAACACTAGATCCCAAAATAATATCATTGTACAAAACAATACAAAACATCTAGGCCTCACAATGGAAGAACCACCACAACCTTAGTCACTTGGATCAATTCAACAAGGGCAAGAGCTCAAAGTGAAACAACTACACATTCAAGAATGATATCTCACCCGAGGGTAGCTTTATTACTTATTATCGCGACACTTGAAATTTGCAATTTTCTTCTTGGAGAGCACTAGTTATATGACTAGAATGCTACCTAAAAGCTCATCTACTACACTAGTCGATCAAAATCAGCAATTGTCCAACCACATTCCAAAGCTCAACATCTCATTCTCTTGCGCACAAGTTTGTAATACTCATGGTCCACCCAAAATCGATGCAAGATGTTATATGTTGGGTTCGCAACACAACAACTTGACAATTTGATACAACAATACAAAGGTGCCTTCAAAAAGCCAAGATACACCATGTCACAATGCTTTGTCAATCATCAACTTGACCTCATTATGAGATAACCACTTCCAAACAATCCTTCCTATCATAGATAGATATATGAGAACATTGAGATGTCAAAAAAATACATTAGCTCATCAACCAAGGGAAGATTCAAACGATTTTTTTACCTTATGGTAGTCAAATCATCCTCTCACCAAAGAAGGGTGGTTCATGTTGTCTTTCATTGGCTATTGTGTCGTCAACAAAATCATTGGGAAAATAAGTATCTACCTCACATTGATGAGCTTTTGGACCAGCTCCAAGGTACACAATATTTCAAGATCAATCTTAAGTCAGGTTATCACCAAGTTCCAATTAACCCAAAAAGCATTTGGAAGCTTGTGTTCCTGATAAATAAAGGCATGTACAAAATGTTGGGTAAGCCTTTTGGCTTGGCCAACTAACCTAAAGGCTAAAACCTTTATGCACTTCATAAAGGATATTCTACAACCCTTGACCAACAACACGTCATCATTGTCTACTTATCTAACATCCTCATTTATAACAAGACTTGGGTAGAGCACAAAGTTGAGAAGATGTTTGACGTACTTAATGCTCGCGAGATGTAGCCACCTTAGGCAAGTGTACCATTGGTATTACTCAAGTTCAGCTACCTCGTTGATCTTGAAGGCATTCACATGGGGACAAGCAAATATGAAGCTTATCTAAGTATAGTCAATTCCTTGCAGCCACATAGAACCACGAGGTTTTTTGGGATCTTGTTGCATACCATTCCAAAACATTAAGCAATGTTGGGAAAAGATAATCTACTTATGAGAAAGAGCTCTATGAAATTTTTCTAGTCATGAAGTAATGACAACACTACCTATTAAGGTAAGGAGATCGTCATCTAGTCCAATCACAAGCCTTTTCAATTTTTACATACACAAAACAAGCTAGAAAAAAGAAAAGCAGATGAAGTTAATGACATACTTACAACAGTCCCCCATCTAATGATCAGGCATAAGAAAGGGAAGACAACAAAGCAACTAACTGCTTGTGCTAACCTCCAGTGACTTTGCTATTAATGATGCTTGATACTCAAAGCCACAACAACGTGCTTGATCCTTAAAGTCATAATAGCATCGATTGGGTTTTACAATACTCATCAAATCAAGAATTCAAACTTTACCTACAATGTCCTTTCTCAAAGGCAACAATCCAAAGAGTTCTATAACCAGAAAAGCCTTTGAACAAGCTAGACCAAAGATGGGTTCCTTCTAACACGCCTCACAATAGGCTCGTCTAGGAGACACACTACTCCAAACCAATTGGTCATTTTGGACTCATTAAGACACTTGCCACAATTCAACAACATTTATACTGGCCATACATGTGCAAGGACATTGAGGCTCACATCAAGTCTTTTTTCCCCTACATCATTACAAAACTAGCAATCACAAACTAGGTATGTACACACCTCTTCTAGTTTCGTTCAAGTTGTGGGAGTTTATCAACATGGATTTCTTAGATGGTCCACCTACGACTAAACATCAACATGACTTTGTGTTCATGGTAATTGATCTTTTCTTAAAGGTGGCAATCATGGTTGCCTGCAAACAGACTATCAACGCACTATAGATAGACAAATCTACTTCTAACACGTTCAGACAGACTTTGGGGTATTTCTATCAATTGTATCTAATCAAGATCTGAAGTTTGTTACATATTTACAACAAGCTTTGTGGGAAATTCCAAACACTAAGTTGGATAGATCAAAATCATTTCATCCTCATATTGATGGCAAACTAAAGTGATTGATTGCGCCCTCGTCCAATTATTACATAAGTACAATGGACCTCGTCCTCGCACTTGTGATAATAATTTTGCTTACATACAACACGCTTACAACAAAGTTATTCATAGTTCGGCAAGGTAGAGAGCCCATTCCAAACATTTAAGAGTTTCAACCATCTGCACCCCTTGACATTGATTTTTGCTCCCCCACAATTCCAAAAATTAGTACAGAAATAAGAACTGGAAAGAGCGAAAAAATCCTCTAAGACATTTGACCAGTGCATCACCAAGTTCAACAAATCTTAACTCACTAACAACAGAAGTACAAAGAATGTCACAATTCACATTGACCGACACGCACTTTTCAGGTTCAGGAAAAAGTTTTGTTGCACTTGCAGAAGGAGAAATTCCAAGGTCCTCACCGCAAGATCAAGCCACAACAATATGGTGCATACACCAAACTTCACAATGTTAGTGAGAATGCATTCATCCTAGATTTTCCACCATACTCAAGCATACATCTTGTGTTCAAGGTTGACCATTTTACAGCTCACCCTCCATTGGATTTGGATCCTTGGGCCCAAACTATAAGTATCAACTCATTGGCACCACCTCTACTCCCACCCGCAATAGCACCCATAGACTTTTATGAGTTGTAAAGGGGATGCAATATGTTGATCAAGCTAAGTAGGATACTCTACAACAACTACATGCCCAATTTTCAGAACTAGCTACCCACACAATAGGGAACATTGCTTTTCAAGGAAAGGTGAATGATTCAAACACATTTGAGTGATATGGAACTTTGTGCAAGCTCCCTATGGGATTTAGAGTGCATAATAATCATCATCTCAAAAGGCATTGCAAATCATTCGTTCACTTCATAGCTCCACCCTTAGTGCAGATCACACTAGTTTGCATCACTTCTTAGGGTTCTACATGCCCACAACAAAGCCGAGATGCCAAAGGGGTACACACTTCAAGAACCGAGTAAACAACATCTTTGACACCTAGAGAGCACACAACGCCTCAACATGCAAATCAAGAATCAATTGAGGTAACTAAACCCATTGGAATACAAATGGATATTGAAATCATTCCATCTTGTAATTGATTTGTATACTCTATAATTATAATCTTCTCGAATTTTATCAAGTAGGATATTGTACATATCCCATCTCCATAGCACATCCTCAACACCACACGATACATATCTAGATTCAGCTGATAGGAAACTCAATTTTGGTTTCTATGCCCCATTCTACTCATATGTATGTTACCTTATTAATGGTGAATAAAAGAGCTTTATTTGTTATCCCCTATTTCCATTGAATGTGTAACAGTGCTTCTGCATTTGTTTTCCATTCTTGGTTGTATATTCAATGCAAAAGACAAGTGCACAAATAGATACCTCTACTAGTTGGCTTTTGAGTTGCCCCTGTGTCATTCATGGACCTAATAAGAATCAAGTACATTCTAAGAGCATTTACAAATACAACAGATCATCTAATTTATAAAATATGTTGATATGTATACCTTGTATATATAATATCAGGACCTTGGATACCACCATTTCGGAATACTTTCATCCATTTTTAGTTAGAAACAAGCTTGAATAGGTGAAATCCTTTAAATTGAATTCCTTAGTCAATCCTTCCCGGTCATACTCAATCTTTTCTAGAAATTAAAATGGAACATAGCCATCACATGTTATTTTTCAAGTAAGCAAAAACTTCATGAATGACCCTTTAGGGCAAAAGGATCCTAATGTTGCTATTTGAGATTAAAGAGTTGAGCCTCTTATTTAAAACACCATTTTTCCGCAAGCACTCAAGAGATATTATGATTCAACATTATGCAGAGAAATCTTGCAAAACTTGTGAACCGAATTTACCCATGAAACTCATGATTTTTGGTGATTAATTGTTATAATTACTCAGCAAAAATTGCAAGTTTCTTGGGTTGAATTGGACAGCAAAAAAATATAGCGCCCAAGTCAAAAAAATCAATCTTGATCAAAAACACAATTGTAATCTGCATTTTTCCTCTGCAAATATAGTGAATGAAATGGACACTGACAATGGTCCATTGGAGCTAGGGTTTTCATAATATCAAGGAATACATACAAGTAGGAGAACATTACATTTTAATTTTAATTTTACCAACATGGAAACAAAATCTTAAGAGTCTACAATGTGAGATTAACTTGTCACTCATTCCATGATCTGGAAAAATCTATGCAGTCTGATTATCTTTGATTATCAATGTGACTATATGTTTCTAGTATCTATTTCTTCGGTGATTATCACTACCAGCCAGGCCCTAGGGTTTTCATTTTTAATATCTTGAATCTTTTACTTCTTCCTTTGATTAGTAGCAAGAGTTTTCATCTAAGGTGCATTGATGACTATCATGACTCTATGAGCATTTTTGTTTGTGTTTAGTACTCTTTCTTGGTCCAAAATTAAAAGAAAATATACTTACGTGTTTCCTACACTCATTTCTCATTCATTTAACAGTGTTTTACATGATATTTTAGTTTACTTTAGGAATTTGTATTTTTTTTTTTAGTAGCATCAAAGTTGCCAATTGTTGAGAAACTCCCGAATCCCATATGCGAGTCAAAATTTTGGGCTGCCAAGTAAATATCAAAATGCAAGTTATTGAACTATGAGCTATGTTGCCAAGATACAGGTATGGGTTTAGTACGGAATACATTGATTATAAAAAACCCTTGGGTTCGATACATCTTGTGTATGTCCGTACATATGTAATAAAAAAAATTAAAATATATGTTTATAAATTGTATATATGCTCATTTTACTCATTTTTTGGACCAAATGAAATACCAAGCTTGAAAAATATAGTAGAATCAAGGTTCAAAACATTCAATATGCTTAAAATTTCACATTTTCATTGATTGTGTGGCTTCCGTAAGTATGATGTATGCATATCATGTCAATATGAATACAAATAATCTAGAATATATCATCTAAATTTTTCTCAAAATCAAATTCCTGACTCTAAACAATGGCTGCCTCTAAACAAACTTGAGCTCCTTGCAAGCAATGGCTGCCTCCAATCTTGTCCTCTTCGCAATAGCTGCCTCCAAACAAATCCTCTTCCAATGGCTGCCTCCTCAATTCCTCTTTGGCTCTTTGCTCTTACATTTGCAAAAACCAACAATGAATTATTTGTGTTTTGGTAATGCTTGAGTGCCTTTTTATAGCTTTTAAAGGAGTTTAGGGCTTTTTTTATTCATTTATGAGTTTAGGGTTTGTTTTTTGTGCATTGACCAAGACAAAAAACGTTTTTTAAAACAAAACTGCCAAAACCTGCAGGTATGTCCTAGGTAGATTTGTGACATACCTAAAACATATTCGGACGTAACCCCATACCCCGGATGGATTCGTACCGGGTACGTATTCAAGGAGGTTCAAGAGGGGGGGACGTACCCATGCTTCCCAAACTATGAGATGAACTATCTATATTGGTATTCCACACTTTTAAGCACACTTCAAAGTGGATTCCCCTTTATTGGAAGATGATTATAATAAGATAGAGCTGTTGGTATCAAAGTAGGTCCCTTTATCTGCAAAATATTAAAGACGGAATTAATATTGTCTTAAGAAAAACAGCAACAATACATTGGTTGTCGATTGGATTGATCAGACCATACATTTCTCATCTTGGAAAACATAGAAAGATAATCACTTCACATTCATGAAATTGTGGATACATCTGAAAAACCAAAATTTAAAGGCATAAGAGAATGGCAGGCTCGGTAGTCTTCTTTCACAAGGAAAGAGTAAGCTTATCAGCATGGATGTGCCCAAAAAACCCCATGCATGTCAACATAACAAGCAGCTAGCCTTGAATTCTACAAGCAATCCAAGTGTTTTGCTGCGATATCAAATGCCAATATCAGATTGCACCTGCATGTTTCAAACAACAATGTCTACGCCTTGTTTCAACCACAGAGAGTATCATTGATCAAGATTCCTACTGAAATCATGCTCTCCAACTAAGGCCAGAATCCTAGGGAATGCATCTGGATATATTTTTCAACCATCAGCAGTTAGCTGTCCTAACTGCACATTGTCACAAAAACGAGTGCAGTGTGTACACACACATGCGTGTGTGTGCTTTGCATCTGTGTGTTGTGTATAATAGTGGAATCAATGGTACTTATAACATAGAAGAATTATTGAGACAAATAAAAAATTGTAGACATTCATATAAAGGTCGCTTTCATAAGGCCATCCCTATAGATTGTGGCCACATTTGACTAAGGGAGCTCAATTATCAGCTTAAGAAGAGGAAGGGCAATGAAATTGTTTTTGAATATTTGAAATATGCCTTTCCCAAAATTTCATATAAGAATTAGCAAAAATTACCCACAACAAATTGCTGCTACAGGTGAAGACACAACTTAACCATGACAAACAAAACACAAGAAGACAAAAAGGAAAAGGAGGCACTTGGGAAAAAACTTGAAAAGTAAGTATAGTAGACAACATAGGAGATCAAAAAGAATGCCTTTAGAAGCCATAAGAAACAAAAACAAAGACTTTAGTGGACTTTATGAAACAAAAACCATTGATAAGCTAGAAAGAAGGAAATCATTGCCTAAAACAGCAAAAGAACTTTCCTGGGTGGCCAAAGTGTTGATCTACCCTCAACGAAGTCACCAGGTTCATGTTCGTGTTCGAGAAGGATGAAATACAAACAAGCTCGACAGCCAAAAAATTAGGGAAAAAAATCGTCAATAAGTTTGGATTATATACATGTGCATTTTTATTACTTTATTTTCAAAATATATAATCAATGTACAATAATGTCAAAACATATATATATTATTAAATAGCCTTTAAAACTTTGAAAAAAGATGTCCAAAATGAAACATATGCATCATGATAAGTTGATTACGATAGAACATTACACATGTGAAATCACAATTTTAAGGAGGGTTTCTATTTTCAAAAAGTTAATCTATATTCTAAAGCATCTAAGTTCTAAGACTATTTTCAAACTTTCAGATTTCTCCCTACTTTTTACATCATATAAGCTCAAAATCATCAAGGGCACTTGGCTGAGATGATTCGATATCATCATCATTAGATTCACAAATGAATGCATTTTATGAAAGCAAGTCAGGATCATTTGCATCTGCTATGTCTTCTGAAATGGGTTGGAGTTGTGAAGACAAAGTGGATGAGTCTTTTGTTGCTTTCTTCATGAACTACAAATTGCTACAAATATAAACAAAATCTCCCAACCTCCCAGACAACTTGTTCTGCTTCTGTGACTGAATATGGTCAAAGCAACTCCAATTCCATTCACAATTTGATGAACTCACTCCCTGACTTAGTACCCTAATAGCAAAGCATTGTAGCTCACAAGTATCTGCTCCAAAATTATTCCACCGCCTGTATCCTTCAACATCTAAATGTGACATGTCATACTTGGTTGTCGGTATTCCAAACATCTTTTCTTCAACCTGTATGTCCAACATTGATCTCTTATTTTACTTGCCACTTGTGGATCTAGTTCAAACCTTCCTATGGCTTCGTGAAGCCCACTCATTATTTCCTTGTCACCATGTCTGTCTATATGGAAGAGTTTTGGCTCCAAATAGCAAGTTGTTGCATGCAACGGGGTGTACATCGTTTTCCACCTTCAGTCAATTGTGTCCCATATCCACATGATTGAATGTTTTTTTATAGTTTCCTTGCAACGGTCCATGCTTTCATAGAGCATGCCAAGACAAGGTTTATCACCATCAACCATACGAAGCACTTTCAACAATGGTTCACACACTTTTAAAACATTTGCCGCACTTTTCCAAAAATTATTGTTTAGAAATATTTTATCCATGTTCTTTCCTTTTGCACTTTTAGAAAGCACTAAATTTTCCCGATCAATTGAAAAAGTAAGTAACCTTAATGTTGATTTCTCTTCACCCACTCTTTTTAAAGTGATATAAAAGAAGGCAAATCTTGTTTCACAAGGCCTCAACAACTCTTTGGATGCATGTTGCCTTTAAATGTTCAACGTGAAGCAATGTTTTCTGATTAAATTTGCAATTGCTCTCCCTCTATGAATTGTTTCATGCACCCATGGAAATTTAGCCGAGTCATGAAGCAAGAAATCAAGGCAATGTTTTCCACAAGGACTCCAATATATATGCAGGTACTTCTCCATAATCAGCTTCCCAACACCAACACAATTTGCAGCACTATCAGTTACAACTTGAATCACATTCTCTATACCCACTTCAAGAATGGCTTTCTCTAAGATTTTGAAAATATACTCAGAGGTTTTCTTATCGTTCATGGCATCAACCACTTTCAAGAACACTACGCCTAGAGAACAAGCAAACAAAACATTAATCAATGGCCTCTGACACATGTCTAATCATCCATCACCCACTATGATGCAACCTGATACACTCCAAGAAGCTTTGACCATTGCCAATTTTTTGGTCACTTTTTCTTTTGATTTCTTCAAAAAGTTGTTCGAAGAGCCTCTGAAGTAGGAGGCGTATACCCTTTTCCAAACTCTGCAACTTTCTAAATTGCATTCTTAGAATGTGGATTTCTAGTAACATTGAATGGAATTGCACTTGAATAATACAAATCAATCAGTGCATCGTCCACATTTTATTTCTCCATTGGTTTCCAAAGGTTGTTCAAAGTTCCACTCTCTAATCCCCTTGTTGCACCAACAAACGTGGGAATATTTGAAACAAAAGACATAATTTGTAGTGACCCTAGATATTTCTACTTTTCTCTGCTTATTTTTGTGCTGATTTATGCTTTCCCGCGGACGAAGAGGCTTATTCTTTCTTCAATGCAACATTGATCTTTGTAATAACATTTGGGCATGCACTAACACCCCCTCCCGCACTAGCTAATATACCAAGTAGGTGGTCTCTTACCCGTGTGACACTCCTGACAAACGAATTACCACACAAATCACATTTGATATTACTGCCATCGCGTGTTACATGTTTTCATCACTCAACATTTGCTTTCAAGGGTGCCATTAAATTTTGTTATGAACCTACATGTTTTATAAAAGATGAGATTACAAGAAAAATATTAATGATAAAATATATATATTTATAAGAAAAAACACTAAATAGTATCACTAATTAAAATTAAATAGAACCCAAAAACTTAAATAAAAGTTTAAAATTAAGCATTACTAATCTAATTAAATTGTTAAAAACCTTATAAAACATTTTTTAAAAAATAGATGTTAATGAAAAACTTCATATCAACATTTAGTCTTGTAACAAAATAATATCTAATAAGATTCCCGCAATTTATATTTTTAAAATTATATCGAAAAATAAAATTAAATAATAAATAATAAATTACACTTCTAATTTTCATCTAATTAGAAATTTATTAATCATGAGTTAGCTTTTAATAAACAATAAAAACATATGTTGAAAACTATAATTAAATAATGGTCAAATTATTAACAATAAATTATACTACGAGTTTATATAGCTAAGCTTAAAAGTTAAAACAAATATATTAAAAACCTTCATAATAGCTATTATTTATAAATAAATTATAATGTAAATTTATGACTCGCAAAATACTTATTTTCGTTTTTATTTAGTTAAAAAATATAACCATAAGTTTTAAGTTTTTATTAAAAAAATACTATAACTTAAAAAATTTATAACAGTAAACAATCAAATTGCAAACTATATAAACCAATTATATATATATACACTATAAAATATTAAAAACTAAACTTTAAAAAAAAACTACATAATAATTATTATTTATAAATAAATTATAATGTAAATTTATGACAAGCGAATACTTTAAGTTTTTATTTAATTAAAATATGTAAAAGTAATTTTAAGTATTTATTAAAAAATAAATATAACTTTAAAATTTAAAATAGTAAACAATCGAATTGCATAAACTATATAAACAAATTATATATATATATAATTTGTTTATATTAAAAACTAAACTTAATAAATAATATATAAAAACTATATAAACAATTGAACCGCATATAGCAAATGTTACCAAATAACCTAATATATAAAAATGTAATATTATTAATTTATAATTGTAGTCTATAGTCTACAAGTTATAAATTTAACCTACCTTCAAGGCTTGAACGCAATCGAGCTAGGGTGTTGCAATGAATTTCAACATGGAGAGAGATTCACACCGGATGCACAACACAGGACAAATAGAGGATTCCCTAGCACCAGATGCACAACACAAGATAGGGAATATTTGTTGGAACAACACTAGCAATGTTGCCACTTTATATTCCTCCGTCGTATTCAAACACGCCACAACTCTCACACTTTGTAACTGTTTTCCTTCGTCTTTCTTACACTTTGCCTAAGTCGTTTCTTTGAAATAGCTAAGGATGCACTTCCCAATTGAGAGAAATCGTATACACGAAGCTTGTATAAATAACTAAAACCCTAACCCTAACATACACAAAATGAAGAAATAACAATAATAAATGTCTTCGCAAGACTTTATAACAATTTTTTGACAATTTAATGCACCGTAGTCACAATTTTTAGGGGTTTTAAATAAAATCGCATTAATTATTTGGATATTTGAATTTCCTATCAAACTTGAATGAATTTTTACTGTTTTTTCTGAATTCGCCGAATATCGAATTTTTAGGTTCAAAATCGATGAATTATATGTGACTTAGACTCTCAACATCAAGCAAACTCAATACTATTACAAGAATTTCAGTAGGTCAATATTTAATGCAACATTATAATAAAAAAAGATCCACAAATAGGACAGACAAAAATAGTGAATGCTGCTTTATTACAAAAATAGATGTCAGGGCAACCCATTGATATGAGAAAAGTTCTCAGAAAACTCAGGTTTTGGGACCTATCCCCATCCCCGCATCTCTTGGTGACTGACTATATTTATATGTGCCCAAAAACCTTTTTTGCCCAAACATTATTGTGGCAACATAATTTAGTACAAAACTTAAGGATATGTTAGTACAGAGAAATGAAACCACAGAATGATTGCAATCCAACTAACAGAAATTAAATAATTGTACAACTGAATCACTGATCAATCCCCAATAAAATCAATCACAGAAGGAAGTCCATCTGAGAACCCCAAAAGCCCATGGCTAATAAGCCAAGCTTCCCTGTCTGGCAATACCATGAGTCAACAAGGAATGAGCAACAGTGAAAGCTCAAATTTGACATGAAAGTCAAATGCCAACCAGAATACTTTTCTTATCGGTCAAATAATGAATCAAATCTACAGCTACAGCATTGAATGTCACAACTAAGATCAACAGGCAATAATAAACAACGGCATGTAAAAAGAACAATCGAAAAATTGCAGGCCAACAAACAGATGGGAGACCACTAAAAAACCAAGCATGGGATTTGATCATGTGCTGACAAACTGTTAACATTTATTTTAGGTTCAACTAAAACAACTTCCCCCTGCCATTTCTATACAAAAATGTACCCAGTACACTATTCAGTTACGAAACGCACAGGAAATGTCATGCCGGTTCCATACCGTTTCCAGAGTGTGCCTGGGCATACCTGGGCCGTTTCCAGCAGCACAGATTGTTTACAACAGCCAAAACAAATAAAAATGATTATAGTCCTTGACATTGCATCCCATTCAAGCTATTCATCTACAAAAATAATTGTATATGAATAAATTTTAATTATTGCAGTCCTTTGCTTTGCATAGGTGAAGGCATTTTGTCCACAGAAAAAAAAACATCCTGTTCAGGTTTTTCCTGGGTAACCGGTATGGCCCTGCAGAGTCTGGGTACCGGCACATTCCCTGGTATGCCACGGAAATGTCCCGGTCACGGTACAGTACCCACGTTAAAACACAAAAAAAAAAACCATTTTTTCCTTATTTCTAAATTCGACCAACGAATTTCATGACATTTCGCATTGAATTATCATTATGTTTTGTGATTATTTAGCTTATTATGTTTACTCTATGCATATTATATGGTTAATGTGTTTTTTATTACTTTTTAATATTTTATATATTTTTTGTATAGTCATACCCAAGTGCCGTACCTGGGAGGCTGGGACCCCCAAAAAAATGCCATACCAACATATCGAATCCTTGCACCCATACCCAAACCATACCACGTACCAGCTACCTAGGGTTTTGCATCTAAAGGAATAAAATTGTATATCGCAACATTTTAATGATTTCAGTCCTTTACCTTGCATCCCATTAAGGCATTTTGTCTACTGTGAATCACAACAAGTTGTTTATTTACTGTATAACAAGAAAGACGTTTGGTTATATTCTTTGTGCTTTTATGTAATTAACAATATTCTTTGGCCATTCTTTGTGCTTTTATATAAATTTGGCATGTCAAACAATTCGTGAACTAGGGCTTTAATTACTCTTAAACTCTGTTATAAATAACTTTTAAGCAGATAATGCATTGATATCTACTTTATTTTATTCTAGAACGGAATGGTATTATAAAAACGGAACAAACATCCAATATAAACAAAGGCCCTCCAAGATGGTGACAGTGTGCATTGAGACCTTGAGTTTCCTTGCCCGTTTATTACAACTTATATTAGTCCAAATGCGCTAAATTAGTTCACAGAAAACCCTAATTATATACATCGCGCTGAAAGATTTAAGTCTTTTAAATATCAAAAAACGCCTCCCGTAGGTTGTTTTTACCGCCCTTGTAGGAAAAAAACGATGGATTTAATATGCATTTTGACTCCAATATTTCTTCCCCACCCTCCTTCAGAACCAAAGCCCATTTTCTTACAAACATTTTGGAGGTGATTTTAATATACATCGTTATGTGATCATTCCCGGCCCTAATAATGAATTCAAGTCAGGATTCTCAACAAATGTAGAGGGGCCGAAAATAGAAAATATTGTTTCAATACAATCCAAAATACAGTAACTGTTTAGTAAAAAACTCGTAGAGATCTTTGTAATGCACCAACGACAATAACAGTAACCCTGGTGGATAAAATACAGACTGGTTTCACTAAAATGGATAGCCCTAATGAGAAAATTTATAAAAAAAAATTTACCAGAAATAAACCCTAATGAGAAAATTTAGAATTATGTTTTACCTGATGCAAATCCTCGAGTAGGGTTGAGTTGAGAAGCGCGGGAAGATACACATTGTGTATGTGTCGAAGAAAGGCGAAGAGTTTGAACGAGAGATCGAACTTGCCGTGCTGCCATTGTCAAGGCCCCTTCTGCACGCAACTACTGGTGAATGCTTATATTTATTTAAGATTTCGTCGAAAGCGTGGAGTGGTTAAACGTTACGAGGGTTTGGCTGCGGTCCCATGGAGAAGCAATCTCTTTTTTTTTTAATGACAAGCAATCGCACGCAAGTAGTGCAATGTAAACATCGAAACGGATCGGGTAGAGGAGTGAAGAGGGGAGGTGAGAAAGGTAGAAATTAAAGGCGATAAAATTTAATAACTTAGAACGCGGAGCAGAGGGATAGATAGATGGACCATAAAATGAGAAAGGGAAGCTTGCGTTGAGGGAAGCTTAGAGATGTCTTTTTTAACCTTTTGATCATGAGTTGTAAATTGTATTCATCTATAATTCAAAAAGCTATAGAGTGGTTGTATTTAAAAAGCTATAACAAAAATGTAAACTATTCTTTACATGGACATAGTTTTCCCAAGCATACCCTTAACCAAAGGAAATATTGAAAAAGGCTAATAACTAAATGGCGTAGATAATACAACCAAAATCAGGGAAAAGGAATTAAAAGATGGAAACCGAATGACGGTGCTCTATAAAAATGTTAATCACAAGCATGCCAACGTGATTAGATAAGCACTAACAATGCTCTGGTGTCGGTGGCGATTACGTAAAGGTGATTCCTTCTTCGTCATCACCGGCCCACATTTTTCCATGCATTCATCAACAACAATTTGCTCATTTTGGTATTTTCCCTAAAAACAAAACCCTAAGAGAAAAAATGATGAGAAACCATAGTTGCAGTAATCGATCTAAATACCTAAATCCACATGGATTTCTTACATGTCCATGTAAATATCCTTGTCAGGCCAAGGCGCGGTTTATAGGGAGATCGGGGTTGAAGAAATTACTCAAACTAGGGCACCAAAAAATAGGGAAAAGGAGTAATTGATATGAATGTCCTAGAAATGGAAACCCCATTGAATGGGTCGTTGCTGACAGTCGATGACCCCATCGGAGCAATCATGTTGCAACCGTCCTTTCTTTGTCAGAAATGCTAGATTCATTGTCACCGAAAGTGTCGACAACCAAACAAAAAATACTAAATGAATGATGACAGAAGCAAGGGCGCCCTACCACAAAAAAATACTATGACCGATACAAAATAGATCTTATCGCTTATGGTAAGGGTTTTCATTAAATAAATGGTTGCAAATTACAAGGACGTCAATGAATTTGTTGTGGTTTTGTCATCCCTCACAAGACACGCAAGTCACAACAAATAGACATTTTTGACCCCAAAAAATACACAAAAAAAAAAATCAAACCAGGTTGAATTCTCCTTCATGTCCACGGCCACATCATCCACCTCTGCAATAAAAATAGTTTTTAGATTGTGTAACAAATAAAATAAATTTATGGTAAGGGTTAGAAATAAATTGTTCTTGCAAAACCTACAGCCGTCATGAAGACCTTTCTCTTGCTTTTCTCATTATCAATTTACAATTATGACACTATTTTCTACACATTCCATACTCGAATCAGTGGACACTTGCACATAAAAAAGAAACAAAAATTATTATATGCTCATGTTAGCAGTCTAAACTTACCTTCATTTTGTTCTTAATAATCAATGAAGCCTTTTCCCGTGTCAACCCTCCATGGATGGGTGAGATCATGCCGGACAAAGTGATGCATCACAGTCTCCGCTAGCAGATACAAAAACTTGCATAAGCCAGAATATATCCATTTAGAAACCATGCCTTCTCTGAAATGTTTTTCACCATAGTGGGACGATGTCATCACTAATCACAAAAATAAATACATAGTCATGAGTAGGGCTTGGTTCGCATTAGGATTTCAAGTCTCATGGACGGTTCTCTTCCCCTGCGCAAGCAACTTCCCATTCATTGCAAACATGTAAGGATTTTCTCCCCTACAAAAGCAACAACGCCTTCACTGCAATCTCATAAGGATTTGCCATGTTTTTAGGGCTTCAAAGCCAGATCGATAACCATAGTTCAAGCGTGCTTCAACGCCCTCTAATGCATGCATTGGACCCTCTATTTCCCTTAAAGTTTTCACAAAGGGAGATGTTTCCTTAGGACACACTGATGGACACACGTAGTCAATAAACAGTCGTACTTCAACATCGTCTACCGCTCATCCCCGTCTTCCATTCACCTGCGGCATGTTAGATGCAGGAGGTCACATTCCCATTTGAGACACCTTTCAACGTAGTTAATATAATATGTTTTCTCATAATATAATATATTAATATTTTCTCATGCTTTATTAAATAAAGGTTATATTATATACCATATTTGTTATAAGATTATATTATATGCAATATTTGTTATATGTTATTCATAATCATATGCATAATATATAGAGTATAAATATTTATATATAAGATTACAAAATCATATAAATAATATTTATATATTTATAGTAAAATATCTCTCTCCATTTTACATAATAAATATTTATATATAATATTACAAAATTATATTGTAACATCAAACACCAACACATAAAAAACACATTTATAAATGTCAAATCCGTAACAAATTTCAAACAATAATAAATACAGATATAGTTTAAACTCCACGAATGACTACCATAATTCCCATAAAAATATTATTAAAATAAATTAAAAAACATAATTCCCATAAAAAACAATGCAAACTCCAAGAATGACCACCATAATCAATCTTGGGAGGTTTGGAGGGATTTTTCAAACTCCCTTCAAAATAAAGTTACTTATTACAAAATATTGTAGCATTGTTTAAAAATGTTTCGTTGCATCAAACATTCAACTTATAAAATTGCCATAAATATTTCGTGGCATTGAATATTGACATAAAAACACATTTATAAATGTCGAGCGCCTATACACAAATATATCTCTGGAGAAAAATAAGATGTATTTGTAGATGTTGAACCTGCAATGGAAATATGAACGTGATTTTTATGTGAGCAATAATCTCTCTGGCAATCATAATTATTGTAATTTAAATAGTAATTAAAATTCCATTACCATATTTATTATATTACTTACACCCCCACTCTAATTACATAAATGCTAAGGGAGGATATAGAAGTACAAAACAAAAAAACAATTTTTCAGTAAAATAAATTGTTTCATGGATTACGAATGAGAATTTCTCTTTTTCAGTTAGATTGTGTGTTGGACTATATTATGTAAAAATAATTGCTTGAGCTAAATTCTAGCGATCTGTTTATTTCAGTAAAAAAAGGTAGTAAATGCGAAAAAAAAATTCACTACAAATAATGAGCCAAATTATAACTAAACCTTGTGCAACTAAACAAATTTAAAATGAAAATCATGTTGTCACATTACACGAAATAATATACACATATGTAATTCACTTGTGGATTTGGAGGTTCTCTTTCCTCTATTTTAAAAATTCTTGGCAAGATAAATATAAATAAATATAAATTCACACTCAAATTTCTGTAGAGATAGTTAAAATGATCAAGAGAAAAATTGTTCTGTAGTTACCTCTTTGCATGTTGGGTAAATTGTATCTGCTCTCTAGTGTAAAGACATCTTTCATTTTATTCCAGAATTCGAGTAACAACTATGGAGAAATAAATATCCAAATTTGAATGCTTATGCTACACAACCTGCCACACATAGGACCCATGTAAAAGAAATATGAAATATAAATTTTACTCAATGCAAAACAAATATGAAAGATCAATTTTCTTTCAGTTCATTTTCAATCTGTTGGCCCTCCTGACGCTCTCAGAAATGGTGGTGCAGATGGGATGCCATACCTGACTTGTTTTCCTTAGACTATTTCGACATGTCACAGTGTATGTGCTATGCAAAGGAGATGTTGTCTCTATACAATTTCTTCCCCACCTCATCTAGGATGTTTACCACTATCACTTTTGCTCCATTCCCTGCAAATATCTTTGCACATGTTGCACCAATTCCTCTTATTGTGTCGGTTATTAAGGTTATATTTCCTTTTAGCCTGCAACAGGTTTCCAATCAAAATCAATCTAACACATCAATGGTGACATAAAAACATTGTGACGATAAAAATACACACCTATATTAATAACACTTTTAGATGCTATTATAAATAGTATTTTTTAGTAAGTGTTTTTTAAGAGAATGTTAGATTTATTTTTAATGAGGATGTAAAATGGAGTGGAAATAAAGGGATGAGAATTCCCAAAGTAATTGTAATATCTCAGATACATGAATTGTAAGAGAAATTCTTATGTAGATATGATATACTGGCTTCATGATTTCAAAATTAAAATAAAAAGATTGACAATTTATTCTATATTTATGTTAAACAAAATCCACCTCACTTCTTTCCCTTATTTCCCTTGGATGGTTAAGAGTTAGGAAGCTTAACCATATTCCCTGACTATTTTTTATCCACCTGACTTATTTTCCTTGGACTATTTGAGCGAGATATTGGCCAAAAATTAAATTTCAAATATTATATTAAAGTTGAGGTTGAAGTTATTGAGTAGGTGGAGGTACAAAAACTTGAGAGTAACGGTGTCATTGGAATTTCCATCCTATCAGATAAACAAATCACAAGCCTATATAAATCATGTTCAATATAATGCACTCCAAAGTTTACCGCAACGGATAGGCCACAATTTTCATTATTATAAAGGGAAGTTTCCAAGTATACCTAGTTATTCAGCTGATTCCTTAGTTTATACAATTGTAATTGCCTTAAGGCATTTTTGGCTTTCCTAACTATAGTATTGTGTGTAAAACTACTTCAAATATGTGGCCATTTCAAGACATCCATTTCTTAATGTTCCAAGAAGCTTTTCTCCATGTATATTGTATAATAATTTCATCCAACAATCTTCATACATGTTTGATCCTTTACATGTGGTTTTGAACTCCACTGTTTTTTCCTATGTCTCATACAAGTCGTGGTTTGTTGATACTGTCATTCAGTCCCCAAAATCACAGAGAGCGTTGGCTTAATCCTTAAAAAAAAGGTTGAATCCTAGCAATTTGAATGGTCTACGTAAAATATCAGTCAACTGAAAACAACCAACATATCCTACAAAATAAGGGAAATTTATACTTATTTGATTTCTCCCCTCCCTCGAGCCAAAACAAAAAGACAACACAAAAACACAGAAAACCCATCAATACTAATAAATACACACCAAAAGCAAACTACGTCAAACTCCAAAAAAAAATGCAACACGGTCGTGCATAAATCATGGAACAAAAAAAAATTACAGATCGAAAAAAAAAAAAAAAACTTAAAGCCAAATGAAAACAACCGTGAAAAAGGTGTATTTCTATAGAGAATTTTATGAAGACTAAATAAACAACTAAAACACTATATAAGAAAACAAACATTGCAAAATAAACATGATAGAAAAAAGATTTGAGGAGCATAAAACAAAAGTGCAACTGCATAGTTTTGTAAGTGTCTCTCCGGTAATGTAGCAAAGCGCCTCTTTGTTAGGGCGGATCTCCTAGAGCTTCTTTAGGGTTTTGACCTAGCTTCATCTAGATGAGTGCGAGAATTTGTAGGTCGTCCTCCAAATGTGAGAATCTATGGCACTTCTTTAGGGTTTCAGTCCAGTTTCATCTTTTTTTTTCTACCGCTCCTACCCAGAAAAACATAACTGAAATTAATTGCAAAAACAACATGGTCAAGAACTAATGATTACCTTATAAAATGGAAACAAATATGAAGCCCAACACTCTAAATAGCCTATTTAGCTATAAACATTTCATTTAGCTAGCTAGGCAGAATTTTTTTTAAACCTTTACCAGAAAGGTGTAGTGTCTTCTCTCGGCTCATTTGAACCAAAACTAAAAAAATAATTTTTTTTATAGAAAGCTGCTCAAACCACAAAATTACAGATGACCTAAAAATACCCATTATAGAGAATATTGAGCTTTCCCACCATGGGCAAATGAGGCGAAAGTCAGGCATATCCTCGACCAGTTGAATAATTCCGGAATGAGGTGTCCACATACCACTTCCAATCCATCCACCAAGGACGATACGAAAGAGTAGAGATCTTGTGGATCATGTGATTTAACACAAAGAAAATGATGTTATTGACAAGAGTTCAACCTGGAAGAGCCAATTTGAATTACATTTTGAGCTCTTGCCAAGATAGCCAATATAACACCTTGATTACGCTTAAAAAAACTAAGGGAATTTTTTTAAAATAGCAACACTTTGATTACAATTAATGCCTTTATTGACTTTAACACGTAGCAATAAAATCCAACATATCATAGTTTACAAAATCCCTTAAGTTCTTATAGTGTTGTAATGAATACTATCATTCCCATCCATTGTTGAATTGTTTCAACATTACTTAATATTCAGAATCCATCTAGACAACCTATAATAACCATGTGCAACTATAAGGGTCACTTGGATCTACACAGTCCCCCTTAAACACTCTTTACAAGCCAATATACTTTATATACCATTTGGTTAAGCCTTATTACAGACTGAGAGAACCTGTGAGTCTTCTTAGTGTTAATCGGAAAGTCACTACAGTAATATCCATCTGAATCCAGACACTGCTAACAAAAAATTTGGTGAACAGACAATGCAATCAACCTTTTACACTATTGCGGCCACAATTTTTCGGCATTACACTAGCAAGCCTAGTTTCATGACTGCACATAAGCCACACAAAACCCATCTGGCAATCACCACACATCCATCTCAACGTAGCTATCAGGATTTTTTTTCCGTTGATTAAGTATTTTACATTTAACTATTTTATTAATTGTTTACAATAAGTAACTAGATTAAATTTAGGAGCCACGTGTATCATGGCTCGATAATCAAGTCCCATGAATCCTGTCAGTACCACCTTATGATTCCTACGAAAAAATGTTTTGCTCACATAATGACTTGTGTTATTACATGTTTGATACCTTTCCCATAGCCATCCATAGCTGGTACAAGATTTTTACGACACGATTGTCACTCCATGACTCCTACCCTTAATTGTTAATTCATATTGATAATAGAACAACAATTATGATCATTAATAATCACTTCTTAGTTTACTTAATTCAGATGTGAACGACTGTACTATTTCATGTGTACACAATGTACCTTCATACTTTGTTCCATATCATCGTAACTCCTTTCACACTGAAGTACAACAAAATCTAGTATGATCTTAGTGTATGTTATTATTAAAAAGGAAGTTGTTTGTTTCTTATAGACTTTTCATATATATATAAACTAACATTCATCATCATGTTTATATGTACTTAGCAATTACATCACAATTACTTATCTCTCTTAGTATACTTTCATATTTCCTTGTTTGCATTTATGTTTTTGTTATATAATTTTAAGTTCATCAAGACATTTCATAATAGTTATGTTATCACATTAAATGTCATCTCACACTGAATACTTTGTTGTTAACATTAATACAAAATGTCTTAAAACACAATCAAAATTATCTAAATAAACATCTTTATTTACATAATCATAATTTACAACATTAATACATGCTCGCAAGGTGTTTATTAAAGATAATCACATCATACAACATGCACATTTACTTTATACAACTTCATATCTATTTTTCTGCATTAACATCCAGTACAATGCATTTATTACACTCATATAGATTTGTACAATATCGATCAATGCATATATAATCTAGTTCTCTAGTCAATTCGTAATTCAACCCAGTCCTACAAGCTATAAAAATAATAACATATATACATGCTCAGCTCAATAGAATTGGCATGGATCCTCTACACAATACCTTGCTGCATTATCATGAAATATAGAATATAAAAAGGTTATACATCCTCCAATTTTAATCAACAATTGACAATGAACAATAATTCATGAAATGACTAGATCCCAAATAGTTATAAACGTCAACTTTATTGATTTACATTCCAATTAAAAATTAGACAAGCATTCATATTAACTATCAAGCAAAACCCAACCATAATCAAACCAAAAATCATCCTTTTGTCATTCAAAGGGTCAAGCATCATTACCATATAGTTCTGAAATTGCATCATAAGAAATAGAGATCTTATTCCACATCACTATCGAGCCTATATTACACAAGAATCCTTCTTCCTGATTAACTATGACTCAACTAAAACATGTGAGTTGTTTGATTGACACTCGTTAGTTTGGGAACTAAATAAACTTGAAAGATCCCTTAGAGGAGTTTAACGTGTTGAAAAACTAACCCAACTACATCCAAACAGTCTATGCTAACTCATTAAGGAGTTTACAAATCGTCCGTCAAAGGACTAAATAACACCAATAAATCGACCACTTATATTAAACTAAGCAATAGCTCCATAGTATTACTATCCCGAATCTTTCAAAATGTCTTATCTTATAGATCAAGAATTAAAAATAAACTTTAAGTTTTAACCAATAAAATCTCCCTAATCAGCTCATAAGAGATTCTTAACCTATTCATACTTCCTTAGCGAGCTCGAATATCTATCTTTAATGAAGGATCCAAAATACCCTTAATATACACTAACTTCCGCAGAGAGCATATATGGCTTAAGGTATTTCCCAACTTGAACTATACCCAAAATGACAGGTAAATAATTACCATTAAAAATAAACCCACGAATAACTTATACAAACTTCTAGGTGTAACCGACCCAAGGCTTTCTCAACAACCTATTATAGATTTTTTAATGCTTAGGTAACCCAAAGAAACTTCGCAATTCATATGCCTTTGAAAACAGAAGACCAGAACCCCATCCTTCTTCTTTCTATGTGTTTTTGGCTACATTAATCGACTATTATAGCATGCACTAGAATAAGGAGGACACATCTTCTATGGATATAACAAATTATTTGCACACAGACCTCACACCTTGAGGCAAATCGAAAACATCAATACCCAATTGACAGAAACATTTCCTTTTAGATTCCTTAACAAAACTCGTGATTTATTTTTGCATTTAATCCACAAAAAAACCTAATAATTAACTAGAGAAGCAAAACCAATTAAAATTTGACATTTCATATTAAAGCAACATATTAGGCAAAGGATTCGTGTATGCAATTAAGAAGATCTCTGCAACTTTCTTCCACGAATCTCCTCAAAATCGACCCGGTAAAACTCAACCACTTTGAACACAAAAAAACCCCTAACTTCTTTTTTAGATTTATACAGACTTACTACGCTTTTCAAGCTAGAATAAAACATCTAAAATTATCAGAGAAGTCCCAAAAATAGTTTTGTTGTTAATATCTCACAAAATCCCATGTATAGTTCACCCAAGATGGCCTTATCCAAGCAATACCCATAAAAAATAGCTCCTACGCATGCATAGCTCGAGAGAGAGAGCTCGAACCAACCAAATAAAACAAGGAAAATTGGAATGAACTGCATTATGTTAGCTTCTCCAAGAAGCTTCGTGATTTCCCAAAATCTGTGGGTGTGCATTCAATGCAATAAATTTCCACAATGTCATGTTATGGCTAAACTAACTACCAACTGTCACCGTCTCCCAACTCCTCTCTAATTAAATCAACGGAGATAAAAATGAGTCGTTAAAACAATAATAACCAAATTTGCATGCATGGTGCTCCCCAACGTTTGGTCGAAGATAATTATCCAACAAATCAAAAACCTTATAATGCACAGTGTGGTCAATTGACCAATGAAATAAATTATTCCATAATTATTAACCAATCAAAAGGAACCAACTATGGTTGAAGACCATATTACTCTTAATGCAAATGATGCATGGTTGAAACCCACGATAAATATGACCTTGGCTATTTTAATAATCCAATGTCAATGAAGTGTAGTCAAGACTTATTAAAACTCAAACAATAACATGCCTAATACCCTTGTCCTCGACAATTCAACATTCATCCTTAACATGACTGCCATGTCAATGGCTTAATATAATCATTTAATAATCAACACTAACCTTTGTCCATTCAAATCCTCGAATACAAATGGAGTAGATCATATTAGATTTAAACAACTTAAATGCCCATTATCATGGTCAAAGGGCTAAGTCATTCATTTATAACCAATAATCACCCAATCATGGAGCATGATTGGTCAAAGACATGATTTAAACAAAACAAGTTTCGATCCACAACATAGTGCAATCGATAAATCTATAAATAGAACATTATATATGTTATGGTCAAGCTTATTAAAACACTCAAGTAAATAATCAAGATCAAATAATTTGAGTTAATATTTTCTTGCAAAATAAGGAATTCCATTTGACTTACTGATAACAGTATCATTAAACCAACTTTAAACTTTTTACCTGCCCCTTACTGAGGACCACTATTATGCTTTACGGTATTTGACCATCATGATAAAAAAAATAAGCTTAACATTGTACAGTCATATCTTTATCTCAATACTATCAAAGCCATGTACAAATTATTAATCATCAGTAACTCATTAAATTTAGTAATAAGATATGCAAATCTCATAAATATGTATAGTAACCTATAACACATCGATGTTACGAAATCGTTGCACACAACAAAGTAAAGTAATCTCTTACAACAAAGCAAAACAAGAATAAGTTGTAAATTTTAAGTACTTTACGAATGCTTAGCGACAAGCATTGTTACGCAATTGGGCATGCAACTATGTGTAAGTGTGTATATCATTTTCAGGATATACATATGCACATATAACTGCATACTCAGCTATGCAACAATGTTTATCCCCCTCCCCTCGTAAACCACTCTTCATTCGACAACTTATCCTTTTGATGAAATAAAATGAAATTGCAGGATGTGACAACCAAGATTGGGTTTGTTTGCAAAAGGGGTCTTGGATGGTGCAAATGTCACACTTGAAAAGGTAGAGTTCAGGAATCTAAGGCACCTCGGCCAAACAACAATCCTGGCATTGAAGGATAACAGACCACCACAAAGAGTGGTAATTAAAAAAAAGGCCATCATGGAAGCCATTATCATTCCACAAGAGTCATGGCTTGATTTATTCCCAGGCTTTCCAAATGCATTTAAGCACATAGGTGCCGACCACTTTGACCAAAATAGGAGCAATGATAAGATAGGAAAAATTAATGCCTTCCCAGGCAGTACGATCATACAGGGAGCCTTCTGCAATGCCATGTCATAGGAGAACCTTTTATGTTTCCTTCCCTTTTGTGCTTCATATTATCCATTTGGTGCAAAACGCTTGCCCTTGATGTAGAATGTCAATGAAGCCTAAACCACTTGAATCTTTGATGAGGCAGCATGTTTCCCATGTAACTTTGTCAAAACCTTTATCGATTGAAGCATTGGTCCAGAGGAAGTCTTTGAGTAATTTTCTAGCTTTTGCACAAACTTCTTGGATGGGACCCAGCAGGAGGAGTAGTACACATGTGTAGATTCAAGAACTTTGGAGCAAATCTAAAATTTTCCCGCTAAGGATAGTGGCTTAGTAATCCAATATTCTAGCTTCTGAGCCACCTGTTGCATGACATATTGTCAAAGCTCCACAAGAGAAGCTTTAAAGGCAAAAGGTATACCAAGAAATTTAAACATTTCTCCATGGTCGAGTATCTTCCAATCGTAATTAGCCAACCAGGGGGGTGTGGGAAGGAATGACTATCTAAACATTGTGTTTTATGCCATTGAATGGAAGAGCCACAAGCCAAACAAATTTTTGAAGGCACTGCATAACACATATAATGTTATTTTCTTCTTCATTGAGTGTGAGGAAGGAATCATCTGCGAAATGACCATTAAGCAATCAGGAGCCATCTGTAGAGGGGAAAACAATGCCCCTGACAAGCCCTTGGGATTGAGATTTGGCTAGTAGGTAACCAAATCCTTCATCCGTAAGGACATAAAGGGCAGGAGTTGGAGGGTATCCTTGAAAAATGGATCCGAAGAGACCAAAGGACACTAAAATTTTCCCATTAATGGTGATATGGGCGGAGGCACGCGCAAATGTCATATTGATAGACTAGATGAAATTGGGTCGAATCCTAGGGTTTGGAGCATAACAAGAATGAAGGGCCATTCTATTCAGTCATAAGCCTCCTCAAAGTCAATGATGATGAAGAGGGCTTGTTATTTGGATCTACTTTCCCATTTCATGCCTTCCTAAACCACAATGATATTATCAAGGATATACTGCCCTTGAATGAAGCCAATTTGTTTAGGTTGAATAGTGGCAGGAAGAATGTGTCGCAACCGAATGACAAGGGTTTTGGCTATGACTTTGTAAAACACATTAAGCAAAGTGATAGGATTCCAATTACTTATCAAATCAAGGTCTCCAAGTTTAAGGATGAACTTGACATCCTCTTTGTTCATATGAGGGCCAAGAGACCAAGATTAGAAACCCTCCATGTAAACCTGATGAAGTTCTAAAACAACCATATACTAAAGAGATTTGTAAAATTCACAGGGAAATCCATCACATCCAGGCACCTTATCATTGGCCATTTGCATGAATGCTTTGCGTAAATCCTCCGGGGAAAGCAAGTGATCATACAATTTTCTATGTCAGAGAAACTTTACATGGCACAGTAGCCAAAAATTGATTCAAGGCAACTTATCATTCTGACGAAGGAGCTTGAGCTTCAAACACTTGCTTTTAGTGATTAAAAAGGCCTGCAACATAAGTTGGGTATCCGTAAGCTTGGTCCGCCATCAAAAATGGCTCAAATTTTCTAAAAAGAATGTTTAACTTTAAGCGATTGAAATAATTCCTTCGAAACCCATTCCCTAGCCTTAATCTGGTGGAGGCGGGCATGAAGCTACGCCCCCTAAGCATTATAGTTGTCTAAAATTTGGATTTTTTATCTAAGATCAATCACTTAGAATTATAAGATTTCAAAAAAGGGATTTCCTTCAAGCGCCACCACCACCCGGCTAAGAGCGGAGGAGGTGGCGAAATAAGAGCGGTGTCGAATATTGACCAACTGTCACCCATATATTCTCAGAACCTGACAGTCCTAGTCATCGTGTTTGCCCGCCATTAAGTCTAGCCTAACAGAAGAGGTGGATAATAATTATGAAGGTGATGTGGCTGAGGTGTTAAATTCCACACTCACTTAATATGATTAAGGGTGGGCCCATGTTCCATCAAGGTCGTATCAAGAAATAACTGACCTTAATGACAAAAGGGCCTTTTAGCTTGCCAATTGATACAAAATCTGATGGCAAAGTGGTCAGAAAGGATGAAATTTGACATCACTTCCTCAGATAAGGAATAAATGTTGTCAAAATAAAAGAAGTCTTGAGTAGACAACATGGCCATGTTGAGTCGTTTGAGAACTTGGTCATATCCACCTCAGAAATTAGACCAAGTGAACCAAGTGTCAGAGATGGGATGACGTGATGCGTTCGGATCATAAAACCCAAATTTATTATGCATGTAATACTAGGCCTTTGTTTCACCAGTTGTCCATCACATAGGAAGGTGCCCGAATTTATCCATGGACAACTCAACCATATTAAAGTCATTGTAGATGATCCCATAGGCATCAAGGATTTCATTGGCTATCCACAACCATAGATCAAATTTTGTGTTGCATCATTCGATGCATAAATGTTGATGAAACCAAAAGCTAAAGAGAGACATAATGGATCTATTGGTAGGGTCTTCGCCATGATTCATAAAGTAGGGCTGCCATTTAGGGGCAAAAAAAGAAATTAAACCCAACGTCCCCCATCAAGGCGACTGGTAAAAGCCAAGCTGTCAGGCCAAATGGTTTTACAAACCATTGGCAACTGAAAACCTATAACCTTAACTTCCTGCAAGCAAAAAACATCCAAGTTCACAATTCTTTAACAAACATCGTGAATAATATACTTAAGGTTGGAGTCGATAAGACCCCTCACATTCCATGACACACAATTAATGAGGAAAACGGGTCAAGGGCCATACCGTCAGCATCCAAGGCATCAAATTATTTTTGCAGGAATTGAGCATTATTGTGCTTCAAAAAGTCATGTAATTCAACTTTCCTTCATCCAACATACTCAATGCTATACTCCTCTTTTGAATCCACACTACACGCAGGGCTATGCTCATGACTTGACATGGGGTGTCGAGAAGGAATTTGGGCCCTTTTGGATAAGCAGTTGGTTATCAAAAGCAGTTGGGAAGTCAAAAGTGTTGAGGAGGTCCAAATAAAGTTTGACAGGTCCATAAGAATCGCAAACACTTTAGGCATGCTAGAGAACTTGGGTGATGAAACTGGAGAATATTCAGAGACTAGCTTCGGGGTGTGATGCAGACTTATAGTATGTTCCTTAATATTGGGCTCCTTAGAGTCGTTGTTACTAGTAACCTTGGCTTGAGACACTTTGTTCTTATTTTTCTGCCCTCCAACAGTTTTCCACCCTTCATCTTGTGGGGGTTTAATGGATTTAGCAGCGGCTTTAGGTTTTGGGCGATTGTGTGGCACATAAAGTGGGAAATACTTAATCTTGTGATCATAATATTGGTAGTGAAAGCATGTATCAGGCATATTGATATGGAGAAATCATTGTGAGTAGCAAGTTTCACCCATTTAGATCTCTACAAACTCTTTTAATTATTGTGAGAGGTCTACCTAAACACAGACAAGTTTTTGCGGGCGGATGTTGTAAAAGTGTTGTGGTTCCATGCAAAAAACTCGCCCGATGGAGGAGGTGATTTGGTGAAGAAAATGCACACAAAGAAGTGGCAAATCGGGAAATTAAACCCAAACATGGAATTTTAGGGCTACAAACTTAGAGACCACATAGTCCTTTTTCCAAGGGGAAAGAACTAACAGGGTGTTTCGAACATACTAGGTGGCAAATCGGTTTAGAATAGTTGGGGCATGTGAAAGGTTGGAATAATGGAAAAGGAAGAACCCTTTAGTCATGTTTTGTATGCTCTCAAGCCTGATGCCATGAGAAACCCAGGCTGAGTTAACCCAGGACTTGAGCATGCTTTCAAAAGGGATACGACCCACAAAATAGTTGATAAGGCATAGTTGTTCAAGCCATTGGCAAGAAACATTGAATTAAAAAATAGGCAATACAACATCAGGAGGAGAAATATTACCTCATGAACGACCTTTGGGACAAACTTTCAAGGACGTTTATGCGGTGGCACCATTATTCGCAACTCCACTAGCTCCAGCCTCAACATCAATATTCAGGCTCGAAGTGGAGAGGGTCATTATATAGGCGAGACCAAAGGGAAATAAAACATAGAACTTAACAAGAAAATTATTATCTCGCATTGCCTAAGGAGGCCGTTGTATGACATGTAAGCGAGAAACCCTAACAAAGCGATTTTTTTTTCCTATGCTCAATAATTTCCTTCTAGCAATATAAATTTTCTCAAAGGGTGTTGTTAAGCAAATTTAGGCACTCCACGGTGGCAGTATCATGAATTCTATTATAAATCAATAAAATGCTAGTAATTACACTCAAGGTGCAAGTAATGCAGGAAGGGATGCCAGTGTAATATTTAAAAAAAAAACCTCTATCATGTAGGAGGTGATCTCGAAATATCTAATGTAGTGGAATTTATTTTTAAGTCAGATAAGCGATTAATGAATACTTATGAGAGTGAAAGGATGGAACTAAATTTAAAAGTTTGTAATTACAGGAATGCATGTCTTCATTCTTTCTTGCATATACATGAAAAAATTTGGACATGTTTGTATCGCTTGAATATAAATATTGAGGAGACAAGTAGATCTATTAATGAACCTAAGATGGTATGAATCCATCACATTTATTGTGCCCACTAAGTTGGTAAAGATTTTCTTAGAATTAATTAATATTTTATTAAAATATGAATGTAAAGATCTATTAGAAATTATATATAATGGAATACATGTGTTAAACAATTTATTTAATTATAACTATAAAAGGAAATTAGAGGGATAAGGTACTTATCTTAATTTCACTTATCCCTAAGTGAGTCTGAACTAGAGAATGTGATCGAATAGGAACATAGACCATCGCAATTAGGATCAGAAAAATGTAGAGATGCTCAAAATGCCTGGACACAGGTGTTTGGGCAAGGATAGGGACGCCCGCGGGCACCGAAGACCTCTGTGGGGGTGTTGGAGTCTGCAGAAATGGTCAGAACCTGGTTTTGATAGTGTCGCTAGGGCTTCACACTTGTTTTCCTTGGGTCACTTGTATGTCGCACTTGGATCATCGAGGTACTTGCAAAGATACACATAAATATCCTCTTGAAAACCCCTCAAAAATACATCAAATCCTAAAAAAGAAAGATGCAAAATGAGGGGTCAGACTGTCGTTAACTGTCACAATGGTGAAATTATGACTGAGTGTTACACTACATCTCAAACCCAATGTAGTTTTATGTGTTTGTGTGTGCAATAGTGCTCCTAAGTCACCCTCACACCGATGACACCAAGATAACAAGCAGTAGCTAGATAAAATGCAAATGAATGGATGAAATAAAATGAAATCCCCTTCCTATGCAGTGTGTATGCAAAGTAATGTTCCTAAATGTAGTCCCTTGAGATATGTATATATAGCCCTTGATAAGAATTGTTTGTGATTATAATGGTATATATGTTGTGTTTATATAGGCATCTCTTGCTTGAATTTCGGCACTAAAGACCCGACATGCCGACTGGTGAGAGGGAAAACCGAAAATACTGACCTCAAATGACAAAAATAAGATCAAACATAAAGAGGGCACAGGCTCCCAGGATGGACAAGAGCACTTGGGCGCCAGTTTTAAAGAGACAAATGACGACAAATGAGTGGAGGCTAACTGACAGGGATCCTCGTGACCTAACCAAAACCGGGTGTATTAGTGACAAGTGTGAAAGATAAAAGCAATAAAAACCAACAAGACAAGTGGATGGACTAGGGAATGGGTCTCAAATGAATACTTTTTTATGTAAGATCCATATATAAAAAAACTTACTTGGTGGTATTTTAAATAGTAGTAAGTGCATGATTTTGTGTCTACATTTTCCCCCACGTTAAATTGTTGAGAGAAAGCTCAGTAACATAAAGTAGATAGAGATGCATACCTGAGAGAAGTCTAGAGAAGCCCATGTTGCAGAAGTACACACAAAATAAGAACATATAGCATGGGGAACCATGGATCAATGTGTCTATCCATGCGGTGTACCGAGAGATGTGGGACCGTTATGAGGAGCATTAAGTGAGATTGATGATTTTGATATTGAGTGATTAGAGATTTCAATTTTTTCATTGATGGAGATGTGTTGGGGTAGGGAGTGATCAATTCCCAACCCAATTTTGTGTATGTGAAAAATTGAGGATTTGCGTGTCCTGCTGCCAGAGGAAGAGTGTAGGGAGAGAGGTCTAGTTCTACTCTCCAACTTTAACTACATCCTCAAAATGTCTAGCTGCTACAGATGGACAAAGACCAGATTTTTGTTGACTTGGATCCATTTTGATTAAATGTGATTAACCTAAATAGGAGCAGTATAGGCAAGGTAATGAGCAGTATAGGCAAGGTAATGATGTCTCATTGCCGCAGTGTGTATTATATGGCTTCCATGTTAGATCATCCGGAAGCATTCACAAGATGTAGAATAACTTCCCATGTTACATCATCTGGGAAAGTGGTGATATAACTCCCAAGTTAGGTCATATGGGAGGATAAATTGATTATGCTAAAATGTGAAATAATAGCCTAATCTAATGCAAGTTTGCAGTAAATAAATGAATAATGAAATACTGGAATAATACCCAAGCAACTAAGTAATAAATATATGAAACCCTAATTACAAAGAGGGTTGGAAGAGCCTTAGCTGATTCGAAGAGGTCGATATATTGTGTCGCAGTGGAGACCGACTGAACAAAGATGGAAGACCGTTGCACAGAAGCCTGGAAAAATGTGGATCCGACAGATTTGACTGGACTGGGGTGCCTAGAGAGGGATAGTGCACATGTGGGTGCCAAAGTCTTTATTTTGGGTGCTCTGGTGTGCATAGATGCTCAGAAAACCTCCTCTGGGGTGTCACTTTGTACTTGTTCCCCTTTTGTAACATGTATGTCGATGTAAGATTGTTGAGGTCGCTGTAAACTTGTAATGAAGAAATCACCTGCAAAACCCTCAAATAGACATCAAATCCTAAAAATAAAGATGCAAAATGAGGGGTTAGATTGGCCTCAACTGCCACAATAATGGACTTACTACTTAGTGTTGTACTACATCTCAGACCTAATGTAGTTATGTGTGTGCGTGTGCGGAATTGCACCCTAGGTTACTCTTGTGTGTGTTGCACTTTATGAGTAGCGAACAAGTAACTAGATGTAGAATGTAAATAGAGCTATATATGCCTTTGATGGATGCAACCTTAGGTGGACATAGTAGATGCTTAGTTCTTGGTCCCTTATTATGATCACATAACTTTATATTTATATGATTCCCTTACTTGAATTTTGTAATTAACCCCGAAAAGGCCGACTACCAAAAATATAATATGCTCCAATGGCTGGAAAGAACCCAAAAAGTGTGATCAAAGTACAAAGAGGACAAGGGCACCCATAAGGGACGGGGGTTCCTAGCGCTAGCGTCCAAGCTGGGCGCTGGTGTCCAGAATGACAAATGTCCAAAGGTGAAAAGATAGACTGAGCAAGTAAGACTGCAAGACTGAAATCAGAAGCATAAAGAAAAGAAAGGTGGCCAAAGACATGGGTTAATTAGTACTTTTCTTACTTAGGAGCTGTATGAATGGTATTATGGGATCGAGACTAGATAATTACCGAAAGTGCATGATTTTGTGTCTACATTTTCCCCCACTTTATGTTGGTGAGTGGAAATCTTGGTAACATAAAGTAGATAGAGATGTGTACCTGATAGCCAAACGTGTTGAGGGACTAGACAAAGCATGGACTGATAAAAAGATGGAGTGTGGAGACTAAAGATGCAAAAGTGTATAAAGGTGATGAAAATGAACCTAGGGTGGGAACATGTGTGTAAATGTCAATGTTGTACCTGTTGTTGGTGTCAATGTGTGTGATGTTGACTATTTGCTTCTCATATGGACAAAACTATAAAAGAGAAGATGATCAAGTAGTCAAATATGCATGTATGTGTATAAAAAGCATGTAGAAGCAATTGATGAAACATGTGAAAAAGGAACATGTGCACCTGATCTGTGAAGAGGAAGGAGTATAGAAAGGATCTTGTAGATGATTTCAATGAGCACAAGTTTTTCAGGTGATCTCACACCAATGTAATAGAAGAAGTGTAGGGAGAAACTGTCTGGTGTCGTCCTCCAATCTTTAATTGCTTCCTGTTATATAAAACACCACTACATATGGTGTGCATGTGCTAAGGACTCTCTGCCCTATAAAATATGTTGTGTAAATGCCTAGTGTTATAGGAATCTCTGCCTTGTCAAAATCCTCTATGACATGTCAAATAATTGTGTAATTGTCCCCTGGTTACTGACACTCCAAGACATACTGTTGTATTTCCCCCTAGTTTAGGCATCTAGGAAAGTTTGTTATACTAAGGACCCAAGTCTGATTCTGAGCCCCACCCGAAACTAAAATTGTGTTATACGAGTATAGTATTGTGTTGTGTATACTCTGTATGGGGTGATTGATTCACCCAAATGATGCCCCCCTCATTTTGGGAGCATGCGACATCGCTGAAGCATAATGTGACCCAAAGGAGGACTAACCGCTGAAACTGTGCCCTGCAGGGGGAAGGGGATGTGCTTGGTAGAAACCAAGGCAAATACAAACAAGTGGTTGGGAAAACAAGTCTTAGTACAAGAAAATACATACATGCATGTATAATACAAAGTGTAAGCTAAATGAACAATGTGTAAGCTAAAACACATAAGAAGACAATGTAGACCGTAAAAAGCGGGTTACAAACAGGGGACATCAATCTCTATGTTGTAAGACAATCAAGGCTAATGAATCCCAAATGCATACAAGTGTGCACACTGAATCCCAAATGCATACAAGTGTGCACACTGAATCCCAAATGCATACAAGTGTGCACACTGAATCCCAAATGCATACAAGTGTGCACACTGAATCCTAAATGCATACAAGTGTGCACACAATACAAAGGGAAAATCCCACAAACAAATGACAATCAAGTACAAATAATGTAACATATAACCATGGTGGCAAATAGTCCTACAAAACAAATTTTGGACATGAAGCACCCATTAGGATGTTAGAAAGATAAAAAGTATGTCAAAACATGTATAAACTGATAAAATAGTGTGCTATGAAATGAAATGAAACAATAACACATGTAGTATATGAAAGTGGATGCCCCCAGGAGCCGTTGTGGGACTGGTACTAGGTATAGTACCAAGCATCCATGTTGTGTGTAAGGGATTTGTAGAATCTATGATCAAAACTAGAAAGCAATTGAATGTGCAAGTGTGTATGGTAAAGATAATGACATACAAGATATCTATCTAGCATGAGTAATAAAGTGAACATGTACAAGTAAATGTAACCAAGAGTAAATGCAACCAAGATATGTAGTATGTCGTGGATGGATGGAATGGAATAGGGAGTGAATGATAGAAGTAACATGCCCCCCCGAGTGAATGGAATTGTATGCAATGAGGTTAATTTATTTATGCCCCCTCAATAGTCAAGAATGAACTGTGAATGAGAGTGCGTTGTTGGGAAATGGTTCAAACAATGTGTTGTGCGTAGCGTGGTGTGATGATATGTGACATAGAGATGAGGTGTGAGAATGTGTGATGATTTAGCCTAAAGTGTATATCACAAGATGAGTAGAAGAAGTGATGATTTATCCTGAAGCGTATATCACTAATGGATGCTAGAATAAGTGATGATGTAGCCTATGACATGTATCACTAAATGTTGCGAGAAGAAGTGATGATGTAGCCTATAACATAGAACACTAATCTAGGAATGTCGCATGAGAAAAAAATTTAATGGTTGAATGTGTGAGTGTGATGTGGTCTGTTTCATTTGTATACCCTCAATAGTTGAGTATGGACCGAGGGACTAAACTGTGCCATAGGGTAGTAAGTGATACACATAAAAGTAGATAAGTAAAATGTGCAACATGTGTAGTAGATGTAGTGTGATATGTAAAATGCATAATATGTAGTGTATAATGTAGGGTGCAAGATGGTAAGATGATATAAAATGTGTAGATGCATAGTATATGTAAGACATAAGATGTGAGATGTAAAATGTAAGTGTTATCCCAACTTCACCCCCTCGGTAAATTTGGTCAAGACAACTCTTGCACATAAGTAAATTGTGAAGGAAACGACTTAGACCCATGAGCTCACATTCTAGGACGACAAATAGGTTACAGGTGGGCTCAGAAATGAAGGGAGTAGAGCTAGTAAAGAGAGCCACGTGTCCCACGCGGTGCTTCTCCAAAGATGAATCCAAAAGGGAAGCCCAAACGAGCGCTAGGTTGCCATGTGGCCCTAGTAGGTGAAAAATGGAGAAACGTTTTTGGGCCTTTAATGCAGGATCTTCTTGCTCTTCAACTACCAGATCCGATTCGATTCGATCCGCTAGGGAACCAGAAGTGACATATCGTGGGCGGATTTGTAGAAGGCATTGATATTCAGTGGTTGAACTTTCAAAGCGGGATTTGATGCATATCCTGAGGTGGTTGAAACATGATTCGACTTTTCCCTCTTCTCTCTCTTTTCTTTCTAGATATACTATACTACTTCTCGTTTAAGAAGGAGAGACATTATAGGCATAGAGAAACTCTGTCAAATTTGTTTCTCGATGCCCATTTTTGAGCAGTGAACCTTCTCCTACGCCTGGCAAATGTTATTTGTGCCTCTATTCCAGAAATGTAATGGTCTGTGCACCTTCTAGAGCAAATAAAAACGTGTTTTTGTGGTGTTCTTCAACCCTTTGCATCATTTTGTTGTTTTTTCATGCCTCTCCCTTCCAGATTTGTTTTTTATGTACATGTATTTCACATTTATAGGTGCAGGATGTTGTGTTTCATGTAATTTAATGGTGAATTTGAAGATATGGGCCATGTTACTTCTGTTTGACCTCCCTCATCTCCATTTTTTCTTTTTATTTCTCCCCTCAACAGAATATCTCACTTCCTTTACTGGTGTATCACCGCCTTTAGTGTAGGCTCTATATTTTTTCCCTCTTTCTCTCTCCTTGGTTCCTTGGAATGGCTAGATTAGGTTAGATTTAGTTTGCCTGCACTGGAGTAGCTCGTGACAGGTAGTTTAGGAAGAGGAAACCAACCTTCTCTGGAGATCTTTCCCACTTTTGCACGGTCCCACACCTTGGGGAAAGTTCAATGTTATGCAATCACACCAAATGAACTTTCCTTAGAATAGCAAATCCATAACTCATTCGGGGGTGTTGTGATTTCACACTAATAGTAAGATGATGTGTATGTAGGATATGTGATGATGCATGATATTTAGTGTTTATTATACAATTTGTGAGCTTCATGTGTATAGGATTCCCTCAACATTCAAGTGTGAACTAAATCACAAGAGTGTGTCATAGGGTAATGACGATACTAGGGTGTGTGACAGGATGTGTGTGTCGTGTGTATAGGTCTAGATGTGCGGCGATGAGAGACTTAGATATTTTTTAATGTTAGGAGGGCAATAAGTGCAATGCCCCCCAAGTGCGTATGATGTAGGACACAATCTTGTAATATCATATATGAGGTTTTCGTTGTCTTGGTCAAAACCAAATGAACAAGCATTATAGACTTGGTAAGCAATATTTTTGGGTTGATCACATAATGAGCCATTGAGACGTAGGTTGTACATGCCCATGGCATACTCCTCATTAGTGAAGGGTGGTAATGGACACCCATGTGCGTACCAGTGAGTGAGGTTTCACGTATAACTAGGAAAGGAACTACTACAAATGAATACACAACCAAAGGGCATGGGAAATGATATATCAGTGTGATCAGGATCTAACATTCCCCCAATGTAATCAAGTCAGGATTGCACTAATGTAAGTGGCAAAGAGCGGAGACTTCGTGCAAGGAAAACTGTGAGATGAAAGACACGTAGACCATAAGTGGAAGTAATGCGAACGAATCCATCATAAAGGTGAGAAGAGTGTAGTGGAGGATAAAGATCCTTAAAAGTGAATCCTTGCCGAGTCAAGTCATCATGTGTACATAATGTGTCATCACAAGTAGAATAAAATGGAATATGATCCTAATAAGAATCATTTATGAAAAGTGTGCATGTGAAAGGAGGTTGTATTGATGGAGGTGGTACATGAGAAGGTGGAGGAACTGGAATGACATCTGAGGTAGGGATAATCCCCCAATAAAGAACTATAACAATATTAGAAGCCGGGGGAGGTGAAGATGTAGTTGAGACCGAATCTATCATATAAGTAGCACCATCAAGAGGTGGTAAATGTGGTAGCTCATCTATGGGTTGCGAGTCATTAGTAGTGTCAACTCTTGGAATAAGTGTAGTATTTGGATCATGGTCGCAATATTTATATGGATGATGGTCACGAAGAACAGTATACTCGACACCTCATGTAGGAATTTGACACAGTGATGTACGATAGATGTTACTGCTTGCATGGCATGGAGCCACAACCTACTAAGTAAACAGTTATATGAAACCAAAAATTCAATGACAAAGAAGACCACGTTGAGAGTTTTTGGCCCCATAATGATAGGTAAATAATGTGACCTATATATGGACGAATAGAGCTATCGTATGCACGAAGATAGAGACATGATGGACTAACATTAGCAATAGAAATACCAAGTTTTTCAAGGAAGGACATAGGATAAAGATTAAGTTCAGATCCATTGTCAATTAGAGTGCACTTGATGCCAAAATTATAGATGTAAATCATGATATACAAAGGTGGATCATCGTCAAAAATAGAAAGATCAACATGAGGATTAGATGGGAAAACAATATGTTGTGAAAATGCATCAACAAATGATTGATAGACTGAGTCGGGATGCATATCAACTAGAATTCGAGTAGTAGTGAGGAGATGTTGGACTCTATGTCTTAAGTTAGGATTGGCAAGCAAAAAGTCATTAATTGAGATACTCATGATGTCAAAGCAATAAAGATCCTAGTAGTGTGTAGATCGAGTCGAGTTCACCAAAATGATTATGCTAAAATGTGAAATAATAGCATAATCTAATGCAAGTTTGCAGTAAATAAATGAATAATGAAATACTATAATAATACCCAAGCAACTAAGCAATAAAAATATGAAACCCTAATTACAAAGAGGGTGGTAAGAGCCTTATTTGATTCGAAGAGGTCGTTGTATTGTGTCGTAGTGGAGACCAACTGAACATAGATGGAAGACCGTCGCACAAAATCTTGGAAAAATGTGGATTCGAAAGATTTGACTGGACTGGAGCATCTGAAGAGGGATAGGGGCACATGTGGGTGCCATGGTCTTGATTATGGGTTCCCTGGTCTGCGTAGATACTCAGAAAACCTCCTTTAAGGTGTCGCAAGTGGTTCACACTTGTTCACCTTTATCACATGTATGTCATTGTAAGATCGCCGAGGTTGCTGTAAACCTGTAATGAAGAAAACACCTATAAAACCCTCAAATAGACATCAAATCCTAAAAAAGAAAGATGCAAAATGAGGAGTCAGACTGTCCTCAATTGCCACAATAATGGACTTACTACTGAGTGTTGCACTATATCTCAGACCCAATGTAGTTTTGTGTGTGTGTGTGTGCGGAATTTTACCCTAGGTTGTTCTTGTGTGTGTTACACTTTGTGAGTGGTAAACAAGTAACTAGATGTAAAATGTAAATAATGTGTGCATGGAAATAATAGACTCCCCTCCTATGAAGTGTGATGCAGATGAACCATCCTTTATCCCTTGTGATGGAGCTAGATGGTTGCAAATGGAGCTATAGACGTCTTTGATGGATGCAACCTTAGGTGGAGATATCAGATGCTTAGTGCTTGGTCCCTTATTATGATCACATAAATTTATATTTATATGATTCCCTTGCTTGAATTTTCTAATTAAACCTGAAAATGCCGACTACCAAAAATATAAGATGCTCAAATGACTAAGAAGGACCTAAAAAAGTTGTGATCAAAGTACAAAGAGGACACGGGTGCCCAGAGGGGATGAGGGCGCTTGACGCTGACATCCTGACTGGGTGTTGGTGTCCAAAATGAAAAATGCCAAAATGAGTGTACGAGTAATCAAGAAACATGAGACCACGTCGAGTATACAAGGGCTTAGTACCTTGGAGATGGAGATGGATGATACGGGCGCAAAGAAATCAGATGCATGATATCAAGAAACTAGATCTGCAAAACTAAACCAGATAAGATTAGAACACAATATGCAGGGGTTGCCCAGACGGTGCCGGTTCCAAGAGGATTTCAACTCCCTTGGAGGATGTCAACCCCCATGTCAGACAAGATAATTAGATCGTGAACAACAGTAAAAATGACAAGCAAATGGAATAACAAGAGTACTTAGCTCATGTCCTGCTATGGAAATGAACCGGGCATCAAGATGGCAAGATAAGAGACACTGTCAGAGCTTTCTTCGTCTTCTTTTTAAAAATATATATCCTTCTTTTCTAAGTCTTCCATTCTGGTTCTTGAAAATGTCTCCTCCTTTTTTTTTTGAAATATGGGGGAAAACCCCATATTTATAGCTTAGATATGAGACTAACTACAGGTTAGATGATACCCAGGGTGTAGTAAAGTAACCTGAGTTAGGGATGTGATGTGATCATGTGGGTCCCATAATTTGACTTATTAGGCAAAGTGGGGGACATGATTTGAATGGGAGGGTGAGATAAAGATTTCATTTTAAAAAGAAGGTGTCGGATGGGTGCATTTTGAATTAAATAATTTGTGAGAGATGGGGGATGATTCCAAAAATTGAATTATCAAATGGGTCCATACAGAGCCCATTGATAATCAATCAAATAATATGAACAAATAGATAAGATTTTATTTAATTTAAGATAAAGAGAAGCGGGGATAGAAATTGCGTGAATATAAGATGTCGGGGGGGGGGGGGGGGGGTGCTATACCAAAAATAGGTGTCTACATTTGCCCCTTTTTGTTGAGTGGTTTGCGATAGCAAGCCACGAGACAAAAACAAAAAGGGTTAGATGAAAGATGTGTCCGAGGATGGATGAAGACATGACCAAAGGCAAGATGCCCTAGAAAAAAAAAAGATCACAATAAATAAAAAAATATGGTGGTGACTCCAATATCACATCGGTAGAGGGAATTGCGGTCTCAACGGAGACAGACGACAATGTTCTACAGACCAGTGAGTGGGTGAATACCACTGCAGTATGTATGTAAACCAAGATGACCAATGGGTCATAGGAAAATATCAAAATATGTGCAACTAAATGCGAAAGATGTGCGCAATCCTTTGTTTGTGAGGAATCGTGCAAAAAAATCATGTGTCCAAAAAGGGACGAGAATGAAGATAATGATGCCCCAGCATAGGGCACGGAAAGACACAAAGTGAGTTATATGTGTTGACAAGTACAAGGATGAAAAGGTGCCCCAACATAAGACATAGATAGATGTTGAAATAAGATATCTCAGGGGGAATACTCATAAATGTGGATATGATGAGAAAACAGGATAGAAAGATGAGATAAAATGCCTTAAAAGGATAATAAATATGATGGCAATCATGTTTTATAAGAATGATGCATAAGTGTTAGCAAATTAGGAGGTGAAGAAGACAAAAAAGTTTTATTTCTTTAGTAAGCGTGATAGAGATACTTTTGCGTCAAAACAAAAGCAGAGAAAATATTCAAGGAAGAGAACAAGATTAGATAGGTGATGTCCGTTATGGTATCTTCCAAGACAAAAAATGTCAAAAGAAGATGGGAAGAGATTCTTAGAAATGGATATGATGATGTCCCTGCGAGAGGACTGATGAAGATAAAAGATGTGACAGGGTTCTTAAAAAGAGAAGAGGTCAATGTGGCAAAGAGAAGAACAAGAATGGTAATGAAAGGGATAGATAACGATACATAAATGGAGAAACATCGGCATTGACTGTGAATGCCAAATGTAAGGGATGTTGAGAAAGAGAAAAGGGAATAGACAGGAGGATTGGTTGATTATGAGAAGAGCAAGAAAGATTGAATATGAAGGTGATAAGGACATGCAATAGAGGGATGGAGACGGAAGAGGAGAAAATAAAGAGTGAAAGGGGAGGAAGAAGATAACAAAGAAGGATTATGAAAAAGGACAAACAAAGAGAAGACAAGAAAAGAACAGAGCAGAGGATGAAATCATGAAAAAGGGAGAGAGTTATTTAAAATGAAAGATGTGATGAAGATTGGAGCAGAGGAAAACAGAGAGGTAATGGAAAACAAAAGAGATGATAGAGCAAAGAAAATTGAAGGAAACAGATCATAGTGAGGAAATCCAAGGCAAAGAATATGGAACTGACCGCATGGAAATGCATGTGGATGATGAGATGATAAAGGAAATGGGATAACGCTGAAGAGTCAGGTTTTCGATGGGGAAGTAAGGAGGAAGTGCGAGGTAAAATGAGGAGGAGGACGATAAAGAGGAAGTAAAATAAGACGAAGATCAGAAAGGAGGAGAAGACAACGAAGAAAATTATGCTGAAGGAAGTGAACCAAGAATGAAGATATTTGGTAAAGAGTGGGAAGCATAAGGAACGTAAAGAGAAACTTGAGGGAAGGAGTGACATCGATTGGAAAAGAAACGGAGATGCATGAGATGAGGATATGCTGATGACGAGAAAATAGAGAGAAGGTGTATGATGAAGACAATGAAGAAATTGGCAAGGAAGAATGGCAGATAGAGAGGTGGCGAGGAAAAAGAAAGGATGGGATAGGAGAGGCAATGCCAGTGAATGGATGTTAGGAGAAATCCACGGATAATGATCAGTAGGAAAAGATGAGACAAAAGATAAGACAAGGGAGAAAGTAAACGAAGAATGGGAGGGGGAATACCAATGAAGGGACGTTAGGAGAAGTCCTCGATAATGATCAGAGGACACAGAGGAAGGAAGGAATGAAGATAGAATGGAGGAGGTCAAAGAAAAGGATTCAGGCTGTGCAGAATGGGGATGAGTGATTTTTAGGAGAAGTCCACCGATAATTACTGGCGGAAATGGAAGGATATGATGAAAGAATGTTAGGAGAAGATCAATGACAATGACGTGTAAGTATGGGGGTAGATATGTGGGAGAACTCTAGAAGATGGAGTGAAAAGAGTAAAGAAAGGAGGGATAACGATGTGTAGGAAGATGAAGACGAGGAGAGGATGCAGTGGATGAGAATGGATGAGAGAGAAATGAAGAAACAAGACATGAAATGAATGGAGAAGCAACGGTTAAGTAAGATTACCCAGCGATGGATGATGGAGATGAACAAGGGACCAGTAGGAAGTGGTGTTTGCGAGAATGAAAGAGGAGGTGAGAGGATGTGATGATGGGGAATGCCGAGAAAATGTAGATGGAGAGAATGTGGGGTAGTGGGGGAGTGCAGGATGAAAAATCATGCTTAAGAGGGACTCTTAAGTAAGATCACCATGCCGCAGGAGGATTTAAGTAAGATCACCAAACCGGCAGTGACGATATGGAAGGAGAAAGACAACATTGTATTGGATGCAGGTGTGGAAGGGTTGGTTGGAATGGATGAGTATGATGAGAGGCGGGAGACAGAAGATGAGGAAGAGATGATGGGAGATGGAAGGATCAGATGGGAAACCATTCTTAAGAGAAACTCTTAAGTAAGATTTCCCTGCGACGGAGATGGTTAAGTAGGATCGCCAAACCGAAGAAGAAGAATAATGATGAGAAGACTAAGCAGTGTATACCAAAATGGAACAAGAGATGAAAGGAGGTGATAACAATGTGATAACAAGGAAACAGAGGGGTGTGACATGAATGGATGGAGGAACATATGTAGTGTAGATGGAGAGTGTAAGGGAAATCCTTAACTGGGATGCCCACATCGTGGTAGTGATGATGCAAGAGTGTTAAGCGGAAAAGGAAGAGTGGAAAGATGTTTACGGTGGTGGTTTTCATCTGTTGAAAGAGGAAATGGTGGAGAAGCTTCTATAGTGGGAGGATCCAAGGAAGAAGATATACCTTAACTAAGGTTCTCTGGCTATATGGATGGTTAAGCAAGATTATCAAACTGAAAGCGGAATAGTAAAAGAGAAACTCAAGAGGAAAGACGAGTAAGATATCTGGCGTCGTGCAAGGGGACAGAAAGGTGAGAAGGATGATGTGGAGACAAATGGTGATGAGTGGACATGGAGAGCGAGGATCAATGGATCAAAGATGGTGTTGAACATGTTGAGAGATAAGGAGCTACAGGATAACGAACTTACCTTGAGAAGGACCCTCAAGTAGGATTCACAAACTGCAATGGTGATCAAGTAGAATTCACAAACCGAAGAGTGTATTTGCAAACACATTCATGGAGATGATGGATAGATATAAAATTCATAGTGTGAAATTTGATGTGATTTTTATAAAAGATGATATGGATGAGATGAATGGAACATAGCTGTAGCAAGGGTGTACAGGGAAACTATGTTTCGAACTGGATTGGAGATAAACAAGAAAGGTTACCACTCAAGGCATTGCACTTGTAGCCAATAACATGTGTTAACACATAACCAATGATAGTTAGTTATACCGAAAGATCATGAGGGAAATATGGATGAAGGATGCTCGTAATCCTAATATTGACATGACAAAGGGATCAAAGATGTGACTTGTACATGGGAAGAGGGATCTCCAAAAGTGGTGTTCCTTAAGTCTATGCCCCAGCTCTGGGAAAGGGAAAGAACAATAATAGAAAGCTGATCAATGCGGGAAGCTTTCAGAAAATATTGATAAAAGGAAGGTTGATCAATGCGGAAAACCTTCCAGATATAATAACAGAGTAGCCATCCTTCGAGGGTATGGTCTACTTTATACATAATACAGATGACAAGAATAATATGATAGCCGTCCTTCAAGGGATCAATCTATTTCTTTTGATTTTTTTGATTTTGATTTGTATACTTTTCTTTTCTTTTCTTTCTTTGTATGAACAACTGTCCTTCGAGGGATCAGTCTATTTTTATAACTTTGATTTTGCCTTTACATACGTGAATTTGAGCTTCACATGGGGGAGAGCTGGGAATAGCTAAGTAAACCACTTAAAGAGGGGATAAGGAATGTACAAGAGACACCATGGACCCTCTGCATGGCTGCAATAGGAGAATGAAAAGATAATGGATGTAATAGTTACAGGATCACATCAAAGTAGTGAAGGCGGACACATAAGTCAGATTATTATAGTGATAAATGGAAGGGGATAAAGATGGTAGAACAATCTAAGGATGTAACTAAGTTCTCATTGGTAGATATGTTAACAGTAGACTGGTCGCAAGTGCAATGCATTAAGAGGTTCCATTTCTGGTTTACCACCATGAGAGGGAAGACAGTGAAGTTGCAATAAGATGAGATGATAGCTAAGTAGGAAACAAAACTATATCCCAAAGGAAACGAACATATGACCACAATGGTGGATTTAGATGAAAATAAATGATGATGCCCCAAGAGAGACATAAACATAGAAGGACAATCATGGCCTCAAAGGAGGGCTTGATGAAATAAATGGTGTCCCAAAAGAGACACACATATAGCCACAATGGTGGACTTCAAAATAGATGGTGCCCCAGAAGAGACACAAATATGGAAGGATAATAATGGCCTCAAAGGAGGGCTTGATGAAATAAATGATGTCCCAAAAGAGACACACATATAGCCATAATGGTGGACTTCGAAATAGATGGTGCCCCAGAAGAGACACAAATGTAGAAAAAGGTCCCTCAATGGAGAGACAAACATGGCCTCAAAGGAGGGCTTCAATGAAAAGATGATACTCCCGAAAGGAGCACAAACATAAAAGAACAAATATGGCCTCAAAGGAGGGCTTAGAATGAGATGAGGATCTTGGATATAATTAATTTAGATTAGATGGATGTGAAGAAAGTAAATAAAACAATGTCAAAGAGTGAAGTCCCCTAGTAACAATGGGGTTGTACAGATGAGATGTTCAAGGGCGATAGAAGGTAGTTCCCCCAATGGGTTAAATGTGAAGGAGGTAAAGGATGTTGAAAGAGCTTAGATGAGATTGTTTTAGATTTGGATGGGGTAAACGATCGGAGACCACAAGTGTGTTTAGCAAGATAAGTGGCATTGATGAACAATGGCGGGCATTCCTTAGGAGGAATGACATGGGCTGGATGAATATTAAGGGATGATGTGGATGGAGGGATAATGGGAGATCTGACAGATGGGATATGGATTGGATTCAAGGTAGATAGAGAAGGAACTTTCCCCTGAATGAGGAAATCATCTTTCTCAATAAGGTTATTAACGATTGACCGAAAGGCCTTACAATGTTCGATGTCGTGACCTGGGGTACGATGATAAGCACAACTACAATTAGGATTGAACCATGATGGCTTGGGACCATAGGTATTAAAGGCTTTAATAGGAGGAAGTTTGATGGCAGATGTTTGAGTTAAATGTCGAAATATGTCTGCATATGACCCCATTGAAGTGTCATGGGGAAGGTAACTCTTATGGGTTTTGATAGGATGTCTCGACTTGGAGTTAGGAGAAAATGTAGATGTAGATTGGATGTGTGAATTTTGTGTTTTGGAGGACAAATCAAATTTGGTTGAAGGATGGTATTTTTTGGATGTGGATTGATTATTGCAAGATGTCGTAGATGGAGAAACTGATCCTGACATGGATGTTGTGGCATTGGATTGTTGAGAAGAGGGAAAATCTAAATGTTTCCGTGGATGCACAGGGGACTGTCGGGGATGTTTGCCCCGAGCCTTAGACTTTGACTGAGAAGATTTACCTCTAGCAGGGATGACAATAATTTCAACCAGAGGATCTGATAGCAGTGGTGTGGTTATCAATGGAGAAACTGTCCTAAAACAAGATGAAGATGTTAATGAAGGTATAGGTGTTTGTATGATGCGATTAATGATATCTATGTGAGACATGGATTGTTTCGATTTGGGCATGGAAAGAGATGATTTTGTAGAGGGAGAAGGTAAAACATTTTTATTTGATTTAGGTAGAGGTGTTGGTACAATAGGTGATTCAAGGGGTATATTTGACAGGGTTGTAAATCGAGAGGATCGGGTCGGTGTGATAGGAGGATTGGGTAAAGAATATTGGGGTAGACTAGGTGTTGTGGCCATGGGAAAGGTTGTCAAGGTAGAGATAGGTGGAATTGTTGATATGATAGGTATAGGGGTAGCTGGGATAGATAAAGATATAGGCACTTTTGGAATATGTGGAGATGTGAGTGATGTGATAACCGATGGAGTAGTTCTTATAGGTATGGGTAATGTAGAGATTGGTTGTTTCAAAATTTTCAGACGTAGAAGTAGGTAGACTGGTTGTTTCATAAATGTTTCGAGGGGTGAGAATGATATATTTGCTAAAGGGATTGATGTTGAAGATGGGTTTGCAAGGGTGCACGTAGTAGCACTGTTTTAGTTGGGATGGTTGTGAGTAGTGTAGGTGTAGTAACAGGTGCATTTGATGAAGATGTCGGTGAAGAATAGGTGTGAGAGATGTAGGGATATGTGTGGATATGAGTGGGGCCGAAATAAGTGCTAAGGATGAATCTAATGTGGTAGATTGGGGTATGTTTGAAGTGGTGGAAATGGATGATATAGTTGAATTTGATGTGGATGTGGCAAGGATAGGAGAAGGTATAGGTTCAGGACAGGTAGTGAAAATTGATGTAGGTGTTACAGGTTCTAAATAAGAGATGGGAATAATGTCCACTATGGGAACATGTAGAGTTGGTGACAAGATGGGATCTTGATTGACAGTGTCAACCATACAAGCGTTTGATAGTTGAGATGTAAAGGGGGGTGACGTGATTTGTTGGTGGTTGATTAGTCTGTGTAGTGGATGTATCAATTTGGATATCCCCTTGATTTACAAGTTGTTGGACATGATCTTTGAAGGAACGACATCTCTCAATGTCATGACCTTTGACTCGATGATATTTACAAAAGTGGGCCTCGTGATACCAAATAGGCTTGGCTTGCAAGTTTTCTACATGGGTCGTATGGGAGGCAGTTGGATAGAGTTTACACTCATCAACTTATCAAATATAGAACTGTATGATTCTCCTAAAGGAGTGTAGTGGGATGTTGATTGAGGAGATCATTGTTGAGACCATGTGCTTGGTGTAGATGGGGATGAGGGTTCAATGACCATAGTGTTGGCCGCAGTCTTGAACTCGCCATTATGTGTGAATGGTTTAGTGGATTCAATTTTTGATTTAGTTGAACTTAATTTAAGATGACCCTGCTCAATGGCATGGGTTTCAAGCTTGTGAGCCATTGTGAAATCTTCATCAAAGGTTCAAAATGATTGGATCTGCAAAGTGGATGATATATGTTTAGCACATGAAACGTGAGAATAAATCGATGAGTTCGGTTTGCGGGATAGTGAAGGATAGTTGGTTTATAACAGCATGCCATCGTGTGACGAAGTCGGCGATGGGCTTGTTTTCATACTGTCGAATGGTATATAGATCAGTGATAGTGGTCTTGCATGTGATATTGATAGAAAAGTGTTCTAAGAACAATTGTGTAAGTTGAGTGAAAGAGAATAAGGAATGTCATGGGATACTGTGGTACCAGTCCAATGGGACCAGACAAAGACATGGGGAAAGTGTGAAGAAGTAAATCATGATCATGCACAATAAGACAACATGCATGTTTAAATGTGAGGAGATGTTGTTGGGGATCTTATTTATTATTGAACTTATTAAATGCAGGAATTTTCCAATGAGGGGGATAGGGTTTGATTGGAACCGATGGATGAATTGGTTCATTACAGATTTGTTCATAGGATAAGGTGTTCTTGGGTGGTACAGTAAGGGTTTCTAAACTGGCTAACCGATTCATTAAGGTGTGAATTGAATTAGTCGAGGTATTGTAAGGTTGAGATTGGATTGGCTGTGTGGTTTGAAAGGTAGTTTGATAAGGTGAATAATGTGTTTGTGGGTGTGTGGGTAGTTGAGGAAGTGTCTGATAAGGTGGTTGATAAGTTTGTGAATAGGATGTTTGTGGAATGGTTTGATAAGACATCTGATTAATTTGTGGATATGTAGATGTTGGAGGAGTTGTTTGGTAAGGACTAACATGTGTCACAGGTTGGGATTGTTGCATAGGCTGGTGTTGAGCAATAGGGGCATGCCGATAAGTGGGGATATGTGTGTTAAGGGGTTGATACTGTTGGAGCATAGGATGGATAAGAATGTAAGTATTCAAAGGCTGAGATTGTTTGATGGGCATACTAATGGTGGATGAAATAGAATTGACAAAAAGGGATGTGGGTGGAATGCGATCCACCAATTGAGGATATTGGGAGGATTTAGAGATCATAGGAGATTTTTGGAGTAAGAAGTCATATATGGGGTTAGGAGGAGATTCAGATGTATCTAGAGGAGCAGGAGATGGTGGTACGATTGGTTTAGGAAGACTGGCTTGACGGGGGATAGGAGGGTTGGTGTCAAGGTGGGGAGAATTTTGTATGACATGGTTCTCATGAGGTGAGACCATGGAGATGGGAGATTGGGTCACTGAAGGTGTGGTTTTGAGTTTAGAATCCTCATTGAGTGAGATCGTCAGAGGAAGTAACATCATTGGATAGAGCAGAGTGTTTGTTTTTCTTGATTTGGGAGAGAGCGACAATAGGTGTGAAGTAAAGAAACATCTGTTTATGTATGTTGTTGACAAACAAATCAAGAAGAAATTTTTTTAGCATCATGATTAATTTAGAGGATGTGAACAGAAAAGAAAAATAGTAATAAAGGTACCTAAAGGAGTCTAAAGCTGGTTTCAGGCAGTTATGGATTGGGAGATGTCTGAGACGGTTGCCTGTTGGGTGTTTAGGTCCCAAACAGTTAACTAGGTGAGAGGAATGTTTTGATGTGTAAATTATGTTTGTGTAGTTTTAGGCAGTGTGTGATAGGTGAAATGCAGAGATTTAAATTCTTTTACTTAAGCTATGTGATCAGGTAGGATGCAGAAGGTTTGTTTTAGACCAAAATGAAATGTGACATTCGATGCAGAAAAACACTCAGGAAAGGGAAAATTCGATGCAGAAAAGAGAAAATAGAGAAAAATGAGAAATACCTGGAGAATCACTTATCGTGGTTATTTAAGTGCGTTTAATAGTGATGTATTTAGAAGTGCCAGTTAATGACCGGAAATGTACCCTGAAATGGCACCGTTTATGAATGGCACCGTTGGACTGCAGGAGGTCGGTAAAAGGTTTTTTATTTACGGTGTATTTGATTTATATATTGGTCTTTGACAGTGTAATTTGAACTTTTTCCTGCAAAACAAATATAACAATTAGTGGATATGAGTTAAAAAGACATAAAAAAGGATAATAAAACAAAAAATTCTAATGTTTATATGGAAAAGAAAATCCTCGGTGTAGGATATTAATCTAAAAAAAAGTTTGTCGTTTGTATGTTAATTAGAATAAACAAACAATCGAAACTAATCGAATGCAAACTAAATTATAAACTAAACGATGAAATAACTATGATTAAATAATGAAATAAATGATGAAATAATAACTAGATAACTCTCAAATAAATATTCAATGTAAATCTTAACATGGAACGATAAACAATATAATGTGATAATGCATTCAAAATAATGAATTATGACATGCACTTTACAAATGACAAACCAAATGCTAACTGACTAAAATAACAATTAAGCACCTAAATGATAAAACTACATTATCCAAGCAATATGAACATGTAAGTTGCATTTATTTAACAACTTATCAAATCTAAACAAATTTCACCAACAAATGTTTATTAATGACATAAAATATAGTTGAACGTTAGATGTTGGATGTCAATTAATGATACAATGAGATACGATGTCTAATCAATGGGACAGAAAAAGGAAATATCTTATCACCCTTTGTTGTTAACACTTCATTATCTACTTTTTGATAGTTTACAATTGGTCCTACTGCACATGGATATGGATTTTTACATTGACGATGACATAATGAGAATTGTAAATGAAAAATACATGCTTGGAAATTGTAAACTACTTGCTATAAGGAGACTACCCAGCTACCAAATTCTACTCCAATATTGAATAACTATGTTCTATATTCAATGTAACAGCTACCAATGGTGATAAATATGTTCGAATGAATTGTAATTCAGTTGCTATAAAAGAACTGTATAGTCATTATCTACACAACATGCTGGAGAATTATGAATCAATTGATCAAATGATATAAGTGGCGTGAATGAATCCAGGGACGTGACTATTTGCATACACAATGAGAGACTATGCATGGACGTGGCTCTTCACATAATGGGAATCACAGAAAATCTAAATGGGTATATGCATATTATCAGCAAAAAATCTAAGTTTTGTGTGCTAATACATTACTATGCAATCCAAATTTAATTTTCCTGGGTGCCGTTTAGGAGTAAGACCTGTTAAATAATTATCAAAACAACATTGTGAATCGACTATAATAAAAACATTGTGTAAGTCGCTAAGTGCAGGTCAGTGGTGCTTGGGTGGAGAGAAATGGTGCTCGAGGGTGGAGAGAAAGTGGAGTAGAGCGAAGATGGAGATGGGGAGTGGAGAGGAATTCAGAGAAGGGAGGGGGAGTGGAGAGAAGGGGACATGTGGAGGTAGCGTAGGGAGCTCGTGGGTAGGAGAAGGAATGCATCCCAGGAGGAGAGAAAGGAGACAGGGCAGAGGAGAAGGGAGAGGGGAGATGTGGGAACTTGGTGAAGGTGGAGAGGGACGGCGATGGGAGATGGAGTTAGAGTGGAAGAGTGAGGGATTCGGTGGAGAAGAGGGAATGGGTGGATAGGGGGCAGAGGAGAAGGGAAGGGAGACAGGGTAGGTGGGGATGGGACGGTTAGACAGAAAGGATACAAATTAGAGGATAAGGGAAGGGAGATGGGTGGATGGTGAGGTGGGAGCTTGAGGGGAGTGGTAGGGAGGAATGGTAGTTGGGAAGACGTAGGGAGAGGAAGGGAAGAGTGGAGTGGAGAGGAGAGGGTGGTCGGATGGGAGCTCGGGAGATGCGTGTAAGGAGTTAGGCGAGATGGAGCTCGGGGCAGGAGAAGGTTGATGGAGATGGTGGAGAGGAGTTGAGGAGGTGTGGAGGATAAGAGGCAGCGTGTGGCTTGGGGCAGGAGAAGGTTAGGTCTTAGGATAATGAAATAAAATTGTATTTTAAATTATATATTAAAAAAAAGTATTTTTTTATAAAAAATTATTTATATAATTATAAAAAATAAAATTTATACTAATTACGAATAACGAAATACAAGTCCATTGAAAGCAAGAAGACCACTTACCTCTAAGACGATATAGACCATTAAATGTACGTAATGTACCAAACTAATGAAGACTATCTTAAAAACCTGCAAACAAGTGAGTTGAGAAACAAAACATTTGCAAAAGATATCACGTGACGACAACTAGGAAAATAATAAATTATACAATCAAACTTGAAAACATAGCCAAATGATAAGGTTAATTTCTGGATTGATTTCCCATGCGGGTAAGACTCAGTACTAGGCCGGTTAAACACAAGAAGAGCAATTACTTTGAAGACAACACAAACCTATGCTACGGATGAAGATAACACCAAACCTGCACGAGGCAAAGAAAGGAACAAAACAAACTAATATGACCAGATCTTGGATCTGGTCCCACCGGGCGTGCCAAATGTTGATTTGCGTTTCTAGCTTCCTGTCCAGGTGAGTGTACGAGTAATCAAGAAACATGAGACCACATTGAGTATACAAGGGCTTAGTAACTTGGAGATGGAAATGGATGATATGGGCGCAAAGAAAGCAGATGCATGATATCAAAAAGCTAGATCTGTAAAACTAAACTAGATAAGATTAGAACACAATATGGGGGGCGGGGGTTTCCCGGACGGTGTTGGTTCCAAGAGGATTTCAACTCCCTTGGAGGATGTCAACCCCCATGTCAGATAAGATAATTAGATCATGAACAAAAATAAAAATGACAAGCAAATGGAATAACGAGAGTACTTAGCTCATGTCCTGCTATGGAAATGAATCGAGCATCAAGATGGCAAGATAAGAGACACTGTCAGAGCTTTCTCCTTCTTATTTTAAAATATGCCCTTCTTTTCTAAGTCTTCCATTTAGGGTCTTTTGAAAATGTCTGAGTCCAGGTCCTCCCCTTGAAATATGGGGAAAACCCCATATTTATAGCTTAGATATGAGACTAACTGCAAGTTAGATGATACCCAGGGTGTAGTAAAGTAACCTGAGTTAGGGATGTGATGTGATCATGTGGGTCCCATAATTTGACTTATTAGGCAAAGTGGGGGACATGATTTGAATGGGAGGGTGAGATAAAGATTTCATTTTAAAAAGAAGGTGTCAGATGGGTGCATTTTGAATTAAATAATTTGTGAGAGATGGGGGATGATTCCAAAAATTGAATTATCAAATGGGTCCATACGGAGCCCATTGATAATCAATCAAATAATATGAACAAATAGATAAGATTTTATTTAATTTAAGATAAAGAGAAGTAAGGATAGAAAATTGGATGAATGTAAGATGTCAGGGGGGGGGGGGGGGGTAGGGATGCTATACCGAAAATAGGTGTCTACACATGGAGATATTTTACACTTGTTGCCCCCAAATTAGGTCATTACTGAGAATCGCTAGAAAGTGGTGTGAAATGTCATGTAATGTACGAGAAAATTTTCAATAATGAGATAGTTATATTTGTAAGATGATCACGTGATGGTGTGAGGGGGATTATAGGATGCCCCAATAATATGCCCCCCTTTCAGTAAAACGGGGAGCAATGATGAGAAATGAACGTTGAGCTGAAAGTAAGTGTGTAATGATCTAATAGTGAATGCATGATGTATATCACAAAAGTGTGTGTATATCAAATCGATACAATGTCAAGGAGGAATATATTATTTGTGGAATGTGTATGATACGATAGTAGGTGAAATTCTGAAGAGAATGATGCAAACGAGACAAGAATCAGAGTAGGGATGCTCCAGTTATGATTGAAATCATGCGATGTTGATTAGTTTGGAGGATAGGTGTAAATAATGACGATAATGTGGTAGGTAATTGAAATTTAATATAAATAGTAATATGAAAAAGTGAATAGACAACTCACTTGATTATTGCGCGAGTGTGATTTTTTTAAAAATAGTGTTAAAATTAGTTGTTTTTGGCAAAATTTGGCATTTTTTAAAAACTTTTGAGCTTCTTGGCGTTTTGGACCTAGATAAGAGCAGTGAAGACACTAATGACCTTCGAGACACTAGCACCGAAGCATGGGCGCTAATGACCCAAAAGGCTTGGGTTAGGCCCAAAGTGTGAGAAATGTGGACATTTATGTTTATTGATGTTATTGGTAGGTGTATTTGCATATGTGTGAGGTTCTAACGTTGTGTTTTTTGTTGTGTAGAGGGATATTCATTCACGGGAGTTTCGTGGTGGCTCCTATTTGAGTATATTGCTACGATTGGGGTTGTTAGATGGTGAGTGGAATTGACTTGTGACACATAATGAGGATAGGGGATGTGCCCCATATGCCTATGATCACAACTTTGTGTGAGAGGTGGTATGTAGATACTTGCACGTTTTGGTTTCGAACTGACGAGATGATTGTGACTTTGGAGGAGGTATATTGCATATTGTGATTGTCTATTGTTGGTGAAAGGGTTTAGGTGAAGGCCATGGATGATGCATAAAGACAGATGAGGGCTGGTAGGTGGTATTTTACAAGGACCCGAGTTTATACTGAGGTCCATATCAATCTGGATGTGATTATGAGGTCAGGGGTTTTGCGATTGCTGAATTTTATTGCCATTGTGATTGCTTCGTCAGTTATAATGGAGGGTGGTGGTGTCGGTATCTTATATAAGATGCATGACATTTTTTGTCGGATAAAGGAAGATGGTATGAGATATGCTTGGGCACAATGTGTATTGACCCATTTGTACAAATATCTATACATTTTTACACACGAGGAGCACGGGGGTGGTATCGGAGCTACCACATTGTTACATGTATGGGCTTATGAACATATTGTGATATTGAGGCCAGTTGGTGGACCGCAAGGAGAGTGTGCGAGGCCAGACATATTTGTTGGGAGATGGGCATGTGTTTGCAAAAGGAAGATGGATACTGATACCTATAGAGCGATGTTAGATCGTATGGGGCCAGAGATCGTTATATGGAGGCCATACCGAGACTACAGAGGATGACAAGAGAATGTAGTAGAGCTACGATGTATATAATAGACTATGTGGTTGGAGGATCAGTTTCTATGGGTGATTGATCTATTCTAGGCAGAGCACGTTTCAGGAAATTTTGGTATGGCCTAGGATGTGCCCTTAGAACCATATATATGGGCGAGGACCATTAGGGCACCTAGGAGGGCTTGAGCTAGACCAGGGGCCATAAGAGTGCAAATAGTACCTCATGGGCCAAACAAGGTAGATACAGTGATAAAGCCGATAGATGTGGATGACGTGGGGTGTACGGAGGCATATTGTGCATGGTGGGCGTCACATCGGTGGGTATTTTTGTTTCTAGTCTTTATAGATGTGGCGGGATCACCACCGAGAGAAGTAGAGGGGCAAGCATATGCCCCCGATAGCATAGCAGTGACGATAGTAGAACATGAGTATTTGTATAGTGATGTTTATGATTTGTTATTTGGTTATGTAATTGTCATTGTTGGCTAATGCGTTGATCTATGGCTGTAGGTGATGTGTATTGGTCACTAATTGTGGACACATCTATCCACACATTGCTGCAGAAATTTTCCACTGATGTACGCATAGGTGGCTGTATGTTAGAGCAGGTGGATGCTATTGTGGGTGAGCATGCTCATTTATTCAATCTAGTGGCGCTAGTGGCGGCGACGTGTATCATGTTGTTGAACAAGCAAGACAAGGCACATGAGGAGACACGACGAGCTAGAGAGGCTACAGGTGGAGGTCCCTTAGCACACAATGTATTTGCGTGGTTCATGGAGCTACATGGTCATTTTGTGGAGTAATCGACTGAGGTGACATTATTGCATAGGAAGGTAGAGAGAGATAAGGGCCAGGATCAGTGGCACAAATTCAATAGCGATGTATAGGGGGTTGCCCCTTAGTGTTGGCAATACACACACACACACAGATATATATATATATATATATATATATATATATATATATATATATATATATATACAGATATATGGACCAGTGGTGTATATTCATGGTATTTGATGTTTATTAATGTGCGATGTGATGATTTGCATTGCATACTTGTTGATGTTGACTAATGGATAATGGTGATTAATGTGAGATAGCGTATGTGATAATAGATAATGTATATAGTGTGATTGTTTCATGTGATATAAAAATGATGAAGAAGTGTATTATATGTATGAATAGAGTTGTGATTAATGATAAAGTATGTGTAAAATGAATGGTGTACAAGAGTCTGTGAATGATATTATCGTAAGAGTGTGCTTAAGCACGTGTTAGTATGATGAAGAGGGGGGAGGAGAATTCCCCCCAACGTGTAGATGATAAGGTTCATTTATATAGGACCCCTTAGCAGTCAAGAATGAACCGTAAAGCAAGAACACGTCATCAGAAAGTGATATGATAGTGTACACTAGATAGATATGTTGATATAATGTGTAGTGCAAAGATATGGTGAGGTTCTTATTGTAACAGATCCTTTAACAGTCATGTAAGAACCATAAGAACACAAGTGCGTCATCGAGGGGATAAGGTGATAAAGTCACCTGCTAAAGACCATGCGGGCCTAGAGTGATAGAAGCATGTGGGGTATAAGTAGCATGAGTGAACGAGCTGAACTGAATGCTAGATGAAATGGTGCCAATGATAGGAGATGCAGCGGTGGGAAGTGCAGATTTTGACGACTTAGGAAACCAATGTGTAGTAGTATCATGGCATAATGGATGAGATGGTACAACAGTGGATGAATGAGATAGATAGCATGCATGAACACCAACTTGTGGTGGTGGATGAATAATTACCTCAGAAGTAGATTGAGGAGACATGTAAACTGGAGTAACAACACGCTTACATGGACATGGAGACATAGAGTGCTCATGAGAGAGATAGCCAAAGGAAATTGTACCCTTGTCTTCTAGTTGTAATTTATCATAAAGGGCACACTAGTCATTGTCATGATGGCCATTGATACAATGATAGTTGTAGTAAGGTCTATCATGTTGGTGTTGCAAACGATTATGTGGATGATGCTGATTAGAAGGTAAGTGAATAAAATGCTTATCAAGTAAGGCATATAACACATCATGAGGTCTAGTGTGAAGAAAAAAGTGTAATGGATCCCGTGAAGGAGATGTAGACGTTTGAGGTGGAGCCCGACATGGAGGAGGAGATAAAGGATGCTTATGCAATGGAGTAAACTAAAAAAATTTGTGAGGTGGAGGAGATGGAGACCTAAGAGGACACTCAATAGATGGAAGTGGAGAAGAACTAGATGGTGCAATAATAGGAGAACTAGGAGGAGGATCTATGACATGTGCAACAATGAGATACTGTTCTAGATCAATGACTTTATGACATAAGAATGTGAATGATTCACATGTGTCATATTCCAAGCACTCTTTTAAAGCAGGGATCAAGTCATGACAAAATATGAATTGCTTTTCTAAGTCAATGGGCTGAAAGACTAACTGATGCATGCAAGCATTGAAGCACAAAATGTAATCAATAATAGGTTTTTTTGCCTTGATGTAATCTAGGTAAACGATCATGTGTGACACTAGGGCCATTGTTAAGGATGAAGCGAAGAAGAAAAACTTCTTCCATCTCACAATAGGTACTGATAGATCCAAAGGGTAAACGTGTGTACCATTGGAGAGTGTTGTCAGTAATACTATGGTGAAAAGCTTTTAGCAATAATCAATCATTAGAATAAGAATCCATAGCTAGACGATAATGCTTAAGATGCAAATATGGATTTTAAATACCATCAAAACATGAAAATGTAGGCATAATGAAATCCTTAGGGAATGTTGAATTGTGAAATTTTTTCAGAATAAGGTTGTCATGCAAAGAGTTGTTATCAACAAAAGCATAATAGGACCTAAGATTGTAATTGGTCAACAACATGCATGAGCGATAAGATATCCTTTGATGGAATAGTAGGAAATGTAGATGGTGTATTGAGTGGTTGTATCTTGCCATTATGAGTGATCATAGGGATGTCAAGAGAAGAATTAGAAGATACCGATCCTAAGGCCACACTAGATCTAGGTGCCGACGAAGTAATAAGTGGTGAAGGTAGTCAGACTAGCATCGAAAGCATTATTAGGAGATAATGTAATAGAAGGTGATGAATCATGCATGTTACTAGAGACAATATTAGAAGAAGATGAAAGCGGAGTAGACAATTCACATTCAGTAGTATGCAAAAAAGTAGAATCATTGCTATCATGCGCCTCATCAATATCAAACAAAGATTCATATGCAAGGATTTCACTAAGTGTATCATCAACATATAATGGATGAGGATAACTAGTATGCAATGAATTATTAGAAACATTTTCAGAAATGGAAGGAGTATGAGATGCAACTAGAGAATTATCCTGACTAGTATGAGAAACAACATCATGCACATGTTTATTTTCATCCTGTTTTTTTAGCTAAAGCCTTATCATCAAGATTAAGCATAAAAATGATAATAACATCATCTAAATTCTTAGTAGAAATAGAAGGTGGAGTGTGGCTAACTGAATAACAAGGTCTATAACCAATTTTTTTTGCTGGATTAGAAACAATGCTAATGGTAGAATTATCAAAGCTAGTAGGCACATTACATTCATTAGCTAACAATTGCCTTTGAGTATCATCTGGAAGAACAATGTTGCGATATAGAGCGGTAAGTTCAACTATGGTTTCTTAATCATAAATAGGATTAATACTCACATGAGGTATGACTATCCTAGGAGGAGAAGCGTTATCCTTGGCCATTAGGGTTTTAGTGGATCCTAGGGCAAGTAGTTCTAAGCTACGTGCTCACCAAAATGATTTATTTAAATATGAATATTTTATTAAAATCTAAATGCAAAGATCTGCTATAAATGATATATAATGGAATACAAGTGTTAAACAATTTATTTAATTCTAACTATAAAAGGAAATGAGAGGGATAAGGTACTTATCTTATTTTTTCTTATCCCAAAGTGAGTTTGAATTGGAGAATGTGATGGAATAGGAGCACAGACTGTCACAACCAGGTTCAAAAAAATGTAGAGATATTCACAATGCTTGGACACAGGCGCTTGGGCAAGGATAGGGGCGCCTGCGGGTGCCCAAGACCTCTGTGGGGTTGCCAGATTCTGCAGAAATGGTTGGAACCTAGTTTCGATAGTGTCGTTGGGGCTTCTCACTTGTTTGCATTTGGTCTTCCCTTGAGATATGTAGATGGATAACCCTTGATAAGAATTTCCTGCCATTATAATGGTATGTATGTTGTGTTTATATAGGGATCTCTTGCTTGAATTTTGACACTAATGACTCGATATGTTGACTAATACCTCAGGATATGAGAGCGAAAACCGAAAATACCAACCTCAAATGTAAAAAATAAGATCAAACATAAAGAGGGCACATACACCTAGGAGCACCTGGGCCTAGTGTCCAGAGACAAATGATGATAAATGAGTGGATACCGACTGACAGGGATCCTTGTGACTTGACTAGAACCGGGTGAGAAGTGTGAAAGATAAAATCAATAGAAACTAACAAGACAAGCGAATGGACTAGGGAATGGGTCACCAGTGAATACTTTTCTTACGCAAGATCCATATATAAAACAACATACTTGGCGGTATAATAAATAGTAGTAAGTGCGTGATTTTGTGTCTACACCCAATATATGAGAACCCTTGTTGGGAAGAACCCACATTCATGTAAAGGATCTCTAGGAAATCATTAATTTATTTTATTTTGATGTTCTTCCCTTTTGTACCTTTGTAAATATGTTAATATCAAAAACTATTTATCATGCTATGTGAGACTTACGAGATATTCATTTCAGTGGGAATTTGAATTTGAAAATATTGATTTTCTTGATGTCATCCTTCCAATTACTTCAAAAAAACTTTTATTGAAAGGGAAGAATGCACATCTTACAAAATTCATGGCTTTGAAAAAATGAAGTTGCGATTTCAATATGAGAAAGAATACTAGAAATGTAGAAGATGAGGATAGTATCAATATATCCAGTAGTTATCTACCTTTTATTTGTTGCAAGCCAACTAAGTCCTATAATTACAAAGTACATAGTCTATATGGGCGTGCTTGTAGATTATGAATCTAGGTGGGAAAAGTGGCGAAGGACATTATAAAGTTAGTAACAAATGATGTCAGCAAGCATGTATGACTCCTTGATGAATTTCACTTAGTTGTTCACTTACATGAAACTTGTAATTGGTGCTTGAAGGTGTTATCATTGATTACATAATATTTAAAATAAATTTCTTGCTTTAAAATTAATTTCATGTTATTTATAATCCATGTTTGATGCTACTTTTTTTGGGGTAAATGTTGCACTTGTTACTCTTTTAGAAAAAAATGGTGATGATGGTCGTATACTTTCAACACAATTACTATGGGTGTGATTATGGATTATGAATCACGGGTCATAAAAGTAATGAAGACTACTATAAAGTTAGTAGTTGACGATGTTAACATGCATCCCTAAATCCTCAATGATATTTACTTGGTGGTTCACATATGTTACTTGCAATTAGTTCTCAAGGGCATGACAATTCATAATTGATAATTTAAAATATTTTTTTATCTTTCAAATTAATTTAATGTTATTTTCAATCTAGATTTCAATTTGTGTTTTGTGGGCAAGTATTACAATTGTAAATATTTGGGAAAGATATGTGGTGGAAAAAATTGGGCCACAAATGTTTAAGGTTGTAGAGAACATGTCATGTTTTAATGATGAATAGAAAATGTCAATTGTATCCTTCTCAACAATAATTTATGTGCTCATAAACAAGATAATGGATGGTGTTATCTGTAGCCACATTTTTGTACTAGTTGTAACATATTAGACCTAGGGTTTGCAACATTTCAAGAAGTTTTGTCTAAAAGATTCAACGAGGGTCTAAGGGAGAAGCACATAGCCATCCTCGAACAAAAGTGGTTTTGTTCTCCATTTGAATCTAAGATAAAGAATAAGGATCAAGACACATATCGATGTAATGAATTTGATGTATTTTAATGTTGAAAAACTTAAATATATATAAATATTACTATTTTATTTCTTTAACGGTCTCTAAGAACACCCATACCAGATATCTATAAATTTGAGTTCCTGCCCCCCAGACATACCCTTGTACTCGTCTCCTAGTGACCATGATTTTATCATGCTAAATTTTATAGAGTTCTAAAAAGGCAAGCCCTAGTCATGACCTCCAATAACTTTAACCCTTGCAAATACATAAAAGATGCAACAATATGAAACAAACTCTTGTAAATAGGGGCAAAAAAGTTCTGAGAAGACCATTTCAAAATGTTATGCTCAAACAATTCCAACAAAACCAACCTAATTTACAAATTGTAACACATGAAAAGTAATCAAGCATTGACATTAAAACTGATCCACACAACAACCTAGGTGGCAATTCTAGTAGGGAAACTTCTGGGAGACTTTTGCACCATAGCTCAGTCTGACTTTGTTCAAAATGTGTCGGAAAGCTTGGAATGTGTAAAATATGGTGAAATGATGCAAATATTTGTTTAGCAAAGTTTTACCCCCAAAATCCACTTATAAAGGCCTCAAATTGCAGTTTTTATAGTGTTGTCTAAAAATAGTAATTTCTAAAAATAGTAATTTGTGAAATTTTTGCATATGTAATTCACGATAGGTGAATTACCTCGTCTCCCTCGAGATCGGTGACCTTTCACCTTCTTCTATATGTCTCTTCATATTTATAAAAATAGTATATAAGTAGATGTAACCCATAAGGGGAGGGCACACATCTCATTACAGAGATAGCTATTGTAATCACAATTTTTTGAGCAATATACATCTCTTTTTAGAGATAGTTTTTTGTTTACATTTGGCACAATTGTTATTCTATTCTTTAATCCCAAAACCCCCAAGTTTTGGATCAAAAACACATTATCTAAGTTCCAACAGACAAGTCTCTACCTTATTACCGAATCAATATGGGCAATACCCCAAATTAGCACAACAATTACAAGAAAAGAGCTTGTCATGGAAATTCTTAACCTGGATTTCACTATAATTGTTCAAATTTTCCAATGAGTGTATGACTTGGAATAAATCCATCTAAATTATTTTTAGTGGTAATGATTTCATTTGAAGTAATGAAATCATACTCTTTGGGTTGTGTGTGTGTGTGTGTGTGTGTGTGTGTGTGATTTTATGAAGTCAACAACATGGTTTAGATCTCCAAATGACTAGATTTTCTTAAGAAACCGAAAATAAAATGTGGTGTCTTCTTTACCACTATAATTGTGACACGAGATACCTTGGTATAGTACCCAACTATGTTTACAAATTACTTCAAACAACATCACCAATAATCTCTACAATAAAATTGCCCTTCTTTTGAAATGATGGAGCCAATTCTCTTTTCTCACAATAATTTATCTTTACAAAAATATTGGAGATAAACTTGGTTACAATATGGTAGTCAAAAAATACTCTGAAGGTTCTTGATAACTCCAAAGCATGTCATCTTAAAATTTACTGCTGAAAAACTTTCCAAGATGAAATATTTCATCCTAGATAGTAACACCTAATGATTATGTCCCATGTTAGACAATTTTGTTCCTTTCTTATATTTGATCTTGATGTATATATATTTATGTTGCCATGTATTTTTACCCCATTCCATTCTAGTTTGAATTTTATATATTTTGTTCGTGTACATGAAATGCATAAATACTTGTGTAATATCACTATATAATGGCCTCTCTTTTGAGGTGAATGAGATGTGCAATAGATCACTTAACTCAAAATAAGTGATGATGTGTCCATGTCAGATGTAGTAGATAGTCAATATTGGATCACATCAAAGGTTGTTATAGGTGGCCACTGTAGAGATCATGTTCCTAAAAACAAGTGCATGGTAGAAACCATGACACAAAGAGATAACAAATAAGCATACAAGAAAACAAGCATAAAAACAAACAAGTATACAAACACAGAAGAATATAATTTCAAGAAGTAATGTTATATGCGTTGATCATAAAAAGGATAAGAACCACATATAAGAGACAAAATATTTTCACACACACCAACAAGCATGGGAAAAGGAAATAAAGGCCACAAACCATGGAGACTATGTAATTTTGATCAAATATTACAATGCAAAACACTCAATGATATTCTTTATTATATTCAATAAAATACATTACATTTATATAAGTGAGGTTACTCCTATAAACAAGGAGTTTGTTACAACTACTCGCATCACAAAACTATTCAACGTGTATGGTTACAACCACCACTATTCTCTCAACCATATTTTAATTGAGTTTTATTAATAACCCATACACATACTAATGGAACCTCACATTACAATATTACAAATATGTTAACAATTATAGTATGAACACTAACATGGAATATTCTTGACATTCCCCCCAAGTGAAAACACTATTTAGACGAGGTATGTTCCATCAAGTTGTTTCTTTACCCTCGAAAAGGTGTAGCGGCGAGAAAAAATTAACTAGGACTCTTCTTGGACCTCTTTCCCCGAGCTCCCAAATTCTAAATTGTGTGAATTCCCGATTTTTCTAGATTTTGTTCACTACCTAGACAACAATCCATATTAAGCTAACTCTAAATCTTCTCTTGTGCCCCAATATCCAGATTCTTTGAATACTCTTTTTTCTCTAATGTCACGAGGGTTTATTTAGAACACACGAACAAAACATGTACTTTGAAAAAGAAATATGGCACAATAGAAACACACGACTAAAAAACCACTACATATTTGTCCAACCTCGTCCCTTGTGGATGATGAGAGGTTTTTGTTTAACCTCCTACCCCCATTGCCTCCACCCCCTAACTGAATGTTGCTTACTTAATATAAGAACTCTTCGAAAAATTGTAACCACTGTCATCATTCATTGGCTCTTCCTCGATGATTGGATCTTTCTCAGTAATCACATTTGCTTCATTTATTTTTAGCTTTCCTTTGAGAAGGTTGTTTGCTTGAGTTCTACAATCCCAAGATTTGTGTCCTTTTTTCTTACAATAGAAATATTCAGTTTCCTCCTTTTTGTAATACTTTTTATGATTGTTCTTTGAGTATAACACACTTTCCTATGTTACATCCTCTGCAATCCTTTTCTCTTCAGCTAGGAGAGCTGAAATCATATATTCTAGTGTTTGGAAAGGCATTTTTCCAATAGTGAAAACAACATTAATATATTTAGAAGGAAGACTATTCAATAATATAACTTTTACATCCTCGTCATCAACCAATTCTTTGACTTCTACTAGTCATCTCATAAGAGACCTCAAGTCATTAATGTGGCTAGTCATTGTAAATATTTCACACGTTTTGATTTTAAACAACTGGAGTTTCAAAGAAAACTTTGCATTAATTGTTTTAGATCCAAACATCTTGTTCAAATTTTCCTACATTATCGTGGATGATTTTTCCAGATCTACATAATGTAGTTTAGAATATGATAGAGCAAGGCTAGTAATGGATTTGGCGTTATCGTCTTTACTTTTCCATTTTACTAATTTACTTGACTCTGTTGGTGCTAATTCTTTTCCTCTACTATTATTCACAATTTTTTGTTCATTAGTAGCATCTGAATTTTGACTTTCCACGTGTGAAATTGAGACCATTGAACTTTTCCAATGTAATGTCCATCTTCAATAGTGAACAAATAATGACACAAGATGTGGGTATTTACTGAAAAACATGTATGTACAAAAAAATATAATAACGAGAATCCTAGTATTCACCTAAACAAAACTGAGACATTGTATGACATAATTTTTAAACGATAAAAAAATCCAATTAAATATTGTCTTTAAAAGACCTAATTGACACTTTGATTTTAACATGCACTATTGACTAAACACTTATTGGAATATATATGGAATAATGCAAATGAATTAATAGAACAAGTTTGATTTTTTACTTTATAAACCTAAATTGACACTCTTATATAAAATGGAATCACCATGTGAAAATCAATTTATAAATCAGTTTATGCATGAGGAAGTGACCATAAAATTATCAAATGAATATGAACCACCTATCTATCCACAATAGTCTATGTATGAGAGATGGACGATGGCAAAATATGTGCAAACTCATGGATAAAAGGATATGGCACTGGAAGAATTTATGCATGTGATTACATTTCCACTTGCATGCATCATTAGATTACATGTATGGGCATTGTCAATTGTAGGAGTAAATTTCAAACCTAATAAGAAAACCATATGATCTCCTTGAGTTGATGAATGCATTGTTGTATATGATATTTGATTTATAATATCCTTCTTTGAAACATGATTCTATGACTTTACATAAGTAACATGAAAATGATAGAGCTAACAGTGTACACGAGCATGTGACAGATCCGGTGGACAATGTATATGACTAAATAGTTCTGACACATTTTTCAAAGATTAGTAAAATCCATATAACTGTGGCCTTTATACGAAAGGTAGATTCTAAATAAATGATTGATCTCTACACTCACTTCATTAAAGCCAACAATAGTCAGTCTAGATCATGAATTCATCCAGGATTTCACAATAAATATAAATAGCAATCGCACTGCAAAGGTGCAATGAATACGTCAATAGAGGAGACAATGATTGTTTGGAAACAATAAGGTGCATGGAGAGAAGGAATTGGAAGTGTGTAGAAGAAGATGAAAAATATAATAGGGGAAGAACATGAGATGAGAAGAGGAGGGAGGAAGAATGTGTGTGGAGGGATAACTTATGGCTTTAAATCTGTAAGGAGCTTTGTAGATGAAACAAACTTTGTTCTTATAATTTATGCGTCGACACATATGTCGTAAGAGCTAACATGGAGCACATGTGAAAATAAAATGTTGGCTAGGTACGTAGGTTATGTAGGCATCGTAGTATTGAAAAAATTCTGAATGTAAGGCGGTGGCGTTCAACCTATCAAATATCAATAGTCACCAATGAGGAAAATCCAGAAAAACTATGGGTTGCCAATGAGGAATCTATGAAGCAAGCAAAGATTCACTTAAAAAAACAAAAAAGAAAGGCTACAACTGCAAGGATGTAATCAGACATATTAGATCTCATTATCAAGTATTTCGATGGTGGTGGAAATTTTTATAAACCATCTTGAACAGTTGCAGGATGTTGCAGAAAATTTCCCAGTTTTAGATGAAAACTGCATGAGGACGACAACACTCTCCTTACTGAATACAATCATAATACTCTTGCCTTTTTGCAGGGGGTCGATTGTCTGACAAAAGATATTGAAGCATGTTGGCAAACTTTGGATTTAATGACTTTTGTTCAAAATTGTGACTCTCAACATCTGAAAACCATTAATCTTCTTAATGTTATCGACATTGATGTTGATATAATATGTATGGTTGCTTACAATGATTTCAAAAGGCTCCTAAAACTACAAAGAAAGTTATTGATTCTCTAAACAATTTCCCTGATTCATTTGACTACGAAGCAGATGATAATATGGCTCAGAAAGCCATTAAAAAGATACTGAAAGATTCTAAGACGCTACTTAATGTGGAGAAGCTCTTAATGGTAGCCAACAGAGCCAAGGGCCATAAAGAAAATGTGGGTGTGGAAGATTGTGATTAACGGGATTCAAAGGAACTGGGTGCAATAAAAATCTATTCAACATCATCTACTTTGTGCCATGAACTTATTTGGCAATCACCCCTTTGGTGTGTGGTTTTGTGCCCATCCCTCTTATGGTCCCTATCAAATAGGTGCTAGAAAATAAGCTAACATGTAAATTTAACAGTCATTGGATAGTTGCAGGAAGTTCAAAGTTCTGCCCTCACATAATTAAATAAACAGGATGTTACAGGAAGTGTGTTAAATGGAGCTCTCGCTAATAGTCGTCCCAAAACCAAATCCATTATGGGTTTTACTGGCCCTCAACACAGATATAAATATGTGGCCAAGGGTTAAATTTGACGGTTGTTTAGATGTTTTTCATGATTTTAACTGTAAAATTCTTGCAAATATATGAAATAACCGTCACATGCGACTCACATATTTTATGTATGACTGTCATTTTTCCTATGCATTTATATATAAAATATTTCAAAATAATTAAGTATATAGAAAATATTTTAAATGTATTTTATTAAGAATGTAAAAAATAACATTATTTTACATTTTTGAAAGGCAATATTGAAAAATGGGCAATATTGAAAAATGACTGCCACCTAAAAATTGTTTGACAAGCATATATAGCCATCAAATTTTACCCTTGTTGTGGCCCTAAGTTTCAAATCAAATATTTATTTCTCCCCGCATATTTAATAGTAAAATAAAAATTGAGTGGGAAAATAGACCCATGTCAATAAACCCATCAATCAGATTAAGTGCTTTTCAAAACCCAAAGCAGACAATGGAGAGGACAGCCCACACAGACTTACAGACCTGTCATTTTCCTTGCATGATTCTGTAGCCCCGTTGCCGAAGGAGATGTAAGCCACGACTTATGTTCTAGCAATCGCACGATGAAGCGTGCAATGTTAACGCCGTAAGGGATGGGCGGGTGTTTTATTCGAAAATGAGGGTTATTATTGGGTCGGGTGTGTAGTATGATGCAGGTAGGAAGTGCAGTATTAAGTGTATGGAGTTGGTTTTTGGGTTGATTAATGTGCATGTTGTTTTTTACGAATGTATTGAAAATCGTTTAGTTTTGAAGTATACGTTATTGTAGACGTTTTTTTGTGTTGTTTCTATTTACAATGTTAAGTAATTGATTTGTCATTTATAACAACATGTTTTTTACATAGTGAATTGTTTATAGATCGCGAGAAAGCTGTACATGAGATAGAAAGGCAATTTACATAAAGGAAAAAAAGAAAGGTGTTGGCATTTGTCGTCTTTTTTTTTTTTTTTTTTGCAAGCCGCCGCTCCATAGCCTTTACCGTCCGCACCAGTCGACCCGAACCTGTAGGCATCATTGCATAATTGTTAAGTAAAGTGCATTGCAATTAATTCTAAATTTTTAGAAATTTGTAATTGACACCAATTTGTTTTGGAACGTTTACTTACTTGTTTGAGAGTGGAAGCAGAGCATTGGGGAGTGACAATGTGATTGAATGTGGTGGGGGGGGGGGGGATGGGTTGGGGTGGATTATGGTACGGATGTGGCGAAACGAAGATTTTGCAGTCTTGATTCCTCCTCCTTTCTTTGAAGGAGGTGTCGGGAAAGGGACATTTTGGAGTAGCATTCGAAAGAGAAGGGGGGCGAAATGCGCAGGTATTTTAAGGAGGGGACTCTTGAAAATGCGGTGAAAGTAAGCCCTGGTCGTTCTGAAGAACCTATATCCACAGTTGCTTTATGTAAAGTAAGCCCTTGCGATTTATGGATTGTAAGTGCCCAAGCCATTTTTAAAGGAAGTTGCCTGCGGCTGCCTCTTGAGATTGGGGGTATGGGGACATGGGTGGGGAAATGTGGATTCCAAGGAGGGCCGTTGTATTTGTCGAAGTCGATTACAACAAAAAGTGGAAGAGCAGGAGGGGATGATGATGGGGCGTAGACAATGTCGATAATGGGGCCAATGGAGCCATTCACAAGGCCAGCTTCAACCCACAAATTTGCGGTGAGCATAACCTTTTGTTGCTTACAGAGGAGAATAATTGGTTCGAGTTGCTCCTCATCATGTTCCTCAGAGTAGTTACGCCTTGTTTGTTCAGCGTTGGAGCGTGCGATTGGTGAATTGAGGGATTTTAGCATGTTGAGGTTGTGTTGGTCGACAAGGTCATTTGTTGCAAACAAATGTGGAGCTAGAAGGAAGGGTGTTATGTCGGCAACAGGTATTTGGGAGTCTGTTCGTTGGATAAGTTTTTTCCAGTCGTGGAGGAGCGGGATTCCATCTCTGATATTTAGTAGTAGTTGTCGAAAGGAAATTTGGGTGTCATTTGAACCTTGTTGCCTAAATATTGTTGTAAGTGTGATGCATGTTGTGAAACTAAACCATAGGTTTGTTCCGTAGGTGTGGCCGACGTAAAGTGGAATGTCATTGACTGGGGGTAGCTGGCCAAGGTCACCAACGAGAATGATGGATCTGTTTCCAAATGAGGTTGATTTAAAGTGGGGGAAGGCTTCACGAAGACGGAAATCGATTTTTGCAAGGAGTGTTGGGCCTATGAAGCTCATTTCGTCAATGAGAATGTAGCGAACATGCTGTAGGGATTGTTGGAGAGTGGAAAGCGACATGCCTTCGAGAGGTTTTATTTCTTTTATTGGAATGCGTAACGCAGCATGTATGGTCGACGCGGAAATGTTGAATGCGGCCACTCCTGTAGGTGCGATGACCAGGAGAGGAGATGGTTGTTGCAGGCTTGTCGAGGATAATGCATTGCGGATTTTGTTTATGAGATAAGATTTACCTGTGCCTGCAGTACCTTGTATAATCATTTTTAGAGGGGGTGAAATAGTTCCTTGCTTGTAATGGTTGACTATAGTATTGAAAGCCTGGTGCTGTTCTGGAGAGAAAAGTGTTGCGCTGGATGTGGAATTTTGCATGTGGAGAGGGATTGGTGTAGTGTTTTTGGACATATCGATGAATGACGGGGCAATGTCATGTAAATGAAGCGGTACGCCATTTTGGAGCCAATTGTGATGTAAGTCAAAGTCTCGAAGGCCTAGCATGTTGAACTTGTCAAGGCACATGGAAGTATTCGGACGTAATCGAGATAAAATTTCCCATTCAGAATGTAATGGAGTGGGAGCTAAGTTTTCAGAATCTGAAGGGGATTCGTCAGAGGAAGAGGAATCATTTGATATGGATATGCGTTTGACATGCCAAGGATGATAAAAGTCTTTGAGTAATAGCCAGTTGGAAATGACTTGCTCTGATGTGGTTCCAATGTTTGCGGGGATGTTGCGAAAAGGTTTGTAGAGAAGAAGTTCACTCCAACAGAAGAGTTCAAAGGAAGGGGAATGGTCATTGGGGATGGAGTAAAATCTAGGGGAGACGCGTACAATAGCATTTGTTGACCGTTGCTTCCATTTTTCACCTGCTCGGAGCTTGTTGTGAGACCAGCTTCTTGCTGCTTCGATCAGTGTAATTGATTCCATATGGGTTGGGCGTTTCATGTATGCATCTATGAAATTGGTTGGCTCAGAGTTTGGATGATTGGTTGGAGGGATGCGACGCAAAATTTTCTTTCCAACATTCAGTGAAACAAAGGATCGGCTACAAAGAACAAGAGGCAACTTTTGCAGCATGTGACATGTTTCTTGGGCGCTTATGTCATGATCAACGACACTATCTGTAAGCATTTTTCGGAAGGCAACCTTGGCTGGTTGATGGGGATCGGCTGTTGAAGATATTCTTGAGAGCATTTGGTGGTATGATTCAGAGCGTCGCTCTGCTTTGGAAGCATATTTTGCAATATACTTAAGGACTGCATGCTTAGAGAGTACAGGCTGGCAATCAACATTGGCTCTCCAGATGGATAGCATGGCGGGGTTGTGGATATTCAATCTGTCATCATTTCTGGCAGGCATGTATTGGACTTTGTGTGTGTCATTGACTGTTAGTGTTGATTGTTGAAGTAGTTCCCAAGGTGCTTTGTACCTGCATTCCATGCCATTTTTTTTTTTTCGCAGGCATGTACGTTCAGAGCATTTGGTATGCCTTTGCACTCGATTTAGAATTTCTTCTAAGTCTAAAAGAGGATCGGTTGCCAATATTTCAGATGTCTTTAATAAGCATGGATCATCTTGGAGTGGACGGTGAATGTATTCTGATCTACATGAAATTGAACGGGGATTCCATGCGGAAAGAAGTTTGTCGAAGTACTCTCTAACTTGGTTGATAGCAGACGTGTCACTCCAGTCAATCGTCTCCACATTGGGTGCTTCTGGAAGCCAAAGGAACCCATGGACATGTGCAGATCCTCTATGTTGCCACTCGTACCTGGAAAGAGATGAATAAGTAAGAGGAAGGGTTATGATGCCATTCATTCGCGGAAAGAGATGAACAAATATAAGGAAGTTTTCTGGAAGAGGAAATAAACGAAGAAACATTTTTTACCTATACCAGTAGTCTGTTGCTCCTAAGTAGTTTTGCAAGACCTCTTCGCGGAATACTGTGAATCTTTGGTGTAAGTAAGCAGAAAACTCGATGAGGGTTGGAGATAATGTTATGGTTCCTCCATTGTTGTGCTTCACGAGGATCTGCAGGGCTAGTGTCAGGCATTACACTATGGAGGTCCGGCCATTTGGTGTCAGCAGCACTTAAAGTGAAGAACAAAGTCGGTGTTGCTAGTTGTTCAACCATATCAGAAAGTTCACCTCTGCTTTTCAACCAGAAAGACCTAGTTCCGCGAAGCGACGCGCCAAAGCGCATGAGATTTTGTGGGAGTGCATCATTTGGATTAGCTTGAAGGCGTTGTCGTAAGTCACTTATAGATGTTGGAATGTTTTGAAGGATATCTTGTTTCATGAAGACAGAAGCTGTTGCTTGGCTACGATGCCGCATGATGAGGTTGAGCAAAAAGTACCTGAACCTGGGGTGTGCTCCGAAGCGGTTGTCAAAGTAACGGAGTAGGTGCAGTGCATATTCATGAAGTTGGACCTCTTTCATGCGAGGTTGTTTAAACATTGCTGAACCTGTGGGAAACAAGGTCGGGCAAGCCATGGAAAACAAGCCTTCTGTGTTGTATTCATTGATTGGGGAAAGGCCAATTTCAGGCCAAGGTAATGATAAGGGTGAGCCATTTGTTGAACCAATCAAGAACCGTTGAATTTCTTCCTCTTCAGTACCTGAATTAGGGAAAACCGGGACAAAGGATGATGGAAGGCATTGACTATTGGGAGATGTAAATTCTTCTGGATTAGATACAAGGGGAATTTCCTCTTGAGGGGGGGGATAATTTATTTCAATTGTTCGCAAGATGGAAGAAACATTGGTTTGTTCAATCGGCAAAGAGGACAAGGCTTCGTAGTCGATCAGAACATCTTTGTAGTAAGGGTCGTTTGCAATTTTGAACTGGAGAGCATCCCAAACACGTGATCTGCTGACATAGAAATCATACTTTGTTTGGTTATGTCATTTTCTTTGTAAAAGCAAGATGTCCACTTCGCCTAGACGCCGTGGAAGGTATTTAACAATAGATTCAATATTTTGTGGGAAACTGATAGTGTGGCCAGTGTATTTGTATTGTCCCCCACGAACTTGGCTAACTTGTAAGATTGGATTGACTCTTGCAATAAGCATTTCCTCAACTTGTGTAAGGCATTTAAGAATTGCAGGTTGATGGCCTGGATTCATGTTGTTCGATGTAGAGAAGCGATGACCATTTTTCTCAGCGAAGCATCTATTGCATACGTATTTCTGGTCTCTCATTTTCCCGGTGATTCCTGGGTAGCTTTCCATACAGATAGAGCAAGTATTCATATTTGCAAAGGTATCTATTCTTTTACGGAAGGATTGTTGTGCTTGCTTAAAGGCAGGAAGTGTCAATGGTATTTTGGGTGTGGTAGAAGGCCAGGGAGTATATGCATAAATGTTGGTGGTTGAAGTGGAAGTGGAGGGGTAACATGGGGAAGAATGTGTATGGGAACTACAACTGCTGGGCAAATCATTTATGCACTGCAGATTGGGGCAAGGCGGGCTGGAAAAGGAGGTGGAAGCAGAAATACTTGGCGGGGTTGCTTGAATCTGCGGTTGTTGCGGATGAAGCGAGGTTTGAGGTGCGCTAGCTAGCCTGCGAGCGTGGTATCTACGACGTTGCTGCTCAGTGATGCGCATCCTGTTTTTCGCATAATACGCTCGCTTACGTTCCCTTGTTTGAGGAGGAGACATTTGAACGTTACAAAATTGAATGTTGGAGTTTTCTGCAAGAAATTTGATGAGCAAAAAGTAATTAGTGTATAAGTAATTACAGAAACGTAAATATAGATGTTTATGTACGACAACGTGCAAACATTAAATTTTGGTCGAGAAGATAGTAACAAATGCAATTGTACACATGGGTAATGATAACAAACGATTGATTTTGGACAAGAGCAACATGAAATAATTTCTTTCATAACCATATAAGAGGGAGATATGACAAATATTGCAGAGGAATAAAAACTTAGTGGATGACTGTAGTTGATTTATGAAAATACTATTTGTTTTTTTGTATTGTTGGAATACATATAGCAAGGAAGTTACAATATTCTTTTTAAAAACCCGAACTTGGAAAAGGTACTATGGGAAAAAAGGAATGCAAAAAGAGCGTAGTTGTGGAGGGAGGATCTGTGCATTAACAAAACGTAGAACACCCATATGGTGGAATTCGCAGTATATGTCATGTTGTCTTTGACTTAAGAATAACACATTTTAATTGGGTTGTTCCATTGTATGTTTGCTTTTTAAGAGAAAGAGTGAAGAGGAAAGCATGTCCAATGACATGATCAAAAATCTCCTGCGTGGCATCATTATCAATGCAAAGAAATTGCAAGTCTGCGGCTGAAATTCCCATTATCATTTCTGCAGTGTCATCAAAAGCAGTAACCCCTTTCAGCTCCCCTGTAGCATCTTTCAAATCCATACGCAGAGCGTACTTGTAATTACAGTTTTGAACATGAATATTGCATTTTTTGCAAAACCATTTACCACCAATTTGTTCCTGAACCTTTTTTCTGCATTGTTTGTCATTGACTGTTCTTGGGCAAGCCATGTAGAAGAAATTATCCATGTTGATGTTCGATACTTCAGCTTCAACAGTTACCCACTCATTCGTTTCGAGATTTCCCATCTCTAAAATTTGTAACAAAGTAGCATTGGCAACCATAGATTGTGGAGGCCCATCTTTGCTGGTGACAGATGGGCACGGAACATGTGAATTTGGCGATGATATCCAATCGCGGAGAGCTTGTGTTTCGGAAATCGGAGGGTTGACGTAGCATTTTGAAGCGGAAATGGTGTCAACAATTGTGCCATTGAAATTTGAAACACGGCCATATTTTATTGCCAAGATTGGAAAATCTGGAACTGAGAGTATCTCTGATAACTCTTCGCAAAGATCATGTAAATGTTGGCCCCATAAGGTTACGGAGATACTGAAGCCGGACATATCTCGCATTAATAGTGTTCTCCTTATAGCCTCAGAATTGTCTCTGCGACGAATGGTCGAGCAAGGAGAAATGGCCATCACAACACCAATTAAGTCCACCATTGAGCGTGCAGGGATGGACGGTATATCTTTTATTTCTTTGAAGTGGAAGTGATGGAGGGGAACATCGTCTTGTAGCTCAATTGCAGGAGTGACAATAGACGAGGGAAGCAAGAAAATTTCTAATTCGTTATTTAAATGGTTGTAAGAACGATTTGCTTTACCCACTCTGCCATTAGATATACTGTATAGTCCTGCATTTTCTATTTGTGCATAGAATTTTTTTGCAACATCATTGAAAGAAGTGATTCTTATTTCTGTGCCTTTTTTGTCCACAAAATCAAAGGCGAAGATGACACCACTGCCCTTTGTATTTCGGTACTCTCTGAGAGTTGTTTTAGCAAGAGCCCTGCCTTCTATAGTCCATATCCTTGACGTTAAAGTCAAACCAGAAATGTCTGTGCAATTGTTTTCACTGTTTGCAGTAGTGTATCTATCGCAGGCAGGTGTGTTTGGAGACAGCTGAGTGTTTGCGGGGGGCGTTGACTCGCATACTGTTTCTTTCCCTCGTAAAATATGTTCAGGGACAGGAACAGGTGTTCCTTGCCTTGGCCAGGTGGAGACAATATTGTCCATGTCAGTAATAAGAACCGTCCTATAACACAAGGAAAGAATAGTCAACATTAGAAAATCAGAAAATAAGACTTAACAAAACTCAAACAATGACGTAGATGCAACTTACAGATTTTTATTATAATTTCTGCAGACATATTTTCGGAGCAGCACAATGGACCCTTCCTGCAATATTTTGTCCAGTACATGGCCTGCAAACTTAGAGGGAAGCAGGGCAGGTTGAATATGATTTCCGTCTGACAGGTCCACTCGGTGTTGAATTGCAGAGTTGAACGATGAACGCAATGGCGACAAGTTCAGTAGTTGTAGTGTCAAGCCGTTATGGGGGGATTCTTTAATGATACTCAGCACACCTCCTTCAGTCAAGTTTATCTCCATTATGTGTAAGACTATTTTGCTTTTCGGAAATGTTGCAATCCTGTTTGAAAATTTGTTGATTTATTCTTAGTCCCTTTTTTTTATGTTGTCATATGGCTTTTTAGTTTATTTGTCTAGAGTATTTAATTTTAATCAATGGGCATATTAGCATTATTCTGTACATTTTTTTTAGTTTTATCTTCACTATAGTTATGTAATGGACATTAATGGAATACATATGGAAAAGAAAAGAGAAGTTCTATTTTGTTAAATGCAAGTTTGAGCTTTCCTAGCAATTTGGAAAATGGGGGCTCGTTGTAATCTAGCGACAGAATGGGATGAAAACATAAACTACCTTTAATGACCTTAGAAGATGGTGTGACGTTTCATAACCTCAGAAAGTTACCTTTTTGCGAAGCGCAAGCGATTTGAGAATAAATGCAGGAGCGTTTGGCTCAATGAAAGATGTATTATGCAAGCACTGCAACCAACAAATGCAATTAACATAAGTCGTTAATGTTGTTTCTTCAGGCTTTGCAAAGTTTGAGTTACATTATATGTATTGAGGCAGGGAACAATGTGGACGATATAGCGCACAGGTTGATGTAGTTATAAATGCTCAAAAAATTTAAATCACCTCAATCCAGGACAATGCCGCAATAGATCCACTTCAATTACTTTTGTAGCAGCTGCTGTCGTCAATGAAACAGCGTACGCAACAATTGTTTCTGCGAGCAAAACTTGGTAAATATTAGACGAGCTATTTGTGCCTTGAACTTTAAAAATGCAGAAATAAAACATTCAGGATTCCTTTTATAAATTAAAACAAAATTAGCTATACGTATACAAATCTAGCATGGCATGCAAGGAAAAAACATGCATCGCAAGCAAGAAGCCGAGGTTTTGCAATAAACTTTAACTTGTAAGTACGTTATTGAATTGCGGGCGAAATCAAAAAATAAGATAATGAATATAACAGTAAGAATTAAAGGATAAATTATAATAACAAAGGGATAGTAAGATGTCTTTGGTTTTTAATGAGGATAGTAAGTTGGCTATAAAACATTTAGGTAAGTAAAATCCTTTAATGCATTTGTTGGAATAGATTTGTTATTCCAGAAAATTTTACTAAACTTTTAATTGTTAGAATAACATTTTCACTAAAAAATGTGTGTGCAACGATTTTCAATTTGAATGCAAGCCATGCTCAAAAGAAAGCCCAGATACATGCCGTTTCATATAAATTTTAATTGCCATACCTTGTTTTCGGAAACCAACCCATATACACCGGCAGTATAATATAACCAAAACGGAATTTATCTAGTAGTATAAGACATAGAATCTCAGAGAACATAAAGAGTAGAGTACGAATTGAAAAATTGAATTGATGGTACGATTTACAATGCAAATACTGATAGCAATAGCATCCAAAGGGTTTTAAAGAAGACATGCTCAAACCTTACACAAAATGGAGTTGATATTTTTGTACAACTAATGCTATAGCAAGCTGATTAGAGAAGAAAAAGGTCTCCTTCAGGTCTCCTCTTCCATAAAAAGGAGAATCAATTTGTTGGAGGGCGTTCCATGTTCCATATTGTAGTTGATTTATGATGTGGTCGCCATTGCGGGGTATTTATTGCATCAATGTAATCCGATCTTTCTATGGTCATATATACTATCTTAAGGAGTGTTTTGGGGTTCTTAAAATCTGCTTATCATAACTAAAAGTTGAAAGTTAAATAGTATTGATCTTGTTGCATGGATTTTCCTAGTCACTCCTAGTCGCTTTTCTTTTAAAAAAAAATTTGATGTGCATAAAGAGTTTGACCAAGTGAAAGAACGAGACAGTTTCTCATGGAATACAACATGATATGGACATCCATCAAAGCATAAAGGATAGACGAATTTTGTCAAATGTAGTTGCAAATGTCCTAGTAGACATGGATGCAAAATGTGGAACTGTAAACAAGGCACGTAAACTGTTTGACAGAATGCCTCTTATAATCAGTTAGAAACATTCATGCAATTGCAATTGGCAAATGTGAAGCCAAATTCCACAATCTTTGTCAGCATGGTCGCTTCCTGTGCCAAAATGGTGGTATTGTGGACAGTAATGATTGCAGGATATGCGCAAAATGGTTTTTTTCAAAATGCGTTATAATTACTTAGAAACATTCATGCAATTGCAATTGGCAGATGGGAAGCCAAATTCCACAATCTTTGTGTGCATCATTGCTGCCTGTGCCAAAATGGGAGCTTTGGAACAGGGTATGGTTGAAAAGGCCCATCAACTATTTGTCAGAATGCGTCAAAGAAATGTGGTCCTTGTATCAGAATGCGTATAAAGATAACCGTTTGATAGACTTGTGAAACAGACCACTCAGGCAAGTCAAACAATTAAATTATTATGTACAGTTTAAAAATGCACACCCAGTTAATATTACCTATTGATTGTGCATATGATAGAGATGCCATGAAGCAAGGAAGGGCAGAGACTATTTTTCATTCGATCGGGAAAAGTTGGGAAGGGTGACTGGACAGGGATATCCTTTGAACTTCAGCATTGTAACAAATGTGGATTAGTGTTTAAGCCTGGACCTGCAGCAAGTCTAAATAAAAATTCAATGGAGAAGCAGTGAATTCATGTTGAAATTTTTGTGGAGAACATTCTCACAATGGCTGTATATGAAAGGGAAGAAATCCAACAGTTTTTGTGTGTCATTAATGAAACAATTCAACAAGAAATTGAAATCAGAGAAGCAGCAGCATATACGGATAAAAATCAGTAATCAGAATTAGACACAGCTAATTTGAAGATGCAAGAAGGCCAATTAGAAAGACATCTTCAAGTTGACAACAAAAACACATCATAAATACCCCGCATCGAATCATGTTAGTCAAAGATACTAAGACATGAGATTCGATGATGCAATAAGTCTTCAAATACAATTAAATGAGCTTGCATATGAAGATGGGAAAGACATATTTGAATTGAAAAAGTAAAAAGAAAACAAAAATATTTCAAAATACGTTGTCATTTGGAAAAACATGAAAAGTGAAGACTGAATCAATGGAACGAAGATAGTATATTGATAAGTTGTAAGGACATATGAGATAAACAAAAAGAATGGAAACTGGAAGTGACTGTGCTGTTAATGAAAACCAGAATAAGGTCTTCCATCTTGTAATGCATTTAAAGCTAAAATGCTTCTGAAGGCCCTAATTAATCCAAAATTAGGGTTCTGATTACGTAAAAAGATAAAAAAATATTATTACTCAGAAGATCTGACACACTTTTAAATGGAAATCAATATCTCTAACGCTGGCTAGAACTGCTCTTTTTTTGGTATCTCTTCTTTGGCTTTAGGTGGTTTTACACATGAGTAACTATTGTGAGCTAATCCTCTGCTCTGGTCTAAGTACAGTCAGGTGCTGATGGTGGCAGGGATTGTGTACCTGCAAAAGGACTCAACCTTATCTATTGATATCGAATAGCAACATTGTGGTTTACAGCCATCGGGCTATTTTTCAGGTTGAATGTCTGTGGATTCCCTTATAATGTGTTCTCTTTGCGACATTACTCTATGCATTTGTAGGCCCTGGAGCTATAGTGTTAGGGTACATCCACTATAGATTTCCTCTCTGGATTTTGGACTTTGAGTTGGGTTACTTGTGCCCCTAACTTTCCTGTCATAACAAGGTGAATTCTGTGTCCTATCGACCTGATTGTGGGCACTTGGCACATAGGAATGGTGCCACACGTGATTGCAAATGTCCTGGTAGACATGTGCGCAAAATGTGGAACCGTAGACAAGGCATGTAAATTGTTTGACAAAATGCGTCGAAATAATGCCTCACTAATGCTTATGGTCGAGATTCCTTACATTGCCTTGATCACCTAAGTCTAATATTGTTGAGGCCTAAGGTGTGCATTGGGGAGAACATATTTCTTTTCCATCTTTTAGTGAGCCATGGGTTGAAAAATTAGTACGAATCCTTGTTCAGTAGCAGAAGTGTGTTTCCTTATGAAGTATAGGGAGGCATCCTTGCAATGTGCATCAATGTGCATTAGAATTTATATGTACTTATTCCTTGTAGCCTTGAGTAAAAAACATGATGGGGTGGAGAAAATAGTGAGCAAAGAGCTGTGAAAGGACAGTTTGTGGAAAAGTGTGGCATGGGTACTACTCTTGGATTAGGCGTGGGTGTTTGATGATCTGTATGAATATTTAAATTTCTAATATCATTTTCCAAGAAACAGGTGTGCTAATTCAAATCAATGTTCAGCAGCTTGAATGTTCCAGTCGGTACTCATTGCATTCTAGCCCCTACAATCAGACCTGTTTAGCTTGAAGCTGCATTTGCAAACTCTTACGTAAGCATTGTGCCTTACGAACGATTTATTATGGAGCTCCGTAGCTCTATCATGTTTATGCAATTGGTGTTTCCACAGAAAATTATTCTATAATATGATTTTCCATTAGTTCATTGTGCATTAATTCAAGTCAATCTTCATGACCCATCTTTGATTTATATACTCGGTGCTACGCACTTTGTCGATTCCTTTTAGATGGTTCGATCAGAATGGCATGCAAGACTCTGCCAGCTTATGAGAAGGTCAAACTTCACACATATGTAGTTCAGTTTTGGACAAAGAGAATTCTGAGGAGACATTTGAAGCTTACTGGATTTTTTACTAAAATCAAGTTTTCTCAACGTACAGTTCTACTCTTTGGCTAGGTTTTAGAATTCAAGTCTTCAGACACCCATGACTGCTTAAATTTGCTGCTTGTGTGAATGCTCTGCTACCTAATCTTGACAAATTAGCGTGCAAAGTTGGGGAAAATGTTGGATTTTCATCCAGAAAAGGGAAATACATTACAGAAATATGTATATGGATGATATATATGTAAAAGTATTATATAACTGAAAAATATGTAGAACTTAAATGGAAAGTATAGTATAGAAAGAATACATAACTTTGGATGATATATATCATATATGTAAAAGTATTATACAACTTAAACAAATGTGTAATTTTGCTCGGTTAAGCAGATCATACTGGCTGTGAACGTGGTTTAGCAGTGACACAAGCTAAAATTTTAAAATTTCAAATGAAAAAAAAAAATTGTTCACATTTTATCAGATTGCCTCCCTATTCAGTGCATCTGAAAAATTTCTGGATTTGACAGATGATGGAACAGGATATACAGTTATCAAAATATTAAAAGGAGATTTTTGAATTCCTTGTAATGGAAGGCTACGTAGAAGTCTGGTATCAGCTGTACACAACATACTACTTTGCCCTATGTCCACATGTCTACCAATAGAACATTTACACAAACCGAAGCATCATAAAACAATTCAAAACCATCATATGCTAATCAATACCACTACCTTTTTTGTAATATTTAAAACTATAATTAGCCGAATATAAAGAGCATTCATAACAAAAAATAATGATATCGTAGAATCCATTGAGCTCAAGCTCCAAAAACTTTCGGGGCTTTGATGAGGGGAGTAGCAGGTTCAAATCCCTGAAAGAAATGATGAAATTGGGTACAATATGGCACCGCTAGTTCGCTGCATATGAGGTAAGGGTGTTGAAAATGCATTATAATTAGTTAGAAACATTCATGACAATTGGAATTGGCAGATGTGAAGGTAAATTCCACAATCTTTGTCACATAATGGATTGCTTGCTGCCTGTGGCAAAATGGGAGCTTTGGAAGAGGGTATGGACATTTGTCAAAGCATAATGGATGGAGGAATTTCGACAAGGCACATGACATATGTATGATAAATGTGAAAGCATAATGGACTGCATGGGACACATGTGTGATAAATGTGAAAATGGATCAAGAAACAAATAACTGATTCAATTTTGACTTTGAACATTTTTTGCAATCACCATATCAAAATGAAAAATTGCAAATTATATAAATGTTTTAACTATACGCATATAGATAATGAGTCCATTGTTAAAACATAAGAATTCCTAAAATCAACAGTTACAGATGCAAATTAGCACCCCACAAAAATAGCATTTACAATGCAAAACATAAGCTTTAATTTCTGTACAAAAATAGTCCAGCTTGCCAAAAAACTAACCAACAGTAATTAGAGTATGATATTTATATAAAGTAATTTCGAAGCACAAAAATAGCATTTACAACGCAAAACATAAGCTTTGATTACAGCATGATATATATATCAAGTATTTTCAAAGTCAAAAAGGAATGTGCCCAATGCGTAACATCATTTTTTTTTCTGAAAAGCTTTCTGCTGCACATAGGGGATTTTCTTGGCACGGTCATCTTTTTTAAATGTTGTTTTCCCCTTCTTAACAAAGACACCCATCTTCTTCAATTTGTAGGGGGGCTCATACTTCTCTGCATCAGCAGCTGTGTCATACGCAAGCCCAAAGCCTTTCGATAATGAATCCACCGTCCGAAATTTTGAAAGATAGATGACAGATTCCACCGGTAAGTGAAGGCGTGCCTTCACAATTTCTGCAATCTGTGGTTTTTCAGGGCGCAATTGTTTAGGATGGAACACATTGACTACAAACTGAGTTCTTTTAAATTCTTCATGCCTTCGTAGTTGTGGTGTTGTGACAGTAATACCAACTGGGGGGATGCAAATTTGACTTCGTGTTTTCATTAGTGCAATCTAAGAGGAAACAAGAAAACGTTAGGTACCGTAATGGCAAGCAAAGGAGGTTAAAAATACTGAAGACAGGCAGCTTAAATAGCCCTACGAAAGCGCAGTCTAACGCCCTACATGGGGCGTATTGAAGTGGCCTCCCAGAGAAATAGAATCTCTCAGCACACTCCAATTCCTGACTTTGGCAGGGCACATGCCCCTACATGTCCATCTAGATTTAACAAAACCACAAGGCATGGCACTGTATATAATCTTTAGAAAATTCATACTATTATTCTTGACAGAATAAAAAGAATTCAAGCAAAAACAATATAGAACATACTTTTTCCAGCAAGTATAAAATTTGAAAACATTATTCCAAGGATTTTTAAAAAATAGAAATATCTAAAAATTAATTAACCTAAACAATTTGAAAAGAGAAAAAAAATCCGTTTTCTGTATTTGGTCCAGGATACACTCTTTCTTTCACAAAGTGAAATTTATCTATACTTCAAGCGAATATAAATACAAATGTCAGTGATTGTAGTAAATACTTATCTAAACTTAAAAAACTCACAAGCCAAAAACATCGTACATTTACACAGACAAAGAATAAACACAGAATAAACATATTTAACAGCTGTAGCCTTAAAAAATCACAGTTTTGAAAAGAATTTATGTCATCCGCTTTAAAAAACACTTTTTAAAAAGTGTATATATAATTCTGGAAAACAGTTTCAATCTTTCCTGATCATGCTCCATCACCCATTCACATTTAGTTTGTAAAAACTATGTATGAAGGTTCATTACGATATTGCAGAATTGTATGCTTAAGAAATTGTGAATGATTCTTACTTATATATTATGTGTGTGAATGATTCTACAGGAGAAAGAGATTTGTGTAGGTTTATTGGGGGTAAGAAAGAAGTTTAAAGACACAAGAATGACAATGAAAACAATCTGATGCATGAGTATAAGACTGAGTAAAATGAGGGAAGTGTGTGAAGAAGAGAGAAGATTGAAGTGTGAACTGTTTAAGACTTGTTTTTAAAGGTATGCGAAGAGGTGGATTGTTATTAAGCATGACTTATATTGATAAGAGTGGATTATGAATGATCAAGCCCTGAAATTTGTTAACTACTACTGTATAGTCTATGTTAAGTCTGAGTGAAAGAACTATGTTTATAACTCGTGACAAGTTGGTATAACATGTAAACGGAGGTTGAAAAAGTGGAACAGAGGTCTGTAGAGAGTAATGGAAGCTTTGAAGTAGTTTAAACTCAAACAATACAAACTTTCTTCGATATTGTGCACTATACCCTTCTCCTAGGGCTTTAAGACAGAAAATTGGTGAATGCTAAAAGTTGAATCATTGAAGTTTGTTTCAATACAGCGATAGGGGTGTTTTTGAATGTAATATGATCATGAAGTAACAGATTAATTGGTGTGAAACTGAAAAATATTCTAGTGTAATAGTCATTAGCCTATGCCCTTGGAGATTTGTGGAGTCCTTGAAAAGAGGATACTAAAGAGACAAGACGACTTAAAAATCATTGCTCAAGTTAGATCATTAAGAGATGGAAGGAAGCAAAATGAAAGTACATTCCTCTTGTGACAGTCATACCTATATTGGTGAAACAGTCATCTTGAGAGCAGACTATAAGGGAGTTGAGAGTTAGTTGGTAGTGTGAATATGTTTGAAACCCTGAGAAGAGTTATAAGTCTTTGTAGAGTCACAAAACAAGTAAATCATTTGAATGTTTTGTTACAGCCCTCTTGAGAAGCTAGAGAGAAGCAAGTTAAACATAAGGTCCAAGGAGTCTTGAATGACATGGTTGAGTGGTTAGAGTGGTGGTTAGGAGATGACAAGGATAGTGAAGATGATGAGTTAGCAAGAAACTTATGAAAAGCCAAGAAAGTGTCAAAACAAAGCAAGAGGACAGTTGTATGTGTAGGAGCGAGACAAGAGTTAAGAAGGTCAAACTAAGAAAATAGTGTAAGTGATGGTGGAAGGGTGATGGAGCATTAAAAAGAGCATGCACAAGGGGTATTTAGGTGGTATAAGGTGGTTCAAAGGTTGGAAAATGAGGGGTAAGCTATGAAACCCTATAAGGATTTTTTATACAGACCATGATTTCCTACCATCCATAAATATTTGTTGTACAGATTGAAATTATAGATAAGGAAAAAGAAACAGATCATGAAATTGTTAGCCTAGTGTCTGTATTTCAAAAGGTACAATTGTATACACCTTTACACTTCGTAAACCTAGGTTAAGCCCTTAAAGTTATGGTTCAACAGATTGAAAATGGAATGAATAAATCATATAATGCAACAAATCAAAAAAAGTCACTACAAATTTGAGCATAGCTCTCCATCCGTAAGCCTGACCCTAGCTCTCCTTGATAGTAACCACAAATGAAATGCCATCTTCTAATAAAAAGAAGAGACAAACAAAAAAATTCAGGGCAGAGCTCTATTCTAGCTTCCTTTGATTAGCAAGGAGGAGATGTTTCCTAAAATTAAGTGCCAACTAATTGATTAGTCTAGCTTTGTAGACATTAAGAATTAGCCCCTACATTTTGACAAAACAGACACGGCACTATCACCGCTCTGTAAAACTCATAAATTTCTTGGCACGCAGGAGAATGTTTAGAACCTTTCCCTTTATCCTCCTCAGTATGAAGAAAATGTGATTCCGGTCTTGGAATCACCTATTCTAGTTCAGAATTGGAGGTTATAGTAAGATGCATGCACAACATGTTGAGCCCAGGAGAGGGTAAGGTCCTGCTGTATATAATCCTGGAAAACAGTTTCAATCTTTCCTGATCATGCTTTCCTATCATCCATAAATCTTTGTTGTTCAGATTGAAATTACAGATAAGGAAAAAAGAAACAGATCATGAAATTGTTAGCCTAGTGTCTGTATTTCAAAAGGTACAGTTGTATACACTAGTAACTACAAAGAAATAATTTTAAGAAGTATACTGAACTTGTATTACAATCCAAAGCTTTAGTATGCCAGAGAAGAAGTTAGCAGAACCTAAGAGGAATGTGCAAAACAATAGAATGCCAATGGCCATTAAAGTTAATGTTTCAAGATAATTTTAGTGTTTTTTAATTCTAGCTCTCTATTGAATTCTGCTCAGACTCACTAGAAAATTATGTGACATCTGCTCAAGAACTGGACTGCGTTGAAAGCATATCTGTTTTAGGTTCGAAACAGAGCATCGTGGTTTTGGAAGCTGAGGATTTGAGGTCAATGAGGAATGTACATTTAATTTGGTTGGATAGAACTAATATAGGAGGGGATCCACAACCGTTATCTTTAAATTTGAGATGGCTTAGATGGAATTCATGTCCTTAGAGCTCTTTGCCATCTGAGTGGAGCATGGAACATCTTGTTATTCTTGATCTGATTACCAGACAAACTCTGTCTCATTTAAATCAACTTTGGGATGAACATGCTGCATACAAGGTAATTTTTCAATTTCTTTCCTTCAAATTGATTCTACAGACCTCAAGTTCATCAGTTTGATTTTATAAAATTTAAGATAATGTCCCATATGCATTTGATTTCAGAAGCCCAAGAATCTGAGAGTCTTGCTGCTTGGCTGGTGTGTCAATCTCAAAAGATTGCCTGATCTTTCAAATTATACATCTCTATTGAGGATCGATTTGAAAAATTGTTCGGGACTAAGAAAACTACCTGAATCAATTGGTCTCCTGTTACAGCTAAAATACTTGAATTTGTCCGGATGCAAAAATCTAGAAGAACTTCCAGCATTTATGAGCTCGAGAACCTAACCACCCTTATTCTGCATAAATGTGAGAAATTATTGGAATTGCCAGCGCTCCCTGGAGCACTTGTGTGGCTTGAAGAAGAGGATTGTATAAAAATGAAGAAAATCTTGGATTTCTCAAATTTGAAAAACCTGAAAATTCTAACTCTGCGGAACTGCCAACACCTAGCTGGGTTGCCAGACTTGAGCTCACTGCACTTGTTAACAAAGTTAGACATACGGGGCTGCGCAAACATCAGGAGTACTACAGGCTTACAAGGACTGAAATGTTCACACACAATATGCTTGAATGGCTCTGAACTCATTGGCCTAAACCTGGGCCAAATAATAGAGGTAGGTGCATGTCACTGTTAAAAAATAGTAAAGGTGCACATCTAACTAACCAGTATCTAGCTTTTACATTAATTTCCTCTTTAGTATGTTTCAGATTCGTAGGAAGGCAAGTCCAAAATCACAAAGGTGGAGTAATTTAGCTGCAATTTGTAAATTTTAGTTAGATACCCAATTCAACTGAATTCCATTGCTTACTTTGGGATTTTTTTTATACAGATCATGCTTCCCTATCATCCATAAATCTTTGTTGTTCAGAACCCAATTTCCATTGCTTACTATTCCATTCAGAACCCAATTTCACTTTCTTAAGACAATTTTTATTACCTGGAACATCAAATCGACATAAACAATTTTTTGATTCGCGTGCAAGGGAGCTCAAACTTGAAGATACAGCCGAAGCAATAAAACACTTAAGGTAAAATTTACTTGAAAGTTATTTAGATAACAAACAAGCATGCAGACAACAGGGCACTACTCTGCTGAAATCTACAATACACTTATTCGTATCAAAGAACAGTCTTAACAAAGTTTCAAAACAGAGTAAAAGGGTGTGATCAAAGAGATTTCATACCTTCGAATACCTTACAGAGAATATGCCCCTCACGAAACCCACCTGCACAGCACACCATACATTGCTTAAGCAAGAACCCACCCACGGGAAAGACCTCGGAAGCAAGTTAAAGGCGAAACACAGCCTCGACTGGTTGTTAGCGAAAAGATACAACCGACACAACTTACCAGAACACTGCAGGACGAATCTAAACCAGCACGAAAAGATACCCTCAGGAATGCAAACAACAGGCAAAGCAGGCATTTATAGGCACCAAAACCGTCTCCACATGCAAAGGCCCTCTCATATTTCTGCCACGCACAACATAATCCGTCCATTGCCAAAGAACAGGCGCTCATTCCAGAGCTATCTCGGCCCCAACTACGAAGCACCCCCTCTCGGCCCCAACTACGAAGTGTAATGATGAATAACCGGCGAAGCAGAGCGGGCATTAACGGCCCATGCAATCTTCCAACAAACCGCTTCCTCCACACGAATGAAATCCAGGGTTTCCTCCGCCGTTGGATTTCAACGACTCCGAAATAGAGCCGTTCGATGCCCTAAACCTGTCAGGGAAAACAGGTCGCTGCCCATAACAAGAACGCCTCATGGCGTAATTAACGGGAAACATTTTTTTGGTAAAAGACTTTAATTTACATTGAGGAGACTTACCTATTTTCCCAAATACTTGCCTCTTGACTGGTAGACAAAATTCTTGAGGAAAATATGGAATTTGGAAAAAAAGTCAAAACGTCAATTCGTATAAAGAACAACATCCCTGACATACAATACATCCACATACAATACAAATTTACATACATCTAAAACTCCACTGTTACTCACCTACTTAGGGTTTAAAAGGAGAGACAAATCTTGTGTATATCGGATATTTGGAGGCTATACAAATCTACGCTTTTTTATTTTAGAAGTCGATTTGGAAAGGATGGCAATGCAAAATCGCTGAAAAAAGTATAGACAAAGATTTGTAAAATAAGTTAGCATCAGAAGATCGTTTTCCTAGCAGTGAAAAATAAAAATATGGCGAAGACGAGGCCTGCAAAGAAATCTCTAGATACTTACACCATTAAAGGATCAAACAAGCTCGTCAAAGGTATACTGGTAAATAAATTTTAATTCTTTGACGAGAAAAATGATAAATTTGAGGACGATAATGAAATATTATGTGGTTTTAAATTTGGGATGGTTTTTGTAGCGGGAGACTATGTGTTGATGCGACCGTCGGATTCCAACAAGCCGCCTTACATCGCGCGAGTGGAGAAAATCGAGAGCAACCAAATTTTTGTATACCTGTCGTGCACCAACGACTAAATACCTACATGTCAAGCGCTTTTCAAAACCTAAAGCAGACCATAGTACACATCTGGCACGACCTGAGATACTTTTCATTTTCTTTGCTTTGATTTTGGCCATGCTTCGTCGCATGTACCGATGAAATACTTCAAACTGCCGATTTTCTGCCACTGTGTCAGAGGTTAGGGGTTTAGCTATGAAAGGGAACACCTATCGGCATAAATATGTTGTACTGTAACAACAATTAAGAATTAAAAGTAACCTTATTAATCTAATAAATAAAATCCACACAAATTCTTAAACCATGATAGATTTCTCACTATGGACACTCATGGTTGATTTCTACCTAGTCAAAGATCATAATACGAAACACTTAATAATATTCTCTATTATATTCAATAAAAATACATTTCATTTATATAGGTGAGATTTCTCCTATAAACAAAGAGTTTTTTTCAACTGCTTACCTCACAAAACTATTCAACCTGTGTGGTTACAACTACCACTATTCTCTCGACCATATTCTACATGAGTTCTAATAACAACCCACTCACATACTAATTAAGCCTCACATCACAATATTGCAAATATAGTAAAAATCATCATGTGAATATTAATATGGAATATTCCTAACATACTAAAGTGTTGCACACACAATCATAACAAAGGTCATAGGTCAAATGCATTAAAATAACCATACAAACAAGTAAGTGAATACAATAGTAAATAGCATCCCAAAGACATATAGAAAAAGAGATACTAGTTTTACACAAGGCACATGTGTTAGCTGCATTGGTACAAATAAATAACATATAACACAATATATAAAATGTGCAATACGAGAATTTGAAACAACATTATGTAATGAAATAATAACACCTAATAACATAAGAGATTCCCTGAGATGTTTCCTAGCCACTAGGTAAGAGGAGACATCCAACATCTAAGCATTGTAGAGTCCTTCATATTTCCTACATCATGCTGAAATACCTCATGAAAGTATGTGTGTAAAAATTATACAAAATATGTTATTTATCAAACCATATGAAAAAAACATGTGTAAATTAAAGAACTATCAAATCTAATCATATGTAACTCCTGATTTGTATTTTAATAATATTTGAGGGTTTTGTGCTTAATTGATTATATGAATGTTTTTGTATTTTTGCATATTTATATTTGTATATAGAAAGTGTTACCTTATGACACTATCAAGAGTGTGAGGAGAGAAACATGTAGGTGTGGGACTCTTAGATCTCACATTTGCATTGTGCACAATAGGAGTATGATGTAATACTCGGAGCTTAGGATGAATCATGTCATGCCAAGGTGGTAAGACATACTTAAGAGATTTGTTGATTATGATATAAAGCTTAATAGAAGACTTGCAAGGTATAGATCTTCTAGGTGTAGCATGAATATGTGTAACAATTTTGATTATAAGGTAATTACGCAAATGAGTCTCATATGGGATACACTTAATCATAAAAAATGGTTTTCATAAATGTGTTTAACACATTGTTGTATCAAAAAAAATAACCTTAAGTTTTTGAAGCCTAGGGGATCCTATAATCATGTCACATGAGACAAGAGAAATTGTAACTAAGAAAGATACAACAATAGTAGTAGATCTTATGGTAAGAGGGAGGACTATGTGGCCAAAATAATTTTGAGTATCAAAGTGCATTTGTTTCTTTATAAAGCCTAAAGAAGAATCTTATTTGAAAGTGCACATATTTTGTTTAGATTTTTTATCAACTGATATGTTATGAAGAGGACTTAGATGAAAAAAGGATAAATTATAAATCACATGAGCAATGGAACTATTAATAAGATCAACATCATCAAATGTAATGGTAGGCCTAGGAGGCGTGTCAGAGGTAATTGTAACAATCAGAGAATCAAGTGGAAAATCATATACAATAGGAGAAGGCTGATCCATATAAGTATGATACGACTCTAAATTACTATTAGATTCAACATTATTTTGATTAGTAAGGGAATCATTTAATATTTTTATCTTAGATTACTTAGAAAGGGGTTTAAATTTAATTACATCATTATTAATGATATCTTGCACGACACAATGAAGCTTGAAGAATTTATTAGTAGAGTGTCCAATACATATATGGAAGTCACAATAGGTATTAGAATCAAAATGTTACCATGAGGCTTACTTGTATCAAACTTAATAGGAGGAGGGAGAGATACAAAGTTAATCTCTAGCAATTTTTGTGAGATCACTTATGCTGAGGAGGGAAACTATAATGAATTACCGTCAAGGAGAATCTTTTAACAAAATCTTTATAAGTTGAGATATGACATTAACAATAACTTTAACATCAATCTGGCTATCATTAGGTTTTCCTTTGTAATTTAATTTTCCTATAAATTTATATTTAGATGTATTAAGAGTAATAAATGCATATTTAAAATTGTTCAAGGTAAGGAGCTTGGCTTCTTACTCTTATGAAGTGTAACATAGCTCATGAAAATATTGGAATTTTTCAAACATAACATATTATTTGTAAAGGAGATATAAGAATTTAAGTGAATGAATATTAAAGCTCAATCTTTGCAGGGATATTGTTCATCTTAACAAGTATAGTATTATAGCACAAAACATAGTTATTGGTTAGTTCATTGGAGTCTTATTGCATTGGAATCTTGTTGCCAATATTGATAGAAAATTGTGTAAGTAATTAATTAGAAAAAGGAGTAAAAACATTGATGGAATGCATAGGGAAATCACAGAACTACCTTAAAGCATATCCTTTGAGGCTTTTGGGATAAAGCTTAGTAAGTAATTAATCATTATATGTATATTTTAAGAAAGTGGCATGCAAGGATGAAAGGTGATGTTCAAGATAAATTTTACCCTCGTAGATAGGAAACTAGGGAGACACAAAGCTAAGAGTAAAATGATAAGAGTACACTTTAGGTGTAAGTGGATTGTGAAGAGATTCAGTAGAATCCATAATATGAGAAAGCTGAAATGCACCTTGTTGTAAATATCATATTTGAGCTTGTAAGTAATAAAAAAGATGCTCAAGGGCATGTTTAACTCTAATAGGAGTGGGAATCCCTACGGGTATGCATAAGATATGTAGGAATAATATTAGATATTGTAAAATTTTGAAGGGGAATATGGGATGCCCCCATAGAAATATGCACAATAGGTGTAGCAATAAGAAAAAAACAATAACGGATTCAAGAATATTAGATATAGGAATTTTAGATGCAAGAAAGTGATTTGTGCATCAATATGTTGAGGTTTCTTCTTTAGAAATGTCATGAATTCACACTCCTCTTTAGTGATGGGGTCAATATTAGGATTGGACTCATCATGATCATCATGAGAACCTTCCCCTTGAGATATATCAACAGAGGTGGTCATAATAGTGTTAGAGAAGAGAGATGATAGAGGCATGATGAAATTAGAAATGGGAACACTAGAGGTAGGAAAGGGTGTGGCATCATGAAACTAAGGCTTAGCATGCGAGAAGCATCATTTATATGAGCATTAAAGTCACATGTATAATCAATAGGAGAAGTATGTGTAAAATTTGCAATAAGAGGAAGAGTATAATATGTAGGTGTAACCTTATATAACTCAATAAGAGAAAGAGATTCATTAAAAACATTTATCACACTATCATGCACGAGAGGAAGAGAAGTATCATACAATTAAACATCACATTCATAAGAAATGTTAGTGAATCCTAATTATAAGCATTATGACTATCATTGAAAAATGAAAAATTTGTATTATTAATATGAGGTGCCATTGATTAATTGTTGGTGAGAGAGGATGAGAAATTTCTTGCTAGTATAAATTAAATTCATAGGCATAAGGTGTGGAGATGAGTTTTTTCATACTATGGTTTCACATTAACATGGATCCTTACTCATTAGAACATCATATAGAAAGTGTCTTGAAATACAATGTTTTTTTTAAATAAATCAAGTAATGAACCTTTTACAAGGGGGAATGTAAGCCATGAAATCATAAAGGAGGATAAATCCTAGGGCTAGAAATAAGATCATTCACAAAATAAAACATGGAAACCTTGGGGAAACTACGGTGTGAACTAGGCTAAGGATTCCTTCAACAAGTGGCTTCACTAAATGATTCAACCTAAAAATAAACAAGATGTGCGATAATTATTTGTATATTTTGGGTTATGTTTAGAAACAAGAAGTACATTCAAATTAATTAATTTAATATCAATGTGTATATAAAAAATATACCTATGTTAAGAAGGTGAAAAATAAATTGGTATACGTTTTAGGCTAAATCACCATCCCCATTATTTAATCTTGTAGTGGTATACACCTTAGGTTACATCAGCACTCCCTCCTTTCATCTTGTAGTGACATACACTTTAGGCTAAATCATCACCCATATCCATCCATTCATTCTATAGTGATATACGTTTAGGGCTAAATCTTCACTCATCCATTCAATAACTCGTGATATACGATTCGTCTATAGGGTTCACGCACATCTCTCCACACATCACATCCCATCATCATTTACGTATACACACTCATCACAACATTTTAGACACACACAACACTACTCAACCATTTCCCGATGACACACTCTCATTCACGGTTCATTCTTGACTGTTGAGGGGGCAAACAAAATTAACCTCATTGCATAAACTTCCATACACTCAGGGGGCACATTGCTCCTACCATTCCATCTTGCATTCCATTCCACTCATCCACAACATACTGCATTGTCTTGGGGGCATTTACTTTTTCTTGCCAGTGTTTTGCATGATCACTTTACTACACATGTTAGGATGATTTATTATATGTCATTATCCATATCATACACATATAAGTGTTCATGCCTTTGTTTAGTGTGATCACAGATACATGAATTTTACATGCGGCATGGATGCTTTCCTTTTACCCTTCCTATATTGGTCACTGGGGGCATCCACATTTGTCTTATCTAGGTGTTATTGTTTCATTTTGCACTTAACACAGTATCTTAATTACCCATACACGCTTTGACATATTGGTTATCACTCTAACATACTAACGAGTGTTCCATGTGCATCACTTGTTTTACAGGATTATATGTCTCCATGACTCCTTTTTTGTTTGTTTCTACTTGTATGCCATTGTATGCAGGATTTGCCCTTTGCTTGTGTGCACACTTGTTTGTTGTTTGTGGCCATGATGACCTTGCCTGTATTGTGACATCGTGAGTGATGTCCCATGTTTGCAACTTGCTTTGTGTGGTCTACATCTTTTCTTGCGTGTTTACACTACTTTGCATGGTAGTTACTACATTGTTTGCGTATTTTACACTTATCCTATTGCATGCATGTGTTTTCAGACTAACACTTGTTTTGGCTAGTCATCCCCTTTTATGCGTGCCTTGGTTACTACCAAACGATTTCCCTTTCCCCTTACAGGGAAGAGTTATATAGGTTAGAGTGTGGTAGGTCCTCTTTTGGGGTCACATTCTCCTTTCAGTGATGTCACATGCACCCCCAAAGAGGGGGGATATCATTGAGGGTTTTACATACTAACACAACGCATTTACACCGGTTCAGTACAATGCACTTTCCACCCTTGGCATTGTGGGTTTACATATAATAAGTGAGTTCAGAACAATCTTCAAACTCCATACACAATGGCCTTTACAGGGCATGGTGTCCTTTGGAATTTCTGGGAAGTAGTTACAAGCTTGGGGGTTACAGTGGGTGTGCCTCTCTACGCTACTTTGGCTAGCTGGCATCGGATCGCCCAAAAAACTAGGACACTACAAAGATCTCTTCACACATTTTAGCAGAAGCAGTTAGAGTTGGAGGATACAAAGCATTTCCTCCCTACACTTCTTTAACAAGGGTGGCATGAGATCACCCAAAAAACTCGCACCAGTACAATATATCCTTTTACACCATTTTTCTTGACATGGATTAGGTGCACATGTTCCATTTACACTTTCCTTTTTGTGTATTTTACGTTTGTGTATTTTACACATTTATATGTACACACGTGTATTTTACACAACGTTTTTACACACATACATATTTGACTACTTGATCATTTTCTCCTTACAGGTCCGACATTATGAGAAACAAGTAGTCAAATTGGGGGCAACAACAACAACAACAAACAATGACGACGACAGCGCAATAACAACACGCCGTGACGACAATTTCCTTTACTAACCATGCGGGGACTCTAAACACCGTAAAAAATACACACATGTTTCGCCCTAGGTTCACTCTCATCACTTTTTATGCCTATTTTTCATCTTTAGAATCCACGCTCCTTCACTTTTTCTTTTTGTCATTCCGCACTTGAGTCTAGTCCATCGGCACATCTCTAATACACTCTACATGGATATCAACTACGCATCTCTATCTACTTTATGTTACCGAGATTTCCGCTCACCAACATAAAGTGGGGGAAAAATGTAGTCACAAAATCATGCACTTTAGGCATTACTTAGCCCAATATCATACTACTATTTAGAAGGTTCTCAAGTGAAGAAAGTACTAATTAATTCCACCTTTTTACCATCTTATTTTTACCTTTTATTTCGTCATTCCCACGTATTTTCCTCTGCATGCCCAACTATTTCATCGCACTATCCCGTCATTTTAGCCTAAACTAGGGCACCCTGGTCCCATCTGGGGTGCATCGATCCTTGTTTTACTTTCCTACCTCTTTTTGGGCTCTTTCTAGCCATTTTTCATCTTTATCTTTTTCCTAGTCGGTCATGCCGGGGTTAATTACAAAATTAGAGCAAGAGAACCCTATAAATATAAAGTTATGAGACCATAATGAGGGTCCTAGCATTACATACTGTTATCACTCCATCTAGAGTTACATCCATTGCATCACTTGCATCCATATAGTGTCTTGCATCAAGGCTAGGAGATATGCATCAACATACACAACATAGGGGAGGGATTCTATTCTATTCCATGCACACATGCTATTACATTTTCTATAGTTATTATTGCTCACTACTTCACAAAGTGTGACTGGCATAAGAGCACCTAGGGCATGACATGCACACACATACACACACCAGAACTACATTTGGGTTTGAAATGTAGTGCAGTGCTCAGATTAGTAAGCCCACTATTGTGGCAGCTGAAGTCAATCCAACCCATTCATTTTGCATCTTTTATTTTTTAGGGTTTTGATACTTCTTTTTCTTTTTCATGTCATTCCTTCATCCTACATTATTTTGTACATCCGACACAATTCAGAAAATCCAGTGTGACAAGCAGAGAATATCTCAGGGTATTTTGCGATACTGCAAAAACTAGATACTGAGCTTTTACAGAGACCATGACGTTTATTCTAAAAACCAGGGCGTCTTAGGGTGCCCTAGTACCTTCCTGGGCACTGTAGTCTCCTTATATCTTCTAGATCTAGTCTTTACGAGACGTTTGAGTGATCGTTCCTGTTCTTAGAATCCACAGTCAGACTTGTGACAACCTGCGATAGTCTTCGCCAATTAGCTAAGTCCTTTCCTTTTACATATTTGCATACTTAGGGTTTTATTTCATTTGAAATAATTATTCAAAATCATTCCATACTGTCCTAGCATAGTTTACATCGTTTTAGTCCTCCTATATTAGATTAGCTATTATTATACTTTCCATTAGTTTAGTTTTATTTTAGTTAATCAGTTTCTAATCAACAAATAGTGTGTAACACTTATAGTATTGCATTCCTATCAAGGTTTTTTATGCCCGAGTTTATCCTATTCACAAGAAAAGATGACCCTTCCTAGCACATCGATCATTTTTATAAATTTTTATAGTTATATGCACACAATGATGGGGTTTCATAGTCTCATTGGTATGACATTAGTATGGTTCCATATTTTACACAATGCTTTCATTAATAGTTATCAAGTACTGTAATGTATTTTCTTGTTGATTTCTAATCCCTTATGACTATCCATTATGATTTTGTGTTTTTGTAAGTATCATTCCGATATCCCAATGCATCTATTCATCCTTATTTTTAATGATTCACATATTTGGTTTACCAATCTTAATTCAATCCAAGTTTTGAGGAATAACGTTTTATGTTTTTCCAACATTCAATAACTATGTTTCCCATATGGTTAATCGATCAATATTGTGAGTATATTTTTCAATTAGTAGACAAACTAGTATATAATGAAGAGACTTCTTTGGATGGGCATCCCAAGCTCATTTAATACCTTATTTCTAAGACCTTTTAGTGCCTGACATATGTTTTTCCACGTGTTTAAATGATTTTTCCCTCATATACCTTTTCTTCTACTTCTATGGCAACAACCATAAGTAATTAAACTTATGATGAAGTTAAATATCCAGCTAAGAAAAGACCTATTTGTGATTTTATTGTACACTATAATAGTGATATACTTGTCACTCCATTACACAAGTTGTTTGATATTCACTAAGTAACACTCAATATCGACTGCAACGTCATTTGATATGAAATTGAATAAGATCATTTTGCAACTATCACTGCATTGATGGACATCACACAAACAAGTCTTGAACTTTACATAACCATATAAAATATCACTCTCATAAACACATTATAAAAAAAGAATAAAGAAACATAAAAAGCATAGAAGAAAATGAGAGCATAATCAAGTTCATAAGCAAGTCTATAATCCACCCAAGTCTAAGGACATGAATAAAGTTCCTCCTCTTATCCAATAGGAAGAATAAAAAATTAGAGCTACACCAGAGAAAGCAATTCCTATTACAATTAAGAGCGTTCGTGAAGATAAAGTATAACCTCTCATAGTTGAGCAAGGTTATCCTATTATGGAAGAGCAAGTCAAACACATGCAAATGGATGAAGTACTACACCCACTCTATGATTTTAATACTAAACAAGTATACACACCTAGTGAAAGGAAAGAATACAATCATACATAGGTTATTAATAATAATATCCAAGATGATGACTATTATGACAAGGAATACGTATTGGAAGATTTTGATAAAAAAATCAAACTTAATTTTACACCAGTTAGACCCAAAGAGTATCAAATTTATCTAAATAATTTATTTGTAGATGATTGTTTTTAGATAAATGGTCTATGAGTTCATCGCTCACACTTTGAAAAACATCACTTACACATGGCACCTTACACAAAAGCACACGTTATAACACTTCTATTGATAGTTTCACATACTCTAGTTCTTATCTACATTGTTTACTCAATGATGGAAGTCATTCTTACAAGTTAGATGTGATTTTTGAAGGAATCATTTTCCTAGGCCTCCACCACTTCCTAATGATGCAACATATTCTCATGATTCTGGTTTGATTGACGAGGGAGTAATTTACCTTTGGCTCCATCACTAACCAACAATGCAACACATTATCACGGGTCTAATTTGATTGTTGAGGACACAATACTTACTGAGGACCCCACCTTACCTTTTTCACTATTTGTTGACTTCTCAAGACCATTAGTATCACATTTACATTTAATATTTCCTACTATAAAATTTTAAAAAATAATACAACATTACAAAAATAAAAAACTAGTTACTACATGTGACATTCTCGGTTCTTTCCTAGCGTTGAGAATTTTGATCATTTAAATTTAGCACTCTACACTACTTTTAGTATTTACACTTTGTCAAATAAACTACACAATAAAACCCCATGGACATTATAGAAATTACCACCCAAGGGGCATATCCACACTGGATGGAATCATACATACTAAGATTACTTTGAATTTGGCATGACCACCTTACGACTTCTTAAAACCTTATATCACGGGGGAAACCTACCACATTGAGGGCATACCCACACCAGGGGCATCTATACGTACGAGTTTATCATGATCACATATATCTACACTATTCCATTGTGTGTATCATATTGATTTACTACTTATAACACATGTTATGCCATGCTTATAAATGATGATTGCATTATTTATTTCTATATGTAAAATTGACTATGATCCATGCTTATTTGTTTCACTATTCTGACTATTTCACTACTATCAACCATGAGATCCTATTTTGACTAGCATTACTTGTTTACATGCTAGGTTACTTGCTTACATAATTGATTCTCATACTAAACTACTTTTTTACACTATTGATTACTTACACTACATTTCTTTCTTGCACCATTGCTTTCTTTCACCATTGATTGCTTCGTAACATTGGTTGATTTTATTGCTTTGTGCATTTGCATGTTTTATTTCTTGATTTCTATATTACATTGTATTGTATGAATGTTTAGTGTTAGTGTGAGGTTTATTCCTTGATTTCTTCCTGAAATTGATTGAAATTGATTTCCCAATGCACTTGCATAATTATTATGCGATACTATCTACCTTGCATTCTTTAGACGTTTGTTTGAGTTTCGATACTATCTACTTGTACATTATCTAATGTGTTTTCTCTTTCTTTTATATTATATTATACCTCTTCTTTATATGTTCTTTTGTTCTCTATGTTGTGTTTTCTTAGTAAAATTGTATGCTCTATGATTTGTTTCTCATATACACAGATGCCCATAAATGATTTTAATTACTTGTTTTCTTTATGTTCATTCACATTGGACATGTATTACCCATCTTAGTTCCTATGATAAATCACATTATATATATCCTTGTAATGGAAAAAATATTCTATGACATGTTACTCGTTACATCCTTGATAGGATTGAACATCCTATTATATATAGCTTACTTGTTTACATTATTTCTATTAGACACACATCGTTATAATATACTTATCTTACGACATGCATTGATTTCATACACAATGTGTATTATACACATTGATTGACATATGGATCACAAATGCACTTGCTTGATACACATTACGTGATTGCATTTTTGGTTGTAGCCCTTATGGTTTATTTACACTATGATTATTGCTTGTTGACATTATTTCTTACACTTTTGGATTTTATCATATTTATTAATAGATCATTGTTTATTACACATTGATCTATAAACATTAATTTCTATACTTCACAACTATGAAATTGTTTGTTACATATTTATCCACACACATGGGTTGTTATATTTCATGATTATGAAATTGTTTCTTACACATTTTTTTGTACACATTTATTTCCATATTTCATGATTATGGCATCGCTCGTTACACATTATTCCATGCACATTGGTTCTTTTTTTCATATCTTACTATATGAACCTTATCAGTTATTTTTTACAAATTTGTTTTATATAACTACTTGCTTCATTTGTATTCTTGTACATGTAAACTTACAACTAACAATATTATAGAGGTCATTTTTTTTCACATCTTTTCATTCATATTGCTTTATGATGGGTTTGTTATGTCCATATCATGTCATGTCATTTCTTAGGTCACTATGGACCCATTAAGTGTTGAGTCATGTGTTAATTAGTATTCTAATCAACTTGTTAATGTTATGTTGTATTTTTAAATGTTTCTAGAACACTTTCATGATATGTTTCATTATTTTTATGATACATACACATTATTGAGATTATAGTGTTTTTATCTTATGAATTCTACACATTTGTTATGCTTGGATGCTAAATTTATCACAAAAGCTATCATGAAATGTTTATTCCTATGATCATACACAATATTAAATATTACATTGTCTTATATTACATATTCTACATAATACTTATGTTAATAATTATTCATATTTCATGACATATACACGTTATGCCATGTTAATTGATACACTAAGTTGGTTTATAACATTGATCATGTTTCTACTTCGAATTTACACAACTAACACTTTATTGTTTGAGATAATTTATTCTTTGTAGCATACCTTATCTCAAAAGGGGAATATTATGGGGTTTTTCTAATGCATTCATGGGGATATTAGATCCATTGCTTCATATGGCACCATATAACGATATACATAAGTTAATAAATCATGACATTTACATGACTATTACATCAAAAAACTTACATGGATTCACTCAGTAGGCCTAATTGTTACGGATTGTTTACATGGCTTCACTTAGTAGGCCCCATTGGCGTGAATGGTTTTATATGGATTATAACAATAAGCCCAATTACTACCATTATTTTATGTTTGAATTATTCTTCCCTCACATACAACATCAACAGTAAAGAGGTGTACATTTCATACTTTTAATTGTTTAGTTTATGTTATTTACTTATTTTATAAAGTCATTTTCATGAGGATTTAATACACATTTTTCTTGTGGAGAACATGCTCACATGTACTACACTACACATGGAAAGAGAAGGGAACATACAAATTCTAGTCTTGTGCATGCCTTCTCCTCAGGGGAGATTTGCGTTTATTTTATTTTAATCAAGAAATTTTCAATTACTAGATTAAAATGGTGGAAATTGTAGATACCTAAATATGGACATTTGGAGTTTGGAATTTATTCATTAGCATTTGTCTCAACCCATAAACCATTGCATACTTAAATGAATAAATCATACACACACCTTTCTAAATTAGAATTACTAGCCACTAGGTTGAATTGTAGACACAAAATCACGCACTTGGGTACATTTCTAGGTCCTAAAAGCATACTAGCATTTACATGATTCCCAAGCAAGAAAACTAATAATTGAATTGTATCTTTGGCCTCTTTTATGTGTCTCTTATTTTCTCTTTGGTATTACATACCCTACAACCTAGTCGGAAATTAACGTGTTTATATTTTATGGATTCAGACAGTAGCGCCTAGCTAGGACAACAATGCCTTGCCACTCTTATACCCTCTGGGCGCCCCTAACCCTTTCTTATCTTACTTGTTCCTTTTGGGTATATTTTATCTTTTGCGCATCTTTTTCACTTATGGGTCAGCCTTCCAGTTGTCAATTATGAAATTCAAACAAGGGGATCACATAAATATATAGTTATGTGTTCAAAATCAAGTACCAAACACTAAGAATTACTATTATCACCTAAGCTTGCATTCAAATGGCACAAAAACATTCAAAAGACATTCATTTAGCATCCATTTAAGGGACAAGGGTTACATAATCTACATACACAACATAGGAAGGGGAATTTTATTCTATTCCATCCACACATTTGCATTATTGAGAAAATCTAGCTTGTTATCTAGTGCATCTTGCACATGGGCATCCTAGGGCATCATTTCTACACACACACACACAAGAAATACATGGAGTCTGAGATGTAGTGCAATAATCAATCATAGTTTCACTATGTCAGGTGACCATCGGGGTCAGTCTGAATCCCCATTATGTATTTTACTTTTTAGGTTTGATGTGCTTTGTGGGCATGTGTAGGTGAATCTTTGTCTTGCATGTTACAGGTACCTTCAGTGATCAAGGAGCGAATATTAGGTGATTAACAGGGAACAACTATAAAACCCTTGTGACACAGTGAAAACCATATTTTAAACATTTACGCAATTAGAGGTGCCCAAAAGTAATCTCCAGTGCCTAGATGCCCTTGTCCTACTGGGGCACCCGTGTCTGGATATGTTCATGAGTTCTAAATTTTACAGTGACTAGTGATGGCCCTATTTACAGTTTTTTCATCAGTCATACTTTCCCAGATTACTTCCTGTTAATTCGAAAATAAAATAAGTCTCCTTCTCCTTTGCTTAGGGTTCCATACTTTACATGTTATTTTGCTTGTGTCATACTATATGTTAGCATTTGTAGATCATTATTTATAGTAGTTACTTTGCAACATGATTTAATAATTCTATTTTTTATTAAATCATTTGGTGAACCCATACCCTCGTTCAAACACTCTTGGACCCTTCCTTATTCCTAGCTTCCATACTCTAGAATCCTCCCACCATTAGTGTCTCCATCCCTCCCTTTTTTCAGGATAACCTTGATTATGAGAATAAAATCATTTTTTTTTTGGATAATATTTACATTCATCCTCATACTCCTTCTGACTATGTATATCACAAGTTTCTAGCAGTATTCTCTTTCAATAAAAAACATATTACTTTTACATATAATGCAATCACCCCTCCTATTTTTGATAACGATCATCCCCTTTATATCCATGTTTGTATCAATAACATTAGAGTTAAGAGAGTCCTAGTAAATAATGGACCAGAGCTCAATATTTGTAATGTCACATTTCTTCAACAACTTTTCTTTTCCTTAGCCTCTACCAGCCCCTCATTCGTTTCTATCTGTGGCAATGATTCTACTACACATGCATGCATTGGTACTATCACTTTTCCCCTGCAAGTTGGGCCCGAAATAGTCCCCCTTGTATTCTACATCATGGATACATCTCTTTAGTTCAATTGATTTCTTGGGAGATCTTGGCTCCACTCTATGCACGTAGTTCCTTTTATGGTTCATCGATGTGTCAATTTTTTACATAATGGCTATGAACATTTTATTCCCTCTAACCCTGACCCATTCAAGTATTTCCACCTATATCCAGTCACTGCCCTACCTATTCCCTCATATACCCATTCTATTACCTGTCATCTCAATATCCTAGATAATGTTATCCGACATGACAATTTTTCCACTAATAATTCTGATGACGAAGTTGATATCGTAGACTCTACCAATGAACATTTGCATAATCTTAATCTCGATCCTATTGAGATGGCCCCATCTTATTCCCCAAATGAATTTGTTGATATTAGTCATGTTGAATATCCACTCAAGCACTCTCCTCCATTTATCATCACCATGATTCATTTCCTGGGAATTATTCTTACATTGGACATCACACCATCTCCGTCATCTCCCCAAGTTCACTTTGCACCCCAACTTGACCCCTTTACATGCACTCTCTTCATACATGATTCTTATTTGCCTCATATTCCATTTGACCCCACTTGCTCTGACATTGTTTTCACACATGATGGCTTATCCTGACTTGGATTCACACTTGTTGATAGATTCTCCCTCCACCTCATTCCCCTCACCTTTATCAAGACTATGTATTCCTTACTGCTGCTTATGAAATATGTGTTTTCCATTTATCAGTATTACTTGCATGTACTCCTCATTCCTCTCCACTCACACTTGGGAAGTCTTGGCTTAACTACATTGGTGGCACTTTGGATCCCAATCACACTAATATCACATTTCCCATGCCCTTTGGCTGCATCTCTATTTGCAATGATTCATTCCTTGGTTATACTAAAAGTCTTACTTGGTGGTATGCACATGATTGACTACAACCTCCTTCTACTGATGAATAATATGCTATGGGCATGTACAATTTACGCCACAAAGGATCTTTATATGATCAACCCCACATTATCTCTTACCAAGTTTCCAATCCAAATCCAATAGGCTATGATCCTGACACTGATGATCTCCTAGATAAATTTTCTTGGCCCTTATATAATCACACACTTGGGGTTACCATGCTTCCTTATTCCCCATCCCTTTCATTCTTATCACTTGTATCTATTTTTTACTACTACACTTCCTACTTCATGTTTCATGTCGACTCTTTATACACATTCCTACACACTTTGATAAACACACTGTATCGTCATTACCCTATGATGCACTCTAGTTTCACGGTTCATACTCAAATGATGAGGGTCTAAATCTGAAATGAACCTCCCATCATTCACTCTTCACGCTTTATGCTCCATGATACATCTTTATAGCATTTACATTCTCATATCTATTTCCTGATGAGACACTCTTATTTTATGGTTCATTCTTGATTGTTGAGGAGGCTTTTATAAATGAATCTCATCTCATACACATCCGCCGAGGGGCACACTGTTCCTGCCATCTTCACATTTTTCATACCATACCATCACACTCATACATCATTTTCATATCTTAGCTGCATCTATTGTTGCTAGCTTATACTACTTACATCTTGCACTTTGCTTACTATGTTAGATAGATACTCAATATTTCATTATATTTATTATATACACATGCATGTTCACTTGGTCTCCAGTTATGAATGCATGTCTCCTACAACTTCTTACATGATGCATGATGCTCAACACTATATCCTTTTCCAGTCCCATCGAGGATCATGGGGGAATCTACCTTTACTACTTTCACACATTACAAGTTCTATCGTTTCATCATTTACTAGTTTTTACTAGCATTTGATTTTTCGCTAATATATACAGGCTATGACATACTCTTTATCTTTCTAACATGCTAACATGCATTTCATATGCAACATTTGCTTTGCAGGACTATATACAACCATGACTATCTCATACATTTTTCTTGCTTTTGTTTGCTATTGTATGTTATTGTTTGTGGGCTATGCCCTATGTCCTGTTTGATCATTGTATGCTTTTGGCCACTTTGGCCCTGATTGTCTTGTGACATTGTGAGCGATGTACCACATCTAAAACCCATTTTTCATGGTCCATCTTGTCTTCCTACTTGCTTGTTACATTGTCTTCTAATTACATGTTATCTCTGTCTATACTAACATTTGCAAACATGCTTGCCTTAAAAAATGGTGCATAAGCGCATCCCTTTTTGCATTGGCATATATGCGGCCCCGTAAAACCCAAAAATTTATCAATGAAATTCATTTAAGTGCATAGGTGCACTTAGTTATGCACCAACGCATATTCACCGATGCATGTGCCAGCATAGGTGCACCCCCCGTCTTTACCCTATTTTTACCCTAAAAATGCATTTTAAGAAAAAATTAAATGCTTTAACAAACAAGGGTAAAAAGGGTAGTTTTGTGTACCTATGGTCCATTTGCTGGGAGCCTCATGTAGTCCCTCATGTGGTCCACATGGTGTCTCCGGTTCGGTACCCTCGCCATTTCCTCTCGTAAGTTAGAGCTCAAATCAACAGTAAAATGGTAAGTGAATTTGGTAAATAAACTTGCTGCGATGGCTTATATACCCATTTTTACCTTCCGCGATATGTTTCTCACCCCTGAAGTGCCTTCAGACCGCTGTATTTCTTCTAATACTTGCTGCGATGATTATTTTTAATAAATAATTATTTTTGCATCCGTTTTGGTATGTTGGGGCATATTTTTGCCTCCAGGCGGTCTTTTCTACTACATGGGACATATTTCTGCCTTACAGTGACTTTTAATGTTGTCTCATTACTTTGTTATTTCTTCTATAATATTTTCTTCAATAAAAATAAAAAATTCAAAAAACCCAAAAAATTCAATTTTTTTTGATAAAATCATTAAAAATATAAAAAATTGCAAAAATTCAAATTTTACAAAAAATGGTAAACAACATACACGCAGCTAAAGTTTGTGTCAACTGCATTGTCCTCAAACATTGAAATTTATCCCACAAAAACATCTTTCTAAAGTTCTTGATTGTTCTGGTCTCAAACGACTTGCGGATCATCGTAATCTACCTCCATTAACAAAAGCTAGGCCGCATGCTATGTCGGTACTCCCATGCAACAATGAGTTACTAGAGATTATGTCATAGTGCATGAAATCCTTTCCATAGGACTACTTATGTCCTCTGTTATTCCCCTTGCATGTATCCTTGCTTGGGGCACCATTTTTAACCTTTGTCGTTACAACACGAACATTTGGGAACTGCATCTTGATAACAAAAACATTGGTGTAACTTTCTTGAACATTGTTTGTTTGAGTATGTGTGATTGTACTAGTTTCTCTGTTAGGTTAGATAGTTTAATTTCTCGTATTGCATTGTATTATGTATGTTTTATTGAGTTAAGCATCGTTTTACTTTCTCGTATTGCATTGCATTATGTATGTTGCATGGAGTTACGTAACAATGATTTTTTTTTAGTAATTTAGATTTTCATGTTATCTTACACTTTTTTATTTCAATAAAGGCCAATGATGTATACCTAGGGGTAAAATGATACAGCTAAGTTGCTTATTGAAAGTTTGGATGCGAAGATTGGACTTGTCCTATATTCTCCATTATCATTTATCATCACTACTATTTTTTCTTCCAAATCATCTAGGGCAATAAAAAACCATGTTTATCCTTATCCTTATTCCTTCTAAATACCTTAAGGTTTCATGCCCATTCTATCCTATTTCTTCTAACCATTTCAATCATTTTTTCGATCGTCGATTGACCTATTCTATCACCTTATTGACACTCGAGGGGGCATCCTTCATTCTACAATTTTTTCTTCAAAAATTTACCTGTTTATGCTTGTCTACTATATTTGAAGTGAAGTCACTTACTTCACCTCAAACATGGGCAAATTTAGACACCTAAATTATGCTTTTGTAATCTTATTGCCAAACGCATACAAATCACTCTCATTCTTACCATTTCCGTTATAATTAGCGATTTCAACTAATTAACTAACGTTTCTTACCACTTTGGTAAATTAACAACGCTTTGTTGGTTACCAAACCTCTTTCGCATTCATTATGCCACTTTATAACGAATCGTCAATCAAAATACTCTTCAAAATATACAATTAGCGATTATTAGCTAATTAAGCCTATTTTTCCCCTGCTTTGGTCAATATACCCTACTATTGGCTCAAACCCCTCTTCCAACCACTCAAACTCACCCCACTTCTCTCCATAATGTCTCAACAAGCTTCAAAATCTTATCCTAGCCTCCTAGTTGACCTTAAGCGGTTGATTAAGGCTCCACACATCTTAATCACTTGGTAATTCAATAATTATGATTAGCAGAGCTTAATCATGATTAGAAATTCTAATCTAATTTGGGCTTTTAGTCTCACATGCACCAAAATACAATTTTTCCCAAATGGAAAACTATAAAAAGGACTCACCTCATACCTTAATAATTGGCACCATGCTTTGATTTGCATCTCATATAAGAAATATGATTTATAGCCAAGTTCAATCCTTGCATAAAACCTTCAACAAGGTTAGTAAATGGATATCTAAAGTGACTTTGTAAGTCATTTAGAGAGGTAATTTCACCTTATTTGGAGTAGCAACCATACCCATTTGATTGCCCTCTTAGGTCTATTTAGGTCTATGTTAGGCAATTGAACATATTAGTAGGCATGTTTAGTTAGATTTTAAATTATATTCATGCTAGTTAAGCATTCCATTAAGCTTCTATCTTTAGTGTTACATTCTTAGAATTAGAGCCTTGGCTATAGATGAAAATGGTGTTAGCCATCCTAAGTCATGTAATTTACTTTGTAAAAGTTTAGGGTGCTTTCAGTAGGGACAACTATTGTATTGGTAGAACCATCTGTGCATAATACCGGAGATTTGACAAGCACATGAGAATGATTGTGTGGTTCACTAATGGTAGCAGAGGTGGCTATTGGATTAGGGGGAAGAGCTTGTACCTCCATTATGAGTTGTGCTAAAATAGAGAGATCGATAGTGCACAAATAAGCGGAAACAACAACATCGATAGCCCTATGATCCATGTCAGAAGATGGAAGTTGAATGAACGAAGGGCAAGGTCTATAGCCAGAAGGATCGGTAGGAGTATCAATAAAAGAGTAACCACGACTATGAAATTGTAGAGTAATGGGAGACTTAAAAGGAGTAAATTTTCTATTACGCTTACCCATGATGACACGCTGGGTTCACCAAAATGATTAACTAAAATTAAACTAAACTAATGGAAAGTATAATAATAGCTAATTTAATATAAGAGGACTAAAACACTATAAACTACGCTATGACAATATGGAATGATATTAAATAATTATATCAAATGAACTAAAACCCTAAGTATGCAAATATGTAAAAGGAAAGGACTTAGTTGATTGGCGAAGACTGTCATAGGCCTGACTGTGGATTCTAGGAACATGAACGATCACTTAGAGGTATCATAAAGACTAGATCTGGAAGATATAAGGAGACTTCAGCACCCAGGAAGGTATTGGGGCACCTTGGTCTCTGTAAAAGCTCAAAATCTAGTTTTGACAGTGTCACAAGATACCCTGAAATATTCTCTGCCTGTCACATTAGATCTTCTGATCTGCGCTGGATGTACGAAGTAATGTAGGATGAAGGAATGACTTAAAAAAGACAAAGAAGTATTAAAACCCTAAAAATAAAAGATGCAAAATGAGTGGGTTAGACTGATCTCAGCTGCCACAACAGTGGGCTTACTAATCTGAGTGTTTGCACTACATTTCAGACCCAAATGTAGTTATGGTGTGTGTGTGTCTGTGTGAGTGTGTGCAAAATGTGCCCTAGGTGCACTTGTGCCAGTCACACTTTGTGAAGTAGCGAGCAATAACTAGACTGTAATAAAATGTAACAAAATGTGTGCATGGAATAAAATATAATTCGCTCCCCTTATATTGCTTGTGTTGATGCAGATGATCCTAGCCTTGTGCCTTGTGATGGACACTATGTGGATGTAAGTGATCTAATTAATGCAACTCTAGATGGAGTGATAGTAGTGACTAGTGACGCTTGGTCCCTCATGATGGATATCATAACTTTATGTTTATAAGGTTCTCTTGATCTAATTTCATACTTAACCTCAAAATGGCTGACCACCAAAAATATAAAGACCTGAAAAACGGCTCAAAAAAGCCCAAAAAGTGGTGGGAAAGTGTGTACAAGGATCTAGGTGCACCCCTAGGTGGGACCAGGGCACCATCGGGGCGCCCTAGTACTAGGCATGGGTGCTGCAGTCGAGGCTAAAATGATGGGACAATTAGTGACAATAAGTTGTCTGGGCATGCATAGGTGTAAATAGGTTGGGGATGATGAAATAAAAGGTAAAGAGAAGATGGCCGAAAGACGAGGATTAATTAGTACTTTCTTCACCTAAAAACCTTATAAATAGTAGTATTATACCGGGACTACATAATGCCTAAAGTGCATGATTTTGTGTCTACAGAAATATAGTTCCTATTAACCCAATTGAGCTATACAGGAAGATAATTGCAAGTGAGAGAAATGAACCAAATTAAATGGAATTCCATTATAAGCATTACATCGTGTAAATGAAATAAAGGATTAATGTAGTCTGGGAGACTACAAATTTGAGAATGTATGTGCCACATGGTTAAGTAACTCTTGGAAATACTGTAAGCACTTAAATTTAATAAAATATGATTGTAATAAAGATGTAACCAAGAAAATGGATTTGTTGCTCTGATAATAAAGGTGCTCACATCCGTGAGTTCATATTGAGGTCTGGGTTGTATGTTTTGTACTTGTATCAACTTTGGACAAAAAAATGGCATCAATGTGCATCCGTGAAATATTCATGTGACTAAATTAACATTCCTTCTTGTTGGGGTGAGCTTTCGATAATCTAGACTATTGGATCGTGAATAAAGTGTAACTTATTCGAAGGGAACATACATCTCAAGGCCATAGTGGAGTACGATCATATATGATCTGTATGGATGGAACCAAAAAAATTCATGACTAGTCTTAGTGGAAGGGTAAGCGCGTGTTATAATTTGAAGGGATAAGTGGCTTATCAGAGTTGATCTTGGTAGATCGACATTATTGCAAATGGTGGGCCTATGAAAGCCTATGTCTCAATAGTCAATTACACTCCTAAATCATCACGTTGGAATTACTAATGGGTATTTGAGGCAACGAGTGGGAATATCACACACTGAAATGACACTACAACGGGATATACTTAAATATCCCTAAATAAGTTGCACATCAATTATGGTCACCACTGGATGCTAGAGGGTCTAGTAAGTCCATAACACTAGGTTCAACTATTTATCTTCCTCCATTTCCAAGCACTCAAAAATCCTAGTAGCCATGTCTTAAGCAAGAGAAAGTCACTCTAGAGAATTGTCAAAGTCTTCCAAGGGATAAAAGGATAAAAGGGATAGTCTAAGAATACGAAGCACATCACTATTCACATTACTTGCAACATACATTGGGTCGCATTATCTACCCTATAATGTACCCCTAGTGTATCTTTGTTTAAGAGATCACACAAGGATATTGAATTAGGGGAACTTAGAATTCACACGTCCTTGTCAAGACTTAGAAAAATACATGAGGTTTGACACTCGACCAAAAAATGTATTAAAACACTTTGAATTGGGCTTCAGTGCAAGGTTTGATCCACGAAGGAAATAGAGCCAACCTTACTGGACACAGGTGATTTCATTCTTTTGGTTATCTGAAAATGCTTTCATAAAGCCCATGCTACAAGTGTCTATGATGTTACCAGTTATAGGCTCAAATTAAAGGTGGATGCAAAAGTTGTGCAATCCCTAACGAAACAAAAATTTTATGGCTCATTTGGTTAGTGAAATTTAAAGGGTAGATGAAGTTGCATAGATCCCACTAATTCATAGGTCCAAGACCATGGTACATAACCATTAGTAAAGGCATACCACATTGCATGTAGAGTTGTATGGTCCTACACATGGGTTCATTTTACTATTTCTCAAAATAGGACACTGAAGCATTTATCATAGATACATAGACAACTGCATTGCTTATTCCTATTCTGAACTACCTAGATCAGATCCTTGTACCACTGCATTGCAGACTAACGCATTATTATTCTTTGTGTGTTTTAAGGTTATCATCATTTATTCCCCCATAATTACAAGTCATTAATGATTCTATAATGAATGTGCATGGTTAAAAATATTAATTATTCATAATAATAATCCTGATAACCAATTCTTTAATCTCTTTAGTAATTCACTACTTTCATACATAACTAATTAGGACATGGTTAAAACATTTGGTGAAACTTACATTCTTAATTGAATATGAAACGTTCTTCCAATACTTTGTTTCCATTGGGTTTAATTTGCATATTTGTGTATGTTTTTCTTTTATGCCCTTCCAGTGTAGTGATAGGCTTAACCATTAACCTATAAATCATATTGAGATTTTTCTGCTTACTCACAAGCATTGAGTCTTTATAGCTTCATGTTCTTCCCATATGCACAAAATTTGTCTTTTCCTTGATCTTAATGCTCATTAGGTCCCTTATGACACTATTGACACACAATGAACATCACTTTGAATATTACAAAGATGAGGATGGTGGCGTGGATCCTAAACAAGTTGGAATTCTCTTTAGTTTTTTATCACAACTCCAAGATAACCCTAATCATATTAATTATATTAGTAAGTTCTTTCTCACTGTTAAAATATCCCATTATCAACAACACTCTAATAAAATGATCCTTTTGGGGTGTCTCAACCCACCTCTTCTACTCTAGTTACATATATTATTCAAACATTGACGGTACCTATATCTTTGGGGGCAACTAGTGCCCAACCTCAGCACTATTAAAATGTTTATGACTATGTCAACTTCTATTCCTATATCTCCTCTATACACCCATAGTGGTTTGTATGTTTCTTTTTCTAGCATATAAGCTCTTGAAACCCTTGTTCCTGATTTACAAGCTCAAATATTTCAATTGTAACAAAGTTCCTCTATGTATACTCATAACATGGATTCTACTTAATCACTTCATAAGCCACTTACACCTAAGGTGGATTTTTATCCCTTTCTTATGGGTTTTATTGCACCTAATATTCCTATTTTTGATGGTAAAGGTGATCAAGAAGAACGCCTTCAAGATTTTTATGTCACTTTCTTGGTTTATGCTTACAATGACATGTGACTTACCAAACTCTTTCCTAAAAATCTTGAAGGAATTTATATTACAATGGGTTTTATGATCTTCCCATGCATTTAATTTGAGCTTTTACCTCTCCAAAAAATCAATTCCTCACACAAATTTGTCTCAATATTGGGGAAAACAATTATGCTCAAACCTCTTGACAATTCTTCAAATGTCTAAGATTGTGACAAGGTTCTAATCAACACATCAATGATTATGTTTTACATTACAAGACCACACTTATAAAGATGAACAATATTACAGCTAATAATGAGATTCAAGATTTATTCACACAACCTTATTTCTCCTTTGCAAGAATTCAATTATCTTCAAAAAATTGCACTCATTTGATCATCTATGTCATACATTAAAAGAGCCAGAGCTTTAATATCCTTCTCATACATAAGTTCAAATATATCATCAATGTTCCCAATGCATATAATTCTATGTCTCAAGGAAAACCTAATGACAACTCTAAGACAATAGTGCTTAAAGCTATTGTTAATGTTGTACCTCAACCCACGAATCTTTAATTACAATATCCTTGATGGAAATTCACATGATTTCCTTGTACACCTCACTTAGTGATTAAAAAATTGCATGAGAGAAACCTTATATCTCTCCCTCCCCCACTTGATTGAGGTTGATTTTGCAATTAATCCTCGTGAAATTATCATAGATATGTTGGACATTCTATTGATCAATGTGTTAAACTTGATCATGTGATACAATATCTTATTGATGTTAATGCAATTGAAGGGACATTGGCACTAAACAATCTAAGCCTACTAATGATAATGCAAAGATTAAAAATAATAAATGATCCACTTCATGATCGAAACAATGATAATTATATAATAAAAAGTGCATTGTGTTCATCATCTTATACCTTCCCCCTCCTTATGAGCATCCATTTAATGTTATAGTTAACACTTTTACTAATATGCCACCTACTCAACCCATTATTAATTTTGATGATATTGATATGGTTTATGATATTGTTTCTTATACACTATACATTGTTGTTTTCATTAGTCAACATTCTATACATAGTGTGTTGATTGAAGTTAGTGTTAAACATAATATGTGCACTTTTAATTTGTTTCGTTATCTTGGGTATAATTTCAAAGAAATCAATTTTGATACTAAGGAAAACCTTGGAAATTCCGTTATCCCTCTTGCAATTGATGATATTACTATGGATATTCCATTTTAAGTTATTAATTCTCTAGGATCATGTGATATGCATCTCAGTATTTCCCTTAGATGTTAAGGCTATACCATATATCATGCGTCAACATGTTTCAAATGCATCCACAGTCAACAAATTGTTACAATCAAATTTATCCAATATGAGGCCCCAATACCTATGTTACTTAGTTAAAACATTTATGGTTGGTACTTCTGCATCTACACATACATTTCTTCTAGAAACTCTTTATCTCCTAGGTCTCCTACGAAGTCTATTATTACACATCATTTTGCTAGTGGAATCTTTATGTTCTTGTGCCTCTATTTCGGGTTTCCAATCACACAATGCTTCTATTCAGTGGCTCTTTATCTCCCAAGCCACCTTCTAGGTATGTTATTGCACATGCTTCTCACTAGTGTCTCTCTACTTCCTCGGCCTCTTACTAAGAATTTTAGGGAACGCGATTCTCTTCATAATTTTCATATCATATGTCTTCTTTGACACATACTATGACTACTACACAATTTATATAGGATTATCCTTATTATACCATAACATATTGGAGGACCAAGCCTCATTCACCTTATGAGTCCACCCTTCCTCCTATTGAAGCCCTCGTTGGGTAGCTCTTGTACCACCCCCTTCCCTATACATATGTATTTTCAACAAAACAAAAACTTTAAAATAATCTCATATTACAAAAAAATTCAAGAATATTTACACAAGTACACAATAAGGGCTTACACATTACTTGATGTTATAACTCTTTACATATGTTGTTTGTCATATTAGTTTAATCAGATAACATACTTTTACATATACTCTTTGGAAACATGTGTTTGTAAGGTATGTTGAGCTTGATGAAGGACATACATAAATTAATACATGATGATAGAGGTCAGTTTGGTCCCTTCCCTATGATGATGATCATTTGGGGGCATCTCCCACATTCTACAAGTGCTTTAATTTCGTTATAGTTTCTTTTGCTTCCTCATTTTTCTTAGTTTCTTATATTGTATATATGATATCTTTTAGATTAACAATTCTAACATGTGTTCATGAAATGCAAACTTATCATGTTCTATATGTTTTTCACTATTATTTTCTATATTTTATTTATAGATGGCTTTCTTACTTACTTATTTGACTACTTGATTGCTCATTGTATGTGGCATGTGTGCTTTGATTATTTTATGACAATGGGTGTCTCGTGTTTATGGCTATATGCATCTATTTTTTCTACACACTTACTTATTTGTATGCAGCTTGTGTGCATTCACCATGTTTGTCTTGTGACACCATGGGCGTCACGTGTTTACGGCTATATGCATTGATATTATTTTACAAATTATTACTTATGTTGATTGCATTGACTATTGCTTTGCCTCGGTGTGTTTACTATCTAACACATCATTATAATTACTACTCTTTCTTTTTGCGTGTTGATTTGTATGTTGGGGTGCCCCCATGGGCAACCCCTTTTGTAAGAACATGATCCTAACATTGGCCACTGCTACATACTTTTATGTGATCCAACACATATTATCAAACTTATCCGATATGGGTACACATCGTTTCTTTTGATTCATACACTCAAATGTTTTATCACATGCAACTCAAAAGAGGGGGCATTCATCAAGATATATTCTACATTTGCAACCGGTACATGAAGATTATAAGACACAAATACAAGTTTTTACAATGTACAGATCCTTAGAAATAGTTATAGATATAGAAAAGTGACATAATTCACATTGGTTCAAAATCATAATTCCTCTATTTGGGTTATTATCACCCCATATACTCATCATCTTGCTCCTTTGATGCAATTTATCCTCTGATTTTAAGGCACATTCATATGCCTTGTCCATAGTAGGTACCTAGACTATGGTCATCTCATCCTATAATACCTAGCTTTTGTTTGTTCTCCATCATCTTGAATATCAGTCTGAATTTGAAGCCTCATAAATTACTTAGTATAAGCTTGAATGGATTGATCTCTTTGTCTTAGGTTATGAAATTATCTAAACAATTTTTTGCTAATAATCAAAAGGCAAGAATCGATCTCATAGGAATTTCAGCATCTTGGGTCATAGCCTAATTTTTTTCTTTCCTTGTCTTCTCTTGGAACTCTACAAATTTTCCCAATATAGAGAAAAACGAGACTTCAATTTGGACGTTGGAATTTTTACCTTTTTAAACTCATATTCCCCAATACTTTACATCTCAAAGTAAGGCTCCAACTCTTGAATCTAGTCTAGGAACAAATCCAAGTTGAATTCACCTTTAAATCCTGAAATATACACTTTCACCTTGGAGCCTTGTTTGAATATGGCTTCAATGCGCCTCTCCACAGGGTTTTCTACGCTAGCTACATTTTTAAGCGCTCTTGTTCTTCTTCAAAATAATTCATACACAATCTATTTTTAAATGGATTTTAATCTTCTAAGTCACTCATCAACATTATTTCTCCGAAAGCCTAGCATTTCTCCTACCTATTCGTCCCCAGTGCATACAGATTCCCCTCTGGATCATCATTGCTTGATCTAATACCAAAATGGTGTAGACAATCGTTTAATTCCACAACTGATAAACACACAAATTTGTATACAAAGGATTAGACGAAACAAAAAATAAAAAATAATTGAATGTGAATCTCCTTGTTGTGAACAACATATACAAACCAATGTTTTATTTATCAAAAAATGAAATTACATCAATAGTCCTTTAATATTCTCTGTCCTCTCCCCCTCACTTGTGCTATTTTTCACATCCTTTTAAAAATTAACTAAAAAATAAACTCCTAAATAAACTTACTAATTCTAAAAATAACTCATACAAGACAAATTGCTCTTTCAATAACTCCACAAGGCCAAAGTAATTAGGAAAAATACATTCATTAGTGAACAACCTTCTAATAAAAACTCCATGAAAGACTCATATTTAGCACCTACTACTAACAACTATTAATAATGAGTAACATCATTTCTTCAAAATGAAGAACCCTTCATATGAACGCAACCATTGACAACTTAAATATTTTATCTCATTGATAGATCTCAATTCTGCATCTATCTTAGATTTGTTGCACAAATATATTCAATGGAAGTTATACATTAATAGTTATGAGTTTAAAAGCCCACCGCCTTTAATTGTGAAACATAAAGTTATACATGAAGCAGTTTCATGACGCTGATAATTTATTGAATGCTAAGAATCTACGTTGTGCTGCATTGTGAGATTAGTCCAGTCACATCACATTAATAACCAACACTTGTATTGCACACCTTGGGGTATTTATAGGTGGCCGCCACTGCACATATATAGTAGCATTCATTGCATCCAAAATTGCATACACCCTTCTTGTTTATGTATACATATATAGGTAAGATTGAATTCGCATGCAGGGATCAAAATTGAGCCTGTCCAAGCCCATCCTAGGGGCTCAAACCCGTTAGAGAAGTGTTATCCGAAAATTGCTTGTAAAAAAAATTCAGAAAGTTAAATTTACATGGCATTTTTGAAGTGCATTTTATTAATAAAAGTGTCCAAAAGAAGGGTTGGGTATAAAAATGCCCATCAACTACAACAAGAAATCTACAGGAATATAATTTATAAAGACAACTTGGTACTTAGTAGTTGGTTATTAAATATAAATCCCATCACTTCTTCAGTTGTTGGCAGCCCACCTCCATTTAATAGCAAATCTATAAAAAAAATTCAAAAAATCAAATCAATAACCCACAGCTGCTGACATTAATGGAAGCTAAGACTTTTACCTGGTCTCCAGATCACTGATTCACTATTTCATTAATTAGGATATCCACAAGAATCAATTTAAAAGACATGAATATTTGTTCAAGAGTAAGGGACGTGCAGTGTGCTCCAAAGTCCAGGGGTGAAAAAGAGGGGCAACTGGAAAGTTTGTGAGTGCAAGACATAGGGGAATTTGGAAATGGAATTCCTAGAAGGCGTTGTTGCTGACTTCTAAAACCCATGGCACAAAAAAATGAATGCGTAGATGGAGATTGCAATGTTGGTCAAGTGTATGTGTTTGTAATGGAACTATGATTCATGTTAGACACAAAAACTTACCTTTCTTTCATTCCATGCAACTACTGCATAATCTCAAGCACTTTAAAAAGCATCAAATTGATATTTTGAAATGATTACTTAGTCTAAGAAATTGATTTCTCGCATAGGAATCCACAGGAATTACTTACAAATTACAGTTTAAAAGCATGTGCATTCTCTTACTATGAACTTGGACTACATTAGATAAACAATATAAAGATAAATTTCACCAAATATTAATACTAAAACCAACCATGCAATAATTCTTTTGGTTACTAATAAATTGAAATGTATTGGATTAAGAAGATCTTCAGTGGAAACCTTAAAAATATCTAAAGATTTACACTTGATTGATCATCTTCAAACTATTCATTCCATCTTCCTCAACCTAGTTGCTACTTGCTACAGAAGTGTTAGATACAATATTTTCACATTTCTATCTTTTGTGTAATGCATAAGTATTGCTTACTCAATCGTTAGACATTTACTTTAGCCATTTATATACAAAATATTGTTCCCAAATTCCTCCTAAAAAACCTCCCAAACTTGAATTGTTATCTTGTCCTGAGACACTACATTGGTGAACCGTGACATATCCTTGGAATTCTAGGTTCTTCAAAAATATCCAATGCTTGTTCGCACTTTCGCAGGATGTGTCATTTGCCAATTTTTATCCATATGCATTATTGATCTAGCTGCTCAATGTTGGCTCTATGACTATGATGTCTGTCTTGAATTGGGAACCACTCATCCATCTTCTTCACAGACCAATGAAAAGTATGTTTATATTTGCATAGTCAGCTGTGTTGCCCCTAGAAAGTCCTCTTATCCAACATTTTGCATTTGAATATGCTATCAGGGATAAAAAAAATGTTCTTAATTTTTAGGACATGTTGACTAGATTTTCTCTTGTCATATGAAGTGTAAATTTTTATATTTCTTTTCATCATGGAAGGGCTACTTAAAAATGAGCCCTGCAATATAAATTTTTGACTAGCTCTTCAAATTTGATCCCTGATGAGAAGTAGAAAATGGTTTTGATTTTTATGAATAAAACTTTAGAAAGGTGTTTTATTTATTTCTTTAACCAAAAAAAAGGTGCCACTTTATACATTCGTGAGAATATTGGTTTTTATCTAAATCACACAAGTCTTCTAACATTTTAGATATTGGTTTTTATTAAAATCACCTAAGTCGTTTTGTAAATTTAATCAATAGTAATTTCTTCAAAAAATTAATGAATTTTTTTTTAAAATTCAAATTTATTTAAATTTTTTAAAATCAATTTAAAAATAGATAAATTGAAATATCTTTATATTTTAATATGGTCTTCATTCCAATATATATTTTTTACCATATACAACAATTTTTAATATTTAATTGTAAACCATACCTGACTATCTTAAATTATTTAGAGTTTCCTAAGTTGATATAAATATTGAACAAACCCTACTCGAGGGATCTTTTTCATTTCACTAATTTGGAAAATATTTGGTTCTTTTGAATGTATTTTTATTATGTGCTATGTTTTGAAAATTCACTTTAAATAGAATATTTCTCATTTAGGATTTTGTGTAAAATTTAATAGATAATATACTCTTTACTATAGTATGACAATTCTCATTTCATTGTGATTTAGAATATTATTTGTGTAGATATACATTTCATTCACGTGTTGTATTTTTTATTCTAGACAATTTTTCTAAAATCATGAGACGATTTATAGAAGCAACTGTAGACATTTGTTCAACTCGGAATCTAGCGTTGCATGTGCCATTTTCGATACTAGGAGTTAGGATTTGTAAATAGGATATTTCCTGTTGAAACTCTTCTAGCACGTTCATATTTATACGTTAGACTGCGTTTTCGAGAAGGCTTTTAAAGCAACGTAACAAGGGATCTTACAATGTATGTTAAAAACATGCATTGCACGATAATATACTTTATTATAAGAAGTCTCGAATTTAATTGTTTGATATTAATGTAACAACATCATGTCTAATTGATACACACGGTTTGTCGAATAACTCCTTATACCTCTTGACATATTTGACATATATTAAAATAATATAGATATACTAGTATTCAATCATCATCATAATCCATATTTTTAAAACTTTTCTATTCCCCCGCTACAATCAACAAGTAAAGATACATGCGATTAATCGATTAATACTCATATTTATAACTAAGTTTGTCGAGGCCTACATTGAATATTTTATAAAACCAGCTAATAAACCTATAAATCTGCGTTTGTATCCACCATGACCATCACTAAACTAGCAATTGCAAATGAGTTGCAAGTTACGCCGGAGAGGGTTTGACTTTCATTTATGTGTTCCAATATGCTTTGGATGCAATCTGAAGGTGACGTGTAAATGTATTGCATTACAGTTGGGTGTTGTCCATATAAAGGTTGCACACCTTTTTTCCATACGAAGGTTGTAACCAAGATCCATGAACACTATTACGGGTAAGCTGTGGGAAGGAGTGTGCACATGCCTTGTACGCCCGTGTGAAATATTTACTGTGTGACAAAGTTTTTTCTCCTCTTCCTTGCGTGCTATAACATTCTTTGGATACTCTCATTCTTGTATCCATTCAAAAATATTGACAAGATTTGCGTTTGAAGGGAAACACCAGTCCAGGAGCAAAATTGAAACTCGGAAACCCTACCAAGTATCTGATCACACCAAATGCGGAAAAACAAGGAAACAGGGTAATGGTCTTACATCAAAGCAGCAACTCGGGGCTGGATACTTTTAGCAAGATTTTCAAAGCTTCTCGCCAGATCAATTCCATCTAGAGCTAGGTGGAACTGCCCATCTCCTTTGTTTGCCATTTCCTCCAGGATACTCTGTGCAGGGTCATTTCCGAACATTCAACAAAGAATAGTAAACAGTGTAGGGTAGGAAAATGCATTTTATCAACTATAGAGATATGATGTATGGCGTGTGTTGTCTGTTTAAGAGTAGGGGCGGTGTTCGGAATGTAATCATGGTGGGATAAATGTCATGGGAAAGCAAAAGACATTCCTACAATGTACAATGTGGAAGATATTCACAGAACACAAAATTTTTCATGCACATTCAAAGTAAAGTAGGAAACATATGTACAAAGAATACAATGTATATCTCATGAAAGACACTTTACAAAACTTCTTTAGGGGGTTATAAAATGGAACAAGTACAACATATTTATGTGAGAATAGGATTTTTGAGTCTGCCCTTCGAAAAGAGGTTTCTATGGGTTAGCAAAAAAAAGTTGGGTGTATGTATGAGTTTTGCAAAGTTGTAGTAGGGGTGAGGCAGGTGCTAAAATTAGAGCGACGCAAGGTAAGCATTGAATGCGTCTCTAATGTATTGTTCCTCGCCACTAGAGTAGTACTGGTCATAGCCTAACGCACGAAGGAAAGTATACAATGCTTTAAGGTGAAGGTACGTTGCATCTACCTTGTGCATCATGTCTAACACAATGGTTAAATCACTATCGATAACCATCGCTGATGGGATTAGAGACTCTGATATCCTACTGGAAATGGTTGAGCATGTTTTTGCAACAGAAGTAGCCAAAGAATGCACATAAGTTGTAAGCGGTGGTTGGACGTTATGTATTGAGCTCTGGTCGGTGGCTGCCTGAGTTGCATACGAACGAGGGGACCCATTTGAAGCTACCAGATCAATAGGAGGGCTCCCACCAATGGCACCAGAGCTATCATCGGATATCGTGATAATGGTTGGACTTGCATTTGGAGTGGCCATAGCACCTGAAAATAGCAAGCAATTTTGTTTAATATAAAACATGTTTCTACTGACAATTAGATAAATACATAGACATATATATGTTAAAAAGACATGATAGAAAGACAATAAACCCTATTTTGAAGCTCTTATATTGGCACAAGTTAGGAGTATGCTAAAAAAGATGAACCGATTAAAGTGGATACCTATTGGTTGCATTTGGCAAGACAACATAAATGTTTTGTAAGGGCAACCCATTGTTTTGCATATCCCACATTCATTGCAATCCATTAGGCCATATATCTTTCAAGCATTTTGCCAAACATTCACATGCTTCCACGTTATGGAATATATATAGATGAACATCTACTTTTTTAAATTTTATTATCAATGAAACTTTAAAGATTCGTTTTTAAATATATATTATTATTTTATAAGTTATTTTTTATATAGATTAATCTTTTTGATCGTGCACTGCTTAACACTCAAAATCCCTTAAATGTAATAAACCCCTTTATGCCACAAAACAAAATAAATATTTAAATAATATTTTTCAATAATTCTGATAAAGCTTTAACACAAAAAATAATAATACAAGGCAACCGATTGCACTATTGAGTCCTTTCCACCATTCATTTACAATAATTTTATTTTTTGCTGTAATTCCAAAGAGTGTTTTAATGCTTCTCATAAACTTTAATGTTATTTCTGGCTCTAGGAATTGATTGGTGTAGCATTGAATTTCATAAAAGAAGTATTGAATCTCTGAAATAAATATTCACCATTTATTTTAAACAATTTTAAAAATTATAAACTATAAGCAAATGAGAAATAAACCTAGAGCAATAAATGAGAAATATATACCCTATTTCCTAATAAGTTAATAACATATTCTAAGACGATCATGATTCACCCAATCGGGTAGGACCCCGTGCACTTCTATGTGTTATACGCACGTCTCACGAGATCACATGCGGACAGGTTGCAACCGTCGCTGTAGCGCACAGTGGACGATGAACTGTGGTGTCAACATCAGGAGTGAGGTTAGAACTCGAAGACTACATGTTAAATATGCATTTAGAGGTTCATAACATAAAAATATCTTTGAAGATTTGAGCAGAGCAAATATCTAAAGCCATATTAAGAGCTTCCAACAGAACAGGATCTTCTGAAGAGGAATTAGCCGATGGGTGCAGGGAAAAACTCGAGGTGAGGATCAAGGGGAGGGATCTAACGTGGATCGAACCATCGATGCCATGATTTTGGAATGGACCAAGCTCCTGGTTTTTCAAGCGGGTTACTTTGTGTTTCTGTTCGCCTTTCTTTGGTTTCGATGGCGGCTGTGGTATACACGGTGACCTGCATATAATTGGGTGAGCAGAGTTTAATTGAAAATGGGTTTATGGATTTCAGGCTGAGCAGAAATGGGTTGATTGGTGATTGCTTTGAATATTCCCCAATAGATATGCCTCACATTGACTCTGAGACTAAACTTGGGCTACTCTCTAAGGAGGTGATGCCTACTTTTTCACCAATAAATCAAAGCTCAGAGAATTGCACTCAAAATTCTAAGTTTGAAATCGATGTGAGCTGTGAAGAGGACGACATGGGTATGAGTGAAGTGGATGATATGTTATGCTGGGATGAAGTTTTCACTGATGAAACCCAATTCCTAGATTACAATGGCCTTTCAGAAATGTCTGAGATTGCCAAATCTCTGGAATCGAATTGAAGAAGATGATGTATGGTTATAGAATTTGAAGTGATTTAGTAAGGGTGCCCTGTTTTTTTTTCTTTGGAGTAGCCTTGTTGTTCCTTTGAATCTAGTGGGAGGTTCATCCCCTTCTTTGTCACTGCTTATATGTGTGTTCGATCGAGTAAATAGTGCAGATATGTCTATGTCTTATCTGTACTAAATAATAAAGAAATTTAATAAATTCTGGGATGTAGTTGGGTTAAAGACAATAAAAGAGTGTATGGTTTTAGTGTAGGAGACAGACACATGACATCCATGCAAAGTTGGAGAGTTGTAGAGCAGGGCATGGACATACATTGAAGCGGATGATCAATGAAACCTGTAGTATGCAAGATAGCAATGATGCAGTATGATAGGCAGAGGCATCAACAACAAGATGACAAATAGAAATGGCGGATTCAAGAGGAGCAGGAAAAAATAACAGCAATATCAGTTGTAAAAGAATGCATTTGTTTACAATACAAATCTAGGCAGATATAAAACAATAAACTACAATTATGAAAGTAAGTAAACATGCCAAATTTTATGCATACCGTAGAAGTAGATGATCTGGGGTGAGTAACACAGAGGAGCAGGCTTACTAAGATGGTGGTGTAGGATAAAATGCAGATGGGTGGGGTATTTATAGGGGAATGTAGATATTTTACATAGTTAATGTGAGAACTGTTGCAATAGCTGAGAATTAATGTAGGTTCATATTCAGAGTTGGTAAAAGAAAATCAAATAAAATTTTACCATTGCTTGTAATGAGACGAGACAAGCATTAATAAGTAATGGACAGGTTGGTTCCTACAAACAATGTTTCAGTCCAAAGAAAATAATACCCTGTCCAAACAAACTTCCGGTGAAAAATTACTACTAGAATTTGACAGTTTCCAGCAAGGGGAACACCAAATTGGACACCTTCCGGTGAATAATGATTCTAACAAATCCTTATACTCTTTCACTCCATTTATTTTCCAAAGCTTTAATAAAAAGCCAATATTGGGCACATCCATTCATTGCATTCCATGAAATTGTAACAATCCATGTACTTACTGTAAGCTTCAAAATTTTCGATAAATATTTACGGTGACGAGTTTTTATCCCAGTTATAACATAGAGGATATCATGTATCCACTCAAAAATATTGACAAGATTTGCGTTTGAAGGGAAACACCAGACCAGGAGCAAAATTGAAACTCGGAAACCCTACCAAGTATCTGATCACACCAAATGCGGAAAAACAAGGAAACAGAGTAATGGTCTTACATCAAAGCAGCAACTCGGGGCTGGATACTTTTAGCAAGATTTTCAAAGCTTCTCGCCAGATCAATTCCATCTAGAGTTAGCTGAAACTGCCCATCTCCTTTGTTTGCCATTTCCTCCAGGATACTCTGTGCAGGGTCATTTCCGAACATTATCGTATGAAGTACCATCCTAGGCTCCTGTGACTTCATTCTCTCTACACAACAAACAGGATTACCTCTCTCATTGTTTCCGCCATCGCTCAAGAAGATCACAACTGGTATTTTCATATGTACGCTCGGGTCTCTTGCTGCTTTTACCATTAATTGTTCTGCACTCCACAGTCCAGATGAAAAGGCTGTTCCTCCGCGAGATTGATGAGGAAGAAGACGATCCACAACACCATCTTCCATATCTTGTATCTCGACAGCTACGGTTGCAGATTCATTGAATAGAACTACAGATATAGAATCATCGGAAACGGTTATCTGACGGGTTATTATAAATCTCAGAATGGCCTCATATACACAGCCAAGCCTAGAATTATGCCTTGCAAACCTGACCATTGTTGGGGTTATATCTGAGGTCCCCATAGAACCCGATTTATCGATGACAAAAATTACATGAATAGGAACGATAATAGAATGACTGCAGGCAAAGTGATGGCCATCGTCACTCACATAACCTGTAGAGCCTGCATTTTGTTGGGTTCTTGTAATAGGCGAGTGCCATAGCTGCTTTGTGCAATAAGAAACCCCCCCCCAGAATCTGCATTAATATGCTCCTCAAAATTGCACCGATGACTGCAACGGCTGAATTCTTGACGCTCCTCCTGTGTACAAGGATCAACAAATCTAACATATTTCCAGTAGGTGTCGTGAGTCATTCCATCCTTCGGAACATCGACGTCCGGCCCGTATTTGACAGTTTCATGCCTGGAACCATCATAGAGATTGCTGGTGCACATCTTTGGACAAGGAACCAAATGGATATGGCCTCGATCCTGTTTCCTGCAATACATGTGGCACATCTCTGCTTCACCTTTCTCTCCCCATTTGTACTTGCGATCCTGAATATCGATGTCTTCCTCCTCTGAAATGAATCTCACATTCCTCATGTTTCCGTGCACAGTATCGTGCAAGCCATGGTGATCTAATGGAAGTCGACAGAAGTAGCCACAAGCTTGGCACCTCGTGTCACAATGTGCACGGCATTTTCATTTTTTGTGTGCACATGAGGTCCTTGATGGCTCCTTTGAAAGCGAGGAATAGGAATGCAGCAGCCTTTGCGTAGCCCATTTTGTTCTGAAACGTGTTCATACTCAAAAGATCCCCTTTGTCCCTGAAAGATGCGGTTTTGTCTCACTAGCTCTGTAAATATTTCACAAATTCCAGGCATTTCACAACTCTCGGCGCAGGCGTGCTCATTCCCACATAAATGCTCTGCTCCTGCAACCAGGTCATGGAAATGGTCTTTCACTCCACATGACCTGCTGCAACCTTTTATAGTGCACTTTCTTTGGCAATATACTTCATGACACTGATGTTTTTCATGTTCAGACTCAATGGTCCTGATACAGGGATTTTTGCAGCTTGGAAGAGAACATGTCATCTTGCAGACGTGTATGGAGGAATCGCACTTGTGTCGCCCAACATGGTCAGGTTGGAGAGAGCACAACTCATTACAATTCGATGAAAGATTATATAGATCACAGATCTCCCGGCATGTGTGATTTCTCTCTTTGCAATGGTGAGGGCCTTCGTGCCCTGCAAAATTCCTGCATAAGTTGAAGGTGTCGTCTTCTCGAACACAATAAGTGCATCTTTCTGTACACGAGTGTGTACCCTTGCAAGAATGGTCTTGATCGTGGCCTTTTTCAAGAACACATCTCCAAAAGCACTCAGAACATTTACAGCCACAAACGGAGAGATTTTGTTTTGTTTCTCCAAGAGCTACATTGGCCTCTAATTGTAATTTTATCACCTCCTCATCATCACTAAATTCTGTCGTGTTTGTGCTTATCCACTCTTGAACTCTAGCCCGCCTCCTCTCTGCGATTGCCTCAAGGAATTTCTCAAACAATATAGAATGCCACGATTCTCCATTGTTTCCCTTCCTAGGCAAAACAGACTCCAGTCTTGACCTGAGTTGAGACAAAACATCACTGATACCATTCTTGGAAGATGCCAAACTCAAGCCGGTATCTGAAACGTTGGATGACAAATCCCCAACAACAGTTGGCAAATCTGGAACCTCTTCCTGTGTATCGAAATTAACCAGTGTCTGTGCTTCATTTGCATTTGTGACAGAGAGGCATCCCTTACAAATGGCATCCATGAGATTTCTCCTTATAATATCAACTATCACAGCCACGCGCTTAGTATCGATTGGAGACCAATCTTTGGCTGCAATTTGAGAAATGATGAGTTTCAGATCTCTGGAGAAGGTAGAACCATTATCATAGGTATAATCGATTTTATTAACTGTTTGTGCTAGTTCACTTAAGCTCTGCTGATAGTATTCGCATCTGTTGTAAGGAGCCATAGTTGCGATCTCCGCCTTCCCACCATACATTTTTACAATGAAATATTCTTTGGATTTACTGCATATTTGATAAAATTTCTCATCAAATTCTTGTATGAGGTCCTCTACGTCAGATGCATCCACATCCTTGATGGCGATGTAGAAGAGACCTTTGAAAAACTTTTTGTCGTGCTCCACTAAATTGATCCCGCTCTGGAAGCGGCTGAAAGCAGATTCTGTATCCTTATCTAAGTGAAAATCCTGTTGCACCGAAGAAAATTAATAATTTTCAAATATGGATTCACCACCAGTTCTGAACAAGGCCTTAAATCTAAATCTAGTTCTAAATCAAATGAGAGTGTGTGACTTAGACTACTTACCTTTTTGTTAAATATTGTGAGATTGCTGACAGCAGCGTTGAGAACAGAAAGAAGCATATCCTCTTGCTCACTTCGCTCAAAACTGCCCAGTCCCTGGAAGTCTAAGAGAACATACAGACACCTGCCATCACCCTCACCATCTCCTGCCCTTGCTGTAATGGTCATCCAAACGCCATCAGTGCACCTGCCGCCGGCAACATCGAGGAAAGACCCTGATAGATGATTCAACAAATAAGATTTACCGCTGCTTTGTTTTCCCATGGAGGATATAACCTTAATTTTCCCCTTCTAACTGTTAAGAACAGCATCATAAAACCCAAACCGTATTAGATTTGCCAGAGACACGCTGTCCCCGTAGCTAACAGTAGGGGGGATTTGAAGGCCATCCCTCAATGCAACCATTCCATTCTTCTCTGCACGAGCTATTTGAATTGGAACAAGGCAAACGAGCTTACGAACCCAAATTCCCATTTTCATCCTGACATTGTCATCTATGGGAAGTGAATGACAGCAGCGAGGTGTTGTTGCCCACATTTCTAAATTTTCCAACTGAAACTGAACCTTCATATTTGAAAAATCTCTCTCTCTTCTTTCCTTAAGTTGTAGAATGAGTCCTTTTAAATACCTGATGCATGCCTCGCCATTGTCGGTGTCCGTGCTGCTTTCTAGTATCACTTTGAAGGTAACGTTCTTCTTATCTCCTTGGAAGAGTGCAGGAGTTGTTGCAAACTTGTCAAAGATGTGGTATATGTATCCTAAATAGGGGCACTGTGACCCAATTTCTGTTTCTTCTGGTTTCCGCTCATGAACATACTTCACAACTTCCTTGGCCAATATAGTTTTCAGGACACGAGAGGTAAGAAAACCAGGGCGGTCTACAGGACTATTTAGTACAAGGTGACACTGTGGTCCAAAGAAAGTAATTTTCAGCTCGAGTTGCTCCAAATTAGAACACAGGGCACCACTGATATCTATATTTTCATTCAGGTGAATGGTTTTCAAGTGGTTCATAATATCACCCAAAACGTAAATTTCCAATGTGACCCCGCGGCATGTCCCCTTTCTTTCGATCTCAACATCAACTGAAGATTGGAATTCCCTGAAGGCAAAGAAAAAAAAACCATCGACTGAAATGTATGCTTTAGCGAGAGGACCCGGCCAAGGCAGTGAGAACTGTTTTGCCTTGATCATCATTGGTTTCTCATGAATTTCCACCACTCTCACGGTGTTGGTGTCGTCAACTAACAGTAACTCCATTCTTCCAGGAATCAAACGCATCCATGTAATGAACTTGCTGCCTATATATAATTCCAAACAAACATCTACTCCAGTCCAGTAGACTTTTTGAAATAACTCATCAAATTTGTATATCTTAATCTTAGATTGATTTTGGTCGTATAAAGCAATGATCGGGTTAGCTCATCTAGAGATAACAAATCAAATCCCCTCTTAAACTCATACAGAGGATTCATATTGTTTATGCTGACACCTATGCGTGGAGAAGAGAAGAGATAGAGGCAGGAATCTCTGAAGTTGTGAATAAAAACGATCAACTCCCCAGACTTGAGGAATACAACTTTAACCAAACTTTCAACGTCGGGATTGATGGCTACCAATTCAACTGAATCGCCGCAAGTAGGGAGAATTGGATGCCCCGGACTGCTGATTGATTCGATCATGTCCTTTTTCATTGCATTCAGCTCACATGCTTTCCATACAACGTCCAAGTGGCGCTCCTCGACGGAAATTTTCAGTTCTACTTGATCTTCTATCGTTTGTTTCACAGCTTTCTCGGAAATTCTATCGTTTGTTTCACAGCTTTCTCCGCCGAGAAAAAGCACAACATGACTGCAAAAGTCCGGAAGAACTTTGAGAGAGCTTCTCTCAAACCCTTCTGTTTGTATAGCCGACTCACTGTCTCTGTTCTTGAAAGAGCTCTTCCACTCACGATATGTCGCATACTCCCCTGGATAACAACATTCGAGGAGATTAACAAAGTGCTTATTACTTAGGTTAGAGTAAGCGATATTCGACACCAGGGACCAATCATCAAGCACACTCCGAAGCTCACAAGTTCTCATAGATATTTTTTCTGTTAATGGAGTTTTAGGAGAAGCTCTGTGCTGATCTGTTGTCAGGAAACAACATCGGTAATATCCTTCGCAGAATACGACACTATTATTAAAATTTACAGCAGCCCTACTTGCATTCGGCGACAATTGCTGAGCGTTAACTGGTGCTTGAATGCTTACTTTAAATCCAGACAAGAGCTCCATGTCATTCTCGGAGTTCCTCTCCCTGGTTACTCGAATTTTTCTTGTACGCTTGGCTTTAAAGCAAGCGTTTGTGACAGAATCAGCTAAAGCGTCGAAGGGATAGCTCCCTTGTACGCAAACATACACGCAATGGCAGAGCTCAACCAGGTATCTAATGAAATTACATGACATGTCTTTTCTAGAGGCTTCCTTGAAATGCTCACCTTCGTGCCAGTAGAATACAAGCAAGAGACCACCTGCCTCTTGTGGAACGCGGACGTAGAATCCAGGCTCAAACCCTGTACCCTCCTCCATCTGTGCAAGAACCGATTCCTCAAGCAGACATTCCTTGCGGAAGATCTTTATCATCGTCTTTTTATCTCCATAACACCCCACAGCAGGCAAAGATAGCTGGCTTAACGCATTGAAGTTTATACGGGTTCGCGGTGGATTACCTGAGTAAGCAGAAGCTGATGCGGACACAAGCTTATTACACAGACCCAGAATTTCATCTTCTAAAAGCTGCACCTTTTCTACAAAGCTGTAATCTTGCTTGTCCGGGACGATACGCATCACCCTAAACAGAGTCTTTACTTCCGAGACCGCCGCCACCTCTTCGTTACACTTAGGTGAAGGCTCCTTCTCATCCATGGTAGTGGAAATTCCTGTACTCATATTCCTTGAAAATAAGGCGTGGATTGGACAAGCGACGCAGGTAAGACGAAATGAAGTCCCACAGCTGCAGGCACAAACTCGGAACGAAGAACCAGTAATGTGAGCTCTAATTTAGAATCGAACACAGTTACAGAAACTATTTAATTAGCTCAAAAGTCGACTGTCGGTGGTCTTGGTATTAAAGTAAATAAATGCTTTTGCGTATAAATAATTGTTTTTTTTACTAATTATTCTATATTTATTATATCTTTTTTGTTTTGCATAAGCACATTGATGCTTAATTCATGTTCTGCCAAGTGCCAACGATTTCACCAAAGATTTGAGACTCCACGTATGTCTCTTTTCAAATTCCAGGAAAGATTTGTGAATGCATGGATTGGATTTGATTGGATTGGATTAAATGTGCCGCCTAATGATGCGTATCTTTTGGGCTTGACTCTTAAGAACCAGTGGAAATTTTACATCACCATCACCATCACCATGCAAATTGAATCTTATGTATACATAAACAACAAGGGTGAATGCAATTTTGGATGCAATGAATGCTACTATACGGTTATTAATGTGATGTGACTGGACTAATCTCACCATGAAGCACAAGGGGATTCTTAGCATTCAATAAATTATCAGCGTCATGCAATGATGCAAATATTCTGCTTCATGTAAGTAAAAATACGTGTTTCCAGGGGTTAAATTTGACGCCTATTTAGACGTTTTTTTTAGCTTTTTAACTGTAAAAAACAGCCGAATTATATTCAGGGCCGTATCCAAGGATGGGTAAATTAATTTAGAAATTGTCGTGTGTGTGTGTGTTTAACTGTCTTCATTCTTAATTGCAGCTATGTAGTATGCTAGCGGCTACCCTCCACTTAATTTGCACCAATGTATGGTGCCCCCCTGCCATGGTTCCTATGGGCCATTCCACATGCTCACTCGGAATCTTGACGTCACGCCGGAAACATGCGTGGGGACCACACAACCCATCTTTGTTGACGTGTATGCGGGAGGAAGATTGATTGACGTGGATGGAGTGACCTGGATGCCAGTTGTTTAATTTTGAATTATTAATGTGTGTGCCCCCTCTCCCTCCGCGCCAATGAATCATACGAACCATACCCCCTCCTTTGAATCATTTCTAATCCTGCATCAAGAAATGAGGAGAGGGAAGCCCGAAACAAACCCAGATAACAAGGGGGAAAGAACAAGACCGTAGTTTTTGAGGAAGAAGTCAAAGGAAGGAAGGAGTCCGTTTCAGCGAGCCATAATTATACTATTTGTGGGCTAGAGGAGTTCATTGCAGAGGACATCATTTTTGCTTTTCTCTCCATTATATCGTAAGTTTCAAGTCCCCTATCCCCTCTACCAATGTTCATATCATTTCGTAGATTCATGGTTTCGTAAATTCATGGTCATACCGTAACTGAATGCATCTATCAGTGTTCATATCGATAACTCTATCCCATCTAGTTATCCCATGCCTATAATAAAAAACTGTGCATCCTGATTAATCTCATGACTAACCTGATTTATTTTATCAAAAGTGTATTTGTCATGTTAATGTAAGACAATATAATCACTTGCATGCTTTAAGGCTTGATGTCGCTCAAGGGCCTTACACTTGCTAAAGATCTCCCCACATATTGGACATGCACAAATAGTAGTTATGAGAGAGGAATCCCTTTAAGTGCTCTCAAATGAGTCTACAACAACATGGCATTCGTAACATCCCGAGAATTTGCCCCCTAAGCTCCTCTGAAAGACCCCTAAGCTTCGCAATATGGAATGTATAGGATTTGGTGAAGCCAGAGACCTAGTGTTTGAGCCCATGGAGACTCTGATGTTTTCAACCTAGAAGCTGCTGGGGTCGCCTTCCTCGTTACGATACGCTCAGGTGTGAAATATTCGAATGTCTCGACCACCACAACCTAGAAACTGCAAGATAAGGACTCTGAAGGCGAATAATTCTCTAACAAACAATTTTGCTTGTGCCATTGATGTTAGCTTAGATACACGTTGTTTTATGTTTATGGAGATTCGACTCTGATGCAGTCAACAAGTGACCTTCCTCTGCGAAATGTTTGAAAAAATGATTTTTGCTTGCATGTTGAATTCACACCTAATTATACTGTGAATAATCAAGTTAGAATAAGTTTGATGAGCCAGTATATGGTTCGAACCCGTAACTAGCAAGTAGTCCCTTAGTTAACTTAGTATGTGGTTTGAACCCGTAACTACAAGATATATATTATATTAGTTTCTCCCCCAATGAATATGACATACTGTAATTTTAGATCAAACTACAAGCCAAAGTAACATAATAACCTTCTTCGTTCATTCGATTCAATCAAAAAATGCATACATATAGGGAGATGAGCTTCTATAATTAAGGATTCCATAATGACATCCTAAACCTTATCACTTGACATAAACTAGTTGAACCAACTCAACAAAAAAATGCTTGTTTATCTCTCCAATTTTATTTTACGTAAATTGTTTAAACAAACCAAACAACTTACACAATACGTTATAATAAACCCACATAAATATATTATGGATCACTAATAATGCGAGTCATTACAAAGTTACTTAGCAAATCTTAGCAATGACAATCATATTTTGTTCTATTTTCTAAAATACTTGGAATAACAAATGACATTAGTTTTTAAGGGTATTCGCAAGACTATGCTGTCAAAAGATATACAATTTTGTATTTCATTAGAACTAATGTTAACACTATTTAAGTGGCATTGGCGCATCACATAAATTGATAAAAGGTTTCTATGCAAGTAGTGATCACAATTTTTTGTCATGGACTGAAGGTTATAACTCCATAGGAATGAATTTCTCGAATGACTATATAGTATTTTGACTAGCTACATGTCCTTAATAACATTTCAATGACACTTAGTATATATGACTTCCCCTTACATTGAACTTCTTCTTGTTATGTTGGAGACCTTAAATGTTTAATTTATAGTTGTAGCATGTATTCAAACAAGGATTTTAGGAACTTAAAGTTTCACTAATTAGTTATTTTGAATATCCCCGCTTCCATTTTTTAACTATTTGCATAGAATGAACATATTCATTACATCATTCAACTTCTAAATTCTATTTTTTCTTTGTTCTTCTCGTATGGAACTACTCTTTATTGTTCTTTATGATTAGTATATAATGTATTTTTAATAAATCTCCACTTATTTGTCTTTCCCATATAGAAATCCCCTATTGGTATAGGTTGGGGGATACTATTATAGACTAAGGAGTCTGGCTTCACACCGTCTACTTCAATTTACTTTTTTAAAAATTATTATTTTAAATAAAACATTCAACTCTTGTGATACACATTTCCCCTTTCTATTACCATTATGCCATGAGATAAATCTAAAGTAAGGAGTTTAATAACCTTATTTTCATATGAGGCATTTGGAAACATCAATTTTGGCACCTTTTAGAAAATTTGGAGTAGAAGCATATATTTAACTATTGTGATACACATTTCCCCTTTCGATTTCCATTATACCACTATAGTCACTTTTATTTGTCATGTTAAAACTCTAAATACCACTTTTAGATTGTTTAATATTCCTAGTCCGCCTCTATAGACATCCTTCCCCTTTGCTCATGATTGGTTAATTTGAGATATGGAAAAGTTTAGGGATATATGTTAGATTTACCTTCAAACCTTCCTCCTTGCTTGAACCTATCCTTCTTGGGAAAAAGGGTCTTTTTCTCTATTTGGTCACTTTTATTAGGTCACCTTAGATGCGACTTTTGGTTTGGATTGTGCAGGAATTTCAATGAAGAGTCTCATATATAAATAATAACCTTAAAGTTTATTTTCATACACTATATACAAGGCACACCTTAGAGATAACTATTCACAAAGACTATACACTTCTTAAATCTTGTAAGAGTATTCCATGAGTTAAAATCTAATATACAATATATACAGGTCTAAATTTTGATGTTGCAAATTATTTTGTGCCAAGAGAAGGATTATCCTAGTGACATTTGATTACTCATAGTTGCATTGATTGAGCATATAATATCAATAGTGTAGTAAATACACTTCACTCATAAGGGAGACGTACATAAGTGATTATTAAATTTCTGATATGTAGTGTGGTGATATCAATCAATAGATATTGGGATATTGATTTGTACTTTACTCTAAAGTTATATCCAAGTATTTGAGTTGTTTGTAGGGTTTGAACCAAGAAAAACAAATATAGAAATACCGCATAATATTGTATATATCCTAAGCAATATTCCCAAGGAGGATAAACAATAGGATTTTCATGCTATATTTGGAGTTTTAGAAATCATTGAGGATCATTATCAATGTCACAGGATAGGTTCATGTTTGAGCCTATTCTAGATAGCATATCAGGTGACCAAGCTTTCTCGATGTTCAAGTGAGTCTACTTTGATCCCATCTTGAGACTTCAAGTTTTCAACACATTCAATCTATATAATAAAATAAGGTAGGGTGTTTCCACACTCACACTTTTACACCTTTTTATCTATATAATGGTGCCCATAAGTGATTCTGTTGTGAAAAGTGCCACAATAAGAGAGGAGTATCATATTATAGAATTTGTAAGAAAGAGTAATTTATTTAACCAAGCACGTTAAAATGTGGAATACATATATTCGCTTGAATGAAACTTATATTCAATATGATAAATAAATTAATTACACATGTGGATAATGAAAGGATAAGGCTAAGAGTACAATATCTTGTGATCATAAGGGGAATGTGTTCTTGTTGATTTATCTAGGCTACTTTGAAATTATCTAGAACTACAAAGTATTTAGTGTTTAATACTGAAGGAATGGTAACCATTTCCTTTCTGGTATACATAAGGGTGGCTACTTTGAAAGTATCTAGAACTACAAAGTATATAATGTTTAATACTTAAGGAATGGTAACCATTCCCTTTCTGGTATACATAAGTGCCTTATTGTTTAAGATTGATACATAGTCCCTAGAGTGTGGTGACAATACATACATATAAATACATATATACATCCATACGTACATACATATATGATAAGCTAACAATTATGATTAATATCGACTACAAGAATATTCACCTTCCTAGCTAGGTAACAATTACTTTTGACATGTGCTATGCTAAGAATATGCTCTGAAAAGGGAGGATCATGGAGTGCTCTAGTTGCAGAATTTCATGACAAGCCAGAAAATACTATAAAGAAAATGATAAAGTGTAGAATTCTTATGAATGTATGTGGCAACTATTTTCATACATAAAAGCAAGGCACGAGTGTTCTAACATGACACAACACTACGAGGTTCTACAAAACATTATAAGAGGTTGTAAAAGATATTAGGGTTGTTAAAGATATGAGGGTTGTGAATCAAGTGTATGGCATACATGGGAGTACACATGGAAATGTACTGAGTATTGATACAACTTTTCAAGGGTCCCCAATTTTTTTTTTATGTTTTATGATACTATTACCTGTTCGTTCAGTTAATTTTGAATATAAATTTCAACTCATACGTTATGGATGATTGAGTTGTTTTTATAGTTTAAGTTATTCCTAATTTTTTAAAGAAAATTTGTAATTTGTTTCATTATTATTTGTATGATGGCATAATAAATGGCTTTGAAATGTAAATTTTTTTTTTTTGATGTTATCTAAATGCATTGGTATTTATTCTTAAAAAATTACATATGAGAGTAAATGCATTGGTATTTATTTTTTGATGTTATTTATTTATCGTGATTATTCCAATTTTATTATTCGTGTACTATTTTGGTTTGATTTAGTAATTTATCTTTGAATAGACATAGTTGCGACTGTTTTTAATTTTTCCGTAGTATAATTAATTGTAAACGTTTAGTAATTTCTTAATATGATTGAGAGAACTTAGTTGTGATAAATGGAATAAAATTAGAGTAAGTTTTATTTTTTTGTACTAATTATATTTGTAGATAATGATAATTTGCATATATAAGAAAATTGTTTTATAGTTATATTTTTTTATGATGCAAGTTGAAGCTATAAAAAATATGTGATATCATACTCCAACTCTCAATTTGGCATATGGGGGCAAGTGCCTCTACAAAGATAGGAATCAATGCGTGCTGAAGGGGCTTGCCCCTTAGGATGCCACATCGATACGCCCAACTATCGTTGCGTGATGAAGGGGCTTGCCCCTTAGGATTCCGCATTGATAGTTGGGTGGTATACTGTGCTGAGTAGAGGTTTTTAAAGTTGCCCGCTAACCTTCCACTCATAAATGCACCCTCCCATAGTATCAAAACCATCCCTTTTGCAATGGATGGTTGTGATATTATGGGAGGGTGCATCTTGGGTGAAGGATATCTATTGGCATTTATTGATACTTGAATTTGTCATGGATATTAGCTTTTTGATGTTGTGATTATTTTATCATATTGGATGACGTATATTAGATTTGACATGTATCATACTAGTTTGCATGTGTGTTATTGTATTCAGTTTGTATTTTGCATGGTAAAAATGAATACACAAACTTAATTCCTCCTAATCCCGTAGGGATAACGTTGACAACTCCCAAATTCCAAAGGGAGGAATGCTTTAGGAAATCCACATTTGTGGTCTATATAGACCATCATCAATAGAATAAGTTTCCCAAACCAAAAATTACAGCCATGGTTAAGGCCCAACTTAATTTGCCAGAAACTTTTGTTATTTATTTATCTAAATTCCACACTATAGGGCCCCATTTGCGAGGGTATGGTCTAGCTTATGACACGATAGAGGATGCCCAAAAGTATGAACTTCCACATAAGCTGAGGAAGATGGGAGTTCTGGTCATAAAACCAGTGATAGATCCAAAAAATTGTGCAAAAAATATTGCACATGGAAGCAGCTCCAAGTTTGCTACTAAAAACAAAAAAAATTAGTTACTGCTTTTATATGTTTTGTTCTAAAAAACTTATGACGTGTTTGAAAAAAAATCTATATAAATATTTATTTTTTGTCGATTGTAGATTCACACCAACTTAAATATATTTCATTTTGTTGTTCGAATATATTCTTGATTCACATGAACTTAAATATTAAATATGTTTTGCATTGGATTAAATATGTTTTCCTTAGTATTAATATTTGTTTCTATGGATTATATTTTTAAAACTACTAATGTTTAGATATTTTATCGCAAGTTTAGATTATTAAAATTCATTTATGTTAAAATTCTATTTAGGTATCAAATGTGTAATGGTAATGTTTTTCTAATTCACTAAGTATGGGTTATGATCATTTGTCCAATTTAGGATTGTATTGGTGCAATTATCATTTCCAATCGTTTATGGTATTCATATGAGCCCCCTTTGATTATTTACTTATTTTTTAAATTATCTTGTGTAGTTCTAAGACTTTTGCTAGGCGAGTGTACTTGACAAGGAACTTAAGTCCAAAAGGTTTTGGTAGACTACATGTTTATCAGAAAAGAGTCCCAATTCTCTTTGAAATTTATCCATGTGACCCTTGGCTACCTTATTCACAATTTTTAATAGTCATATACTAGTTTGTTTATTTGTGTGTATAGAGTGTTCTAATATGAGTTCAACTCATATAGAGATGCACCTGTACCCTACTTAATCTACATAATATAGAAAACCAATATTGTTTGAAAAGGAGTTAATTCTAGAGAATTCGAGTACTCATTGAAGCATGTAATTTTAATACTAGATATACATTACAATGGTTTTTTAGTGAATAAACTATAACAATTATTGGAATGTCGTTCACAATACTATAGGCTATTGATGGACTTGTTAAATATCAAGAAAGATCAGTCTATTTGATAAAATGAAAACCCCAAAACATATTAGTTTTTCCTTATGGTTTAAACTTCAGCATCCCATTTAGGGAAAGCTAAAGAAGTACATTTTACCATTGATGTTTGTATTGAAAAATTCAACTTTGAAGTGTTCATTCTTTTTTTTTATGTTTGCTTACGATATATTTTTGTCCATTGTAAAGGTAATCATGGTTGTCATTTGGAGATTGGAAATTCATGGAGTGTTGAATACCTCCGAAAATCTTGCATGTTCATCGTTCATATCATACGATTCTGATGGAAGCAAGATAGTAGAAAGAGGTACAATTTTTAGAAATGCCACTATGACCTTCCACCACACTGAGTATAGGGTGTTGATATTGGGTCTTGAGGAAGCGATACACCATGATGTTCAGAACATTTGTGTGTTTTCTCACGTTATGCTTGTTGTGAAACCAATGATTGAAATATACCAATGTAACAATGTAAATCTTTCAATTCTTCGAGTTCAAGCGCTAGAGAGTGTATCTCATTTTTTGAAATGTTCATACGTGCATTTAAAAGTTAACAGAGGTAGGTTAGATGTATGTCAAGTGTCTAGGGACACTATAAACTAAGAAGTGGTAGCTTTGCTAGCACTTGCCATGGAATACATTTAAATATGATATATGTACATAGTGTATGCCTTTTTTGTGTAATGGTAGACATACATTATTTATTACATTGTGAATAACTAATCTTATGTGAATTGTCTCCAACATATATATTATATATTTTTTGGATAATATGATGATACATCATATAGTGTTGGTTGATAAACCGAGCATTTTGGATACATCATGCTTTATGTAGTGCCCACTTCCCTTCGAAACTTTTGATATTGATCATGATACTGCTGACTATATTATGGACATTATTATAGTTTTGATTTAGTATGTTGTTAGATGTCAGATCGTGGACTATTATTGACTCTAATTCACATATGATGCATGATGATTGTTAGAGACATTTTATACATTGATGATGGGATACTGTTCGACATGGTTATATATTTATGGATGTCGTTAGGACATGTGATATTTGGATACATTGAGTAGACCTAAGGAAAATTGAATTAATTTGATGATGATATAGTTGATTGTCTTGATGTTGTTGTGATTCATATATATATTGATGATTTTGAAATTATATTTATATTCATTTGGATGTTCTGATATGGCCACAAGGCTGAAGGAGGTATTGTGTTTTGCAGGTTAAAATATCACAACAAACATCGGGGGATTGGAGACCAACCACATTGGAATTCTAGATGAATTTAACAAGGTCACCATGGCAATTTGTATTGTTTGTGCGCTCGCGCGCGCGTGTGTGTTTGATTGTTAGGGATTCCCATGGGGGAGATCACCTTTAAATGTGACCAAGGGTTATGTGCATTTATTTATTTGGTTCTTTTTTTATTGATGTTTGTATGTGTTTATTAAGTGATGTGTTTACCCCTTTTATTATTTATTAATTGTGGTAAATTAATGTGAGTAAACATGTTATTAAAATTAATTAATCAAATTAGGGCATAAGAAAGTAATTATTAGAGTTGTTGGCTTAAAATTAAAGTGTTGTAAGAAATATGTAAGTGATGTGTAAGTAAATTTTGGAGTATGAAACACTCCACCTTCTTTTGAAATTCGAATTTGTCCTTGGAGACAGTTTTTGGAGGTTTTTGGGACAAGTTAAACTTGTCTCATACCTCTTAAATTTGCATATCAACCTCACCTATGGTTGGAGAGTTTAAATCTAGCCTTAATTATGTATTTTTGTAAGTCAATTTGTATGCTTTAAATTGCACTTTCTTACATGCTTTCAATTTCAGTCCTTATGGGGTGTGGGCTTGATTTGAGTGTGTAAGTAAAACTGTCATTTATTCACCTACTTATTTATTGTGCCTTGGAGATTGAAGTTGACTTATGAGTTGGAGTTGAAGATGTGTGATGTGGCATCCCACTTGGATCCACCTCATCCTCTTCTCTTCCCTCTCTATATATTTAAATTCCACGTCTTGTTTTGGGGGTTACTTGAACTTGCATTGCTTCATTTTGGGCGACTTCTTTTGGTTTTAAGTTTTCTTGCTTTTGGAGGAGATTGGAGATTGTTGCATACTTGTTGATTGTTGATCTCTTGGATTGATTTGCATTGGAGAGCTTGTTGTTTTGAACTTGGAACAACTCCATCATGGAGATGTAAGAGCTTGGCTCTTGGAAATGCTCTTCTTTCCTTTTTATGAATATGTAAATGGTTGTATGTATGTTATTGCTTATTGGCTGGTTGGGTAGACTGCCTAGGGATGGTGTGGGAGAAGACTATGAGGTATTTTGTGGGAGGCATAAGTGTTTTGGGGAGGTATAAGTGTGGAGGGAGTTGGTATTTGGGTTACACCTTGCAAAGAAATAGCTTGTATTTCTTTACTCGTTATGGGGTGCCATAAGAGGTTGGGGAGGCATAAGGAAATGTGAGGAATAAGGGGTACTTGGGGGAGGCATAAGGGCATGTCAAGGTTTTGAAATGGTATATTTTGGTGGTTTGTTCTCAGGTGGTGATACACATTTCCCCTTGGGAGGCATAAGCAACATTCCCCATAGTTTCTTGCTCCTTTGGCTTGCATGATGAAGCTTGAGTGTTGTTTGTTGTCTTTATTCTGTGGTTGCAAACTACAATTTTGTTTTGGACTGTGTTTTGAATGAGAAATTTGTCTTTGTGTTGTGGAAGCCTGTTGTTTCCATGTGTTGGAAAACCTCTCTTATTGCAATATAGTTGGGACTCGGGGGTCAATGAAGAAGGATGGCTTCCCCTTTTCATTGGATGTCTTGGTTGGGTGGAGAGTGTTGCTTTTCCCACTGTTCTATTGTGATCAAATTGAAATAACGAAAATGGAGGATTTCATACTGCTGTTTTGGAACTGAGAAAGAAGACAGTTTGACAGTCCTTGCTGAGATCATTTCTTAATGTAACCTTTTCCCACTTGAAGTGGATGATCTTGTATATTATTTTTGATGGAAAGATGGTCTGTATGGGCTATGAAAGTTGTAAATTGAATTTTGAAATAAATATACTATGTATTCTATTTGTAAAAAGGAATGTAATGAGAAGGAGTTGTGATTGTAAAGTTGCATTTGATCAATAAAAAAAGGGGTTGTAAAAGAAATATTTTCAATTGAATAGATGTTGTTTTACCTTATATAATGAAGTTATTATTGTTTGAAATTTTCTTTGAAAATGTTGTACAACTCTCTGTCTGAATGTGGAAAATGTATTTAGAATTATTGCATCCTCTGTGTTTTGAAAAGCATGTTTTTTTGGAAAGGAAATAGAAATTGCTTTCTTGTTTCTACATTTTGATTGAAGGAAATAGAACATTGTAATATTGGATTAGAATGAAATCATATTTTAAAGTTTGGTAAATGTAATGGATCAATTATAGTTGGAAGTTGTAGAGCTCCGTTAGATGATTTTTAAACTGGCAAATAATTATCAGAAAACGTGTAGAACGACCTTGCAGACTAGGAAAGACATTTGAAACATTAATACAAGCTAAGAAAGATCAAAATGATCCCAAACAGACTATAATACTTAAGAAATTTTCATAGAACTTTTCAAAATTGAGCTTCAACAGTTTCTCAGTCGTTTTTGCTGTTAAATTGGGGAAATTCAAATTAATCTTCAATCAAACAAATTAACCCTTGCAATCCATCCTAAATTCCTCTAAGATTGATCCTCCATTTTTTTTTGGCATGTTGAGAAAGGAAGGAGGTCAAATTGAACAAAATCTTATAAGTCAAATGTTACCAGTTTGCATTTTGAAATCCTGCAGATCGTTTTCTCAAAATTGACCCTTTAAAATTTATCAAAATTAAATCCTTAATATTTCTATGCAAATAAGACATTGATAGCTTTCCAGAAAGTCTTTGTTTTCCAAAAACTGAGTTCCCAATCAAAAGTTACGGCCTTCTGAAGTTTTTTACTTCATTTGGCTTCAAAAATATTATAACTGTCAAATTTAATTATTAAAATATTCTTGGGCGGAGCCATGGTCTAAAAATTTCCTTTTTTTTTTTTTTTTTTCCAAAATCCATAAAGTCATGAAGTTTCCCACCGTTCCATTAATTCGCAAGCCTTCATTTTGTCAAAAATGATCTAAGTCCAAAAAGTTAATGTGGAAATTTTTCCTCCATGGTCTTGCCGCCCCGTGGCCAATCATTGATCGACACGTGGCTTTGTTGGGCATCGAAGGAGGCTCAGATCGATTTTAACCTTAATCACTTTCAAAAATAAATTTGGAAACAAAATTGTAAGTGTTCCCCGCAGCCCTGCCGGCCCTCAGCTAATCAGGTGCTGCCACGTGACTTCACGAGGGTTTGGCGGAGGAGCGGATCCTTTTAAGCCTTAACGCCTTCAAATAATAATTTTGGAAAAAATCCTTAAATTTCTCTGCGGGCCCGCCGACCTGCAACCAACGGTTTTCTGACACGTGGCTTCACGAGGTGTCGGCGGAGGCGCGGAAGCACATTTTAACTCTACACTTTTTCTTTTTAAAAGTCAAAATTTTCTAAGTTTCCCCGACAACCAATTGGCCTGCAACCAATGTTTGATTGACACGTGGCATCGTCCGGCGTCAGCGGAGGTGTGGGTTAATTTCAGCCTTTGCGCTTTTTATCACAAAAATATTAAATTCTTAAGTTTCCCCACAAGTCTGTTTTCTTCGCACGAATCAGGGCTTGACACGTGGAGCCTTGGGTGATGGCTGAGGCGTGGATCTTTTGATCCCTTAACATTTTTTTAGCAAAAAAAAGCTTAATGTATTAAATTCTTCCAGCGATCCACCTTCCCTTGGATTGAAATTTTTGGACACGTGTCCCCTTACGGGCTTGTGGGCGTGCGGAGGTAAATTATGTTGTTGTCCCAAAAGGGAAAAAGCGCTAAATTCCTTCCTTGCTTCGCCGGCCCGCTTTTCTCCTCTGGGTGAAATTTTCTCTCCGAAGTCCGTAGGCCCAAGTTGGGGAAAATTTTCCTCCCTAGGTCCGCAAGCTCGCTCTTGGAAAAATTTTCACCCCAAGTTCCGTCGATTCATATCTTGAAAAATATGAGGAATTAGGAGGACTTCTTTATATCACTAGAAAGGTCAAGAAATTCCCTATCTAATGGGAATATTTTAAGGAAGTTTTAATTGTGTTAATCATGGGAAAAATCAAGATTTAATCTTTTAAGAGAGTTCTGGGAGTGGGTAAGTAAGAATTTACTCTCATGATTTTAAATATGTATTCTTTTCCCCCACTGTAATTAAACCTTTCTCTTGTCTCAGATCTTGTGGAATTAAATACCTTGGGTACTTAATTGTTTTGGTCCCTTAACCCTAAAATTTTAATCAGGGAATATTTAGCTAAAGTGTCAATGTAATCAGTGATTAAATTAATCCATAAGGAGTTTTGAGCTGGGTGTGGACTTATTACACTTGTAGCTTTATAATGTGGAATTAGTAATTATCAGAATGGGAAAAGTTATCAGTTGAATTTAATTGTCCTTAAGACTTTGGTTGTTAACACTTTAAAAAAGAAAATTATTCCATAATTTTCTAACTAAACCTAGGTTGTTCATGGGTCTCAAGTGGGAGTTTTTAGTGGGCGTTACACTTTATCCTATCTTCTCTTTTAACACACTTGCAATTCACATGTCATGTTTACTTCGGAAACATCTAGAGTCAAGTATCTAGTTTTGAAAAATAATGTGTGCGGATGATTTCGTCACAAATCGTTTATTGTGCACGATTTTCTCAATATGAATGCAAAATATGAATAAATTAGTTTGTGCACCATTTGTTTCAGTTTAACTTGTTTTACAATGTGTCACTTCAACGATGGTTATGACAACGCACATGAATGAAACATGCAGAAGCTTGAAAACATGGGCCGATCCATGCTCACAATCCATTCTTATGTTTTATGGGAAGACATAAATAATTAGACGGTAATATATAAGTTTGTGAACATTAATTGTTTGTCGTAACAATGTACCTAATGTCATTTGTTGGGATAACAATAATGAAATTTCTATCTTTTCACATAGGTTTCTTCACAGTCCATGATGGTAATATTCAAATATGTGAACATTACGTCTTTTGTAAAATACTTAATATTTTATGTTGGGCTAATAGTTATGCACTTGGACTCCTTAGATACAAGCACCTTCACATCACATGGTGCGTACACGTTTTGCAAGCGTCATAGAGGAAGAAAAGGGAGATGATCCTCCAATAGTTGATGGCGATACGCTAGATGGTCCTTCCGAGCCCATTCACTCAGATATCCTTGAGCCACCAGTAGAGTATAAAACCAAATATGTTAATTTTCGTATTCGTTATGTCTGTCAGCCTGGATCCTGTGTTGTTAGTGGGGATGGTAGGTTTTTTGAGTTGCATAGACTAAATAGACATTGCTAAAAATAACACAATCTTCCCTATGTGGAACCTCGCAAGCGTGGCCATAAGAATATGGGGAAATGATCACCTATCTCTCAAGATAGAAGTAGGGAATACGTGCAAAAGAGGGAGGAAGATGTGAACTACGTCCTGAGGCAATGATTCTACTTGCAGTGGAGGAGGGTTATTGAACGAGTTTGCAAAAAAGAATGAAAATATCGATTCAAGGAGTTAATCCAGGAGGGAAAGAGGGGGTGGATGATGTAATGTGTGACTACGATTTAGCGGAGATGCGAAAGGATAGAGAGGAGCATTGGTTGAGAGTGAGAGGAAATGAAAACTCAAATATTGGAACAAAGGTAAATTTAAGATTAATATAGTATTTTATATATTATGTTTGGTTGGAAATCAAAAACTTAATATTCTGTCATGAACATGAAGCTAGAGAAGAGGGTGGAACAAGTAGCAAAAATGTTAACCCCCCTACGAATGATAACGTAAGTAATTATTGGTCTTTCGTAAGTAAGGATACAATGTATTTTTTGTGTATTTTTGTATATACTAACTATAGGCGTGTGTAGGATTATGAAATTCCCTTGTGTCAACTCTTACGCCGACAGAAACACTTGATTCGTAGTGCAAAACAGAGAGAGGTAAAAACCACTTAACAAGCACTTGAAAAATATATGTTGCCTTATGTTGTTGATACTTTAATTATCTTGATGATTCGATTGTTATAGGTGGGCGTTTGTGATAACACGCCCCCTTCTCAATCAGCATATGGTATTGATCTTATTGGAGAGATAGCTTCACGTGAGGTAAGAGAGGTGGAGATGAAAAATCCTGGAGTTGCAGCTTCTTTTTTGGTCGAGGAGAGAGAGGGTGATGAGGGGAGGCACGAGGAGAGGGACATAAACACTATTGCTGGCGATACGAGAGAGGGTGGAACTGGACTGGTAAGTAATTGAATGTTCTCATTTGATTTTATGTATTCTTTTTTTTTGTGAAATTAAGAAAAAGTTATTAATGCAATTGAGATTTTCATTATTCTAGGATTTTCCTGATGGGGTTCAAGTCAGGTTAATGTAAGATGATATGGTTGTCGCGAGAGGAGTGGTTTGTGATAGTAGCCCGCACGCGAAGTGTCATGGCATCACACTCCCCAAATTTACTGTCAAAGTGATTATTTTTTAGGCCATTGTTCCACTGCTCCATTTCCCTACCCTAATATATTTGTAAACACTTTGGCAGAGTGTGTCAAACGGTCTTCTATTTGGGATCTCAGTGATATCAGACTTGACACTCCTGAAGAGGCAAGTAGTTGTAATGAATGTTTTAATTTAATTATGTGTTTAACTAAGAGATTCATCTACGTTCACTTATTTACTATATGGTTGGATTTCAGGATGATGCGGTACAAGTTGAGACAACGCGTCATACTCAGATAGAGAAATCAGATGCCCCACCCATTCTTGACATCTCACCAAATTCTGTTCATAGAAATGAGAAGAAACGTATTAGATTTTATGATGGCGTATTTTCTGTTGCTAACACTAGGCAACAAAGGAGATGAAAACCTTTATGTATAACATTGATTGTGAGGAGTCGGATTAGTATATATGTGTATATGATGATGATGTTACTTTAATGTGTTTGATGTTTATGAATTAGTACTACATTATTGATATATTGAATGTGGTTTGTGGTTATGGGTTATACAAAGTTATTCATTTATGATATTTTTATAATGCATTAGATGGTTTTTATTCTTGTTATGTGACATTCCATTTACGGTATAAATAATGATGTTGTCACTGTGTATCTAGTTAATGTATTAATGTGACTATAGATTGTGGATTATGGTTTTTGGTATGTGGTTACATAGTTGAGTTATTCTTCCTTGTATCCCTACTTGGGTTTGACGTGTTCAGTAATTTATCGCAGATAATTCACAATTTTATTTTCAAATTTTGTGTATTATGGATTACAGCTTGTGGTTTATCATTACATAGTTGCGTTCTACATCCATGTATGCGTACTTGGGTTTGATGTGCTTACGAAACTTTCATATATATTTCATCCATGATAATATTTTGTTACGTATAAGTTAAGTGCATTATTTCATTTCTAATTATGTTTGAATGGTAATATAAAATAATCAATTGTTATAATACATGTTTATTTAGATGGAAAGACTAAAGAAGACTGGAAAGCACAAGGCCTTTGATAGTGCAAGAACAAAATGATTATGAATCATTCGATAGTGACACTTATCTGTTCAAAAATAATGCAAAGAACTGTACAAACAAAGATGTCCATTCTACATAAGAAGATGAGCCTTCCCCGTCAGTTCATATGGATTTAGAAATGAAACTTGTAACAAAGAAGAAAAAGATATATCAAAACCAATGTGAAAACTCTTGCATTGGAAAATTTATATTTCACGAAAAAAAGGAAATATTGGATGAAATAGGTGAAATTTCCTCAAGGTAGATGGAGTTGGAGCTCGAGGTTCAGGAGTTAGAACTGAAAATTAAGAATTGGGAGACAATGCGTGAAGCGGACAAAAAAGTGTTCACAAATCAAGTAGCAAGATTTAATACCGTTCTTAAAACACAAGAAGATCAGAAGGAAGTATGGAAGAAGATGTATATGTAGGCCAAGGTGGCAATTGAGGAAAAAACACCAGGCACTCCCACCCAAGACAATGATAACAAATGAATATACCAGTCATAGAAATTTTATATTTCACTTACATATTTGACAAATTTTACTTATTATATTAGACATATATGTCTAGATATTGATAATGTGGTATGCAAAAAATTAGTTATATTTGATGGATTTTTCCTTTGTAGCATAATAGATGATATGGATAGATGTATGTGGTTAAATTATGATTATTATGTGTATGTGATTTTACACTAATATGGTTGTTTTTTCGGTTGATGTAACGATGTGCACATTAATTAGTATTTGGATCATGTATTTCAATTGTTATATTGGGTATGCGATGTGATGAATAAGGAAGAGTAATACTAGTGTGATTAGAAGACAATTGTATATATGTGTGATGAGATTGTTACTTTAATGTGTTTGACATTTACATATTTAGTATTACATTCTTGTTAAATTGAATATGGTTTGTGGTTCTATTTATAGCACATTAGATGGTTTTTATTCTTGTTATGTGACATTCCATTTATTGTATAAATAATGATCTTGTCACTGCGTATATGGTTAATGTATTAATGTGACTATGAATGTGGATTACGATAAATGGTATATGGCTACTTTGTTGGTTTCTGATTCCGTGTACGGTATATGGTTACAAATACATTTGAATGTTAACATATATTAATTGGTTGTTTAAATACAGGTTTAATTAGATGGCAAGGTAAAAGAAGATTGGAAAGTGCAAGGCCTCACCAGTGCCGGAACTGAAAGATTATGAAAAATTTTATAGTGTCAGTACTAATGTGTTCGGAAAGACTGTAGAGATCACTACAAACGAAAAATGTCAAAGCTGGAAAAGAAGATGAGTCATCCCCGTCAGTTCGTATGGAAATAAAACTGAAACTTGTAATGAACAAGGCACAATTTTATAAAATCGAGCGCGAAAGACTTAGATTGCAATATTTAAAATTATCAAATATAAATAAGGAATTATTGGACCAATTACTAGATGCTTCCTTGAAGAAGATGGATTTGGAGCTTGAGGTTCAAGAGTTGGAATTAGAAATTAAAAATTGGGAGATGACATGTGAATCCAACAAAAAAGTGTTCGAAAATCAAGTAGTAAGTTTTAATTTCATTGTTAAAATTCACGAAGGTCACAAAGAGTTATGGAAGAAGATGTTCATCCTAACCAAGGCATCGACTGAGAAAAAAGTACCAGTCACTCACACCGAAGACTATCCAAGTGACCTTTGACATAAAATATGACTTTGTAATAAAATGACACTTTCCATGTGACCTTTGACATCAATAGGTGTTGGTTAAACGTATATTTTAGTTTTTAAAAGAGTAAATAATAAGTATACCATCAAAACATAATAAAATATTACAAGGTTTTAAAATCTAATAACAATATTTAAATTGGAATAAGATTTAAAATTTGTGAGTATTGTGAATGTTACTTCTAGGTAATGTACATATTATATAGAATTCTAATTTGAAGTTATCATTGAAGCATGTAATTTTCATACTACGTATACATTACAATGGAATGATCTTAGTTTAAATGTGTGTTACCATTCATTAAGACTAGGAAATTATTTTCATTGGTTCAAGTGTAACTTCTCATCTTCTCATAGTTTTTTTTCAATGTTATACAAATTCGATGTAAATGTTTTGGTGTAAATGTATAAATGGTTTATCAAAGTGCTGAAAAAATACTGTGTGTTTTTTAACGTGGAGAAATACACAACCTATTTTTCATCGCTTTGGAAAAAATTAACCCATTTCCGCATGACAAGTAGTTGATATGGAGTCAATGTTTACAAAAAGAAGGAAAATTACCAGGGGTTTCTCTGTTTGGAGAATGAGATCACGTTTTTAAAAGTGTTGAAAAACACCATGTGTTTTTCAAAGTAATGGAATACACAACTTGTTTTTCATCACTTTGGAAAAAATCAACCCATCTCCACCTGAAAAGTAGTTTATGTGGAGTCAATGTTTACAACAAGTAGGAAAAGCACTGCGGGTTTCATCTTTTGGAGAACGGGATTGTGTTTTTCAAAATGCTGAAAAACACTGTGCATTTTTCAACGTGGCGAATAACACACTCTGTTTTTAATTGCTTTGGAAAAATTCAACCCCTCTCCACCTAATAATAGTGTATGTGGAGTCAATGTTTACAAAAAGTAGGAAAATCACCGCGGGTTGCGCCTTTTGGAGAACGAGATTACATTTTTCAAAGTGCTGAAAAACACCATGCGTTTTTAAACGTGTCGAAAAACACACTTTGTTTTCCATCGATTTATAAAAATTCAACCCCTCTCCACCTGACAATTAGTTGATATTACAACAAGAAGGAAAAGCACCGCGGGTTGCACCTTTTGGAGAATGGGATCACATTTTTCAAAGTGTTGAAAAACACCGTGTGTTTTTCAACGTGGTGAAATACACAACCTATTTTTCATCGCTTTGGAAAAAATAAACCCATCTCCACATGACAATTAGTTGATGTAGAGTCAATTTTTACAACAAGAAGGAAAAACACCACAGGTTGCACCTTTTGGTGAACCAGATTACATTTCTCAAAGTGCTTAAAAATACCATGCATTTTTAAATGTGGCGGAAAACACACTATGTTTTTCATCGCTTTGGAAAAATTCAACCCCTATCCACCTGATAAGTATCTGATGTGTAGTCAATGTTTACAACAAGGATGAAATGCATCACGGGTTACACCTTTTGGAGAACGGGATTGTATTTTTCAAAATACTAAAAAACACTGTGCATTTTTCAATGTGGCAGAAAACACACTCTGTTTTTCATCACTTTGTAAAAATTCAACCCCTCTCCACATAATAAGTAATTAATGTGGAGTTAATGTTCATAACAAAGAGAAAAAGCAATGCGGGTTGCACCTTTTGGAGAACGGGATTACGTTTTTCAAAATGCTAAAAAACACCGTGCATTTTTCAACGTGTCAAAAAACACACTTTGTTTTTCATCATTTTGGAAAAATTCAATCCCTCTCCACATGAAAATTAGTTAATGTGGAGTCAATGTTTAAAAGGATAAGGAAAAGCATCGCAGGTTGCACCTTTTGGAGATTGGGATTGCGTTTTTCAAAGTGTTGAAAAATACCGTGTATTTTTCAACGTGTCGAAAAACACACTCTATTTTTCATCACTTTGGAAAAATTCAACCCCTCTCCACCTGACAAGTATTTGATGTGGATTCAATGTTTAAAACAAGAAGGAAAATCACCGCAGGTTGCACCTTTTGGAGAACTGGATTGCGTTTTTTCAACACGACAAAATACACAACCTATTTTTCATCACTTTGGAAAAAATAAACCCATCTCCACATGACAAGTAGTTGATGTGGATTCAATGTTTACAATAAGAAGGAAAAGCATCCCAAGTTGCACCTTTTGGTGAACCGGATTGTGTTTCTCAAAGTGCTGAAAAACACCATGTGTTTTTCAACGTGGTGAAAAAAACACTTTGTTTTTCATTGATTTGGAAAAATTCAACCCCTCTCTATGTGATAATTAGTTGATGTGGAGTCAATGTTTATAATAAGGAGGAAATGCACCGCGTGTTGTACCTTTTTGAAAACGGGATTTTTTTTTCAAAATGCTGAAAAACACTGTGCATTTTTCAACGTGGCGGAAAACACACTTTGTTTTTCATTTCTTTGGAAATATTCAACCCCTATCCACCTGATAAGTATTTCATGTGGATTCAATGTTTACAACAAGGAGAAAAAGCACCGGGGGTTACACCTTTTGGAGAACGGGATTAAGTTTTTCAAAATGTTGAAAAACACCGTGCATTTTTCAACATGTCAAAAAACACACTCTGTTTTTCATCACTTTGGAAAACTTCAACCCCTCTCCACCTGACAAGTAGTTTATGTGGATTCAATGTTTACAAGGAAAAGGAAACGCACCGCAGGTTACACCTTTTGGAGAACGGGATTGCGTTTTTCAAAGTGCTGAAAAACACCATGTAATTTTCAACATGTCGAAAAAACACACTTTGGAAAAATTCAACCCCTCTCCACCTAAAAAGTAGTTGATGTGGATTCAATGTTTATAAGGAGAAGGAAACGCACTGCGGGTTGCACCTTTTGGAGAACGGGATTGCGTTTTTTAAAGTGCTGAAAAATACCGTGTGTTTTTCAATGTGGCAAAAAACACACTCTATTTTTTCATCACTTTGGAAAAATTCAACCCCTCTCTGCCTGACAAGTAGTTGATGTGGAGTCAATGTTTACAAGGAGAAGGAAAAGCACTGCGGGTTTCACCTTTTGGAGAACGGGATTGCATTTGTCAAAGTGCTGAAAAACACCATGCATTTTTCAACGTGTCAAAAAACACACTCTATTTTTCATCGCTTTGGAAAAATTCAATCCCTCTCCACCTGACAAGTAGTTGATGTGGAGTCAATGTTTACAAGGATAAGGAAAATCACCTTGGGTTGCACCTTTTGGAGAATGGGATTACATTTTTCAAAGTGCTAAAAAACACCGTGAAGTTTTTCAATGTGTCGAAAAACACACTATGTTGTTCATTGCTTTGGAAAAATTCAACCCCTCTCTGCCTGAAAAGTATTTTATGTGGAGTCAATGTTTACAAGGAGAAGGAAAAGCACTTTGAGTTGGACCTTTTGGAGAATGAGATTGCATTTTTCAAAGTGTTGAAAAACACCATGCATTTTTCAACGTGTCGAAAAACACTCTATTTTTTATCGCTTTGGAAAAATTCAACCCCTCTCCACCTGACAAGTAGTTGATGTGGAGTCAATGTTTACAAGGATAAGGAAAAGCACCATGGGTTGCACCTTTTGGAGAATGGGATTATGTTTTTCAAAGTGCTGAAAAACACCGTGTGTTTTTCAACATGTCGAAAAACACACTTTGTTTTTCATTGCTTTGGAAAAATTCAACCCCTCTCCACCTGACAAGTAGTTGATGTGGAGTCAATGTTTATAAGGAGAAGGAAAAGCACTGTGGGTTGCACCTTTTAGCACTAAAAATTCAACATGCTAATTTGTTACTGTTGATTACATCATTTCATCATAATTACATCAACTTTTTGCTGTTAAAATATTTTTCTACTATCCATATATTACATGAGTGGTTCTACGTTGGTTAATACCATTTTTTTTTTCTAAATACTCTAAAAATAATCAAAGAGCAGGTCAGTTGTACACGTTCCATATTTATGTATTTTAAATATACACAATCTATAATCTCATATAAATGAATTTTAAATTTTTACAATTCTAATATAGGCCCACTCAACATGCCATACATTTAATTTCCAATGCTCAACCCGCTCATTCCGTAAGATGCATATCCGTTGCATCTTCAACACAATGCATTAAATATTAGACAAGGTATCAAAGAATTTTTACCTTACATACAATAAATAAATGTTATGATATTAAGGACATTCAAAACACACCTTGCATAGACGCTAAATTGTTGAAAGATAAGAGGCAACGGAGAGATGTTTCAGCTGTATTTGAATAAACTACAGAATAAATTATCAATATGTTAGTCTTCGCCTCCATAATTAAAATTTCTTACAAATTCACAATCACACTTATAGTTCAATGTTTTAACCTATATGTTCCATTTGTGCGGTTTGTCTCCTCTTTGCACGATTGTCGTTAGGAAATTGGAAGCATTCGTAGTCTTCAACGCGATTGTTCAAGTCTTCTACAATGATTGGCCTCTTAGTCACACTGCAGCGGTGTATTTTTACTCGCACTAAACCATGGACACATGTGGGTGGTGGCTGTCTCATTGACATCTCCTTTGAAAGCAACATCTAACATATTTGATGCTTCTAGGCCTCTCCTAAACCTTTGAACACATTCAAAGAATGTTTTTTTTGTTTATTTGTACTCAGTCGTGTATCGAAGACTGAATTTAAGAATTATTTGGATGTGTGTTCCATAAAATCAGAATCGCTTTCTATCATCAAACCACCATCCCCAACTGTTTTATAAGTGATTGTGACATATAAGACATTCTAGAAAGTTATTTATTTATACACTAGGTTTTTCAATATTATTGTACACATGAATACACAATGCCGCCTAATCATAAATATGTGTGATGAACATTATCATTGGCATCGATTAATTGATTGAAGGCATTAAAAACTAACCATCAATTGTTAGTGATTGTTGAGGTGGTGAGGAGGGGCCATCCCATAATATACCATCATTTACAGTGCTTGTCTCTGCATAGGTATTGGTTGTTGCACGAGAAATGAAAACAATTTCAACATGATGCTTTTTTTCATTACAACTTATGCTTCGCAATCTATATCACTACTTGCCACATACAATGACATTGAATTACCTTCCACTTCTGCTGTTGGATATGACGAGGAGGGGTCATCTCAGAACGTGTCTTCATTTACCTTGCTTGTCTCCCCACAAGTATTGGCTCCTTCACGTGAAATGAAAATAATTTCAACACGATGCTTATTTCGTTACAACTTATGCTTAGCAATCTATATCACTACTTTCCACATACAATGACATTGAATTACCTTCCACTTCTACTGCTGGATACTGTGAGGAGGGGCCATCATGGAATGTGTCTTCATTTATCCTACTTTTCTCTGCATAAGTATTGGCTCCTACGCGTGAAATAAAAATAATTTCAACACGATGCTTATTTCGTTATGACTTATGTTTAGCAATCTACATCGGTAACATATGATGGCATTGAATTACTTGTCAGTTATGGTGCTTGATATGATGACATTGACACATATTGCTTGCAAAAATCCAACTCCTTCAACACATGCTTACATGTGTTTCCTCTGATAGCCCAAGCACATTTGCATGCGTCCAAGGCTCCACATTGCCTTACCAAAGACCATGTGATTCTAGTTGCTTGGCTCCTCACCCACAATTGATTGTAACCAAGAGTAATTGCAAGGTAATCTGTATCAAGAATACTCTTTGCTCTCTCAACCAATGTCAATAGTTGTCTTTCTTTTTTGAAATTTTTCAACAATTTGGATTTTTGCAACTTCCTCTTGTGTTTGTAAAATGGCTCCACCTTGTACAAAAGTGTGTAGAACAAATAGTCTATTCGACAAGTACATTTCTTTTGTCTGTCACATAAGTATCTAGTCTTCACAAAATAATGGTAGGACTCAATGGATGCGTTTGTTTCTTGATTTTCATGGGAGAATTTTCTAAAAAAAATTGCCCACATAGCTGTCAAGTGACACGGATTGAAAATCAGTGACATTATAAACCAAGAATTATAATTGATGGTAATTAATAAGGAAACACACAAAGGATCACACTCACTAACACGTTCTTTGCTCTCACACCATTTATTCCTGAAGTACTCAAGGAACTTAGTTTCCTCTTTGAATTCATTAAATAAGTCAAGAATGATTCAAAATGTGTGCTCGTGATGCATTTCAGAACCATACATGATGGTACCTAGTCTCTCAAAAATATTCCACCTAGACTCCTTGCTATAATACCTGTGCACATTTTTCCACTATGCCCTGCACACGTGTCATAAGCATAGCACTACATGACATCCAAAAACACACATGATGGCTTAGATTTTAGCTGACGCATCATCTGTAATGAACACATTGATCTGCCAATCAGCACGAAGGTGTTTTCCTTGTTTTTGGACTTCCGCCAACCACCCGTAAATGTCTTCAATTTTATTCCTTGAAGAAATGGCCCATGTTACGGGCACCCCAACCTCTTGCTTGTAAAAAAAAGTAATGTGTATAATTAGTACTACAAGGAATATGACATCCAATGGTAACATGGAGTTTAATATAACAGAAAGGGAACATTATTAATGATACATAAATTACACACCATTTCAAAATTCATTCCAATTACTTACGCCATATTTATTATTAGAAAACGTCGAGTCCATGGAGATTATAGAATTTTGTGAATGTTGAACCATTCTCTCACACATCCACAGTGTTTGCAACCCCATAATGAATGGAACGGTGGTTCCATTTGGGTGTTGATAATAGAAAAAATGTCTTTTTCCTCTACATGCCATAATTTCATGCTCATGGCATCATCGACATGATTTTGATACCTTCTGGAGTGAACTCTTTTCCATGCGTTCACCACGTCCTTTCTTGTCATGTATTCGTCCCTCTTGCTTGATATACCCATGTTGGATGGATCCTCTATATATTTATCATACACCGTTTCCACAATGATTCCCATCAACAAAATACTCTCGATATAAGTTTTCCATTCATTTGATAAGTATGGGGGAACATTCAGATGAGGATCATTAATGGTATTTTCGTTCCTCCCATGGCAACACTCACCATTTACATCATAATGAAACAGATGGTTGTATAATATTATGGCCACTGCCGGTCTCCCATAAAAAACCTTCACATTGAAATGACATTGGCAACCCCTTTTAATTATACACTTACTCACTTTGTCACTTGTTACTTACTTATTTCTATTGTTTTCTAGACCATACAAATACCAATAACTGAATTAAAAATGGTAACGTCAAATGCTATAGAAATTTTTACAAAAAGAACGTACAAAAAAAATTTTGTTAGCAAAGTTCCAAACCTAGAATATGACTTGGTTGTATGCGGTTTTGGATTTTCTATATTTGTTGACTTGTGATTTGTGCGGGCGAAGGTAGTCTCAAAACTTTCGTTAGAACCTTCCCCCTTTAAAAATGACTATAGTCTTGCGACTGGTATGGTGGCACAAATGTCAACGTTCGGCTCATCCCCTATTGGTGTCCATTCTAGGTCATCATATGAAAACTAACTCTTTTCCTTTGTAATCTCTTGGACAAGAAGATCGATCATGCTCTACCATTTGGGCCTCTTTCCCATCCTAACAATTATTACATGAAGTTTTGCATCGTTAATGAAACAATTATTTCATACTTTTCGAAATAAATTTTGAGTTATTATTGATCATCATCAACATGAATACCATCTTAAAACATTGGAAGCAATCAATTTTTTGTCTAATTCAAAATCCACGTGAATAAAAGACAATATTGAAATGCAAGGAAACAACAATTTATAGGACTACCTACCGCTTCCTGTGCACAAGCATATCACAATATGGTAATCTATAATGTGACAAATAATGCAACATAATATATATAATGTGACAAAGACTGTTACAAAATTAATATTATTTCAAATACACTTATTCAATGTTGAGAGAAAATTCCATAGAAAATATTATAATTAACCTTATAAATATAATTCACATCGTATAATAATATATTTTATGGTGTTTATTTTATTTATTAACTAATATTTTTCTAGAACGATGTGTATAGAATATAAATTATTACATTTATTTAAAAACAATAAAAACTATCGAAACAAGAACATGTTTATCTAAAACAAAAGTTACAATTTAAAAACATAAAAAATATTAAAATATTAATAACATCTTTAATATATATATATATATATATACATTTATGCATGTGAAAACACAATAATTAAACAACAATAAAATAATAATCATCGCAACACCCACATATCCTTCTTGTTGAAAAAAATGAACTTTCAAACTAAAATTGAGGAGTATAGATATTTCAAAATTTTCACACTATTATTTGAATTTAGAAATGGTGCTAAAATTTTGAATCGTGATAAAAATTATTTGCTATAGATTCTAAACAACTAGTATTCATTGGCATATTGAACTATCTATAATATACATATTAAATTGTTAATAAATTGAGGATTATTTTTAGGAACTCTTGCAGTTTTCGAACTTTTTATGCGAACACCCTTCATCTTTAGTTTACGTGGAAGATCGTATTTCTGTATGTCTTCATTTTACAAATAGGATCAGGAGAAACTAGGCTTCTGGTATTCATATTCACTACACAAAATAGTAACTACTACACAAAAGAAGCATAAAATTAATGTTAGTATGATACATGACAAATCAAATATATGTCATCCAATATGATAAAATAATCACAACATCAGAAATCTAATATCCATGACAAATTCAAGTATCGATAAATGCCAATGGCTATCCTTCACTCAAGATGCACCCTCCCATAATATCACAACCGTCCATTGCAAAAGGGATGGTTGCGATATTATAGGAGGGTGCATTTCTGAGTGGAGGGTTGCCGAACGAATTTAAAAACCTCTGCTCAGCACAGTATACCACCTAACTATCAATGCGGAATCCTAAGGGGTAAGCCCCTTCATCACGCAACGATAGTTGGGTGTATCGATGTGGCATCCTAAGTGGCAAGCCCCTTCAACACGCACCGATTCCTGTCTCTTGTAGAGGCACTTTCCACTATATGCCAAATTGAGAGTGTGAGTATGATAACACTGGATTTTTATAGCTTCAACTTACATCAGACATTCAAAACATTATAATTACCAATATTTAACAACTAATAAAAAAATTGTACATACGAATGATCTACATATTATCAATTTTTACTACTATAATGAATTCAAAAAATCAAACTTTTCTAATGTATTCCATTTAACACAGCTAGGAACAATGAAATTAAAACTAAGAGCTCGAAGATCACATGCATATTTAAATGAAATTTTTATATTTTCTTACGATAGTAATAGATTGACATGCAAATATAGAACTTATTTATACTTATAGATAATATTAAGAATCATATCAAAACACTTATAACATTAAATGTGTTCAATTTGTTTAATAACTGTATTAATGTTTGAGTTATAACTATAATAATGTTTGAGTTCGGATTTCGAGATGTAGTTTTATGGAATGTTTTCTTGTAATGTTTATATTTGTTTTTGTTTTTTTGGGTATGAAATTGTCTTTTTTGGCCTTTCTTGAAGGCTTTTTACTTTATTTGAATTTGGAATCAGACATAGTAATTTTCTAGTTCTGGTTTTTCTTTTTGTCCATTAGGCTAACATTTTTATTTTTTGTCTCGATGTTGTTATTCTCTCAGGGTGAGGACCCATTTTACCTTGTTTAATATATCAAAAACATAATTTAATAACTTTATATATATATACACCATATATATTTCTAATTATTGTTATTGAATTAAAATTATTATTATTCATAAGAACTACTACAAGCTAGAGATGAAGGTTTAAGACATATAAAGGTTGTAGAATGAAGAGAGAGAGGGGAGGTTAACACATCTCTTATCCAAATCAAAAATAGATATGGATAATTGTTTTGTTGGGTACCTAAAGATGAGATTATTAGATCTTTATTATTATTTATGGAGAACTTGTAAGACTAGAGTGATCTTTCATATGATTTGAAAAAATAATTTTGTAGATGATACCAATTACCCATTAGAAATTGGCATACCTGACTAGATTCCACATTAAATATATGTATCTATATTTTTTCTTCCTTGATTATGAAATTCTCATTCAGTAAAAAATAATAATCTCGCTTTGGTTAGTGATCTTGTTCCAAAACAAGTAAACCCAATATATCATGATCCTTATGTTAATGAAGGTAATACTACATTGGAAGTCACTTATTACCAATATAATGGTTTGTTGGTTACATGATATGTGTGATCTTCATATGTATATGTAGATGTGGAAAATAATTTTCTTCTAATAATGCATTAAACTAACAAAATCTAATTACAATGGGAGTAGTTATGAATATAACATAATAAATAAGACCTAAAAGCACAAATTCATATAATATAGAAACATAAAATAATATATAAATATTCGGATAATTAAAATTATTGGAGAAAACTAGAGAAGTAAGGTTCTAGACTGGTATACAAGTTATCATAAATATGGAAGTGTTCATCAACAATATGCAATGACAAACAAACCAGCATAAGAGTTATAACAAACTAAAAAAGATCAACGAAAAATAAACACCCCAAAAAAAACCATAACACTCATTAAATGACACAACCAAATCCATAACATCATGGTCATGAAACTTTAATATGCTATGAATATGAATTGACGACCCTGTTTGTCTTCTCTCGAGCTCTAAAATTTTCTTACTTGTTTTTGCGATCCACCTTAAACAAATCTCTCTCCTTCAAACCTTAATCACTAAAAAAAACCTTGTAAAATATAAAAAGTGGGGGTGGGGGGAAGTGGGAAAAGGGGCCATGCGGTAGGGCAAGGTGTATATGGGGGCTTGTCTTAGTTAGATTCCCTTTGGGGACAATGATTGAAAACAACATGTACAATGTAGTTCAACATACAATCTAATATAAGTTTCCCAAGCCTTATGCTTTTAATATATGCAAGAACTAGTAAATTCTTATGTTCTTATCTAAATACTTGATTTTGCTTTTTGGTACGAGGACACTCTTGAAACAATAAATTCTTTATAATTGTAAGTTTGATTGTGTATACATAGGTTATTTTCATGTCTTAAATGCACTAATGTACTTATATATTTATAGACTTCTTGAATTTAAGTTAGGAACCTACTAGTATACAAGTCAACACACAACGTGTAAACTAAGTTGACAACAAAGAACCAAGAATTGTGGGGACCCAAAATAAAGGTCAAAAGATCTGAACCAAAATGTGATTAAAACAATAACGATACAATTCAGGTAGACCAGAATTGAATTGCTATGATTTTGGAAAAAAATCACACAACATTATAAAATAAGGAAAACAAAAAGAAAACACAAAAGTGAGAACTAAAAAAAGAAGGAAGCAAACAAACTCAAGCAAATAAGGACAAATAACTGATTAAAAAAAATCACAAGAAACAATACAAAATCGAAATAATCAAATTACTCAAAACAAAAATGGTCGAACAATAGAATAACATAACAAATACTCCAATAAAAACTTAATCTCGACGAATAATCAATTAATAGCGAAATACAATATATTGAGAGTATCTCTACAGATGAAATATGATCATTATATGTCTACCATTCATATGCAAAAGGTATGATGTAGAGCATTTGAGGTGCACACCTTATGAAATTTAAACCATTTAGGTAGATAAAAGATGCATTTCTTTCATGTACATAGTCCATTCAATTATGCACATTGCTTCATATATTTGGACATCCAATTGGGAAAATAAATGACATTATTCCAAACTAATATATATTTGTGTTTATGTTATTTGTGGATTTGGCTTAAGAGTGAATCACACAAGCCAAAGTTATAAATTCAAGTGTATTTATCAAGAATATGATGCCTCTTGTGATAGAAGATGGACCTCCTTTCATAGTTGAAAATATGAATGACATGATTGCGTACATGTGTGATATTAGGATTGTCAAAAATGTTCATTCACACTCAATTAATATATACTATGTATTCTTAAAACGTTAAATATATGAAATTACAAGTTATAATTTAGTATATATTTATGTTGATTAACATTTTACAATGGGAGGTATGAGTCATTGAAAATTAATTCCAACATTAAATTTTATGTCCATTTGATCATCAATTAGATTTTATTTTAATACAATAATTCAATTGAAATATCATAATATCTTGGCCATATGTTGGATTTTGGAGCCCAATGTTTTTTTTGTGGGATAGGTTTTAAAACCATGACACATTGGTACAACTAAATTAACACTAGTTATCACCAATTAATGGAAAATTTTTACTATAAAAAATAATGAAATTAATGATAATTATAATATCCAAAAAAACCATAAAAAACTTAAAATTAATATCTCTTGACATTTTAAAAATAAGTATATGTAATATGCATCGATCATGTGAACGAATTTTTCAGGGGTTCGGATAAAATAGTTATATACTTTTATATTATCAGATATAAAACAAAACAGCTAAATAGTATGGGGCAAAGAAAATATTTACCTAAGAGTTGCCTGTTATTCTTTGAAAATTCTTCCTCTACTTACCTTCCACACCTTTGGCCCCCTCTCTGACTTGTGATGGCGGTAATGTAAATGTTTGTGTTTTTATTAAAGTTGCTTAACAGAGAAACAAAGATAACACGTTTTTGGTGGTAAATTGGTAATGCATAGCCAACGCCTTGGCCACCTACTTCGCTTAGCGTTGTTAATACAATGAGTACAACTGCCACCGCTAGCCTCCCATCTTCCACATATCGGCGAGATTCGAGTCTTCATTGAAAACTGCAGTGGCGAGTTTGATGGGGTGAGCTTGACAGGTCCAATGACAAGACCTCGTCCGTCGCTGGGAAAAATGGCCACACCATGTAGCGCATGGCATGTGGGATGGTGGTTTTTACACAAAATGCACATACATGAGTGCGATTTGAGTGGAGGGTAGACGACTCCTTTCATATTGATCTATTGCTTTCATTATGAACAATTCATCCAAAATCATTACTCACACTAATTTGATCAATTTTTCAATAAATTATCGTGTCCATCTAAATTTGTGCAGTATATCGATTGATATGGTTGCAGGTATATATGGATCCTCTCACTTATATCTTTGAATCATCTTTTGTATTTATATTTATTGATTTGATGGGGGACTAAAGGCTCGGAGCTCCCATGCAGTTGTAGCGGTGGGGAAGAAGGCGTACATGTTCAGAGGGGAGGTGTAGCTCCGTGTGCCCCTCGACAATGCCATACATGTCTTTTATCTTGATCAGAGTTCATGGTCCGTGGTGGGTGACACAAGTTACCCAAGCCCAAAAAGGGGAGAAATTATAGCAACAAATTGCAGAATATTTGTTCATCGTCACAATGTTTGGCGTGTTGGTTTTTGTTGAAAATAAGGTGTCTCAACCTTGTTTGGTTTATTCAGTCAAGATTTTCTTATAGCCATTTTGCATTGTCAATGCTCTAAAAATAGAAATAGGAGTTGTCAAAAGATTCCCATATGATAGTATATCATGGAAAGGCTATTTTTAGAGATATTATGATAGATTTTATGACATCTATAAGGGTCAAACATAGGGGAGAATATTGTGGACGTGAGAGCCTAATTTTAGACTAAAATCTTGCTCTTTAATGCTATCCACCTCATGAGAGGTTTGGCACATGGTTTTGTAAACCATAGATGGTTTCTTGTATAACCGGAGGTCTATAAATTGAAGGCTTGGAGAAGCAATTGGTGTGGTTAGCTTTGTAAGTACTATAAAGTTGGAATCCTCCTAGAATTGTTTTTGGTGATACTCCTGTAAGAAACTTGCTCTGCAAATGTATGTAATCTTGTTATTAGATTTGAAATACATTGAGTGGGATTTTGGAGTGTGGGGTTTTTTATCCGAAAGGATTTTCCCCACGTATATCTGGTGTTTGTGTTCTTGTTATGAATGTGTTGCTGAGATTTTTGTAACTGTTTTACTATGTTGAAAGTTTTGCATAATATCTCTCCTCAAGATTAGTGTAGGAAGTTGTTCCGCTACTCTTAATTTCCTATCAAGTGGTATCAGATCCTGATCACTTTTGGTTTCAGTTGTGGGTTGTTTGATTTTTTGTGCTAATCCGGGTTTGAGTGGGAGCTTGTGCAAAGAATACTTTGTTATCTGGATGCAGATATTTTTCAAATGGCGAGCACATCTGGGAGGATTGACGTAGAGAAGTTTTCTGGCACAAAATTTGAAATACGGAAGCTGAAGATGGAAGATTTATTGGTTGATCAAGATCTATGGGATGCGGTGGATGAGAAGGTATATGGGCCTATGGATCCAGTTTTGGCTACAAAATATGATGTAATGGATAGAAAAGATAAAGGTCTTATTAGACTATGTCTTGGTGATTCGATCCTGATAAATGTCCATGAAGAATCCACTTTAGAGAAACTTTGGAAAAAGCTAGCTGAGATATACGAAGCTAAGTCTCTAGTAAATAAGATTTTCTTGATGAAGAAGTTGTATTGCTTGAGAATGGAAGAAGGTGGAAAAATATCTAAGCATCTGGAAACATTCAATACGTTGGTGACTCAGTTGAGCTCGGTTGGAGTTAATTATGGATGAAGAAGAAAGGTTCTAAACTATGTTGGTTTCATTGCTAAACTCATGGGACATCCTAGTTATCGCTATTGGGAGCACTTCAGTCACTCTGAAGATGGAGGATGTTGTTGGTTTCTCTACTCTCCGAAGAGACAAGAAGGAAGGTCTCTCTGAACACCAAAGAGGCTTTGAGTGTTTAAGGAAGAACAAAAGAACGAGGCAAAGATGATAAGAAGCATGGCCAATCAAATAATAACGGGAGATCAAAATCCCCTGGTAAGTCCAAAGCGATATGCTAGAACTGTGGCAAATCTGGACACTTCCAAAGGGAATGCAAAGAAATAAAAAAGAAGAAAAAGAAGAAGCATGATTCGGATCTTGAGTCAGAAAACGAAGATGGAGATGCCTTTATTGCAGCTTTTACCACTCGAGTAGGTGATAATGCATGGTTGATAGACTCAGGTGCATCTTTCCACATGACCCCTAACAAAAATTGGTTTAGTAAGTATGAAAACTATGATGGTGCGATAAGGTGTATTTGGGTGATAATTCTTTCCTTGAAATTGTTGGTCGTGGTAGTATTTAGGTGAAGTTTTATGATGCTAGAATTAGAAGATTTGATGGTGTCTTGCATATCCCAGGACTAGAAAGAAATTTATTATCTGTTAGCAAGCTAATAGATGTGGGAGTGCATGTATAGTTTTCTGAAGCAGGTGTGAAAATGGTGAGAGGTGCTATGGTGATAACAAGAGGAAGTAGATTGGGTACATTTTACCAACTTGATGCATACACGGTTAAGTGTAATAAAACTTTGGATAAAACTAAGTCAGTAACTATTTAGCTAAAAAAGGAGAGGGTTTCCTCCTCTGCAGATGGTCATGGATTCTGGGTACCCAAGGGTGCTCTATCTACCGAATAAAAATTACCTGCAGAGAAGACCGTGTTATGGCACCAAAGGCATGGCCACATTAGAGAGAAGGGTTTAAAAGCCCTAAAAAATAAGAACCTCATTGAGGGGTTGAATGATTGAAATATGGAGTTTGATTAATATGAGCATTGTATTTGTGGCAAATAGAACCGCGTTCATTTTTACTCGTCTACTCATAAGTCTTCATGTATCTTAGATCTAATCCATTTGGATGTATTTGGTCCTGTTAAGGTTGCTTCAATTGCTAAATCAGTTTAATATGTTACTTTTATTGATAATTTTAGTAGGATAACATGGGTATATTTTTTAAAGAGTAAATATGAAGTTTTTAGTTGTTTCAACGAATTTACGGCTATGGTTGAAACTCAAACTGGGAAGAAAATTAAGTGTTTGAGATTTGATAATGGCGGCGAGTACTATTCTGTAGACTTTGACATATTTTGTACAGATTATGGGATTAAAAGACAAAAGACAACTTCATATTCTTCGGAGCATAATGGAGTTGTATAAAGAATGAATAGAACGTTGATGGAGAAGGCTAGGAGCATGTTGATTGGAGCTGGTCTAGAAACGAGGTTTTAGGCTAAAGCTATTACCACTACTTGCTATTTGATAAATATATCTCCTACATCAGCGCTTATTGATAAAACACCAATGGAGGCGTGGTCGGGGAAAAGACCTTCAATTAGTTTTTGGTTGTGAGGCATATGCACATGTGCCTAAGGAGAAGAGAACAAAGTTTGATTCTAAGGTTTTCAAATGTATCTTCATCGGATATGGCTATGATGTGAAAGGATACAAGCTTTGGGATCCTGTTGCACAAAAGGTAATATACTCCAGAAGTGTTGTTTTTAGAGAGATTAAATATTTCCTTGTTAATTTTCAGCCAGAACAACATAAAGAAAATGAACAAAAAAAGGATGTGGTTCAACTTCCTTCTACACCTGAGAAAGTTGAATCGAGACCCCAAAATAGACAAGAAGTTGAGGAGAGCTCACCAAGATCTAAATATTTAGAAGAGGAAGAAGAGGAGGGAGAAGTGGAAGAATCTCCACCTCAACTTGTTCTAAAGTCTACAAGGCAAAGGCAACCACCTGAAAGGTATGGGTATTCTCATGATGATTGGAAGTGTATATTTGCTTTGAGTACTAACATTGATGAACTGAGATCTATACAAGAGGCTTTGGGTACGAATGATGCATAGTCTAAGAAAATACCCATGGAGGAAGAGATGGCAGCCCTTAAAAAGAATGATACATGGGACCTTGTACCATTTCCTGAAGGTCGGAAACCTGTTGGATGTAAATGGGTGTTTAAGAAAAATATTGGTTCAGATGGAAATGTTGAAAAGTATAAGGCACGATTGGTTTTGAAGGGTTACTCTCAAGTTGAGGGTATTGATTATGGTGAGATATTCTCTCCTGTTGCGAAAATGATATCTATTCATTTTTTTCTTATCTATTGCATCATCTTATGACCTATAGGTTGAGCAAATGGATATGAAAACCGCATTCCTTCATGGTGATTTGGAGGAAGAAATCTATATGACATGGCCAGAGCACTACATGGTGAAAAGTAAAAGCAAGATGGTTTGTAAGTTAAAGAAATCCATGTATGGCCTTAAACAAAGTCCTAGGATGTGGTACCATAAGTTTGATTCATATGTGTTGAGTTTGGGGTTTGTGCGGTCTAAATCTGATCATTGTGTATATTTTAAATCTGATGGTGATAGTTTCCTGGTAATTACTTTATATGTTGATGACATGTTATTTATTGGGAAAGGAAAAGGTTTGATTGCAGAATTGAAATCTCAGCTCTCTGCGAAATTTGAAATGAAAGATCTTGGTGCAGTAAAACACATACTTGGGATGGATATTAGAAGAGATCATGAGAATAGAAAGCTATGGCTTGGCCAGAGTAAGTATGTTTATTTTTTTTTGCAAAGGTTCAACATGCAGGATTGTAAACCACTTTGTGTTCCTATTACTTTAGGAATGAAGCTCTCCATTTCACAATGTCCTTCATCCCCATTGGAGATGGAAGAAATGAGCAGAGTGCCTTACCATAGTGCAGTTGGAAACTTAATGTATGTTATGGTCTATATAAGACCAGACATTTCCCAAACAGTGGGAGTGTTAGTGTGAGTTATCCTATGTGTCCTCCTCTCATGTTGGAGGGTTATCTCACATGGGTTAGGTTTAGGGTTAGGTTTAGGGTTTCATATGTTTCATGCACTAGGGTTACTCAACACCCTATATGTACCCCTTTTCTATTCATTTATGAGAATGCCAAGACACTCCACTGTCTTTCCTCTATGCAAGCTTTGTTTTTGTTGAGCAAGTTCTTCCATTACTGATCATTTTTTCCTTACTATCGCTGGAGCTTTCACGATTCCGTTGGAGTGCAACTACTTTGTGGTGCCTCGTTTCTGATTCGATTCTCACAAACTCTTTTCATGGTTTCAACATTTGTCTCTTCCGTGAGGAAAGTAAAACGTGCTTGTAAGTCAAATATTCCGTGCCCACGCATCTACCACGCCAAAAACGGCCTGGTAATACCTCTCTGCGTTTTTACCTTCTCCCGCGCAGCCTGTTCTTCTTGTTTCTCCCACGCGGTTTGGTCAAACGTGCTGCCTTTTGGTACAGTCACCTCTTTTCACGTTTTTTGGTGCAAACGTTTTTGGTAAGTTTTCAATTTCTTTCTTTTTTAAAATCTTACTCAAAACAAAAAAAAACCTCAGCTTTTTACAAAAACGACCCGTGTTTTTTCTTTCATGCTAAGTTTTTTTGTTTGATAAAACAAATCAAACTTTTTTGGTAAGTTTTTAAAGGTTTCTAACTTTACCATGATTTTTAATATATATCAAGTTTCTAAAACCAATTTAGAAAAAAAAATTAATTAGAAGTTTCAACAGATATTTAAAAGATCTTAATTAAAATTCTAATTCTTAATTAATTCTTGTAATTAATTTAATTTAATTTAATTAAATCTATCTTTTATTAATTTCACATTATTTAAACACTATTTCTTTGGCCTTATAAAATTTGGTCTTTTGGCTTGTTGTATTTTTTAACCTTCCGTCGAGTGCCGAAGACGAAGGGTGAGGTCCGGGATAGGTAGGTGGCTAATCCCCCCTCGCAATAGAAACAAACCTTATCTCAAATTCCATTTCATTTCCAACACGCATACATACGACACCTTTTGCATGTGTTTAGGGTGCTTTTTTTAATCCGTTTGCAGGCTTATTGGTTTTTTCTCATCAATTGTGGGAATTGGTTTTTGCTATAACTTTTGACTCGTTGCTTGGTTTTGAGCAATTATTTAGTCAAAGCTGCATGTTTTTTTGCACTCTAGATGATGGGATCATTAGCTTTGTAAACGCACTAATTTTATAAAGTTCCGCATTCTGGGGGGTGTCTTTGTATTGCTTAATTCAGCTCATTCTTTTGAGCTTTGTTCTATTCCTTTTTTTCGTGGACTTGTGAGTGCGTACACCATAGTCTTACGAAAAAGGGATTCTTTCATGTGACGTGAGATATTTTTTCTCACCACCAGGCGATTTGTTGCGCCCTATGAACCTTAATTTTTGTCTCCACCATTGCGTGTTATTACACGAATTGCAAGGTGAGTGACAAACTGGTTCTCGGAACACAGTCACATCTGGTTATAATCAATGCACTGAACTATAAAGTGCCGAAAGCAGGGGGGTTGTTATTGTCCTGGGTGGTTGTGTTTCTTTTTTTCATTTCTTTCTCTCTCTCTCACTATGGATGCACTTTCAATTCCTTTGCTTACGTCGTTCAACTTTTTTGAATGGAGATCGAAAATAATAATGAAAATAAGGGGTAAAGGGTTATTCCGCATCACCATGGGAACTGAGACTGAACCAGATGAAGAACCTGAAAAATCTAAGTGGTTAAACCGTAGTGATGAAGCCTTAGGTCTTCTTTGCATGTTTGTTTCTTCTGACTTGCTCTTCCACATTGAGGTGTCTGAAACACCTAAGGCTGCGTGGAAAACGCTGGATGCAATGTTTAGACAACTAGATGACATGAGAGCACATGAGTTGGAAAACGAACTACTAGGGTTAAATCCTAGTGACTTTGAAAACCTACAAGCCTTCTTCTTGAAATTTGTCCACATTAGATTATTGTTAAAAGGATGGCAAGTAGAAAATAAAGATTCTCAACTGATCTTGTCGATTCTCTCTAAGTTAGGTCCCGAATATTCTGTCTTCGTGTCAACTTTCTACACTACAAAAGCTGCTTTGGACGATATTTGGATGATGCCCTCCTTTGACTGTTTTTCGTCCCAACTCATTCGAGAACAAGAGAAACTCATTCAAATGGGGTTTCTCAAGTCCAAGTCATATGCCCTTGTAGCAAGTACTAGCAAAGGAAAGAAGACTGAAAAGAAGAAGGAAACAAAGGATCAACCTAAGAAAGAAACCAAGATCAAACCTAAAAATGACACAAACACTTTGACTTCTGAGCCTAAAGCATATAAAAGCAAGTATTCGTGTTCCTATTGCAAGAAGACTGGTCACGACGAGCAACACTGTTTTAAGAAATAGATTGATCACTTATCTCATTTACTTGAGAAAAATAAAATAAGTGTTCCTTAATCCATAAAACAAAGTGCTCTGAAGGCCGAGTCTTCTACTGCAAAAGGTGCTAAAAATGATAAGAAGAAAGGAAAGGCCCTTGTAGCCAAAGTTGCTCCTTCATTGACATGGATTATAGATTCCAGTGCCTCGCACCACATGGGTTCTTTGCATGTTGAGTTTTCCAACATCGAACCTTGTGGAATGTCCCAAATCACGATGGGTAATGACACGACAATGTCAGTTTCTGGTAGTGGATCGGTAGAGATGGATGGGGGAACATTTGACCAAGTGTTGAGTGTTTTTGATCTCTTTACCAATCTCCTATCAGTTTACCAAATTACTCACCTTGGTGAAAGAATGCGAGTGGAATTTGGTCCTAACTCGGTGATCATTCGTGAGCTTAACAATGACACTACAGTGGCTGAGGGAAAGGCAGATCACCGTTCATGGTTGTACACCTTCTCCCACTTTACTTCTGATTCTACACCCACTGCCTTGCTCACTCATACAAATGAGGTTACTAAGCTATGGCATGAGTGTTTTGGACATCTAAATTATCGCTATCTTGAACAATTGAGCCAAAAAGAAATGGTCAATGGGTTGCCTCGCGTTAAGTTTTCTAAGGGTCTTTGTGAGGGTTGTACCCTTGGAAAACATCCTGAAAAGAACTTTGACAAAGGAAAAGCCTGGAGAGCTACTCGTCCCTTAGATCTTGTTCACAATGATGTTTTTGGTCCATTTCCTTCTCCTTCATTTACTAGAGTTCTTTATGTGCTAACCTTCATTGATAACTATTTGTGATATACTTGGGTATATTTTCTTAAGCTTAAGTCTGAAGTCTTTGAACATTTTCAGGAATTTAAGGCTCTTGCTGAGAAACAGGCGGAATGGTCTATCAAGGTTCTTCGAACTGACAACGGAGGTGAATATGAAAACAATAGGTTCATGGATTTTTGTACTTCTAAAGGGATCTATTTGCAACATATAGTTGCTTATAGCCCTTCGCAGAATGGAGTCGCAGAAAGAAAGAACCGTACTCTGAAGGAGATGGCCACTTGTATGATTCACTCGAAGTCTCTTCCTCCGCAGTATTGGGCCGAAGCAGTGAATTGTGAAAATTACATTCAGAACCATGTTCCACACAAGGCAGTAAGAGGGATGACACCCTTTGAAGCTTGGTTTGGATGCAAGCCTAATGTTGAGCACTTTTGAGTCTTCGAATCCAAGGCTATGGCTCGGATTCCCAAGAAGAAATGCAAGGCCTTGGAACCACAATCCAAACCTTGTATCTTTGTAGGGTATCTTGATGGCGTGAAGGGATATCGATTGATGAATCTTACTTCTCATGAGCTATATATTGAGAGAAGTGTTAAGTTCGATAAATCTTCTTCGACTTCTACTTCTCCACCTATTGAGGTTCTTCAGCGCACTGATTCGGATTCTGACTCATCAGATGATGATACTGTTGAGCGTGCTCCTCTTCCGGATCCTCTTGACCATCAGATCTTTCAGTATTTTGATTCTGATAGTAGTGATGACCGAGGACTATGTCCCTTCTCACTCAAGTGAAGAATCTTTTGACTCTGAGCCTGATCCTCCTGGTCCCTTTTGGGCTAGGAAAACTTTACAAAGTGTTGGATATTTAGTTGGAGATACTTCAGATATGAGACATACTCACTCAGATTTCATTAGACCCCACTCTTTCTTCGCCTCTGCTTCTGATCCACAGTATTTTTGGGAGGCTTCTGGTATTCCTGAGTGGGATTCTGCCATGGATGAGGAGTATTCCTCTCTCATGAAGAACGATACTTGGGATCTCACCACTCTTCCGAAAGGAAGAAAAATCGTTTGGTGTAAGTGGGTGTTCCAAACAAAGTATGAAGTAGATGGAGACATCAAAAATTTTAAAGCGCGATTAGTAGCTAAGGGTTTCTCCCAGATAGCTGGGGTTGATTATACCAAAACCTTTGCTCTGGTTGCAAAGATGACTTCTATTCGACTAACCCTATCCATTTCTACAGCAAACAGATGGAAAGTCCATCAAATGGATGTTAAGAGTGCCTTCCTTCATGGTGACCTAGAGGAAGAGATCTATATGGAACAACCTCCAGGTTATGTCCAAGATTCCTCCCTCGTTTGTAAGTTAAAGAAGTCTCTTTATGGCCTTAAACAAGCCCCTTGGGCTTGGTATGCCAAGATGGACTCCTTCTTACTTACATAAGGGTTTACTAGGTGTCACTCTGATCCAAATGTTTATATTCTACGACAAGATGACTCCATACTCATTCTTGTTTTATATGTTGATGACTTGTTGATCATAGGCAACTCTTCCTCTATTATTGATTCTGTGAAGATCACCTTAGCCAACAAGTTTTCCATGACTGACTTAGGTCTGCTTCATTACTTCCTTGGGATCCAAATTTCACAATCTGACTCGGGAATCTTGATTTTGCAACCTAAGTATGCTCTTGATTTGCTAGCTCGGTTTCAGATGGCCGATTGCAAGTCTTCTCCTACTCCTTTTCTTTCCGGGGTTAAGTTGGTTTCAGATTGCTCTACTCCCTTGGTTGATGGTACTCTTTATCGACATTTGGTGGGAAGCTTGATTTACTTGACTCACACTCGACCGGATTTATCATATGCCATTGGGATAATGTCTAGATTCATGCATGAGCCACATGAGCTGCATTGGAAAGCAGCAAAACAGATTCTTCATTATGTTCGTGACACTTATGCTGATGGCATTCACTATCATGGAGGGGTTGATATTGACTTGATTGGATTCATAGATTCTGATTGGGCCGGTGACTTAGATCATCGGAAATCTACTTCTAGCTACAGTTTCTCTCTTGGTTCAGGTCCTATTAGTTGGTCTAGCAAGAAGCAGAATGTAATTGCGATATCATCTACAGAGGCAGAATATAGAGGAGCAGTTAACGCTGCCACAAAAGCTATTTGGCTACAAGGTATTCTGACAGAGTTTGGCATCCACTTTCGGCGGCCTACCATTATCTACTATGATAACATGAGCACCATCTCTATTTTCAAAAATCCAGTTCAGCATCAGCGGACAAAGCACATTGAGATCCATATGCACTTCATATGGGAGCTTATTCATGATGGTATCATCAACATTCAGTACATTCAGACAACTGATCAGATTGCAGATTTATTCACCAAGCCCTTCATTGAGATGAAGTTTCTTCACTTATGGTCTCTTCTTGGGGTGAGGTCTTCAGCAACTGCCCATCTTCTTAGGGCTATGTAGTCCTTCTTTTCTTCTTCTTCTTCTAGGAAGATTGTGTTTGTATATGGGCACCTTATCTGGCCTTAGTTGTCTGGCCCCATTAACACATCTTTCTTAGTTGTTTAGGAGTGTCTTCATCTTCCATCTAACTCATCACAACCGCTACCCCAACTTTGATGAAGGGGGGGTGTTAGTGTGAGTTATCCTATGCGTCCTCCTCTCATGTTGGAGGGTCATCTCACATGGGTTAGGTTTAGGGTTTTATATGTTTCATGCACTAAGGTTACTCAACACCCTATATGTACCCCTTTTCTATTTATTTATGAGAATGCCAAGACACTCCGTTGTCTTTCCTCTATGCAAGATTTGTTTCTGTTGAGCAAGTTATTCCATTACTGATCATTTTTTCCTTGCTATCGCTGGAGCTTTCACGATTCCGTTGGAGTGCAACTACTTCGTGGTGCCTCGTTTCCGATTCGATTCTCGCAAACTCTTTTCAGGGAGTTCTTTCTTGTTTTATGTCTAATCCTGGAAGAGTACATTGGGATGTAGTTAAGAGGGTCTTCAAATATTTGTGGGGTACATCAGAGTACTCTATATGTTTTCATGGAAGAGGAGATCAACATTCCCTAGGTATTCATGGTTTTGTGGATTCAGATTGGGCCGGTGATGTCGATAGCAGAAGTTCCACCAGTGCATATGTGTTTACTCTTAATGGTGGTGCAATTAGTTGGATGAGCAAGAGACAAGCTGTGGTCACTTTGTCCACTACTGAGGCAGAGTACATGTCAGCTACTCATGCCTATAAAGAAGCCATTTGGATAAAGCGTTTGTGTTTAGATATTGGATTGAAATAGGGCGCAGTTATAATGTATTGTGACAGTCAGAGTGCAATCTGCCTTGCAAAGAACCTGAATTTTCATGCCAGGACCAAACACACTGATGTTCAGTATCACTTCGTGAGAGATATGGTCGAGGATGGTAGGGTGAAGCTGAAAAAGGTAGAGACAATTGCGAATGTTGCAGATGCATTAACTAAGCCAGTGAGCACAACGAAATTTAGGTGGTGTTTCGAGTCTATGGCCCTCTCGCCCCCTAGCAGTTGATCCATGATGGTATCTTTCCCTTGACCCTTACAAGGTATTCGACAAGTGGGAGATTGTTGGAAATAAGGTGTCTCAACCTTGTTTGGTTTATTCAGTCAAGATTTTCTTACGGTCATTTTGCATTGTCAGTGCTCTAAAAATAGAAATAAGAGTTGTCAAAAGATTCCCATATGATAGTATATCATGGAAGGGCTATTTTTAGAGATATTATAACATATTTTATGACATCCATAAGGGTCAAAAATAGGGGAGAATATTGTGAACGTGAGAGCCTAATTTTAGACCGAAATCTTTCTCTTTAATGTTATCCACCTCATGAGAGGTTCGACACATGGTTTTGTAAACCATAAATGGTTTCTTGTATAACCAGAGGTCTATAAATTGAAGGCTTGGAGAAGCAATTAGTGTGGTGAGCTTTGCAAGTACCGTAAAGTTGGAATCCTCCTAGAATCGTTTCTGGTTATACTTCTGTAAGAAACTTGCTCTGCAAGTGTTTGTAATCTTGTTATTAGATTTGAAATACATTGAGTGGGCTTTTGGAGTGTGAGATTTTTTATCTGAAAGGATTTTCCCCACGTATATTTAGTGTTTGTGTTCTTGTTATGAATGTGTTGCTGATATTTCTGTAACTGTTTTACTATGTTGAAAGTTTTTCATAATATCTCTCCTCAAGATTAGTGTAGGAAGTTGTTCCGCTACTCTTAATTTCCTATCAGTTTTCAGAAATGGTGTGGCACGGTTAGTGTCCAATCCAATGGAGAAACCCATCGATGGATCCATGGAGGTCACGAGGTCGAAACACAAGGTGTTGGTTTATACCTCGACCGATGAGATCATTACTTCCTATGCCGGCCTAGAGAGAAACTTGTTGGCTCTAAGCTGGAAACGATATCATGAAGATTCCGAGATGCTTCAGTATCACAAAACATGCTCTATCCATCTCATTTCTCTACTCAGAGATTTCACCAAGTTTAAGTCTGTTCATATGTATGATATTGTTATTAAGAATCACATCGCCTTTGAAGTCAGAGACATGTATATTTAGTCTGTTTTTTTCAATTGCAAATATTCAGTCAAATTGTGGTGTAGTTGCTGTTCCAATCTAAATATTTTTTCCTTCGACTTCTCTGCATTAATTTTTCAAGCTCTGTATTGGGTACTTATTTTCTTATTTCCTCGTGAATAGATCTTGATCAGATTTCGTGGTCCGTGGCGGAGGCTAAGGGGCCACCTTTCCCTCCCAGGGTGGGCGTCACCACCACCTCCATGAATCCCCTCGTCTACATCTTCGGCGGCCGAGAAAAAGATCGCCAAAAGCTCAATCACTTCTATTCTTTTGACACCCGCTCAGGGGAATGGATGCTCATTTCTTCAGACGTCAACGGGCCGCCGCATCGTTTTTTCCCTATCTCCCCACCTTTTATCACGCTTTACCCCTCCCTGTGATTGTTATTTTAATTGAAAGAGAATATGTGTAGGATCTACCATGCAATGGTGGTGGATGATAGACAGGTGTACGTTTTTGGCAGCTGCAGCCAAAACGGACAGTTGAACGAACTATGGGAGTACAATGTTGAGGAGGGGAAATGGCGTCTCTTTCCAGGCCTATCAGGGGATTCAAAACAAAATATTGTGCTTCAAAGAATATTTAGGTGGATTTTCAAGTATCTATTATCTTCCGTCTGGCAAAGCCCCTCTCCTGATATCAATCATATTCCATATTTTCTACAAAAAATTTTAACAAGTTCAAGGATCGATCCAACGGAATAGAATACACAGAATAAACTTTTGTCTTGTATAAATTTCATAACTTTTCCCTTGCTCTTTTTTAGTTCTTCCCTGGTCTTTTTTAGGAGTAGTCTGTGTTGAAATGGGAGCTTTAGAACAGGGTACGGACATCCATCAAAGCATAATTGAAATTCCATTATTATGCAATGTTGTAGGTAGTTACAGGTGCTCTGCTAAATTTGTAAGAAAAATGTGGAAGCATACCAATTCTAATTAAAGTGCAATTCGTTGTGAAAATTTAATTTAATCGAATAAAAGTAGCATTGTAGAAAACATTCCTCCAATTTTCAATGAGTACAAGTTTATACCAGATACATCAATAAAACAACTCCTCAAAAGTACAGATAGCTATGCAATTGGAACAATTATTTCCATTATAACTTCTGTAAATAAACTTGTAACGTAATTCATCTTTGAAATTAAATATGGTCACTCGGCAGATGACAAAGCACAAGTATGTTTACCCCTTTCTATACTCTTCAACATTTTTTCATCTCTTTCATTATTATTCCTTAAACAACACCTAAATATTTCAATACTTCACATGATGCAAGGTATACTTGTTTGAGACATTTTCACCATTGTTCAATACAATTGAGCAACAACTTGACAAAAAAGAATATCCAATTTATCTGTTCAAGGACTTAGTCCAGCGAAACATCCCCAAAAAGGCATTAAGTACCTACCAATCAACATATATCACCCCTCTCAAAGAAAAACATGAACTTGAAAATATGCATGCACTGTTGAATGCAACATTTGAGATAAGAAGAAAGTAAATTTTGGCAACCTAGACTTCAATTTGATACATTTTGTATATTAATTAATTTCCATTTACTCTCTCTTTCCATATTTAGCTACTCTTTTATACTAATTTCCATCTCTCCATTAGTCATCATCGGTTCTTAAGTGCAAGGTTCATTTACTGTCTCCAATGTCTACTCCAAGCCATTTTAGCTTGTATGCGGCAAATGCAACTTCGGAATCGACATCTTTCTTGCACCACAAAAGATAACATAACATGCACAAATTACATCCATGCAAGTGTTTCTCATTATCTTCACCAGTTGATATGTACTATATAGCAATTACAGAAGGCACAAGTGTCAAATGCACTTTTTCTGTCCACACCTCTAGCTAAATTGTTGCCCGCTTTGGCAGATAGAACTCCTAAACAATATGTTCAAAAAAAAATCTCCACCACACACCTCCTCCATACTTTCACTGCCCAAGGAATTTTTACACTCAATCAAGGTAACATCATGTTTAGTGTTAACATCAACATCCACCAACAAGGTATATAATTATCAAGACACATACACTCACACTTTCCTCATATATAAAATATGCTTCAAAAAATTGTTGCAAATAACATCTATATTTTTTTTGTCTTTACCGATATCTCTGCAATGCTCAACTTGCATTTATGAAAAAAAAAAACTTTCACATATGATAACTATCTTGCACCAACATATCAATGTCATCGTATCGCTTAGCATGGAACACATTTTTGTAGTTGCTAGCATTGTCTCCCACGTACTGTTAAGATTGTAACATTCCTTGTGTCAATTTTAACATTTGTATATATATTGTCATTATATGAACACTTAGGCCTCTATATTCATTCAATTATGTTTCATCCCAATCTCAAGATGTGTGTACATAGTTGTGTACCAGCTATTTAATTTCTACTCCATAGTTTGTTTGCAATTACTTGTTGCACTATTGTTTGGGGTTTGCATGTAAGCAGCCCTAAACCTTTTGAGATGCCTTAGGATATAATGAAAGAGAAAATAGATGTTGTAATAACATTCACAGAATAACAAATTACTTTAACAAAATGCAACTCCATTTTCCTCCTGCTTCAGCATGATCTGTCATTCATGGCCTTGTTGAAATAGTAGTTGGTCTTGTATGAGCTATTTTTAAAATTGGTAAGTGTTATGTACCTTCGGATATGATATTATAATGTATATGGGTTGATGGAGATGCTGACATGTGGCACACATCCCCTTAGTTAGTTATATTGGGTAATGAGTCGGCCTACATTGGGATTAGGTGTTATTCGTCTATTAAGATTAATGTATGTCTATATAAGGGATGTGAGTATCAATGTCATGGAGGTATGAGTCGATTCTTCTACTTGGTATAAGTATATTGGAGGTGTCCCCCTCGAAGTGGATTCCCATCTTGGGAGATTGTGGATTTACTCCTTCCATAAGGAGCAGTGTATGGTGTTGCCCGACCTTAAGGTATTATTATGAATATATTGCATATTAGGACATCTTGGCCCACCCATATCTCTTGTGTCATTTTATCTCCTGCAAATTATTCATTTTCTATATGCAAATATCTTATCAAGAGGTATCAAAGCTTTACATAAAATAAATGAATAATCTGTAGAAGATAACATGACACAAGAGATATGGGTGGGCCAAGATGCCCAAAAATTCAATATATGCAAAATAATAACTGTAAGGTAGGGCAACACCATACAATGCTCCTTAAGGAAGGAGTAACTCCACAATATCCAAAGATGGGAATCCACTTCGAGGGGGACACTATACGTACCCAAAATTATAGGGTAAAATACCGTCGGAACGATGTTACACATGCCCCAATGATGATATAGGTCTCCTCGCAAGGTGTTCGGGATCCGAAAAAGCTCTCCAAGTGTGCGTTAACATCCCGCATGCCCCGCTTAGCCTCCTCGTGCTTTGTTTTGCTCTTTTTCCCCTCTTTTCCTTTGCGTTTTGGTCTTCAGTAACGAAACCGCCGCCCTGCCTGGGCGGTGGTCTCATGACCGCCCACCCAAGTCAAGGTGATGGTCCTATAATCACCACCCTACTCACAGCAGCGGTCCTTCATGCATTTTCTAGCACATTTATTTGAACGTGACTCGCATAATTTTTCAATTTTTACCTATTTTTCTCATTCGTTTTTTCTTGTATTTATGATTTTGGTTCCCTGTAATAGTGTTTCTCCATTGTTTATAGTAAAAGAGTCCTATTTGGAGTTCACCTTTGGGTAAATGGGAATTCTATAAATAGCTGGTTTGATTACAAGAAAATGGGCCCTCAGAAATTGCCTCTCATCTTCTCATTTCAATAGTTTAGTCTTTCAGTTCTTGCTTAGGAATTCAATAGTTTTCATTTGTTGCATGCATAGTTAGTCTTATTTTGCTATTTAGAAGCCACATGATCTTCTTGTTCCAGTGTTATTACTGTTTTATACAATCAATTGAGGTAGGATAGTTTCATTTCTAGTCTGAAGCCATTAGAGTTGCAGGTTTTGTTCATCAAGAAGGATAGTTTCAGGTTTTGGATGTTTTGTGTTGCATGACTCGCAATAAATCCCGCTAGGAATTACATAAGCCAAGCTATGTTCTCTTACGCTATCCCTCTCCTACTCGCATTGTATTCAGTCTACATCCAAAGCTGCCATTGTTCTAATACCTACTTTTGTTGATGCTATAATTACATGCTTTTCTGGATTCACGTGAGCACGAAGGAACAAGGAGACCACACTGAGGGGACAAAGCCACACACAATTGGATTCACCACTATTCTACAAAATCCAGGTTCAAGCTTTCAAAGTTCTAGTTAAAACATATCAAATAGAGTAGTGAATCATTTCATTTCAGTTAATCTCACTTTCGATATTACCGGGGAACCTGTGGGGATTGATAGTTTACGAGAAACTATGATTCATTCCTCACTTCTGAGGTAAGATCAGGGGTCTTTCAAATAGATTAGATCAGTTATTTGGTTATTCAGAATAGATTCACAACTGCACAGGCAGGTAGCTATACTCGGCTACCTTGTTTGTTTTAAATTCTGTTATTAGCTTAGTTGTCATTTTCTAGATATTAAATAATTGCTCTTTCAATTCTATTAAATAGTTGTTATCTTAATTCTATCAAATAATCTGTCAAAAATACAAAAATAGAGAATTTATATATGTTGTGGATATACTTTACATAATTAGTTTTACTTTGCTTCAGTTAGATTTATATTGTTTCCTTTTGTATGACAATCACGGGACCTAGGGAGCCCAGAGAATACGTATTCGAGCCAATCATGTACTCAACCCAATCTTGTTGCAGCAATAACTGACATAGACCAAAATCTCAAAATTCAGGTCTTCCAAACAACAACAGACCTACAAGAAATCAGTTCACAGTTAAGAGGATTAAACATAGAAGACGACAAAGCACATACATTTTGGTCAAACCAGCCAAGATACATAGATTTCCCAAATAAATATCCGCATGACCATGTAGAAGGCTTGAAAGAGAGAAAACCGTTCGGTTGTGATCCTTTGGTCCCACAGCCAGACATGTAGGAGACAGGCCTCATTGACATAGACACTGGATTAAGAATTCAAGTTGCCAGAACGCCTGTAAGGCACTCTGAGAAGATTGCACAACTTTTAGTCACTAAACATAGAGGCCAAAAAGGCATATGACTATCGGGATAATAGGGAATCATGGATTGATCCACCCTGCATCAATGACCATAGGAGGCCCACAGTGACCATGAACCTACGGTTGTGTTCCACAGGTCTTCCACAACCCAACGGGCCCATAGGTCAATCACGCCATGTTGATGCTGGTTTACACACATTAGTATTTAGATCCTCTCTACTTCCACCAATCATTATCACACAACTATCCTCAGTTAGACATAGCAGGGCCTAATCAAGCTAAGGATTTCACGGACTAGACCAAAGAATGCGCCCATAGAATCCACCATACATCCATCATCCAGTTTTTCATGACCCTATATGGAGAGATATCTACGAAGCACCCACAGGTTATCTTCCACGTATCCCACAACCTATAGATCGGATCATGCGCCAGAGCTCGATATTGATTAGAGGCTTTGATCAGTCATCCTCGCTTGAATGATCTATCACACCAGTTTAAGTTAAGGAGGGCCTTCTTTTCCTTAGATTGAACATAGCATTCCATTAGTGCGCGTTGAAGATTTATAAGATTTCCTAACTAGTTTGTTTGCACCCTTTATGTATATTCCATCCCCACCGGTTGTGTTGGCATGACCTTGGGAGGTTGGGTGTGAGGAAGAGTTACTTGTAGATTCCCATGCTCGCTTGTCACTTTTCCATCATACAAAATTGGTGAACCTGACGTGAAGCACACAATCATTTCACCCTATCTACCTCATTGGCCTTTCACATCAGCTTTACCAACAAAATTGTTGAATCTGGTGACATGAAAGGAATAGTTGTTTCACTTTCACCTTTCCCCTTTTAGTGTTTCATTTTCTTTCATCCATCTTCACTTCTTCCCATTATTCTGTGGGTATTCATATACCCCCCGAATATGTCGGGATTCGATGCATATGGCAGACCTCTCCTAGGTCTTGAAGCATACTACGATCAACTGAATAGACATCCATCACCCTCGCTCTCAGCATGGGGTGACAACTATTCAATCAACTGGTTTTCAACACAAACTCCACCTCAAAGGACTAGATATAGTTCTTCTTTCCAAATAGAGGAGTTGGATCAGCTCACTCAAACACAACAACTAGAGCCTTCAGGCTCGAATAACATGACACTCACTAGAGAATCTGGTTCATCTCCTCAGGTGTTTCTTAGACCACAAATCAGTAGACAATCAGATCCATATCTATTTTTAGATGATGAACATTTAGCACGTTATGCTAGGAGTGAACAATGCTCTCAAAGTATGTACCCACCTATAGGAGGTTTGCAAACACAACCCGAGGTCTCTTTTCAAGAAAACACCGCCATTCCTTCACCTATAGGAAATGCCCTAGGTGAAACTTGGCAGGGCACCGATATATTTATAGCTAGGTATCATATGCCTATACAACCTCAACAAACACCACTAAGGTAAAATACTGTATCTTCACCAAACGAGGTCATCTCAGCCTTAGTTGAGAAAGTTAGAGGGTTGGAACTTGCTCAAGCAAGTCAAAATTTACAATTCATGTAGGTAGGAAATTCCAATCCTCCACATCATCCTAGCCAAGTAGACCTCCTCACAGGAATAGGCACGTTGGGCATGCCTCCTTAGTATTCACAACAAACACCAACTAGAACCGTGTTCTCTAATGCCGCTCCAGCAGAAAATATGATACCTCCCGGTTTAGTACAAAACAATCCATTTCTAAGCAATGCTCCTCCATATTTAAACATGTATTCCAAGTCACCACAGGGAGATATGTTCTCTTCTCCCAGCATGTTCACTCAACCACAGGGATTTCCTTATGTCCCTACAAATGCATATGCTACACCATACCAACAACCCATTCCACCTCCACCCCCTCAGCAGGCACCATCAATGGTTGAAACCTATGCGATAGGGACTTATTCAGAATATTTGAAAGAGCCCTTAGAATTCACTATACGAAGCATCATGCTTCCAAGACCTCTTCCCGATTTTCCCAAGTACAAAGGGGAGGGAGACCTGAATGCACATATTAAGGCCTATGCCACAGCCATTCGAGAACTGCTCCCCTGGGATGGAGTTGTTGCTAAAATATTCCCCAAAAACTTAGAGGGAATTGCCCTCGATTGGTATTACAGAATACCTGAAGCCTCCATCCATTCATTTAAACAACTCATTTCAGAGTTCATCAAGGCGTTCGACATGAACAAATTTTTGAGAACAGGAATCAGGGAATTCTTGCATATTAAGCAAGAACACAATGAATCTGTTGCTCATTTCATCCAGAGATGGTGTACAGTCCTCTATTCTTCAGCAAGCGCTCCAAACATGGACCAGATGGAACTATGTGATTTATTCCTTCATTCTCTCAGCAGAGAGGTAAAGGAAGAAGTCCAGAAGTTCCCACTAAGAACTTACGATGAAGTGCTTGAGAGTGCCCTCTGAATAGATCAAGCTATAATAGATAGTGTTTGCAAGGCATATGGAACAAATGGGAGGTTAATCATCCCCAACCAAAATACTACGACTTATCCTACTACCAAAAACACCAATCAAGGACCTAAAATCCTGAACAAGAACTATGCGAGGTCACAACAGATGGAGTAATTGACCAAGAAAAAAAGGCAAATGTTGTGAATGCTCCACCACTGGTTAACAATCAACGAAACAACAATTTTACCCCAACAATCAACTGCGGTGGATTTTAATCATCGACAACAACAACAACAACAACAACAACAATGGCAGATCCAAACACAGGGTCCAAGTCAAAACTCAACTGGATATCAAAACCAAAGGCAACAAACGCAAAACTTTAATCTTAATAGTCAACGGTTTAATCAGAGTTTTGGACCACAACACGTCACCAAACCAACAACCTAGGAATTATAATCCCAACTCGTATTGTGGTTTCCACAAAATTCGAGGCCATGACACTAGGACTTGTCGTGACTACAATAAATTCATGCAACGTTTGCCAGAGGAACAAAGACAACTTTTCATAGATATGTTCTTAGCTGATCCTGCGTCACCTGTGCCAAGTACTTTCACAGGGGCAGTCTCCCCTCAAAACGCACCCCTCAAGATCTTCAATGATCCACTCCCAAATCACAATAACAAATTAAATCCAAATGGGATGAATAAGGGTGTAATGATAGGAAACAATGATCATGAAGCCTCGACTTCACTAAATCCACCTATCGCACCACAATTAGGAAGTCAGCCATGAACTAAGATAGTCGGTTTAGTGGAATTAGACACTAAGCTACACGTGGAAGCCATAACAAGGACACGAGAGTATTCCTCTCAGCCAAATCAAGTTACCCACTAGAGCCAGATAACATTCAACAAACATTAGTAAAACCCATAGGTGCCTATGATTTAATTAATGACCTAACAAAGACCTTCTCTCACATCTCCTTTTTGGACTTGCTGAAGAACTCTCCTGCCCATAGGGCTGCTCTTTTAGAAGCATTAGGTTTAGGTCATTTAATTAACATCACTCCTCCTCCTGAAACACAGGTAAACCATATAGACTTTGATATCCACCCTCCGGGGCAGCCAGATAGGGATACCGAGTTTATATTCGACATAAGCAAAATGCCAACAGACGTTGAGATTACACGTAGAGGTGATCCAACCTTACATTTACAAGTGTGGGTTTATAACAATTACGTTAAACATGCAATGGTTGACGATGGGGCAGCAGTTAACATAGTCCCCTTCTCTTTCCTTCAAAAGCTAGGGTATGGAGAGATAAATTGTTCCATGACTCGGAATAAACTAAGAGGCTATGATAGCCTTAAAGCCACTTTGATTGGAACTATAATACTACTAGTCACCTTAGGACCCAAAACAATCCTCACTGAGTTTTATATTATAGATCGGGAAACCAACTATAATATGATCCTCGGCCGACCATGGATACACCGTATGAAAGCAATCCCTTCTACGTTATTTCAGGAAATAAGATTCATGCACTTAGGAAAGATATTCATAGAAAAAGGTGATCCGAAACCATTCGATATACACCTAGCAGACCTGAAGAAAAGGCTAGGAGTTCACTCTGAGTTTGAACTCCCAACAAACCAACTTAACAAACCAACCAACTCAAAACTGGAAGAGAAAATTAATACCTACAACAGAACTAGAGATTACGAACCTAGTCAAGAGCATCCTAGCCCTCAAGGATGAAGCCAAACATTGTAGAAAAAGTGTCATTAGGAACTACTGCAAAAATTGTTGAGTTTCTAGAACAAGATCTACCAATTTTCCGACCATTTGATTCCACAGGTATGGGATGTACCCTAGGAGTTGGTTCTCTTCCAGCAGAAGAACTCTGCATGGTAGAAGTAACCGAAGTAGAAGAAATAGACGTAATGAATGTCCCGACATCCATCTTCCCAAATAAACATTGGACTCTCCACTTTGATGGAGCTAGATGTCATTATGGGGCTAGGGCAGGTGTGATCTTTACTTCTCCCGAGGGAAAGATCCTACCGTTCGCCTTTAAATTAAATTTTGAATGTACAAACAATGGTGCTGAGTACGAAGCCCTCCTCCTTGGTCTCATCATAGCTAAAAGGCTCAGTGTTAATGACATCAGAGTGTTAGGAGACTCTCAGTTAGTAGCAAACCAAGTCTCTGAGGTGTATGAGACTAGAGTTGAACATTTACAGCTCTACAAAACAGCAATATTAGATTTGAGCAAAGGATTTAATTTCATATCCATTGAAGCAATCCCAGTGAGAACAAAATCTTCTCGCATATTTGATAGCAACCTCAGCTTCACGTTTCACTCCAAACAGTGAGTTGGAAGACACCCATTTCATGGTATCCCTTCGTTCTGAACCGTTAGTAAAGAAAACATCAACAAACCCTCTTCTAACGCACAAAGCTAATAACACATCTACTATTTTAGGTCACGGTTGACAGTGATATAGTCACTCTTGATTACCTAAACACCTATACAAAATTACATCTCACCCATAACATGGTATATTTTTCCTTAATCCCACATTCTTCTTCTTACTTTGGAAATCCCATGGTAGAGCTTCCCCCACAAAAGGAAATCGACATATACGTGGTAGAGAATGGAGAAGATATAGAACTACCTCCAGGCCTCGCATGAGTTTGAAGAAGGTAACACTTCTTTAATAAAAGAAATGATTGATATAAACATCGGAATGGAGAAAGATCCAAATATCTTGAAACTAGGATCTTCGTTAACTCTAGAAGAAATAGAAATACACAATCGAATCATCAAAGAACATCAAAAGGATTTTACATTTAATTATAAATAAATGATGGGAATTACACCACACATTGTCACGGTGCATAACCTCATCACCAAATAAGATGCAAAGCCAACTAAACAAAAATTGAGACTAATGAAACCCAAGGTAGCTCTCATGGTAAAGGAAGAAGTAATAAATCTTCTCCAGGTAGGGTTCATCAAACCAGTCAACTATTCTTAGTGGGTATCTAATATCATCCTTGTTCTCAAAAATAATGGGAAGATACACATCTACATAGAATTTTGAGACTTTAACAAGACATGTCCCAAGGATGACTTCCCGTTACCATCCATTGACATCATTGTTAACGTAATAAATGGATTTGAGATTTTGTCTCTCATGGATGGGTTCTTAGGATACAATCAAATCAGAAATATTTGAACAAGACCAAGCTAAAACCATGTTTATGACTCCTTAGGGAACTTATTGGTACACTGTTATGTCATTCAGTCTCAAGAATGCTGGCACCACATACCAGCAGGTGAAATGACATACATATTTCACGATCTTATTCATAAAATCGTAGAATCCTATGCAGATGACTTGTTAGCCAAGGCCAAGAAGCACTGTGATCACCTGGAAGTGCTCCACATCATTCTTTCATGCTTGATTGAATACAGAGGCACACTAAACCTAGAAAAATGCGTATTTGGCGTGATAGGAGGGAAAATCCTAGGTTACATTATATCATCACAAGGGATCGATGTAGACCCAGAAAAAATCTGGGTTGTTCTTAAGATGATCCCACCATCAAATGATTCTGGCATTAGATTGTTCCTTAGAAATCTTGGTGTAATCTAAAGATTCATTCTGGACTTAAGTTTTGCTCTGTACATCCGATTAAAAATTTGTTGAAAAAGGATTGCTGCATTATTTGGAAAAAGGAATGCCATAAGGCCTTCGAAGTAGTTAAACACTTCTTACCGTCTCCTCCTACATTAATGCTACCTAGACCAGATCATCCTTTGATCTTATATTCACAAGCTACGGATGTCTCGCTAACTTGTATGTTGGCCCAAGAAGATGATGATAAACAAGAACGTGCGGTCTATTTCATTAGATGAATTTTTCTCAATTATGAGACACATTATACGTAGGAAGAACGAGATTGCCTTACCATTGTATTTGCAACCAAATGCCTAAGACATTACACACTAAACCAAGAAACAAGGGTCATTGTAAAAAAAAACCATTTATGAACTTTCCTCATGTAAGGGTCCTTGTCTAAAAGGGATGGATGATTTATAACCTTAATCGGTGAATTTGAATTAAAATTTTGTAAACTAAAAGTTTGTTAAGGGACGAATCATTATAGATTGGTTATCTGACAACCCCGTTAGATGGAGGCAATCTAGTAGATCTGGATTTTCCTGATGAATGCATATATTACATCAAAACTAAACCTCCTATCTCTAAATGTCCCTTGGTATACCTGATATTATTAATTATTTCATGAACCATACGTATCCAGAAGTTGCTACACTGCCAAAAAAGAAGGTAGTTACGCATTATCGCAGCTAAATGCATTATTATAGAACAAGTTCTCCATCGTAAAGCTTTTGATGGAATGCTTCTAAGGTGTGTTGACACAAAAGAATCCAAGAAGATTCTCTACGAATATCACAGTGGAATATGTGGATGCCACTTTCGGTGGTCATGCCACCACTCACAAAATACATTGAATGAGCTATTTTTGGCCCACTCTCGAACATGACATAGTAGAGTTTGTACGCAGATGCCATAAATGCCAAGAATTTTCCCACGAGATTCACATGTTAGTGCACAAGCTCTACAACTAATTGAGACTCCATGGCCCTTTTCTACATGGTGCCTATATTTGATAGGGAAATTCTCTCCCTCATCAATAGATGGCCATAACTTCATAATCACGGCCACCAAGTATTTTACCAAATGGGTTGAGGCTATGCCTCTTACCATTTGTACCAGGTACCATGATCACCAAGTTCATTTTGAACTAGATCATTTGTAGGTAAGGTGTCCCACAAAATCTTTATCTCAGATAATGGCAACGTCCTTTAAGAATGATCAAGGTTTATGAGCTATGCAGTAAATTTAAAATAAACCCATCATACGGCCTCTCTGTATTACCCTCATGCTGACGGGAAGGCTGAAGCAACAAATAAGACATTGAAAGCTATTCTCCTCAAAATGGTAAAATAGAACAAATGATATTGGCATTTAAAGCTATATATGGCCTTGTGGGCCCCACCGAACCTCAATAAAAACACCAATAGGAGTAAATCCTTTCTCATTGGTATTCGGAGCAGAATCAGTTCTCCCACTTGAGGTTGAAATAACCAGTCTCCCGCATCTCACTACAAGGGATTCTAGATGAAGAAGCTTATAGAGAAGCACGTCTCTCCCAACTAGAAAGCCTAGATGAGGCCAGATTAGACATTGAATAACGGTATAGAGTATATGCTGACCGAATGTGCCAGACAATATAACAAAAAAGTCTATGAACGAAAAATATATGAAGGAAATCTAGTTCTAAGACTAGATAGCTAGATCGATAAGAAGACCGGATGAAGGAAGGAAATTCTAGCCAAAATGGTTGGGCCCATACCAAGTCATGAAAGACTACGGAAATAGTGCGTATCTCTTATGTACACTAGAAGGTGAGGAATTCAACAAAACAATCAATTCCTTGCATCTTAAACAATTTTATGCATGAAGTGACCGGCACTATTTTTATAATTATATCTATATTACGTCTTCATGTAGTTAGGTTCATTTTTTCCACTCATTTTGTAAAACTTTTTGATCAAGGAACTTATCTCACAAGAAATTCATTACAAAATTCTGTTGGTATTGGTAGAAGCATTCGAATCATACTTCTTCATTTTCATAACATCATCAACTGTTTTAGAATCCTGTCATCAATTAAAGCTACACATGAAAAAGTCCCTAACAATAACCATACCAAGGCTTGCTTGCTTGTTCTCACTTTTGTTTCTTCCTAGGAAAGGTGTCTTGCCTATGGTCTATTCTAGAAGCTTCATGGTGTCACATCTGTCTCGTATATAGATTCTCTTTGGAAATACGAACATACTGACATTTTTCTCAAATAGATAATTCGATATATTAGATCAAATATAAAATTTTAATTTTACACATTTCCTTTCCCTACTAGCCTTCAGTGATGAAATTGCATCTCTTACTATAGTGATGTAGGGTTAGGAAAGGATGGGAATGCCCCTTACTTCACCTATGCCTTGTCCATGGTGGTAAGCCCATGCTTCCTACCAGTAGCATGAGGCAAGGTATAGGGGTTCCTTTTGATAGTAACGTTAAAGGTCGTAAGCAAATAGTTCAAATAAACCTCTGAAATATTGAGTCAAGAACAAATGAATCAGATGTCCAAAATTCCAAAAGAGTCCAAAACCTTGAAAACCAGATTTTCTCAACCAAGTGGCCATCTACAGATCTAAGTCTGGTTAAACTGCAAAGACAAGTTGCATTCTAAACTATGGAGTCACTCGAGTAGAATAGGTTTGTAGCATCCTAATTTGGTTCCACCAACTCTTTGTCTATCTCCTATTATTATCATTTCAACACTCCTCATAGCTTGTGCCCTCTTTAGCTCTTGATGGTGAGCCCTCACATCTTACTAGTTGTGTGGAGTTAAGCCTAGGGAAAGTTCATCTGCTCATCGTATCAATTTATCATCACATTTTGTCAAAACAAATATGAAGTACCAGAAAATTTCTTATAGAAACTAAAGTTCAAAGATCACATTGTGTCTACATTATCATACATCAACATCACGAAATATAAAAAGGAAGAAAGCATTTGTATCATTTGTTCTCCATTGCATACATTCTGAAAAGCATATAAAAACAAGAATTCTAATAAGCATGTAATATACATGTGGGAATGAATAAAAAAATCCTAGACACCAAGAGTCTGGTCCAAAAAAGAAGTATATATATATAATCAAGTTTTATGTACAAATCCATCATGCGCTAGGCATGGTCAAAACACTCAATGAGCCCGAAAAATACAAAATGATCGTATAAACAATCTAACAAGAGTCACTACAAAAATAGCCAAGTGGCCTCTCAACCCCTATGAGATTCCTATGAAGGTGCACGACCACGTCTAGGACTCCGGCTACGCTGGCGCTCTGAGTGCACTGAAGGCTCATAGTCCCGAACAGTAGCTGTAGCCTCGCTATGAGAGCGGCTCCTCATCAGGTGCTCGGCAGTCCTATATCCAGCTAACTTGGTACGGAGGGAGGTCACCATCTTGGCCACATGCTAGACATGGGCAAAGACATCACTATGTCTACCAGTTGCTAAAGGCTCCCCTACATCCACCGACAACTCGGTGCGAGTCTTCTCCATGGGGAGCATCAGCGTATCAATACATACCTGGAGAATCAAGTATCGCCACTCATCAGTAGTCTTTGCAAATAAAGTAGAAGACAAGTTATAAATAATCAAAAGGTAAAAAAAAATGAACAAAAGGAGAGACAACAACTAAGGCAATCCTAGCTAAAAACAAATATTAAAAGAAGAGTGACAACTCACTCGGATCTCTGGGCCTCCATGAGGGATCCCTAGGATCAGTGCCTACTATAGATGCCGCCCGCTAACTGATGCCCTCCTCCTATGTCCGGGGAAACATAGCATCCTAATAAGGACTCATCCTCCCCACCTAGGTCTTGAGAGAGCAACTCCTCTGAGACTAGAGTCACCCTCTCCGCACTCTGCTCTGCCCTCTCGGCCTGTAAGATCTCCTAAGTGTCATGCCACTTGGGATCGCTATCCTCCTCTCCACTTGACTCGCTGACCTCCATGTCCTTGGTCTCCTCCTCCGTCTCTCCCCCTGTGAACTCCTCAGACTCGGAGTCTATGTCAATAGGGTCATTGTTGTTATGGGCAAGACCGATGGCGATCTAAAGTAAAGGTTCCTGAGGAGCACCAACTCTCTCTTGGGAACGTACCACCCACCTAGTTGTGATAGGGATGCTAGGACTAACAAAAGTCCAAACCCAGCCCCTAGGACCTCCCCTAGCCTCCCAAACTGATCGGAACACTGGCACCACTGAAGGAAGCATACCAGCGTAGGCAAGACCAAACTGCTGAGGCACTCGATCAAACGGATGTGTCTCTACCTTCCCTGTCTTGTCTACAAGCTACCCTGTAGTAGAGAAGGAAATCAAAGTGAGGGTCTCCTTGCTCCATAACCTTATCATGGCTTGATAAGGGGTGGCCTCCATATCATCAGTAGTCAGGGAGGAAACTGGCTGGTGAGGTGCTCTAAGCACCGACATCTCTGTCCATCTGGCTGCCCTCACGGCTTCGGGATCCGCCACCTCTACACCTCTCCCATAGCGGATGATACGCTCATAGATCCAGCTTATAACCAAGGTCGGATGGCTCAAATACTGTCCCTGTAAGTGGACCACCCTTTATAGGTCGTGGTAGGTGGTCCCAAGTATATCAGCTCCCCAGGCATCTCGCGGGTCGATGTTCTACTTGCGGAGGCATGATCACTATCTCGTCACGAACGTTTCGAATATACTCTCATCAAAAACCGTACCCGAAATATACATACCCGAAATTGTAGGGTATAGTACCGTCGGAACGATGTTACACATGCCCCAATGATGATACAGGTCTCCTCGAAAGGTATTTGGGATCCAGAAAATCTCCCCAAGTGTGCGTTAACATCCCGCACGCCCCGCTTAGCCTCCGCATGCTTTGTTTTTCTCTTTTCCCCCTCTTTTCCTTTTCATTTTGTCTTCAAGGACGAAACCGCCACCCTGCCTGGGCGGCAGTCTTGTAACCATAGCCCAGGCAGGGCGGCGGTCCTGTAACCACCACCCTGCTCAGAGCGGCGGTCATTCATGCATTTTCCATCACTCTTCTTTTAACGCGACTCACGTAATTTTTCAACTTTTACCAGCTTTCTCATCCGTTTTTGCTTGTATTTATGATTTTGGTTCCCTGGAATAGTGTTTCTCCATTGTTTATAGTAAAAGAGTCCTAGTTGGAGTTACCTTTGGGTGAATGGGAATTCTATAAATAGCTGGTTTGATTACAAGCAAATGGCCCCTCAAAATTGCCTCTCATCCTCTCATTTCAATAGTTTAGTCTTTCGGTTCTTGTTTAGGAATTCAATAGTTTTCATTTGTTGCATGCATAGTTAGTCTTATTTTGCTGTTTAGAAGCCACATGATCTTCTTGTTCCAGTGTTATTAATGTTTCATACAATCAATTGAGGTAGGATAGTTTCATTTCTAGTATGAAGCCATTAGAGTTGCAGGTTTTGTTTGTCAAGAAGGATAGTTTCAGATTCTGGATGTTTTGTGTTGCATGACTCGCAATAAATCCCGCTAGGAATTGCATAAGTCAAGCTCTGTTCTCTTGCGTTATCCCTCTCCTACTCGCATTATATTTAGTCTACATCTAAAGCTGCCATTGTTCCAATACCTACTTCTATTGATGCTAGCATTATACGCTTTTCTAGATTCACGTGAGCATGAAGGAACAAGGAGACCACACTGAGGGGGTAAATCCACACACAATCGGATTCGCCACTATTCTGCAAAATCTAGGTTCAAGCTATCAAAGTTCTAGTTAAAACATATCAAATAGAGTAGTGAATAATTTCGTTTCAGTTAATCTCGCTTTCGATATTGGCGGGGAAGCTGTGGCGATTAATAGTTTCTGAGAAACTATGATTCATTCCTCACTTCTAAGGTAAGATCGGGGGTCTTTCAAATAGATTAGATCAGTTATTTGGTTATTCAGAATAGATTCACAACTGCACAGGCAGATAGCCATACTTGGCTACCTTATTTGTTTTAAATTATGTTATTAGCTTAGTTGTCATTTTCTAGATATTAAATAATTGCTCTTTCAATTTTATTAAATAGTTGTTATCATAATTTTGTTAAATACTCTGTCAAAAATACAAAAGTAGAGAAGTTATATATGCTGTGGATATACTTTACATAGTTAGTTTTACTTTTCTTCGGTTAGATTTATATTGTTTCTTTAGTATGACAATCATGGGACCTAGGGAGCCCAGAGAATACGTATTCGAACCAATCGTGCCTCAACCCAATCTCGTTATAGCAATAACTGACATAGACCAGAATCTCAGAATTCAGGTCTTCCGAACAACAACAGACCTACAAGAAATCAGTTCACAGTTAAGAGGATTAAAAGAACATACGTTTTGGTCAAACCAACCAAGCTACAGATTTCCCTAATAAATATCCGCATGAATGTAGAAGGGCTTGAAAGAGAGAAACCATTTGGTTCTGATCCTTTGGTCCTACAACCAGACGTAGGAGACATCCTCATTGATATAGACACTGGCTTAAGAATTCAAGTTGTCAGAACGCCTGTAAGGTACTCTGAGAAGATTACACAACTTTTAGTTCTAAACATAGAGGCCGAAAAGGCATACGACTATTAAATATTAGGGATTAGGGGTTAATTCTGCACGTGACAATAGGAGGCCCGCATCAACCACGAATCTACGGTTGTGATCCACAAGTCCCACAACCCAATGGGCCAACATGTCAATCAAACGTTGATGTTGGTTTACGCACATTAGTATTTAGATCCTCTCCACTTCCACCAATCATTATCGCATAGCTATCCTCACTAGACATAACAGCTAATCAAGTTAAGGATTTCTGGACTAGAACAGAGAATCACCCATAGAATCCACCATACATCCATCGTCCATCTTTCATGACCCTGTCAAGAGATATCTACGAAGCACCCACAGGTTATCTTCCACGTATACCATAACCTATAGATCGGATCACACCAGAGCTCGATATTGATTGGAGCCTTCGAGTAGTCATCCTCGCCGAACAATCTATCACACCAGTTCAGGTTAGAAGGGCCTTCTTGGCCTTAGATTCACAGATTCCATTAGTGTGTGTCGAAGATATAAGATTTCCTAACTAGTTTTTCTATGCCCCACGTATGTTCCATCCCCACCGGCTATCTCGGCATGACCTCGGGAGGTCGGGTGCGAGGAAAAGTTACTTGTAGATTCCCATGCTTGCTTGTCACTTTTCCATCCTACAGACACCTCCAATATTATTCTACCAAGTATAAGACTCGAATCATACCTCCATGACATTGATACTCACATCCCTTATATAGACATACATTACTCTTAATAGATGGATAACACCTAATCCCAATGTAGGCTGACTCATTACCCAATATAACTAATTCCTATGTGACTCCATATAACTAACTAAGGGGATGTGTGCCACATGTCGGCATCTCCATCAACCCATATACATTATAATATCATATCCCAAGGTGCATAGCACTAAGGTCATTTAGGAGTTTACTTTTTAGTTAACTTTTAAAAGGATGTGAAAACCAACACAAGTGGGGGGGGGAGAGGATAGAGAATATTGAAGGAGTATTGATGTAATTTTTTTTTTATAAATAAAACAAAGGTTTGTGTATATGTTTTTCACAACAAGGAGATTCAAATTCAGTTACTTTTGTATTTTGTTGTGTCTAATCCTTTGTTTACACAAGTGTGTATTTATCAATTGTAGAATTAAAATATTATCTACATCATTTTGGTATCAGATCAACCAACGATGGTCCAAAGGGGAATTTGTATGCAGTGGGGATGAAGACGCAGGAGGAATGTTGCACTTCAGAGAAATAATGTTGATGAGTGGCCTAGAAAATTAAAATCCATTAAAAAATAGGTTATGTGTGGATGATTCTAAAGAAGAAAAAGATCCCTTGGAAAATGCAGCTAGGGCAGCAAACCCTATGGAGAGGATCATTGAATCCATATCCAAACAAGGCTCCAAGGTGAAAGTTTATATTTCATAATTTAAAGGTGAACTCAACTCGGATTTGTTCGTAGACTGGATCCAAGATTTGGAGTCTTATTATGCGATTGAAAGTATTGAGGAAGATAATCTTAAAAGGGTGAAAATTTCAGCATCCAAATTGAAGTATAATGTTGTTTTATGTTGGGAAATTTTGTAGAGTTCCAAGAGAGGACAAGGAAAGAACAAAATTAGCCTATGGCCCAAGACGTTGAAATGCCTATAAGCTCGGTTCTTGCCTTTTTATTATTGCTAAAAAAAAATTCAGATAATTTCATAACCTAAGACAAATACATCAGTCCATTCAAGTTTATACCAAGCAATTTACGAGGCTTAAAATTCATACTAATATTCAAGAGGATGAGGAACAAGTAAAATCTAGGTATTTTAATGGATTAAGGTTTTAGCTTCAGGATGAGATGGCCTTATTCTAGGTATTTTCTATGGATGAGGCATATGAATATGCCTTAAAATCAGAGGAGAAATTGCATCAAAAGAGCAAGATAATGAGTAAATGGGATGATAATATGGGGTTTTTAGTTTGCTACTCTTTTCCCACACATTTATTCTACCAATAATAGGCATTACACACCTTGGTACCTCTAAGAATTCTTATGAGAAGATTTAACGGCTCATCCTCAACCCTATACAGTTTATTGATATTAGAATTTTGTGTTTAAATGTCTCGATTCGAGACAAAGCAATTTCTTGTGCAAATTTCTTCATGTCCCTTGATGATTTTTTCCCTTCCTTTAAACCTTGATACAACTCAAACACTACAAGTCTTCTTTGACAGAGGTTAAACTAATTAACACCACTAATTCAACATGTAAGGAATGTGCATCACCAAAATTACAATTTGCACACAATATTAAACCTTTAGATATATTCACCCTTCAAGTCAGGGATCTTTTCCATACAAACCCTATCAAGCCTTCATACCTAGTTATTAAAATTTTCAAACTCTTCAACAAATTCAAATGAGACATTTAATGTCAAGAAAGAGGTCTTACCATTCTTGTATTCCACTTTCCAATCAAGTGATACTTTTCATTGTATCTTTTCATCCATAATTGTATTTCATGACCTTTCAATGTTCATATAATCCCATAAACTTGTACATTCACTTAATAATATATTTTCAATGATTTTAATCTCATATCATAGATATTCATTACATAATGTCATACAAAAATCATTATAGACAGTTTTGTCTTAGGGAAAGAAGCCTTTATTAGTGAAATCGTGATAATACAGAGCTTCCAAGAGCCATCAGGGCTCTAAAACTGAGAATAATCTAACACCCACTCACTTCTCTTCCCTGCACACTAATATATGCTTTACAATTTGAATACACTACATAATAATCAAATATTGAGAAGGTAGTTAGGGTTCTAACTACCCTCACTAACCCATGAGAAGACAAACCATGTTGAGTTAACGCATAGATAGGCTGAGTAGGTTAATTCTAGGGAATAATAAGTCTAATAAAACCTTATTACATCATTTATTGATTCTAAACTCACACCTAATCTTATAACCTACAACTAGACATTTTGAAAATTCAAAATTGTGGTTTTGGAGGGAAACCTCACAAAATCCACTTATTACAAACAAAGGGGTCCAAATGGACTAATTACAACACTTAGACCTCTAAATGGACCTCACACACACCTAGTTAGCTAAATCACACCAAAATTACCTATTTACAATGATGTTCCTACATCATGGTGGTTTACTCCCTTATTTCGTATTACGTGGGGGTGGACCAGATCCTGACCACGAACCTCCACTAGGTTTTCCTTTTCTCGGGGAAGACCAAAGCCTCTCGTGCCTCCTGTCGCTGAAATCAACAATGGTCCCAATGAAGAACTAGTTTGTACAACCGTTTTAGAACTATACTTTGTGCAACCATTTTCCTTGATATTCCTCCAAAAGTATTACTTCCACTAAGTAGAGAGCCAATGTTTTTCCCTATCATTGCACCTATTGTACTATTACCAAACAATCTTTCTTGTCTAGCCATGTGAACCTGTTGCACTACCATACGTGCTACCTTTATTTTTTATGCTTCTTGTGTTGATACTAAAACATTCCTACTTGTATCTCCAACCAAACGTAGTGACCCTCGATTAACTTCCTGCTCACTGTCACTATAATGATCTTCTATGACAACTTCTAAATTATGAACACCAAGCACAAGGGCTAGGGGTCTAGGGTGGGATATATGCGTGCCAATAGTTCTCACTCTCTCATCAGACTCACTTTTATTAGATCTCGAGGGGGTCCTTCTATTTTGCTTCCCCAATATCTGAGGGACATGGTCCTCTGATCCCTCGCCTTCTGTAGAGTTCTCATCACTTCCTCCAAGCACCATTCCTCTCATTCTTAGTGCCTCTTCAATTCCCTCTCTTCCACATAATTAAATCTGTGAGGTCTCTCTTCTTTGTCTCTTTCTTCTATTTGGACCGACATCATCCTTCCTATACCTGTTCTTTCCCCTGCGAACAATGGGTTTTCATCCTGCCATAGGTAAGTTCTTCATTCCCAACTCAATCATTAAGATCTTTGTAGCTAATGGCAGCGTACGTAGTTACAATCCCCTTGGCTCATGCAAGAACTAGAAATTTGCTTCCTCTAGGCATAAGTATGTTTAAATCACGTATTCCAAGGTATAACTATGCAACACGTGTTCTCACCAATGGTCTATAGCTTGAGTCCGCTATTCATCCAAATCAAAGAGTGCTTGATACCTGTCATGGCTCCAAAATTTCTTCCTTCCCAAATGGCTCCCTCAATTTTGTGTGTAAGTTGCTAGCCAATTGTATAACTCTTTTCAAAATAAATTGAAGAATGTCTCATATAATGAGCCATACAAGTTGTCCTCTGCCCATTTATGCGAATCAAAATTGCAGCAAATGTTATACCTCTGATAAAATTCATCTTATTTTTCATGTACCCAATGCTCAATATTCTCCACTAACATTCAGAACACCATACACATGCCACATCTTGATGAACAGAATAAAAAGAGGTCTCGACAACAGAACCAAAAATGTATTCTTTATTTTCCAACACCAACAGTCGAGCACACTGGCACATCACTTAGACTAATGTCCAAGTGCTCACCTGAAGCATACGTAACCTACCAGGTCCCTCTTTGTTAGATCATGCAAGATGTATAGTTAGTATAAACAATTGCGTGACATAATATAAAAGATAAAGTAAGTAAATCAATACACATATAAGATTAAGAATAGCTTTGATCATTCATTCATTTTCATAAGCAACTAACAATAGTATTTGGAATCCAATTACACCTTTATCAATTCTCCTAACCTTGGAAAGATCCATAAAATATTACTCGTTACAAACATATGAGCAGAAAATCAATACGATCATGCATTACATAATTAGCAATAATGTTCACACCTTATACAAACTACCTCTCTTATCCACACTCTCTTTATAATGGGTACACGACATACATATATACATGATGGGAACTTGTCTTTCACTGCTTACATGTTTTATTTCTAACAATAGACTACCTAATTATAGACTGCATGCATCCAAAGCTTCTTCTTTAACCTCCAATTTGTGCCCTAAATAGCTCGATATTATCTAATTATGCATCCTATAATTATATTTCCATGCATGCGCTTTATCCTTTTTCGATGCTTTATCCTTACTGGGTCTATTTCTAGACCTTTTCTTATAATTCACACCAACTCACCTTTCTTCTATTTTTTAGCTCATTCTGAAATTTGGTTAACTCCTTTACTTTTTCTTTATGCATGGACCGTCACGCCTTGATGTCTCTCCATCTTCCGCATGCACCTTCATGCACTCTTCTTATACTTTCATTATTTCCTTTTCCCTGCATGTACTCCTACACGTTCCCTTCTGGCCTCTTGATACTTTTCTAAGGTTCATGTGTTCCCGCTTGTGCGCGGTCTTCTTCAGCCTCCGTGTGTGGCTTGTACTTAGCCATATCCTCAACCTAATAGATATGAGTACTTTTAATATGTGTAAACACCATTGTGTTATAGGTAAATACCTAAGTGAATAGTGTTTTTGGTATTTCATATAAGTTGAGAAATTTTTTGATGATAAGAACGATTTTTTTGATCTTTTTTTGAGATAATCAAGACATAAGTTTGAGATTGAAAAGTGTTTTGATTAAACCAGATTGAGTTTTACTTGACACGTGAACAAATTGAATGTTCAACATATAAATTTAAGATGTGGATTTGAATTTCTTAATACGTGAATAACATGAACATTCAACATATAAGACTTAGATAGGAGTTGATTGCACTTAAATTTGATAAAGGGGATATCAAAGTATAATACTTAGGTTGGAATTGATTGCTTAAATTCAGATATTGGTATCCCAAATTGAATACTTTGACACTTAACTTGTGGATGTGCTTAGCTTGGATAAATTGAATACCCAAAACAAATATTTATGATTGAATTTTAATTGTGCTTAGACTTGATAAGGTGAATATCAAATTGTAAGACTTAGACTTGTTATGGATTGAACGATATACATAAACTTAGAAAGTGAATCCAAAGAGTAAGGCTTGGACTTGATATTGGATTGAATGATGTGCTTAAATTTGGAAAGTGAATCCGAAGAGAAAGGCTTGGATTTGATTCAATTCAATTTGGAATGGGTATTCAAAAGAGAAGAGTTAATAAATTGTGAAGAGATTTTTATTTTTATGCGAATGAAATATGATGTGATTTGAGAGAAGAATGTGGGACACAGACTAACCCGACTCAAGTGATTTAGATAAAAATGTTGGTAGGGAGAACTTTCAAAGAAACTAGTTTGGTTTTTCAAGCTTCCTATATATGGATCTCTCTCTAAATACCAAATGTTACTCAAACGAGTGTGGTACACTAGAAAATTTCTAGTTATCAGATTTACTTTACCCCCTCAATTAATAAATTTGGATTTTACTCCGCTCAATCAATCAAATTAGATTCGTTACTAAGGATAACATTGGATCTAAATCTCATAGGAATATTAGTCAAGTAGGTTGGGGTACCCGTTTCATTGGCCAGTTCCCTTAAGGTGCAAAGTTCTTTGGGTTTCATGTGGTACTCCTCACAATGAGTTTTAGGACCATGTCTAAGCACCTCCCACATTTAAAGCAGATGGGAAAAAAAAACCGTATTCGAACCTGTAAGACAAATTTATTAAAATAAATTTTATTTTGTTTTCTTTGATAAAGGAAACTTGCATACGATTTTATTATTTTTATTGATATTTTAAGGTATTCTTCATACGATGTGGTCTTATAATCAATAAATTAGTAGTTTTCCTACAACGAAAAAAATATATAAAACAAAAGATCAAACTTCACTATTTATATTTCTCAATATCACCCGGAAGGGTGTGAGAAAAGAGAATATACATGTGGTGTGATTAGATAAATTAGATAAAGATTAAGAGAAATACTAGCGTTAGATTTTTTATGAAATCTAAAAAAAAATAAGATGAAAAATAGTGTTAAGACAGTGATTAGAAATAATTTAACATGCTGGAAAAATTATGAAAACAATAAAAAGATAGACATAGAATGTTAACACATGTAATTAAGTGCGTTAGTGTGACAGGATATATAAGCGTACTCAAGTAAGTGCGCTAGTGTAACTGCTTACGGTAGCGCATTCAAGTAAATATGTTAGTGTAACAAATACTTTTCCTACTAACAAACTGGTTACGGTAGCATGTGAAAGATTACGTAGACATGTAAAAATAGAAAATGAACAAAAATTAGTGCCATGGTACCACGTGAAATATTACGCTAGCGCATGCAACAATACGCTAGCACATGCACAAAGACATAGAAAAAATTTGGTTAAATGCTAGTGTGTGCATAGGGAAAAAATACAAAAAGAGTTGAATGCTAACATGTGTAACGCTATACTAGTGCCTATAATGAAATGATAACACACTTTATGGGTAATGCTATCATGCACAATGATATGCTAGCACACGTCTCCTGTAGGTGCACAAACATTTATGAAAAATATGGTATAATGATTATGTTTGGGATTTTCTCTCAATTTACTCTACCAAACACCCTGAAACTTTGACATTAAGTTTGAAACAAAACAAGTGACACAAAAACAAAATTATTTTAGCATTAAAAAAGCTAAAAATGATAAATAATTGTGTGGGAGTCCCATTGGGCATGCCAAAATGTATACAAGGAAAAATGAAAGTAAATGAAGAAGTAAGCAAATAAAAAACAAATTCAAACCTTCATTTAAGTCTTGTTGCAACCTCAAATGAGATAGTTGACGTGTGGAATGGAGTACCACACTTGATGGATATCTTTGAATAGTTTGGTTGTGGATGCTCCAACGTGATTCCAAATGGATGAAGAATGCTACAAGCAATGGGTGATCAAATGGAAAACCTTTCGATATGGAAATTCCAATGGCAAATGAGCAAACTGTTATTACAAAATTTTTAATCTTCCAAGGATTAATTATGAAGGAAATGGCACGTTATTTATAGTTGAAGGAGAGGCCACAGTTTTTGGATCAAGATTTGAATCAGTTGTAGGTTCATGATTACAATTTCCAAATTAAGCAAAGTTTATTTGGTCTATACAATTGGACGGTTTGAATATTCATTTAAGGGATAATGAATATTTGGCTGGATTTTGACTTTTATTCGAGAAGGTGATTGTATGTGAATATTTCACTTCCACCTTTTTAGGGTTATATAACTTGAGTGAAGTGTATTAGTTCAACTTGAGGGAGCCAGATAGTGAAGTGGAGATGAGTGGAGGGTGAGTGAATAATTAGCTATTTATTTATTTAAATAGTTAATTAAATTAGCCAAGGATGTGCAAGTGTATGGTTTATGCATGACATAATTAATTAAATTAATTATAAATGGATATGGGTGAATTCTAATGGAATATGAAAGGTTAATGGTCTAGAATGCATTCTAGAACTGATTTGGCATATTTTTAGGGTGTCAAAAGTTTTAGTTCCTTTATCTATCCTTAAACATTCACCATTCACTATATTTTCTTGTGTTCACCCACTGTATACCTTTACACTATGATCCTTTCATCAATGAGTACACTTTCACCATTTTTTTGTCCTACACAAATTACAATCAATCATCAAGACTTAAATGTAATATGTGAGCTTGCATAGTTGTCATTTACTCGTGAGAGGGAGGTTATCCTCTGTCTTATATGCACAAGACTTCTCCTTTAACCAATATATTGTCCTAATATAAAAATATGCATTTTTTCCCAACATATGCTTAATCATTTAAACACTTTCTATCATTTCTTATTCCCAAGTTTTATTCAACAAATCATCACTGTGTCCATTTCCTTCTTTTATACTTCTAAGGTCTCAATTTCCTTGTATCAGGATAGAAAATGAATTATAAATAGATAACAAATAAAGGTACCTTTTTATAGTTATTTCACCATGCATATCTATACTGAAAACAATTTGAAATGATTGGGACAAGATCTCCCTTTAGACCTCTAGTGCATTGTCTTCCTTTACTGGCCTACTAGGTTTGCTTAGCATAATTTTAAGACTAGTTTTCACTTAACTAAGTTTTTTATGAATACTGCTAAGATTTTTTAGACCCTTTATCCTATTTAAGGATGTTGCCATGTTTAATATCTTAACTCCATGTATATTTTTCCCAGTTTATGTTTTTGTGAGACCTATTAGGCATGTTTCAGATTGTACCCTACTCTTCTTGAGACTATCATGAAAATATCCCACATGCAGTCATGAAATATCCTAAAACATTTTTCATATTAAAATGCATCATATAAAGGTCGTTTCTTCTTAATTTTGGCTTCTAATTTTCTAAATTAACAAAGATATAAATATTTTTATTCAAACCCCTAGGTAAGGGTTTCTGAGTACATGATAGGCAAGAAAATCACTTATCTTCTCTTGATAATATTTTCAAAGATTAAAATTAGATAATTATGCACTGAGACATCTTTATACTTCCTTCTTTTTTATATTATTATACCTAAGGATGCTTAGTTATGTCAACACAATAAGATTTTGTTAGACTTACATGGAAATTAACAAAGTTACAAGAAGATTTCAACATAATTGCATGAGATTCTGAACTTTCATTATATATTATTCAATAATCCTCTTCACAGAAAAAAAACAACCTTAATTGAACTTATGAAAGATGGGTCTTACCTCTAATTCTTATTGATTTATTCTTTTTCATTTTGGCTAGGAAGAGTTACCATTGAATATACTTTACACACTGTCAAGAAGTGGGTTAAAACTATTCATGCATGTAGTTATTCAAAACACCTACATATTTTAATTCATAAATTTTCTTTGAAATTACATGCAATTCCCATACATCCAAATATGGAATCAAATCAAACCATTTTCATATCAACTTCCATGCTAATCTTGATATGTTATTAACAAAAAGAACCTTACAACTCAGGGAAAATTCCTTCAATAATGGTGCAATATCAAAATTCAAGAACATCATCTATAGGATCTAAACACCCATAATGATAGAGTTACATATCAAATACTTATTTATATTCATACAACCTTCTTGGCTCATACAAATCCTTGGAGACTTAATGGCTCTTCCACACCTACCACCTTTGTCCTAATATATCTACTCTTTCATGCTCTACCTAGATACTACATACATATATGCTTTCTCATCCCTCTTACATATTTTAATAACTTAATTTATATCTCTTCCAAGGAGGATTTGGTTCTATCAAGTCTAAAAATACTTTCCAAACTTAGTTACATCCTGAAACTGACTTTCCTTATCTAACTCCATGAAATATTTCCTCAAATCTTGGGTTGTTATGAGAATAAGTTGTCCCTATCTCCATCTACGTTGACATATCTTCTTGAGGTGAGTATAGATTTACATATAAGGTGAAATTACATTTACAACACATATTAGTGTCATATGACCATTTCAACATAGTTTTAAATCCTTTACAAATGTTCATGGTCCTTATACCCTTGCTAAGCAATGTAAATTTTCATATTATACAATTGGAGGGGAAATGAATTTTAAATCCTATAGTCCTAAGAATGAAAATTTTGACTCTTGATTGACTCCTAGAAACTCTTAAAACCCTATTAGATCTCTTGAAGGAATGTTTACATGGTTTTGCACAAATTTCCTATGATGTTCCTGCATCAACTAAACAAAACTCATTGTCATTTTAAAGTGATTTGATGACCCAATGCCTCGCAATGAGGTGACATATCTACACAATACAATGGAAATGGAAAACTAGAAAAAAATGCCTACTTTCGGTCATACTATTGTGTGTGCACTATTACAACACATGTCCCAGTCTCTATCCTTATTTGTTGTCACATCTTTATGCCTCTCCCTGATGATACCCTTACTCATGTCAGGGAAGCACGTACACATTTTGATAAGAAACATCTAGTGAATTATCCATTTATCAATATAAAATTAACATAATTAAAGTAGATGGGAAACATATATAATATCATAATTATAATGAAATCATCATCCATTGATAATTAACTCAAACTTATAATTAATTATTAGACCCAATTCATAGTATATAATTGTTATAATCCCTCAAAATAGAAATATAAAGTTGTATCTGTTGGAACATGAAATTGAATTACCATTTTGTTTAAATGTTTTACATAAGTGATCTTTCTTGATTGTAAAAAATGAGGGTATCGATAAGGGGCCTCATCTATGAAATAGGAAAGCAAAATTACATGAAATTTATTATATAAGATGCCATGTAGACCCATAATATGTTTATAATTGAGCATATTCTATATGTCACATGTGGCAATGATCTTACAAAAAGAAAATATATTTACAAAATGGCATAATATTGACACTTATAGATTACATCATAGTGGTTTATATGGAGGCATACATGAGTGTTGGAACTAGAGTTGTAATCATTGCAAAAATAGAGAGATCCCCATCTTCTTCCTTCATTTTTTTTGTTATTTTTTCATCACTGTATGTATGTTTTATATTCTCATATTTACTTTATGTTATTTATGATGTGATCAATGTGTGAGGAAAATGATTTTAATTTTTAATTGTGTTTTTAAAATGTTAAAATTTGTAATGATAATTGGTGATTATTAATTGCTGAAATGTTTTTAATACACTTGCAATTTGTTAGTTAATTAAGGTGTTTTGATATTGTTTCTTAATCATTCAATGATGATGATATTTTTTCATAATCATTTAATGATGCATGTAATTTTTGGATCGCCACATAAATCAACATAACATGCATAGTTTCTATTTATGGTCACTTTTCATTCACCCACTTGTGGGTAGTCAAGATATGTATATTTCCAAGTTGATACAATTTGATATAATGGTAAATTATCATATAATTGAACTCTTATGATCACTTTCTAATTTTGAACTAGATCCACTTTTATAGGTATTGCTTCATAAGGAATATTGTTTATCTCTTAATTATGTGAAGTATCAATTTTTTGCTCTTTACCATGCATGCAATAATATTTAAAAAGGCATATAGTGGGTGTGGAATTTTATCCAATTGCACTGATTTGGCTTGTGTTATTTAAACTTGTTCTACTTTATGCATTGTAATAGGATAAACTTATTAAACAATGGGAGGAAGTACTTTCTTATCTTGAACTTCCTTAATTGTAATAGGAATTTCTGGCTTTGGTTGCTCATGCTCAATAAACATTGATTTCTCTTTTGGAATTGGAATATGTATTGGTTTCTCTTTCTCAATGATCCTCAGTGTTTCTTTTTATGGTTTATCTTACTTATGGATAGTGTGTGAAGATCAATCTCGTTCAATAAAAATCACGTGGTCGTCATAGATAAAATTAATGTGATCATTTTTTCTATTGATATTCATTTCCAAAAACCTTAACCAATGTTGTCCCAAGATGGCACTAAAGTTGTTAGAATATGACTGGAATGTAGTATTTGTAACTTGGGGTCCAACTGTGACATGTAGATATAGATGTCCCATTGAATGCGTATATTGTACAAAATTTTGTATATCATGTTGATCATAACTGAGTTTCTCAATGAGAGAAAGGATATATATGTTGTGCACTCACTTCTTTTCAATTATCATCTTATTATGAATTTCACTATTATTTCTTTCTCATATGAAAAATGGATCAACTCAATTATTATTGTATAATACCTCGACCAATGGATCCTTTGTGATTGGAGGTGGTGTGTTTATTACTATTTTTTTATTAGGTGGATTATGTACTTGATTATAAATTTTCTTATGTTCATGTGGTTTCTTATGTTCTTTATTTTGTTTCTCAATATCTTTTGTATAACATGGTTATGTGTGAGATGTTGGAAATGATTGTGTTACATCCAACACTTGTTGTGTCATGTCTATTATTGCGATGATAGTTACAAAATGCTCATCCTTGATGTAATATCAACTGGTGTTACAACATGTATTGAGTGATAGGTAGTTTGATGAGCATATTATTAAGCAACTTGTGTAAGAGAGTGGTAGCTATATCAATATTGTAGTGGATGATAATATCTTGATTATGTATTTTCTTATGTGAATATTGCTCTCCATCATAAGTTGAATGACGTATGGTTGTTTACATAGAAGTAGAAGAAATGTATATGATGGATGGGTATTTTTTATGTGTTTATGTGCATGCAACAAGTTCTTTAAGGGTTTTAAATTTAAGAGACTCGTCTAGATTAGGATGTCCATCCAATGAACCATATTCATATCCTACTATTTTGTCTACTAGTTGAGCAATAAACTCAATTTATTAAGCGATGATGTGGGAATAGGAGTTACAAAACCTTGGGAAAACATGCGATGTTATTCATTATAACTTGAATTTAATGTTGATTGGTGTAATAAAGATGTGAATCACTTGAAATAGGCTGGAATAGACTCATATAGATGTTGGTAGATTGTTTCTAAATTCTAAAAATAATAATGGGTAAAAATATGCGATTGGAAATGACCAAGGAATAAATATTTAAAAACTAGATATTTATCAATGGAACCACTATGTAAACCACAAATCATATTAATGAAAAAATGATGAGATTGTGTGGGAAATATTTAAGAAAAATCTATCATTGTGCACATATTATTGTAGGCATCTAGAAAAATGGTCAATGTGTTGAGAAGGGTTATCTTTTCTTGTGAATAGAATAAACTTGGGCATACAAAATCCAAATGGGAATTTGGAAAATGTGAATATTTTACACTATTGTTTAATTAGTAATATAGTTATTATCAACCCAACTAACAAGTGACTCTGAGGATAAGTGCAAGCTTCCAACTTCATCTTATAATTTTCCTATAGCTTTCAACATAGATCGAAATTGTATTGTTGGGTTGCTAACAAGGTGGGAAGATATAACACATTGTGTGGTAGGCCTAGGAGGATCAACACAAGCCCTATGAGGGAGAGATGAATTTCTGACATGTGAATTCAAATAACTCTCACTATGAAAAGATCCAAAAAGACATTATTATTATATAACACATAATGATTTTTCAAATTAGATGTAACTTTTCTATGCATAAAACAAACATACTTAGAAAGAATATCATTATTATTTACACATACAAAAAATCCATTAGCTACAATAGAAGCATTATGAATATTTACATTTATATCCATAGCGTGATTTTTTAAATCCCTAGGTGGGGTATATTTATTTTAGTATGGGAATCCTCAATAGAATCTGCATCCCAATTAGAGGTGTCATTATAGTCCTCGGGGTCTTCAACATTTAGGATAGGCTAGGGTAATGCACACAATTATGTCTTTTGTAAGGCTTCTAATTGGTTTTTTGTTTTCAAAAGGCGAAAGTATCATGCCTAGATCAAAGGGACAAAAGTATGACACAAAAAATGAATGAAAATACAAAGACCCTAGTAGAGATCTTATTGCCTCACTTCTAAAATAACAACTTTCACTTGTACATCTAACAAACATTTGGTTGATATTTGCTTGATGAATTTCCACTTTATAGTCCAAAGTTACTTTTTTACACAATGTGAATGTTGGAAAAGGTTTATGAGTCATTATTTACATCTTCCTATTGTACTTGCAAAGAAACTTCGAGTCTTTTTCAACAATCTAAATCTATGCATATCTATAAATGACATTACAAAATGACGTTGTGCATTGTGTGATTGTTTTAACTAGAGTATTTTTAAGGAAATAAGAATACAGTGGAATCGCATTTGATGCAATCATTAGAAAATATACATAAAATGGGCTTGAGTATTTTGTAACCTTGAGATTGGCCTTACAATATGTAAAATTTGGCTTGCCTTAAACCCGACTTCACAATATATGTGTGAGTGTACACATTATCTCACACACACATATATGTTTTTATGTATGTGTACATAAATATATGTGTATATGTGTGTCTTTTTGTGTGTTGTGAATTCAAGCTGAAGGATTTAGATCATTCATGTAGAAAATGTTCCTATTTGCGGATTTTTTCTACAAACTTCACAACATTATGACATTCATAATTGTCACTAATTTTCCTTTCTTTTCGTAAAAAAAAGAGGGGAAATTCTAGTAGAGCTCTTATTGCCTCACTTCTAAAATAACAACTTTCACTTGTACATCTAACAAAAATTTGGTTGATATTTGTTTGATGAATTTCCACATTATAGTCCAAAGTTACTTTTTTTACACAATGTGAATGTTAGAAAAGGTTGATGAGTCGTTATTTACATATTCCTGTTGTACTTGCAAAGAAAATTCGAGTTTTTTTCAACAATCTAAATCTATGCATATCTATAAATGACATTACAAAATGACGTTGTGCATTGTATGATTGTTTTAACTAAAGGATTTTTAAGGAAATAACAATACAGTGGAATCGCATTTGATGCAATCATTAGAAAATATACATAAAATGGGCTTGAGTATTTTGTAACCTTGAGATTGGCCTTACAATATGTAAAATTTGGATTTCCTTAAACCCGACTTCACAATATATGTGGGAGTGTACACATTATCTCGCACACACATATATGTTTTTAAGTACATGTATATAAATAAATTAGTATATGTGTGTCTTTTTGTGTGTTGTGAATTCAAGCTCAAGGATTTAGATCATTCATGTAGAAAATGCTCCTATTTACAGATTTTTTCTACAAACTTCACCACATTATGGCATTCATAATTGTTGCTAAGTTTCCTTTCTTATCATAAAGAAAAGAGGGGGAATTATAAAACAATGTTATAAGAAAAATTTGAAGGAACAAAATTAATACCTATAAACTCTAGCATGTGGCACGCATCAACAATTTGTAAACAATAAAAACATTAACAAAAGTAAATTCTTGAATAGACTCCACCTTACCAGTGTTTTAAAAATATAAGTGTGAAAAATAACATATTTCTAAAGTCACTACTACATCACCAAAAAATTCCACCAGGTTCAAATGTAATAGTGATATAAATAAATTGGTTTTTTATGTATTTGGTATCGCCTTAAACCATCATTTAAAAAACTAAAAACCCTTATTAGGAGATTTGATGGTTTAGTTTTGGGTGTCTAATGTGATAAGTTTTGTGTAAAAAATAAAATGTTGCACATTGATATTTGGTAATATGTAATGGTTAGAAAATTATTCTCACAAAAGTCCAATTGAAAAATTATGTTATGATGTAAAACCCTAAACTGTGGGTGAGTTGATTCTTTAATTAGGATAGTTGATGTTGTAGTCATGGGTGCCCTATTATTTATGTTGAATTTCATTGACAGTAGAAAATGTATTTTTGTCAGATGTTAGGGTTACAAAGTTCAAAAGTGTGCATATTATTAGGAGGCAAGCAAATAGTTATGCTTATAGACATGTCTCACAAATATCATGAATAAATATGGAAAGGGTGCCCATAAACACCTGAAAAAACTTGAATAGATACCTTGAAATGATGGGTATGAATTAAGATTGGACTAGGATGATTGTATTATATACACGAAATGAGGTTTTCAATGTGTGTTGGCAAGCATTTTCAAAATGATATGATTATGAGAAATGTCGTGCAACCTAACAATAAGTCATAAGATCTTCCAACAAGTTTCAATCTCACCAAATTTATATGTTGTAAATTAAGAATGATACTTTAAGGGAGAGATAAAATATGGTTTTATCTTCAACAAGCTATCGCAATTCCCTTGTCAAATTCATTTTATAATGTCCCCTTTTTCCAAGATAATTGTTACGGAATACCTTATCCTGTTCTTCCTCATGGGACTAAGGATTTAGAGCTAGAGGAAATTTGTTTGAAGATACCTCGATTAGTTTTAGGAAATATTGCACTATTTTATATTGTATTCCTATTGGATGCCTAGTGTCCAATAGATGAAATAAATTACTTAGTCAATTAGTTGTTGGTGAGCATATATGCTCAAATTATAAATAGACTTTGATTTTATAAGGCCGGCCATAAGTTATGATGTAGCACCCATAATGTTATAAAAGGAAGATGCTTGGCCATTATTATGTTATATTGAATCTTATTATTTCTTCGTGGTAAAGGTTATACCTTTCCTTTCTCTCTCATCAAGGATGAAAACCCTCATTTGAGATCCATTCAATGAGGAAAACCCTTAATGGTGGAAATTTCCTTGGGGATGAAAACCCTCAAGAAATGATATTTGGAATCATTGAATATCTTAAGGAGTTGTCTAAGATCTATTTCCAGCCCTTGGTTGTGGTTTCACTGCTACCGTCATAAAATTAATTGTAGTTGGATGTAATCACTTGTTTTCTCCATTTGTTTGATGTAAATCGGATTGGCAAATGTTGTTGTCATTAGATTAATTATTTAAAAGCATTTTTTGTGGTTATAACATGGTTGTATGATGAGTTGAAGCCACTATAAAATTTGTTTTTAGGGTTTATGATAATTTTAGTTCTACTGCTAGAAAAAATCGTATTACTCTTAAGTGGGATTGGCGTTGTTTCTTGTTGTTCAATTTTAGTCCTAAAAAGGGACATTACAGTGGTATCAAATCTTCGGTCTACCCATCCTGAGGTTTTCTTGTAAGAATATAAATGATGAATAGAATTTTTGGTGATGTTATATTTGAATGGATTGCCTTAGAGCAAGAAATATTGCCCAATAAAATGGCTCAGCTGATCCATGTACCATTCATGATCCGAATGGTGGAAGGATCTCTTCAAAGGGAGTCAATAATACTCATTCATCCAAAGTGGACAACATTGTTATATGGTATGAGGAGTATATGGCTCTTTCAGAGAAGATTCGTGATGTCATGTCATTTTTCAAGTTTGTGGGAGTAAGCAAGGGAAGATCAAGGCCAAAGCCTAGGTCGCAAGATAGAAAATAAGAAAAGTTAGGTCTGCCAGTAAATGGAGAAGAAACAACCCATAAAGGAATCCACGGTGCAAGTTAAATAAGGGTAAATCATGGAGAATGAGTCCCAAGGTAAAAGTTCCTTAATGTTTAATGATGTTTTCATTGGTTTCTAATGGGTGTGTGTGTGGCTAAAATATTGAAAAAATCATATTTGCATAAGGGAAAAGAGGATGTATTGGAAAAGGGTAATCTAATTATCATTTTAGAGCATGAAGAAAAAACAGGTCAACCTGTAATAGAGGAGGAAGGACCATCGCAGCAACTACTTATGGTTATGGATCAACCTCTAACAACCCCAAAAGCACCCACCGTCATTGTCAAAGGTGATCCCTTAATTGATTTTCCTTACAGCCCTATAAAAGTCATTGTCAAAGGTGATCCCTTAATTGATTTTCCTTACAGCCCTATAAAAACACAAGAGGATGGAGAAATTTCTAAGTAAGAGCCAAGAAAAATGGAAGGTAAAGAACTTTTGATTGTTAATGATATTCCTTTGAATTCAAATTGTTGCTTGTGGAAAAACACTAAGGGACCTTGGGCGCAAGAGAAAAAGGATGGAGGGAAGCATGAGGAGCAAGATGATGAAATGAATGTTGGAGATATCCCAAGAAATTCTTGTGTGACAATAGGAGTTGAGCATATTAGGGATGACCAAAGGTATAGAGGTGTTTCAAAATCATTTATTTCTTATATGTTGGCATGAGTGAGTTTTAATGCTGTCATTGATGTAAAATATTGTTAATGAATGACAAGATGATCTAGGAGTGTCATACAATTCTTAGCATGATGATGTCATGGTCAATCAGAGTGTGACATGGTGGCAAGTGTAGAAACCATAAGAATGGCTTATCTTAGTAGGCCTAATTAGGTGACCTAGTTAGCTTAGGTGATAGAGCATGATAGTTTGAGCTGCATGGTGACTTGAGGAGCATGGTAGAGACATGGAGAGAATTATTGGAGAGTGTTGAGGCACTCACATGAGCTTCAAAGTGTAGGTACATGTTGAAGACTCAGTTGCAAGTACTCATCTAGAGCTAGTATGGATGCTTGGAGGCCAAATGAAGCATGAGGATATATTTGAGGCATGTATGGGTGTGAGACATGTTGTCTCAAGTACATTAGGTCCTTTTGGAGAGCTTTGAAGAAGAGGCGTGGTGTTTACTATTATCCCCAATTTGCCCCCCCGTGAAATTTGGTCAAGACAAGTCATGCACATAAGGAAATTATGAAGGAAACGACTCAGACCTGCGAGCTCACATTCTAGGACGAAAAACGCGTTTAAATATTATAATGTTGCAAAGGGACTCAACAAAAGAGTGGTGAGGCCTGCAAAATTTTAAATGACCCTGAGCGAGAAAAAAAAGAAATAGCTCTATCGAGTGAATATGTGGTTCAAATATAGAAAACAAACTCAGACATGCTCTAAAATGAAATAGCAGAATTAGAGAGTGAGGTCAAGTAGTGTTAAAGAAACCAGAGGTTCGAGAAAAAGAGACGGAGAAGGTTTGAATTCGTCATTCTCTCAAACGACTCGGAATGAGCCCAAAATTGGCCAAGTATGGAGGAGGTAGCAAAATGAACCATGTGTCCTAAAGGCGTTTTCTCCAAAGATGAATCCAAAAAGGGAAGCCCAAATGAGCACCAAGCTACCGCGTGGCCTAGGTAGGTGAAATGGAGGAAACATCTTCAGGATTTCAATGCAGGATCTTCTTGCCTCAACGACCAGATCAGATTTGATTTATTTTGTAGTTTCCTCTTCCTTCAAGGCACCGAACCAAGGATTGATGCAATAAAGATGGATTTGGGGGAAGATTTTATCTGAAGCATTAACAGTAATGGTTGAACTTCAACCTACTTTTCCTGCTTCTCTCTTTCTCTCTATTCTCTCTGATCAAATATATATATAGGGGCAGGATTCATTGTAAAGGGTTTGTTCATTTCTCCTTCCTTGCCCCCCTCTCTCTTTGTTCTCCAAGGTCGAATGTGGAGTTTAAACGCCTCCTCCCTTGGCTTTGTAATGGAATTTTCTTGGCCTATTTCCCATTAATGGTGTACTGTGTGAACTCCTAGAGCAATAAAATATGTTTCGTGATGCGTTTTTGTCCATCCTTTGCTCATTTTGTTGTCTCTTCTTTCCTCTCACCATTGCAGGGTATATTGTGCATATCTCTAATGTCCATTGTAGGTTTTGGGAGTTGCGTTTAAGGGGTTTGAAATGGTGTTCTCTGTGAACTTTATCTTTGGTCTATGATGCATCTTTCCATCCTCTCCATTGATCACCTCTCTCCGTTTCAGGCAGTTGGGTTTGTGATCAGCATTTCCCTTTTCTCGGTGCTATCACCTCTGTAGTGTAGGACTTATTTATTTTCATGCTCTCTCTCTCCTTGGTCCCTTGGAATTGTTAGATTACGAGTAGATATTCACATTTCCTTCGTTAGAAGTAGTTAGTGATAGGATTAGGAAGAGAAACCAACCTTCTCTGTAGGATCATTCCCATTTGCAAGTCCCATAGCTTGGGGAATGATCCAATGTTATGAAAATCACACCAAATGAGTCTGCCTTAGAAAAGCATATTTTTAGAGCTCATTTGGGGGTGTTGTGATTTCACACTAACAGTTTTGGCATGCTCGGTGGGACATGTTTAAAGCACCTTACCACTTCACTTCATCAAGTTGATGTGCTCTTGGTGAAGATTTCAGCCTTTAGAGGAACTTTCAAGCACATCTGGCGACTCCATCTGGTCAACAACCCATCCTCTGAGTTACAAACCTTCTTCCCATCCATTTCCACCCATTATTTCTTCCATCTCCTTCATCTTCTTCAATCCCATGAAGTTGTGCAATCATGACTTCTTTCCCACCATGGAATTCTCATTTACAACAACAGAACTATTTCCCTCCATCCCCACAGTTTCAAAATCCTCCTCCAAATCAGTTTTATAAGCTCCATCATCCTGAAAATGCATACAACCCCCTTTTTTCTAACCAAAATGTTTATGAAGAACAGTTTTATGCAGATGATGGTGGAAACTCCTTAGCCGAAGCTGATTTTGAGAGGTATATGCAAAAGATTAAGCTGGACATGATGTAGCTCAGAGTCAAGTGCTCCATAATGGCAGCTGAAGTTCGCTACGAGGCCTCTTATCCATGGGTCGACCCTGTACCAGGATGGTTTAGTACCCAACACAAGTTGCACCTCATTATTGAGATGTTTCCCCAGATTACAGAGTGGGCGGAAGGAATGGAGGCTCAAAAATATAGCACGCCTTCCATCCTTTCTGCATCCATCCTCCCATTTTATTCTAAGTCCCCTCTACCTAGTTGTACCATAAATGAACAACCCCCTACCAATGCACCTTCCCCAGCCACCATCATCATGTTCAACGACTGTAGGAAAGTTGAAGAATGGCGTGACTCATATGACTCCGATTGGGAAGAGGAAATCATACGAGTGCATGTTCTAGATGAAAATCAGTTACCTCCAGAGGGTGCAGTTCTAGAGGAGAACCATACGGTTTCAAAGGTAATAAGTGCAGAGAAGGCCACAAAAGAACCTTCAATTCTTCCTCCCACTTCAAGCTCTGATTTTGAAGAAGAGTTTGAGCTTTCAAACTTTATGTTTGATGATGAAGGGAACCATGGTGAGTTAATTGTAGATCACAAGGACACTATGAAGGAGGTAGAGCACCTATAGCAGGAAAACAAGGAGGAAGACTACCTATCAGAATTGGAAAATTACTTTGATGGAGAGGAGCCTAAAGAGATAACATCATTTTTTCCTCCATCATATACCTTTTGAGCATATGATCCTGCCGCCATGAAGGAGAACATCCAAGTACAACATCTTGTACTTTATAACAACTCTCTGAAACCAAGGTTGGAAGACCATGGTCCTTCATGTTTCTCTCAGGAGAAGGAAGGGAAAGAGCAAGAGGATGTCATCATTTGTTCCACAACATCCACCCAAGAAAGTTACCAAGAAGACTTCATTCTTGGAGTTGAGTTTTAGAACAATGGGCACATTCAAAGGATCAGACTATTCCCAATCAGGTACTTGGCTTCATTGGATCCAATAGAGTTGCCACTAGTCATGCTCATTCCAGAGCATGAGGTTCAGCTACAAATCACCAAAGGTCAGCAGCGGTACCTCCTAGACCCAAGCGCATAACAAATCCAGGAGGTGTACATTGTGTTTGTTCATACTTTGAGGAGGGTGAGACACCATCTGCAAGGGTGTTTCTTACTCTCATTTCCGCTCATGTCCACTGCCAAATCAACTACATGGTCCTAGTTTTTGAGAAAAGGAAGTTTTTTTTTATCAAGGGAAAATAGTTTTAAAGGGACTATACCCTGTATACAAAAGGGCTCAAAAGCCAAATAGTAAAGGTGAGAGAAACAACCCAGAGAATGGAAAAACTGCCAACCCAAGAGGGCTCAACAGCCAAACATGACAATACAAGTGAAGAAAGGATCCAAACGTACAACCATCCAAAAAGAAGTAGAAAAGATCAAAAAACAACCAAAAGAGAAACAACATATAGAACTCTGCCAAAAAGTAGCGTCAGAACCGCCAGATAACAACAACTTCACAGCCAAAAAATAACATCACAGCAACCCGTTACTTGATAGCCCTGTCAATCTTGGTCTTGATAGCCTGCAGCGACATGAAGAAGGCAATGGCAGTGGCCTGAGAGGATTCTTTCATATCCACTTGAGCAATTGCAATATCCCTTTTCTCTTTAGGGCCCCAAATGTCCTCATTAACCCCACTTAAACTGTAGACACTATGAACATGTTGTTCAATGAAATTATAAATGCTTTTGAGGGCAGACAATATGCAGTCATTGCGACATTTAGCTTCCCCATTCTGCCATCCAAGGACTGTAACTTCTTGAAGACTTCAGCAATAACCCCCTCTTCCTCATCACTTTGAAGAATTCCTTTTCCCTTAGCTCTTTCCATATTTTTTATAGTCCCTTTGAGCTCTTGTATCTCATTTTCTAATCTGTCCACTCTGTCCATCAATTGCTCCTCCTTGGGTTCCTCCACCGGTTTACTAATATGCAGGAGGTTCTCAACAAGTTCCAAGTCTTTGTGGCTCCTTAGGACCCGTTGGGAAGTAGGGATTTTAGCTTTGATGCTCTTGCTTTTCTTGCTGGAAGCAGCAAGAAAAGGAAGTTACTTCTCCCTACCAGTTGCGGGATTTGTTTGAGTCTCCTTTCTCTCTAGTTAGTTTAGGAGTAGGAGTAGACTTTGTTTCCAGCAGAAGAAGTGCTTGTGCACACTCTGCATGTCTCATTTGAGGCATGTATGATTTTGTCTTTTTACATAAGTTTTGTTCGTTTTTCTCCAGAGGTGCACAAGGTCAGGCTCTTCACTATTTACGGCAGAAAGATCCATAGTTTCCTGTAACAGTTGCAAATTCCAAAAAATAATCCAAATGTAGAGCAACTAAATTCGTTTCAAAATAGTCCATTTTGGGGACAGATGAAAACCCAGAGTCAAAACATTTTTCTACTCTCAGAAACTCCATTTCCAAGATTGTCTTATGAAAATTGAGAGTGCAGATAGCAGGATAGGCTCAGGGTCAGAAAAAACATAGAAAAGGCATGCAGTCAGGCTTGCAGTGGCTCAGGGATCAGATCTTCAAAGTTTAGATCAGTTTCATGTTTATTAGGTAGAATCCATGCCCAATGGATGCTTTTAGGTCACTGGTCTCTTCATCAAGCAAGAATATGTCCCTGTGAGTTGCCAAATTGTTATCCCAAATTCGCCCCCTAGAAAATTTGGTCAAGACGAGTCCTGCACATAAGGAAATTATGAAGGAAACGACTCAGACCCACGAGCTCACATTCCAGGATGAAAAACACATTTAAATCTTACAGGTTGTAGAGGGAATTAACAATAGAGTGGTAGGGCTTGCAAAATTTTAAACGACCCTGTGCGAGAAGAAAAAAAGAAACAACTTTGTTGAGAAAATTCGTGCTTCAAATCCAGCAAACAGGCTCAGGCAGGCTCTAAAATGAAATAGCATAATCAGAGAGTGAGGTCGAGCAGTGTCAAAGAAGCTAGAGGATCGAGAAAAAGAGACGGTGAAGGTTCGAATTCGTCAGTCTCTCAAAGGACTCGGAATGGGCCCAAAATTGGCTAAGTATGGAGGAGGCAGCGGAAGGAACCATGTGTCCTAACAGCATTTCTCCAAAGATGAATCCAAAAAAGGGAAGCCCAAACGAATGCCAGGTTGTCGCGTGGCCCTGGTAGGTGAAATGGAGGAAACATCTTCAGGATTTCAATGTAGGATCTTCTTTCCTCAACAACCAGATCAGATTTGATCTGTTTCGTTGTTTCCTCTTCCTTCAAGGCATCATACCAAGGATTGATGCAATAAAGACAGATTCAAGGGCATATTTTATTTGAAGCATTAACAGCAGTGGTTGAACTTCAACCTAATTTTCCCGCTTCTCTCTCTCTTTCTTCTCTCTGATCAAATCTATAAATACAGGGGCAAGATTCATTGTAAATGGTTGTTCATTCTCCTTCCCTGCCCCCCTCTCTCTTTCTTCTCCAGGGTCAAATGTGGAGTTTAAGCCTCCTCCCTTGGCTTTGTAATGGAATTTTCTTGCCTCTTGCCCATTAATGGTGTACTGTGTGAACTCCTGGAGCAATAAAATTTGTTTCATGATGTGTTTTGTCCATCCTTTGTTCATTTTGTTATCTTTTCTCACCTATCACCATTGTAGGGTATACTGTGCATATCTCTGATGTCCATTGCAGGTTTTGGGAGTTATGTTTAAGGGGTTTGAAATGGTGTTATGTGTGAACTTTATCCTTGTTCTGTGATGCATCTGTCCATCCTCTCCATTGATCACCTCTCTCCATTTCAGGCAGTTGGATTTGTGATCAGCATTTCCCTTTTCTTGGTGCTATCACCTCTGTAGTTTAGGATTTATTTATTTTCATTCTCTCTCTCTCCTTGGTCCCTTGGAATTGTTATATTAGGAGTAGATAGTCACATTTCCTTCCTTAGAAGTAGTTTAGTGATAGGATTAGGAAGAGGAACTAGCCTTCTCTGGAGGATCATTCCCATTTGCAAGTCCCACAGCTTGGGGAATGATCCAATGTTATGCAAATCACACCAAATGGGTCTACCTTAGAAAATTAGATTTTTAGAGCTCATTTGGGGGTGTTGTGATTTTGCACTAACATTTACCTTATTGGTCTAGGTAAAAACTATAACTAATCCTAGTGTTTAGAGGCCTAAATAGGAATGATAGTCATGTGAAAGTATGTGTGAGCTCTTGAGGTAACTCCGAGAGGTATGTAATGATGTTTCCATCATGTAGAAATAGTTTTTAGAGGTTTCATGCTTGTTTGTAGTGTTAGTTCAATTTTTTATGGCCTAGAACACGCAAAACCCTAAGGCCTAGTCATGTAATTCATGGTGGTTGAGAATATGCAGACCTATTTGAGCAAATATAATTATTAGAGATGTTGTATGGGGATTTCCTAGAGGTGTGTGAAAACTTTTAGGCCATTATGAAGAGAATTTTGCAATTTATGATGTTTTGGGGAAAAAAAGGTCTAAGAAAGCATGATTTCTAGCTTAATAAGTAACTTCATTTGCTCACCTACTCTCACACACTTTGTATGGTATATTTTGGATTTCAGGGATGTTTTTACATTTCGATAAGATCATTTTTCAAAAATAATGAAGTGGTTTCCTCGTCATACTTTTATGAATGAATGTTAAGAAGTCAAACTACTTTTTATGGCTTTGAAACCCTAGGTTATGAGTGATGGATAAGATATTATTGGAAGGTGCCTAAAATGTATTGGATTAGAAAATGTGATGATTGGAGATTGAAGAGGAATCCTCTAGATTTCTAAAGAGGTATGTTAGAGCTTGTGAAAATATGTGGGCCCCAATCAAAAAGGAAAGTTTCTAGAGTTTTTCAGTTTGTGAAAAAGTTATCCTCTGAACCTATTAACTAAATCACCATTTATGGAATTTTGAAAGTTTTAAAATATTCCCATTATAGTTTCAGGTCATGGTTGAGGTCCTAGAGTGTAAAGTGTTCCCTATCTTTGAAGACTGGCATTTGGGCCTAAAAGGGAAGTTTAGCAGTGTTTGTAAACGGAAGTGCTTGAGAACTTTTGAGCATGATGAATGAGCATAATGCCCTTGGGGGTGTCTTACACATCCAATGTGACATGTTTCATTTTTTTTAAGCTCTGAAAGTGTAGCGAGTTGTCATGTTTGAGGTCACAAGTTGACCTAGTTTGACTGATCCTGGACATGACTACTTTGGCTAGAAGATTGATGTAGAAGACCATGTTTTGGATTAGATGATACTTGATATCCATTGGAGAGTGAATAGGGATGATTTTTTTTTTCCTATTGAAGGATTTTATATGTCTTTATTCGGTCAGAAAGGGTGTAAACTAGTTGGGTTTCCAAAACTACTTTCTAGGTAGTTTAGTTTGTTGAAGAGGAAAAGAGGTGTGATTTGCATTGATGGATGTTTCATGAGGTCTAACAAACATGGATGTCATCTAAATGTTAATGTCTTTCCAATTAGTGGCCACATGTCATAGTTGAGGTGTTATTTTGTGATCATGAGCCTCATAGGTGAACACTATTTCCTAGAAATGTCTGTTTTGAGTAGAAAATAATCCTACCAAGTGGGGTTATGAAGAAATGATTGGTTAAAAGCATTCCTATAAGAATTGATTATGTTTTCATTATGTTTTTGAGGCATTTATAGGCTTTACTAAGGATGGTGATGTGTTTGGAGGTCTTTGATGAGTTTGGTGACGAGGTTTTAAGCCTTTTAGCAAGTTTGAGTGTCTTGGTGCATGGCCGACCTACATGAGTCATTCTTATAAGTGTGGTGTTATGTTTTATGTTGGTATGGTCAAGCTCTTGGGTCAGGAACAACCTATGTTATTTTTTTGAGTTGAGCCTCATATAAACGTGCATGTTTGGTTCAATTTTGGACTAATTAAAAGAGAGGGGAAAATGCGAGCTAAGTAAGAGAGTGTAAAGTGTTGAAAGGAATCAAGATAAATATTGGAGAGAGTGTAAAATTATAAACAAGGTTGAAGAGATTATTTGCAAGGGTTTGTGTTCAAATAACTTCATGAAAGTACAAGTTTGAGTGATTTAGGAGAAATGCATTTAAAGAGGGTTTGAAGGTGTGCGAGCTGAATTATTTGATCTCCATCAGTTGTGTGCAGAAACAATTATGGTCTTCATCTAAAGTTGTTTGAGTTGGTTCTTGATCATCTTAGGGGGTTGTATCCCTCCTTTTGTAGTTGGTGCTTCACTAAATTAGGGGTTGGTGCTCCTTGAAGGGTTAGTGATCTACTAAACTAGGGGTTGGTGCTCCTTGTGAAGTTGGTGCTTCACTAAATTTATTTTGATTTGTGTAATATAAGTATAGTTTTAGTGGGTTTTCTTACCCTCGAGGTTTTCCCACTTATATCTTGTGTTATTGTGTACTCTTTCATGGTTTTTCTATTGTGGATGGTTATTGCATATTTTTAAGATCACATTAATGAATGGTTGAATGTTAATTGGTGTATGAAATTTAATCTAAAATTATTTAAAAGGATTGATTCACCCCCTCTCATTCCATTGTGCTTCCAACAATTGGTATCAGATAGATCCTTTTGGAGAAGTTTAATCACTTAAAAGGATATCCTCTTGGAGCACAAGTTTGGTTAATTAGGATGTGAGAAGATTTTTTTCCATATCAATGTCCTAAGTTTAATGGAAGTAATTATGCCCTATGAAGATTAATAATGAAGGTTTATCTAAGTTCACTTGGTTATGTATTTTTTGTTGGATATATTGATTTATCAGACCCCATGGAGGAAATTGCCAAGTTGATATCATTTTTGGCTCTTTGGAAGAATGTGTGAGCACCATGGTTGTAGATTGTGTTTCATCTAGGGAATTGTGGGAAAATTTGGAATATTTTATATGAAGATAACAACCCTTCTAGTGGTAGTAAAAATTGATCATGTCAAACAGTCAAAAGGAAGAAAAGATTGAAAAAGTGAATATAGAAGACTTGACTTTCTTAGATATGAGTTAGTTCTTCAAATAAGAAAGAGTATCAAGTCTGAATCAATCATTAAGGATATTGAAGAGGAAGTAAAGTCTCTGAAGGAAGAACTGAATTAGGTCTATAGGAAGTTGAAAAACTATGAAAATTTTGAGAAAAAAACAATTCAAATCTTGAAAACGTGCTATTTAGGAAGTTGAAGAACCTCTAGTGTTAAAACAGGAGATTGGGTTACAAAGAAGAGTCAAAGAATGAAGAAATACATGTTTCAATTATGGTGAAATCACTTTTCAAGTACCTACTAAAGAAAAAGGAGGATCATCAAGATGAACAAGAAATAAAGTTATAAGGAAGCAGAGGAAATGCAATGAAGAAGTTATAAGTAAGAGCTTTCAATGGATATTGTTATAGTTGCAATGATTTTGGGCATAGAAGTCTAAGGATTGTAGAAATTTTTTCAAAGATGACCACCCATGGAGGGATATCAGGAGTGATAAAGTAAAAAAATGTGACATGTTATAATTGTCATGAGAAAGGTCACATTGCAAGGTATTTTTTATATGAACCCTCAAATCAAATTTTGGGAAATGAAGATGCTAGAGGTAAGAGTAAATTTGTATGTTTCAATTGCAATAAAGGTTAGGTCACATAGCTAGATACTGTCAACATGAATCACCAAGAAAAATATGGAAGAATAAAGGTATGAATGAGGTTGTATGTTTCAAATGCAATCAAATAGGTCATACTGCTAGATTATTGATGTATCGGAGTCCACCTAGAAAGAGTTAGAGATGGATCTTCTCAAGGTAAGATTCTTATTAATTATCTTCAAATGTAATAATGTTGGTTATCTTTTAAGATACTAAAGATGGAGAAAAGATATCTATAAGAAGAAGGAATAAGTCGAAGATAGTAACGATGAAAAGCCTAATGTTGTTAGTGAGCCAAATATACAAAAGTGACTTCAATAAGATTTTCATAAGACAATGATAGAGAATCAAAGGTTCAAGGCATCTAAAGAAATTAGTATACAAGATCTTGGTGTCCTCTCACATGAGGATTTGGGTGTGTTGCTATAATTAAGACACAATCAAAAGTATGGGTAGTCCTCCATTAGGATTCATGGATTCATATTTCCTATGATCATTAGAAACATGTGAAGCATGATGGATGCTTGAAAGACAAGTCATAACGTTAGTATTGTTTAGGGGAAGTATGTAAGGATTTTGAAGCATGATGATTACTTGGATGAAGTTATGTGTTCTACAAGGTATTTTTCCATTCAGTCCCTCTAGTAATGTCATTATGTTTGTCTTTTAAGAGTTATAAGGTCAATGTTTCATTGTATGATCCATCTCAGTTTGGAATGTATAGAGCTTGGTTGATTCATGATAAGTGTATGGTCTGAGTATGCATAAGTCATATTGGTCTTAGTCAAAAGTTAGGAATGAGTCTTGTTGTAAATAAATTGTCATAAACTATGGTGTTTTTGGTCTAATGTCATGTCTTGTGAAATTTTTTCATTATAGTCAAATGGTCCTGTCTATGTCAAGTATGAGCATCTAATTATGCTTTGAGTCAAGTCTGTTGTGATTAAGTCTCCATGATATTTAGTATACAAAATATTGTAAAATATTATGCTTGTGCCCATGAAGGTTTCAAGAGTTTGATCATGGAAAAATTCTGAAGTGTACATAGTTCTATTAGACACAATGAGAGTTAGTATCACTCTTGCAAGCGGTCTATAGTATTGCCTTTGGTCATGACTTATCATGTCCCTATAAATTTATGTCTACTGACAAGAATCATTCTTGAAAAAATATAATCAATGTAAAAGTATATCTTTTTGAAGTGTCATATTTCAAGGGTCTGCAGGTGCATTGAGGTCTGTCTCTGAAGTAGGTCCAAGTGACTGGACTATGTCATGAGCATCCTATAGATATTGAATGTGATAATGATAGGTTTTAAAAAGGTACAAGTGGCATAAAACAAGGTTTTTCTAGAAAAGGATTCAAAATGTTATGATCAAGCATGGTGTCAAGATGATCAAGTGTGTACATACATCAAAGTGTAAGTTTTCATGACATGATGACTTGTAAAGGGATCCTATTATGGTTTGAAATGATGTTGTAAGTTAAAGAATGAAATCATGTAGATGTGTATGCAAAGGGTCAAATGATGAGGTTATTTGATCTTGTTTGAATCACTTAAAAAGGATTTAGAAATGGAAGTGATACTAACATTGAGCAATGAGACAAACTTATGAAGAAGAAGTCATTCATCAATATGATGACTTGATCAGAACTTCTGAGAAAAGTGGTTTGGTTCATCCCCAGTGGTCATAGTGTTGGTTATTGTCATATAGGTGTATAGGTTGGTATGATGATTCACAAATACATGGTTGAGGCTTATGAAGAGTGTTTTAGGTACATAATTGAGTTTTTTATCCATAGAAACTATCAAAGTGTGATAGTTTCAAGAGACAAATACAGGTATAAGTGTGGTATTGAGGACTGTAATGGTGTGATATAGTTTATGTTGTGAGTTGTCATGAACTCAAATGTTTGAAATTTCATCTTGAATCAATAAAATGAGAATATTTGCAAGGAGTGTTTTTTGATGTTGGAAAAGACTTATAGAGTGAGAATTGGCATGTTTTAATCCGTGGAATTAAACTCATTCCTTGAAGTAGAAATCATGATTGCAAGCTACAAATGGGTACTTGAGTTTGTGTGTTGTCTTGAGCACAAGATAATGGTGTCTTAAGGGTTTGAAAGGATTATACAAGCTTAAATAAGGTTGTATAATGATATGGGGTTAAGGAACTAGTGCAAAGTCAAGTCGTTTGTATTTCTCTATGTTCACTCTTTGAAGATATAACTTAAGTTATGAGATCTTGATATAAATATTTGTCTAGTAGAATATGAGCAAGATATTCGTGATGGTTTTATTGATCTAAAATGAAGTTTGACATATTGATGAAAGGTCACATTGTTAGTGAAGAGTTAACACAGTTAAGGTATACCTTTTGAGTTTATTCTTTGAAGTAGCATAGTTTTAAGGTGAAAATGTCCTATTGCTAACTAGGCATGATATTCATGGTGATTTCTTGAAAGTATACATAAGGTAAGGAGGAGCTTGAAGGATCATTTTTCTTGAAATGTGAAGAGAGGTTCAATTGCATGAAAAGTATGTTTCAAACGTCATTTTTTTAGTGATTATTACACCTTTTCAAGGTAATGTAGGTTACAAGGTACAATGAAGAGCTAAAGACTTATGAAGACCTATTGAGGTATGGGGAGTTGTCTGATGAACTGTAAAACTAAGAGTGTTATATGACATGAAGACTTTGTAATAAAACAAGACATGGTGTATGAAAGAACATTATGATCTGTGGTAAAGCTCTTGCTAAAGGAAAAGGTATGAATTTTATTCATCTGAATTTGCTATAGTATCTTCAAGGACTAATAATGTGACTATCACGGGTTTAAAGGTTTCATGATGTTTAGTATGATCAACATAGAGTTGAGGGGAGCTTGAATGCTTCTAAATTCCTTTGAAATGAGAGGTGACAAATTGCAGAGATGTGTATGATTGTTTACTATGCATCATGAGTGACATTTGCATTGAACCAGTGATACTGTAGGACTGTGTAGATGTGATAATAATAGGCTACAGTACTCTAAAAGCTCTCTTGAGGCAAGGGGGAGCTTGATTTGACCATGAATCAGGTAATTTAAGTGAAAATAAGGTCTAGAAGGTAGAGTTAGAATTTCTAATTGTTTACAGGTGTATTGACAAGAAGAGTAATTCTATAGTGACTTAAGAAGGTTACAATAGCAAGGAAAGAAGACTAAGAATACTAAGAAAGTGACTTCAGAGAAGTGATGATATGATTTAATCCATTCCCATGGCTTGTATATGCAAGGTATGAGAACTGAATTTTTTGTGTTTTCAGTTAGATTAAGATAGTAATGCATTCCTCAGGGGGAGATATAAGGATTGAGTCATGATGTATATGTTGCTTTTATGGCTTTGAGAAGTTTGACATATTGGGTCTGAAGGTGAGCTTCAGTGTTATAAGCTCTAAAAATTGCTTACAGTGTTCTAATGCAAGAATCAAGCCATTTTGTGGGTCTTTTCAACTAGAACAAGTTGGTGAAGTGGTAAGAATGATGGTATATGCTCAAACATTGAATTGTTTGGCATGAGTATGAGTGATATGCATCTGTCCAAGGATTGCTACAGTGTTTTCAAGCTATGATGAAGTCAAAAACATAGTATAAGGAAGGTAAAACATGGTATGTATGCTTATATGATGGATTAGGTTGATGTTTCAAACTAAAAAGTGATCATATCATGTTGAAGGAAGATGAATACCGTAATCTTAGGTATGCTTTGTCATTAATGTAAAACAGGGGAGAAGAACTAGGTACTTTTCCATCAATGACAAAGGGCAAGATTGTTGGCATGAGTGAGTTTGAAGGTTCTCATTGATGTAAAATCTCATTAATGAAAAAGAGGATAATCTAAGAGTGTGAGAGGATGTTTATCATGATGATGTCATGGTTAATCAGGGTGTGCCATCGTGGCAAGTGTGGAAACAATAATAATGGCTTGGCCTAATAGGCCTAATCAGGTGACCTAGTAAGCCTAGGTGATAGAGCATGATGGTTTGAGTTGCATGGTGACTTGAGGAGAATGGTAGAGACATGGAGAGAATTATTGGAGAGTTTTGAGGCACTCACATGAGCTTCAAAGTGCATGTACATGTTGAAGACTCACTTGCAGGTACTCATCTAGACCTAGTATGGATGCTTGGAGGCCAAATGAAGCATGAGGATCAAATTGAGGCATGTATGGGTGTGAGACATGTTGTCTCAAGTACATTAGGTCCTTCTGGAGATATTTGAAGAGGAGGCATGGTGTTTACCTTCTTGGTCTAAGTAAAAACTAGAACTAATCTTAGTGTTTGGAGGCCTAATTAGGCATGATAGTCACTTGTAGGTATGTGTGTGCTCTTGAGGTAACTTGGAGAGGTATGTTATGATGTTTCCATCATGTAGAGACAGTTTGTATAGGTTTTATGCTTGGTTGTAGTGTTAGTTTAGTTTAATATGACCTAGAACATGTAAAAACCTAAGGCATAGTCATGCAAGCCATGGTGATTGAGAATATGCATACCTATTTGAGAAAAAATAATTATTGGAAAATATGAAAAGGGGTGTCCTAGAGGAGTGAGGAAAATTTCAGGTCATTATGAAGGGAAATTTGCAAGTTATGATGTTTTGGGAAAAATGAGTCCAAGAAAGCATGATTTAAAGCTTGATAGGTAACTTCATTTGCTCACCTTATCTCACTCATTAGGCATGGTAACTTTTGGGTTTCAATGTTGTTTTAACATTGAGATAATATAATTTTGCAAAAATAATGAAGTGGTTTCATCATCAAACTTTTATGAACAAATGTTAAGAAGTCAAACTACTTTTTATGGATTTTAAACCCTAGTTTGTTAGCGATGGAGAATATATTCATGGTAGGTTCCCATAATGGATTGTTTTTACAAATATGATGATTTGAGGTTATATATTAATCCTCCATATTTCCAAAGAGGTATTTTATAGTTTGTGACAGTCTGTGGGTCCCACTCAAAAAGGTAACTTTATGGAGTTTTTTAGTTTGTACAAAAGTTATCCATTGAACCTATTGACTAAATCACCATTTAATGAATTATGAGATTTGTACTACATTTCCATGATAGTTTTAGGTAATGGTTGAGGTCCTAAAGTACAAAGTGTGCCCTATCTTTGAAGATTGGTTTTTGAGCCTAAAAGGGTTGTTTAGCAGTGTTGGAAAATGGAAGAGCTTGAGAACTTGTGAGATTTTTTATGGAGTCTAATGGACTTGTAGGTGTTTTAAACATATCATATGAAATGTTTCATGTTTTGGTGAATCTCTGAAAGTGCACTGAGGTGGCATGGCTGAGGTCAAAATTTGACCTAGTTTGACTGGTTCAGGAGAGGACTACTTTTGCAAGAAGATGGATGTAGAAGACCAATGTTTTGACTTAGATGATGATCACTACCCATTAGAGAGTGAAGAGTGATGAATTTTTTTCCTATTGAAGGAATTAATATGTATTTAAAGTTTCAACAAGGGTGCAAACTAGTTGAGTTTTCAAAACTGATTCTCAGGTAGTTCAGTTTGTTGAAGAGGAAAGATGGATTTATTTGCTTTGTTGGATGTTTCGTGAGGTATAGAAAGAATGGATGTTATATATAGGTCAATGTATTTCTAATTAATGGTTACATGGCATAGTTGATGTGTTTTGGTGTGATATTGAGCTCCATAGGTGAAGACTGGTTCCTGGAAGTTTTTGTTTTGAGTAGGAAATAGTCCTACAAGTTAGAGATATGAAGAAAATGATTGGTGTTAAGGGTATGATTTACATGTGTGAAGCCTTTTGAGGCTTGAAAAATCTTGATGAATTGTTTGAAGTTCTTTGATGAGCTTGGTGATGGGGTTCTAGGTATTTATAGGCTTGCTTAGTTGTCTTGGTGTATTTCTAACCTACATGGGTCCTTAGTGTGAATTTATATGAGTGTGTAGTTATGTTTTTGAGTTGGTATGACTGGCATATGTTATATTTTTTATTTAAGTCTCATATAAAATTGTATGTTTTGGTTCATTTTTGAACTAGTTGAGTGAGAGTAAAAAATGCAACCTAGTTGAAAGAGTGCAAGAGCTTAAAGTGCATCAAGATAGAGGTGAGAGTGTTTGAAAATTTATGAATAATATTGAAGAGATTGTGTGCAAGGGTTTGTTTTGAAATCAATCCATGAAAGATCAAGTTTGAGCAAGTTAGGATAAGGTGTGTTTAAAGAGGGTTTGAAGGTGTGTGAGCTGAATTTGTGATCTCCATCATTTGTTGCAGTAACAATTCATCATATATCTTCATCTAAATGTGGTTTATTTGGTGTTTGATCACCTTAGGGGGTGGTTGCAGCCTCCTTATGGGGTTGGTGCTCTACTAAACTAGGGGTTGATGCTCCTTGTGAAGATGGTGCTTCACTAAATTATTTTGATTTGAGTAATATAATCAAAATTTCAGTGGGTTTTCTTCCCCTTGTGGGTTTTCCACTTATATCTTATATTCATGTGCACTCTGTCATGGGTATGTTGTTTTGGATGGTTGTTGTATATTGTTAAGATCACATTAATGCATGGTTAAATGATGAATGGTGTATGAAAGTTAATTTGAATTGATTAAGGGTTTTGAAAGATTTATTCACCCCCCCCCCCTCAATACATTGTGCTTGAAACATTATACACCAATTTAGTTTTGTTGTCTTGAGCCACTTGATGAAAATAATAACAATATTTCATGATTGAGGCTCCATTGTAAACCATGGCAAATGGTTGTACATCTTGATCAAAAAGATAAAAATGGGGTTATAATTAGAGAAAAATCTAAATATTGGAGAATCTATGAAGCAGAGTTTCCAAATGAATTTTTTATGAGATACACCCATGGAGAAAGGGCATTTCTAGGTTCCCATGACCACCTTCAGCCCGTTGTAATTTTCAGATCAACAAATAATGGTAAGCCCTCTAATATTTTTTCGATCATCTATTACGTCATTATTTGTCATTAGCATGCTTTGGTGATCATACATATGTTAAGGAGGTGGATGAGAAAGGTTTGAAGGAGAATCTTAGCCAATGATTCATTATACATCTCCCAAGCAAGGCCTATAAGATGGTTTTTTAATACAACCCAAGGTGTAAACATATTTCATATTCTTTGTTTACTATTTTACCATCATGTTGGGTTGGTCATCACAAACTCTTTGTCACAAGTTTGGGCTTCAAGATAGAGGTTGATTTGCACATGTTGATGGAGAGAAGAAGAGGTATGTTGAAGAGTTACATAAATTGCTTACATCCTTGGAATCTGGGTAAACCCTTGAAGCTCAATGAAGGTGAAGGTAAAAATTTCAGTTTTTTATTTTCCTCTTTTTGATTATGGAAGGAAAGAAAAATAATGAGTTTGTATGAAGTTGGGAAGAATTATAGCATGGAATGTTTGGGGCATCATAAGTATGATAAGAATTCTCATTTTATTTCCCAAATGTTTCTAACCTATGGTTCCATGGAATGACTAAAGGATAAGAGGGAAAAAAATGACAGTCATGATGACTATGATGAATGGCTCCATTCCATAATATTGTTGTATTTTTATATTCATGATTAGCTTGCACAAGAGAATGCCATAAAAAAATAGTGTAACACAAGGCATGTAGATGTTTTAGTACAATGTCAAACTAATGTTTGTGCACATGAATTGGGTGTCATTGTGGGCTGTAAAGGGGGAAGGAGATCTAATTTTGAGATCAACACGATGGATGAATTTTTTTTCATTACAAAAGGAACAAGGTATGGTTGTCATACCTCATAGAAAAATGTAAGGTATGTGATGTTATCTTGAAAATAAACCCAGTCGAAGATATTCTTGTTTGTGGGGTACGTTGGTTTCAATTTTTGGAAAACCTGATCCTCAAATATCATGGTGAAGGACTAAATTTCCAAGTTGGAATTAAAAAAAACAGATTTCATGGCATAATGAATAAAGGGAGCATGGTGCCAAGGAAAGATAGGAACCATGGTCCCATACATACAGATGATTTTAGAGAGGGGGCTTATTTTATTTATTTACCAGTTGATCATTGTTTTTACATCTCCTTTCTTGTTATATGGACTGTTGTAAATAAAAATTTAGTAGTGTTTTGGATAGTTGTTGGGACAACCCTCTTTAAGGATATATACCTAACACTTTGGGGATGATTTCAATCATTGTTAGCTTCCCTTTGGAGAATGAAATGCATCATTAGATCAAAAATTGGTGTGGCAAGTGATGGATTGTTGATTGTTTGGGTCTTTTGAACACAAAATGCATTTGTCGCCCATATGTGAAGATACTAATGACATTCATATGCAGTTGTATTTTGGATTATATGGGCACCTACCAACCAATAAAAGGAGAAGAGAATTCTAAGGCACCTAAGAGAGGATTGATCCACCAAACTATGGATCATATCATGGGGGCTAATAAGAGCCTCTATTTTTTATAACATGTTTGCTCCATGTGCAGATTTGAAAATAAAAAGAAAATTGTAGCTGAAGACATCCTTTACTTCTAGAGCAAAGAATAATGGTAACCAAGGCATGTTCTTGCAAAATATTCTCCACTTAATTAGTACCAAATCTAGATTACTCGTTTGGATCTAAATTGAAGCATGAGAGGTTATAATTTCTTGAGGGGAAGCAATTTTAGGAAGGTGTGATTATAATGTACCCTTTTTCCAAGGTAATCGCTACAGAAGACCTTATCCCATCGTTCCATATGGGACTAAGGATTTGGAGCTAGACAGAATTTGTTTCAAGATATTTGGATTTGTTTTAGGAAATATTGCACTATTTTATGTTGTAATCTTATTGAATGCCTAATGCTCCAATAGATAAAATAATTTACTTAGTTAATTAGTTGTTGGTGAGAATATATGCTCATGGTCAACCATAAGTTATGATGTAGCACCCTTTATGTTATAAATGGAGGATGTTAAACCATTAATATGTTATGTTGAACTTATTATTTCTTCTTGGTCAAGGTTTTACCTTTCCTTTCTCTCTCATTAAGGACGAAAGCGCTTGTTTGAGATCCCTTCAAGGACCATGATGCAGCCTAGAAATTACCACGAACAACCCAAGTATGCTGGCACATCACCCAGCCTGAGTTGAGTGCTCACCCACAGCGCGCAAAGGTACCAGGCCCCTCCTTAGAATTGCTTGTGCAGGATGTGAACGTGATGAAGATATAATGCATTCATATCCATAAATAGCATAAGCATTCCACAGAGCATATTCTAGATCTAGATCTTAAAGAATCATGAATTAAATGATAAACATAATGAAATCAACCATGCAAGAACTAGTTACAGTCATGTTTAACACCTTTATCCACCCAATACACTCCATTATATTAAACACATTAAATACAAAAGCTTCTTACAATAAATAGTATCATAAGTTTATGCGCGCATCAAATCTGGCAGCATAACTCCATAATAGCTCATACACAGTGTCTCTCCCTAACTACATAGATTAATACATACTTATAGGGGTGGGGAATTTCCCTTCACTACTTACACACCTCCCAAAATAAGTCGCATGCTGAAAATATCCATGCACCTTTACAATAATAGGCACACATGCAAGTATGCTAATAATAGATCTCCTACAATTAAATGGAAGTAGTAATCCTATTATTATATTCAACTTGTGCATGGTGCTCATCAAACACTTGTCCAAAAATATCAGTTGTGTGTCACCCAAGTCTCCATCCCAATGTGTTCTCTACACGCTATCTCAAAAAATAGCCCGTAACCATGAAAACGGCTAAGTGTTAGGAAATAAGATATAAAATATGCGGAATAATCTCTTACAGAATCGCAACAGTAGAAACTAATATGTAGAAAATATTACAGATCTCAAATAAAAGTGCAGAATAAATAACACAACACAGAGAGACAATATTTAACATGGGCTACGTCCACCAAGAATCACTTGCTCAGATTTTATTACAAGCCTTCACTCTCTCAATACAATACCCAGATCCGTTTGGAGCTATGCTCAACAAACTCTACAGAATTCAAACTCGAATTCAAAACACATATGTAATACATTTGCTTGTCCATCTATCATATGCATAAGACCATATAAATAGACAACTGCTTAAGCAGTTTTACAAAACCGTGGGTATCAAAACCATGGGGAAAAACAAAACTATCCCATAAACCTATGGGTAACCGAAGAGGCGGTTTTACAAAACAATGGGTACCGAAAAAACATGGGCCCAAAAACAGCCCATAACGGTTACCCATTACCCATGGGTTAATAAACCACCCATGAAAATTTGCTTCGGGGGCTTCACCCCCGAACCCCCCTAAATGGCTCACCGGCGAGCGGGACTGCCGTAAAAATACCTGAGTGTAACACATAGAAGGTGTACCACACTCTAACATGAAAATAGGCTCCACAAACATAACACTAAGTCCCCAAATCAGCTTGTTTTGGAATGTGTTTCCTTTCCTATCCTTCCGTGCCTTCAAATGTGCCTTATTCATGTGTGTAAATATTCTGTGTTCCCTCTCCTTAGTGTCATACTCTGTCTACTCAACATTACCCCACACTAAACTACATTGTCACCCCGACAATGGGGTTTCCTTCTGACGTTTCCAAACAATAAAGAATAAAAATGGAAAGAATGTAAATAATTTTTGTACAAATAATGGACTTCTATTCTGCAGCACCCTGTGCTTCAACTGGGAGGATCAACTCTAGATATTCTATTTTTATATCATCCTCCAATGTTTTCCATTCATCTAGTACATTTCTTGTTTTGTTTAGAACGTTTGTGGCAATAACTTCTAACTCGTCCTGGGTTATTTATCCCCTTTTATTTTGCAATACGAGAAAAACATTAGCCATAACAGACACCCTTCCTTCCAGAAGATCCATCTTTTATGCTATGAGCTTCCCAATCTCATCCAACCTCTCCTTATACAGGATTTGTGTTGCTACAAGGGCTTTACGATTTTTCTTTACTGATGCCAATATCTCTATGCGCCCTAAAGTCTCATCCTTCATTGCCTTTATAAATTCATTATCTTCTACTATAGTTATGATCCTGATCATTGCTTCTGGTGTTGCGCATACGTTCAAAGCTTGATCTACTTTCTTCAGCTCATCTAGTAAAGTTTGTAGTAATGCCTCCTAAGATGAAATATTTCTAACCACGGAGGCCTTGGCTCTCTCTACTTCTTGTTCAGGATCCTTCAATGCTGGAATTCGAATTAGTCCATCCTCAAGCACCAAATCAACTAATGTGAAAATGTAATGTATAGCCGAAGGAAACTTTTCAGGTACCTTAGACTCCAGATGTGGTCTTGCTGTCAGGACATAGTCACCAATTTTGTATGTCATGCTAATAAAGGCCTCATTCTTTTTCTTCTCTAGATCCTTCTCTCCTTTTAGACACATTATTTCTATAATTTTTACCTTATTATCTTCAAGCAGTGCTCTAATAGTGGCAGCCTTATCGATGTTCCTTCGTGCAACCTCTGTAGATACCTTAACTAAGGTATTGCTCACCTACTCATCAAACATGAGAGTGGGCTTTATAGTCATGTGCCTACTCTGAGGTTCCTTATTCACTCTTCTTGACACACAAGAATCCTCGCATACATAAAAATTTTGCTCGTCCATGTGAGTCTGCATGGACCAAGACAACTATTTCCTTACATGCATAGTGGTTATTTCTAGGTCCATCAGCTCCCATCCATATAACTCCTTTAGGTTTACTGTGCTTTGAAAACGGGCGTGGATGATTTTTCTTATGTCCGTAGCATAGCCCATACTTGGCATAGCATATTCTCCACTTGTTCTCCTTGTTATTGGTCTCTTAGGAACCTATGTGCCAAGAATTGGAGTTGTCCCTTTGACATCCTGGGTAGTGTCATGTGTGCGAGGTTACTCATGCTCTAATTCTTCTGCCTCCTTCACACCTTCCTCTTCATCCTTCATGTCCTCATCTCTAATATCCTCCATATATTTTGGTTGCACCTTCCTCCTCTTCTTCTCAGTTGCCCCTTTCTGATGGGAGATTCATGGTGATCTCCTTATAGGTTGTGAAGTTCCCGCGCCTTGGGTCCTTGTTCTTTGGAATTCCCTCTTAAAATGGCACTCTTCATGGACGGCTTCTGCATCCAAGTCCTTGTCTCCTTCTTGCGCTTGAGGTGGAGTATCCATGCGCTTTGTCTCCACTCTATCAGTGGGCTGCCTCCGGCTTCTATGATCTAAGCCACCACTATCTTCATGTTCTTCTTCCTCCTCATCTACCTCTATAGTTGTTGCAGGCTTCAAATTTGGCACGTTCTCCACTGTATGCTTTCCCTTTGGCGGTCCTTGGAGTACGAACTCATTCTCCACATACTTGTTATTCTCCAGCTTATGCATAAGCTAAAGGTATACGAGCGTGGCTCCATCATCCCTAATATCCAAACTTATTTGCTTCATACTTATGACATCTGAGATAAGCCTCTCAATGTAGGCATTCCGGCATATATACACATATGTCTTCCTCAAAGTGTGGTAGTCACAGTCTACCTTGTCTACGTTAAAGTTCAGATGGCGTGCATCAGTAAATCGGTGGACTAATGCCTGGAAGTAGCGTGTTGTGAAGGCATAGCTCAATTTTCACCATGCGCTCCATGTCACATCCCTCATAGAAAACCGTGCGATGTAAAAGTGTTGATACACCGCAAACTATATTATCTTGCCCACTACCAAAGGTATCTCCTTGAGAATGTGCCACTCCTCCTCAAATGCTATGCGAAGTTGGTTATACCACATCTTTTCCCTCTACTTACACGGCCCACTCATTGATCCTTCACATAAATACTTTTCAAACTTTTCCAAGAGGGAATTCTGTTCCAAGGGGTACTCCCAGATTTTGTTCTTTGGCCCATCAGACACTCTAATTTCTAAAAACACAAGGGAAAGGAGGATAGTGCCAAAACTTATCTTTTCTCATTGTGCGTGCTTCCTCAACAATGGTGTCTGACAATATAGCCTGCTAGGTTGTACACTACTCCCTGAGACATTTTCTTTGCAATATGAAGCCACATGGTGTTTATCTATCACCATCTCTCTTGGTCATTCAACTTGGTTAGCAGATGTGTAACTTCCTGCACCACATGAAACATCTTCATTTTATCAATGTCCATTCCACACAGACCCTTGGTATACCCCAACTCCTTTCTTGTTTCCATGACCACTTCTTTATCAATCATAACACTAACAAGGTCTACCCCTGCTCCCTTCAATCTTGTTAGTTTTGAAACCAGGATTGTTTTGATCCTAACCCTTCTTTCGGTGAGATAAATGAAGTCCTCATGGACTATGCTCATCAGCCATCGGTATGAGGGTTCATATTTTCCAAAATACAGGAGTTTATACAACTAGTAAACTCCTACCTACTTCAGTAATTTCTCCCCAGCTTCGTCATACACTGGCATATCCTACCACTGTGCACTTGTTGGTCTTCTTATTTAGCAACGCGTCTAACTCTCCCTTGTTATCAGAGGTACGGTAGTTGTAGTCACTTATCTTGCATCTTCGGATGTGGGAATCCAACTCCTTTCTGACTATTACTCCTTATGGGTATTGCATCTTTGAAAAATTACTCTCGGGAGTAATTTCAACTTCATCTTCTACCTTCTTCTTTCCTTTAGTGCCTACTACAAGTGCTTTCTTTGGTGCCATGGTAAAAATCCCACCTTTGTGTTATCTGTAACGAGCAAACTCAAACCCTAGCTCAAATCTGTGTACCCTAGCTTGAAACCATGTGCCCTAGCTCCTTCTCAACACTTCTGCTTCGCTCAAACCCTTCACCAATGGGGACACAAGCCTCTTCTATGCAATAGTCTACTCTCCACGTCTGGTTTCACAACACTCCATGCCTCAACACGATTCGCTCAGCTCGGTCACACTTATCACACTAAAATACTTGTGATCGCAAAGGTAAAAATGAACCCACATCACGTCCTTATATAGATTTTCAAAAAGTTAGTGCATTTATTGCTCCTTCACCTACCAAAAATCCTCTCATTAATTGACCATTTTCACAATATTGCGTGGTACATCTTCGCACCCCAGCTATAACCTTCTAGTGTGCCATCCTACCTTCTGGCTACAGACTTCTCTTCAGCGTGCTTCCATGCGCCTGAGTACCTCGCCATTGTGCCTTCCCCTAGTAGTCTCCATGGTCACTACTTACCTTGTGTTATATTGTTCCCTCATTCATCTCCATCTATGGTCATCCTTGTAGAGAAATCTCCTGTCTAACAGATCCTTTCCATACTTAACTAGCACTTGTAATAGGTTTGTTCTCATGTGTACCCAGTTATGAGTAACCACCCCACACCAATGGTATGTGTAGTCCTCTACGCATAAAAATACTTCAAATGGTAATTAGCTTCCAACATGCAAACGTGCTTATTACACAAAACACCAAACTAAATTGACAAAGCATAGCGATGAAAAAGGAAATACAAAAATAAAATCCTATTCTAAATGGAAACACTGCCTTATTACAAACACCAAGAAGACTTATTTATAGTAGGGCTTCAACCTACTCCCGTTGAAGTAACCGGGTAACCATATTCCATCAAGCGTCTCTAACTAGCAAGCACTTGTTTCAAGTAAGTGAGTGATAACATACAGTCCCAACCAATGCACTTTAAGCTTGCCTGGATGGTGCAGAAACTTAGAATCATAAAGAAGCACCATCTGTCCCATCTCAAGATTTTTGTCCCTGATGTGCTCTGTCATTTCATGCCTTCTGCCTAGCCTTTTCCTGCTTCTGACTCCAACATGCTATGGCGTGCCTCTCATCCAACTGTATTAATTTATCAATTCTTTCTTCTAAAGCTTTCTCATCGGCTAGACCTCCAGGCACACAATACGCAAAGAAGGTAACATGAATTCCATAGGAAGAATTTCTTCTGTGCCAAACACCAACTAAAAGGGTGTGGCCTTATTCAACCTCTTATATGTTGTTCTATACACCCAAAGCATGACAAAAACTTTATCATCTCAATCTTTCCTTCCAACATCACAAAAAAATTTCAATGTATAGTTCAATATCTTGTTAAAGGCCTCAGCAGTCTCATTTTCCTGAGGATGATAGGGTGTAGTCCTCATGGTGCGCAATCATAAATTCATCCAATACTATCCTGATTGTCTCATTCAAAAAATGCGTACCCCTATCACTTGTCAAGCTTAGCGGGCATCCATACCTAATAAGAACATTTTACCATAAGAACCTAGCTAATGTAGTTGTTGTACAATCCTTGGTAGGTGCTGCTTCGACCCACCTTGTAAGATAATTTGTGCAAGTGATGATGCAGCGTGATCCATTTCTGTGCACGGCTGGCGAAATAGGACCCAAAACGTCTATATCCCATTTCTCAAACAACTCTGCACTAGGAATAGGTCTTAAGGCATTTCATCTCTTTGCCCAGGTTTACCAATGTGTTGACAGTGATCACACGCCTTACAATATGCTTTACAACATTGTAGATGGTCTCCCACCATAATCAAGCTAGTAAAATCTTATGTGCAGTGGCATCACCTACAATACCACACGAGCCTATTTCATGATATCCATGTACGCTCGTGCTCTAGTACACATTGGCGCAATAGTTCATCTTGGCCTAACTTGTATAGGTCACCACTGATCAACATAAGAGGTGTCACATGAATTGTAAGTTATTTCTTCTCTAAGGATTTCATTCCTTCTGGAACCATACATGTACGTAAAAATATAGCAATATCCTCCAATTCTGAAGGCCCGCGTTGTAACCTGTACAATTGTGCATTCAGGATTGTATCTTCAATTGTCTACGCGTCCTCCCCTGACTGGACTCTTGATAAATGGTTTGGGCCAGAACTACTTTTACCTGGTTTTACCACACTGTGAAATCAAATTCTTAGAACAAGAGCACCCATCGACATATGTGCCCCTGTAAAACGGGCTTGTTTACCAACTATTTCAATGTCATGTGATCGGTGTAAAATACAAATGGTGTTGCTAGCAGGTATTGTCTAAATTTATGCAGTACATAGATCATGGACAAGGCTTCACGCTCAGTAGTTGTATAATTCTGCTCTGCATGAGTCAACTTTCTACTAGTAAAATAGATAGGATGATCGATAATACCTTCTCCAAGATGAGCTAACAATGTGCCAATGGTCATGTTAGAGGCATCCACATGTACATGAAATAGCTGGTTACACAAGGGAAAACGTAGAATAGGTGTTGTAGTAAGTCTTTCCTTTAATACCTCAAATGTGCAATGTTTCGGTTCTCACCGAGAGAATGTACCTTTTCCTTTTAGTAACTCTTCCAAGGGTGCGGAAATATTTGCATATCCTTTGATAAATTTTCTCCAATACCCAGTGTGATCCAAGAATTTGCACACCTCACTATGACTGTTAGGCTCTTCTAGGCCTACAAAAATTGTAACCTTAGTTGGATCTACTAACAAACCTTCCTTGCAAATGATGTGCCCTAACAAAGTGCCAAAAGGTGTAGCAAACACGCACTTCTTGATGTTTAAAGAGATGTTTAATTGTCTACATCTTTCAAACATTAAGCGCAAATTGTCACAGTGATCCTTAACAAGTCCATACATCATCCAATCATCCAAGTAAACCTGTAAGAAAATGTGAATAAAATATTGGAATGCTTGAACAACTATACGCGAAAATATAGCAGGCACATTTTTCATACCAAAGGGCATCACAATATATGCAAAACTTCCCCATTCATGATTGCACTGACCTACGAGGACAACTATCCTTGGTGTGCCCTTCCACTTCACAATCTATACACCAAATCCCAATGCATGTCTCATGTGCTAAATTGTCCGATAGTTTCTCCAACTGCTTTATCATAGCTACAATATTTTCCTCCAAGAATGGGCTCACTCCAGTGTCTATACTCCTGACTACTGCCTTAGCACGTAAAGTGGATTCAAGTGCTTCTCGTAGGTCTGTATATGTCTTATGTGATAGCGCCCTTCTAAAAGGTGTGATCAAGCCCCCAACAAACCACTGTGCATGTTGGCTTGCATGACTATCATAAAAAAAAATAGATAACAGTGTCTTGAAATGGGCATCATATTCCCAAATGCTCTTAGTAGTGCCCTTCTTAATATCCTTGAGCAGGCTTATACTCTTCTACTCAAACTCAAGGATATGAAACACCTTGAGGAAAGAATCCTTTAATGTTGCATAATCTACACAAGTCTGACCAGGGTCAAACTTCTTGTGCCAACTGTGTGTGCGTCCTTATAATGTAGTTGCAAACTAAATTTCCTTGCACTCAGAATTCATATTTCCTTTTGTGTGCCACATTATCTCACACATTTACACGTGTTTAGCATCATTTTTTATGCCCCTATACTCTGGAAGATAGAGAGACATCTCCATGTAAATATTCTGGGGTTGATGAGGACCCTTCCCACATGATCCAGAACCTCTTGTGTTACCTCTACCTCTAGAACCACCAGATCCACAAAAAATATATCTACCTATGCCCTTGATCCTCCACCTATAGTCAGAAGCCTACCATTGGATGTACTGCCCTGTGTCCTAACAGTGGTACTAAACTGAACTCCTACAATCTGCGAAGTGGAAATACTCCCAGAAGTGAGTCCAAAATTTTGTGTGCCTGAGTTCTATGCTAATGATGTGCCTAATAAGGTACCTCCAAACAACAAAGAAGACATTTTCCCTAGCCATAGACTGTACTTACTCTTTGACTTAATCCATACTCTCTCTACTACCCAAACTAGCTTGTTGACTACTGGTTGTACTAGATACTGGAAAACCAAGCACACATAGCTAGGTTGTCAGGTAGATTAAGATGCGCATTCCCACGACCCAGGTCGTCTCTTCTGACGTGCACTCCCATGTGAGGCCAAGGAGGGTTCCTTATGATTATTTCTTAAAAGGGGGGGTTCCTAGATGCTCTGGCTCCATGCCTTTTGCATGAGCTCCAAATCCTTCACGAGTCATCTCTTTCCTCAATGCTATTCCGCTCTACAATATCATGTTGCTTATCTATCTCCCTCTCATGCGCGCCTCATTGTACTTAAGTTGCCTTGTCTTCTCTCTGCATTTCCTGCTCTATTGCTAGGTCTCACCATATCCTTCACCAAACCTGCTCCTGCCCCCGCGCGTGGTGGGTTTTAGCTATCCATCGACTTATTTTCCAAGTTTAGGGTTACCATCAAGATCTTGATCGCTAGTGGAATGCCTTGCAAGTAAGTTCCCCTGGGACACCGTAAAAATTGGAACTTAGCTACCTCTGGGAAAGAATAAGTGGAAATTGAGTACTTCATAATATAGGTGTTCAAAACACCACGGAACCAAGTATCCACAGCGCATGTCCAAATTAGGTCAGCATCATAGAGGGCTTGAATTCTTCATGTGTCCAGACAAGTGTGTGATACCTACAATTCCGTTTAGATGCATAAGCAACCAGCCACTCGTACAGCTCTACCGAGAAAATAACAAAGAAGCTCTCATACAAACAGTCATATATATTTTGTTCCACCCACGTGCGTGCATCAAACTCAGATCCAGTCATGAACCTTTGTTTGTGCGTACTCTTCTTCTAGATCTTTTATCCACTCCTCAACACTTGATAAGGTCAACCGGTACGTCTTCATCACGAACCATCCTGAAAACAACTAAAAAAGAGGTCTCGGCAATGGAACCAATGATGCAGCCTAGAATTTACCATGAACAACCCAAGCGCACTGGCACATCACCCAGCCTGAGCTGAGCGCTCACCCAAAGCGCGCAAAGGTACCAAACCCCTCCTTTAGAGTTACTTATCCAGGATGTTAGTGTGATAAAGATATAATGCATATTCAAAACCATAACTAACCATAAACATTGCACATAGCATATTCCATATCTAGATCTTAGAGGATCATGAATTAAATAATAAACTATAATGAAGATCAACCATGTAAGAACCAGTTATAGTCATGTTTAACATCATTATCTAGCCAACATACTCCATTACATTAAACACTAGTAAATACGTAGAACATTCTTACATTATAAAATAGTCACCATCAGTTCATGTGTGCATCAGATCTGAGCAACATAACTCTACAATAGCTCATTCACTACTGTCTCTCCCTAACTACATAGATTCAATACATACTTATAGGGGTGGGGAATTTCCCTTCACCGCCTACGCACTTCTCTCAAATAGGTTGCATGTTGATAATAGCCATGCACCTTTACAATAAAATGCCCAACCATGCAAGTGCACTAATAATAGATCATCCTGTAGTTAACTGGAAGAAATAATACATATTATTAACTTCAAGCTCATGCATAGTGATTATCAATTTCTCATTCCAACAATAGTCATTTACATGTCGCGCAAGTCTCCATCCCAATGTGTGCTCTGCACGCTATCTCCAAAAATAGCCCATATCCATAAAAATGACTAAATCCCTAAGTCAACTTGTTATGGGGCGCGCGTTTCCTTTCCTATCCTTCTGCGCCTTCAAATGCACCTTGTTCCTGCACGTGTGAATCCTATGTGTGTCTTCTCCTTAGTGTCAATACTTGTGTTTGCTTAACATGTAGGTGAACATCTTGAAATTGCTGGAAAATTGTCCTTGATGTCATTTCCCCTTGGAAGCAAGGACCATGTGGGAAGGTCATTAAATCGTACATAAGGATCTTGACCAAACTGTAGCTATTTTTAGCCCTTGCGATTTTTCTATGCGTTGTTGTATGTCCTGAAGTTTTTTATTCCTGTAGAGGTGTATTTTTATTTCTATTTTACCCTATAATTCTTCTGATGTATCTATTGTATTGTCAAGAATATATACTGGATGAATTCCCCTCTTTGAGGAACATGTGAAAAACCATTTTGAGAACATTTCTCAAACGGTTATTACATAGATGTGTGCCCATGTACTTGATGTCCTTGATACAATTCGCTACATAAGAGTGTATAATGCTAAAGAGGGGTCTACCTTGTTATAAGAATCATATTACTCTCAAGTGGGAAAAGTGTTGTTTTTTAATTTTCAGCTTCATCCCTAGGAAGGGACATGGCACACATTTGAAAAGAGAAATAGCATTAAAAGGAATATGTTTTAAGTAGAGATAATAGTAAGGATTCAATAGTAAGGGGAGGCTCCACTTTGAATACTTGAAAATACAGTTCATAAAGTGGTAAAATTAGTGTCAAACATATCCATGTTTCCCAACACCTTGAGTGTCAGCAATACCCTGAGGCATATGGATGAAAAGATGTGACACCCACGGTGTTAAAATACAATCAGGTGACTTATGAGCCCCTGGAAAACAAAAGCATGACAATATATACATCAATAGCCATGACAACATAAGTCACACGGTACTCCAATAGATAAAATTAAGGCATGTACGGCCACGATCTTAAAGTGAATTTGAGGACAACAAAGTACTAATGGTAGACATTAACAAAATAACTACGTATGAAAACTTATAATGTCAGAACATTGATGAAATGATACAAGTGATATTCGATACCAGAGACATGTGAAGCAAGAGGTGCTCTAATTGAATTACTTTTGTCAATACATGTGCTTAGTCATTTCTAGCTGGCAAAGCATAACATGCTACATATGATATGTAAGTCAAGTGTTAGTTGAGGATGGTATGAAAGGTAACTATAATATAAAAATCAGAACACTATGTGATAGTTTATGCAAACCTTATGATGGTCAAACATACCTATATGTATAGGTTAAACATGTTTAGTGATTTAAAGGTGCCAACTTTTTAATTACTAAATGTCATTTAGTGTAAGCATAACTACAATGTGTATGTGGCTACATCATTTATCACCTATAAGGCACATGAGTACATGTGTTTAATTCAAAATAAATATAGCTCCATGTTATCCTATCGAAGCTTCATAGTGACAAAAAACATGTGTTAATGTAAAGTATAAATAACTCAAGCTAAGTGTACGATTTGTCACTTAGTGGATATTTTTTATGTTTTTAGATATAATGATCTTTTTTTGTATTTTGAAACTATTTTAATGTCATTAGTATCCTTTTGAATGTTTATCTATATTATAAAGTATCATGGGACTTAGTCAGATACCTGATGTCTAACCTCCTAAATGTGGTACTGGACCAAATTCATTTTTAAGTGATATGGAGGCTACGATGCCTCAATATTTCCTATAGATATTGGTAAGATTTTCAACCTATAATTTGGTACGATTAGTAGTTATGTTTGATAAATTTCAATTGCCTAAGTAGATAAATGTAAGATGCATGACTGAATGTATGAAGTATTTCAAGACATTGATTATGGAGTTACCGGAAGAATGAGTATACAAAGATATGTCATGGGCACTAGAACCAATTTGTGAGCACCTATTTGTAGAGAGATAAACTTTGTCACACTAGTTTGGGACCGCATGTCAGCCTATCTGATGAGAGTGATATCTTCTTTGAGCAGGTAGTGTGTGCAACTAAATACCTATTACAGAGACTGAGGAAAGCCCTTGAAAGGTATGAAAGAGTGTAATAGTTTGAGGAAGCCTAATCGCAGATTAATAAGGCACAAACTATTTGTGTTTACAATCGTGTAAGGAAGAATAGTTATTACAAAGTTTTCTAGTGTAGATACGCCTTGTTTATTAGCAAATTTTGAGGGCAAATACTGTGAATATTTGTCTGCAAAAAACATATATTTATAGTTTGTAGACATCCAGTCACAAAAAAAATTGCGAGAGCAAAAGGAGATTTTCCCCACTATTGTATGCAATAACAAGAGTCGTGGGATCACATAAATGACTTTCCATAGTCGGAAATACAAAGGGAAAGATTTTTTTTAGTCACAGTTTCTTGCATACCGAAATTTGACGGAAATACAATCACGACACAAAGAAACTCTATTCGCAATTTGAACATCGTGAATACAGTCATGAATCTAGTCATAGGGGAGAGGGGCCAATAGGTGAATATGGTCCAATAGTTGACATGACTATTGATCACACAATACCCAATAGTTGTCATAGTACTATTTAGTAGTCATTTATTTTTAACATAATAAATATGTAGTGTAGTCAATCACATCATGACATATAAGACCTCTCACATATGTACAAATATATAAAATTCAATGTTCAAGCATTTTCACCCATATTCAAGTATTGGTTTCCACCATGGTGTAAGTCACATTTATTATTTTAAATCAATTCAAAATATGGCTTTCCCTCCAATTGAACATTCCAAAGAAAAAATCTAAGCTAACATAAATGTGAACTACATATTAGTGATAAAATCACAACCCCGTATAATAAACAATTAATTTTGTGGAACCCTTAACTTAGGGTGTACCACTACTAGCCCCTCTCCCCTATATCCTACCTATCACCTAGGACGTGAATTCCAAGTTAAGGGTTACTCCAGTCGTGGCAGAATGACATCATTTATTCTCGTCGAGGCCAAGATACGACTCTTCGTATTGTTTATTATTTCCATTTTTTCTATTTTTGGAATTATAAATGGAAAAATATTTCAAACTTGATTTTGTGGAACTCGCAAAAGTTAACGGCACAAATATCAATGTATGGAGCCATAAGATTATGATGCTTGCAGAATTTTGATATTTCGATAAAATAATCACAGGTAGTGAAGCCAGACCTGCTGCGAACTTCACTGATTATGACATACATCATAAGGAGACTCTATTACTTTTCAAATTAACAGTTTCAGATGATATGATATCGAAAGTACGGAATGCCGCTATGGCCAACACGTTGCGGACAAGTCTGAAAGAAAAATATCAAACATCAAAGAAAGGTTGGGGTTTATACCTAAAGAATACATTGTTTTCTTATAAGTAACAAGAAGGTTGATCGCTTTCTGAACACCTAATTCGGATGAAAGAGCTCCGAGACCAACTATCTTCCATCAACAAAAAGTTGGACGATGATGATATGGTGGCTTCAGTTATGAACAACTTACCTTATTCATATGAGTCATTTGTGGAGGCACTCCATTTAATGGCTGAAACTCAAACTATCACATTTGACAAGGTGAGTTTGTACTTGTTACAAAAGGAGCAGAGACAAATTCAGGCAGAATCCAGTTGTGACCAATCAGAGAGTGCTCTTGTCACACAATCAAAAGGAAAGTGGAGATGTCATTCCGGTGAGTCCTCCACTCGATATCAGGTCACATACTATTACTGTCACAAGAATTGTTAGAAGTGGAAGTATGATCTTTCACAACAGAACAAAAATCCATGTGATGAGGAACATGTGGCAGTAGTTGCAGAAAATCAAGATTCGGATGATGAATGTGTTCTTCATTGTCTTACGACATTGTGCTCGCATGACAATAGTACTAGTTACTAGATCATTGACTCTAATCCGCACACTTTTTATGTTGCAGGGATTGGAATGTTTCATTTACTACAAATAAATGTTTTGAATCAATAGTACTAGTTGATGGAGAATCACTTACAATGGAAGGGATATGAGATATATGCATTGTATCGAATAATGCTCATACATTGTTGGTACGAAATGTTAGATGTGTACCTTTTTTACAAAAGAATCTTCTATTTATTCGTCAATTAACTGAAAATCCCAATATTTATGTGGATTTCTATGGGAAGAAGTGTGATGTCTCTTATGTGAAACAAAGACGGATGATTGCCCTTGGTATTGGGCAAGGTGGCCAATATCATCTTGTTGATCCTACTACAATCAACATGAATGCACATTTGGAGGATAGCTCCACCATACAGGATGAGCATGAGGCTACAATGCCTTGGAAGGAAGTCATTCCCCATAGATTTGTTGACTTGGATATAGTCAACCTACATGCACTTCTTGTGGAGGGAACATCCGCTATACCAGATGTACTAGAGGCGAAAATGTCTTGCGAGAATGGATTTCCTCATTTTGAAAAACAATTTGTTGTGGATGGAGACTCCACTATTCCATATGCACTAAAGGTGTATGGTGAGATGGAATGTCAAGCCACTCACTCAGAGGTAGTTGCACGAAGGACGATAGAGCATGAATAGCTTGTTCATTATGTTGTGAAAGACCTTTCCCAACATAGGGGGTTACATGAGCAAATAGATAAGACAAAGGAGTTGGTTCTCACTCCTACTACTACACAGATGGTCCTTTCCCCCACTGCTGAGATAGAGATGCTTGTTTCTCCTACTCTAGCGGAGTTGGTTCTAACTCTCACTGCACATATGGTCACATTTCGATTGCTTCTCTCCTTAGCAACTCAATTTGATTGGAAGGCACTTCACCGTGCTTTCCTGAAAAGGTTGGATGAGAACTACATGGTATTATAAGGGCATGATCGAGGTGACTTAGATTGCAAGCTAACTGAGTCTTTGTATAGACTCCAACAGGCTAAACAAGCCTAAAATAAATTTCTCAATCCACCTCTCTAAGTTTCTAATTCCATCACTCAAGAGATGGGGGTGACACTCTCAGCCACTGGTGATTCGATGGTCAATGAATCACCTACCGAAGAATCAATGGACCACTTGCCATATCCTCTGTTCACTCAACCAAATTCTTGTTTTGCAATCCTTCTCCATTCGACAACCAAAACACAACAATGGATTGTTGATTTTGGTGTACCACATATGGCACAGTCTATAGATCTAATGACTAAACATATGGGCTTTAGGACATTTGTAAAATTTCGAAACAAATTTGGTATTGTTTCCGGTTTAGTCATTAAGAGGCGGTGTTGAATATTTTATATTACAAGCATCGGTTATTCAGTTGTCACACTTGTTTGTGTGTGCATTCAGCCCTCTCTGAATTCTTTCTTCTCTTTGCATATGCTAACAAAACTAATATATTGAAAATAAAAGGTGTGACATAAATTGTTGACAAAATGAGATAAGATCTCAAATGTTGGGCCAAGAGCTTACAATTCTAAAAATGACAAAGAATGAGAAACAATATTAAATTACATTAAAACACAAAGTTCTAGCATCTAATGCTCCAATAGGGTAGTCATCTCGCTTGTCTATTGATAACACAAGCATAATATCTTTGTGGGATCTCCTAAATTTTGTGAAGGGGGGAATCCCAAGAAATAAAATAACTTGTGTTGAAGAGGAGCTCTTCCCCTAATCTGTCATCAATGGTTGGGAAATGGGAGAGTCTTTTGATCTAGAATGAGGTCTTATGAGTTTGATTGTAAAACTGTCCTTAATTTAAAATCTCTCAAAAGATGGTTTCCTTTTTCAACAAGGTGTTTTACTTCTTAGATGACCAAAGATTAAAATTGAGTGGGAATGAGGAGACCATATATATGTGATAACGATTCATGACAATAAGATAACATTTTTTCCTGTGTGTTTCTCATGGAATATTTGGGAGCATTTGCTTTGGAGAAGAAATCAACATGAAGAGAAGACTTACCTTTGGTTATTGATAGTTGACTTGTTTCTTGATTTGCAAGGCTTGCCAGAGGATAAAGCTTCTAGAGTTCTTCGTACCCGATTCAAATAATCTATACCCGGATCTGGTAATACTTTATAATGGAATTTGATCAGATGGTTGAGCTACTACTAAAGTTGATTATGCCTTTTCTCACATAAGCCTTTTGTGATTTGCTTTCTACTGTGTTATGTTGTAGTATGTTGATTTCTTGCACTGTATACTACTTGGAATTTGGTGATATTCTTATTTTGGGGCTTATTTGATGGCCTTCTTGGTTCTTTCTAGCATGCGCAAACAGGTTATCCATGATTTGTTGATTTGATTTGATCTTTTGTTCAAGTTGCTAATAAGGATTTTGATGGTTGAAATTGCAGAAAACTGTTGCAAGATGTCCAAGCTCATGACAAAGGCATCATTTAAAGGGGATATTTGTAGTCCAAGGGTTGCCCCCATTCAATCCCCCCATTTCCATGGTGAATTTTTTTTGGTCGAGTTATCCAAATCAAGATTAATGCAAATCTGAACATAGTTGAGAACACACCTAGATTTGTTGTAGATTCTGAAGTGGGCATGTACTCCCCAAATCGCAGATCACAACTTCTTTAGGCACATTTCATGCCAATACTCACAAGGAAATAAGGGCAACCGAACCCAAAGCAGTACCGTGTTAGGAAGATATTCAATGGGGTTGAAGGTAGGGGAGCATTTCAATGAAAATCCTAAACTTTTTCATGAACCAAGGTCAACTTTGGAAGGCTTCGTCTCTTTCTTGCTTGGTGTTGAATATTGCCATAAATAATCATTTTGGAATTCCACACAAGGCATGAGAAAATGCCATGGATACTCTTTTCAAAATACAAGCTTCTTGATACTGTATGAAATGCCATATAAACCTTTCCAAAAAAAATCTTCTGTTGTACTTTAGAAGTGCAAACAATAAACTCGTGGACATAAAACATATAATTTTGAAACAGTTAAATTCATAAACTTTTATTTTATTGCCCACCATGGACTGTTGTGGACCATTACGAAAAGAAAATCGAGTCCTTTGATGAAGGAGAAGCACACATACATTATTTTTCAGTTTTGAAGAAATCCTAGTCTTTTTGCTTCTGTGAATCAAAAGTTCCCAGACAATGCTATTGGTATACTAACAAAATAATTAATAACGGATTTCTATTGTAAATATATACAAATATTGTGTGCCTTTTGTATGTGTGTAGATCATTATTTTAAACAAATTACCTTTGAGATTAAGGACCACCTATGCAAGTATTAAATTGTGACCAAACATAATGTTTCCTTGTCCTAACACAATTTTAAGCTTTTTCAAATATGACATCTTGAATTCTTGATTTCCTAAGTATATTTGTTTTGTTATAGCAACCTATGCTTTCTACTTCACTGCTCTATGAAATCTGCTGGAGTTCTTTGTTCTAGCACCTATGCTTTCCACTCCACTGCTCTATTGCTTGCTTATATAGCTTTATTTATGTATTCTCTGTTTTCTAGAACAGACTTTATATTGACTCTTGTCCTGAATAGGTAATCCCTTACTAATGGAGTATTTAGCTCAAATATGTATCGACTCTTGTCCCGACTGACCTCAGGATTCTGCTGTAACTTTCCTCTATATAAGATAATATTTCACTTTTATCAAAAAAAAAAAAGACAACATATTCAAGCAAATATAAAAAAAAAACATAACTCAAACTGCAGTGTAATTTTCAAATAGGTACAGAAGTGAGTTCAAATCTCATCGGAATATTGGGGAGAGTGTAGATTATTTTATATAAATTACATAGCCAATCTTCAAAAAATTATTCTCTCTATTAAATGAGATATACAGCACTTTAAAATAGCATTCTTATGATAGCAAGATCACACTCAATATACTTCAAATGAATTTTTAATCTACAGAACTATAGAGAATAACAATATCAACATTTCTATTAAATGTCTTCAATGTCATCATCAATCTCATGAACCGATTGTTAAGTTCCAGTTTCAGAGATATAGGAGTAACCACTTTCTATCAGGAGTTCAAATAAGAGAACATATCAAAGCAAAAAATCAATCAAAAATATAACAAACTCTGCAAAATATTTCTGAAATTGGTATACAAAAGTGAGTTCACATTTCATCACAAGATTGGAGAGGCTGTAGTTTATTTTATAGAAAATTACATAGCCAAGATTAAAAAATTATTCAATCTCTACAGAATTATATATATAAATTTTTAAATAGCAATAGTATGATAGCAAGATCACTCTCAATATACTTCAAATGAATTTTTAATCTACAGAATTCTATCAACATTTCAATTAAATGCCTTCAATGTCATCATCAATCTCTTGAACTGCTTGTAAAGGTCCAGCTTCAGATATATACGAGTAACCACTGTCTATCAGGCGTAACTGAGGTTCTAATGAGTTGATCCTCTTCCAGTCCTCTTCAGATAATGACCAGTTGAAGATATCAAAATTTGTCTTAATCCGTTCAGGTCTTAAACTGCGCGGTAACACACTTGTTCCTCGCTGTAATCCCCATCTTAAAATTACCTGACAACATTAATGCACCTATCTTAGGTTTCAAAATTGAATTTTCAAAATCAAACAAATGTGTATGTTGAATCTCATCTAATCAAAAGAAGACCAGCAAGATAATAGAGCAACCTTTTATTTTGTATGACTACCATAAAATTACCTAACGCCACCAATGCACCTATCTTAGGTTACAAATTAGCTGAAATTTCAAATCAAACAAATGTGTATGTTGAGTCTGATTTATTCAAAATAAAACTGGCAAGATAATAAACAGCCTTTTATTTAGTATGACCATCTTAAGATTCCCTAAAGATAACAATGCCCCTTATTTAAATTAATTGAAATTTCAAATCAAACAAATGTGTATACTGAATCTAGTATGATCAAAAGGAAAAAAGTAAGATAATAGACCAGCCTTGTATTCAGCTTGACTATAGAACCAAGACCAAAGTCACAGTAAATGATGATTGGAACTAGAAAAATAAACCATTTTATAGCGTCAATGGTAACCGAGACTCCCCAAGAGGTTGCCCATCCCAGTACTAGTCCAGCTCAAGCATCCTTAACCATGGATTTTTCCCCACAATCAAGCCTACTTCCCCTTATTTAAATAAATTGAAATTTCAAATCAAACAAATGTGTATACTGAATCTAGTATGATCAAAAGGAAAAAAGTAAGATAATAGACCAGCCTTGTATTCAGCTTGACTGTAGAACCAAGACCAAAGTCACAGTAAATAATGATTGGAACTAGAAAAATAAACCATTTTATAGTGTCAATGGTATAACCGAAACTCCCCAAGAGGTTGCCCATCCCAGTACTAGTCCAGCTCAAGCATCCTTAACCATGGATTTTTCCCCACAATCAAGCCTACTTAGCTTGATACACTCCTTGCATCAGATCTTACCATTGATGAAGATGCTTCATGCATATTAATCATTCACCTGAAAGAGCTCAAGATTTGCAAATTGACGTAGGAGCATTCAGGTTAACGAGCAATCTTGCATCAACCAAAAATATGCAAAGTAGCAATAAGCAGTTTTGCACAGCCCTTTGCTTACAGGCAACCCTAAGTGGTCCAAAGAACTGAGACTTGCCTTTACGTGGCTTATAAATCTTGCACAAAAGCATTTATGAAGAGTTCTGCACAGAGTTGGAGTTGCACATAATGTTGGGAAGTACTGTGCAGTCATGCAAAGAGTGAACCCTGCACGATTCAAACATTGGCAACCAATCTTGCATCAACCAAAAATATGCAAAGTAGCAATAAGCGGTTTTGCACGGCCCTTCGCTTACGTGCAACCCTGAGCAATCTGAAGAACTTAGACTCGTGCCTTTGCACAGCTTATAAGTGTTGCACAAATGCATGTATGAAGAGTTATGTGCAGAGAGTTGGAGTTGCACATAATGTTGGGAAGTCCTGAGCAGTCATGCGGAGAGTGAAGGCCAACGCAACTCAAAGGTTAGCGTAGTAGGATGTTTTTTACGCACCTTGCAGAGTCCTGCAACTTGTGTGCAGTGATGTGTTAGGGACTTGTGTTGTTGAAGAGATAGAAAGGGATTTGTCCCTAGAGATGATGTGAGTGATGATGAAGATGAAGAGCTGGGAGTAGAAGATGTGAGACCATCGCCTGCACACTTAGAGGAGAAGATAGGCTTGTTCGAGCCATCTTAGAGATTGGAAGATGAATCAAGATGGAGGTCCCAAGGTTTTCTGTAACTTTTAACATGGAAGTGCAAATTGATTGGGTCACTGAGATGGAATAATATTTTGAGTTCGATGAAGTAGCAGATCTACAAAAGGTGAAGGTAGTGCAGACCAAAATCAAGGGACATGCAGCTCAATGGTGGAACGATATGCAGCTTGAGAGGAACAGAAAGGGTAAAGATAAGATTACTCCTTGGGAAAGAATGGTAGCCAGGTTGAAAGGCAAATTCCTACCTACAGACTACCAGTTGGATTTGTTGGAGTGGCTCCATAACTTCAGGCAGAAGGAGCTAAGTGTTAAGGACTACACAAAGGAGTTCTACAAAATCTGCATATGGGCTTGTCATATTGAGATGGATCAAGATAAGGTGACACAATACATCAATGGCCTGCGATTGATTATCCAAGATGAGATCCGCTTAGCGAGGTTGCACATGGTGGAGGAAGCATATCAATATGCTTTGAGGAGAAGAGAAGTTGTCCTGCAGAGAACAAAGTACATCGAGAGGAAGAGGGATGCCCAACAGTGATAGAGACCAGCCAACTCACGAGCACAATCAGCAATGGAATGAGAAAGGCACTAGTACCACACAAGAGCAGCAAGCCATAAGAGGACCTACTTCTGGGAGAGGAAGTTCATTCAACGGAACATGTTTTAAATGTGGGGAAGTTGGTCACCATGCCTGTGAATGCCCTCATGCACTTTGTGATTGTGAGAAGAGAAGTGATGGGGGTGCACAAGTTCTACAAGCAGATGCAAAGTCGTCACCACAACATGTGGAAGAATCTGGGCAAGGGGAGTATTCGCTCGCAGTGAGGAATCTTGGAGGTCACAAGGGAAGAAGTATGCCAGAGATGACACATTTCCGGACTAAGTGCAAGACCTGAGGTAAAAGTTGCAGTGTTGTGGTTACTAGCAGAAACACAAACAACTTAAGAGTCCACAGAGATGGTAATTAAACTGAATTTGGTGCGCACACAGCACCTAAATCCTTATAGGGTGTCTTGGCTAGTGGAGGGTCAAGATACGATTGTGAGGGAACAATGCGAAGTCGATATGAAGATTGGCAAATACATAGACAAGGTTTTGCTAGATGTCTTACCTCTGGACACATGCCATGTTTTGTTGGGAAGGTCATAAAAGTTTGATCAAGAGATGATGTACGATAGGTGAACTAATACAATGCGAGTGGAAAAAGGATGGACAAAGATATACTGAGTCCACTAAAGGAGATAGGATGAGTCTGCTCATAGTAGTCATCTCGTCTGTATGTGTTGTTAGCACCACATAAAGAAGTGTGCACGACGGCGAAGAGAGGCAACACCAAGAGAAGGGGAGTAAGGAAGTGGTTTGTAAATGTGCTAATGTGATCACAGTGCTAGAGGAAGGAAATGCCTTGTGCAAACAGCAATGGTCTGCCCAAGGATAGTGAGGGCAGGAATAAGGACACAGTTAAGAGGATTTGGCAGAGAACAGTTTGTGACCTAGTCGATGATTGGAAAGTGGGTAAGTATCTTGCATTGCATAAAGCCATGCCAAGCCTTTACCATCAGGTCAAAAGGGTGCTTCCACCACTTATCCCAAGTGCATGAACACTATCCTCACAGAATTTCTTACCCGGGATGTATGATGTAGGAGCATCCGGGTTCACAAGCAATTTTGCGTCAACCAAAAATACGCACAGTAGCACAGAGCAGTTTTTCTTAGCCCTTTTCTTATGCACAGCCTTAGTGGTCCAAAGAACTTACACTTATGGCTTTGTGTGGCTTATGAGTCTCACACAAGTGTGTTTACTAGCATACCTATCTTAGAGAAATCTATGTAAAATATGCCGAGAAATATCATTCTCGAGGTACCTATATTGAATTTGAGCATTAGGTGGAATAGGTGCCTCGAGAATGATATCTCTCGGCATATTTTACATAGATTTCTCTAAGATAGGTATGATAGTATAGTTAAGTTCTAAAAACATAGGTAAGAATTAGATTAGGAAATCAGCACTTAGGGTTTAGTATATAGTTTTAAAACTATTTAGTATATAGTTTTAAAACTATTTAATATATAGCAGTGTTACGCGGGGACGCGTCCCCCCCGTTTTTAACACATGTCCGGGACGTCCCGGACGTCCTGGGGACGCGGGGACGTGGGGGAAACGTTTCCCCCACGTTTCCTTCTTTTGGCAAATGGCGCGAAACGCCCTGGGGACGGCTGGAGGGGGGCAGAAACGTCCCGGGGACGTTGGGGACGTGGGGGGGACGGCGGGGACGTCTGGACGTCCCCGGGAACTTCCCGGGGACGTCCAGACGTCCCCGCCGTCCCCTACGGCTGCTGCGCCTTTTTAAAAAAAAAACAGACTTTTAATACACAAAAACACTTTTTTTTTTTTATTGTATATGACTAATAGCATAAAAGTAACATTCCTAACCTAACCCTAACCCTAAAAGTGCCCTATTTTATGTTATAAATTTACAATATGGGCTCATTTCATATTCACACCAAGCAAGAGCCAAGAGCAAGAGTGAGAGCAAGAGCAAGAGCAAGAGTGAAGAGCAAGAGTGAGAGCAAGGGCAAGAGGAGAGCAAGGGCAAGAGGAAGAGCAAGAGCAAGAGCAAGAGCAAGAACAAGAGGGAGCAAGAGGTATTTATAATTTTATTTGCTTACAATACATGTTAAAGTTTTTTTTTTTTAAATTTAGATTATATTTGCATTTGTTAGGGGCTGTTTTTTAGCATTTGCATCTACATTCACAATGTAATCATGCATATAGTTTGTAGGATTTTTAAAAATGCATATTGCATAGGGTTTGGTTATACAAACTACAATGTAAATGGTTACGTTTTTTTTTTTTTTAATTACATTTTTATTTCTAGTTTAAAATTTATATTATTTTTGCATTTTTTAGGGGTTGTTTTTTAGCATTTGCATCTACATTCATAATGCAATCATGCATATAGTTTGTGGGATTTTAAAAAATGCATCTTGCATAGGGTTTGGTTGTAAAATTTAAAATTTAAATGGCTACGTTTTTTTTTTAAATTAATTCATTACATAATCAATCAATCATATAGTTATGGTTGTTTTTAATTCATTGCAACAATCATCACCATGAGTTCTTCTTCTGAGACTGAGTATGAGTATGAATCAGAGCATGAATCAGAGCAGGAGAGGGTTGAACGGGAAGTTGAGATAGGTGGCCGTGGAAGAGTTGGTGATGCCACAATGGGGGAGAGTGAAGAAGGGACACAAAATGTAGTGGCAACGGCAACTGGTAGTTCAGCTGGTAGTGCTACCAATTGCCCCTCTCAAATGTTGTCCAAATTTGCCATTGGACCATTTGATAAGAAGAAGCCATTGCAACAATTTGCCCAAATAATTGATAACCCCAAGTTTGGAGGGGGGAGCAAAGTATGGAAGTGCAACATATGTGCACTGACTTGGCATGGTAGTATCACTAGGACCAATGCACACTTGTTGCATCTTACAGGAAGGGGGGTTGGCACTTGTAAGGGTCTTTCACTAGAGCAGAGAGCTGAGATGGTGAGAATCTTCAATGGAAATACCACGGACAAAGTGCCAGAAGTTCGTGGTTCTACGGCTAATACTCCATTGAGCGCTCATAGGACTGACAAACTTACTAATACTCTGGCTGGTTCTAGTTTTGAAGTGTCAGAAGTGGAAAGCAGAGGGAAGAGAAAGGCCGTGGGGGCAGCCCCAAATTCAGTTATTGACATGTTTGATTCAAAGGCAAGGGAAGAGGCAGATGATGCTATTGGGAAATTTTTCTATGCTGTTGGGATTCCATTTAATGTTGCTCGCTCTCCTTATTACAAGGAGGCTATGGCTAAGGTTGCAAAAGCAGGTACAAGTTATGTGCCTCCTGGAGACACAAAACTCAGGACAACAATCTTGGATAGAAACTATTCCAAGGTTAATGTATTGATGGAGGAGATGAAGGTGACATGGGTGTCACATGGATGCAGCATTATCATGGATGGGTGGACGGATATTAGACACCGTCCTCTCATCAATATCATTGTCTCTTGCAAAAATGGACCGTACTTCTTGAGAGCAATTGATTGTTCTGGGAAGCGAAAAGATGCTGAGTTTCAGTATCAGATTTTGAAGGATGCCATTGAGGAGGTTGGACCTTCAAATGTTGTACAGGTTATCACAGATGCAGCTTATGTGTGCAGAGCAGCAGGCAAGCTAGTGGAGCGGGAATATAGGCATATTTATTGGACTCCATGTTGTGTGCATGCCATGAACAATGCACTGAAAGACATAGGGAAGATTCAGTGGGTTAACCAGATAGTGACTAATGCCAGAGATGTGCAGAAGTTCATATGCAATCACCACACATCATTGGCACTTTTTCGAAATTTTTCGAAGAAGGAATTTTTGAAACCAGTTGACACCCGCTTTGCATCCTATTTTATTTTGTTGGAGAGGATGTCTGAGTTGCAGGAGCCCCTGCAAATTATGATTATGACATAGGATTGGACTAGGTGGCGTGAGTCCAAGACAGATCAAGGGAAAAGAGTGAAGGAAGTGGTGTTGCGGGAAACATTTTGGGTTGATATGAAATACATCATATCAATTATAGCTCCAGTTTTTAGTGTCATCAAATATGGGGATTCTAACAGCCCCAATCTTGGTGAGATCTACGAGTGCATTGATAGCATGCTTGGGCAAATGAAGGCAGCTATTCGGGTGAGGGACCCCACTTTGGAGTTCTATAATGAACATATACAGCCCATTATTCAGCGGAGATGGGAGAAGTTGAACACTCCTCTTCATATGGCTGCGTATGCACTGAATCCCAAATGGTATGTGGAGAGGCCAGGCAGAGTTGTCCCATTGGATGATGATGAGGTGAAGAAGGGCCTTATGAAGGCTTTTAAAAAAATGTACACTCCACAAGAGGCTTCACAGATCAGAATGGAGTGGCTCGACTTCACTGAACTCGATGGGTACAAAACATCAGCAAAGACAGACAGGGGTAACATTAGCACAGGAGAAACCAGTGAGTTGGTGGCGACTGTATGGGCTTCCAGGATTGCTGCGACCACTTGCCATTCGCCTCCTTTCCCAGGTTTCTAGCTCCTCTGCCTCTGAGAGGAACTGGTCTACGTATGGTTGGATACACTCTGTTAAGAGGAATAGGCTTACCTCTGTGAGAGCGGAGAAGCTTGTAGCTGTACACAGTGCTTTGCGTCTTATAGATCGCAAGACACCTGAGTACAAACAGACTCCAGCATTACAGTGGGATGTAGATCCTGAGGAGCCGAGGCAGGTTGAAGAGGACAACACTGTGCAGCGAGGATTGATTGGGCTTACCTTTGAGGACGAGGATGCTAGTACCAGCGAGGAGGAGTTCATGGATATTGCTTCAAATGCAGATTCCTGATTTTTAGGCTAATACTTGTAGTTGTCCTCTTTTTTTGTAATATTGACAATAGACAATTGTTGGTGTATTTGGCTATGAGATTAATGATATGAATATTTAGCTATTGTCACTTGATCAATCGTATTTTAGAATGGTTTTTACTTTTATATTTTGTAATATTAATATATTTCAAATTTCAAATTTCAGCTTGTCTCATATTAAAAATTCAAATATGTATTATGAATTTTCAATTTATGACATTTAACATATTGATATTATAGTGTATTTGATGTTTATGAGTTCAAGTTTCACCTTATTTAAATCTCAAATGGTTTTATTTCAGCTTATTTTATATAATTTAGTCACTATATCTTTTTATTTTAAATATTTATATATTTTTTAATCAGGCCGTCCCCCCGTCGTCCCCAAAATTTAGAAATTTTTTGCCGTCCCGGAAACCCCGTCCTGCCATCCCCCCATCCCCCCGTCCCAGGTAACTATGGTATATATAGTTTATATAAACTATAATATATAAACCTTATTTTAAAAAATATATATAGTTTTTAAACTATACAGGATATAGTATAGTTTAATTATAAACTATAATATATATGTTTTAACTTTATATTTTTAAAATATAGTTTTTTTAGATATTAGGGTATAGTTTATAAACTATAGTTTTTCAAATCGAATGCAACTCACTTATTTAAAGGGGTACAAAGGGACATAGGAAAATTTATTTTTCGAAATGACAAAAAAGGTAAAATAACAAATTAGAGTTTTACCACACTCGAGAGACATTGATAAATCATGGACCAAAAGAAATTTTTCATTTCCTATTCTTGTAGAATTTGTCTCCTCGAAATTAACTTGGATATAGTATAGTTTAATTATAAACTATAATATATATGTTTTAACACTCAAAGGACATTGATAAATCATGGACCAACAGAAAAATTTCATTTCCTATTCTTGTGGAGTTTGTCTCTTAGATATTAGCTTGGATTTTAGTTAACCTTTTGTTTTCATTTCCACCCCGGAAATATATCAGCCTGTACATAATTATAACTATAGAAATCTAGTGTTTCAAAAGGCATGCAACTTATTAAAAACCAACATATTTTTTAATAACCGACATAGTTTTAATGTTTTTTAATATGTCGGCTTTATTTTAGTTTTTATGTACATGGTCATGCCATGAGAACCGATGCCCCTCTGCAATTATAGAATGCCTCTCGGCATAATTCAAAGTTTTGCACAGAGAGTTGGAGTTGTGCCTGATGTTGGGAAGTCCTATGCAGTTGCATGAAGAGTGAAGTCTCACATGACTCAAAGGTTGGTGCAGTAGAACTTGTAGTACACACCCTTCAGAGTCTTACGACTTGTGTGCGATGATGTATTAGGGACTCTTACGTGGCCCTATGATTCTCCTATACGAAGTCACATGACATGGAAGGCAATTACTCTTGCATGGCGGCTCAGTGATCCCTAACATGTGTCAGTCCTGAGTAGTGTTGCACCTAGTAGCACAACGTGGCAACACACGGTGGGTTAGTAACGCCCCTGACAGTTTTGCATTATAACTGAAGGAAGCTAAAATGTCACGACAAAGATAACAATTATCTTGTAGTTGGAAGTTGAGTGATTCCAACTTCAATAAAGGCTTTCGAGTGCCCATATATATGGTTCATAGGCCATTGGTCAGGGTTAGCTTGGAGAGCCAAGAGATGAGTTGACTGAAAAAGGAGAAGCTGAGCCCAAGAACCAAGAGGGTTCATGCAGAGACCCATTGGCATGCGAGTATGAGAGGAAGCATAAGTGGCAGATCACGTCCATTTTGGGACTGTTGTAATACTGCATCAATGAAATTCTGAGACCAAACTATAAGAGTATATGCGTACATAGATTTTAACTTCCTTTTGAAGTTAATACAATTATAGTTTGGTGCTCTATGCTACACATTGACTCTGTATGTGTGTATATTTGTGGGTTGCACAGTCTAAGATTGTCCTTCATTAGATCCCCTAACTGTGACTGCATATCAAATGGTTGCATGTGAGAAATGCAAAATCTGTGTTTACATCTTAGAACCTTCAAGTTACATATCTTAGAGTGAAAATCGACAGGAACATGGCTTCTTGTACTCCATGCTGATTCTCAGCCATCCCGTATATTATATTCTGGACATTTAAGGACATTAATAATTTCATCCATTTTTCTCTCCTCACGTTTTACACAGATTTTATGGAATGCTATCAAATCATCAGGGCTTTCATAATAGAGCCACAGGTTCAAATCTTCAGTAGATATATTGAATGTTGAAATTGGGTAAAATACTGCTCCCAACTTTCGGTGCAGCGTACCCCATCAGAGGAGCCAAGGTGCAATTCTTGAGTGCCTTTGAAATACCCCTTGATTGCAGCATTCAAGCCAAAGGTTAACCCACAAGAGGAGTTTACCAATCCAAGAAAAAATGGAATGCTAGTACTATTTCAATGGCTTCTCTACTACTCCATTTAAGGATGCACGTTGCAGATGGCCACTTTGATCCATGGGAGATAACTAGGTGAACTCAAAGACACCTTCACTTAAGAATGACTGCTTAAATGATCACTGTGCATGAAAGAACAGAAACAAATCCCAAAGAAATGCAGATAAGAATGCCCTGAAGATATCACACAGCATAAGCACTATTTATAGAATAAACTCTAATTGCAAGTATAATTTGGTAACGTCTGCAAAGAGAACCATAATTGGGTATTACAAATGTGAAATAGATATGAATAGCTAGTCAGAACTACAGCGTAATTCTTCTTTTACTTTTCTGTGTGTATAAGTTTGTAAGGAGGGGGTGCGGGAGATAGGAAGTTTTCTCTTCAATATGCTAAACACTGGCTACAAGTACTAATTTAAGTAGTCATGCTTGTTTTAGCCCTGCATTTCAAACTGAATGGATTAAGGGGTAGTTTTTACTTGCATTTATGGGCCTATAATGAGTTGCCAATAATAGTCAAAAAGAAAACTATTATATATATGCATGCAGGCTGCAGACATGAAATCCCTGTGGTAAATTGAATAATTTTTATACTGGTGATCATATTTTCTCCGACTCTAAGAGGAAAAACTAGAGCAAGGCCATATTGTCAACTACCATCATCATATAAAACAAGTAATATCACCAATAGAAATGAAGCATGCATCTCATAGTGGTGCAAGAATGAGGCAAAATATTGTGAAGTGACTGGAAAATAATGCTCTACAGACTTTAACATTGTCATTTACAAGGGATATTGCAGATCAGATGTCCATCTCATTCAAGAATTTGAATCGTAATACCAGAGGCCATCTGTGTGACAATGATGCCGAAACAAATTAAGATAACTTTTGGTCTCTTCGAAATAGAGGCCTTCAAACATACTATGAGAGTGCTCACCACATTTACAAGAATGTGGGTTTTGTCATCTTGCTGGTTGCAGATGTCACATGAATATGGTTGCATCTAATTCGTTGCACCTGTGTTATCAGCTATGGTTGCTGATTCAACATTCTAAAAATCACAACTAGAAATTCGAGTCAATAAAGCAGAGTGAGACAGATAAAAATCTATTTGATCTTTAACATAAAGTGAATCTCTAGTAATTAATAATGTGTTTCACCTTATCTTATTTTCTTATGTTAAAAATTATAATCCAGTTAGTATGACTCAAATTTCTAGGTAGGGAATGCAAGTTCAGAATCACCCTTGGTGATGTGATTATGTTGGTTATATTAGGACAAGTGTTGGGGATTTTGCCTAACCTCCAAAAAATATATTCTAATTTCTTTGGGAGCCCTTTGACTTGTTCGTCATTTTATGAAATTGACCCATGGTTAAGATGAAGCTAATTGTATTTCACATCCTTTGTGAAAACAAAGCTTTATATCTTGTATTCTGCAAATACATATACATCATATGGAAATAGAAGAAAGGAATCCCCAAATCACAAAAGTGGGTCATTTGCTCAACGAAGGCAACTAATACTTTATCTAAGTAAGTTTTAACATTTTATTCCTCGTTCTTATATCCTTCACAGATGAAGGGATAGACTTCATTGTGCATTGTAAAAGATAATATCTGTTAATGGATTTGACAGCTCTCAAATCAAATTTGTTCATCAGTAACTAGAAAAGTGTTCCTTTAGCCGAGTCTGCTTGCATGGATGATCTCACACACACTCGAACAAGAAATTCCATGTCAAATACATTTACAAATTACGGTCTTCATTTTGAAGTTAAAAGGAAACATTTAACCATGAAATACTTGAAAAATCAAAACTAAAATTAAAATTGTCAATACAAACCTGTTCTGGGGTTTTCTTGAGGCGTGCTGCAATGTTAGCCACTACAGATGTTTTAAGCATTGGTGCATGAACAGACCTGCACCTTCTGAATGCAATTCGAGGTGTCTCGCATTCATCCTCTCCACTTGACCCACACTCATTACTAAACGGGTTGCTTGCAGGTACACCCAAAGGTGTATGAGCTGATACGTGAATACCCTTTGCTTGACAGAATTTGACAAGATCATCTTGCCGCCAAAAAGGATGTAACTCCACCTGCACAAACAAAGAATGAGCAGAAAAATAACATGATGCGGGACCATTTAAAGCTTGCTATGCTTTCGTATTTGAGAAACAGCCATAACAAATGCAAAGTTAAATAAATTCAAATACAAGGCAAGCAGTTATACAGGCCAGTAAACTGTTTTCAGGCCCATAAATCCATGATAGTTAACCATGTTACAGGACCATTTAAAGCTTTCTATCCTTCATTTCTTAGCAACAACAATAAGAAAATGTGAATTTATAAAACACTCAACCGTCACTACTATAAGCCAGACAGTTAAGCAGGCTAGTTACCTGTTTTCTGGCTACTAATGTGCAGACAACAGTTAACAGTATCGTTGGAAGAACTATGCTATTTGGTAGAAATGCATTTCTACAAAGTGGTAAACCATTTTTAATTGGAGTTATACAGGATGGTAAGGAGAAATTGATGCACTCAAGGAAGAGTTTTTTAATATATATATTTTTGGCAATTTGTAAAGGGTCTGATATGTGCCCTACAAAAAATTGCAGTAACAGTTATACTCCTAAGAGAAATCTAAAAATGAAATCATCCATACATACATATATGAAACAGAACAGAAAATCTGAGAGCCGTATGTATCTGGGATTGGAATGCAATAAAATCTGAACCAATGGAATGTCTGAAAACTATTACACTCAAATCTGAGAATCTGTTATATAAGTTAAATCTGGATCCACTGGGAACTAAATTTGAAACTTTTGAAAAACTGAAATAAACTGCTGAAAGGAAAACTAACTGTAGTTGTAATATTACTGAAAATAGAAGAGATAATACATATAGCATATAAGAGAATTTTCTTGAGAAGGTATGGATGTCAAACTCGGGCCAGAAGGTTTCCAAGAACAGTATGGATGCTGCACTTGGACAAGATTTAGCCTTTCAAACTTCCCCAAAAAAACTCTGTTAGAGGCCACAAGCCTCTTTTATAGACTTTACATGCAGCAACGTATCTATTACATATCTAACAAACAGCCTAGATACATTCAATCTAGATACATAGTCACTAGAGAAGGGAGACCATTTAACAAAAAACAACAGGACAGGGAGGGTTCTGTGAGATAGCTAAAAAGAATATTTATTAATGCAATATAAGTGTTAGAAAATGGCCGGAAACCGTTTTTTCTTCATTTTCAACTTAAAATCATTCTAGGATGCTGCAGCAGGAAATGGCAAGAGAATCATCAAAGATGGCAAGAAACTTCGGCCAAGTCTCCTAATACCTAGAGACGCCCCCATTTGTGTTTATCATTCCCATACTTTCTTGGAGACACGTTTCCCGAATACTATGATCTTGACACATGACCAAAAAGGTGGGTTTGTAGACCCACTACATAAAAAGGTTGGTATATCCAGTAATCCGAAAAGTGGTATGCCCATTTACATACCTAATAGTGCCATCATTATAATTTAAAAGCATTTGTACGCAGATTCTACAAATTGCAGTTTGAGAGAAGTGCTTTCTTTAGCCAAGCAAATGGAGCTTGAATCCCTCTAAGGAAATTTGCTTTCCACAATAGTGTACTTGTTGCTATGCAATTTCACTTATACTAATTATTTTTTAGATGAAATAGAGTTGCATTAATATCAAAGAAATATTACAGACTATACACAAAAAAGCCTAAAGGCTATAAAATACGTTGACCAAAAGATCAAACCTAAAGTAGAATCAATTTTTTTCAAGATCAGGTGATATGCATATCTTCTCCCTAAGTCTTCATCTTGAACTGCTGCTTATGCAAGGGAGGATAATCATCATAACCCCAAACCACAAGGCAAGATGGGGTTTTGAAAGGATTAATCAGCACTGTAGTGGGTCACTCCAAAGAAGCCTCATGGCCAATCACCTCTTAATTTTTTTGAGGATCTTCAACACTTGTTTCCAACTGACTTACTTCATTATGTTCCTTTCTTGAACCAGCTTCAGCTTGACCTTTTTGTACTCCCCTTTCTTTCAAAGGGCTTTGTTGTCCTTCCTCTACACTTCCCTGGAACTGGGTTCAGCTTGATTTTGCACTTCCCCTTTCAAACAATGGTAGCTTGATTGATACCCAGATTTTGTTGGCCATTTCTTTGTTCAGTGTGTTGCTTTGCTTTCACTGCAAGGAAAGTATGTTGAGTGGGTGCCCGAGGCACATTTTGTTCTATTTTGCAATCCTTTGCAAAGTGGTTGTACTCATGGCACTTGTTACATTTTAAAGGTCATAGTCATGCTCCTGCATATATAACCATCCATCTATTTTTAACTTTAACTTTGGGGAGACATTTCTCCATATCTACTTCCAAGCACTTTCAAGTACATGTAAAATTGCCTTTTGGCTAAGCTTTATCAATGAAGGAGCCTAAACTACTACCGACGGTAGTCAAAGATTTGTCATCCCAAAAAATCATAGGGTGATGGGAAAGTTTCACCCAAACAAACACTACATTGGGTATATCTTCAGTTGGGTTAAAATGCATAGACCAATGGTTTACATACAATCTTCTTGCCTCCATAAAATAGGGGCCGCTTCTAAAAATCAGCCTTTGTCGTCTTTTAGCTCAAAGAAAAAGGCATAAAATTCTCTTCCACAAAACCAAATGCTCATTCTACCCTTTAAGAAGTGTTTCCAATGGAGATTAATCCAATCATCCATGGTTTTCGGTTTTGGCCATAATCCCATAAATTTCCCAACCAAAACCTTCTCAAAAAAACCTAGAGCCTTTTTCTTAGGAGATTCACGGCTAAAGGTAACTTTTGGACCTATATTTATTTTTTTCACAAAAAAACGAGATTGAGAGGGTTTAGCCATGCCCCTGCCAGTACTTGTTGCTGCTAAAACTTCAAAATTAAAAAGCTCATTTTCAAAACTTCTGCCTTTTGGCTCTCCAAAATGATTTGGCATGGCTCCCCCAACCCCAAGAGAATTCTTCTCTGATGCAGCAGCCGCAGCCAAGGCCGTCATAGGCTGCAGCTGTGTTCGCTAACCACCCCTCCTACCCTGCCCTAGACGTCGTGTGCATCCTCCTTTTTCATCTTTATTGCTTTAAAAACAAGATCGAGACCACAACTTCTGGGTTATTTCACTTAGACTAATTATAAATGCACAATACAATGAAAAAAATGTCTAAGCTGTCTGAAACATTTAGTGTTGGGAAGTTTTTGAATACCTTTGGCTTAAAATTTTCATTAATCCATATGTAGTGCACTTAATCTAAACATTTAGATTTAGGGTTAGGATGTAGGTGGCATTTTTATCTCGGATACCCGAAAATGCCAACCAAGGAAGCACATGTGCATCTTCTCAACTTTTGGGTTATGTCACTTGTACTAATTATAAATGCACAACACAATGAAAAAAATGTCTAAGCTGTCTAAAACATTTAGTGTTGGTAAGTTCTAAAATAGCTTTGGCTTTAAATTTTCATGAGTCCATATGAAGTGCACTTAAACTACACATTTAGATTTAGGGTCAGGATGTGGGTGGCATTTTTATCTCGAATACCGACAAACGCCAACCAAGGTAGCGCACGTGCATACCAACGTACCAGGTACTGGTATGGGTCTCAGTGCATGCCTGAAACGTTTCCGAAACACCAAAACAGTTCCACGTACGGCTCTGCAGTACCCGAGATGTTTCTGTACCATTTCAGTACTTATATTTTTTAAACACCAAAAATGAAAATAAAAACACTTGATACTTTTGTTTCAGCAGTGCTTCAAGAAAATCTAGATGATATATTCTAGAATCTAGATTACAATTATATACATCTGAAAATTTAAGCATGTTGAATGTTCTGAACTTTAATGAATACAAAGTATTTTAGGTGTTTTATCTTTTATGGACTAAAAAGAGTACTATGCATTTTTTAATATATATTTATATTTTTTTATAATATATTGTACAAACGTTTCCATGCCATTTCGTTCCAAAAGGTTTTTTGAAAATTGGCATTTCCGCATTATAAACCCGTACCCGTATTTTTTTATGAATCATTACTTTCTGGAATGTGTTGTGCCTATATTACATACATCAATCTAACCACCTAACAATATAAATCAGAGGTTCAACCTTTATTGCTACGTTAAACCAAGAACTGAAAACACTTACATGTAAACTTTACAAAATGAGTATCTAAAGGAGATGGGTCAAGAAATAGAGGAAACATTGGAATAGACTTCTAAATGAGATGACAGGAAACAAGGAATGACAATTGGTCATCCATTATTAAAAAAAAGGAAGTTCATCTTGATCAACGAGGACTCATGTTGCCCCATCTACTATTGGCTCCCCAATTATGACCATGCCACATCCATTTGTGACAACTACCTCCATGGATGATGAGGATTCGCCTCTTTCACAAAAGAGTAGGACAAAAGGACCATTGAAAAAGAGCTTTCAAAATGAAAGTCGGGATATTGCAGATGAGCACATTGCAAAATGTGTGTATGCAAATGGATTTTCATTCAATCTTGTGACGTCACCATATTGACAAGAAATGGTGAAAGCAATCATCGAGGCCCCAAAAGGGTACAAAGGGCCAAGCTATGAGAAGATTCGCACAACCTTATTGGAAAAGCAAAGAAAATATATGAAAACCTCATTGCAACCAATTAGAGACTCGTGGGCCAAAATGGGTGTGTCCATCATTTCTAATGGATGGAAAGATGCAAGAAAACACCCTTTGATCAATGTGGTTGTAGTATGCCCAAAAGGGGCAATGTTGTCCAAGTCATAACGGACAACACCAAGAATTGTAAAGTTACATGGATGTTAGTTGAGGAAAGGTATGGGCATATTTTATGGACACCATGTTCCATCCATTCACACAATTTACAGCTAAAACTAGCAAAATAGAGTGGATTCAACAAGTGTATACAGAGGGTGACAAGATCCAAATGTTTGTGACCAATCATCACCAGTTGCAAGGCATATGCAGATCTTTCTCGCATTTGGAGCTGCTAAAGGTAAGGGAAGTTGCCTTTCTTTTATTTATAAATTATAATGTTAGTTTTTTATCATAAAATATTGTATTCAAAAGTTTTCAATTTTTTTAATTTTTGTTTCTCATTTCTTATCAGGTTGTTGAGACTCAATTTGCAGCACATGCAATCGTCTTAAGACGACTTGTGAAGGTGTGAGAGGCACTTAGCAAGATGGTAACTTTCAACCTATGGGCTTTATGGAAGCAATCAAACACCGTACGAACCCAAAAAACAAAGGCAATAATCGTAGATGACACTTGGCAGGATTAAGTAGAATATTTGTTGAGTTTTACTAAGCCCATTACGAGCATGATCTGCTTTACTGACATGGTTCAACCACCATGTCTAAGAGAGATAAATGATGGTATTGACTCAATGATTGAGAAGATAAAGTCCATCATATATGCAAAAAAAATTCCTGAGGAGAAATTTTTCAAAGAAGTATAATCAATTCTCATTGAGTGGTGGAACAAAATGAACACCCCGCTACATCTACTTGTCTTTGCATGGACTCCTAGATTCTACAGCACAAAGATTCTTTCTTTGCCAAGGAGGAGCACCATACAGGGATGCAGAAGTTAGTGAGGGATATACGTTGGTATTGTCTAGGCTCTTCCCTAATCTTGAGGTCGAGGACATGGTTATGATAGAGTTTACCAATTTCATAACAGAGAAAAGCCATAGTCGTCTCGCTCTTCAAAGAAAATATAAGATGGATGCTCATAAGCAGTGGTACCTCCATGGTCATGCATCTATGTACTTGCAGCCTCTTGCAATCAAGGTCTTGGCACAGGTAAGTGTTTTATTATTTTTAATCTCTCTCTTTTTGTTATAACTTCTAGTTTTTTAAAATTCAAGTTTGAGTGTTTAATTTTGCATTGACTTTGCCTCAATAAGTTGGGAGTTCATCTTCCTTGGAACGCAATTAGAATATATACTTTCATCCACTCACAAAAGCGCAACAAGTTGGAGCTAAAAAGGCCAAAGATTTGGTATATATACATTCCAACTCACATTTTCTATCCCATAAGCAGTCAACGTACAAGGGTCAACAAAACATTGGGATGTTGATCCAGATAAAGTTGACTTGGATGCTTCCATTTCCCACCTGTCATTAGATGACGAGGAATTGGAGACTTCTTCGGAACCGCGAGACATACATGCACAAGGGGGTGCTACTGGTAGTGGCCCTAGTGGGAGTGGTTCAAGTCCATGTGGTTCTAATGAACCACATAATGATGTTGATGTTGATGCTCTTGATGAAGAGGAATATGATGAATATTGAAAGATATTTTGAACTTTGATCATTGGTGTAAACTACAATAAATTGAATTTAATATATCATGACATTGTGTTTACAATTTAATTATACTTTAAAGCTTTTAACAAATTATAAATTTTCTTTTGTGGTTATTTAGTTTATAACTTATAAGTTATTTTGTCTTTCATATGCACAATATGTGGTTAATAACTTAATTCCTATTTAGTAGGTTGGAATTTATATATTTTTTATTTTTTAGATATTTTTTGTACGGTCGTATCCAATGCCGTATCCGAGGCCAATTTTTTTTTGCCATATCCAATACTCTGTACCCGTATCTGTATCCATGTCCAAAATGTATCGGCTACTTAGGTTTGGTGCGGAATTACACTGCATAAAACAGTTTTGTTGGTAATTTTCAATTGTGGGGACTAGACATGTTTTGTTGATAATATATTAGTGCAGATCAATGTTTCTGGCGTGCAGAAAGTTGAGTAAATCAAAACCGTTCTACATCTTTGTAAGATTGGGACATTGTGGAAGAAATCTTGAGACATGAAACCTAAGAGACCATAACTTTGAAAACCCCACTCATGGTAGGCAGCAATTAGTTAAAACCATAAGCCGAAAGGGAGACAAATCTGTTCGATATATAGATACTTGACAATATTGTTAGCTTAATAGTAACTAGTTCAACTAGGCTATTCTAGGATTCGGGTTGTTCCCATGATGTACTGTTTGCCTGGTTATAAATACAGGTCATTGTACTGTAATATATATAGAGCCCGTGATTTAATCTTCTATGGTATAAGGGCTGGCTTTGAGGCTTCATGCCTTAGAGGCTTGTGACTACGGATGTTTAGATTAATTTATAAGATTTAGTGTTGTACAAGTTAGTTGTGTGTATTGTTTAGGATAGCTCGTTTGAGTTCTCTGGTATTTTCTGCCAATTGTTGTACTGGCCTATGTAGATATGATGCTCTTAATACAAGGCATCACTAGTTGCAACTCGACTATATGGATTAGGAGAAGAGATTCTTTTTCCTTTGGAACAAATTATACATCTTGCATGCTAGCCGACTATTATTGGTCTCTTGATCCTGTTAAGAGAAGTGAAATCATAGCAATGTGGATGCCTTCAAAGAAAGTATAAATGGTTTACATACTTGGATATGTGGTTTACCTTTGAATGGCAATCTCTTGGAAATGCAATTTATTTGCTATAAAATCGATGCATCCATATGAAATAGTTTGGTAACATTAAATTTGCCAATTCATATTCTTTGCTTGTCATTGATATTCAAGACACAATCAAATCGCTGCCACTAGAGAGCAAAACAATGAAGAAGGAAACAATGGTTGGGATGGAAATAACGACAATGTTCTACATGCCATTCGGATGCATGGGGTACGTAGCTTTTGGGGAGGACAATTGTTGTGGTGTGCACCATGTTGGTATCGAGGAGAAAAGTGCATAAAGCCTAGTTCAGAGAAACTGTTGGCATTACAGGCAGGAGATGTTGGTGATTCGTGCAGGTCTGGGTGGTGACATGTGCATGCGTTGGTTGGAAGATGTTGAGTGAAGAAGCCATTTCTGCACATGGAGCTGGGGTCGAGCTGGCTCGTGGCTTGAATAATCGAGTAGTAACCAACCTAGAGGAGTTGGGAGATAAGGCAAAGGTGCAAGAGGCAACAGTCTCATTGCCGCAGCTTGACGGAGGTAAATGGAGGTCCAACAATTCAAATTGATTGCTGCCCGTGAAGCTGCAATGTCATGGGGCTAAACAAAAAGATGCTTAAGCTTAATGCCACTGCCACCACATGTTGTCGAATTGCGCATGAAAAGGAACTGGAGGACAATTCAGTGACGGAAAAGGCATTAGAATCCATCTGTTTATCACCGCTAGTGATTGTCATCAAGCGATTGGTTTTTTTATCGCCCTAAAAGAATCACATGCAATAAGTAGTTTTGCTACTGTTTGAGTAGGTAGATTCAGTTGATTTGATCAAATTATTCATTACTTGAAACCAGACATGCAATGGCAAGTACCCCTTTAACCTCTTGTGTCTATACTATGGAACTTATTTTCCATAATTTAAAAGCTTAATATTTGCCATAGAGGTGGAAGTGTCCTCTAGATTTGAGATGGTGTTTCAGATCCCGAGTTTGGGCTTTGCAAAGATTATGTGGAACTCAGGGAAGTATTGACAGTGTCTTTGGTCATGCAATATCTTGTGCGTCTGGTCTAAATGTAGATGATCGATGCTCTTGTGAGGCACTACGAGGAGACACGTCCCACGCATTTCTCAGCTATCCCCGATGTTTTGGAGAATTGAGGATAGGCAGTCATCTAAGCAAAAAAAGGAGACATCCCCAATTCTTTGGTTCTTCTAGTACACCTCAGGTGACATTATGACGACCCCTAGACATTCGAGGAAAGTCCCAGCATCCCTTGCGGTGTCTAACGCCTGCAATGCCCCCAGAAAAAAACATCCTACAAACCCCCACAAATGAAACCCATTCAAACTCGGGTAGGTTGAAATGGCAGGTCTGGAACATATGAGCAAGGTATAAACATTCTCTTTCTAATATGATTTTTATCTTTACCTGAAAGAAAGGCATGCAATTCTCTCGTGTTATAAGTTGTAGTTTCAGTAACACACTACCAACCAAAGTCAAGCTACAATCCAAGCCCACTAAGGTGGTTAATGAAAGATCACAACTTGAATATAATGTAGGAATTCCCGGTAACTAATGAAGGGCTCAACCAATGGTTTACCTTCTATAAAATTGGTTCATAGCTTTAATAAAATGACTAATTCCATAGTGAATAAACAACTCTTGACCTTGCAAAATATCCATTCTATTATTTTTAAGACTCCTTTGACAAACAAAATTAAACTACATGAAATGAAAAGTAATTTTTGACCCAATAAGTCAATGATATTCATATGTCAACACGGCCTACTCTGCTTAAGTTATTTTTTAATTTATTTGTATATCTTTAAAATTTATATATTATTTTAAAAGACATCCCCCATTATCCCCAAAATCAGGGAAATTTTTCACCATCACTGAAAACTCATCCCTATGTCCCTCTATCCCAGAGTCGTAGGTCAATATGGTGATGACATAAAAGACAAACACACAAGCAACCATTTCCCACATGGTTATGCTAGTAGAGACATTGACATTTAAGGACTTCGGGAGGCCCTTCATAATACTGAGGGAATATGAGCAAAAGAGCTAAGTGAGGGGGTTAGATGATTAGAATACCAATGTTGCGGCAACTAAAGCATGACAATTTGAACAATGGTACAACAATCTTGGAGCAGATGGATGGAGACGATCAAATTGACAAATTGATGGTAGAATAATCACAAAGTGAGGATTATGAAATTGGTAATAGGACAACAAGTGTGGTTGTTATACTATATACACTTTGCACATACAACAACATTTAGAACCGGGAATTTATCCTACAAGGATTGTTGTGGGTTATGAAATGGCTCCAAAGAATGTTAACAAATGAAAACACATGCTATATGAGATTGTTGATAAAGCAATGCTTCTTGTTGACAATTGCATGCATAAAGTCAAGAAAGCCATATATAGCAAGGGCGGAAGTTGTGAATACGGCAATCTAATTGGTATCCTCATCAAGCTTTGTAGTATGTCATCAGTAAGTGAATTTCATATTTTTCAGTTGCTTTGCTTTTTGCATTAATTCCAATGGAGAAGTATATTATATGCAAAGAGAAAAATGTAGATGTTGGTTGGTGATGGTAAGCAGTCAAAAGCAAAAGCATGTTGGGTACTAGATGTCTCTACAAGAACATTTGCGGTTGAGAAAAATTATGGTTGGTACTGGTAGAGATGTGACTATAGATGTGAAGTTTTTTAATCTTTGGTAAGTCTATAGATAGTGTTTTTGAAAGATCTTTTTCTTTGGTAAGTCTACAAATAGTATTGTATGGGTAACTACTACTAATTATTTGGGAATAAGTTTTGTTGTTGGAATAAGGCTCAAGAACCAATTACAAGAGAGGAATCAAGTTCTAGTAGGAAAGTCAACGAAGCCAGAAATGATAATATAGTAGTTAACGTGTATCGATACAATAGAACTTGGCATAAGCTGAAGTTGATTACTTATCATAAATAGATAACTATTTTATTGATCTGTAAACTTCCACTTTGGAACTCTACGAAATCACACAATTATGTTGTTCTACTTTTAACTTTGGAAAATGATAGATTGATTAAATATTAGAGCTTTAGTGACTAATTATCTTAGTGTTATAGAAATTAAATTGTAGAGAATAGCTAACTAGAATTCAACACTCTAACATACCGATAATTTTATCCTGGAAACCTCCAAGGGAGGAAAAACTAGTTGGGTAGGGAAAAATATTCACTTTCTTCCCAGTTTTATTGGTCAATTATATAACAAGTTATAAACTATAATAAGTATAGAGATGGAGACAACAATGTAAACCATCTCCTCTATTTCCTATGCTTTCTTTATCTGTTCCTCTGCACCTTGCTTCTATAATTCCACTCCAGCACTGAAGTTCTTTGCACACTTTCTCTCATACAATCTAATAACTTTTCTTTTGAGATTTCTTTGGATCCTTCAATAATCAATTCTCTTACTGCTTACCTTGTATTTATATCCTTCTCCCATGTGCTCTCATGCACTTGAGAATTGAAAAGGTCAGGGAGGTAAGAGACATAGTCAGACGCTTCAAATTTGTGTCTATTCATGCTCCATTATTATTTTTTGTTTAGAAGTATCATGAACCGCGACACGACCTTGCAGACCTGGGTGGAGGTTGTCAAGGACCACCATCGTCCTGCAAAGTGGTGGAAGTTGCTGTACTGCCACCACTTTGCACAAAGCGACAATTTTGTTCTATCTGGAACCTTTGTTTACCTCATTTTCTTCATTTTATTCAATCCTCATTCTTGGTGCTGATGGAACTGATAAAGTGGTGTGTTTTCATAGATCCTTATGGATCATACCTCCGCTACTTAGGAGGATTTTTCTCCCACAAAATATTAGTAGGGGGGTGGTAGAGGGATCCAACTCCCTCTCTTTCTCCTTCAAGTACCACTGGGTTTTCCTTGGTGTCTTTTCTCGTCTAACATGTAAAGATTCCTATGGACCTCTGGTATGTTTTCCTAGTGCTACATCCTCCTCCGAATTTCCTCGAGTGCAATCCACTTTAGAAGGAAACTTTTGTATGTTTTCCTTATTTTTCATGCATAGATGGATTTAGTAGGTGTGAACTCTTACAACTTGCTATCATGTGCATCTACATGAAGTATGGCCTGAAGGTTTCTTTTCCAACCTGCTCAAGTATGACGAAGGTCACATACTATAGTGGTTTAGTCCTTCTTACATTTATTTGTCTCTTGAGATGGATTTGATGAATCTTCTCCATGTATCCTACTTACTACAGTCACCGTTATTCCCTGTATCTAATTCCTCTTCCTTATTGTCCCTACTGGTCAAGTCCAGTGAATCAATAGGTAGATACAGTGATTGGATAACAGAATTTTGTATTGTTCTTTAAATGAGTGGTTCCTGTGGTGTCTTCTTCTACAAAAACTAAGTGGTGTTACCCATATTCTTTATCCTCTTGTTAGAAACATCTGTGCTATCTAATGTAATTTGTTTTTCTTCTAATGAAAGTAAACAAAACTAATGATTTGTCTGAATAAGTGTTTGTACTTGGTTGGAACTTACCATAGCCTTATTTGATTTTTTTTGTTGTGCCCGGATGTTGAAACTCACCCCATCCTTGACCCATATGTACCGGTTCTCCCTCCTTGTGAACACAACATTCTTGACATACAAGTAAGTACTTCCGAAGAAAACATCAAATGTGTCGAGTGGGATGATATCAACTTCTATTACATCTTTGTCTTAGGTATTTATCCCAAACTAAAACTTACACTTTCTTGTAACTTGTATTTCTACACCCCTCTTCACCCATCCCAATGGGTATGGATGTGGATGCACATAAGTCTCTAGAGAAATTTTTTCTACAACCGCATCAGAAATCAGATTTGACTAAGAACCATAATCTACTAAAGAATTTACCTTAGTCTTCTTGATTTAGATTCTAATTTGAAAAAAAAGCATACTCATCACTTGTTATTCTGTCACTTCTCCATATATGTTAGTGGCCATGCATCCTAGCCTTTTGTCTACATTTGAATAATCCTCAATCTTCACCTCTCCTTCTGTTTTCATAACAGCCATGGATTACTTTGAATCCTTAGTTCAGTTCTTTGAGTGTAATTCTGTATGCAACTTCAAACATGTGGTGTCTGTATTTCCATTCATATCATAATTCTTACATAATTTCTTAGGATCTTTACAAGTATGTAAAGTGTTAGTGGTATGTTTACCTTTCCATTCACCTGTGCTACTAGTCTTCCCTTGTTCCTTTTCCTACTAATCTATTTACTGGTCTCCCTTTAGCTCTGTTTCTCCTTTCTTCTCCTCATCATTAATGTAGTATTATTGTATATAAGATTCATTGAGATCCTTAGGATTCATGGAGATTACCTTCCTCCAAAGGTGAGTATGAATTCCTCCTAGATATTTGGTTAGAATATCCTCATCCTTTAAGTCCATATTAATCAACATGGTTTGTCTTTGAAAATTCATAGTGTAGTCTTGCACGCTTTAACTAATTCCCTACCTAAATTACTGCCACTTAATCATCATGTCAATCTTATGGCAAATAGGATAAAATTTATCTCTAATTAATTCTTTAAAACCATTCCAAATACTGAAAAATAGGACGTTTATTCTTCTCACAAGTGGCTAGATGGGTTTCCCACCAAACCAAAGCATGACCCTCCATTTTGAGACATGTAAAGGTGATCCTTTGTGCCTCAGTAACATTATGCACACTAAAATAGACTTCCAACTGTTTTAGCCATTTATCAAGTAATTCTGCATCCACTTATCCTTCAAAGTTCTTTATCTCAAATTTCATTTCTACTTTAAAGGGAGTATGGGCAGATTTTACCTTCTCACTTACAATTGGCATCTCTTCTTCACACTCTTCCCATTCTTTCTCTTCGTGGCTCTTCCCGATATCGAATTTTTTGGCTAGTGCTCGAACCATTGAGTCCATGGAATCTTGCTTAATAGAAGCCATCTTTTGCAGATCTAAGAGCTCTTTTCGTTTCCCATACAATCTATCCATCATGGTCTCCACCATCTCGACTCTACGGACCAAGTTCTCTTCTTCCATTTGAGCTCGAATTCTTTGTTTCCACTTCTTCGTAGAAATATCTGGTTCGCAAGGTAAAACTTCTTCGCCTTTTGACCTTGTCACTATCATACAAATCACAGAGAACAAATCGAATACCACAGTCCTGGATATTTATCAGCTCTGATACCAAAATGATCCGTAAACCTCTACTTTGGAAATCTACGAAATCACACAATTTTACCGTTCTACTTTCAACTTTGGAAAATGACAGTTTTAGAGCTTAGTGATTGATTTTCTTAGTGTTTTAGAATAAAATTACAGAGCATGCTAACTAAATTCAACACACAACACAAGGAATTTTTATCCTGGAGACCTCCGAAGGAGGAAAACCAATCGGGAAGGGAAATTACTCTTTCTTCCCACTTGTATTGGCCAATTACTCAAAACATGTAGATTACAATAAGTATGAAAGAAGCAATACTATACAATCTTCTCCCAATTACTTGCTTGCTCTACTTCTTACACCTTTCTCAAACAAATCCTCTCCAACACTGAAGATCTTGCTCACTTGCTCTCATTACACTTATAACTTTGCTCTTTGATCTCTTGGGATCTCCGAATGTCCATTCTCTTGCTCCTACCATGAATTTATAGCCTCCCCCAAGTGCTCCCATGCACTGGAGAATGGGAAAGGTTGAGGCACAGAAGAGACAAGGTCAAACGATTCAAATTCGCGTCCATTCGCGCTTTATTTCTTTTTTTCTATTCAAAAGTGTCAAGACCACCTCTCGGTGCAGACCGGAGGTTTCAGGGCTGCCACCCTGGCTGGGCGGCGATTACAAGACCGCTGCCCTGCAGGGTGGTGGTTCTGCAACCATCACTTTGCACAAAGCAGCGATTCTGTCCAGAACCTCCGTTTACCTCATTTTCTTCAATTCTCCTTCTTGGTGCTCATGGATCACATTCAAGGAAACAAATGGGGGCAAGGTGGCAAATAGCTAAAATGTTATGCATTTCATGTATGCTCAAAATGAAATAAAATGAAATGTAAGCATGGAAATATGGGTGATGTTGAAGAATGTATTTGATTGTCTAGCTATGTTTCAAAGATTTTGTGATTGTAACTTATCATAAATCTTTAAAGTTGTTTACCAACATCAAGTTGTCTATATAATAGACAGTTGGGATTGATGGACATATATTCTTGACAAATAATGTCTTGTCCCCACAAACAAGTAATAGATTGCTTGCAAAATAGTGTGCATCTCTAGATGCAAAAACAGGAAAGAATTTCATCCATTAAGACAGATAATACCACATCAAGGTCAAGGATCCAAGAAGGATTTTCGAGGCTAGGGTGCATCAGACAAATTGTTTCAATGACAAGGTGTTTTGATGTAGAAGATGAGGTGCATCAGACTAAGTCTTTAAGGCACAAGGTGTTTTGGTGTGGTCACACTCTACGACTAGTGGATGCTAGTGACGTCCAATCATGGGTCTGGACCTAAAGAGTGTCTTTGAAAATGACAGATAATAAGCACTTAAAGAAGTGGTACCTGTCCATTCATTAGTGGTAGGACTTCCATCACTAGAAATGACATTGGTAATAAGCACTTAAGTGGTACCTGAGGGGTCATTAGTGATGGAGCTCGCATCATTGAAAAAATTGGAGAATATCAGAATTATTATATTGCAAACATGGGAATGGTGGAACCACTGGGAACAGATTGTCCATTCGGAGCAGATAGGACACCATAGAAATGGTGTGCGGTCATTAAAGGTGTACCCCCAGATATTCAAAGTTGGACTAGGCGAAAGGGGCGTGATAATAGACCACCATAGTTATGGTGATCGGTGGCTGCTCAGATCAAGTTCAAAGCATTTAGAGTCGGAGTTGGCCACCATTGTTATGGTGAGCAACATGGACATGCATGTAGAACACCATAGTTATGGTGTGTCATAGATGTCCCGGGAAATTTCAAGATAGGAGAACATCTGACATCAGACATTCAGAGGATTGACACAAGCATACCCTTGAAGGATACATCTTGACAATATATTGTTGTTTGATCTTGGAATTAAAATCATTTAATTATATTGAGATAGCTGCCTCAATATGATATAGTTTGTTGTTGAGATTAGCTACCTCAACAAACAAATGAAAAACCCAGTATTCAAAACAGTTCAGGAAATCACAACTAAGGGAGCCAGTACTCAACACCACTTCCAATTTACTTGGCAGTTGCAGCTGCTAGTTACCCTTGTACTCCAATGAGGTGGAACAGTGACATGGCAGTATTTGTTGCATTGGCAGTAGGGTTACATTTTGATTGAGTTCATGTCTGGACTTTATCATACTCTTTGAGCCTCATATTCTACACGAGATCATATTATTGATCTAATGACTAAATCATTTAGATTGTAACTGATTTAATCATGATAGGGAGGAGCTAATACATTGTTAGCTTAGTATTAACTAGTTGTTCGTTCGTCACAACTTAACTATTCTAGGATTTGACTTGTTACTGTGATGTACTATTTTCCTGGCTGTACATACAGACCATTGTAATGTATTAAATGCAGCCCATGAATTTATCTTATAAAGTCTTTCTGTGAATCATTTTCTACCGGCCACTGCTTCAAATGAAGAGGTGATGCAGAAAGAAATAACCAAAGGCGATTTGGCAAACAAGCACCTCATTCACAGAATTGAGTTCAGTATTATAATTTTCATCATCATGTCTTTTAAAAAGGAACAAAAAAATCAGTTGCAAGTGCTTTCTCAAATCTTCATGAGCATCAATTTTTCATTGCTACAGGCTAACTAGGTAACTAAAATACAGTTAGAATATGTTGGATCACAATATTTGAGTCTTGAGAAATAAACCAGCAGATCTAGTAAAGGCACACTAGTTCATGTGATGGTTTTCCGTGGAAGATTGAACCAAGGAAAAAAAGGTTGCATATGCTTACCTTCAACTTAAATTGATTGTTTCAAAAGAATGGCAATATTTACCTTCAGAGGGGCATGTGGGATTGTTTAAGTCTTAAGACATACATGAAGGTAAAACAGTCATTTGTTTTGGATTGTAATATATATAAAGAGATTTCTAACTAAGTTCAATGTTTTCCAACAGCGGGAAAACACAAAAGTAACAAGCTTGTTACAGATTATTCCTTTATCATGTGGTAAATAGGATAGCATATCAACAGTTTTTTGACAGGGTTACTGAAACCAAAGGGAAAGATAGTACGTATGGTAGAAATTGCTCACTACTGTGTTCATTTTGTTATCTTATATCTACATCATCTAGAGTTGATAATTTATAAGAAAGTGTACCATCTTCACATCTCACAAAATAACAGATGTAAGTAAAATGATTGAGATCCCTAGTTCGTTACCAATTTTTGAGAGACTCAGCTCAATGTAGCACAGTTATCAGACCCAAAGAGATGTGCAGTTTGAGATTGTTGTTGAGGTGTCAGAAAATAACCTTAGAAATTATGTCAAAGATCAGCCTCCTGTCTAGGAAAAATGATTACCGTTGGAGGAGTTTAGACATACAAGAACTTGTCTTACTCATGCCCAAATGTCTCCTTTCAAAACTTGTAAGGGTAAACTACTAATAATGATTCATTAATTCAATAGAGATTGAAAGAGTTTTATCTTCCTATTATCATCGATTTATTGCAACAAGATCAAAATGTCCTAAATGTTTTAAATGAGAACTTGAAGGCTGCCCAATTTCAGATGAAGAGCTAGGCGGCAAACAGCAATGTTCTGAGCAGCATTTAGAAATAAGGGATCGGAAATTTGTGAGGTTGAAGCCTTTAAAACTACTTCCTTGAGGTGGCTAACAACAAAAGTAAGGGATTGGGACTTATAGCAGGTGGGGAAGTAAATGAAACTAGAAATAGATATAGGGGCGGAAAAGTCCCATTTGATGCCAAAGAGCACTCAATCTAAACTTAACAAGAGAAAAACCCTGCAGGCTGGAGAGAGGCAGCTAAGAAAGCACTCCTAGTAGCTTATTGCAGCATTCTCCAAGCACAGAGAAGAGCTAGCGAGCCTTCTGAACCAACAATACAAATGTCAGTGCCAAAATATCAACTAAATAATGCCATCTCGAAAATGACCTGGGATGAGAGGACCGTGCTGCAGAATCCTGGGTGGAAGTCCTAGGTGAATGCTGCTAGGTAATCACATAAACCCTCTTGCCACACAGTTTCTGAAATATTTAATGTGGCATAATATAACACCAGTACGCACAATGCATACTGCTAAAAAGATCGGTAGTTAAGAAATCAAAACTCAAACATCAAACTTGAAAATTGGAACTCAAAAGTTGAAATATAAGGTTGTCATGAAACTTATTAAATTAGATGTGTTATATGACAGAAATGTTCTATCATATAATTATTCATTTATATAATGTGTATCAAATTGAATAAACCCATGCATAAATATGTGTCATGAGCCAATAACAAAACAATATCCAAAATGTTAAGAAATTGTTTATTACTACATATAGATCAAAATCCTTAGTAAATGGTTATTTGTTATTACATGCAAATCTCAGCATTTAAAACTTAATTCTAAATGTGATAGTCGACTATAATGCAACGTGAAAACTGACATGCATTAAGGATTTTATCATTTTAAGAAAATCTATGTTTTGAATTTTATGTTTGACCATTTCAGTTTTTGCTTAATTGATTTTCTATGGGGTGTGTGAAATTCAGGGAAATATGCCTGGTGTGCCTGTGGTAGGTTAGGCTGCCTTGGGTGCAGATTTAGTTGCAGGTGCGGTGCACGTATCTGGCACAGTTGAATCTCTAGTGCGGTCCATATATGCTCAGGGTGCATGCACCAAGAGAACCTTTGCATAGTTGACCAAATATCACATGCAAATCCCAATATTCAGGGCACTAGAAATGTTCAGTTGAAATTCATGCTTAAATTAGTCAAATCTAAATTTGAGGAATTATCTGGCCTCAGATTTGGCATAAGGGCTACTGTTATTTTAAAAGTTCCTGCAATTGAAGGGCTAGGGTATCATTCAGTTATAATTGTTCTTGTTTTCAGGATAATGACGGTAAGAAACATGTAGTGCTAATATATGAGAACCGTAATCTGATTAAGCGTAGTTCAACAGTCATAAAGAAAAACAAAATTAGGCTAAAGACTTGAGAGTTAACAAACTATTATGTCGTTGACTATTGGTTGCTATTATTTAATAATTTTCTAGTCATTGTGATGCAATTCCTGGCCATTTCTTGCTATTTTTTGAGACATTCCTACCGAAATCAATTGCAGTACCAACAAAAAGGAAATCTATAAGCTCAAAAAAGAGTGCCAAGGACCAAATAAAAGGTCAAGAAAAGTAGTTTTTGTTATTATTCAACAAGCGACTGTCTGCAAGTAGCTCCTTTGAAGCCTTTTGCAGATGCCTGCTGTCCTAGCGGAAGCCTGGATGTGATATCCTCAAAAAAATCCTCCAGTTGTTATGAGAAAGATTCCATTTCTTCAGTGGTACATGCTTTAAATGTTTTACAGTGATGCTCTCACTTTTCTGGAAACATATTCCTGGTTTAGCCCTGCATGAAACCTAACTTTATCACAAGAGATATAGAAAGATCCAAATTGCCAGCAGCATTTTGTGAGGCCACGGGGCGAAGGGCAAATAAGCCTTTTCAAGTAGTCAGGTTATGTTCAATGAGGAGTTGATAGCTAAAATGGGGACTTCATCATCAAGATTAACAAAAGAATATCAGAATTGATGAAACTAAAAGAAACTGGTTTTACTGTCTCATAGGCTATTTTTAGCCTCGTGGAGGCTAAAAGGTTTTCATTTCATTTTATTCACAAAACCGGTGAAGGCTTCATATGTATTTTACACATCTTGGCTCCTTAATGCTTTCCCCAATGTTTACTGGGCTTAAGCCCGTTGAACCTAAGGACAGAAAAACAAATTGGGTCTCATTTAATATTTCAGTGAAAAGAACAGAGTGAAAATAGAGAACCAAAGTACCTGATTAACTGCAGGAATTATCTTTGCAAAGCTTAGCAACTCTTCTATCTGTTGTATGCTGAAGTTGCTGACTCCAATAGAATTCACAAGCCCTTTCTCGACCAGACACTCCATTGCCTGCCATGTTGCTTTCAACCGATGGGAAGGGTGCCTCAATTCCATACCAGGTTTTCTTGGAGGATCAGTGGCATCCCCAAATGAGAAAGTCACAGGCCAATGCACCAAATACAGATCTAAATAGGACAACCCAAGATTCTTCAAACACACCTTAACAGATGTCTCAACCCTCTTGGGAGCATTTGTTGTGCACCACAACTTCGAGGTCACAAAGACATCCTCTCTGTTCAGTCCAGGCACTCCTCCCCTCAAGGCCTCTACCAATGCTTGCCCTACTTCGACCTCATTTCCATACAAATGGGCACAATCCAAATGTCTATATCCAACCTCCAATGCAGTCCTCACTGCCGCCGTGCATATATCCCCATCAGCCTGCCATGTCCCCAGACCAACAGCAGGAATTTTATGCCCCGTATTCAATACAAAACACTGCTCAGAGCTGTAAATGCTTTTTGCCCTCATACTTGTCCGTAGAATTCAATCCGATTCTGGCCTAATAAACATGGGAGTACCCAGGAAATCTCTGAAACCGTTCAATTCCTGTGATTCCCTGAAACTATTGACCCCTTCTGATTTCCAACTTTTTCTCAATTGGGTATTGTACCTCCTGGATTTGAGCTTCCCGTACGGACGAAAATCAATAAGACAGTAATAAGATTCCACTCAGTCCTGTACAGATTCCCTGAAATCTGCTTTGATTTCTAGTTTTTTCTCAGTTGGGTAAATTTTAATGGGCCCCCTGGATTTGAGCCGGCCCAAAATCAATCAGAGAATGTATCAGAATTCAACCAGTCCGTTCCTTGAGCCCTACAAATAGGTAGCAGGTTTTATTACAAAAGATTAGGTGACCCGAATGGGATTTTGACTGAGTATTCCCAAAAAAGTTGGGATAAAACCAAAAAAAACAATATGAAAACTCACCTGTCCTTTGCCTTGCCGGGTTGGACTTGGAATTTTTATCGACTTCCTTGATTTCAAACTAAAAAAAAAGCAAAAAGCACAAAAAAAAAAAAAAAAAGAGTCAAACACAAATATCAATCTGAAACAGAGGCTTCTTGAATCCTGCCCCATAAAAGTATAGTCAAACTTATCCTTTTTAGAATCCCCATAAAGATCTCATTGTACCCAAAAGTCGTGAATTGTCCAAGAAAAACATTGGAATTTTTACTTTCCCATAAACTTCCAAAACACCAAGATTCTACAAAACTTACAGCCATCATTATACAAGATCAGAACCGAGCAATATAAGCTCCATAGCTGAAAGTTTTCGATGGGTTCTCTGTCATGCAACCAGATTTTTACCGTGACATGGATGTAATTTATAAAGTAAAATCTGCATGGACAATTATTGATGGGTAGATCGTTTCTGGCTGTCGGCACATCTGCATGGGAGAATATGCTCTTTTTTTTTTAATGATGTACTCGATTCCTTAGAGGGTGGAGAAAACTATTGTTTCATTTTTAATTAAAAATACTGATGTCGTCAATTTCGTATCGTTTGGGTCGGAGGGGGGGACAACAAATTCACCGCTTGGCATGAAAATCTGTGTTATTCTCCGGCTAATCCTCGAAATTTTGTTTTGGGATTAAGAACGTAATTAACGATACTCTAATATAACTGTGTGTTAGGAAGAACAATGGCCTAATTTTCTTTTATTAAAAATGAAATATATTTTTACGCCAATGGCTACCGCCATTAAGGGAGTGGAACCAATAGATAACTAGTATCTACGTGGCATTTAAATAGTGCCATGCAATATTTGAAAATTTAGTTATTTGAGTTAACATGTATTTAATATATATTTTGGGTTTTATGTGTTTATAAAAATTTGGACGGATAGATAATTTTTAAATTGATTTGAAATAGTTAACTTGAAATGCATTTAAAAAAATGTTAGACCTAAATTTGTGCATTATGTATCTAAAAGTTGGGCATATAATTTGTCGCCTTGTGATTTTTTAGTTTATTCCATTGTTGGGTACAAGTTGTATAATAATATGTATATTGTACAACAACTTTTCATTTAATCTTGTTAAAGTTTTGGGTATTTTCTCCTCGAGTGTCATCTCAAGTATTGGACCTCGCTCAAGCATTGGCTCCTCTCCCTTATATAGCCATCAGCATACACTTGATATTCTAGAGTGATGGCATACATTCTTGATTTTGTAAGCGTCGATTATTCTTCCAATTTGTGTCGTTCCCGTTAAAATAGTAGAAACAAGGTTGAAATGAAATAGGACCCTCCACCCTAGCTTCCTTGTTTGTCGTTAACACCACCCATTCATGACATTTAAGCTTTTGTTAGCCCTTTTTGGCAGTATTGAATGTGGATGAAAGGATGGTTTGGCATGCGGCTTCTTATTGTCTTGATGATCCGACTCGTGGAAGGTGGTAGCTTCACGCCATAGTAAATCCTTAAAGGTTATGCCCATGTCGTAAGTGCAAATGGCATTTACATACACGAGAGAGGTGAATTGAAGGATTTGTCAATTGTGCACGAACGAAGAAGTGGGTTAGAGAGAAAGATATGCATTAACCCATCTACAAACCTTTCCTTTGTTTTTTAGGGTTTCTGACTGAAGAGATAAAAAATAGAGTTTTGTAAGATCGCGTTGTTCAATAAATTATCATTTTTTATGTTTTTATGTTGGAGTTAGCTTGGACATCGTGTAATGGGGCTTATGCATGTTTTGTGGTCCTTTCCTTGTGTTTGTTTTCATTTTGTTGTTTGCTTGATATAGCTTGATTGTATTTGATAGTATAGCTTGTGTGTATTGTTTGTCATTGATCAGATATCTCTCTAATTAGATCTCTAACACAATAATTTTGAATGTTATGTTATAAAATTTTAAACTCATCACCCAAAACAATGTTCTTAAAGTATATTCAACAAGTTACTGAATTCATACTAGGTTTGTTTACATTTTTTCAAACAATTTGTGTGCCTTCAGTATGATTCCACATTTTTTAATATATGCCTCGTTTAATCATTTGGTCAAAAACTTTGTCAGCATCACTTAAAATTTTGCACTTGGCATATATGTGTATAAGGGTGTGTTGGCAGAAAAAATTGCACATAGGTGAAATCGTCAACAGTTCAGGGGACAACAGTCCCTCCTCTTTAATGGGGAGGTTCCCTTATTTAAAACCAAAATTGATCCTAGAAACATCTACAAAATATACATTATTCTATTGTGATTCATTTGAGGATGTTGATTGTCTTGTGCAATAATATGGGATTAAATACAAAGAAGAGAAGAGATGGGAAGTAAACTGAAGAAATAAAGAGTAGCTTAGCAGAAAAGGGAATACATGACAACATTTTTAAAGAAGCAAAAACCCAATCTTATTCTACTTTTGTATGTCAATCAAAACTTAGCATATAGACAATAATATGCAATGAGAAATCCTTATCCTTAGATAACCACTGACTCCAAGTTCAATAATTCACAAAGGATGAAGATGGACACAAAGTTTCATGTTCCATTAACATATAATTGATACAGAAAATAACCAGAAAAGTAAATAAGAAGATAGAGGTAGAAAGGAAAAGATATGTTTTGTATCTAACTGTTTTTTGCTTTACATCAATATATATCAACATCCAACCCCTTACAAATGAGAAATGACATCTTTTATAGGCACGGTGGAAATAACTAATTGTCATCTTAAGTGACTAATTTTTTGTTTAGTTAAGTCACTTAAATAACTTTACATCTGATTTTTCTTTTTTAAAACAAAAAGTCAAAATTACAATATAACAATTAGCTTTTTTAATTAGCACTTGAGGTAGGAAGAGGAGGGATGGAAGGATCTGGGACTTTGAGCTTTAGCACATGCATTCTAAATTTTGTCACTACAACAATTATCTCTAACTCTTTTGGAATTATGATGTTTGTCAATTCATCCACCTTATAAAAGAACTTTCCAATTCTGAATTGGTTCCCCCATATTGAGCTAAACTTTTAGAGGCCTCGACTATCACGTTATTTATTTCTCAAAGCTCTTCCATCTTGTCTAAATTGAAACTTTCCGTTTTAAATAATTCCTCAATCAATTTTTTTAATTTCCCTTTAATTTCATTTATTGAATTCCGTTGGGAAGAAATATATTGGAAGAGATCATAATGAAGAGCTTTGAGGTTAACAAAGATCTCAAATTTTAAGATTCACCTTTTTGTATCGCATTCTGCAGATTTGTTGAGGCTTCTTCAAGAACCTTCAGTCTCCATTCAACACTGAATGACTAAGTCCGTGACATATTGTTTTTGGCATCATTAAAAACCTTCTTGGAGAGGAGGACTTTTTCATTTATGACAGTCATGATTCGAAGATCTTAGATCACATCATCCCATACCTTTGTTTCCTTTTCAATACTCTCAATTCCATAATTTATTTACTTTTGTGCAGCTATTAGGTTTTCATAGATTATGCATCTTTTGTCAATGAATTTTAATCCACTCATGAGTATATATTCCACCTAAGATTTTGTGACTCTTCCTAGAGTGGTATGCTTGTGAACTTATGAAATTGCTTTCATGTCAATATCAAGTACTTGAGTGGGAGATGGGAGAGAATCCAGAGGAGTAGGATCTAGAGAGAGAAAGGCCTTGATGTATGTTGAAAGAGTGTGCACTTTCTCTTCTAGCTGCTCATGTGTTTGTTTTCCTTTTTCTACCCTCTCAACCACTTTAGAAATTATTTCCTTCAAATTATGTACATCCTCATTAGGGGGTGAATTATCATAATCATATCCTTGTGATCTCATAATGATTGTGGGATCTCATGCTCACTTTGGTCAACTGTTGACCTTGTAATTTCAACAAATTGTTGTCTTGAAGTGTCAGTGACAAGGCAAGAAGTTTTTCTAGCTTTCTTGGTGGGAGCAGGAGTACCAAAGAGTGTATTTACAACATCATAATTGGGAACTTTTATTTTTTATTGAGCTTTTCATTTTTTTGTTTTCAACCACTGGTTGAACCCATGAGAATGAAGTATCTGAGATTTCATCAAAAGATGAAATTATTGCTAGCACACTGAGTGTCTGTTGAGGAGGATAAGATACTTGTGTAAAAAAAATTGTGATTGGGGGAGAGTTACCAGTAGACACTTGAGGAGAGGGAGAAGGTCTTCTTATATCAATCTCTAGCATAGACGTACTTTTTTTCAAAGTCTTGAGCTGAAATTTTAGTGAATTCTTGTTCTTCCTCCTCTTCTTCACTTTCTTCACCCTCTTCTTCATCTTGTTTACCATCTTCCATCTTTTCCTCTTGTTTATTATCATCTTTCTTACCCTTATCTTTCTCAGAATCAACCTTCAAAGTATGTGCATACACCTTTGTGCATGATTCTTGTTGAGCTAAGGAAGAAGGGATATCCTAAGAAGCAGTTACCTCTTGAGAGGCCTTGCACTCTATCGATTTCATTATGAACCACTTCTTGGTTCTTGTGAGAACAAGTGTTGTAAGATAATCAATTACATCCTTCTATTTTAGATGTCAATTCATGGTAGGAAGAGGAGAATATTGGATAGAATTTATGAACTCAAGTTCTAGCAACTTCAAATCATCGTCAATCATGTTATTTGGTACCTTGAACAATTTTAAGTCTTTGATTTACTAAAGATTCATCCTTCCATACATTCTTTTCTGACTTTAAATTTTTCCTCACAATCCTCTCAATAATCTTCAATTGTATGCACATGAAAGTATGACAAATGGAGATTGTTGCTTATGAAGTTTTTTGTTGTCAAAAGATATCCTTTTTTGGAAAGGATGCATGTTGAAAGGAGTAATGGTTTTATCCATATTATGAGCATCGATGGTTGATCTGCAAATATATTTTCCAAGGGATATGGGGAATTGAACTTTGGAAAATTTCTTATCCCTACATGTTCAGTGAAGAATATACAATGGCCTACATAGTTTAATTAGGATGATCTTATAATTATAGTAGATTGGAAGCTTGTAAGGGAGCCCTTTAAACCCTCTAATTATGATGTATGAAAACCTTTGGAATTGTATGAAAATGTTTCCATATATAGCTATCAATTGCTTAGATTCCTTAGAAGTTTTGTTGGTGACACATCCTTCAAGCAATCTGACTATGAACATTGTGAAAGCATCATTGACTCTTCTATAATGACTCATGTTATTCTCAAAATTCAATTGGGTGTAATATTCATCAATTGGGAGTTTTTTTCTATTACCTTAACTTGAAAAACTAATCCAGATCCTATATCTAGCAATGTTGTACATCAAGGAGGAGGTCATGTAAAAGGATTTGGTTGGAGACACTTGAATGAATTGTTGAGTCAAGTTATCACAAATAATATCTCCCCAATTTAGTGCACGTTTTCCTTCACATATCAAGTTGACATATATACACATAAAATCTTTAAATTCTTTGGTAGATGAGAGGCCCATTACTCTGGTTAGGAGAGTAATAATATCTAAAATTTTGTTAATGAAATCACTCCTATAGAGAATTTTGGGAAAATTTGAAGGTCCTTTCTTCTTTGTTTTTAACCAAGATTTTGCAATCGTTGTTTGATATTTGTTAGGGGTTAGGTAAAATTTCTTTTGAGCCTCTTTTAGAGTCAAGACCTTGGCATTTTCGAAGGTAAGGATTCCAAGAGCCAAATTTATATGATGTACATTTAATTGGGCAATAATTTGACTTTGGGGATCAAAACAAGAGGCACAATCCAGGATAGTGTTGATGTATTGAACCGATGTGGAAAAACCCCCTGCATGGGCTAGGCCACTGCAAAAAATTCTATGAGCCAAAGAAGTTGGTTTTCATTATTCATTATACTCCAAAACTCTGCCAAATCCATGTATTTAATATCATTATCTCTAGTTTTAGGCACGAAGGTATCCAATGAGGAAATTAACTCATATCCAGCATATTAGAATTTCATTTTGAATTATTTGGGAGCATTGAGATGGGAAAACGAGATTTTCAAAGATAATTTGGTAAAATCATGGCAGATGGGCACAACAGCAAGACATAAAAATAATAATTTCAAATGGTTATGAAAACTCTTACTAGTTGGGTGTGATGAAGGGGCATCATTACATGAACCTCAAAAATGACAAATTAACCTTCTTCATAGTCATGAAGGATGAGATAGGTGTTTTAGGGCATGATAAATATTTGAGAAGGAGCTTTAAGAGGCTAAGATGCTCTGAATTTCAAAAATTTACTTTTCCCTCCAAAAGGGACATTCAAATTTCCAAGAAATGTAAATGATTCTAATGAGTTTGAAAAGGGTATATAAGTGAGTAAGTGAGTAATTACATGTCTTGGGGGTGTGTATGTTATAAAGAACCCTACAGTGAGTCATGAGATGTGTATATGAGTCTTAGGAGCAAAATATTGTAATGAAGCTCTTTGTGTGTGAAAAAAGGTATATGAAGGTAAGTTAGTTAGGTTAAAATGGCTATGGAAAAAAGTGATAAAAGGTGATGAGTTTGAATTAGAAGAGTTATTTATCCTCTAAGGAGTGAGGAGAAGGATATTCCTCGTGGACAAGAAGAGAACAACAATGGAATGAAGAAAAGACAAGTTTTTGTATGAAAGTTTTAGTAAAATGATATGCATATCTTTTAGATGTATTTTCTAATTTTTGGTGTGAATGTGTGATTGGAAATGAGCCTTGTAGATTAGACAAACAAAAAATTAATGATCATTTTAATGATCTTGCTTTGAATGATTACCATATGCTCTGTTTTAATGCACACAAGGAGCTTTGATTAACTATGAAGATTAATAATTTGACTATGAAGAACCTTTTGGCAAGATTTCTTGGTATGTTGAAAGTTGATACATGTGGTCTAAATGTCATTGCATGATTGGGTAAGATTGAGGTTATAACATCCATCTTGTTTTCCTTGCATGTTAAGTTGAAGCCTAAAATGAACTGTGTTGTACAGTTTTGCACAAGTTAAGCTCATTCCTTGTTATCAGTGGCTATGGAAGGTGATTCATCCTTGGAAAGGTTGGGGGAGATGTATAACAAGAAGAAATATTCCTTGGAACATGTGTAAACCCTAACAACTTCATTATTGCTCTTGAGGAGTGGATACTCAATTTTTCCCAACATGTTTACTAGGTTATCGCTTTATGAAATGAGCTCTCACACCCTTTTCATAAGATATTGGTAAGTAAATCCTTTAGAGAACAAGGAAACACTCTTTTGGAATGAATTTTAGGCTTTGAATCCAGTTCTAGAAGAAATTATAATCAAAATACCCTTCTCGGGCTCACAGAGAGGGTTTCATGAAGAGAGACTTAGGGCTTAGGATTTGGGGGCACAAAACTTGGAGAAAATTTTTGAAACTTGGAATAAATGGTGTCAAGGGAGTATAATAAGATATGAACAAGAGGAATTTTATATTTTCCATGGAGGGGTTGGGAGATATTCTTGACAATGTTGGAAGGGAAGTAAAACACGATCAAAAGGGCTAATATAAAGAAGTGATTAACAAAGGAACCTTACTTTTGGTATGGAGTCAGAAAGTGAAATTTATAGGGAAGATCAAATTCCTTAGTGGGTTCTCTAAAAGTCCATCCTTGTGCATATAAACCTTCACCAAACAAAGAGATGCATGATAGAGTATCTAGGAAGACCTAATAAGGGTTTTAGAAGATAAAATGCAAAATGGGAGCTACAAGTAGTTGTGTAAAGAGTTGAGCCTTGAAATTTTACAATCATGTTATGGGTATGGAAACACAACTATTGAAAGTGGTAGTTCATTAAGGATAACCATAAAGGTACAAAACCTAGGTAAGAGAAAGAAATGAGTTCTTGAGAATAAGAGAGAGTTTTGTAAAAGGCAAGAGTAATGTGAAGTGTTGGGGGTTTTTGAAAGCTTTCTTTATTGAATCTACATGTTTTTGAAGTGTCTACAAAGGAATAAATTATAGAAGTATCAAAGAAGCAAGAAACCTAAATGGCCTTCATGAGTGACATGATCAAGAAATAAGAATTTGAGCATTTGAAGTAGCTAGGTAAATAGTTAAACTCAAAGGTATATTGAGAATTTTGATGATTGAGTGGGCATAGAATGAAGATGATGAACATGATATAGGGGTTTTTTCTTTGAAAGAATCCATTCCAAGAGTTATTTTTCAGTGATAACAACTTTTTATCCTTTGTAGGTTGGTTTTTTACCCTCTAATGACAGAATAAGGTGAAAGTTGGGTGTAGAAAACTCTTGTGGATTGGGTATATGCAATGTCACATGTTGCATCTGCATCAGGGTGGAAATGAATCCCTCTTCAAACACTCTTTTTAACACTATAATTTTTGAGTTTGGTTGAGAAATGATACAACTAGAGGCAAAAAATGGTTACAACGGGTGGAGTGTAATTTCAAATTTGTCAAATAAACAAGGTGAATAGGACAAGACCTCGAGCTTCGTGTGTGTGTGTGTGTGTGTGTGTGTGTGTGTGTGCTAGGTAGTGGTTAAAAATCACAGTGTTGGGAAATGGTTTAAGGCATAAGATTGGGGAATTGGAGGAACTCATGAACTATTTTTTTTGTGCTTGATGGGTATGATATTTTCAACTTTTCCCAACTCATAATTATTAAGTGGCTAAGGTGGAGATGCAGGGAACCAAAGGAATGGTGGAACCGTTCAAATTGTGCCTAATAAACTTGATTTCAATAACTATGTCCTTATCTCATTCCCAAACAGGCTATGGCAGTAATGTGGAGAATAGGTGGAATGGAGGAACCATTCGATTTTTTGCTTACGAAGACAAAATTTGCCGACTAGAACCAAAATTTGAGAAAATTGTCTTAAGCAAGCAATCAAGGAACTAGAGGAACTAAGGAACAATTCCACATGTTCCACCAAGGCCCGAATTTGTCAAATTTAACACCAAAAATCAACATAAGTTGAATAAATCAGGGAGCTTGAGCAACAAAGGAATTGTTCCTCCTATTCCTCAAAAATTTAATTTTTCGGAGAAAGGGTATTTGAATCCAAAATTTGGCTAAGTCCCAAAATGAAAAATATGCATCTAGGGCAAACACGACCCATACAACTTGAATTTTACCTTGACCTAATTTTTTTTGAAATTTTTGTTGATATGTGACAACATGGTGGTTTAGAACTTTCTTTGTAGATATTTAAAATCCCTCTCATTGATGTGGGTCTAGATTATGACACAAAAAATTAAGCCACTAAAAAAATATAGAGAAAATATGTTGCATAATGAAATAGACATAACTTTATTGTATCGAAAGATTGGAATAACATTACAAGATCATCTGCCACTTCAAGGGAGCAATAAGTAAGTTAAATACAATAAAATTCACGGATGTCTTACACTAAACAATGCATCACATTCATATTAGTTCTACTCAAGCTAATTATTGTTTCTCATGCATGTGGTATTATGCTCAATATCTCAAGGGATTACTTACAAAGCACAATCATTCATAGCACTTATTATAACAAGATTATAAAGAGAAAGGTGGGACAAGGGGTCCTAACATAGATTCACTCACCCTTTATAAGGGCTTTCTTGGAAATGCATGTATGCAATATTTACACTTAAAAAATATCTTTCCATTAGGGTATTTTGTATAACTTTGTTTTTAGATAGTTTAAATTCCTTCTTGTTCATATAAGACTACATTTGTTTTCCCCTTGTAATGGATTTATATGAAATTAAAATATGCAATAGTTGAAGATATGTCAATGACACACTAAAAATCATCTTCCCTTTCACATGCTTAATAATTTCCATTTCAATCTTGGAATACAAATGTCTAACCTTAGTTTCATGATTAAATGCTTGCACTTGAAGCTTTACATGCAAATGTCCAAACTTAAATTTGAAGCATGTTTAATTTTCTATTTGTTTTTAAGTTTTTAGGTTTTTTTTTTTTAATTTTAGTGAGCCCAATGTATTTGGTATTATTGCTCACATTGGATTAATGGTATTTGGAAAGGTAGAATCCAACAAGCTAGTTAATACACATGAACCCGTTATGTCTCATCCTATGGGATGGAAAAATCAAATTAGAATACAACATTTTTCTAAATGGTATTGCTAATTATTTACTTATTTATTTCACTTACATTCATTTTCTTATTACACATGATGAAATGAAAATGCTATTATGCCCTAGGTCAATTTATAGCTCTAGTTCAATTGCATTCTCAAATAGTAAAAAATCACACTTTAACCCAAAAATGCATTCTCGTCTTGAGAATAAACAGTAAAAAATCACACCTTAAAAACCACTATTATATTATTACATATTTATAGTCCATAAGTTTTAAATCATAATAACATTGCATAGACACCTCTCGGGCATCAGTATTTTATGTTATATAATGAAATTTGTTTTGGGTGAAACTCACTAACATGTGTCATGACAACATACTCGTTAATATATGCTAGATGGTAATCAAAATTGGCTTCAGGGTGGATCTACATTGTGTCCTACTGCAAAAGAGTTGGATGATAAGGGCCACATTATTTAATTGTGTTATATGATGTGTAAAAACCTTCACCTCATGGAGAACAAATAGATTAGATGTCATTGTATTGAATTTATGTTTTCATCTCTATAATTTTTTATATGATATCAATCAAAACCGTATGGCATGAAAATTTGTGTTATTCTCTAGCTAATCCTTGAAATATTTTTTGGGGATTAAGAATGCAATTAACAATACTCTAACATAACTATGTATGTTAGGAATAACAATGGCCTAATTTTATTTTATAAAAAATGAAATATATTTTTACGCCAATGGCTATTGCCATTAAAGAAGTGAAACCAATACTCACAATAGGTAACGAGGTATCTACGTGGCATTTAAATAGTGTCATGCAGTACTTGAAAACTTATTTTATAGTTGAGTCAACATGTATTTAATATATATTTTTGCCTTCATGTGTTTATAAGAATTTGGAGGGATGGACACCTTTTAAATTGATTTTAAATAGTCAATTCGAAATGCACTTAAAAAAATATTAGACCTACACTTGTGCATTATGTATCTAAAATTTGGGAATATGATGTGTTGCCTTGTGATTTGATACTTTACTCCATTGTTGGGTACAAGTTGTACAATAATATGTATTTTGTACAACTACTTTTCATTTAATCTTGTTGAAGTTTTGGGTACTTTCCCCTCGAGTGCCATCCTAATTATCGGACCACGCTCAAGTATTGGCTCCTCTCCCTTATATAGCCATCAACATACACTTGATAATCTCAAGTGATGGCATGCATTCTTGATTTTATAACTGACGATTATTCCTCCAATTTGTGTTGTTCCCATTAAAATAGTAGGAACAAGGTTGAAATGAAATAGGACCCTCATCCCTAGCTTCCTTGTTTGTCATTAACATCACCCATTCTTGACATTTAAGTTTTTATTCATCCTTTTCTTGGCAATATTGAATGTGGGCGAAATGATGGTTTGGCATGCAACTTCTTATTGTCTTGATGACACGACTCATGGAAGGTGGCAACTTCATGTCATAGTAAAACTTTAAAGGTTATGCCCATATCGTTAGTGCAAATGGCATTTACATACACAAGAGAGGTGAATCAAAGTATTTTCCAATTATTCATGAACGAAGAAGTTAGAGAGAAAGATATGCATTAGTCCATCTACAAACCTTTCCTTTGTTTTTTTATGGTTTCTAACACGAGATTTAAAAAATGGAGTTTTTTAAGATCATGTCATTCAATAAATTATCATTTATATGTTTTAATGTTGGACTTAGCTCGGACATCGTGTAATAGGGCTTATGCAGGTTTTATGGTCCTCCTTTCCTTGTGTTTGTTTTCATTTTGTTGTTTGCTTGATCTAGCTTAATTGTATTTGACAGTATAGCTTTGTGTGGATTGTTTGTCATTAATCGAAGATCTCTCTAATTATATCTCTGACACAATATTTTTGAATGCTATGTTATAAAAAATTAAACTCGTCACCCAAAACAATGTTCATAAAGTATATTCAACAAGTTACTTTTAATTCATACTAGGTTTTTTTACATATTGTCAAGCAATTTGTGTTCCTTCAGTATGCTTCCCACATTTTTTAATGCATGCCTCATTTAATCATTTGGTCTAATAATTTGTTGGCATCACTTAAAATTTTGCACTTGGCATATGTGCATATAAGGGTGTGTTGGCAAAAAAATTGCACATAGTGAAATCGTCAACAATTCAGGGGACAAAAATCCCTCCTATTTAGTGGGGAAGTTCCCTTATTTAAAACCAAAATTGATCCTAGAAACATATACAAAATATACATTCATTCTATTATGATTCCTTTAAGGATTTTGATTGTATTGTGCAATAATATGGGGTTAAATACAAAGAAGAGAAGAGAAGGGAATTAGACTGAAGAAATAGAGATTAGTGTTATCACCGAATCACAACACCCTATGGTTTACAAAATTGTGTTTGTTTGAGCTCATGGTATGATTGGATAACATGGGTACCATCTCCAAGTTGTGGGACTTGCTACTTGAGATAGACCTCCAGAGAAAGTTGGTTCTTGCTCCTAAACTACTTGCCACAATCTACTCTACTGCAGGGAAAACTATCTTTTCCTAATCTTAGCTTTCCAAGGGACCAAGGAGAGAGAGTGCATGAAAATAGAGCCTACACTAAAGTGGTGATACACCAAAAAAGGAGAGTGTGAGAACAATCTTCCAATGTGTGAAAAGTAGAAGCAAAGTGCATTCTAGAAGGGGTGATAACAGTTCTCCACAGTCTAGAAAATGCATTCACAATAATGTTTCAAAAATGCACAATGATAATGAATCCCTGCAGAGCACAATATAGGCACAATATATATGCAATGAGATTGAAGGGGCAAGAGGAATAAAAAAAGACATGACAAGGGAAGATACATCCACAAACTTGTATTTATTGCTTCATTGATATGCATAGTCAAATCTATTAAAAAATAAATGCCTGGATCACCATGCAAGGAGTCCACTATAAGGGCTTGTAGCACATTGGCTTCATAAAACAATTTTGATAGAGTTTTGCTACTCAAAACTATCTCCCTTTACAATGAGCCCAACACTCCAATTTATAGATTTTTGAGAGGAGAGAGAGAGGGAAAAATGAAAATCCCGAAATCTATCCTCTCACCATTTTCAAGATGTCATAAATGGATTGAAATGATGGTATGCTTCTTACAAAAGGCCCTCCATACTGTCTCATAACTTGCAGTAGTGAGAAATGTCAGCTCATGCTTCATTGAATGCATCCCAACCACTACTAAAATCATTGTTCTGAACTGGGCATGTTTTCTACAAAATCACCATCTATTCCTCATAAAATTCAGTATTTCTATAATTTTTGTGCATCGGGATTAGAATGTCGATTCCAACAGCACCAATTCTTACGCGATTAGCTAGCTGAGGAATTTATTCAAAACACCTTACCTTCTAAACATGGACTTAGGTAAATGAATCCATAATGGGTTTATCAGGGAATTCTATCATTTAACGAGAGTGGGCATTTCACTTATCATGGCATCGAGTTATGTTTCCTTTATTTTCACATATCTACACTCATTAAAATTAAGAATGACTTTGTGCCCATTCCAGAAAGTCAAATTTTGTAAAACACGGAGCTCTGGGTCAAAAGTTATGACCGTTTGAAGTTCGAAGGTCGGGCATCAACTTTCCCTTTGAATTTCAGCTCTTTCAATTTTTCGGGGAACTCATGTCCCAACGTCTCACAGATTGGCTAGGACTCCTTTCTCTGCCTTTTCCAATTTCCTCTTGGTGTAGAATTTTTGGCTTTTGATGTCTCGATTGTCCTAATGTTGATCAAGCTATGAGGGTCGTTTACATCCGCCTTTGCCACATCTCCCTTGCTTGCGAAATGATTTTAGGTTTGCGGGTCCCACGTGTTCTTCTATCCTAACTATCCCATGGAATGCGTGGGACAAAAACTTCTGCCTTCGTCGATTTGAACTACCTGCGGTGATTTCAAAAATTCACGTCTCGGCTGTCCCTTTGTCTCGCGGACCACCTGGGACAAATTTTTCTGATTTTGCCAATTCCTTTACATTTTGCCCCCGAACTCGGTATGAAGAACCTTGGTACGATCTGCACTGGTACCATCCGTAGCCTCCAAACCCACAATACATTAAAATAGGCTCGCGACCTCATTTTTCAGATTTTTCAAATTTCTCTAACTTTTTTAGAATTTTTGCCTTGGATGGGGGAAGTTAGAGAAGAGCCAAAGGGACCCCCAAAACCTGATTTTTGGGCCTCAAACCAATTATACTTGCTCAATCCTGAAGAAATTATGCATGTTATCCAAATTTACCTCGAGGGGTGAATTTGGGGTAGCAAGTAGTTTAGGAAAAAAGGGAATGCATGACAACATTTTTAAATAAGCAAAACCCAAATCATATTCTACTTATGTATGTCAATAAAAACTTAGAATGTACACAATAATATGCAATGAGAAATCCTTATCTTCATATAACCATTGATTCCAAGTTCAATAATTCGCAAAGTATGAAGATGAACACAAAGTTTCATATTCCATTAACATGTAATTGCTACAGTAAATAACCAGAAAAGTAAATAAGAAGATAGATGTAGAAAGGAAAAGATCTCTTTTGTATCCAATTGTTTTTTGTTTTACATCAATATATCAACATCCAACCCCTTACAATTGAGAAATGGGACCTTATATATGTTGGAAGCGCAATTCACTAAGTGGGGGGGATGTGAATCAATGACCTTACAAAACTTTATTTCAATTATGTTTTACCATTCAATACATATTAATCATAGTGATCTTATAATGCATTAAAAAACCCTTCACAAGAACATGAAATAAGAGAACACACATATATGAGTGGGAAACCCTAAAGGGGAATACAACCCACTAAGAAATCTACAAATGAATTATTGTCCTTAAATGATTGCAAAATATCGAATTTAGTTGAGCACCCACTCAGCTTGGAGCACCAACCCCAAATAAGTTAAGCACCTACTTAACTAGGTTTTAGCAAGCACCAACTTACAAGGAAGCACCAACTCCCTAAGTGACTCAACACCAACTCATCCACCTATGTATTTTTTTCACCTTCTTAACCCTCTATTTCTTGATCAATAAATGATGACCATCTTTCTGATCTTAATCACTCTTCAAACTACATGTTATGCTTCTTTGCTCATCAATCTTCTTCGCCCTGATATAGGCATGTACAAATTTACTTTCGTAGGTTGGCCACCTTCATGATATACAACATAAACCCTTTTCTTGTGGTCTACAAGACCTAATAATACTCAAACATGCAATATAGTTTCAGTATCCATAGGTCACCTTGTCTACAAGAAATTTACACTTGGGGAATGGAAACTCCACTCACACACACACACACACACACACACACACACACCTTTTATAGGCCTAAAACTACCTTGCATATATATACATGATTTGTGAACATATACCACTTGGTCGGCCATAAACACCTGAAAGAACTTAGGTCATTCATACATTAAGTCTTATAACATCTTATAAACATGAATTAATCACAACTTAAACCTCTTTTGGTCTTCCACAACTTAATTAGGTATTTTTCAACTTTAGGTCTCATGAAGACCTAATTACATTAGGTTTGCCTGCATAACAACACTACATGATATTATTGGGCTCACATAGCCTTCTCCAAAAATCAAAAACATTTAAAATAATTTATCTTTGAACTCTACTAACCTCCTACATGCTTGATAATATTTGCACCTTGCATTCATGACATGAAAGCTCTTTAAGAACAAAACTATCAAATCACCTCAAAAACTAGTCATGAGAGATTCACCTCATAGGATCACTTAGAGATTGGAACCTGTCCAAAAACCACCATAGACATGAAGAACAGGTATCTAAATTCTTCTTTCATCCATTTATTCATCTTGGCCAATGCAAATTTTGAGAGCTACAAAAACTTCTTGAAAAAATAGGCATGTATATGCACATTTTCTCACTCTTCTAACTAACCACCACCACTTGGAGGTACTTGGGAGATTTGATTACATGTGATCCGTAAACTTCTACTTTGGAACTCTACGAATCACACAACTATGTTGTTCTACTTTCAACTTTGGAAAATGACAGAATTGCTTGAAAATTAGAGCTTTGTGACTGATTATCTAGTGCTATAGAAAGGAAATTGCAGAGAAGGAAATAATTCAAACTTCAACACCAACAATTTTATCCTGGAAACCTCCAAGGAGGAAAACCAGTCGGGAAGGGAAAATGCTCTCTATTCCCACTTTTATTGGTCTAACATAGACAATTACAGATTACAATAAGTATGAAAAGAAGCAACAATGTAAACCTTCTCTCCAATTACTTGTTTGCTCTGTTTCTACACCTTGCTCCTACAATTCCATTCCAGCACTGAAGATCTTGCTCACTGCTCTCATTAAACTCTACTTCTCGATCTCTCTGGATCTTCAAATGTCTATTCTCTTGCTCCTTTAATGTATTTATAGGCCTTCCCATGTCCTCCCATGCACTGGAGGATGTGAAAGGGCATGGAAGGGAAGAGACACGGTTGGGCGCTTCAAGAACGCGTCCACTCACATTCCATTCTTCTTTTTTGTTCGAAAGTTTCTGGATTGCCGCCTTGTGTAAACCAGCGGTCTCGGGAACCACCACCCTGGCTGGGTGGCGGTTTCAGGACCACCACCCTACAGGGCGGCAGTTCTGTCCAGAAGTTCTATCCCTTCATTTACCTCATTTCTTTCACTTTTCTTGTTTCTCCTTCTTGGTGTTGATGGAACTGATGAAGTGGTGTGGTTCTTTGGATCCCTATGGATCATACCTCCCCTAATTAGGAGACTTTTGGTCCCACAAAATCTTAGTGGTAGAGTGGTAGAGGAATCAACTTCCTCTTGTGCTCCTTCGAGTACCACCGAGTCTGCCTTGGTGTCTTCTCTCGTCCAACCTGCCAAGACTCTTGGATCTGTTTGTCTGGTGCTCCAGTGCTACATCCTCCTCCAAGATGCCTCAAGTATTAATCCTCTTTGAAAGGTAACTTCTTTTATCTTTCCTTATGTTTGTCATTATAGATGGCATTAGTTGATGGGAGCTCTTGCAACTTACTATTTCGTGCCATCTGCATGAAGTATGGCCTAAAGGTTTCTTCTCCAACCTGCTCAAGTATGGTGAAGGTCCCATACTGTAGTGGTTTAGTCCTTGTTTTGTCTTTGTCTCTTGAGATGGATTGGCTAGAATCTTCTCCAAGTATGTTGTTTTATAGTCACCACCGTTCCTTATATCTCCTCTTCTTCTTGCTGCCCCATTGGTCAGGTCCAATGAATGATTGTAGGTAGATACGGTTGACAAACATAGTGTAATTTTGTTCTGCTCCTTGAATGAGCAGTTCCTATGGTGGCTTCTTATCACAAAAATTGACAAGTGCTATCTAAATCCTCCATCCTTTGGTAAGAAATATTTGTGCTCACACACCCATTTTGTTTTTCTTTCAATGAAAGCAAACAAAAATGGTGATTTTCTGAAAAAGTCTTGGTTTTGGTTGGCACTTACCATAGCCTTCTTTGATTTTCTTTGGTTTCCAGATGTTAAAACAACTCCATCCTTCACCCATCTGAACTGGTTCTCTACCCTCCTTGTGAACACAACATCCCTGATATACAAGTAAGGACTTCTGAAGACAACGTCAAATGCATCAAGTGGAATAATATCAACCTCTAATACATCTATGTATTGGGTATTTATCCCAAACTGAAACTTACACTTCCTTGTAACTTGTATTTCTACACCCTTCTTCATCCATATTATTAGATGGGATGCATGCATAAGTCTCTGAGTAAGTTGTTCTACATCCGCATTAAGAAATCAAATTTGACTGAGAACCAAATTGTTTACTAAAGTGTTTACCTTAGTCTTCTTGATTTGGATTCTGATTTGAAATACTGGCTTACTCATCTCTTCTTCTTCTTCTACCCCATACATGTTAGTGGTCATGCATCATAACCTCTCATCTACAGGTTGAATCATCCTCAATAGTATCCACCTCTCTTTAAAATGTCTTCACAGTGGCCATAGATTTCTTGGAATCCTTAGTTCGGTGCCTTAGGTGCAATTCCGGATGTAACTTCTAACATGTGGCGTCAATATGTCCATTTACATCACAATTCTTACAGAAATTCTTAGGGTCTTTACAAGTATGCAAAGCAGTAGTGGCATGTTTACCTTTCCATTTACCACTACTACTTGTCTTCCCTTGTTCTTTGTCTTGTTGTTCTGTTGACTGGTCTCCCTTTGGCTCTATTTCTCCTTGCTTCTTCTCGTCATCAATGTAGTATTCTTGTACACAAGATTCATTGAGATCCTTAGGATTTTTGGAGATTACCTTCCTCTGAAGGTGAGTGTTAATTCCTCCCAAATACTTGGTCATTAATGTCCTTATCCTCCAAGTCCATATTAAGCAACATGATTTGTCTTGGGAAATTCCGTAGTGTAGTATTTTTTGCTTTTACCATTGTTTTGTCTAAAGTACATACCACTTAATCATCACATCAGTCTTATGGCCAATAGGATAGAAGTTAGCTCTAATAAATTCTTTAAAATACATTTATTAAGTATTTGATAATAGGATGTTTCTTCTTCTCACAAGTGGCTAGATGGGTTTCCCACCAAACCAAAGCATGACCTTCCATTTTGAGATGTCCAAAGGTGACCCTTTATGCCTCAGTGACATTATGCACACTAAAATAGACTTCCAATATGTTATTAGCCATTTATCCAGTAATCATGCATCTACTTGTCCTTCAAAATTTTTTATTTCCACTTTTGTTTCAACTTTAAAAGGTGTATGTGCATATTTTACCTTCTCGCTTACAATCGACATCTCTTCATGCTCTTCCCATTCTTCCTCTGTGTGGCTCTTTCCAATACCGAACTTTTCGGCTAGTTCTCAAACCACAAAGTCCATGGAATCTTTCTTAACCGAAGTCGTCTTTTGCAGATCTGAAAGCTCTTCTTGTTTCCTATGCAATCTATCCATCATGGTCTAATAGGAGCATCTCGACTCTTTAGGACCAAGTTCTCTTCCTCCATTTGAGGTTGGATGTTTCTCTATTTCCACTTCTTCGTAGAAATATTTAGCTCACAAGGTAAAACTGCTAAATCACCTTTGGACCTTGTCCCTGTCATACAAAATTAAAAGAAAGATTTGAATACAACAGTCCTGTATATATAATGTAGCTCTGATACTTAAAATGATCTGTAAACTTCTACTTTGGAACTCTACGAATCACACAATGGGCATAGAGTCCTACTTTGAAAATTTGGAAAATGATAGAGTGCTCTTAAATATTAGAGCTTCGTGATTGATTATCTGGTGCTATAGAAAGGAAATTGCAGATAAGGAAATAATTCAAACTTCAACACCAACAATTTTATCTTGGAAACCTCCAAGGAGAAAACCTTCTCGGGAAGGCTAAATTCCTCTTTCTTCCCACTTTTATTGGTCTAACATAGATAATTACATATTACAATAGCATATGAAAAGAAGCAACAATGTAAAACCTTCTCTCTAATTACTTGCTTGACTATGAAAATTTCTATTAACCTTGCTCCTAAAGGTTCAGTTTCCAGCACTGAAGATCTTGCTCACTACTCTCATTGGAAATTCTGATCTCACCTTTCAAATATGTCTATTCTCTTGCTCCTTAGGCATATTCCCAGGCCTTCCCATGTCCTAAGTGCACCTTGCTAGGATGTGAAGGGGCATGGAAGGGAAGAGACACGGCTAGTCTGCGCTTCAATACGTGTCCACTCATGATTTCATAAAAATTTTTTGTTTGAAAGTACGTCAGGACTCCTATAATGATGCATCAACCGGTGGTCTCAGGACCGCCACAATAACTGGGTTGTGGTTCATGAACCATCCTACAGGAGCAATTGGGTTTCTAAAACTACTGAGCTCTACAGTTGGAGCAACGGTTATGGTCCAGAACCTCATGTTTACCTCATTGACTTTCACTTTTCTTATTTTTCCAGAAATCTTGGTGCTAATTGAAAACATTAAGTATGATGGTGGTGACCTTAACACCATCCCTTATGGCTGTCGAAATCAAGGAAAAATGGAGTTTGTATGGAAGATATGAATCCATTAGCTAGTTTTTTATTACAAAATATTTCCTATTAAGTTCTGTGTTAGGGTTTTTGTTACTTTCTTATATCTCAAACTCTGCCATTACCTGGTTATGGTGTGTTTTTTGGCTAGCACATTTTGTAGTCGACAAAATCACGCACTTACTAATACTATTTATACCACCAAATATGTTGTTTTATATATGGATCTCATGTAAGAAAAATATTCACTAATGGCTCAATCCCTTAGTCTTATTGTCAGTTTAGTTAGTCGTTGTCGTCATTGAGTGTTTTACACAGTCGTCAGTTACTCGCACAGTTCTATGGTCATCTCTCATGGGGTCTCAGCTATCGTTATTTACTCAATGGTCGTCTCAAGTCTTTGACTAGGGTGCCTATGGAAGGGACTGGGGTGCCCGTCGGCACCCCGGTCCTCATTTTAGGTGCCCCAGTCCCGGTTGCACTTGCGTTCTCATTTAGAGTCTTGAGGTTGATCTTTGTAGTTTTTCCTCTCATTCCCCTAGGTACTGGTCGGCATGTCGGGTCATTAGTATGAAAATTTGAGCAAGAGATCCCTATATAAACACAACATACTTACACTATCTTATGGGTGCAAACTATTTACTACTAAGGGTTAGCTATCTACTAAGGCAAGGGAATGCATTTGGGAATTATTCTGCATCAAAAAATATATAGGAAAGGGTTATAGTTTATTCTATTCCATCCACCATTTTGCATTACATATATCTATTGCCCATTATCTTTGGCATCATTGGCACTAGGGCACCCTAGGTACATGATTGCACACACATGCACAAAGAAATACATTAGGTCTTAGAATGTAGTGCAACGCTCAGTTGTAAGTCCATCCATTTAGTAGACGCTAAGGGTAATCTGACACCATTCATATTACATATTTCTTTTTTAGGGATTTGATGCTTTTTATGTGGGGTTTTGTAGGAGATTATTCATTGAGCTTTACGACGTCATGTAGTGACAGTTCCTACGAAAATCACAGAGATTGAGTTATTGTGAAGACCTAATGCGTCAACTTAAAGACTCAGGTCCTATGAGTTGTTCTGCAAGACTAGGAGCACCCATACCATAGACTAGGGCATCCACAGGTGACTCTAATCCTCCCCCAGGTAGCCCCAGTCTGGCCAAATATTCTTTTGTTGTAACTTCCTGAGGTTATACCATGACATACTCTTGCTTCCATCCTATGCATCATCTTATTCTAGTCACAAATCATTAGCGAGGTAAGTTCATTTTCATATTAGTACCTTTTCCACTCCTATTTTAATTATTTTATTTCGTTTAAAATATCAAATAAAATTACATAACATATCATATTTCAGTTTATATCAATTATTATCATTTGCTGTACTTATTTAGATTAACTTAGATAGATACTAAATCATTTCTTATTTTAGTTAATCATTTTGATGAACCCGTACTTTAGAATTTTTTTTCCCTAGGATCCACTTCAAACCCTAATGGCTAAGAATAGTTCCTCTTCTTCTTGGCCCAACATGTCTCATTTTAGTGTCAACCCTATCTATGATGAGGCTTTCATCGCTGATCTCACGGCTCTCTACAATAAGTTCCACTACTATGCCAGATGATATTCAAATAACAACTCTCTAGATGATCAATAATATGTGCCTACTAGTTTTGAACATTCTCCTATTGGCATTAGTATTTTTGAGGACTCTGGTAGCCTTTACTCATTACACACCATGCTATACGGCTACTAGTGATCCTCATTTTGATCTTTGTAAGGAAATTCTAGATGATTCTCTTATTGCTTACATGTTTGGTATCGATCAACCGCTCACACGTACATACCGATTCTTCTTCTAGCTTAGAATCACCTATTATGGTTCCATCTCACGATTCTCCTACTTTTGACCTTGTATTCTCATGAAACATCTCATATTAACTTGCATACTCCTTCATAATATGTTGATGATCTTATAGATAACATCCTTAGTGACAATACTCTCATTTCTGAGTCTCTATTTGATGGTGATGAGGCAATTGATAGCCATGGTTCTTCCTTCTTTTTACATATGACTGAGTGTGAATCTCCTATTCCATTACTACCTTCTTCTGAGATTACATCTAGCACTGTGCATGAGTCACCTCCATCTATTACTTCTTATTATCCTACCATTTCATCTTCCTCCTATCACTTCATCTACATCTATTGCGTCCATCTCATTCTCATGTAGATGTATCTTCATTGGTCACCTTCACCTCCTAGGGATGTTTCTGATGCTACTCCTACCACTACTATGGGTATTCCATCTATATCATCTACTATAGCTTCTTTGGAGGCCCACTCCTAGTGTGCCTTTAGCATCAAAATCTCCTTTATGTTCTCTTGACATTCCCATGATCACTCACAATGGCAAGTTACAACCTGCTCAATACATTATTGCCATCTCTAACTATTCCTTCATAGGATATCATTATCTCTCATGCATGTTGTAGGTCAATTACAGTCTCAGGTTAAATCTCTCACTTTAGAAAGTAGGGATTACTATGATTCTATTAAAAACAAATCATTACATGGTAACCCTATTCCCAAGAAGATTCATAACTTTGTATTTTGTAAGGACTTTATCATGACCAAATTCATATGTTTTGATGGTACTGGTGACCCTAATTCACATCTCTCAACATTAGCACATGGATATGGACCTCGAATTCTAATGATAAGATTATTGCTTAAGGCCTTTTGACACAGTCTTATTGATGATACTTTATAATGGTACACTCATCTTCCCTTTGGGTCCATTAGTACTTACTATGACATGGAGGAAATGCTTTTCTCTGTTGTTTTATCAATAATATATTAATCCTCGGAATGTAAACAATGGCCAAGATGAAGGATATATTACATTTTATGGACCACATACCTACTGCATTATATCATGCCCATAAAAATCTATTTAGAATTATATCTTATGACTTAATGCTTGTATGCATCAAATTAGTGTTCCAACCTATAGACCTTAGAGAAAACAATTCATTATTCTGTCATGGTCTGATTTCCGTACGCTCAAACAAAGATTACAGTATGATACATGTGAGTCATTCATTCTTCTATGTTACAGAGTCCTAGATCTAGAGAAAGATCTTCTTTCAACACATGTCATTGACTTCTCCACATAAATCCACTTCTATTATATCATCTAGTGATCCTCCATTGAAATCTGGTTGAGCATCCTACATAGTCTCCACCTTTTCCTCATTTGCGTCCCTCTCAAGCAAAGCAAACAGGCTCAACCTACTCCACCATCACAAGCATACTTCTTCTCCTTCTCCGCGACAAGATACTTCTCCTTCCACTCCATGTATGTCACATGTGCCATTGCAATTTCTCCCATCATGCTAGACCTCATGATGTGCTATGTGTTACCTTGCTTGACTAAGTGATCTAATTCGCTTGTCATCTAACTTGCATCATCCACAACATAGAATACAACGTCAGCGTGACCAACCTTATTGTAATTATCATCACATAAATGGACATAGGGATAGTGACTATCTTTCGCTTCATGATAAATTGTAATAATTAGAGGAAAAGAGCATCATCTCCTTTGGTTCTCGCTCATGTGAGTGATCCATATCTCCTCTACCTCATTAAAGAGTTTCTACTACAGTTGAGTCATCTCCTCCATCTGGTGCTCAGGTCATGGTACATCCACTACCGTATTTCATTACTCATGCGTGCTCTCCACCACATCCATACACTTCTACATCATCACAAAAAAATCACATTCACTTCATCCATCGCATTCACGTTATCTAGTGCACCAAGTTTCTCCTTCACATTGGCTTTCATAACCCTCTGACTTCGTTCATACCACCGTAACTCCATATGACATTCAATTTAACACATATTCATATGTTGCTTCCATCCCACATGCTTCCACCACTAACATTTTATGATCACATCAAACCATACATTCGTTTCCTTTTCAATACTCTCAATTCCATAATTTATTTACTTTTGTGTAGCTATTATGTTTTCATAAACTAGGAATCTTTGTCAATGAATTTTAATCCACTCATGAGTATATTTTTCACCCAATCTTTTATGACTCTTCCAAGGGAAGTATGATTTTGAACTTCTAAAATTTCTTTCATGTCAATATCAGGTACTAGAGTGGGAGATGGGAGAGAATCCAGAGGAGTAGGATCTATGGAGAGAAATACCTTGATATATGTTGAAAGAGTGTGCACTTTCTCTTCTAGGTGTTCCTGTGTTTGTTTTCATTTTTCGAGCCTCTCAATCACTTTAAAAATTATTTCCTTCAAATTATGTACATCCCCATTGGGGGTCAATTCTCTTAATTATATCTTTGTGAGATCATAGTAGTTGTGGTGATCTCATGCTCGTTTTTTTCAGTTGTTGGCCTTGTAATTTCAACATTTTTTTGTCCTGAAGTGTCAGTGAAAAGGCAAGAAGTTGTTGTATCTTTCTTAGTGGGAGCAGGAGTACCAAGGAGTGCAAATATAAAATCATAATTAGGAACTTCAATTTTTTTATTGAGATTTCATCTTTTTGTTTTCAACCATTGGTTGAACCCATGAGAATGAAGTATCTGAGATTTCATCAAAAGATGAAGTTGTTGTTAACACACTAAGTGCCTATGGAGGAGGAGAAAATACTTGTGTAGAAACAACTATGATGGGGGGAGAGTTACCAGTAGAAACTTGAGGAGAGGTATGTATTTTTATATCAAGCGCTGGCCTTATAGACACAAAATATATGCACTTGGGTACATTTCTAGGTCCTAGAGCATGCTAATATGTACATGATTACTAAGCAAGAAAGCTAGTAATTGAAAATATCTTTTGGGCCTTTTGCTTTGTTACTTATACTTTTATTGATCTTACACACCCTATAGTCTTATATGTATTTGAACGATTTATATTTTATGGCCTAGGACACTAACACCCATTTAGGACATAAGCACCCAGGTGCTCCTGTCCCTTATGGGTGCTTCTGATCCTCTCTTCCCTTTTCTCACTCTTTTGCATATCTTTTCTTCTTGGGCATCTTTTACACTTTTGGGTCACCATTCCAGGTGTCAATTACAAAATCAAATAAGGGAATCATATATATACATATTTATAGCTCTCAAATAAGGGGCCAAGAACTAACATTATCTACTATCACCTAAGCTTGCATCTAAAGGCACAAAAGCATTACAAAGCATCCATATAGCACATTCATTCAAGGGATAAGGGTTGTATCACTCTACATACACAACATAGGAGGGGAAGTTCATTATATTCCATTCCACACATTCTATACATTTTTTATATTCTAGTTCCAGCCCACTATCATTGCGTAACTTTCACAAGGGCATCATTACACACACTTTCACACAGAACTACATGGAGTTTGAGATGTAATGCAGTTCTTAACACTAAGTTCACTCTTCGGGTGACTGTCGGGGTCAATCTGAATCCCCATTCTACATCTTTATTTTTATATTTGATGTAGTTTGTGGGTATGTGTAGCTAGGTATTTATTTTGTAGGTTACAAGTGTGAACAATGACATTGGGAAAAATTCATAGCAACAAATAGATATTAATAATGAAGCTCCTCCAGCACATAAAATATCATAACCTGAGCATCTGAGTGGACACTAGCTCCCAAATCCAGTCACTAGTGCCCAGGCATTCTTGTCGTCCCATGGGCACTTCTTTCCTACACATTTCTAGATCTCAGAACCTCCAGTGAGCCTTGACGATGTTACTTCCAATCTGTTTCATCTATTCATGTGCCCAGATCACTTGAAAACCAACTAAGTCACCTATCTCTCTCATTTGCTCGTGGTTTCACATCATTGCATGTTTGTTGCTTATCCATTTAATGTATATTATCATTGTACATCACTCATTACAGTAGTTACTCTAAAATTAATATTTAATTCAATTTATATTGAATCATTTTGTGAACCCGATCGATCAAACCCTACCTTCTAAACATGCACCGAATTATCTCTCCTTCTTATGAATTCATGGACCAATCCTCTTACCCATTATATGTACCATCTAAGATATTTGCATCTTGGAACAATCTTCTTTTCGTTCCTTTCATGGTATCAAAACAATAGATGGTGTAGACATTCATTTGTAAGTTTTTCTTTGCAAGCAAAGGTTTACTTATTTGCATATATTTGGAATTTGTTAGCACTTTTTTTAGCATGTATTTTATGCAAAATAAAGTGCACCATTGGATTTGGAAGGTGCAGAAACCCTAGAATTGATTGTAAACTTGACCTTGTTTCGAGATAGTTAAATATGATCATTTTAAAGGAGTTTTTTGGCACATTTTTCAAAAAAATCATACAATTATGTACAAATAAATTTTTTTTGACACAAAATCATATAAAATTTCTGGGTTTTTGAGAAACTTTATGGGTTTCTCTTTGTTTTTGATACAGGTACCAGAAAAGAGATATTTACAATCTAAGTTTGTATCAACAATTATAAGTTTTTGGATGCATGTGTTTATACTTTGGTCATAGATATGTACCTTCTAGATGTATTCTTTTACCCTTTATACATTTACATTTTATATGCATTATTTTATCCACTAGACGTAAATCTATATCTTATGGGTGCATTATTTTATCCTTTGGTCACAGACGTGTACCCTCTAGATGTAGTGCTTTACCCTCTGGACGTGTACCTTTTAGATGTAATATTTTATCCACCGGAATCATATATGTACCTTCTTAGTAATTTATTTTATCCTTTGGTCACAGACGTGTACCCTCTGAATGTAGTGATTTACCATCTGGATGTGTACCTTTTGGCTGCAGTCTTTTATCTATTGGACATAGATTTGTACCTTCTGGGTACAATATTTTATCCTTTAGACATAGATATGTACCCTTTGGATGTAATGCTTTACCCTTTGGACGTGTAGGTTTTGGGTGCAGTTGTTTATCCTTTGGTGGCAAATTTTTATCTTTTCAATGCACTTATTTAACCTCTGGAATTTGGGCATCACATGTACTTTGCTCTTAAACAAAAAAATCAATATCAAAACCATATGGAGCTCATAATTTTTGATATGTAGCTCATATTAAGGTGATTTTTTTAAATTGTGTATTTTTTCAAGATCTCCACAGTGGTGACATTTTTATACAAATATTTCATTAGTAAAAGGTACTTTTATTCCTTATAAGATTTACATGCACTATTTATAAAGTGTCAAAATCTAGAGGGTATTGTCATCACAAACGAATGCATTTTCGACTAAGCCTGACGTCCCGTTGCACTATTCTTTGAGTGTCTCTTTGCTATCATGGATTCTTACCCATCAGAGAATGAGATGATTTTCTCTGAAGTGTGTGGATTTCAAGAGGACATAAATAAAATTTGTAGAAGAAAACAGATCTCTTAAGAAACAAAACTCACTTCTGCATAACCTCATTCACAACAAAAATGGCCTCATTCACTCCCTGAAGTAAAAAAATGTTCACTTCAAAAATCATTCTCACATTATGGAATCTTATTCCCATGCTCCTAATTCACTTACAGTTGTTCCTTCCACACCCATTGACCTTGATTTATGAGTTTCTAAGCCTACTTATGCTTCTGATTCTCCTGAGCCTATTGCCCTTGTTATAACATGTTCTACTTCCACACATATACCTATTGCAGTAATACATTATGTGTATCCCAATTTTGATAACACACATGGCTCTTTTGATAAGCATACCACTGCATTCGATTCTCACATGCTTCGTTCTATGGGTTTCACTGGCGGAGGTATTGGTAAACATTCACAAGGTATTTCTTCTCCTATTCTGTTTTTTAAGTGGAATTCTCACCACGACATTAGTTTTTGAGAAGGTACTTCATTGGGATCACACATTGACAGAGCTCTTATTTTTTTCGCTCGAATCTTTATGAGGATCATGAGCTATACATGAGTTCTGCACATTCACTCAGGCTTGAGAAACCTAAAATTTTAGTTGTCCAACATGATCGATCTAACACACATTATGATGTTCCTTTGCATGACCCCGTTGTGCATTTCAAACTAAATCATATGTACGCATCTTCATCATCCATCCATGTTGATTTGGAGTGGATTTATGATCACTCGTGGTGTCAACATAAGCATTCATCGAGAGGACTCTACATGCGCGACTCTTCCACCATTCGACTTCTTGTTCCACTTTCTATATCATTTAAATTGTAATGTTCCTTTTTTTGAGAAAAAATCATTAGTAGGTGTATTATATCTCTCTTATTTGTTGAGATATTTTGTATCTATATTTTCGATATTTTTTGACATGTTGACAATATCTCTTGTGGAGGAGCTATTTTGATGAAGCCTAGTGTTAGTTTGTTAGGGCTTGAGTAGTTGTTTTGACAACTCATAAATTTATAGAGTCACTCCACCCATTCAACAATATGGGAGGGTGTGGTGTTGATCCTTCTTGTTCAGTTATTGTATCCTTTCCTTGTTGCCTTGGTTGTTCTTGAATCATGGCACTCCTATCTTATGTCCTTGTCGTGTTTCCTTGGTTGTTGTTCTTAGAGTGTGGCACACCTATTTGTAGCAGTTGATCATATTATGTTTGATGTTTTTTTTATAGTTTTGACATCACTCTATTGATAGTCTCCTTGTATGGAGCTATTATAGTGCAACCCAGTGTTAGTTGTTTTTTTATTTTTGTGATTGAGAAATGGATTCAGACCATAGTGCATAACAAACTTCTTCAACATTGTACGATGGTTTTTTGAACCAAGCTTCTTGGGATGCTTTGCAGGGGTTTTTCTCTCTCTACTTTGTTGTTACTAGTTTTTGGGTACCTTGTGGTGATTTTTTCATCCATTGTAGCTCCTTTTTCCCTAGTTATTGTACATGGGTACCTCATCAGGCCTTGTTGTTGGGACTCACCTTATTTTCCTCCCACCTAAGCTATGCTTACGAGGGGTGTTAGTGTAGGTTATTATTTATCCTTTTATTTGTTTATTAGGATAATTCTTATACTTACGTTATCTCTACACTTGTTGAGTTAACTTGCTTAAGTATACTAGTTATATGGAGTTAGCATATTGCATACCAACTAGGCCTCAAATATGAGCCTCTTTCAAAAGGTGTGGTATAATTGGATGGAAAAACAATGGGAACCATTGGAGTTATCAAATGGATAAGCCTCACACTACATGCATGTCTAAATGTCACAGTTTCTCAAGACATATCCATAATTGATCTACCTCCACTTTTTTCTCTATTCCTATCTAGAGATTTCCCCGCCAAGATTGGAGGATACCTATCAACAGATTGGTCTCACATGATTTTTAGGACCAAGTATGGAACTAAGGAAACTGTTAAATCTTAACCAATTGGTGCGTACCATATAGAACCTTATATGCCCAACCCTATCAATGTAAATTGCATTATATTTGATGAAGAGGAATGTCCAAGTACTCAAGATAATAACACTTGGGTTGGGGGAATTCTTGACTTAATACTTGATGAGTGAGAACATAAGCGGTATAATGATGATCCATATATGGAGATTGAGAAATTTGGACTCAGTATCTATTATCTGCATGAAGAATATGCCCCTCTCCCTAGTGTGACCAAGCCGAATGATAAAGAAGATGAAGGCATCTGGAAGATGTTCTTTCATGGATCAAGAAGAAAATAAGGTGCAGGTGGAGGTGTAATTCTTGTGTCCCCTAAAGGTAGTAAAGGTACGGCTAAAAGAAAAATGCTAAATCTCATACATAAAGAAGTAAGATCCAAAATGCATGCACAACAAATGTCCACTAGCTCATATAAAAGAAAAAAAGAAGTCAGAATATGGATGATCTCAAAACCTGCGTACTAGAAAGATAGATTAGAAAGAAAATTAAATAAAGACTCGCACCAATAAAATGAATAACTCAGGAAAGGTGTTGGAGGGAAATCCCAAGTTTTTGTGGAAAGTAGAAAGAACAAACCTGCACCAAGGTTTTCTCTCATATGTAATTATGTGCACAAGATCATTCAATATTTACAATTAAGGTGCACGATATTCTATTTTTCTTCTCTTGGTGTTGTAGATGTTACAAAATGGTCATAAAAATGTTACACTTCTTTGGGAAAATTATGACCCACTCATTACAAGGATTTCACAATATTTGGCAGAGAAATTAAGATTAATCATGGAGCCAACCTTAGCGAGTAGACTTGAATGGGATCACCAAACTAGGGAGTTGATTAATATGAAAAATATTATTCATTATATTGCAATCCAGTTTCATAAATATAAATTATAGCTCCATCATATAAGACCCAATAAACTATAATACTAAAAGGAATGATAAATAGATCGTTCCAAGCCACAAAGAACTCAGATGCTAATAAAACATCACACTCAATAAGCCAAAAGTAATTCACCAGAATAACTTTACAAAAAGTTTTGTGAACAAATGAACACCAATATCATATATTATTATGGAACTCTATAGAGTACAATGAGAAGGGGTCTTGCTTATATAGGCAAGGAACATAAATCTAATAAGTAATCAAGGCCATAAATCAAGGAAATAACTAGACAACAAAGAGGTAGTCAAGACCATAGATCTAGGAAAGAACTAGTCATCAAAGAACTAGTCAAGGCCATAGATCAAGGAAATAACTATACCTAACAACTAGATAATATCTTCCTAATATCTAAATAAGATAAAATAAATATCCACACATAAGTGGGTGAGGATAAATAAAAGAGAAGGTAAATAAAGTACCTAGGTGAACATGAGCTAAGGTAAACAACCTACTCTAACAACCCCTTAAGTGAAGCTAGGGGCCCAAAATAAAAGTGGAATATCCATATTATAAGTCCTAACAATAAGACATGATCATATACTCATGTACAATATATCCATGAAGAAATCTCGAACCAAAAGTAGGAAAGAATCATGTTAGAAGGAAAGAGAAATAAGATGAATAAGGAAGATGTTCTCACGAACACCCCCTAAGAACAACTTCCAAAACCCCAAGCATGCCATGCAACTCAAGGTAGCGAGGTGATGAAAAAGGATTCGTAAAGATGTCAAAAACTTGTTGCTGAGTCGGAATGTACTCCAAGGCAAATAACTCCATCCTAAATTTGCTGATGAATGAAGTGTATGTGAATCTCAATATGCTTGGTTCTCTGGTGCTCGACAACGTTGTGAGAAATTTAAATTTCACTTTGGTTGTCACACCAAAGTACATTAGGTGAATCCTGTGGGAATCCAAACTTTGTCAATAACTTTCTAAACTAAAAAATCTATTGACTTACTATAATTGCTACCCTATAATCTTCCAATGAAGATGAAATTACAAGAGCCTATTACTTTTTGCATGCCCAAGAAATGGAAGAAGAACTAAGAAAAAAAGGTAACAAGAATTGGAACACCTGTCATCAATAGAACCTGCCCAATCTAAATCCGTATATCCAACCAACTAAGTGTAGTCCGAAGTGGGAAGTGCCTTGTAAATAACAAAAAATCCTTTTAGCACCATGTCAGTGACTATTATGAGGAGAATTTGCAAATTGAGATACAATCCCTACTATAAATGAAATATCAGGGTGAGTATGGGTCAAGTACATGAGACTTCCAACCAACTACCTATACAAGATAGGATCAAAAAGTGGAGTGGTACATGTGGAAGTAAGAGTAACCCTAGACTGGAAAGGAGATGGACTTGGCTTGCAATCAACCATATAATATTTTTAAATGAGATCATGGGTGTACTTTTGTAGACTCAAATGAATCCTTGAATTTGTCTGAGAAATCTGCAAACTAAGAAAATAATGCAATAACCCCAGATCTGTCATGTCAAAATGTGTGGAAAGAGCCCTCTAAATAGTTTGAATGTGGGAAGAAGAGTTGTCAGTAAGTAGCATATAATCAACATACAAGACAAGTATCATAATATTATTGTCAACATGTTGAAGATATATTATAGGATTAGAGTGACAATGAAAAAACTAGGAGATAAAATAAAAGAATCCATCTTCCCATACCAAGCCCGAGGGACCTGTTTGAGACCGTAGAGAGATATTCTGAGTCTATAAACAAGAGAAGAGTCGTGAAAAAATCTAGTAGGTTGCTATATGTATATTTCCTCTTGTAAATCTTCATGTAAGAAGGCACTCTTCATGTACATCTAGTATACAAGCCACCCATGTGATGTAATAATAACAAGTACAAGGTCTTCGGAATCCATCTTGGTAACGGGTGCAAAATTCTTAGATTAATAAATACCTTCAACTTGTGAAAAAATATTTGCAACAAGATGAGTCCTACACTTTTCAATAGACCCATCAACTACGTATTTAGTTTCGGTATACCCACTTACACCTAACCATATTTCTTCCTTTAGGAAGAGATACCAAATCCCAAGTATTATTCTTCATCAAATAAGAATACTCAACTTTCATCACATCATCCCACTCTTGTATCCCATGATCCTATGAAAAATACTGGGGATCCTCAGAAACTACCTGACACAAAATTCTAGAACCTGTAGAATGTGCATGATGATGCCTAGTGGGTGGAATATCATGTATGAAAGGTGTTGCCTTAACAAACTGTGGTATGAGCCCACTTAGGCATAATGACAACATCAAGTGGGAATATGATCCTCATCGACATCTATAACCTCCTCATAAACCTCATCAAATAAGGGATCATCAAGATGACATAAAGAAGAACAAGTAGGCATGGAAGAAGATGAAGAATCATGAGGAGAGAAGTTCTCATCAAGCTGAACATGTGCTCGAAAAATAACCTCATGAGTATCATGATCTGAAATTCGATAAGCTCTCATGTCCTCACAATACCCTACAAATATCAAGGGTTTTCCCTTCTTATTCAAGGATTTCATTTTCTTATTTGGCATAAAGGCCCAAGAATGGCTCTTAAAGACTCGGAAAAATGAGACATCGGGCTTAATTTTGGACCAAGATTCCATGGAGTCAAATTCTCAAGTGCTCTGTGTGGTGTGTGATTCTAAATTTAATTAGGAAAATTAATTACTTCTGCCCAATATACAAGAGGTAAATATCTAGAATGCATCATGTAGTTAGCCATTTCCTTCCAAGTTTAGTTCTTCCTTTCTGCGAAGATGTTTTGTTGTGGAGTATGAGGAACAAAAATGCTCGTGAATAATGCCCCGAGTTTCTAAAAAATCAGAAAAATCTTTGTTGAAGTACTCCCCCATTGTTAGTATGAAGGTTCTTTATACAAATAGAATATTGTTTCTCGACCAAAACCTTAAAGACTTTGAAGTGTGAAAAAACATCACTTTTTACTTCATAAAATAAACCCAAGTACACCTTGAGAAATTATCAATAAAGGTAAGTGCATACTTAGCTCCATTGAAAGAGGAGGTAGGAAAAACCATCAATTCACTATGCACAAGCTCAAGTGGTGAAGAAGTTCTCTGGAAAAAATTATTAAGGAATGGATCTTGGTGTTATTTCTATAATGCACAGTCAAGGAAAACTCCCTCAAGACAAGAAACTATAGAAATACCATCAACCATACCATGAGTGCTCAACTCCTTCAAATATATGTAATTGAGATGTCTAAATCTCTTTTACCAAAGCTTACTCTCTAAATATGCATGAGAGACCAAGCCTGTCCCTTTGGAGGAAGCGTCATCAAAACCCTGATACATAATAGCTTGAGCAACAAGTGAATGAGGCTCTAACAAGGTTTGTACTTTTGCCCCTTGTGGTGTAAAATTCATTGTTTTTCCTTGACTAGAATGACAAATTTGATATACAGAAAGAAAATTTGTAGTGATGTTAAGAACATACAGTGTATCTTGGATACTACCACCATCAAGGTGTATGTCACATTTTCCCTTAACAAGAAATAAAGGACAAATCTGCAACCTCAAATTTTGAAGTAGAACTCAAACTTAGAGATAAAAAAGACTCCTTGGAAGAAGTCATGTGATGAGAATCACCAAAATCTATAACCCAACTATCTACAATTGTTGAATGAGATCTCCTGACAACATTAAGTGATTTTCCATGCCCATTGGAAGGAGGTGGAGTGGAGATAGATATTTTGTGTTTCTTGACTACATCCTCTAAGGCTTTCATTCACTTGTAACACCTATGTTTTTCATGACCACTACCTCCATAAAAAGAGCATGAAATTCTAGACTTATTCTTGGATTTAGAAGACTCTTTGGGTTTAGAGTTGTTTTCTTTGGGTTTAGGATCACTTTGAGATGGAGAAGAGGAAAATTTGGATTTACCTTTTGGTTTTCCCTTTCCCTTAAGATTAGATGCTACTAATTCCTTTTGAGAGGTGGAAGACTCAAGGTTAGACATTTTAGATTCTTCCTTGTAAGTCTTTCACAAAATATTTCTAAGGTAGGCATTTGGAATGTGTCACCTAATGCATCCATGCTAGAGAAAAAGGTATAAGCAAATATTTGGAATGGACCTCTCAACTTGGATAGAATTATGTAAACACACTCTTCATATTTCTTATCTCTTCCACTCCCCTTCAATTGTGTCAACAAGTGCTTGAACTTAGTAAGATAGTCTATAATTGATGGAAAATCTTTAGGACTAAGAGAGGTGATCTCAATTTCAAGTTACATGGATCTCATGTGATCCACCTTACTAAATAAGCCCTCCAATTTATCCCATATTTTGAAAGGAGAGTCACATTTTTCCAAATGAAACAAAATACTATCACTTACATAATTTCCTATCAAACCCATACACTCATCAAATTTGCATCGGTACTGAAATTTTTTATATACTATAGTGAACACTAGTTTTTCTCCAAAAGTTAAATCTCATAATCCTTTACATTTACTGATTGTTTCCATTCTTGGTTTCCATGTGTAGTAATTATGTGTTGTTAATGGCTCAAGTTGATCTAATGCAAAATTAAGATAAATACGCCATTCTCAAAATCACCAAAAGAGAAAAAATGCAAGAATCAAGGAATGCAAAAAGACCCCCCATATTTGGCACTTTATAATTGAGTGTGTGTTACAATATGGGAATTTACAATTTTAGCGTGTTTCTCAAAATATAAAAGTTCCAGTAGAAAAAACATGAAAAATAAACACTTTTAAACAAATGAGGCTCAAATCCGAGTTACCAATCAAAAGTATACAAGCTTTTCACTTTGTTGCTTTGATGGGGTTGTTCTTTATGAATATAATATGCCCTCTATTTTGCCTTCACCCCACAAATTAAAACTAAGGGGTATTTACTTAAGAACCTACTAGTAGAAATCATAAGTTTAATACCTTCTATAATTATACCATATGACTAATTTCTACGACCTAAAAAACCTAAAAAAAATCACGAATGAATGTTTACATCATCTCTTTCTCTAATACAATAAGAGGAATGATAAACATATCGTTCCATGCCATAAAGAACTTATATGATAATAAAATATCACACTCAATAAGTCAAAATAAATTTACAAAAATCTTTGTGAATAAATGAACAACAATATTATATATTATTATGGAACTCTATGCAATATAATGAGAAGGGGACGTGCTTATATAGGTAAGGAAGATCAATCTAACAACTATTCAAGGCCATAGATCAAGCCATAGATCAAGGAAAGAACTAGACAATAAATAACTAGTCAAGACCATAGATCTAGGAAAGAACTAGACAACAAAGAACTAGTCAAGACCATACATCAAGGAAATAACTATACCTAACAACTAGATAATATCATCCTAATATCTAAATAAGATAAATGAAATATCCACAAATAAGTGGGTGAGAATAAATAAAATATAAGGTAAATAAAGTACCTTGGTGAACATGAGCTAAGGTAAACAACCTACTCTAACAAATACTAGGTTGTTCTAGCCATTGATGATTCTCGAGACATGTTTGAAAGTCATTTTCGATATATGGTACTAGGATCTCTCATTACTATATGCAAGGCAATGTATCAATTAGAAGTGGCATCATTGGTAGTTGCTAGTTTTGAAGAGAAAAGTAATGTTTGGTTGTTTCATGATTTTGACCAGCCCTTCTCGAGAAAAATGAGTCTCCAGATGATTTCAAAATTTTCCTTCAAACAAGATAATGCTATAATAGATGAACCTAATATTGACCTCCTCACATCCTTGACCTGCATGTTGTCCCATATTGTAATGAATTCATGTGCACCTTCCCTGCCAGTTTGAAATTCAACACTTTGTGTTGACAATTACAGGTGGTCATTTCCATGATAAGGAGTGTTTGATTTGGATGCTATAAGTGGTAAACAACTACAATCGTTCGTATTCTTGGATAATGAATAGAAATCAATAATGAATGTGCAACCTGTATCATTTTAAGAAGAAGTACCTACATTCTCTAAGTACTTGGATTCATTTCCTTTCCCATATTACATCATCTTGAAGAACATAAAGGGACATATACTGATAAGAGATAAAATTGTGAGTGGTATTTATGATGTCCATTGGAAAGATGGATTTGAAAAATTAAATAGATACCACATAATACAATCTAAAAGGAAGTAACGGGTTTCTTTATCTAGTGATTCTTATATTCAACAGGGAAAATAGACAGTGATGTCATAGCTAAAAGAAAGGAGAATTATCCTAGGAAAGGTAATACAAAAAATCATGAATTCACCAAGGCAAAGAAATGTTAAGCATGGAGAAAAACATGGTTATGCATAATGGATGTAGATAAAAGTAGTTGACATATGTATTGAAAACTAAATAAGAAGGATTACCGATATGTTCAAGCTACAGAAGTGAATGATCTTAGATAATCACAAACTAAACAAGTGTTTATTGTGCATATGAAGAAAGTAACCAAATTGAGTCTTTAGTTCCTTCATCAACTTGGGAATTGTGAAATGTACATTAGTACTTTATTGTCCTTGGGGTTGATGAGTTCATTTCTCATACGATCGAGATAAGTGGACTCTTGGCCAAATGGATATGACATTGATCATAGGTGTCATGTTGCTGATCTAGGTGTCGTTTTGGTGTCCAGGTGTATGTTCGAGTCACTATAACAGGGTCCACATGTACACACTTGATTATTGTAATAAATACTTTTAATTAAGCCACTTATGTGTTAAAATTGTGTTATTTTAATAAAGTGAATTTAATTTATTAAAATAAAGTTATAAAATTATAATGTGACCTAATTATGCCTTAAATTAATGTCATGTAAACCCTAACTACCTTAGAACCAACTTGTGGGTTATAAAATGAAATTGGAGCTCATTTGTAAAGGGTTTGGGAGGTTGGAGGAACGTTGAGTCCTATGGTCTCAAGGCAGGAAAATTTATAAAAATTTGTGTTTAGATGCTTTCCATGGAGATTGATCATTGTGAAGACTTTGTTAGAGAGAATACAATAAGGAAACTTTGTGTTCCTTTTCAAGAAGAAACACAAATATGCTTATAGAACTCCGTGTCTTGAATTTCTTGGTAGTTATGTTTGTTCTTATGTCAAATGGAATTTTTCATTTCTTTCCTTTCCATGCAAAGTATTAACATTCAATCTCTTTACTTTTATGGTGTACTTTCTAGCATGTAGGAATGGGATATATGTTTTCTTGTTCTTGGATGTTCCCTCTCTCCATTATTTCACTCTCTTTCCTTTCCTCTCTCTTCTATTCCTCACCCACTTTCCTTTATTTCTCCTTTTAGGTGCTTTTTGGGTTAAAGTAATCAAAACTCCACAAATCCATCATACGAGGGAGATTCCCCTCTCAAATGCAGAGGTAATATCTTCTTCTCAATAGATGATCTCTCTAATGTTGTAATGTTTATGTCAAACAATGCAGGCGAGCCCGTGAAGAGACCGAATAAACAAAAATGATATAAAATCTTGCCAACATGACATTAATGGAAAATCAGCCACGATAAAAAGGAGAGCCCCATAAAATTTTGACCAAATATTAAATGGGTGGGAAGGGTTTTATGTTTAATGCATGGCCCTATGCCCCCTAAGGCATTTTCAAAGGTGAGAGAAGGTGGAATTAATGCATGCAACTTCCTGACAAGTGGTGGATTGATCTCAAGCCAGATTGGAGAATTCATTCATTAGTAAAATCTTGGGAACATGACCAAATATTAGCTTACTGAGAGAGAGGGTGATGGGAAAATAGAATCCCAAAGGCCAACTAGAAATTTCTTCTCTGCCCCAAGGTTTTTTCTTAATCTCTTTTTTCATTAAGGATGACTGTATCAACAATATGGTATGACACCCATGGTTTTTGGGGAAATATAGGCTACGATTGATTAAATGGAAGCCATGTTTTATTTTGGCCCTAAAGATTTTCACTAAATTCTCAACTTTGGTAAGATTCATAAGCCTTCCCTTAGAGTTTTGGGAAGTGAAAGTCTTTATAGGAATTTCTAAATATTTTGGATAGATAATAACTTTTGACTCGATAACCAAAAGTAAGAATAGATTTATCTATGTTTGGTTATGTGTGAGTGTCCCTCTCAAAAATGAGCTTCTATACACAATAAAGCTTTATTCCAAGTACCAGATCTAAACACGACAAATTGAATATAAAAGAAACCCTATGGTTTGTGTAGATAACAAGAAAATGGGCCACGAGGTAAACACCAATCTCTCAAATAAAAAAAAATTAGAAATGGAGAAAGGAGGAGTATTCACTTCCTCGTATTAATGACTAAAGTAAAATGGAAATGGAAGATAAAACAAAGAGTTCCTCCCAAACAAAGAAGGGGGAAGAAAATAGTAAGGCATGAACAAAACTAGTTTCAGATCACAAAGAAGATCTATATTAAGGCTACAACATTGGATGGAAAAGAAGGAAGGCATCCTAAAGCTAGTTTTATGCCTCAAAAAGAGGTGTTAGGGACAATGAAATATCAAATGAGAATATAGAAGAAGGAATGATATGAGATAAAAATAAGGAAGAGAGAGAAGAGGTTGAAGGGTATAAAAGTGGGAGAGACAAATATGCATATAAACCCTATATCTCTAGAGAAGCTTGATTAGTTTAAGAGGGATGGCTAAAAATACATAACATAACAAAGAAAAATTGGCTCCCTACATTATGAAGTTGTTTAGCGACTCAGGGATGGGGGACGATGAGGTGTTGGATGTGGAGATGAATGGTGCAAGTGTAGAAGATATTCAAGAGGGGTGGTATTAAGTCAAGGCCAATATTCAGTTTATTAGGTTGAAGAGATTAAGAATGCCCCCCTTGGAATCAAACTAAAACACAACCTCAAGAATTCATTTTGGTCTTTATTGGAAGTGGAGAGTGAAAATTATGGGTTCTAGCCTCTTGGGAGGGAACCAAGTTTAAGGAGTATGAATGTAAGATGTTAAAAGGTATTGAGGTAGAACTTCCCCTTGAAGATCCAACGGTTGACGAAGTCTCGTGAGAAGGATGGAATGTTGTGTCACAAAAAAATAAAGCTAAGAAGGCGCTGAGTCTGGATCAATTACATGTTAGAATAATAAGGAGTGCCAAATTGAAGGAGATCATTAGATCCAAAAGTATTAGGTGATTACAGTCATCTTAGTTTTCTTGTATTACTTGTTCTTGGTTTTGTATGGTATTTTTGTAAGATAGGCAGTCCTTTGTCGAGCTTTTGTTGTTTGTTTATTGTTGGTTCATGGCTTAAGTTGGTGTTGTCCGATTACTTCTTGATGTCTTGTGTTTGGAGTCTCTTGTCATATTTTCAAATCTTCTCTCGGAGTTTGTTCAAGGGAGGGGCCTTTCAAAACCACTCCATTACCAATAATTAAAAAAAAAAAACTTACCTTTTTTTCCAAATGTTTCATTATAATGTTATACTACTTTCTTTTGCTTTCATATTTAAGTTATTTGTTAAAGTTTTGTTTTCCAAAAAATCGTAACTTTGTTTATAAAAAACAAAAATATATTCTACAAATGTCTTTTTAGTGTAACATGACTCATTTATATGTCAAATCAATCCCACAAATCAACTTTACATCCACACAAATAACCTCCAAAACAAAAGGGAAATCATTTTTCATCATATATTCAATTTATTTGTTAAAGAAATTGTAATATTATCACTGACGTGTATAAATAAAAATGTAAAAAAAACGAAATAAAATAATACTTAAAAAATACAATATTTGATAATTATTCTATTTTAAATATTTTGATTTCATTTTAACTCATGTTTATTTTATTTGTTAAAAGATTTTGTAACTTTATTTTTCTATCAATAAATCATAACTTTATGTATAAAAAACAAAATTATATTCTACAAATGTCTTTTAAACATAACAAATTTCATTTATGTCATATCAATCTCATATATCAACTTTACATCCACATAAATAACCTCCTAAACAAGAGGGAAATCAACTTCCATCATATATTAAATTTATTTGTTAAAGAAATTGTAATATCAACATTGACCTAGTGCGACTTATGTGTACTACACATCAAGATATTACGAATTAAAAATATAATATTTAATTATAATTTATTTTTAATATTATATATAGTTTTCCAATTCACAAAGTCAATAAAAATAAATTCTATAGCAAAATTCTTTTATAGCAACTTCTCACCAACAATTAATTAATTAATTTATGATACACCTACTTCCCACCTTATTCCTCTATCTAGAATTTTCCTCTTTCATTTTTCTAAATATTTGATTACGAAATGAATGACCACGCAATATTCTAAAGTTGGGATCTTCCACGGGACCCATTAATTTTTGACATTTCTCCAAATATCGTGTTTTTCTTTAATCCATTACGCTAATAATCCAACAAATCAACTCCCCCGTCGTTGTCCTTTTGATTGGTTGTCTTAATAAGTCAATTAAGGTTTGGTGTAGACCAACACTTCATCCATTAAAAAAGATGAAATGAATGATTATGTTCCTACCTATCATTTATCCAAATTTCGTTGTCCTCATGGGCCCATAATGCTTTTTTTGGACCTATGATTTTTCATATGTAGTCCTACATTCTCTATACCACAAAAGTCATCATTATTATTTAATTTTTAAAAAGTCATCACTATTATTTGATTTAAAAAATAAATGCTTTTTATTGGAGTTATGAATGAGAGACATATAAGGAGTGTTCCAGAATAACATTATTATTATTTTCGATTTTGGAATCTTTACTAATAATGACATATATTCGCCTCCTAAGATAGGATACATTTATGGTTTTACACTAAAGATGCAAATAGATAATCATGATACATAAATCAAATTTAAGTAATTATTTTAAGATCAAAGTAATAATAAAAAGAATGAGGTTTATGTTTATGTTTATTTTTGAAGTGATGGGAAGATGATTGGAAGATAATTGTGAGATTGGACTATGTAAATTTGAATTTTTTTGGCATATAGAGAGAACCCAAAAAAATTATAATGAATGGAGGACCTTCTTCAAACTATCAAGTTCCATTCTCAAGACTATGAAGTTTCATTCTAAACGAAGTGCTTAGAATTTAGATTTTATTTGACACCTGCGTTCCCCTATATTTGCTTTTCGAAACCCTCATTCACTAATCTAGAAAATTCTTTAATCACCCAAAAATCAATCTTCTTTATCCTCACCTTAACAGAGCTTCCAACAACAGACTTGCAAAAAAGATGGGTTTACTTTGGGGATATTTGTTTCACTCAACTGATTCTTATTAGATACCTTTTTTTGATGCAATATAAAAAGCAACACACCAAATATATGCAACAATTCATTATTGAGGAAAAACACTAAAATATAATATTCCCATAAATCCACCTGAATATGAAAGAAAGCCTATAGTTTGTGCATATAACCAAAAATAAGAATAGATAGAACTATGTTTGGTTATGTGTGAGTGTCCCTCTCAAAAAGGAGCTTCTATGAACAATAAGGCTCTATTCCAAGTACGGGATCTAGACACAAAAAATTGAATATGAAAGAAAGCCTATGGTTTGTGCAAATAACAAGAAAATGGGCCACAAGGTAAACGCCAATCTCTCAAATAGAAAAAAAAATTAGAAATGGAGAAAGGAGGAGGATTCACTTCCTCGTATTAATGACTAAAGTAAAATGGAAATGGAAGATAAAACAAAGAGTTCCTCCCAAACAAAGAAGGGGGATGAAAATAGTAAGGCATGAATAATACTAGTTTCATATTACAAAGAAGATCTATATTAAGGCTATAACATTGGATGGAAAAGAAGGAAGGCATCCCAAAGCTAGTTTTATGCCTCAAAAAGAGGTGTTAGGGACAATGAAACTGTCAAATTAGAATATAGAAGAAGGAATGATACAAGATAACAATAAGGAAGAGAGAGAAGAAGTTGACGGGTATAAAAGTGGGAGAGACAAATATGTTGTTAGTGTGCATACTTGCCTCGTTGTCTTGCAACATCGTCCACATCACGTGGCAAGTCATCTCACTTAGGTGAGGTCATAGGTCTTAGGTGTCTTGGAGGTATGACAAATTCCATCATACACATCAGTGTACGTCATACAGGAGTTACTTTCCATTTTAGGAATGTAACTCCTCTTTTCCACTTGTGGAGGTATGATTGTCATGCATTGGGAGTTACAAAACACTCCTATTTGTACCCCTTTTTTCAGATCTATGAGAATGATCAAGACCTTTTCTTTGCATGCACATTTCATGGTTGAATGCTTGCTTCCTCATGGAACTTCCTCACACTGTCATTCGAGTGCAACTCGGTTGATGTGCGTGTTATCCTGCATGATCCTCATTCTCACTTTATCTGTCATAGTATCAAAGCACGTTGTTGGGATACAAGGTACTCTCTGTTTTCCGTTGCCTACTACTCTTAGTTTCGCGTTCTTACTGGTTTCACATGCATGCTTCGTAATCATTATTCCATTCGTGTGTTGTTTGCATTGATTTGGTTTTATTTGGGTTCACATCTTATTCGGAGTTTGTTGGTTGTGCTTGGAATTTTTTTTCTGGGGTTTACAGGTTTGAAGGCTCTGCATGCATGTTCTAGAGTTCATTACAGGTTTAGTGTGCAAGATTTAAAGTTTAAGTGCAGTTTTTGGGGTGTTTGAAGGTTGTTTTAGGGTCCAACTCAGCTCCAGCGCACCGAGCTAGGAACCGAGTTCTCCCAGCTCACCCTCTTTCCCTTTGGAGCTCACCTTCCTTTTCTGTTGCCTCTTTGTTTGACCCATTCGCTTGGGTTGCTCCCACTTTGCATTGTTCTCAGAGCTTGCATTGGCTTTGGTGCCTAGCTCGTGTGTTTTTTACCTTGAATTGTGCCTTGGTTCTGTATGCTCCTACATATGTTGGAGTTTTCCCATCCCCTCTCCTTGCATCACATTTGGCTCCTCCGCCCTAGTTGCTTCCGCCCAACTCGTTATGGATCCTGCTTTCCAGTCCATTGCTCGTGTTATGCGTGCATAACCTTGCTCAACGAGATTTGTCATTTCCCTTTGGCTCTGTATATTACTCTCATTGTGTCTTACTTCTTTCTGGCTCCATTACTTGACTATTGCTCCTGGTTCGGCTCTATTGCTTACTTTACTCCTAGTTTTCTTGGTTCCACCCTGACCTCCACTTTCTCTTCCTACTGTCGTCACTTATGTCATTCACTTTCCATTGGAGATCTTTGCACACCCTACCTCTTGGTCTCTTTTTCCTTAGCTGATGCTGGGGGATATTTGTCACATATGTCGACAATTTTTTGACCCCTTCGTCGCCACGTGGAGGCTTGCAGTGTGTTCACAATTGCTTGATGGTTACTTTGCTGCATTCCACATGTTTACATTGCCATCCGTCATACCCACATGTAGCCTAACTTCCATCTCACACTCAAACTTGGCTTAACTCGACATTTCCAGCTCCACTCGGACGTTATGGGCTCATTCCCCCTTCCGACTCGTGTGTTGCCCTAACTCGACGACCCAATCTCCCTGCATCTTGTCACACTCACCAAAGCTCACAATCCTCACCCTTGGTGTTCAAAAAAACCAACTCACCTCCCTAGACTTCCTTCTCACCAGCTCGCCAGCCAGCTCGCTGAGTTGAGTTGGCTCACCCTTGAGCCTAGGTACCCCTATCCCCTCTTTTGATTTTTTATATTAGTTTTCCCTTTTTTATCTAGTTTTTCTAATTAGATTACATGTAATTAAGGGAAAATTAATTAAAATTTCTATCCTTAATGGGGGTATCCTTTTTTTGGGCTTTATTATAAGGTTATTGGGCTTTTCCAGGTCTTTTTTTGGCTCGTCATCATTGTAGTGCTCTTCTTCACTTGCGGGCTAGTAAGCGTGTCCACCATAGCCTTGCAACAAGAGAGCCCCTTTTTGCGATGTGAGACGCTTTCTCTCACAATGAACACTATTTTGTCCCCTTGTTCCTTACTTCGCCCTTTTGTGCTTGTTTACGTGTTGTTCCTCTGCTTCCGACTAAGACTTATTGTGGCCTCCACTCTTGCACGATTCATCGCCTACTGCAAGGTGAGTGGTCAATTATCCCATGTCACACAAACACACCTTATTATAACTAACACACTACTTATAAAGTGTTGTAAATAAGGGGGTTATTATTGTTCGTGGGTGTGGTATTGCATGCAGATGCATTCTTGGTTGAGTCCAACATCTTTCAACCTTGTGTGTATTCTTACACCATACTTTTCTTACATTCAGACGCATTATCGGCTGAGTGGATGTCACATTGGAGATTACTTTTCCATTTTTGACTCCTATGCACTTCATTTCTCTCTTTGGATGCACCATACAGGATGCTCTTTCTTCTTGAGTAGGATTGTTTCTAATCTATCCGCTTCATTCTTGGTAGAGAGAATTACAAATCATGGCTTACTTCTATAGAATGTTACTTTACTTATGAGGGCTTTTATCCCTTTATGTATGGGCAAGTTCTTACACCCATTCATCCTTATCGTCTTGAAGACTCCATTGACACACATGACCATGTGTTTTGGTAACTTGATGTTACATGTCTCTAGACCTCTCCGCCATCATGTGGTGCACAAAAGAGTGTCCTCACAATGTTTGTAGCATATTTCAGTCCTTATTCGCAGACCCTTTAGAGATTACCACTATTTCTTCTTCTACTGATACGATTGTCTCCTCTTCTTATTCATGTGATGATAGTTCTTCTCATATACAATCACTTGTTTCTATCCCTGATGACGAGGATTGTTCTTCTAGTTTTGATGATGAGAGTACTACTGAGGACTCCTCTCCTCCTTCTCTCGGCCACCTTCTAGAGAATGTTGACACTCCTCCCTTCCCATCAGACATCAGGAATTCTTATTCCCAGCCTCATACCATCATTGCATCTGCCTCCTTTCCACTTCCATTGTGTGAGGCCCTTTCCACTCCTCCTCCTTCATGCATTGATGATTCATACATGTCAGACATCACTCTTCTATTTTTTAAGCCACCCTTTTGGGATGAGTATCTGCCAGACCTTAGTCATCTCTTCACAGTGCCTACTTGTGATGTAGTACAGGGAGTTTCTCATCCTTCTACAGGTGTTTCAGAGGATTCCTTTCATCTCCTTTGTTGGGAGTGCCCCTTCTAGGACTCTTATCACTTCCACTTATTCAGAGACCATCATTGATCCACCTCTTCTTGTGGATCATTTTTCTACTGTTGTGGGGGTTGTTGCCTTGCCTTCACTTCACTTCACTTAACCATTCCTTCGGCGGATGTTCCTCTTTTACACTCTAATAGTTATACATTTATGGCATTATCTTCAGTTCCTTTGCACTCATTTGTTATACCTATGTCACATTTAAGTGGACCGGATTCAAAGTTCTTCGTACTGCTGCCTTTGGCTTCCTTCGCAGAGTGGCCAAATTTCCAATACTCCAATTATGTCCTTCCCAAGGGCAGGAACATTGTTGGATGCGGGTGGATCTTCGTTAGTCTACAGGATGAGGACCATGTCATCAAAACTCTTCTTGGAGACTTCCTAGAGTTATAGATTTTAGATCCGGTTATGGCTTCACATCTTCATCGGATTTTCTTGTCTCCTTCCTCTCTTCTCTTTTTCTTCTTCCAAAGAGATTATAATTTGTACATGGGTACCTTATCAAGCACTTAGTTGTCGGGACCCATTTGACGCATCTTTCTTATGTTGTTAGGGGAGTCTTCCATCTCTTGTAAGTGGACGATTTTTTCCATTGGGTTTTCCTATACTACTTGAGATCCGTGTTGTGCTTGGGTACCTCATCTGGCGTAGTTGTCGGGACCCATTTATTGTTTATGACTTGCTGACTCATCCTAAGTTATGATGAAGGGGGGTTGTTAGTGTGTGTACTTGCCTTGTCATCGTGTGACATTTTTCCACATCATGTGGTGAGTCATCTCACTTAGGTGAGGTCATAGGTCTTAGGTGTCTTAGGGGGTATGACAAATTCTGTCATACGCGTCAGTGTGCATCAGTACGTCATACAGGAGTTACTTTCCATTTCCAAAATGTAACTCCTCTTCTCCAAGTGTGGAGGTATGATTGTCATGCATTGGGAGTTACACAACACTCCTATTTGTACCCCTTTTTTTGATCTATGAGAATGAGCTAGACCCTTTTCTTTGCATGCAAATTTCATGGTTGAATGCTTTCTTCCTCATGGGACTTCATCACACTGTCATTCGAGTGCAACTCAGTTGATGTGCGCGTTGTCCCGCATGATCCTCATGCTCACTTTCTCCGTCACATGCATGTAAGCCCTCTATCTCTAGAGAAGCTTGATCAATTTGGGAGGGATGGCTAAAAATATAGAGCATAATGAAGAATAATTGTCTCCCTACATTTGGAAGTTGTTTAATGACTCAGGGATGGGGGAGGATGAGGTGTTGGAGGTGGAGATGAATGGTACAAGTGTATAAGATATTTAAGAGGGGTGGTATTAAGTCAAGACCAATATTCGGTTCATTAGGTTGAAGAGATTAAGAATGTACCCCTTGGAATCAATCTGAAACACAACCTCAAGAATTCATTATGGTCTCTATTGGAAATGGAGAGTGAAAATGATGGGTTTTGGCCTCTTGGGAGGGAGCCAAGTTTAACGGTGGTATGAATGTAAGATGTTGGAAGGTGCTGAGGTAGAACTTCCCCTTGAAGATCCAACAGTTGACGAATCCTCATGAGAAGGATGGAATGTTGTGTCACACAAAAAAGACAAAGCTAAGAAGGGGTTGAGTCTGGATCAATCATATGTTAAAATAACAAGGAGTACAAAATTGAAGGAGATCATTAGATCCAAAATTATTAGGTGATTACAGTTATTTTAGTTTTCTTGTATTACTTTTTCTTGGTTTTGTATGGTATTTTTTAAAGATAGTCAGTCCTCTATCGAGCTGTTGTTGTTTGTTTGTTGTTGGTTCATGGCTTAGGTTGGTGTTGTCCGATACCTTAGATTGATGTCTTGTGTTTGGACTCTATTGTCATAATTTCAACTCTTCTTTAGGAGTTTGTTCAAGGGAGGGGCCCTTTCAAAACCACTCCATTACCAATAATAATAAAAAATAATTACCTTTTTTCCAAATGTTTCATTATAATGTTATACTACTTTCTTTTGCTTTCATATTTAATTTGACAAAGATTTTTTAAATTTTTTTTCCAAAAAATCGTAACTTTATTTATAAAAAACAAAATTATATTCTACAAATGTCTCTTTACCATAGCATGATTCTTTTATATGTGAAATCACTCCTACATATCAACTTTACATCCACACAAATAACCCGCGAAACAAGAGGGAAATCAATTTTCATCATATATTCAATTTATTGGTTAAAGAAATTGTAATATTATCGTTGACAGGTGTACAAATAAAATGTCAAAAAAATGAAATAAAATAATACTTTAAAATACAATATTTGATAATTAATCTATTTTAAATATTTTGATTTCATTTTAAATCTTTATTTTAACTCATTTAATTTATTTGTTAAAGATTTTCTAAATTTATTTTTCCGCCAAAAAATCATAATTTATTTATAAAAGCCAAAATAATATTCTACAGATCGTTTTAACAAAACATAATTCATTTATATGTCAAATCAATCCCACATATCAACTTTACATCCACACAAATAACCTCCGAAACAAGAAGGAAATCATAAATAAAATATGAAAAAAATAAAATAATAAAATAATACTTAAAAATACAATATTTAATAATTAATCTATTTCAAATATTTCGATTTCATTTTAAATCTTTATTTTAACTCATATTTAATTTATTTGTTAAACAAAAATCAATATATTTTTCTACCAAAAAATCATAATTTATTTATAAAAGCCAAAATTATATCCTACATGTCTTTTGAACAAAACATAATTCATTTATATGTCAAATCAATCTCACATATCAACTTTACATCCAGATAGTAGCCTCAAAACAAGAGAGAAATCAATTTTTAGCATATATTCAATTTATTTGTTAAAGAAATTGTAATATTATATTGACATACATAAATAAAATATCAAAAAAATTAAAATAAAATAATATTAACAAATACACAATATTTAATTATCATTTATAAAAAATAAAATAATATATATATAGTTTTCCAATTTACAAATGCATTTAAAAAAATTCCATAACAAAATTCTTTATAACAAATGGTGCAACTTCTCACCAATAATTAATTAAATAATTTATGATCAAGTAGATCATGCAACTACTTTCCACCTAAGTATTTCTCTATCCATAAATTTTCACTAGATTTTTGTAAAGATTTGATTAATAATCCAACAAACCACCCCCGTCGTTGTTATTTTGATTGGATGTCCACATAAGTCAATTAAATGTTTAACACTTCAGAGATGAAATGAATGATTATGTTCCTATCATTTATCCAAATTTCGCTGTCTTCATGGGTCCATAATGTTTTTTTTGGACCAATGATTTTTCATATGTAGTACATTCTCTCTACCACAAAAGTCGTCATTATTATTTAATGAAAAAGTCATCACTATTATTTCATTAAAAAATAAATGCTTTTTATTGGAGTTATGGATTTAGTAATTTTTTCGAAATCTTTACTAATAATGGCATATATTTGCCTCCACTACAGATAAAGATAGGTACATTTATGGTTTTACACTAAAGATGCAAATAAATAATCATGCTATATAAATCAAATTTGAGTAATTATTTTAAGATCTAATTAATAACAAGGACAACAATGCGTGTAAGTATTGTCGTAGTTGAAAAAAAGGGGTGTCATGTGGCAATATTCTGGGCTCTCCAAGGTAAAGAGCTCGAGGTGGATGTGAAGTCCTCAAAATTAAACAGAGTCTATAATACCATCGGGTCCAGCAATGGATGGGTTAGCAGTGGATGGGTCAGTGAGAGCGAGTAGGACATGTGGCGGTTGTCTTGTTTCTAAGTCTGCCCTGACACCAAAACAATATATAATATTGCGAAGTTCGTTAATGCAAAGTTAGAGCCATTAAAAATGCTCCATGTCACTTCGTTGTGTAAGGGCTTTGCTAAAACTTTATGACTACTGTGAAGCTTTAGCCAATTAGAATGTTCCATGTAGTTTTTGTCGTGTCAAAAGTGTATTAGACTATATTGACTATTGCGAAGTTCTAGCCAATAGGATAGCCCCATGTAACTTCGCAATGTCAGACCTTTGTTAGATCCCTCTATGTGTTGCAAAGTGTGAGCCAATGAAATCATTCCACGCTCTTCGCAAATCCAAGCTTTAGTTAACTTGTCTTCTGTCTAGTGCGAAACATGATCCAAAAGAAATGCTCCAAGTTTTTTCGGATTTCATGATGTTAGTCTTTGGTTAACCTTGACAGATGTTAACCAATAAGATTAAGCCACCGTTTTCGACACTTTGCTTTATATTAAGACTTTGTCAGAGTTAGTCATATGTGAACCAATAAAACATGTCCACATTCTTTCGCATACTATTTGTCTTGTCCTTGTGCAAAAAACAAGCCAATTAGTTGATTCCACATATATAAGGTTTAATTGTCTGTCTTGTTATTAAATGATCTTTTGCCAATTATATTGCACTACGCAGTGCGAACTAATAACAAAGCATCGCGTATATACTGTTTTCGCAGTGTCAGACTTATATAACCTTTGCCAATGAAATATCGACACCTATCTTTGTCTTTTGTCTTGGCAAACCGTCCAGACTCGAAGTTAGTTAGTTTTTGGTTTACTCCGCGAGTCTAGAGTCCGTGAGACAAAATTATTAGATTAACAGACGAAATCTCGACATGTGTTGCTGGGTTAAAGCTTTAATTAATCTTGTTTAGCCATAGCCAAAGATTTGCATGTTCTTCTCATATTTTCATTAAATATATATAGTTGTAAATCGATTTAGCTTGTTCAATTAAATAGCAATAAGAATGTTAAAACATATCAGTCTTCCGCAATAAGATCTATTGTCAAGAATTATCGATTGTGTCGAGTTAAAAAAGTTGCATTTTAGTTAGTCAGAGCCAGATTTTGATTTGGGAAAAAGTCACGTTTCATTTGGTATCAGAGTTAATTATCCTCGCTAGAAATATTATGTTGTTTCTATTGAGTTGATGATGTGTGAAAATGCTCAAGCAAAGATTATGGTGATTTGTGTCACAAAGATAAAATTATGCATATACACAGAATGACTAACAAATCGAATTTGAACGGAATGGATTCACTGAACGACATGGATTACAATGAATTGGAATGCCAAAATCAGCAATTGGGCAAGGAAGTAAACTACCTATTTGAAAAATTAGGAACATTAAAAGTCAATTTGCAGAAGCTATGATTGATAACACTGATAAGTCTAATAATAACTCAATTTGCAGAAGTTGTGACTGATAAAACTGATAAGTCTAATAAATCATATAAAAGGACTAAATCAAAAAGGAAATGTTATAAGTCAGAAAAGAAAATAAGAAAGAGAAAGCACTCTTCTTCTGATGATGATTCTATTCTAATAAAGTAAATGGTTCCTCTGATTCTTCTAGTTCTTCTTATTCTTCTAGTAATGAGCAAACAAGTTCAAGTAAGAAATGTAAAGAATTCAAAACTTTGCTAGAAAAATAAAATTGCCTAAATATGCAGGGGAAGTAGGAACATGAGATCAAGTAGAAACTTGGCTTTCTAGTCTAGAGAGATATTTTGAATTGCAAAAAACTAGTAAGTTAGGTAGAACACAAATAGCTTCCTATAAATTGAAAAATGTTACCCTTAACTGGTGGGAAGACACATTGAAATATGAAAAACTTAAAGGTCATAAAGTTCTATGGAATAAATTTAAGAAGTTGTTTAAGAAGAAGTACCTATTTGAGCATTACTTGCAACAAAGACAAAATGAATTCTTTGACTTGAAGTAGTGTCTAAAAATTGTGAATGGGTATAAACAAGCCTTTGAGAACTTGAATAGATTTGTGCCTTTTATCTCTCTATAAAGCTATGTAATCTCTACAAAAGCTATGTAATTTCTGTAAAAGCTATGTAAATCTCTGTTGAAAAGCTAATGGAAAAAGTTAATTCTTCTGTTTAATTTGCATAAAAGAGAAAATGAATGTATTCTTATTAATTTGCTATGTATATCTTGAATATACATGCTTGTGTTAATAGAAACAATAAATTACAAGAATAAAGTAATGAAATACGAAATCTTAGATATGTATGTCTTTTTTTAAAGAAGATATGTTTAAATCAATATAGAGTAAGACTATATATATGTAATTGATCATATTTAAAATACAATCTTGTAATTTAATGGCAGTCACAGACTGAATTATTTGTTTTATGTATTTCATGGTCATGTCTGCTGTGTTTTTTTGCCTTTTTATGCTATGGACCCGAAATTTCTCTTTAGATACAGTTAATTCTTTGTTTCTAAGTCTGCCCCAACACCAAAGAAATATACAATATTGCAAAGTTTGTTAATGTGAAGTTAGAGCCAATAAAAATGTTGCATGTTACTTCACTGTGTTAGAGCTTTGCTAAAACTTTATGACTGTTGCGAAGCTTTAGCCAATCATAATGTGCCATCTAGTTTTCGTCGTGTCAGAACTGTCTTAGACTATATTGACTATTGCAAAGTTATAGCCAATAAGATATCCCCATGTAAGTTTGCAATGTCAGACCTTTGTTAGATCCCTCTGAGCGTTACGAAGTGTGAGCCAATGAAATCATTCTACACTCTCCGTTCATCTAGACTTTTTTTAACTTTTCTTCTGTCTAGTGCGAACCCAATCCAATAGAAATGCTTTAAGTCTTTTCGCATTTCACGATGTCAGTCTTTGGTTAACCTTGACAGTTGTTAACCAATAAGATTAGCCACCGTTTTCGCCACTTTGCTTTATATTAAGACTTTGTCAGAGTTAGTCAGATGCGAACCAATAAAACATGTCCACGTTCTTTAGCATACTATTTGTCCTTTTCCTTGTGCGCCAATTAGATGACTCCATGTATATACGGTTTAACGGTTTATCTTACTATTAAATTATCTTTTCTCGATTATATTGCACTGTGAAGTGCAAACTAATAACAAAACATCGTGTATATACTATTTTCGCAGTGTCAAACTTATATAACTTTTTCCAATGAAATATCGATACATGTCTTTGTCTTTTGTCTTCACAAACCGTTTGGACCCAAAGTTAGTTTTTGGTTAATTCCGCGAGCCTAGAGTCCGTGAGACAAAATTATTGGATTAACCCATAGAATCTCAACGCGTGTCGTTGGGTTAAAGCTTTAATTAATCTTGTTTAGCCATAACCACATATTTGAAAGTTCTTTTCATTTTTCATTAAATATATATAATTGTAATTCGAGTGAGATTGCTCAATTAAATAGCCTGTTTAGCAAGTTGGTGTCCGTGTGGTGGAATTGTTAAGAAAATTCACAGAATTGCGATGTGTGTCTCCATTCCTTGCCACACCGGTTTAAATATTTAATTAAACATGTTTAGTCGTAGCCGTAGATTTATAAATTTATCTTAGTTTTATTAATCAAATAAGTGTCGCATAGTTGTGCATTGCTGGGATTTAATATTTTAAGAATATTTTTTATATCCGAATGTTGGAAAGGATGATGATGTGGCAAGTCCTCTATGATGCAACTTTAAACTTAAATGCTTTCATAAATGTTTTGACATCATAAATGCTAACGACATCATATTTTCCTCAAAATTGTGGAAGGCTATAATAACATGTTGATTTTTAGGCCAATCAGATTGAAGATAAATGCATTTTTACAATTATTTTGTCAAAAAATGTGCAGGTTTACTAATGTTTATTAATGTGGAAAGTATATATTTTGTTAATGAAAAAAATAACAATGTCTGATTGGTTGCAAAGGACAAATAATAATAACTGGTTAAACAAACCTGATACATATAGAGTATATTGTCTCTGATAGTACTAAAAATAAGAATGGGGTTTATGTTTATTTTATTTTTGAAGTGATGGGAAGATAATTGTGAGATTGGACAATGTAAATTTGAATTTGTTTGGCATATAGAGAAAATCCTAAAAAATTGTAATGAACGGAAGACCTTAGTCAAATTCGCAAGCTCCATTCTACGAACTATGTAGTTTCATTCTAGATGAAGTGCTTACAATTCAAATTTTATTTGTCAACTCCATTTCCCTATTTTTTCTTTTCGAAACCCCCACTCAATATTATAAAAAATATTTGATCACTAGAAAATCAATCTTCTTTATCCTAACCTTAACATGGCTTCCAACAGTAGACTTGCAAAAAAGATGGGTTTGCTTCAAGGATATCTTTTTCAATCAAATGATTCTGATTAGATTCCTTTTTTGATGGAATTTTGAAAACACGCCAAGTATATGCAACAATTCATTATTGAGGAAAACCAATAAAATTTAATATTTGTAAACATGAATTTTAGTGCTACAATAAACTCTAATGATGATTGTTTGATTCACACAATGCTTGCTAAAATCCTACAACAATAATTAAATAACCTTTAATTGTTAAATAACATAGTATGCTTTGATATATTATAACTATTTGAATGAAATAAGGTGTTTATATATTTATCGAGGATTAAAATTCAAATTTAGCCCCATTGACACGCAAGCTGGCATAAATAATGGTCCAAACGATAAAAATATGACATAATGATCAAGGATGCAACTTGAGAAAACAAAACCCAATTTTTTTACCAAGAATGTGCACTTCATATTCATAACATGCTAGGAATGTGAACTCCATATTCTTGGCATGCCGAGAATGTAAAGTGTATGGTCAGAGAAAAAATTGATAAAAATACATGTAATCATAAGGAAAGAGATTAAAAAGGGGAAAACACATGAAAAATGTCCAAAACTTGCCTAAATGGAACAATAATTGACAAGTACACAAACACTCTAGAAACATGCATTTTAATGACTGCATAGGGGTTATTTTTAGGTGTGTACATAGTGCCCCACTTTTATGTATATACTTGCATACATATCAAAATAAAGAATTCATGTTATAGATAATGGATTCTGTGTGCCATAAGCTCTTGAAGAAAACTCTAATGTACCTATAAGAATGTTTGCACATGGATAAGTGTCTATATTAATAATCTATTGAAATCTAAAAAGGAGAAATTGAAAATGGTTATATGATTTGACTAGAATATGGGAACAATGCCTCATGTAAATATAACCGAAGTGGAGTGCCACAAGATTTGTGATAAATCCTACATGCATGTTTTAGTATGTATTTTAGTGAAAAATTAAAGCTCATACAAAATCAAAAATAACAGTTATGTGAAGTCTAAAGTTAGAAACCATTATCATATATGGCCCTATAAATTTGGCAAAGTATTATAAATTGAAATTAGGTTCTTTGTTAGTCACAACCCTTTAAATGTATCCCATTGAATGTAATGCCCCAATAACATGTATCTAAATATGATGAGTGATGTCTGCCCCCTTTTTAGACCGTGGATGAATATATAAAAAACACATCTCAAAAGAAAGGAAATAAATGTATTGTATGAATGCTAGGTTATATAATAATTGATATATCATATAAATATATTTTATTGGTAGTATGTATGTTATAAATACATATCTCCATGTAAATGTATGATGTGAATAATATAAGTGCAAGTATAATGTGCCTCATGGGGGAAAGATATAAGAAACATACTAGAAAGAGTAATATGCCCCATACAAGAAATATATAGCCAACATAGTATCAAAACCATAAGATATGACAATGTGAAGCAAAAGTATAGATTCTTGGCCCCAATAAATATATGATAAAAATCATGGGAATGTGGGAAAGTAGTAAAACATCGTGTATAATATGGAACATGGAACTATAAACACATCAAACACTTGTTAAAGCTACGTGTAGTAGAAGACATGTATAATCAAGCATGAAACGTACACCTTGGAGATTCTAAACACAAATAAGGTATATGAAATACTAAATACATATCAAAAACTAAATATCATATAAAAAACATTGAATACACTTCATCTATGGTTCAAAAACATATCAAGTATGCGATTAAATAGAAAGTAAACCATAGAAACATATGGATATTAAACAACAATGCGAAAACACTAAAGATACATAGAAAACAATATTTATATAAAATATATATCAGAGATATAGAGAGCACATAAGATAATAGAAAGTATGTCACACAATATATATCTAAAAACATGTCAACCATATGAAAACACATCCAAAAAAATGTATATACTAAAATAAAGAGAGTACAAATTATATATATGAATCATTAGATGAAGCACGGTATTATAGAAATAAATGTGTGAAATAAAATATTATGTAGGATGAAAATATTTCCTAAAATGTCCCATAGTTTCCCTTGAGTGTACGTGAGGCATCCCCTTGGCCTACTCTCAATCCAATATCTAGAGCATGCAATTGTAGTACCCAAAGTTTGGATCTAAGGCACTTGGCAATAATAATTTCACATTTATCTAAAGATAATCCCATTTATACATATATTAAATTCATCAAAAATGCATCTCATTCAATTCATACACTCTGAGTCCACTAGGTCAACATTTTTCACTCAATTTAGCACTTATAGAACTAATGTACCCTATATAAACACATCTACAAAATCCTATTTATTCACCTCATGTCTATGATCAGGAATCAAGCTAAACTTGGGCATACTCTCTTAACATAAGGTAAAATTAACCAATGATTCTTTTTGAAGCCATTATTTTTCAATTTGTGCTTGCAATAGTCAAATTTTCAAATGCACAAATTACCCTAGTTGGTTTAGAGTCAATTTAGTAGGAAATCATTCACACAAGTCACCTATATAAATACATATACCCTATTCATTAGGGTTATCTCTTAACATCTATGGGGTCTCATATTTAAGAAGTCTAAGAATAGCTTTTGGCCCTTATCATTGAAATATCAAATCCTTAGAGCCAACACTACTCTAAAGATGCATTAAACTACACATATTTCTCCAATAAGCATGTGATATTTATATGGATGCAACTACTTTGACAACTTTATCTTTTGAAAATGTCAACAATGGCTTGACACAGTTAAGGTTGGCTTAACTTGACTTGGGAGGTATATAGAATGAGAAGCATGGATCTTGAACCTGGTTTAGATGGATTTAAACCCATATGTGTGTTGCTCCTAGGTCATGCATCTTCTTTTAAATAATTTAGGAGAGGATGTAGTTCTTTAAAAATGTCTTTTGCAACGAGTTTTTTTAAAATTGCTAAATGAATGCTCTATATTTAAATGAGTGAGTTTGAATTACTTTAATAGGCGTTCATAGGTGTAATTTGGCATAAAAACCAACCTATGGGATATGGACCAACCCAAGAAATAATATCAAATTATAAAAGTGATCATTGGGTGGTGGGAGATGGGAATATTTAGCCTGGGACCAAACTATGGGATGTCAAGATCCTCGTCAGTCATTTCTAGGTTCTTGATGATTGCTTCTTATTCCTTTGTAGAATCTCCATGGGATGTCAAGAAGGATCTGTCGTTGCCTTTGCTTTGAATAAAATCTCAGGGTCATAGCCATTCTCTTTAATTATCCGCTTAAGTGTATTGTTTTTTTATTAACCAAAACAATATTTTCTTTCAGCTTAATTGCTGCGGATAAACTATTCTTGGCCATTTCCAAGTGAACTTGGAACACCTTAGCTTGACTCTTTAAATTTTCATATTTCAGCTGCAACAAAAAGAGTGAAGTCAATTAAACATGTTAAAAAACTAATTTTAATTGAAATTAATTAAAAAAATCAAACTCATTATACTTACGATAGCTCCATCTCTTTCAGCATTTGCAATCGTCTCCATCTCCTTGTCCTTGGACCATTTATTGAAATAGGCATGGGCCTCAACACTGATATTTTCCAATCTGTTTAATACTTTATCTAAAATATTATCGTTATAGGTGTTGTTATATGCAACAGTCCCACTTTTAGCTCTGATGAATAATGCATCCAGCTTCGCGAGTTGATTTTTGATTGTTGCAAATAAGCTCTCTCTTTGCCAATGGTTATCATAACGACTTATTATCTCAGATATTAATACTTTTTCCCTTCTCTCCCATTGAATGAGCTCACTGATTTGAGGCGTGATAAATTCATTCATGTGGGATTGAAAATCATAGCCAATCAAGTTCTCCAAAGGAAATGTTGGCAAGTCATCACTATCTGTATCAGAAGAGGATGATTTTGAAGGAGAAGTATGGCTGCTTTCAGTTTGAGCAACATCTGCTGCATCTTTTTCCTTTTGGGAGTGCTGATCCAAAAAACAATAATAGAAATTCATATTAAAATTGAAATTGAAATGTTGAAAATTTAATTAAATTTAAAAGTACATTGAGATGGAAATATACCTGCCAGTCCTGAATCATATCATGTGTGTTAAAAAAACCAGTTGGGTCACTGCTATCAATGCCCAAATAATCTTCATCTAAATTTATTTGATTCAAAACTGATTTCCTTGTTGCAGTGGGACAACTAGCTAGAGAGAGCGTCAAAATAACGAATGAGGAGGGAATGTTTAGTGTCCCGCTAGGGGCCGGAATCAACAACATGCGTTTATCAATGGTCTTTTGTCCTGAACCTCTTGTCGGAATTTTGAATCGTAATTGCGAGGTTGATTGAGTAGTTGGGGTTTGCATATTTTGAGTGGAAGACAAAGGATTGCTATAAACTTTGAACATCAAGAAACAAATCATTAGAAATTACTAAAAAATATGTGAAAGTATTAAAAAAACTCACAAAATAAATGAAGTCATACCTTGTTTGATGGGATTTTTTTGTGGTACGAATTGATTTTGTGACAGAGTTTGAATGGATTTGGTTGGAGCTGATGGTGGTAATTGTTGTTGAGATTCAAAAATTACACGAGATTGTACCAATTGAGTTGGCGATGCTTGCTTTCAAGCACGCATGTAGTCAAAAGTACCTTCAAGTGCAACAACTACATGTCAATTCAAAATGGTAAATCATTAAATGGTAGAATCAAAATGTAATGAACCCTACTTTGAATGTTAAGGGTATTACGTCTCTGTCGTTTCCTTAATGCAAATACTTGGCCATCAGCTGATGTGCGAACTTTGATTTCAGATTTGTGATTCTCCTAAGGCCTTAGCATGTTGTTGGCCTCTTCCTCTCGATGTAACTTTTTTTCGTGGAAGTGACTCCATAAATCTTTTCTGCATACAGAAAAAATTCAATCAGAAAAACTTAAAAACAACTACACTTGGTAATTACTAAAGATGGAATATGAACAATTAAAATTTACCTATTGTTCCTCAATTGGAATTGACAAATTCTTCATTGTCTCGTTTGTGCAAGTTGGAGTTGGTTGATTTTTTAAATTATAGTAAGCCTCATAATAAAGAGCTAGGAGATAGTTGGTTGAATGAATAACTAGTTTTTCTGAAATTGATGCATAGTTAATGTTTGCCTTTACCTTGTTTGATAGAAATGTGCACCAATCAATTTTTTGATTTTTGATTGTTGCAAGAATGTATGCAACAACCCAATTCAGAATGTCAGTTTATCGACCCTACATAATAATTCGGGTTTGAAATAGAGAAATCAAAGCAACAAGAAAGTGGTGTGCAACATCTTGCGTATCCACTCTACGTCTTGATTTGCTGACATGAGCTATAAAATTCATCAGAATCATAATCAATTTGAATTAATATAAAAAACATTCAAATGAGAGCAAATTATACTTACAATCAACATTGAAACCATAACTAGATTCGAGGAAAATCTTGTCATTGTCAGTGAGGGTTGTTTTGGTTGTTACTATCATCACATTTTTAAATGGAAGGCATGTCAATCAATGGATATCAATAGGTTCAACACCAAACGATAATGTACAGTGATCTTCTAATGTAACAGTAAAAGTATTGTTTTCTATATTGTAGGACGAAAGTAGGTAGTTAAGAGTCTAGTGGTCAACCTCAAACTGTGGCATGCTAACAAGCCCTTTGAGTTCGGAGGCTACTATGGAATTCATGTATTCTTCATTCGTTTGTATAACTCCATGTATGTGGGGGCACATGGCGCTTCTATATTGAATCTTGCCCTTGGAGGCTCCGGGTACTAGATCTTGGGGTTCATCTTGGGCACCAGAAGACATGACTTCGATTGTAATTGACGTCGAAGTATGTACGATACCTGCAGAAAAAAGAGCTCAGAGAAGGAAAAAAGTTTAATATCGGAAATGGAGCGTGAAAATGAGGGGCTGGGTTGTTATTTATAGTGAAAATTAGGGTTTCATGGTAGTTGATGGGCGTCAACAATGACTTGTTGCATGACAGTAAGGCGTTGTTGACGAGCGTCAACCACATCTTGTTATCACGCAACAGCAAGATGCTATTGACGGGCGTCAACCACACCTTGATGTCGTGTGACAGCAAGATGTGGTTGACGGGTGTCAACAGCACCTTGCTTTCGCACTTGCTTTCGAGTCTCATGGACCTGTCAGGTGAAATTTTCCTGTAGAAACCTATGAAAATTCACTTTTGTTGCGAATCCTGCCAAAGGAATATTCGTCGAGGATTTTCCACCTCCTTTTTTCCAAAGGCTTCTTAAAGTGAACCTTGATGAGACATGGTCATCAGTTTGAGAGCTATGTGAGCTCATAAAGACATACAGGGGTATGAGACATATTTTCTCAAATGTGTTAGGTCATTTTAGATAGCTTGGAATCATATTCATGATGTTTTCCTACTTGGTCTAGGTCTTAACTAGACCTAAACTAAGTGTTTGGAGGTCTATTGGAACATGAAAGTCACTTGCAAGTGTGTGTGTGTTTGTGTGAGCTCTTAGAAACACTCAGGAAGTTATTTCATGTTGTTTTTATTGTGTAGAGGTAATTTTAATAGGTTTTGTGTTTGGTTGTAGTGTTAGTTCACTTTGTTGTGGCCTAGAACATGCAAAACCCCAAGGCCAGTCATGTTAGGTCATTTTAGATAGCTTGGAATCATATTCATGATGTTTTCCTACTTGGTCTAGGTCTTAACTAGACCTAAACTAAGTGTTTGGAGGTCTATTGGAACATGAAAGTCACTTGCAAGTGTGTGTGTGTGTGTGTGTGTGTGTGTGTGTGTGTGTGTGTGTGTGTGTGTGTGTGTGTGTGTGTGTGTGTGTGTGTGTGTGTGAGAGCGCTTAGAAACACTCAGGAAGTTATTTCATGTTGTTTTTATTGTGTAGAGTTAAATTTTAATAGGTTTTGGTGCTTTGGTTGTAGTGTTAGTTCACTTTGTTAAAATGGCCTAGAACATGCAAAACCCCAAGGCAGTCATGTTTAGGATAGGGATTGATCATATTTACAGTAGCTTGAATCATATTCCATGATGTTTTCCTACTTGGTCTAGGTCCTTAAACTAGACCTAAACTAAGAAGTTTTTTGGAGGTCTAATTGGTGGAACAGACATTCACTTGACAAGTGTGGGTGTGTGTGTGTGTCGTTTTGGTGTGTGTGTCGCTGTGTGTGGTGTGATGTGGGGGGGGGTTGTGGTGTTGTGTGTTGTGTGTGGGTGTGATGTGTGTTGTTTGAGAGCTCTTAGAACACTCAGTAAGTTTGTATTTCATGTATGTTTTTTATTGTGTAGGGTATTTTAATAGGTTTTGTGTTGGTTGTAGTGTTAGTTCCTTTGCTTGGTCCTAGACATGCCAAAACCCAAGGCCTTTGGTCATAGCAAGACAGTGTGTGAATATGTAGACCATTTCAGCTAGAGTGATGATTGAGATGAATGCCAAGGGTTTCATAATTTTGTGGGAAATAGTTCATTCAGGTTGCCACGATGAAGATTTTGTCAAGGAAATGAGGTTCTTTGACAAAATAAAATTGGTTCTTGGAAGTGTTTTTATGTTGTTCTTTATTGCGTGTAGAGGTAATTTTATATAGGTTGTGTTGTTTGGTATGTGAGCTCATAAAGACATACAGGGGTATGAGACATATTTTCTCAATGTTGTTAGGTCATTTAGATAGCTTGGAATCATATCATGAGTTTTCCTACTTGTCTAGGTCTTAACTAGACCTAAACTAAGTGTTTGGAGGTCTATTGGAACATGAAAGTCATGCAAGTGTGTGTGTGTTTGTGTGAGATCTTAGAAACACTCAGGAAGTTATTTCATGTTGTTTTATTGTGTAGAGGTAATTTTAATAGGTTTTGTGTTTGGTTGTAGGGTAGTTCACTTTGTTGTGGCCTTAGAACATGCAAAACCCCAAGGCCAGTCATGTTAGGTCATTTTAGATAGCTTGGAATCATATTCATGATGTTTTCCTACTTGGTCTAGGTCTTAACTAGACCTAAACTAAGTGTTTGGAGGTCTATTGGAACATGAAAGTCACTTGCAAGTGTGTGTGTGTGTGTGTGTGTGTGTGTGTGTGTGTGTGTGTGTGTGTGTGTGTGTGTGTGTGTGTGTGTGTGTGTGTGTGTGTGAGAGCTCTTAGAAACACTCAGGAAGTTATTTCATGTTGTTTTTATTGTGTAGAGGTAATTTTAATAGGTTTTGTGCTTGGTTGTAGTGTTAGTTCACTTTGTTATGGCCTAGAACATGCAAAACCCCAAGGCCTGGTCATGCAAGACCTAGTGGTGTGAATATGTAGACCTATTTAAGCTAGAGTGATGATTGGAGATGATGCACAAGGGTTTCATAATGTTGTGGGAAATATTTCAGGTTGCCACGATGAAGATTTTGCAAGAAATGAGGTTTTGACAAAATTGGGTTCTTGGAAGTTATTTCATGTTGTTTTTATTGTGTAGAGGTAATTTTAATAGGTTTTGTGTTTGGTTGTAGTGTTAGTTCACTTTGTTGTGGCCTAGAACATGCAAAACCCCAAGGCCAGTCATGTTAGGTCATTTTAGATAGCTTGGAATCATATTCATGATGTTTTCCTACTTGGTCTAGGTCTTAACTAGACCTAAACTAAGTGTTTGGAGGTCTATTGGAACATGAAAGTCACTTGCAAGTGTGTGTGTGTGTGTGTGTGTGTGTGTGTGTGTGTGTGTGTGTGTGTGTGTGTGTGTGAGCTCTTAGAAACACTCAGGAAGTTATTTCATGTTGTTTTTATTGTGTAGAGGTAATTTTAATAGGTTTTGTGCTTGGTTGTAGTGTTAGTTCACTTTGTTATGGCCTAGAACATGCAAAACCCCAAGGCCTGGTCATGCAAGACCTAGTGGTGTGAATATGTAGACCTATTTAAGCTAGAGTGATGATTGGAGATGATGCACAAGGGTTTCATAATGTTGTGGGAAATATTTCAGGTTGCCACGATGAAGATTTTGCAAGAAATGAGGTTTTGACAAAATTGGGTTCTTAAGAGCATGTATTCCAGCTCGATATGGGAAATATTTGCTTGGATGACACATGTAACCTCTGCATGGGCCCCTTATCCTCTCAGGGATGATTTATCATGGATATAATAAGGTTCAAAAATTTTAATGAGGTAAAACAAAGGTCTATTCTTTATGAATGAATGCTAAGAAGGTCAAAACCCTAAAAAACCCTAGTTTGATAGCGATGGAATAAAACTTCATGGTATGAGTCAAGAATGCTTTGGATCATAAAATGTGATGATTGGAGGTGAAAGAGGACTCTCTCATATTTCTAGAAATGTTGGTTAGATTTCTTGACAATGAGTGGAGCCCACTTAGATTTACTTGTTTCCAGGAAAGAAGGATGTGCTCTCAAGTTTTCCATTAGATCCCATGTCTAATTTAGTGTTATGAGATCTATGTGAGCTAAGATACATTTCACAAGTTTTTGAGGTGTTTTGATGACCTGCACAGGTCAAAAGAGGTTGACTGGGTTTTAGGCCAAAAGGGCAATTTTAGTAGTCTTGGAAAATGGAAGTGCTTGAGCACTTGTGGCCTTTGTGATGAAGCCTAATTTCCTTTGAGGTGTTTTTGACATCTCCTGTGACATGTTTCATGTTTTTTTTATCCTTGAAAGTGTGATGATGTGGCATGGTTGAGGTCACAAGTTGACCTAGTTTGACTGGTTCAGGACAACATTGCTTTGGTGAGATGATGAATGTAGAAGACAAATGATTTGGATTAGCTGATTTTTTCTATCCACTTGAGAGTGAAGAGGGATATATTATTTTCCTATTGAATGCATTTATAGGTCTTGAAAGTGTTAGAAAGGGTGCAAACAAGATAGTTTTCCAAAATTGATTTGTGGGTAGTTCAGTTTGCTGAAGAGGATAAGTGGCTTAATTTTCATTGTTGGATGTTTCATGAGGTATAACATGCATGGATGTGTTCTACATGTCATTTTATTTCCAATTAGTGGTTATATGGAATGGTTGAGGTGTGTTGGTGTGATCTTGAGCTTCATTGGTGAAGATTGATTCCTGGAAGTTCCTGTTTTAAATAGGAAATAGTCCTACTTGAGAGTGATATGAAGAAAATGAATGATGCAAAGGTTCTTGATCAAGTTGATGATGTTTCTATTGTATGTTTGACATGTGTGAATCCTTATGAGGCTTGAAAATTAGGGTGAAGTGCTTAAAGGTCTTGATGAGCTTGGTGGAGAAGGATTTAGGCTTCTTGGCCTAGTTGTGCAAGTTTAGTTGTTTTAGTGCATTGCCGACTCATGAGAGTCCTTCATGATGTTTTATATGAATTCATAGTTATGTTTTTGAGTTTCGGTGACTGAAATCTTGGTTCATGACTGACCATTGCTATGTTTTTATTTGAATATCATATAAAAGTGCATGCATGGTACATTTTTGAACTAGTTGTATGAGAGGGAAAAATGTGATCTACGTGAGAGAGTGAAAGTTATTCAAGGGAATCAAGACAAAGCTAAGAGTGTATGTGAATGTCTGAGGAGTGTTGAAGAGCTATTGTGCAAGAGTATTGGTCTATTTCAGTCCATGGTTGATCAAGTTTGAGCGGTTTAGGAGAAGGTGCATTTGAAGAGGGTTTGAAGGTGTGTGCGCTGAATTTGTGATCCCTATCAGTTGTAGCAGCAACAATATATCATACTTCTTCACCTGAAGGTGGTTGAGTTGGTGCTTGATCATATTAGGGGGTTGTAGCCTCCTTGTAGGGTTAGTTCCTCACTAAACTAGGGGTTGCTGCTCCTTGTGAAGTTGGTGCTTCACTAAATTCTTTTGATTTGAGTAACATAATCAAAATTTCAGTGGGTTTTCTTCCCTTTGAGGTTTTCCCACTTATATCTTGTGTTCTTGTGTATTATTTCATGGTTATGCTCTTGTGGATGGTTGTTATGTATTGTTAAGCTCACATTAAAGAATGGTTGAATGATAAATTGTTTATGCAAGTTAATTTGAATTGGTTAAGGGTTTTGAAGGATTGATTCACCCCCCTCCCCTCTCAATCCATTTTGCTTCTCACAATACAAACCATAAAAATAGACATTGTAATAAGATGAAGGGTGTATGGGTTTCCCCCAAGGATATAGGCACAGTAGATGTATAAATAATAGGTGTAGCCACATGAGAAGAGAGATTCTCAATGGAATCATGAACTAGGGTTCTAGCGCCATATGTAAAATTGAGCGACATAATGCCAAGAGTGTCATACAAAGCATTTTGTAATAGGAATAGAATAAGAGAGTTCATCACGTTTGTAGTATAAGAAAGATCATAAGAAGTAGTTGTAACATTTTTCATAGCATTAGATGTATACTTAAATTTGTTCAAAGCAATAGGTGTAAATCCATAAACATTGTAACATTTTGAAGATGAATATGGGTTATCCCCAAAGATATAGACATAGTAGATGTAGCAATAATTGATATAGCCATAGGATATGAACACTAGATATAGTGTAGGATAGAGCATCATAGACTAGGGGTATAGCACCACATGTAGAATCTAGAAACACATAATCATTTATTAAAAAAATAGAAGAAGAAAGTGCATCATTTGAAACCATGGTCTAGGAATAACATATGTATAACCTAAAACAAGAGAAAGATGAAAAATAAAAGGCTTAGTCGCGCATGGAATAACACAAAAAAGTGAATATAATAGAAAGTAGTAGCCCAATGGAACATAGATCAAGATAAGCTAGTAATGCGCAAGACATGTGTGTTAGCTATATTAGTCTAAAAAATTCATATTGCAGAATATAAGAAATTGAGCATAATGAGGAGTTAAAGTAACTACATTGAAACAAAAACACCTGGGTAGTGTAGGAGATGCCCTCCGATTAAAAAGGCCAATGAGAAGGACTGATTCCAACACCCATCATCATGTATAATCTTGTGTGTCTCCTACATAAAGTTCAAGATACCTCATGAACGCATGTATATAAAGAGTACATATAGAAAATATGCTATCAAACAAATCCTATGATAAACAACATATGTAAATTGACAATTTAGCAAATCATGTCATATGTAGGTCATGTTTTTGTATTTTGAAAATATTTTGATATTTTTGTGCTTATTTGATTATTTTAGCGTTTTTGTATTTTCAGAATATTTGAATAAAAGAAAGCACAAAAGCAAGAGCTACCCTATGAGAAGGATGGGAGGGTAAGGGGAGAACCCTATAAATATAAGAGGCTTGAGTCATAAATGTGTGTTGTGCACCCTACGAATAAGATATTTTGATGTGAACCCATGATCTGAGAATAACATATACATAGCATAACAAATCTTGAGCAAGGTGAAAACTAAAGGCTTAGCCGCACATGGAATAAGTACAAGAGTATTAGAAATAGGAGCATGTAAAACATCTTTAACTAAAATGGTAAAAGCAAGAGCATCATTTTCAATATAAGTAGCAATAGTGGAAGTAAGTGTAACAAGTATTAGAGTAATAAATACTAACATATGAAGCTAGGGCTATAAGATATATGCAAAAGACTTGGTGCCATGAGGCTTGCTTGTAATGATCTCAGAAATAGGCAGAGACACAAGGCTAACCTTTAGAAAAAGTTTTGATATAGAAGCATTAAATTTATTAAAATAATTCATAGGCTTGTGCAAAGTGCTAGATGTAGGGATGGTAGAAGCCATAAAAATAGACATTGTAATAGGATAAAGGGGATATAAGTTTCCCCCAAAGATATAGGCATAGTAGATATAACAATAGTAGGTGTATCCACATTCAATGGAATCATGAACTAGGGGTCTGGCACCGCACGTAAGATTAAGCAATACATTATCAAGAGTTCTATACAAAACAACTATAATAGGAATATAATAAGAAAGTTCATCATTTGTAGTATAAGCAAGATCATAAGAAGCAATTGTAACATTTTTCATAGCACTAGATGCATACTTAAACTTTTTCAAAGTAATAGATGTAAAAGCCATAAACATTGTAACATTTTGAAGGGGGGTATGAGTTCCTCTAAAGATATAGGCATTGTAGATGTATAAATAATAGGTGTAGCCATGGGAGATGAAATACTAGATATCTGTGAGGATAGAGCATCATATACTAGGGGTCTAACACCACATGTAGGATCTAGAAACACGTCATCATCTGTAACATAAACAAAAGAAGCAAGTGCATCACTTGAAAAGTTTTTAGTATGTGATATCACATCAAGTAAAATATATTTAGTGTAAGTAGTGTCCACATCATCATGTATAAGAGAAGTATCACAAGTAGGTGCATCATATCTAATTGCACACTCATTTGTAAAATTGTCCTTAGCAAGAAGATATTCAATTGTATGAATTTTAATTGCATTAAGTGTATCATTTTCCTTTTATAGAGAAGATAGAGACTCATTTCCAACATTTGTCACATGATCATGTATAATATAAGAAGTATAATCGTGCCCAATATCATTGGAATTGTTTCTAGGATCATTATTACAATTGTAACCATCATTAGAACGTGTATCCTCAAGACTAGGCACAATTACTAGATCACAAGTAGGGGAAGATTGAAGGAGAGAGGAGCCAATGAACCTTATAACACGAAGGGTGGATGGATCAATACACATGACACGTATCCAAGGCTGCCATAGGAGGATAGTGTGATTAAGGTTACGAAGAAGAACATGACAAACAGTTGCAAGGGTTTGCTTACCCATAGAAATTTGTAATGTGATTTGCCTAAGCACCTCACGGAATACAATATAAAAAGCCACATGGATACATATTGGATCGGGTGAGATGGAATCCATGATAACAAGCAGAACAAATTATAGGGCTAGAAAAAGGATCATGCAACAAGAAAGAAAATGGAAACCCTATGGCAACTAGGGTAGGTAGGCTAACTAGGTGAAGGTATCAATCAAAATTTGGCTTAACCAAATGATTTAACCCTAAAATTAATCATATATGATATATATTAATTTAGGATTAAGTAGTTATTAGAATAAACATGAAATCAATTTAGATACATTTGATTTATATAACGAAATTGGGTTTTACAAGTACAATCATTTGATAAGCAAGTAAGAGTACAATTAGGGTTAGAGTACCCACTACGATGATTAAGAAGATGATATGGGTGTTTCATGGGTGGATTTGGGCTATAAATGTCTTTCAGATGCCTCATATTTGAATTTTGAGTGAAAATTTGAGTAGGTTTGAACTGTACAGCTTGAACCAAACCATATGACGTTTTCTTACCTATTATACTATTCCATATTGGAAGGTGGTGAAGCTCTACAAATTTTGGTGTCTGTGTGAACCTATAAATTATGTTTTTTTGTGAAACCCTAGGTTTTACACATGCAAAACCCATTGTGTGATGCGAAAAACCTTCAAACCCTAATTATGGGTGGGAGACCCCTGTAAAAAGGTTAGTGTTTGGGTTGAAGTGGTCATGTGCCACCTACTTCAGAACTAATTTGAAGAGGCATAAAACCACACATAATTCTTCACCTAACATGTGATATTTACTTAGATGTAGCTGTTTTGACAACTTGATCTTTTGACGATGTGCAACAATGATTTGGTGCAGTTAAGCTTGGCTTGGCTTAACTTGGGAGGTCTATGGAATGGAAAGTATGTCTCTAGAACTTGGTTTGGCGAGATTTAAACTTGTGTGTAGGATGCTCATAGGTTGTGCATCTACCTTTAAGGAATTCAGGACAACATGTAGTTCTTTAGAAATGCAATTTACAATGAGTGCTTTTGAAAGTGCCATATGAATTCTTGGTCTTCAAATGAGTGAGATGGACATACTTTTATAGGTGGTTGTAGGTTTAATTTCACATTAAGGCTGCCATATGCGATATGAATCGACCCAAGAAAAAACATCAAATTGGAAAAGTGACCGTTGGGTGGCACAAGATAAGACCATTTTCCCTAGGACCAAACCGGGGACAATTTAATCCCAGCCGAATGGTCCCCAACATGCAGTTTAAGGGACAGAGCAAAAATTTAAGTGAAATACCTCTAGAGATTATACTATTTTGGACTAATGTGGTTTATTTGAGTGACTGAGGAATGTGCATAGATATGCAAAACACAAAAGTGAGATAAAGATAAGCCACTTAGGTTTGGAATCTGCACGCATCATGCCCTGTGCAAATGCAAAGTTGTCATTTCCAAATGATAAATTGTCAAATCTAGGTATTTTATCAGTTCACGTGATTTACAATTTCTGTGTCATATTTCTGATTTTGAATCATCATGTATATTGAATTAATTTGTCTTAATTTGATTAACACTTGTTTTTTATATTACATTTGTGGTGAAGTCACTTATTTTTGATATTACATGCAACCTTTGACTTTATGTCTCACCACTAGAATTTTAGATTTATAAATTTGATGTGAAGAACCGTGGATCTTCTTTGGGGTTTTCTAAGAACCCTAATATGATTTTGGGGTGTTTTATATCAATGCAACGGCTGAGATTTAACACACCATCTTCCATTGACTTTCCTAGTCATAGATGTCATGATGAATAAATCATATCAGAATTTGATTTTAAACTTACACATTTCGATTTATGTCGAATTATTTATAATGAAAGTTTAGAAATGTATGAATGTTAGATTTTACCTAATTTCAAATTATTGGGAAGATTTTGTTTAATGGTTAGTCTCTTTGTTGTGTCCTTTACAATGCTTTCACATTATATTTAATTAACAGTTGTAATGAATCACAAAAATGTGTTAAGTATCAAATAGCATGTTATAAAGGGTAATCACTATGAGAATTGTCAAATTAATTCTAAATGTCTCAAAATAAATTATATTGAAACCACATTTCAATCGTAATAAATTATTCCCTTTCTCAATTAATTATAATACCAAAAAAAAAGAGCCTATTTGAGCATTTGTGACATTTAACTTTGATATAATGGAGGCAATTTACTAATATATATAATAAGCATAATTGAGAGTATGTGTAAAATGATGCATATATTTTCTTTCTTACTCTGTTCCATGCCAAAGAAATATGTTAGTAAATGGTTATTGTTGTGTTATTATTTTTCTTTCTGTTTAATTGCAATATCATATAATAAAGATAATAAGTTAACATAGGTACAAGTTTCATAATAACTCTAATTAAGAGTGAGGTAATCAATTGGATTACATGAATTATTTGAGAAAAAACTATTTGAGAATTAATTTTCAGTAACTTTATTTATCTCCCCCACTTTCATTAAATTTCATTAAGAAAGATATACAGCCAATAAGAATTTAAAGAAGGTTAATTATGATATAATATGGATGAGGTAAAGTATAAACTATTTTTTATCTTCTACATTTCCTAGTACTTTTCACTTTCCTCTCTTATATATTAGGGACATATCCTCGTAAATTTGGAACAAGTATGATCCGGCGTAAAGAAGGGATCAAATTTAATTTAGAAAATATCTTGTTCCTCTGGTTGAAACGATGTTTAAACTCTACATAAAACCTTCAACGAAATCAAAATTTAGAAAAGCTTATAAGTACAACTTTCTCCGATTGTGAGTTAATGGGGATGGATATAACATTTTTGTTCACACAAAACCTCTCCATAATTGGAGAGGTGGTGTTGAATGCCATGATATTTCTGGCGAAGGCTCAAATTAAATAAGAATACTTAAAGTCTGAAGTCAGACTGTAAGCATCTTAAAGATTGGTAGCAAACAACCATATTACTAAATCACTTTACAGTTTACTACCATTTATATTGCTTTATGGTTCTTAGCCCACCATTGTCCGCTTCCTACCACGCAAACGAACTGCAAAACAGACACCAATGTCAACATGAGTGCTGTGAACAACAACATTGACCAGTGTGTAATGAAAATAGAGATGACGTGCAACAGTGGAATGGCTTTTTATAGTAAAACCTATCCAGCACACAGACTCGATGAAGTCACATTAACCTTGACATATATTCAAGCTTATTTAAATTTAAGTAGCAGACAGAAGGTTTGCCAGGAGACACTGAATAAATCCAGAAAACATGATTTTTGATTAATAGGATATAAAATTGTGTAATTTCCATAGTTACCAGGTTCGGGCGGAATTGTATGAAATCCGGTTCAAACCGTATTTTTTGAAGCAACTGAATAAATCCGGTTCGGTTCGGCCAATTTGTTTGCAGGAATTTTTTTAAAAATTCCTTTTTTGGCAAAAAAAAAAATTTGGATTTTTGGTGAAAAAATCGCAAAGGGTCCAGTGGAAAAAAATTGCCATTTTTGGAAAGGGTCCGGGAAGATGTAGCAACAAAAACTTGCATGTGCCATAACTTTCATTCTGTGGCTCCGTTTCAGGTGTCGTCTTCTCTAAAAGTGTATATTTTCTCGAGCTCTACGCATTGATGGCAATATTTTTCTTATTTTCATAAAATCCATTTTTGCACCTTTTTGGACCAAGCAACTTCTTGCAATCTTTTGAAAAAATCATTATGATGATGATGATTATGGTAGATGGATGCTTTTTTGTATGATTTGTCTATATCTAATGATATAAGTATACAATAATATAAATTTATAATAATATAAGTATATATATTCCGAACCGGATTTTTCCGTATTTTTTCGAATTTTTTCGAGAACTCCGAATTTTCGGATTTTTTTGCCCTTCCGAATTTAATCGGATTTCCAAACCTGGTAACTATGATTAAAATCAGCATTGCTGCAGGCAAAAGTATAAGGAACGAGCTGAGTCAAGACAATCAACAAGACTGAAGTCCAAACTGTTCCCTACACTTTCAGGGGACCTTGAGCTGGAAAATGAATGGTAGCAAGTTTCCATTAGGATAAATCAAAATGCCTTCTATCCAGAAGCAAGTGAACGCATTTCTATTCTGTTATTCAACTAGATAAGAAATCACAACATAATACCTCTGAACATGAAATGCAAGTAATAAATCAGATGGTCTACACCAAAATAAGGCAAAAGCATAAATGTCATTGAGAATCATAGCATCAAAGCCAACTTACCCGTAACAGGTGTATGCATTAAAAGGTAATGCATTGGTAAAAGGCTATTTTTTAGAACATGGCAGCCTAGCCAGCACTTACCTCCAGGGCATATGTAGTTTTCAGATCTAAGGCAATAAATCGATCAAGACATAGGAACAGAACCATCTATAAGGGAATTATCTATGATTAAGTTCCACACAGATTCCTATGGATCAAGGACAATTTGAGGTAACGAATAGCACAGTGCAAGACAATGTCATTCCAAGGAAATTGGTAAACGTCAGCTTACATGCATTTTATTTTAACAGATAATCATTTAAAGATTTAGGAGATGTTCTTACACTTTCGAAAATTCCAGTGGAACATTAGATCACAGCAGAATGTATCTAGCGTGAAAAACTGTGCCAAATATTTTGGCTCGATGCTTCTGGTAACTTTCCATGAACCGTCTAGTAAAAGGAGAAACTAATGATCCAATGATAATGATCCTTACAAGAATCTTTAATATTACATCTCCTAGCATGATGGTTCACGACGAAGTTACCCAGAAAGGCCTGTCATAGCCAAAATGAATTCGGCACAGATAAAATTTTCACCTGAATATGTCATCTGTTTCTTATACTAACTAAACGGTTTATTTTTTTCCCCATGTAAATAGAAAACAAATAGATAAGTTCTAGAAGTCATCAGTTTAAACACCAAATATGTGTAAGTTTCACTTAGAATGTGAAATGACACTTTCAGAGTGTGATTTTAAGATATTACATAGAAATGTCCAAACGTAGCAGAAACCAGAATTAATTGCAAGAAGAATTGAATGATGCAGAATACAAATTATGAATCCAGTAGTATTATGCCACTTTGAAGGGGCAACCACGCAAGTACTAAAGAGCAATATTTGCTTTACGGAGACAACCTCCAAACTACAATCAAACAAAATAAGCATATGATAATCCTCAAATTACATAAGACCCTATAAATACCCTTTAGCCTACTACAGGGGTCTTAACTCTAACCTCAATTACCTGATTGCTACAAGTTTACAACTGAACTGATCTAACTTAGGGTTTATGTGCCCCAAATGTTGGTCACTCCATAACTATGATCATACATAGTGAACAAGGGTTAGGGACGTAACATGTTCCTCCCTTTAGAAATGCTTTGCCGTCTTTGTAGCTGAGGGTTTTGTTGCATGAAATGCTCATACTCCAATATGGCACCTTCTATAGGAATTTTATTTTATGATAATCCTGACTGTGAGATAATGAGTGCGGTACCAAATAGTTTCTTCGGGCTCGAGAATAGCTTGCCTTCTTCATCCAATTCAGGGAGTTTAGTTTGTACTGGAATGCATTGTCAATTTAAATACAAGAGGCAAAAAAGATGGAAAATATTTTGACTGCACATGGAGGAACGGATCTCCGTCTCATAAGCCACATTGCAAATTTTACTAACGACCTTATTGAAACCAAAGAATATTGGGGCTCGTATCTGATTCCATTTTTGTTTTGAGTGTGGACTGCTTGTAGAGTTGAAGCTGAAGGTAGACCAAGTCACCCAGTGAGAAGTATCACTTACTACAGTGTTCATCAGCTTGTTGCTTCGTCCTGTTTTCAGCCAGCTGAAGGTTTTCCTTGTATGTATAGTCACCTGAGTTTGTTGGAGTTGGTTATCAGATCCCAAGACTGTGGGACATCCTTGCAAGTGGAATGTTATGTTTGGAGGTGGGTATCCATATAGAGCCTAGAATGGATTCATCTTGGTGGCTCAATGACACAATGTATCATGCAGCACTCTGCTTGTGCAAGCAATTGGGACAATTTGTCCAAAGCAAAGCAACGAAGATATCCCCCAAGGTATTCATTCACCATATTTAGTTTCACCATTTGTTTGAGAGTGATGAGCAAAACTCATAGCCAAGGTGCTTCAACTTAACTTAAAAAGATTCTTCCAAAAGTAGCCTGTGAATACGGGGTCTTGATTACTCATTATTACCTTAGGTAAAGCATGAAGCCTGTGAACCTTTTTTGTGGACATGTCTACTACTTAGCTATCTGTAAATTATTTGTATCCTAAAAACATGTGCATACTACTACCAAGATGGTATCCTTACCTTTTTTATTTTGGTTGTCATATTATGAAACCCATGGAAATTTCTTCTCGGCATTGCTAGTTTTATGCCTGTTCAACTGACATGCCTAGCATTTTGCTATAGAAATGATCACTCTCCGTTCCCTCACAGAAAACGTCTTTCTTGATCCTCTGTTCTGTCTTGAGAAAACTCAAATGTTATGCTAAAAGTGAGCTACAGGAAGCAAGATCTATGTGTTGTTTCACCGTAGAATGAAGAATTAAAAATACCTTGTCATTGTACAAAGAGTTTCCACTTCCACCTTACCCATGAGGTGTGAGAAAATATCTTTCCCGCATGTAAACGTTGTATTTTCTTTTGGGTAGCAGCATCATCTTTCCACTCCTTGCAGCCCACTTCCCATCATATAGGAATGGTACAAAGTAGGTGTTTCCTCTATTTGTCGTTAAAGGGCATCAACAGCCACATTATACTTCCCTTTTCGTATATGATTTTTAACAAAAACCCTTGCATATTATTATTCGCCAGCCGTATTTGTTACTCTTCTAAAAACAACCTTTGCTCTAGAAAGTATTTTCAAGCTATCATATGGTGTCTTGACTTAAATGCATTCCAATGAGGTAGTGTCACCATCTCTTGGTTGCATGCAAGATAGCCAACATTCCCTTCTCAGATATTTAAATATTTTCTATTCTCGACTCTTCGAGCATGTATCAATGTCTATCTCTTGAAGATAAGTTCCATAGTTGAGCTCAAGACATCGAGAGTTAATTGATTCTATGCAATGGTGCGAGGATAAATCAATGAAATTGCGATCTTTACCTTTTATTTTTCTGCTTCTAAAGGCCATTAGTCATTCTTCTTGAATTAGAACTACCCCAATACCCTACCCTACTGTTTCATATTTGTGTATGCACATTTTACTAAGTGAAGTGCCGCTTGCATTGGTATAGAAATCATGGCCTCCTTTGGCCACAAGAAAGCTCGCATGGCTTCACCAGTTAACCCAGTTGTGTTCTTCTTCAAGGATGTTACTAGTGGGGTTGTAATATGAGCATAGTTTGAACATGCTTCCTAAAGCGTAGACCCTTAATGTCGTTAGGGTTAACCTACTTCATTATGGCTCTGTTATTTAAAGATCCATGATAACTCCATGTTAGGCAATGTAACCAAAACATTATAACAGGACCTGGAGCTCGCCAAAATTGATAATTTATTCCACCCTGCCATAAAACAAGCCAAGTCTTGATTCGTCCAAAGTCCAGCTCAACCAAACCCAGTCAAATCAAATTCAAAACAATAAAAGATTGAATGCAAATGAAAAATTTGAGCACTTGAGTAATTGAAGAGCTTAGGAACACAATTTGAATATGTCGGTTGTCCAAGTATATAATGATTTTTTTTAATTACTCATCTTTGGCAATTTTTAAGTATAAGATTTATGGTTTATACTCCATGACTTTCTCTAAGGTTTTCCTAATGGGTCTTCCCAAAAATACCCCCAAACCTTCATTTTGGGGCCTAGCTTCAACCTCTATAGTGTCCTTCATCCCTTGGCAATTTTTGCCAAGACATTGACCACTATTGCACATCTTTTGCATCAACTTTAAGCCAATTCCTTTAGGATGCTCTTAAAACCTACTAAAGGACTCATTTGATGCTTCAAAGGAAGAAGGAACATATGGTCAGGTGCTTGCCTCCATCGTTTTTTGGGAGTTGCATGTAGAAACTTGCTTACCTTGAGTAGAACACCTGTCATTCTATTACAACCCTTTACAATTGCATTGGAGCCTTTGCAATAATACCTCCTTGGATGTCAATTATGTTGTACCTTTCCCATGGCTTGAGAGTCACTTCCCTCTGGCCGGTCCATTCTTCACTTCTCCATCTCTTTCATGGTTTCCACGAGGAATTGTCTGTAACTGGTCGGTTTGTTTTGCCACTCCTTTTGACTCTTCCAAGCATCCAACTATCTCCCTCAATTCTCTGGTTTTTCTCTTCAATTTGTTTATTTATTTAGCTGAGTTCTTAAGATTCTTTCCTTCTTCAAAGATTTTCTGATGGTTGGACTATGCAACCAAATGGCCTGCAATTCCTTGTCAAATATAAAATGTGAAAGAAATTACAGAATAAACAGGCAAGTGTCAGCCAAAACCTTAAAAGCCACAGCGAAAACCTGCTTTGATACCACCTAATCTGTAATTGACTTGGATATTCCAATGTGCACTTTTTCAACACAGTTTAAAATTAACTTGTCAATGTACAAACTTTCAACACTATTTTATAGTAACCTTTATTAATGCAATTTGTGACTGAAACCAGCATACATAAGGCAAAAAAATCACCTTTTTACAGCTATGAGCTTTCATTTTCATCTTTCACTGAATTAAAAATGTGCACATCATCAAACACAAGCATACAATGCTGTAAATCATATTTTACACCCTTATATGCTACCAAATTGTGATTCTTCTAGTCCAAAAATTCAATGGTGCAGCAAAAGAAGTACGCTGTTTTTTAAACTTCTATGTGACTGCTTTTACTTCTATTTTCCTGTTGTAAACCAGAAACTATGCTTGTAAACAGCTTATCAAGCAATTATAATGTTAATGTAAATGCGAGAAATGAAATCAGCATGAAAGTAATGAATAATTAAGAAAGCAACACGAAAGACATCACACAACCATAGGGGACACAAGATACACCCCGAATGAATAATGTGGGAAAATTCCAGATTGGGAATATGGCTGTACCTCCTGTCAACTGAAATAAACAAAATAACAAGCCATTTCTCTTCTTTGGAGCCATCAAAAACATTGTTGGGTCACATGAAAACCTCCACAATGTTTTTCCTTGCTTCCTCTGTTGTTCAACACTCAAACTACTTCATATTATCTTATACAATCAGCTGGAATTTGTAAGACATCGCTTGATGCCAATGGAATGAATCAATTAAATTATATTACAAGGGTTCAATGTGCAAATTTACTCACAATTTGAGTTACAAACCATCACAGATGAACCCAGCAATCAATTCACCTCAACCATCGAAAGTAGAACGATTTCATCTTATTTCATCTTAGCATATGGGCGGTTTTTCTTCACTTTGGTCAAATTTGGAAAATTCAGCAATACGTGCACGGCAAATTTGGCAGGAACCGAATCTGACTGCTCCATATTTCATACTAGGTAGATTCAGCTGGTGACAAATCTGCATGTTTCAATTTTGCTTAGGGTAGATTCAACAAGCATCGGATTAGATTGCTAAACACATTCCTCAAAGCTAGAGAGGCCTCTGAAAGTCTAAACCATCCATAAAGCCTTCATCAGCTTCCACCAACTCTATTGCCCTGGTTGCATCATCCTCTACCACAAGTTTGAGTCTTTGGCCTTCATCTTTGGAAGGGTGAATGCGAGTGTTTTGAGCCTTGTTTGGGGGTCTTAACAGACATACAAGCCATTCAGCTGATCAATTTCTGATCAAAACTTTACAGCCAAGGACTTCTGCTAGATAGATGAGGCGACAAAGCAGCTACATGTCTCAGGGGCGGGATCTTCCACTTAATGGTTAGATCAATGATAAATGTCAACCCTAGAGTCTAGCAGTACCATGGAATTTGGGCTTTCGTGTGCATAAGGATTTTCTTTTGTACTCATTACTTGGATCTCTAGAGTGTTAGGAATATCCTAATGTTAGTGCTTACATTATGGGTTAATATCATGTGTAATGTAATTATACGTGAGGATTGGGTGGTCGAACCAACCCACATATATAGCTATTTAGATGAGAGATAAATATGGATTTGTTTGTTATATAGTCGAGTTGGTTGAACAACTCGTACAAGTATAGGTGTGAGTAGTTTTTAAAGGACTCTTAATGAGTTCCTCTCCTACAAATATGTAACATCTCGTATAAACAAAATATAGATTATTATTCAGTTGCATTTGTTTGATATGAACAAAATCTATTATTTGGTATAATAGCAGATTATTGATCTTGTAATGGAGAGATAATTGTGTGTGCAGGGACAACTATAATTACCTGTTGTCCTGTGGGTGGAATTTATTAGTTTGTAAAATCTTGTATGGCTAGTTTGTACTTGTAGGTTGTTATTTGTTAGCTCAAGGAGAGAAGCGTGAGGCTTCACGCAGAGGCAACGTTCTCGAAAGAAAAACTTGGTGCATTCTATCTACAGATCTACTTGATGAAATCTGTTGATAAAATTCGTTGGCTGACCCTGTTTCTTCACAGCTCGCATGCTGGTCTTGCTACTACAAACAAGTTATAGCACTACCATCTATTTTCCCAGTTCCTCACGCTGTCCACTGTTTGAATCTGCATGTTCCATATCCTTTGAAAAATCCATTGATTGCGTCGAGGATTGAATTTGAAGTTTTATTTTGATCTCTGTTATATCTAACTTTACAGTTGTTTTCACACCAAAATCCTCCTCCACCGAATCTACATTGGGATATCCACATTGCATTTGGATCTGATGTCTTTATCTGACATCACAAAAGTTTTTGTATTGAATTTCAGAGTATGTGGTTTTCTATTACGTGTCTGCACAGTGAATCGTTCAAGATAACATTCTTTTTGCAAGGCGTGAGATCTCTTCCTACGTGTTATTTAATCATCAATGGAAGCAAGTTCCAAGTGTTTCCAACATTTTATGGATATGTGCAACTGAACGCTTCCAAGGAGTTCAATTCCTTGACACTTCAATTCAATGAAAAAAGTATGAGAATAAACCAAAGGAGAATGCACAAATTTGGAAGGAAAAGGCACTCCATCATCTGCACAGATCTCTCCCCGATGGCGACAGGCCGTATGATGCATTGAAGACTTATTTTTTCTCTACTCACGAGTTCATACCTGATACAGTCTCTTTACATCTCTAGGAGCAGCGATAATATTTCCATTGATTACGTTAAACGGGTCTGAACAGCAGTTAAGGAGATTTCGTAGCAGAAATAATGGCAGGCATCATGCCACTACGAACACTCTTCCAATGCGCCAGGCAAATTCATTTGGCACCTTCAGATTCAACCGTAGATAAGGACAAACTAAAGTAGGCTTGTAATACTGCATCCAACAGCATCGAGTCTACATGCCATGCAAGTAAAGTGAGTCAATTATTGTAGCCAAGGTTTCTTATAGTTCAAATGTTTAGTATAGTCAAGTAGTGTTTAATAAGTTTGTGTCATGTCTTATTTTGGTTAGTAAAGTTTGTCATAGTCTTACCAAAAGTTGTTTATAAGTATACCATAGTTTATCTAAATCATTTTATGTTGTTATCATCAATCCTATTGTTAAAAGTCTATAATAGCTTAAGCTATATAGAGGTAGTTATGTTTTCGTCTCTCATAATCACTGTAAATGTCAATAATTAAAGTGTCAATAAGTTTTTTAAGTCCAAATTAGATTTTGTTGAAATTTATGTCAAAATTGACGTGTTATTCTTCTAAACATCGTTGTCACATAAAGTCGAGTCACACTTTTATTATTGTCTCATTATCAAAATTTTGTTGCGTCTGTCAAGTCCATTGTAATGTAGAATTTTTATCTATCGTATTCTTGTCAAGAGTCATCAATATTATCGGTTGTGTCATTATAAAAAGTCTAAAAAATTAAAAAAATATTGCCTTACGAACACATTTTTGGTGTTACCCGATGTCCGGAAAATAAATGATTTCATATTGTGGGGGGGGAATAATAAACAATGTGGAAATCTTTTGAGTTTCATATCCAAATCTAGTTGAGTTAACATCAACTAGAGGAAAGAGGCACATGAGGTTGGAGGTCAATCAACAAACTCTCGTCAATCACCAACGACGGGGCTGCATGAAGCTATGGTGGCATTTTGTGGTGTGTATTTTGCTTTCTGCTACGGTTTCAGAGTTCCAGTTTCAGTTGCATGTGCTATGGTATGCTTCATTTTTCAGAGTACCTGTATTTGTTTGTATTCAGTTTGAAATATGTTCATATTGAACAATGATTCCTATGTACTTCCCTGATGTAATAACATTGTGAAGAACAAAAAGCACAATGAAATGCAACATCATGATAATTGAAGAGATTGAATAGTTAGATGAGTTCCTGTTCATACCTAAGTTTGTGGTAAACCCTTGTAAAACCATTGAAGGCTATGTAGATGGTTCCTGCTTGAGTTCTCACACTGAGTAGGTCAAATGTGTTCCCTATAGTGATCGGTTGATAAGCAAATGGTTCTTGTACGTGTTCCCACACTAGTTAGTCAAATATGCTCCCAACAGTGCATGATTGATAAGAAGTTGATGTGTTCCTTCTTCTACCTTCAGTTCGAGTTGTGTGCCAAGATCGTGAGCGAGCAAAGGCAAGCAAGCTGCAAAAGAAGTGGGAATGTCCTTCTACCATGTCAACACTAAGGGGGGAAATGTTAGGAATATCCTAATGTTAGTGCTTACATTATGGGTTAATATCATGTGTAATGTAGTTATACGTGAGGATTGGGTGGTTGAACCAACCCACGTATATAGCTATTTAGGTGAGAGATAAATATGGATTTGTTTGTTATATAATCGAGTTGGTTGAACAACTCATACAAGTATAGGTGTGAGTAGTTTTTAAAGGACTCCTTAATGATAGGAGTTCCTCTCCTATAAATATGTAACATCTCGTATAAACAAAATCTAGATTATTATTGCGTTGCATTTGTTTGATTTGAACCAAATCTATTATAGAGTGCAAGTTATAGACCCATTGTCTCACTCATGAATATGTGAAAGCTTACGTCAAAATCTGAAGTCTACTACCCAGTCTAACTTAATCCACAAAATCACCATCAGACCCTATATAAATTAATCCACAAGCTACCCATTAGACCCAATATGCTAAGTGAAGGTTATGTGTGCAAAGGTTATCATAATACCATTGGCCTACGTGCATACCATTTTGCCCCCCTTATTACATAAATCTAAGCTACAAGAATAATTGTGAACTACCAATTCATGTTAGCCCTATTGGGAGGTGCATGGTGTTGTCCTTTTTCCTCCTACAGGCTTTACTATAGACATGTCCCAACTTTGATCTCCCTTCTTCATCTCTAACTTTGATCTCATATGATCATCCAGCTCATCACTCTAAAATGGCCCAACCCCATGATACTTTCCCAATGAATCATTGGTACATTAACAATTTGAGATTTTAAATCAATGCCTAGGAGATTGTTTATTCTTAGTGCAAGACCCTCCTTCCATATCTCTGCATGCGGAGATTACCGTAGTCTCCTTTGACAAAAGAAATGTGAGTTTCTCCCATCTAGGCGACATGAGCTAATTGAATCTCTCCATAAGTATCCAAATATCTATTGATGTACCCTTCTCCCAAGGAAAATCTCCTCTCAAAAAATTGACTCCCAAGCCTGGATCTCTCATGCCACTTCTCTTTATGCCAATCCAGATCAACCTTTTTTCCATGTCTCCTATCTTGCATCTCATTTTTGTTGAGAATAATAAAAAGTTTTCACAAATTATACTAACATAGAAAAAAATCATAGAGGGGTTATATTTGGACTTCTCAAATAAAATGTGGAATCCCTTGCTTTCCCCAACACAAATTTATTTAATGAAATTGTTTTCTTTGGCTTTCCCCCCTCATGTTCAAAGTCCACCATTCATCCCATTCATACATCAAGAGATAGTTCAGACCCAAATAAATATAAAACTAGAGACTTCAAGCTTCCGCGATCCATAGTTAGGGCAGGACTTTAGGATAATTTGCATAAAGAGTGGTTAATCACTCTTTAAACAATTTATAAATAGTCTTTCTCTAATTAAATAACTATCAGGATTGGGCATGCATTTGCCAAACCTTATTCTATAGTATTGGTTATAAAGCTTTTTTAATACTTAGAATGTTGTAAAGTCAAAACGGAGGGGTAGACAAGTTCAAGAGCTATTCCCAAACTATTGATCACATATATACTTCTTGAGTTATGATTGCGGGAGGGTTGGGAAGGAGTAATCTAAATTCGCTTGATGTTTTGTAGCCTTTAGATATAATTTGATTCTATTCCCATGCTTTACTATTTTAGCGATTACACACCACTAGTATATTAAATCTTGTTATGAATGCCATCATTCAGCACTCTACGACAATTGTTTGTCGATTTCAAACTACTGATGGACTCTTTGACAATAACAACAATACTATTCGAGTTATATAGAGGTGCCCTTTCTCAAAAAGTCTCTTTGTGGTCCATATAGACAAGTTAGCTAAGTTTCTTTGATAAAACACCCATTTTCGTAATGGTTGCACATTGCATACATCATTAGTGAATTACCCTACTACTCTCAATTGAAGATGTGGTCCTCTCTTACTCTCTTGATTGGCATGCTTTTGCAAGCTTCGCTAACTAGTGGTAACCTTAGTAAATATATGGTATGAAGTGTAATAGAGAGATAAACTTATTCAAGAGAAGCAATGTCAACATAATCTTAAACTATAACAGAAAGGAAAAATCACAAACACATGCCCATACACAAGATTTTCACCTGGGAAAATCCCAAAGTTATCTAGAGTTGTCTAAGACTTTGGGACAGTGGGAGGGGGTTTCTGGGACGGCAAAAAAAAAATTGGGACAACAAGGGGAAAGGCAATTAAAAAATACATAAATATTTAAAATAAAAATATAGTGACTAAACTATATAAATAAGCTTAAATACAACCATTTGAGACTTAAATAAGATGAAATAAAACCATTTGAGATTTAAATAAGCTGAAATCATAAATATCAAATACATTTAAATTATTAATTATACATGATTTAATAAAACCATTTCAATTTGAGACTTAAAAATTAAATAAGCCGAAATAGATTATAAAACCATTGTGATTGATCAAGTGACAATAGTTGATATTCATATCATTAATCTCAAATTCAAATACACCAACAATTGTCAATATTACAAAAAGAAGACAAGTTTCAGCCTAAAAATTAGAATCAACATCTGAAACGACTATCATCCTCGCCCTCAAAGGAGAGCCCAATCAATCCCCGTTGCATAATATATTCCTCTTCTACCTACCTCGGTTCCTCGGGATTTACATCACGCCGTGATGTTGGGGTCTACTTGTACTCAATTGTCTTGTGATCCATCAGATGTAAAGCAATATGTACAACTACAAGCTTCTACGTTCTCGTAGAGGTAAGCTTATTCCTCTTAACAAAGTGGATCCAGCTATATGTAGACAAATTCCTCTCAGAGGCAGAGGAGATAGAAACCTGGGAAAGGAGGCGAATTGCAAGTGTTCGCAGCAGTCTTAGATGCCCATACAATAACCACCAACTCACCAGCTTGTCATGTGCCAATGTTACCATGTCCATCTTCATTGAATTTTTGTACCCATCAAGTTCATTGAAGTCAAGCCACTCCAACCTGATATGTGAAGCCTCTTTTGGACTATACATTTTTTTAAGGCCTTCATAAGGCCCTTTTTCACCTCATCGTCATCCAAAGGGATAACTCTACCTAGCCTCTGCACATCATTTGGGATTTCATGCATAGCCATATGAAGTCGAGTGTTCAACTTCTCGCATCTATGTTGAATGATGGGTTGAATATGTTCACAGTAGACCTCTAGAGTGAGGTCCCTCATCCGAATAACTACCTTCATTTGCCCAAGCATGTTGTCAATGCACTCATAATCTCACCAAGATTGGGGTTGTTAGAATCCCCGTATTTGATGATGTTAAAAACTAGAGCTATAATTGATGTTATGTATTTCACATTAACTCAAAATGTTTCCCTTACCACCACTTTCTTCATATCTTCCATTGCTCTATCTTGGACTCACACCACCTAGTGTCATAAATCATAACTTGCACAGGCTCCTGCAACTCAAGCATCCTATCCAACAAAATAAAATAGGATGCAAAGAGGATGTTAATCGGTTTGAGGAATTCCTTCTTCAAAAAACTTTGAAAGAGTGCCCATGATGTGTGGTGATTGCATATGAACTTCTACATATCCCTGGCCTTATTCACTATCTTGCTGACCCATTGAATCTTCCTTATGTCTTTCAATTTCAATGCATTGCTCATGGCATGTACGCAACTCGGGGTTCAATATATATATTTGTAGGCACACTCCACTAGCTTGTCTATTGCTCTGCACACATAAGTTGCATCTGTGATGACCTGTACAATATTTGAATGTTCTGCCTCCTCAATGGCATCCTTCAAAATTTGAAATTAAAAACTCAACATCTTTTCGCTTCCCAGAACAATAAATTGCTCTCAAGAAATATTCATCTTTGCAAGAGACAATGATAACGATATCCATGATATGTTGCATTCGTGTGGCCTTCATCTCCATCAACAGATTAACCTTGCAATAGTTTTTATCCAAGATTGTTGTCCTCAATTTGGTGTCTCCATGAGGCACATAACTTGTACCTACTTTTGCTACCTTGGCCATAGCTTGTAATAAGGAGTGCATGCGGCATGAAATGGGATCCCAACAATATAAAAAAAAAATCTCGATAGCATCATTTGCCTCTTCCCTTGCCTTTGAATCAAACATGTATATAACTGGATTAGGGGCTGCCCTCACAACCTTTCTCTTCCCTCTACTTTCCACTTGCCATTCCAAAATTAGAATTAGCCAAAGGATTCCTGTCAATCCTAAAAGAGCTCAAATGAGTGTTAGCCTGATTGTTAGTACCATGAACTTCCAGAACGTTGTTGGTGGTATTTCCATTAAAAAGTCTCACCATCTCTACTCTTTGATCAAGTGAAAGAGCCTTACAAAGATCAACCCCCCTTCTTGTAAAGTGCAACAAGTGTGCATTGGTCCTCTACCATGCCAAGTCAATGAACATATGTTGCACTTCCATAGTTTACTTCACCCTCCAAACTTGGGGTTCTCAAGTATTTGAGCAAATTGTTGCAATGGCTTCTTCTTATCAAATGATCCAATGGCAAATGTGGACAACATTTGAGAGGGGCAACTAGTAGCACAAACAACTGAACTACTAGTTGTCGTTGGCACTACATTTTGTCTCACTTGTCCACCTCCCCCAATTATGTCATCACCAACACTTACCAACACTTCCACCTATCTCAAGTTCAATCATCTCCTCCTTTGATTCATAACCATACTCAAATGAAGAACTCATGGTGATAATCGTTGGGACTGTAATGAATTTAAAAACAGCCATAACTATATGCAATGAAATTTTAAAAAAAACAATAACTAAAGGTAACGGTTATAATTTTAATTTATGAACAAGTCGGTCATAACTATATGTATTATGCAATGAATTAAAAAAACAGCAATAACTATATATAGTATATGCAATGATTAAAAAAAGTAAAGAATTCATAACCATATGCATTGTGCAATGAATAAAAAAGACAGTCATAAGTTATAACTACATGCAAATTGCAATCACAATGATTTAAAAAAACAACCATAGGCTATTAGGCCCATAATTATATACAAAAAAATAGAAATATTAAGAAACAAAAACATAAAAAACTGGAACATCAAACATAGTCATAGAAGTATTAAGTTTTTCATTTTTGTATCTACATTCATGTGTATCAAATATTTTTGTATTCCTAATGTTATTGTTTGTATGAATGTGTATCATACTATCATAGTAGAGTCAAACCTAGCCAAATCTATTCACTAAATCAACAATCAAGAGTTTTATGCTTTAAGATTTAAAAATAAATAAAATTATAACCAGAACAAGTCACAATCCAACCCTATGCAGTATGATTTTTGAAAAATCCTACAAACTATAAATATGATTATATTGTGAATGTAGATACAAAAATTTAAAAACAGCTCCTAAAAAATGCTAATAGAAACTAAATTTTATAAACTAGACACTATTATCAAGCATTGTAAGCAAATAAAATTACAAATACCACTTGCGTGCTCTTGCTCTTTATCTTGTTCTCCTCTTCTTCTCTTTGCTCACTTTCCACACTTTCTCAAGTTGGAATATTGAATGTCATATGGAATGAAGCCATAGAGTCATTTTATAACTTAGAATGTCACTTTTAGGGTTAGGGTTATGTTATTATGTTTGTTTTATATTATTACTTTCCATAAAAAAAAGTCAAAAAAGTGTTTTTTAAAATACAAGACTTTTTAAAAACATGTTGCAACTTTGGGGACGTCTTGACGTACCTCGATTGTCCTGGGTAGTCCAAACGCCCCAACACGTGACAGACGTCCCCGAGACATCCCGTGACTTTTTTAGATGTCTCGGGGACATCCGCCTTCTTTTTCTACACTTTGGAAATGTCAAGGGGATGTTCCCCCCCTTCCCAACGTTCCCAAGACGTCCCAAACACCTAGTTTTCAGGGGGTCAAGTCCCCATGTAGCACTAAAACATCCTTTCAGGAAAAAACCCAATACAACAACCTTCTTCATTATCGCATTAAATTAACCATTTGCAATACAATAATGTACTTCGTGGTTCTGATTTACCCTAATAAATGTGCAAGTAATTGTAGGCACATCAATAGGAAATTGTCCAAGCGGTATTAGGGTGCCAAAACTATGGGTTAAGACAACCACCCATGTACAGTTTAGACGAGTGTGAATCATGTAGAGCATAAATCATGCAAAGTATATAGCACATCCGACAAGTTTACGATCTTCAATATCTCTAGAGATGCTCCTTCCAAGTTCTAATTTTCTTATAAAAGACAACCTATGCACATCAGAACAAGTTATACCTATTTGAGGGTCACATCTCTCAATTTCTATCTTTGAGTGCCAATGATTTCATATTCATTTCCAATATACCTCTTGGAAGATGTGTCTCTTCAATGCGGGCATTAAACCCGCAATTCTTTATGAGTCAGAAGCTTGAATCCCCCGGTTTAGGTTCTCTTGACCGGGCATGTATTGAGTTCAATCAAACTATCATACTTCGACACATAATTCATGCAAATCAACAATTTCTTGTTGCATCATCCAAATTGAGTTTGTTGCATTGTCCTTTTGCAACAAAAATGTCTTCAAAATCATTTATCTTCATAGACTAAAGTCCCTATGGGTCTATCAACCTCAAGTCATGTGATATACACATAATTAGCCCTCCACAGTTTGGAGGGGGTTGCCTCCTTGGTCATGCTAGGAAACAGAATTTTTGGTATTCCAATACCAATTTACTTCTCCATTCTATCTGCATATTTATAAACCAGCTTTCTTCAATCAAATACTCCTTGGCAGTTTCTTCAATTGAATACTCCTTGGCAGCGTATTTTTATGAGCTATTTTTAACAAAAAAAATCAATTCACAAATTTTCCAAAATATATTAGTTAGATTTTCCAGAACATGCATGTATGAATAATAAATAATGTCATTTCATTAAATGTAATTTATAATACATACACTTCCAACATGTAGCCAAAAAGATTCACCAACCGTTCTATACTCGTTAAAAAAATTCCACCCCTTAAGATTTCCCACGGCTCCTTGGATGCCCCTGCTAGCCTCCTCCCTCTAATTAATGTGATCAATAGAGTTGTTTGAAAGAACAGATGCAGACAATATATTCAGGTCACTTGGACCTCTCCTTCACAGCCGCTTCAAATAGCTCTCTCTGCCAAGTGCTTCTTGCAGATTGTTAATTGTACCATCATTAAGCTTTATGTATTTGACCGATTCATCGAGGAGATTGAGAAACTCAGTTGATACCAAAGTTAGGGCCTTGGCCATCACTAACAATGACATTACAAACTTAAGGCACTTATACATCAAAGAGGTCAAGGACATTTATGTGCTTGACTGGTAAAGAGCATTTATGTGCTTGACTGGTAAAGAGCATTTATGCGCTTAGCTGATATTGATAGGAGCGTGATCATTAGATCGAGGGCATTGATGCACCCTTCGGGTTGAGGAGGTTGAGATGAACCAAAAGGAGAGAAGGTCAAGAGGGGACTATCTATAGCATCATCAGTTGCATGGCGTAAGGGCTCCCTTTGGCCAATTGATGGTTTGTCCCCACGAGTTACGATTTGAGATAAGAGTAATGTATCCCCTCATGGGCTAGGTTTATCATCTTTCCTATCTCAAGGAAGTGGCGAATAAGCAGCACTTGATTTTCGGGTGTGTAAATTACTTTGAGATCTGTGGGAGGTATCACTGCTTGTACAAAGATTCAAGAGGTTCCCTATCCACCTTTCAGTATCATGATTGGGGTTGCTTGGCTTTTTTCCTCTACATGTAAAGCTTTATAGAGGACCTCTAGGGCTACTAAGCTTATTATCTCATTTCATCTAATCCCAATGTTGAGGTTGTCAAGTGCCTTTTGGATATTGTTGGTTCACACGTCAATGGATATGGCCATGAGACAGCGTCCCTCCTTGGGCGTTGTTGCTAGGGTGCCTCATTCATCTTACTTCACATTCGACGTCATGGATTTCTCTTTGACATCAAAGATCATCCAGATTTTCCTTGCCCATATTCCAAGCTATTGAAGAAAGCACGTATTACTAGTTTCCTCCAACCCCTCAAGGGTCAGTGGCAATGAATGTTAGGAAAGGTCTTCAAAAGTGTACCCTTCTCACTGAGCTGGGCTAGATCTAGGAAACCATAGTCCACAAATTTTCTAGTAAGTGGAGTGACCTCGAGAATCCTTCCAGTATTTTAGAAGGTGATGTCGAGCAATTAAATGGCCAGGTGGTGTCAAAATTACGAAGACATATTGCAGAATGGTCCAGTATTTGGTAAAGGATGACTTTGACCAAGGAAGTTATAAGAACAACAAAATATGTTGGAAATTTTTTTGAGGTATATATATTATAATCAATATGTAATGAAGATACTAGTTCAACTTGTTTTTAGTTGTTGACAATATTATAGTAATGGGAGATTGTATAAAGTAGACCAGTGAATTTTAAACTAAATGTCTTCAGTTTCTTAAGGAGTTGATTCATCTGAAAATGACAATGGATGTAAATGCATCTATTGGTAGTTAAAGTAATCACCTTGATACTGACAGAGGACATTGTGCATCGCAGAAAATCACAAATTCTTGTGTAAGAACATAAAACTAGAAGTATGTTATCACAGTCTTGGAAGCAATGAAGAATGTGGAGCAGTTAGTGACAAACATTACATTTAAATGAACGCAGCTTGACTGGAAATTCTCGAGGGATCACCTATACTCAGGATTGACAAAGGATTATGGTACTCGGGGTTTTGTAATTGAGCATCCCATCAGATGGAGATAGGGAGTTCAATTTCTATTATATCTGTAATTGACCATCCTATAAGATAGCGATAGTTTGATAGGGAGTTATATTTCTAGAAAATATTTTAGGGCATGTGCATACCCTCATTACTTAAAATGGTGCTAAAAAGGAAATTTAGGAATATATTATCAGACAACTAAATGAAATAGGTGATGAGCCATCCAGTCTAGGGTGAGGTGTCAAATACAGTTAACAAGGAATGTGGGAGGACTCTTGGAGAGGTTAAAACTTGAAACTTAAAGGTCTTGAATACATGGGTTGAAATTAATCATCCAAAGGTGAAGGGCATCAAGATTGTAAGTTATAACATAGGTGTGCTCATAACTATCACCGCAGTCCACACAATTCATGGTGTAATGTTTTCTTGTTTTTGTGTTTAATACTTCGCGCAATTGCTGCTCCCAAGAAAATTGAAAAAAAAAGAAATCTTTCAAAATGGCTTCATACCAACTGTTTTGAATCGCTGCGAATTATCATATTTGACGTGGTTAGGTCACCATGCACCAAGCCTCCATCATGTAAGTGTCCAACAGCCCTGCCTATCTGCACAGCAATATCTTCTATTTGCTCCTCTGCAAGTAGAAACTCATACTCAAAAGCTAATTAGTTCAGCTTAAAACATGAAAACTACTACCATATGGAGTTAAAAGAAGATCAAATACAATCAAGTGAAATGACCATCTTTGAGGCAACATTATCAATCATGCTGAATCTACATATTACTAAAAAGGCATACCATAGCCAGGAAGTGACCCTGCTTGCAAAAGCACGTCTTTAACAGATGGGCCCTCTACATATTCAAATGTAAGGGTATGCATTTCAGAATCCAGAGCAAAAAGAGTGGGAGTCACCACTCCAAGCCTTCTAGCTTTAGTCATGCATCGTGCTTCCTACATATTTTAGTTCAAATCAAACTAACTAGCAATCACCTCTGTTGACTTGCATAATTATCAATGCAAGATGAAATTGAAACTCAATAGTTTTTAATATGGACTAACCCCATTAAGACGTTTCAAGGTCAACTTTGAATCCAAAACAGGATGCCTATACTTTTTTGAGAAACGCTCCTTGATAATGGCCCTTCTTCCCATAAAGATAGTCTCAAATATTCTCTGCATGCAAAAACTCAATCTACCTAAGAAAAGGAGAAAACAATACAAATGAGCATGATTGAAACAAGAAATTGAAATAAAAAGACAACCCAGCAATTGCACTCACACCCTCCGCACCCTGCTTGACCAGCTTCCCCAATGGAGCTTGTTTCTCCTTGCATTCCATCTCCATGACTATTTTCTGTTCAAGTTTTTCTCAAGATAATACAAATGAACTCGATCTTGATTGCCAGATAGATATCTAATTTACAAGCATAAGAATGTAGAGTTCCTGCATACACAATGCCCCAATGCATTTTAGTCACAAAGTGATGGTAGATGTTGAGCCATTTCAGTAGGGTTCTAGTATATTTGAATTCATACAATTTGATACAACCTTCTCCTCAGATTGATAACAAACTATTCTACAGTACACCCATCCTCTTAGAACTCCATAACTAACCAGAGAAGCAGAACAGAACATACCACACTATCCTACAAGGCATCCATTCTCCTAAAGGTCAGCCCGTTTCACCCGAGAAGCAGAATAGAACCATATCATTGAGGACTAAGCAGAAACATGCTGGAAGTGACCTTAAACTTGTAGCATGTTTTCTGTAATTTTCCCACACATACCATGCAGAATCAGGAACATAAACTATAAATTTATAGCCCTATCAAGTATCAACCCAACCAAGGTTGAAGCGGCCATGCATAAACATACTAATCACGAGATAATTGTGAAGGAAATCTGGAAAATGAAATTCATGATGTTGCCACTTAAATGATGAAACCAGCGGTCGTTTTGCTCCAGATACCTCCATTTGTGCCGGAGAATTTCAGAAATACTTACAGACAAATCAAGGCAGATGAAAATAATGACAAAATTCAGATTTATTCTTCTGATCTTAATTGGAAATACAGAACAGAAATATGGAAAGGTTAGTAGAAAGAGAACCTTTTCATGTTGGTGTTTCTGGAAATGAAATGCCTACCACAATGTGACACAATACATGGAAGATTTGAGCCAGAACATTCTAAATTGGAATGGTATTTTAGCAGAGAAGAACTTGACAACTCTTCATCAAGGAAGTACAGTATGGATTAGAAAAAGGAAACATATCTTTGGAGGTTATAATGAGTTTCTTCATGATATTAGAATAAGATATGATGTGTAACCCACGGGTGTGTGGTCTATCGGCAAGAAGCGAGGTGATTGGGGCTGTATTAATGTAGAGACCCGAGTTCAAACCCAACACGGGCACGCATGTAAATAAATCTTGTTGATGTGTAAGTGATATGTGCACGAAAAGAGGTTAACAGTATTTTGGAGAAGCAACTTCTGTCGAAGTTAATTTCTGACATTCTCTATTTACAGATTTAAAAGAGAATTTTTATGATATTATTTTTCCATAGAAACTTGTAAGAGTCCATGGGTGAAGGGAATCCCCAGCATGAAAGCAAGGCAATATCAATGTCATCAGACATTCAAAGTGAGAAGGAAGCTCTTTTTTTAACAATGGAGGAGGAATTCGATGAACTACAAAAACTGGAGTTTATTTGGTGAAATGATGGTTCTGACAAAATTTCCATTTAAAATTAATGTAAATCATCCTTAGAAGCTACTTATAACAATTAAAAAAATCATATTGCCCATAACACTCTTGCTCACATGGCATTTCTGGACATCTCTCTGCCCCCAATTTAATCTTCATCACATTATTGGTGGGGAAGTCTTCTTGCGTCAATGTTTCTAAGTGCAAGTTCCTTGTTCTAGAAATTGAGGCAAACATGTCGTTTAAAATAACAAATCATTTTGGAAACAAATTGCCGAAAATTGCCAAACTTGCAAATATTAAGAACTAAAACTTTCAATAACACCCGATTGGATACGGAGAACCCTCTTACTGGGTATGCAGAAGTAAAAGTGGTCTATTGGGCTTTCAACAATAGTAGGACTGGGGTGTTGCATGTAATTCCTGGGTTACTAAGAACACCTGCCCTCTAGTGACTAGTACATAACACCTTCTTGGGGAGATTCTCTGCAACCAAGTAGGCATCCTAGGCAGTGTGATTACTCTTTGAGCCATGAACACCACCAATTCATTATCAAGTAAACAACAATTTATTTCATTAGGCCTCATGTTTTTTTTCAACCTAACCTAATTTTTTGCTTTACTAGATCCACCAAGCAAAATATAATATGTTTTATGCAGACACATCACCATCACTGTACCCCCCATTTGCGTATCCATACTATTTTGTATTCAGAAATCATTTCTAGGCTTCTAGCATTTTAAAAGTCCTTCTAGGCGTCCCCTTTTTGCACTCCCATGTTTCCCTGCCCTCCAAAAGGGAACTTAGAGGAACACTAGCATATAATGTAGCAATTTTTACCAAAAACCAACCCTTCTATCCCATGAACTGTAGGAAGTCAAATAACTCCTCAACCTTTCAGCCTCCATAAATCCCAAGAACTATAAATCTTAGGCAAGGTTATGAACTATGTTGAATGTGGTTTGGGGTAAGCTTCAACAATTTGCAAACATAGGTAAGCTAAAATGTACAGGGAATCATTACACAACAAGCTCAGCACATGCCCACTAGGGTTATGGGCCCCTTTTTGCTGTGGAAGAATTTTAACTCTTACAAGTGTTTTCAGTATCATTATAACAACAACAACAACAAAAAAGCAAGAATCATATCTTCATATACTATTGCTTCATGTGGGTATTTATATTTTGATTCTCATATCCTCTTAAACCATTTATTTTTTGTTGGGTCACCAAAAAACTGTGGAAAATTTTTCAAGTGTCTATAAAAGCTCACCCTCGCTGCTTTTATTTTAAAAATATATTTTGGCTATAAAACAGAAAAAACTGAGAGAAAAATGTAACTAACTTGTGAGAGTAAGGACTGCCAAGGCTGCAATGATAATAATATACTGTTTGGCTCTTTGTTCATTGTGGTGGTGACTATAATTATTCGTTAGCTCAAATATTATCCATCACTAGAAAAGGCTTCTAAAAAGCATACAAGGATTTAAAAATCTAGGCAGAGTGGCCTTTTATTCATTATTGAAATTGTAAAATAAAAATAAAATTGCTTGAATGCATAGAAAAGCATTATATGATGGAATTTGTAGATGTTTACGCTTAATGTTTCTCGTGGATTTTTTTTAACTTTATTGTTATTTTTCTTAGAAAGGTAGATTTGACCCAACTTTTGAACTTTCAAAAATATTTTTGGGTCTTTTTTTTTTTAATGGAGACAAATTAATTACATAGATATCAGCATCTCTTCCTATGTATATGGATTAAATTGGGTGAGCCAATTCACCGTTCATGTTTAGCCATTTTGGGTCTGTCGTGCATGCGTAGATACCTGATTCCATTACGAGGCACGTGGCAACAATTGACACCTTTTAGGACACTTGGACCACTACTTCCATATTAGGCTCCTTTTGGCATAATTTTCCACCTTTGGTGATTCAACACCATTTTCATCACCACCAATTAACCTTAAACACGCTCAAAATCACTTCCAATTTTCCTAAGGCATCCAATACACAACCATAAATTCATACACTCCAGTTTTTGAGCCTTTTACCCCGTGAGTCATCACTTGTGGTAGTGGGACATTATCAGCGGCATAGTTCGCATACTCGTATCTAGAAAAGATCCAGCAGACCCAAAAAAATTGACTCCACAAAAAGTCAGGAAGACTGTGTAAATATTCAATAATATTCGACAACTTAAAAAATATGCAAATTCCTTTTAAAAACATAGATTTTATGCAAACTATAGCTATAAAATGTATCAACTTAGTCAGTAAAACGTTGGCAAAGTGTTTTCTATTAGATTTGAATACAAATTCAACACCAAATTGCATCATCATGCGAATACAATAGCCAGCTAATAAGTGTTATGAATTTCAATTTATAATAATTCTCATTGAAAATTATCATCATAAATTGCATATCTATGTAAGTTACAATTTAAAATAATTTACAATTTCCTCTTCCCCATTTTAGAGAAATATCGAGGAGAGGTTTTATTGCCTCTATTAGGTCCCACACTCAGTTACAACCGCTTGCTCCTCCTAGAAGGTTGGAACTGCGGCTCCACCCTAGTAGTAGATGACAGTGGCTCCTTTGTTGGATGTTTGACATCACCTTAAAAGATGTAATCCAATCTAATATCTCTTGCTTGTGTTTCTCTCTCTATAGCTTCCCTCTTGAAAGCAACAATCTCCTGGGGATTTCTTCTTCTTGCCTATTCCAATCATGTGTATGGATCAATCTCATCTAAATCAACAAGCTCCTATGATGTGGCCTCCATCTTTCTTGTGCAAAGCTAGAGATTGTATTACACGAAAACCAAGTCATTGAGACATGTTTGAGTCAACTTGTTACACTTCGTGTAAATGGCCTCAAACAAACTCTAGATGCACTCACATCTAGAAGCACTACAAGGTTGAGATATAATTTTGAGGATTGACTTTTGAAAATGTGGGGTATTTCCTCCCCAATCCTCCCACGAAGAACCTACAAACAAGATAATCAAAAGTTTATAAGTAATTAATAATTTTAAATTTATAATTTGTAACATATAAGTAAACATTCTAGTTTTTGATACGTGGTGGCTGGGTGGTTCTCCCTCATATAGCTAATGTTGAAGAAAAGAGCCTCCCCCTAACATGCTTGTAATTTTGCAGCTCTAAACTAATGAGATCCCTCACCTCAACCTCTAGTATCATCCTCTCAATGCATGTAAAGGCCCCCCATAACCTTTTTGTTAATATTTGTGAAACCATCGAAAAATAAAAACTTGGAGTTGAGGTAATACCTCGTTGCACGAATAGGTTGGTGGAGTTGATTGTTCCACCTCCGATCAATTATCTCCCAAAAGGGACCAAATTTGGCTATATCCCCATTATAATAGTTTTGGATGGCCTATTTGGCCCTATCCATGGCCTCATAAATGTATTGCATCGGGTTTTGCTCCCCATCAATCAAGCGCAAAACCCTCACCAACAGCTCAGTCACCTACACACAAATTAAACTTTAAAGTTACAAACTTACAAATAAAGTAGATAACAATATATTTAAAAAATTAAAATAAAGGAATCAACTTGAAATCTAAATTGAAGTTTAAAGTTACCTTGATGATCTCTACAGCTCTCTTTGCAAAGACATCATTTAATACTATCTTTGCAGTCCTCTTTCCATCGACTTTCTTTGAATATTATGAGACTAGTCATGTTTGTCTCACAAACATTTGATTCAATGATGACAAAAAACTAGAAATTCTTACGTCCCACCCAATTAATATTTCTTGAATCCTTTATAACTGGTCTCACCCAATCCATTTTGTTTTTCCTCGAAAACAAGGTCAAGGGCATTGGCCACACAAGGGGTCCAAAAGAGTGATAGATGACACTCATGTAGTAGTCTCCCAACCACCACATATGTTGTTGCATTATCAAAAACAACTTGCACAACATTTTGGATTACCGCACCTAAGAAACCTCCTCCAACACAAGACTCAATTTTTTTGCATTTTTTACCATGTTAGAGCCATTAATTGACTTCAAAAAAACCTCGCCATTTGAAGCCACTAAAAATTTGATGAGGGTGCGGTTCCTTCCATCTGTCCACCCATCTAAAAGAATGGTGCATCCATATTTTTGTTATTGTTTTTTTGATCTTCCAAGATTGGCATTGCATATGCAACTACACCCTTGAGCAATTTCTCACTCGAAGTGTTTCGGATAGGGTATCTTCTACCCTTTCCCTAAAACTTTCAATGTTGTCACCAAGTACTCCCAGTACAAGTTTTTTGCCACATTGGAAGGAAGGTTGTTGTAGTGCCGAAAATTCATACAAGCCTTATTTGTTTCCTCGTGCACATCCTTGTTCCAACTCGTAAATACATGGGTCAATATTGACTCAAACCCTACAAATAGATCATGTTTGTATCAAAATCAATTCTTAAAGTGAATGGAACTATTGCATGACCAAAACTAAAACAAAACATGCTTGAATAGGCATACCATTGCACATAAAATTAGATCCTAAAATGTGTTTGAAGATAATTGATGGAACAAACAATGAAGATGCTGCAGACCTGGAGGCAAAGGAAAGCACAAGAGCGGGAATTTTTTGTAAAAGGTTTTACTTCTATATTCGGTTACATCTCCACTCTAACATAGGTATTTACCAAATATATGCTTACTAAATTGAAAGAGAGCAAACATAATCTTCTTCTTGTCTCAAGCATGAGGAACACCTTAGGGTTAAGTCTAAGGGCTTCAATAGGTATAACCAAATTGAAACCAAATTAAAGATGCCTCCTTAAGGAGAGGAAATTGAATGGCTAGATGCATCAGATGGAAGTATATTTTCGTATCCATGGTTGCTAAAGAAAATTAAAAAGTCTAATTAAGCAGACCGAAGATGTCAGCACATGCATTGATTTGATGAGTTGTACACAACTTGCAAAAACAATTGTTTCATGTGGTCAAAAGTGGGACGCATTCAAGAAGTTACTTAAATCTCAATTTTACGCCATTGGCATGAGAATGAACAATTCATTACAACATACAAAACGAAAGGACAAGCAACAAAGAACAAGCAATATCTTCAAAAGAAGCAAGGACAAAATGGACAAGACAATATTTAAGTGTTCCAAACAAATCAATTTTAGAGAATCTCTATTTAGATTATTACTGCCAGATAAGGAAGTATTGGTACAGTATATTGACAGATTTTTTCCCTATATTAGGAAGGCATGCATCAGAATTTTCTGGCGTAGCACTTGGGAAGAAGCTAGATGGTAGGTTCTCTTAAGAGAGGAAAAAAGGGGAAAAAAACACATTTCATATATTAATTTATATTTAAAGTTTGGAGGATCATAGGGTAAGGCAAAAAGTTTTTTCGTGAAAGGACCTAGTAAGCAAAGTTATTCAGATGTAGATCACAAAACGTATATAAGTGATGACTGGCAGTCCCTATGTGTGTGATTGAGATGTTATTTTCTATATTGTTGATTGTAGAATAATAGATTAGTTTAAGACGGGAAATCGCATTTCTTGTCTGTCAGGTCAAGGGAGAAAATCTAGTTGGTATCGACTACTTGGGTGAGAATGTTGATCAACACCTGTCAAAAAATTGACTTTATAGCAAGGCAAGAGAGGAGTAAAGCCCTCTCTAGTCACAGACTTGAAATCAAACAAAAGAGACAAATGAGTGACTTGAAAATGCAATATGAGGAGGTAGTCCTCATGTCAAAAGGGTTGTTGAAGCATCCAATGAAGCACAAGATACAAATGACACTAAATGGAGTACACTACCACATTCCATTGTATTCGATCTTAGTATTGGGTTTTCATGAAATAAAGAAACCAATGCAATAAGACAAAAGTGACCTGTTGTGTGGATTACCAGTCATGTTGGAGCCAAAGAAATGATCATATAAAGTCTGTAGATTTTTCTGCCTTCAATGAACAAACCATCGTGAACTGTTCATCATTGCCAAGGGTTGCCAACTTATAGGATCACTTTGCCGAGTGCCCAAAAATTCTCCAAATTGGGCACTCAAAAGACAACATTTGAGACCAAGCAAAGATTGCTCAAATGGTTCAGTATGCCCACTAGATTGTGCAAGCATCTACAATGTTTATGAGACAAAGGAATAAGTCTTGAGGCGATTAATCAATAATTTTTTTCTTGTCAGTGGGAATGATACCTTGGTATGCAGTGAGACACAGTAAGACATGGGATATGTTCTTGAGCTTTTGGATCAACAAAAGTACACTATTCTTGTCAAACTTTGGTATGTCTAAGACTTGTGGTAGGTGAAGGAGAACTAGAGATAGACCCAACAAAAATCGGAGCCATAAAAACTTTGCTAAGACAAGTGAATTTGACAAAGGTGAGGACTTTCATTAGAGCCATACAATATCTCAAGATATTCACCGCCACATGCTCAAATCTGGCAGCAGCGTTGAATGCACTTTTAAAGGCAGGAGTTTATATCGATGAAGCCACAATAAGCTTCCAGACCTTGAAAACAAAAAATTGCAACACCCACATCAGGTAGAAAAATCTTCAACTTCCTTTTAAAATAGAGTTGGATGCTTCAACATTTTCCTTTGGAAGTGATTACCATAAAACAGGATCATCCAGTTGCATATCGTTAAGAACTTTTCAGAAGCAATAGTCAATTACCCACACATATGAAAAAAAATCACATGCATCGATGCAAGCAAATTGAAATTGGCATCATAAAGATTTATTCTCAAGAAAAGCACAATAAGCCTTCCAAACCTTGAAGACGAAGATTTGAACAATAGTGACTACACCTACATCAGGTAGGCAAATCTTCAACTTCCTTCAAATAGTTGGATGCTTCATCATATTGCTTTGTAGACAATGATTGCGCAACAAGTCATCCAATTTCAAATCATTAAAGAAGTTTCAGAATCAATAGTCAATTGCCTTATATATGGAAAAAAAAATTGTGCTTTGGTACAAGCAAATAGAATTACCCACATTGCTTGGATAGAAATAAGACCACAGTGAATGCATATTGCAAACCCTTACAACTCCTGCAAACACAAAATTAACATGCAATACAATGACTATTTCACGTGGATGCATTTTTGTAGCAAAATAATGTTGTAATCAAGTAAAAGAAGGGGGCCAACAATATGGTGGGAGACATAATGCCACACTCGCCTAAGAGTTTAGCATTAGTAACTGTTATGCAGTTCTAACCATTGCCATGCAAAGAGTTAAAGAAAGGGTATGCTGAAGATGGTGACTTTGGCAATGTATATGCTGAATATATTGATGTCAATTTGTAAGGAGGAACATGTCGGTTTCCAGAAGCAATATTCTCCTCAACTAATATTATTTTCATGATAAGAACCACTAAAATGGTTGAGATGGTGAACAGAGGCTAACAAAAGGGGATCAACAAATATCCTCAAAAAAGGAGGGAAACATATTCGATTAGAGTTACAAATTACAACATCTTTTTTTGTCCGCACACGCTTGCCACTAGGCTTCCAATATTGAAAAATATGAAAATACAAGTATAAAAACTTGTTGGACTTGTCTTGTTTCATCTTCTAGCCTATTATTTATAATTTTGTTATTTGAAAAATCCCCTCACTAAAATTGTTGTGATTTTGCTCAGGAATTACTCCAACTAAAATCCAACTATTAAATAGAGAACCATTTGCAATAAATCAATTGGATCTAATGCTTGTAAGCAAAGAAGCGTTACACAAACAAAACAAAAAACACTCAATGGTAACTTCAACGATTCATTAGTAGTTTCATAGTTTCTAAATTCTAGTTAGTAGGGACCTTATGCAAGGCATGGTCTTAAAGAATGATAAGAAAGACTCCAAATTATATATCAATAGGGATTCCATCAAAAATACAACCCCTAGACATTGCCTCTCAAGTATAAACATATAGCTTGATAGAGGGATTGATAAGACAGAGAGTTAGTAGGGTTATACTGCAAGGCATGGTCTTAAAGAATGTAATAAAGTCTCCAACTTATAAGTCAATAAGAATTCTATCAAAATACAACCCTTAGATGTTGCCTCATAAGTATAAACATATACCTAGACAAAAAGATTGAATAAACAAACAGTGCCAATGTTAAAGGCAGGGGAAGAAACTTCAACCATATTGTTTGCATTAAAAATGTCAAGCACAGCCAAGACAAACACAGCAAGTTATATCCAGATAAAATAGTAGCACTGTTTAAACTAGTAACAACGCATGTTCGGGCTAGAAAATCGCTAATCTCACAAGTTTTTTAACATTAACAGCAATATTAATTTTTGTAGGGTAGTAAATGAACAATACTTGTTAATGCCATACAAGCAATAAGCCTATCCAAAGAGAGAACCACTCATCATTGAAATAGACGTCAGAAAAGCATTGGTGAAAGTCAAATTCAATTTAGGGGGTAAGCAGAATCTAGTCTCAAAATCCACTGTAATGTAGTTCAAGTTGTACCTCTTATAAAGGGAGAAAATAAATTGTTCCAATTCATTTAAAGATAGTGAACATGAATCTATTTAATTTCTCCAACTCCGGATCAATAAGAATTGATCAAATAAATAAATTGCCCACTTTTTGAACATGAGGAACTATTGCATGTAGTTCTTTTCCTAAACCACCATTATAAACACCCAATTCATAAATTACTCAGAACCATTTTTATTAACCTCTGGAAAGTATGTACCCAATTTAAATGTTTCCAAAACACCGTACCGAACTCGTAAATTCATTTTAAGAACACATGCAGAGCAACAATCATCAATATCATTCATAAAGATTTCTGAAGGGAGCATTTTAAAAGTCCTTAATTACTATCCAATTTAGCTTTTGCCAAATTATGTTTAAGCACGCCCAATAAATAACTTCATCGTACAGAGAAGTCATTGTCAGTAACAAACAGTGAAGACATATCATGGGGACTTTTTTTAAAAGGCCTGTTCACTAATCTAGGGCAGATGGATTGCTCAATTATTTTTTTGTGAAAACAATGCTAAAAAGTTCTGAAGAAGAAATTTGAAAAAAACATAATTACTAAGCTAGGGCAAGTGGGTATGCAATTTCACTTTCTGCCAAAATAATGTTAAACACGCCCAATTCATTAATTCCCCATGCATAGGCTCCGTTGTCGTTAACAGGCAGTAGAGATTTTCTGGAGAGCTTAGAAAGGAAAAGCCCTAACCAATATGACCAGGGAAGCACTACTTTGCCGCCATGTTACTACGTATAGCAGGAAATTAAAGAAAAGGGTGACGTAAAATGTGTACCTGAAGAAAGTTCTAGCGCTCAAGCTCTTTCTTCATCGTCATCAGCAACAAACAAAAACATTTCCTCGCTCTCCTTCGCTTCCCGCTGGGTTTCTTTTATGAAAAAAAATCCCTGCTCTAGCCCTAAGTCATTTTATCTTGTCACTACACTAGGGGAAAGGCGCCACTCGTTGAGCACCTTATGTTGTTCAATCACGTCTTGACTAAATTTGTGACAGGATAAAAAACAAAAAAAAAAAGAAAATTCTCTACATGTCACAAATTTTGTCTTAAAGTCAAAAAAAGTCGGGAAGCCACCTTGGCGCCACGTCAATTGTCACGTGGCGGCCCCACTCTACCAAGTATTAAAAACATAAAATTTACATAGTGAACCTAAAAAACAATTTTCTCGTGGCAAAAATTGTTTGTATCCTCGTGGCAAGCGGATAAATTAGCATCTATTCCCAAAAAACCACATTCAATTCACTTCACATCGTCCCCTACCACCTCGCCAACCTTCGCTGACCGCTTTAGCCTACGTGTCATATTGGCATTTAATGTCATGATTAATTGCATGGCATTGCATTTGGCAGTGCGCGTGCGGGAAGGGGAAGTTGAACATTCTCGCCCCTTCTAACCCTGCAACGAAGACGAAGGACGGTGCCTATCAACATTCGCCCGACCCCTTTCTACCCTGCAACAAAGTCAAAGACCCATTTCTGAATCGCCATGTGGATCACGAAGTGAGCTCATTTCCCATAGTTGTTTGGATATGTTTTCTCTGGGTTTCATACAATAAGTGCATTCACAAGCAATATTTGTTTTACAATCGTATAGTCATTCCATATTGAGTTGTTTATGTGCATGTTATTGTTTAATCAAGCATTACCAATTTTACAAACGTTTATTTATTCATTCAATTGAGTTGTTTTTATGCATGTTCTTGTTTAATCTTTCATTTGACACAAACTCTATTGATTCGTCATATTTCGGCCATTAGTAGACATATCTACACATGGTTATTTCTATCATTGATTATTGAGTAATGTGTTTCATTCTGGCGTGTTGTTTTTCATGCATGCACGTTGGACTATTATTTTTTTCAGTGTATATTCATTTATTTTAGTGCACTTTGTTTATTCCTCCATTCGTACTGAACTCTTCCGATACGACGTAGAAATTGTCCAAAAAAACATAGTTATTTCACCCATGTGTCTTACAATTTCAAAATACAGTGTTGTTATGGACCATATAACTACTATTATTGAGTAATGGGTTTCATTCTCACCTGTTATTTTTTGAAGCATGCACGTTGAACTATTATTTTCAATGTATATTCATTTGTTTCAGTGCATTTTATTTATTTTCTCCATTTACCCTGAACTCTTCTAATACGGCGTAGAAATTGTCCAAAAAACAAGTTTATTTCACCCATGTGTCTTACTTTTCAAAATTACATTACTATTATTGACCATACACTACTGTTATTGAATAATGGGTTTTGTTTTGACCTATTGTTTTTTTAAGCATGCACAGTGAACCATTGTTTTTTCAGTGTATATTCATTTTTTTTATGGATTTTGTTTATTCCTCCATTCACTTTAAACTCTTCTAATACGGTAGAATTTGTCCAAAAAACGGGTTTATTTCACCCATGTGTCTCACAGTTTCAGAATACAACGTTGTTATTGACCATACATTGATGTTATTGAGTAATGGGTTTCGTCCTGGCCTATTGTTTTTTCAATCATAACGTGTTGAACTATTGTTTTTTCAATGTCTACTCATTTATTTCAATGCATTTTGTGTATTCCTCCATTCGCACCTGAACTTTTCTAATATGGCGTAGAAATTGTCCAAAAAATAAAGTTATTTCACCCATGCATCTTATGTAGTTTCAAAATACATTGTTGTTATTGACTATACATTGTTGTTATCAAATATAAGTATTGTGGTTGTTTGTCCGGTTAATATTTGAATATCCATAGTTAACCTTATATTGATTGTTTGAATATATACTAGAATTATTGAACATATATTGAATATAGGTTGTAACTTTTGTCATTTTCTACTCTACAGGTGTTCAAACTTTTAATATGCATTTAAATTATTGAATATACATTGAATATGTTGTTAGTTCAGTGCATGTTCTTATTACATTGTTATTATTGAATAAATACTTATATTGTTAGGGAGGCCACATATTCAGGAGGCAACTAACAGTTATCTTTTTAATATTCAAAGAATGTCTGAATATGTGAGGGAATGTCTGAAAATGGACATAATGTTAAGAAAATGGACATAATGTTAACCATTACATGAAGAATGTATGCATATGCAATGAATATGTGAATTGCTTACCTTAACATCTTAGGAATATTTGAATATAAGTAAGTGTTGTTTTTTATTTACGTGGTTGATATTTTACAGCCCACCCTACCATAAATTAGTGCATAGCTTGCTCTGTGGTCACCAATTGCTACCTCTCTCATAAGCACTCGAAAGATTGAATATACAGTTGTGCTCCTGGGTTCATGTTTTTACAGATACACTATCAAAAGTTGGTTCACGAAGGAATGGCATATCGGAAAGGCATATGAGAATATCACAATAGTGTCTTTTGACACCTTTAATCTACATTAAATAATAATGCTTCATTCTACATGTTAGGCCCTTTATGACCTTACTTAGACAGTGAATTATTTTCCTTTGATGTCATTATTCTAGAAAATAATGAATAATAAAAATTATAAACACCTATAAGAAGATAATTCATGTTTTTACACATTACCAAAACTTCTACTTTTATATGCATGTGATGAAATAAACTACAAATACTTATGTGTAATGATAAGATGGAAAAACTAACTACTGCTTGCATGATTTCCCAAAAAAACTACAAAACTAAGTTTATGTTTTTTGCATGAAGGCTATAACTTATACATAATAAGGTTATAATTATGCATACCAATCATATAATAAGGTAACATCTAAATTGTTCCAAAACTAATTCTTCTTCGATTCCGTCAATTGTGTCAGTTTTTATGTTGTTTTGTAATGTTCCATTCTCCATTTGGGGTGTCATTGGCAAGTTGGTTGTGCTTAGTGATGGGAGTTGTGGATTGCTTGCATGACCCTATTACCACTTGGCTAATATAATCAACATGTATGGGACTTGAAGTAGTAAAATTACATGTTTGTTATACTTGTTGTAGAAAATTGCTTTGTACGTGTGTTAATAAATTGCATTTGTGTTGTTGGAAATTTCATTGTTGCAATTGAAGGAAATTGTGTTGTCGAAAATTTCATTACTGGTGTTGAAGGAAAGTGCATTTGATTTGCAGAAGTAAATGTGTTCCTCATTTGGTAATTCACCACATTTGGAAAATTCTGAGTGTAAATGTTGTAGAAATCCATCATAATTGGATTTTGTGAAGGAAAAAGATTTTCTAGACTACTCTACCATCTTTGCCTTTGCATTTCTTTTTCTATCCTCTCCTTTTCCCATTGTAGTTTCTCATGTTTCCTTTTTTTTTCCTTTTCATTTTGTTGTTTTATCTTGTCCTATTCCATCCTCTATATTTTAAGTTCTTATTAGAGTTTGTTTGTTTCCCTTTTCATGTGCAATGATTTTGTTTGCCTTCCTCTCCTTCAGTTGCTCTTTCTTTCTTGTTTTTAAATCCTCTAGTTCCTTCCTTTGTGCTTCTTATTTGTCAATCATTCTCAAGTAGTCGATCGATGTGAGAATTTTTTATTGCACTGTTTAACCTTAGAATCCCCTTGTCTGTGCATTTTTCTCTCTCATCAAACCCTTTCAATTGGAAGCTTAAGAAAGTTCTACAACGAACCACCAACATGGTTTCCTGATTCTGCATTGCATAGTTGTTTTTGTAGTGTCTTGTACAAATGGTTTGTGAACATCCCAAATCTGCAACATCTAGCTGACTATTGTTTTCATTTTGTCATGAGTTATAATCTACATAGTAGTAGACTACTCCACTTGACATGTTAGGAGGAGGGGATGGCATGGAAAGAGAAATTTTCCTCATTGGAACGGTCTATTGGAATCCCCAAGTTTGTAGCAACTTCTTTCAACCAATTTAGACTTGTTAACTAGTATTGACATAACTCATCTTGTATTTGGCTGTGACAAGTTCTTGTTTTTGACTCACATGAGTTGGTGTGTTTTCTTCAACTCGAACATGAACTCGAACTTGACAACCTTTTCCAATCTAACTTAAACATGTTCTTGTGTCTTGTTGATTTAATTTTGTCACCCCCCACCTCTGATTTTTGAATTATATAAGCTTGTTATAGGATGACTGCATCTTTTGTTTGATGGATTTGATCAATATTTAGTTGGAATGCTTCTCCATTATCTCTAATAAATTGTTCAATTTCATCTATGTTATAACCAGCCATCTCCATGATGCTCTCCAGAGTTATGTCCTCCTATTTTTGCTCAACATTGAATGCATTACTAGGGTGCATGTCATTGACCAATGGATCTCTATTCAGGGGCCATATTCCAGTCCTCATAAAACCAACTTTTATATTTGATAGAGTTAATGCTCTCTTAAAAGTCTTAATGTTAAGAGTTGTCAATTTGGATCTTTTCACATCTACTTTGTGATGTTTGACCATCCATTTGAATATTTCATCCTTGAAGTAGGTTTTTAAATGGAAATAACACTCTAACATCTTAATGTTGTTGGTCGTTGGGCTGGTGTGCATGGGCAGAGTGATTAGATCAATGCCAGTACTTTTACTTCTTAGATTATCTCGTATGTCACATGGCTATCATGGCCATAAAAATGAGTAGATGTCTATTTTATGTCGAAACACCACCCAGAACAAATCTAGCAAAGTGGTACAACCAATCCAAAAATAATTCATTTTTCATTCATGCATGTGTTTGGGTTGTCATACATGCACCAAGATCACAAGTGGAAATGTAGTGAGCTAATTGTCGTTGTGCTTTAAAAATATAGAAGCAATGGTATACTCTACCCCACTGCATTAAAACAACAAAGTATTGTGATCCATTATCCACTCTTTGGGAGTATGTGGAGTACACTTCTACTACTCATCTTTACAATCACCCTCATCCCACAATTCCCACCATCTTGCACACCAATTTCTTCGTGCTTCCATATCCTTTGTGGTCTATGTTATTTAGTTGTATACATTTGAACCAAAGTTGTCATAAAAAACAACTAAGTCAAGCCTAAGTATAACTACCCTGTCACGATCAAAGCCTTATACGGTCCTTAAACACAAACATTTTTGCATCTTTCTAAGGGCTGCCCACCAAGATTTGCCAGGCATACCATCAATAAAATGGAGTATTTCTTGTCTCGCATATGTGTGCAACGTGATCTTTTTAATGAGTTTATTTGTATACCATGACCCATATCAACCACGTGTTTACAATATTGCACAATTTCAGACTCTTCTTGAGATGTTAAAAATGGTTGGGAGACCTTTGTGTTTCGTAATTGTGATACCAATCAACCAGTTAGACAATGAACCCGCTGAGACACCCCACTTTTCTACAACACCTTTGATGGAATACTCGTTCTCTTCAACATCTCTTGTTGCTCCAGTGATGTCTTCACTTGTCCGCTCAGTTCTGAATAAACTTTTTTACATGTTGTTGTGTGCTTCCCACCAACATTAGTAGTTACCTCTAGCTGTGGTGTTGCTTTTAACTCTATTTTATGATTTGGATTGGTTTGAAATTGTTGGTTTTGATTAGGGGGTAAGTGCACAAAGTTGGGGGGCCAAAAGGGGGTCTTAAGTGGATGCATTTTTCTAAAAAAAAAAACTTCAACTTGTATGAGTTTTTCAAAATAGTTACACTCAAAATTGGAAGATGTTGTAGGAATATGAATCGTAGCATTTTGAGTCTAGTTTTTAAGCTACTAAATTTTATTGAAAACAGATAAGTTTAAGTGGGTCAAACAACTAAAATACCAATAGATGCTCTTGTTTTTGTTAAAAAACATAATAGAGTGACTTTTGTGCCCCCCACCATTTTTTGAGCACCATTTAGTATTTTTGAAAACCCTTTGGTAGAAAGATAGCTAGGAGCATCTAGTTTGAGCTCCATTTTTAAAAGATTTTTATAGGGAATATTTTTTTATTTATGATTTTTCTAGTACAAAAATTTTATGTTTTAAAAAATAACGGAGCTCTGACCGTGCCCCCCTAACTACCTCAAAAAATATCGAAAATTAGATTTTTTTTTAATATGTATAGAATTATGCCTAGTTTAGGCTAGTATATTTTTTTTAAAAATTCGATCACCCAAAAAAAAGATACACCACAAAAGATAGACAAATTTACACTTCAAAAAATAGCTATAAAAAGGTATAGTTAGAAAATAAATAATATCGAAACCTTATATTAGTCAGAAAATTTGAAAAATTATATTTTTAGAAAGAAAAAACTCTGCTCTACGTCGTGGTATATATTTTTAAAATGGATCGATTATTTTATTTGATTTATCATAGAGGAAGTAGCATTTTTACATTTTCTTACAAAAACACGTTGTTTGTTGTGTTTGTACAGGTCCATGCCTCAGGCTTGGGGATCCAAACCGGATCCTAAGCCTTGAGGCATGGCTTGGAAAAAGAGAAAATATAAAATGCGTACGTGTTATAATGCGTACACATTTTTCTTTGTTTATATATTATGGCCCCCCAACGTTTCAAGGAAACGAGATGACAGAGAAAAACCTTATATGTATTGAGCAAATGAGATATAGAGTAGATGTAGACACCAAATTTGTGTCTTACGACCCCCTGTGCCCCGCATCTCATTTCGCAACCTAACCTCATCACCTAAACCTTACACAATTATTTATTAATTACCTTATAATTAATAAATCCACATCGCCATACCTGCCACCTCATTTCGCCACCTCATCATGACCTAGTCTTAACCCTAAACTAACCTAATTAAGACCTATAACTTGGTCCACATCCACACCCATGATTAATTACTCCTCACCCGCACCTAAAACCAACCTCATAATGACTTGACCAAGCCCACAACTAATCCCTCGGGAGAAAAGGAGGGAAAGTTGGCTATTTTACCAAAAATAGCCCACTTTGACGTGACCGATACCGGTTCCTACTCGACCGCCGTCGGTTTGTAACCGCCATCGGTTCCCTGTAAATGACCACCTCCAACCAAAAACAAGGGATCAGATTTTCATTTGATCAAAAAGAGGGGAAATCATTGAAAGGATCCGGATTTGCTTGGCCGAGCAGAGACAAGTGAAGAAATGAGAAGAGTTTGCAGAAAAGGACATCAAGCCCAAGACTGCAACGAAATAACCAGAGCCCCCAGTGACACTCATCCGAGCATCAGAAGAGGAGATAGCTCATCTTGGATTGTCAGATCATCCTACTTGAGCCCTGTCTTCGTCATCACAGTCCTGGAACCTGCATCTTCATCAGGAACGAGTAAGTAGTGTCTTGTATGATTCTAAGCACCATTTCTTGAGCCTGTGGATTGATTGTAATTATAAGCTCATTCCTAGATCTACCACCTACCAGCACCCTGCACTTAACCTTCATCCATACATCTTTGTATTGCCCAGAAGACCATTTTATCACACTCTGAGCCTTCCCTGTCCTCCCATTATTCCCCTCAGCCATCCACCAATCTTAATAACCCCACGATCACCTTGCAACCAACCTCTATCCAGAAGCACTTAGATTGCTGACCCTACCGGTGTCGTTTATCCCCCACCGGCGGCGGTTCTCTAACCGCGGTCGGTTATCCAGTGACCGGCGTCGGTCACTGTGACTTATACCCCAAAACCCTTTTCTCACCTATTTGTCACCTAACAACCCCAGATCCAGTCTGGTTTATCCCTATAACTCAACCTGAATGTATCAACGACCAGTAACCGAACAAACAACGTGACGCTTTATTATTGATAGTTTAGCTTCTATTGCTTTGTAACGAGATACCTAAATCGTGATTTTGCAATAGCTTTCCTTGTTATCATTTGTGTTAATTCGTATTAAAAGGGGAACTGACCACCTTCGAAAGGAAGTTTTATATTTCCTGGGCCTAAGGCAGCTCCCTCATTTATTGTCTAATTAAAATCTGGTGGTCTTGTATTCTTACTTGCAGGTAGTCCTTCCAAGACAAAAAGGAGTTCTTCGCAGTCGATCTGATCTTTCTCTACGGTACGCGCACACCATCTCAACATTCAACAGGTATTCCTCCTAGCCCTAACCCTTATCTGTTTCTCAAAGGAATGAAAGGATAGAAGCAAGTCTATTCCTCAGAGCCGAGACATTCCGCGCGAAACATTTTGGCATGCCCGGTGGGACCCATTTCGGGTTTCTGTTTCTCTTGCTTGCTTTCATTTAGGGAGCATACTTGTTGTTGCTGTTTTTGTTATATTTAGTAAAAGAATTTGTCTTGCTTTCCTAGTTTTGCATTAGTGAAAGTCATCTTATTTGCTTCATCGAATATCATTTTCGATTTGGGTTTAAAACACGTGCATTACATTCTTGCTTGTTGTTTTCAATTCTAGTGAACGTAGACTAAGTAACAGGTCGTACACGTGGGGGTGATTTCCACGGTATTGACAGGAAATTAATCTTACTTTCACTGCACAACACATACCGAATCACTTCATAATTAACACAACAGCTCAAAACATCCCCCCTTTTCCGCGGTATTCCTCCGCCCGATTGAGGTAACCTTATAAGCCAAAACAACTTGACATTTCCCCTAAGTCTTTTGTTTAGGATTGACATCATTCTGCGTCTAAAGGCATAAGCCCAAATTGATTAAAATTAACCCTAGGGTTAGTCTGTTAATTTGTTTGTGCGTTCTTGCTTGTTTTCAGTTCTGTTTCTCTGTCATACACTGTTTTCTGTGATCACTACAGAACAGTTTGGTAGGCATACTAATCACTGTTAACACCAAATCAACAACTTCTTACTGTTTCTTACACCAGTTCTATTATACCGACATCGGTTAGCTTACCGACGGCGGCTACATCTGACCGACATCGGTTATCTACCGATATCGGTTACTGTCTTTTACAGTTCCTGACAAACCAGCAACCTACCAATTTCAAACATCTTGTTGCCTGTTTCTGTTCCTGATAGATTGAAACCCTACTGTGTACTCCTGTCCATGGTTGTTATCACTCGAAAGCAAGCCGCCGCCATGGTTTCACATGCTTGCTCTGTGCCTTTGCCTGAATCACCCCCTTCACATTCTGTGGGGAATCCTACGGACACCAGCGAGGTTCCTAAAATTCCTGTAGGAGATAAAGAATTTGCCAAATTTCTGGATGCTAATCCTAGCGCTGTACAATACTATTTGTCTCATGCCCCTGACCGTACACCCGACGGTCAACTCCTTGTTGGCATGCCTATCAGTATAGCTGCTCATTTAGCTCCTTCTCCGCCTGATAACTCCGCTTTGCCTTCCGCATCCTTAGTCCCGTCTCCTACCTCAGCAGCTTCAGGGGTTCATACGGCACAGATTGGCTTTCCTTTGGTTAATCTTGGGCCCAACATGTCATTACCGCCGACTGCTCCTACCTCGTCTCTCTTGCAGACTGTTCCATTCATGACTTGCTCTCTGCCACCTATCCACACGAGCTTTCCTTCTCAAGCTCCGCCCACCTTTTCATTTCCACACACATATCCGGTAACCTCAACAGCTTATATAGGACATCCCTATTCGGTTGCCTCAACACATTCGTCCTCCATACCTTATCAACATTTAACCCCACCATTGTCTAGCGGTGGCCCTTGGCCCAATTTGCCTCCGTTTACCACAACCACACCATCATCTCATCCAACTACTGATTTAATTAAACAAATGATGGACAAAATGCAAAATCTGGAGGCTTCTGTTTCAGGAAGTCGTAGCGCCTTGACATACGAGCAAGTTTGTCGGGAGCCTATCCACCCTTCAGTCCCCCTTCATTCATATCCTCCTCAATGGGAATTACCAAAATTTACCCGTTTTAATAGTAAGGAGGACCCTCAACAACACTTGCGATCATTTAGACATGCCTGCTATCTGATTGCTCACGACGACGCTTTACTACTCCGCACCTTTCCCATGTCCTTATCAGGACCCGCCTTGGAGTGGTACAGTGCTTTAACCCAGCACTCAATCTTCTCTTTTAACCAGCTAGCCCAATCTTTCTTGGATCATTTCTCCATTAACATTGCCAAGAAAGTATCTATCACCGACCTCTATGCCATCCGACAATTTGAAGACGAATCTATCGCAGATTTCGTTGGACGATGGCGAGGCCTTATCAACCAACTTACGTATGCCTTGCCTCAGACCGAACTTATCGAACTGTTTACGCGGGCCTGCGCTAAGCACATCTCTCCTACCCTCCAAATTCAAACTTTCCGTACATTTGACGAGGCCTTTACTATGGCTCGAAAACTAGAGATTCGAGCCTTAGAGGAAGAGAAATTGCGGTTGCGCAACAAAAACCCCACTTTCCGAACCCAAGATTCCACCAACAAACCTAACACCACCAATCCTCACCCATCGACTGCTTCGAAATCAAAAGGGGCCGTGCACGCGGTGATGGTCAAATCCCAACCACCGTCTAATACCCCGCCAAAAACCACCTATAAGTATAAAGCAGAGCCCATCAACTACACTCCCTTGGGAGAAACATATGGTGTGATATTGGAAAAATTGCTTAAAGCAGGAGCCATTACCTTACCTCCTGTTAAACCTCACTCCGGGTTTGATTCCACTCGCGCCATACCTTCTTGGTACAAAGAAAATGACTTCTGTAACTTCCACCGCGTGAAGGGACACAGTCATGAAAACTGCAAGATGTTGAAAAACATAGTGCAGGAAATGGTTGATGCGGGGGATATAGCCCTCGATAATCCTAACGCCCCTGCTAACCGAAATTTAAAAATATTCAACAAACCATTCCCGAATCATTCTTCTAACAGTAACATAAATCAAGATATCTTAGCCGAGGAGAGTGTTCATGAGATCCATGTAGTCTTCGATTCCCAGCCAAAGACCTCTATCGAACAAATTCTGAATCAAGCCTCTTCCCTAACGCAGGAAACCGAACCCCCTTCCTCGCCATCAAGACAAACTGAAATCCTTGCCGTTCCTTTACCCATCAAGGAATTAACTACCCAGAGTTCCCTTCTCACAAATGAGCCTTCTTATACCACATCCTTGCAAGACTGTGAGCGGATGTTATCTAATTTATCTATTTCCCAAACGTCTCCTTCTACCATTCTTGCTGTACAAGAGGAAGGCTCGCCACTTCTTTTGTCATCCTTAGACGAGAAACCTCTTGAACCGACATCACCACATTCTTTAAACATGACGGATCCTCTCAAACACGCCCTCCTACCTATTAGTCCTTCATCACCTAAATCTTTTCAGCGACCGGTTGACCTCTTAACGCCCATTGATACAGTGCCTCATCTACCCCCTGTATCACACCCACAGTGGACCGGAATCACAACCCACCTTTCTTCCATACAAAAGTTCCTATTCACACGTGAAGACTGTCATTCCCCAGAAGATAGACAGGTCCTATGGGAACGTTTGAGTACGCCATATTCTACTCAAATGCAGATGACCGATCCAGATGCTTCTACCATATACCCGAAGTGTTTACAGAAGCTTAAAATGCCTATGTCCTCATCTTCACCCCCCTCATCTCTACCAAATACCTCATCCACTTCTATTAACCTAACCAAATCTTCCCCTACGCTTGGGACCTCACCAATACCTAGTCTAACACACCCACCTAAGCGGCTTGATTTATCTAAAAATAAAGCCGTCCATCCCATTAGGAGACAGACCCAATCTCCTCAATCTATGCCGCTATCACAACTCAAACCCTCGTCGTCACACCTACCTTCCATATTGGGACCCCATCCCTCTACCTTACATCAATATATCATACCTCCTGCGTTTTCTTTAAAGCGACCTACGCCTTCTGCACCCATACAGAGATCTAAGGGTATATCAACACTGTCACCCCACGTATCCTGTCCACCCATCAACCCTAAACAAATCTCATCATCAAAGGACTTGTTTTCTGTCACTCCTCTTTTTCCGCCATTGTTTCCGGATACCACATTATCTGGAGCCTCATCATCTAACCAGCTAAACGTAGCTCCTGCACCAAAGAAACCACGTTTAGTTAAAACCACGTATCAATACCCCTTGGCTAAACCACCACCCGTACGAACCAACCATACCCAAACATTACCAAAACCCACCCAACCAATACCTTCATCTTCCTCTGATTTTGACCCACTCAAAGGATCTTACGCCAAAATCCTTGCTATGTTGGTGGAGAATGCGACCATTTCTCTACCCCCACTTAGACCTTATGACCCGTCTAAACCTCGACCTATAGGTTATGATGAGTCTAAAATCTGCGCTTACCACCGCACACCAGGACATGATGTAGAGGGATGCAAAGCTTTAAAAGCCATCCTTCGTCAGACACCTCTCTCAGATAGAAAAGTTAAGAAAGACAACTTACGAAGAGAGAGACCTTTAGCTTCAATTCCCTCTCCTATACCACCTGTCCCCGCCTCACCAAGATCTATCATTATTACAGCCCCAACTCTCGAAGACCATGACCTATCCCTACCGTCTTCCTCCTCTCGTATTCACGAGATCAATATGATTAGTGTTGCTACTCGAGGGCAGAAAAACAATGGGAAAGCGAAAGAAAACACACCTGCGGCATCTCTTTCTCCGTCCACCATCCCGATTGCACCACCACCTAAAGTGGTTATTCGTGGACCTGCCTACCCCGTCTCTAATGGAATTGCCCACCGAACCATGATCAAACAGCTTCACCAATCACCTGTAAAAATGACACTGTATGATCTCATTCAGACTTCTGAATCTCATCGACAAGCTCTCGTTGAAATCCTTCAAGGGATAGAGGTCTTACCTAATGAAACCTTGCCTGTTACCTCTATTCTAACACCCAATCACGTTGCTTCGCTCACCAAACAATCTATCTCCCCAACCACTTCTGTCTCTGTACAGCAAGCCGCTGCTGTCAGTTTCTCCGAAGATGAAATTATCGACTTTGGTGCTGAAGATCCTGACCCTGCTCTTTTCATCTCAGCTTACGTTCGGGACATTCGGGTACGTCGTGTTATGATTGACGGGGGCGCTAGCCTAAACATCATCTCTTCAAAAGCCTTCCAACAAATGAATATCCCTTCTAGTTGCATGTGTGCCAACCCCATCATGTTGCGGTCATTCAATGATGCTATTACTTCTACCTTAGGCACCGTGATCCTTAACATTCGTGTAGGACCACGTACTTTACCTGAACTCTTCTATGTCCTTGAGGGAGAGTTCCAATACAATATGTTGTTAGGCCGCCCTTGGATCCGGGCTATGGGATGCGTTCCCTCCACCTTACATAGATGCATAAAATTTGAGTACGAGGGGAAGTCCTACACCGTAAAAGCTGATCCTCCCCCCTTCAAAACTTGCAATATGTTGTATCGCCCTAATGATGTGCTTGTACCAGTCAAGACACCCATTCATCCAACCCAGCCATCCACTTCCAACGCACCTACACCTTCAACCAATGAAACCGCCGTTACAAATATCACTTCCTTTCCCGCAGATAACATCCCAACCTCCGACCCCTTAGTAGATGTTTTTCAATGCCTTACGCTGGGGGAATACCGCCTATATAACGTTAGCTCTTTCCATACCCCGCAGGAGTACGGACAGTTACATGCACATCCCACCTACGACCGTCGCGTGGGGGAGGTAATCTCTTACGGACCACCCCATTGCCGCACCAACCTAACGTATGGGGGTGTTGACGCATCCTCCGTTACCCCTGAACCTCCTCTTGGTGTGGTTCCCTTCCAATCCGATTTTCAATACTTGACAAATCGTCGTTTCGCCCTCACCTTCTTGACTCGCTGTGCTTGGAAAGGCTTTGGTTTTGGTCTTTATGAACAAGGCCGACATACACTCATTCCCGTGACTACACGCAAACACAATGATCGTAGTGGTCTCGGTTTTCCTGAAACACTTACACCGGAGAAACCTCGTGTCAATTGTATCCTGGAGGATGACGACGTCACCCCTACCAAACCATCATCACCCATTTTGCCATCATCACCCACAGAGTCGATAGACCCTGAATCTATCCCTCCTAACTTTTTTTTTTCATAAATGCTATCTTCATAGGTCCTCTCACTTATCAACGCGATAATGAGGACCCATCTTCTCTTCCCCTTCTGTATCCAGACATGATCGAAGAGGATTCACCTTCGATTAATGTTGTTGAGTGCCAGGATGACGACTCCATCCTCACTTACCTTGGGGCGGACGACTCCTATATTCAACGCGCCTTACCGTCTGAAACTCAAACCATGTTGAATGAGTCGACTATAGAAATCAACATCCACACAGAGGAGGATCCTCACGTTGTGAAGATCAGACAATCCCTTAGCACATCAGAACAAGCCGCCTTTACTACCTTTCTCCGTACCCGCAACCAAGCTTTCGCTTGGTCTTACGCTGACATGCCAGGAATTGATCCTACCATTGCTGTCCATAACATCACCCTAAACCCCGATTCCAAACCAGTCAAACAAAAACTGAGAAAAATGCATCCACGCATTGCCCTCTTGGTCAAAGAAGAGCTTCAACGACTTCTTTCTGTTTCCTTCATCTTGCCTATTGACTATCCTCAATGGATTTCTAACATCGTACCTGTCACTAAAGCGACGGGGGGACTTCGGATATGCACGGATTTCTGAGACCTTAACCTCGCTTGCCCCAAGGATGACTTCCCCCTCCCAAGTATTGATCAACTTGTTGATCTCACTGCGGGCCATGAAATGCTTTCTCTCATGGATGGCTTTTCGGGATACAATCAAATTTTGGTAGCCCCGGCCGATCAACATAAAACTACCTTCATAACTCCTTGGGGAACCTTCTGTTATCGTGTCATGCCATTTGGCCTTAAGAATGCTGGTGCCACCTATCAGCGGGCTATGACTTACATTTTTCATGACATTATGCACACTATCCTTGAGGATTATGTCGATGATCTTCTTGGCAAATCTAAACATCGCAGTGAACATCTCGATGTTTTAACCATTATTTTCGATCGCCTGTTGCAATATTCAGTCCGGCTTCAACCAAAGAAATGTGTCTTTGGTGTTCTTTCGGGAAAACTTCTTGGCTTTATCGTCTCTTTGCGTGGCATTGAGGTCGATCCATCTAAAGTCAAAGCTATCCTAGAAATGCCCCCACCCAAAAACCTCAAACAATTGCGTAGTTTGCAGGGTAAACTTCAATCCATCCGGCGTTTCATCTCCCAACTCTCGGATCGATGTCAACCTTTCCATCACCTTCTTAAAAAGGACATTGCCTTTCAATGGAGTGAAGAGTGTCACCAAGCCTTTGAAGCTCTCAAAGCCTATCTCTTGCAGCCACCCGTGCTTATTCCACCTCAGGATGATCACCCTTTCTACCTTTACCTTTCTGCCACTGACCATGCTATAGGAGCCATGCTCGCACATCGGGACTCGGCACGTCGAGAACAAGCCGTTTATTATATAAGTCGTACTCTCATGGATTACGAGACTAGGTATACACATGTAGAAAAATTGTGCCTAGCCCTATCATTCGTAGCCACCAAACTCCGACATTACCTCCTGGATCACAAAAATTTTGTCATCACCAACACGGACCCCATTCATTATATGTATGCCAAACCACATCTAAACCAACGCATCGCCCGATGGCTTATGCTCCTCGCTGACCTCGACCTTGAGTTTATACAACAGAAGTCAATCAAAGGACAAACTATTGCGGACCAACTTGCGGAGGCCCCTTTACCTGGGGAACAATTTACCAATTTTAATTTCCCCGACGAACTCATCGCCACTCTTTCACTCAGGGAAGAGTCGTATCCAATGACCCTCTTCTTCGATGGATCCAAATGCCAGCGCGGCGGAGGGGCCGGCGTTGTTCTCATTCCTCTTGACGCTGAGCCTATGCCTCTTTCATTCCGGCTCGATTTCCCCTGCACTAATAATACAGCGGAATACGAGGCCCTTGTTTTGGGTCTCCAGGTTGCGTTACACTTAGGTGTCAAATCTATTAATATTTTCGGTGACTCTCAATTGGTAGTCAATCAAGTTATGGGCATCTACCAATGTAAGAATGAGGAACTTCAAAAGTACAAACATTACGTGGATTCACTTTTGACCTCATTTACTCGTTATTCTATCCAGACCATTCCCCGCTCCACTAACAAATTTGCGGATACTATGGCTTGCTTAGCCTCGCAAATTCCTGCCTCACCAACTGACTCTGACATATTCGTCTTGGTCCAACAACTCTTTGCCCCATCTTACTCAGCACCGGTTGTTTGTATGATAAATAATGTGTCTGCTAATTCGCAGGATACCTGGTACCACCAATTTCACGACTACCTTACAACCTCTGTTCTCCCACCTGACCTAACTAGTACCGGAAAACGTGCTTTTCTTAAACATGTTTCTCGTTATGTCATCATGGGGGGACTCCTTTATAAACGTGGCTTTGATGGTATCCTCCTTCGATGTCTAACCGGCGCAGAGGTCACCTATACCATCCAACAGGTCCATGACGGTATTTGTGGCGGACATTTTAGTGGCCTTGCCGTGGCTAAATGAATCCTTCGCCTAGGTTATTATTGGCCTACTCTTAATAACGACTGCTACGAATATGTTAAGCGTTGTGTTATGTGTCAACAACATGCCAACCTTCAACATACTCCTAGCCATCCGCTACAGGTCGCACGAGATCTTTGGCCTTTCTCACAATGGGGTTTAGACCTTATTGGTGAGATCCACCCACCCTCTTCGCAACGTCACCATTGGATAATCACAGCAACCGAATATTACACAAAATGGGTGGAGGCCATTCCACTCATTTCAATCAAAAAAGAAAAAATTGTCGAATTCGTTAACCATCACATTATCTGTCGTTTTGGTATTCCTCATCGCCTAATAACAGATAATGGTAAATCTTTTAAAAATAAGTTGTTACAAGACCTTTGTGACAACTTTGGTATCAAACTTAGTTTCTCATCACCTTACTATCCACAGGCCAATGGTCAAGCTGAATCTTCTAATAAAACCCTAACCAAAATCCTCATGAAAGTTGTCAATGAGTCCGGAAGAAATTGGCATGATCACATTCCCTTTGCCCTTTGGGCTTATCGTACTAGCATTCGTACCTCCACTAATGCCACACCATTTTCTTTGGTATATGGTACCGAGGCGGTCTTGCCTCTCGAAATACAAATACCCTCCCTCAGAATATCTCTTCAGGATATTCTCACCAATGATGATTTCCGCCAAGAGCGGTTAGCCCAATTAGAGCTTCTTGACGAGCGTCGTCTTACGGCTCTTGATCACCTTCAAATCTACCAAAAACGCATCAAGCGTGCTTATGATAAATGACTTCATGAGCGTACCTTTAAGGTTGGTGATCTTGTCCTCAAAGAGAATCAACATGTAACCAAACTAGAAAAGAGCAAACGTGGAAAATTTGCTCCTAATTGGATTGGGCCTTACATTATCACTCACACTTATGGATCAGGCACTTATCGTTTAGCTTCGCTTAATGGTAAACCTGAGCCTGAGCCCCTTAATGCCTTGCATCTTCGACCATTCTACTGTTGAAATTAGTGTTATATCACTTCTTATCTACCTTACGCTCGTCCCTTGAGCTCATTTACCACCGCATACACTTTGTTTCTTACATCGCAAAATCAAATCAAGCTCACATGGTTTGATTATCACCTCCCCTTTTTAGTCTAGTCCATGACTTCAAAGTATCAAAATAACACATTCTTAATTAAAACACTTATGGGATTTTCTTGAGTCAAACTTCCTACAAAAAACTAGATGCTTTATGCCCAACGGACATCTAGACCTCTAAATTATACAATAGACTACTCCCTTGAAGGACAGCTATATGCCAAACTATTGCTGCTATTATATATAGACTGCTCCCCCGAAGGACAGCTATACATAAATACCGCATCTGCTACTATAAATAGACTGCTCCCTTGAAGGACAGCTATACACAGTCAGCCTTTATCAGAAGCTTCTCGCATTGATCAGCTTCGTGAAGACCTCAAGAACAACAAAATACATATCCCATGTAGACTTCCCGCATCGATCAGTCTATATCCAGAAAAATAAAATAAAAATAAAAGCAGTATTTCAGAACACTTTTGAGTCATGGACTTGTCTATTTAGGTTTGGTTCTCTTTTGTCAGAATAATCATCTTATAATAAGTTCTCTGCACCCTCGCCCACATCAACCACCTCACCTCACCATTTGTCAAAGCAACAAAACTCAAGGGACGTGACGTATATCCGATATATTGTGATTATACCACTCTTTTCACCTATCGACTTCTCGTCTATGCAAGGTACCTAGGGGTTCAACTTCATTCTACGTTATTATGTGGTTTGTTTGGCTCTTCTCAACTATGGGACACTTTTGCCTCTTTTGCTCGACTCTAGGATTATGTGTTGACCTTAATCAGGATACGGTTCCCTACCACTTGGGTAGGCTAACTTTCGCTTCACCTATACCTATACCAACATCGCCAATTCCTTACCAACACCAACAACATTACCCTACCAATATCAATATTTTTACCAACCAACAAATTGCCTAACCATACCTAAATTGCCTGAATTCACCTCTCCCTGGTTCTAAGGGAGAACTACATCGGTCTGAGGCCCCTCCTTGCTTTGTGCAATGGGCTATGTAGGCAGCACTTAGGAGACATGGAGTCTCCCAAGGTTAGCTCGACCATCCCCTACCATACCCTATCATGTGTTGTAAATATAAATATTTTTTGTGTATTTCTATTTGCCAACATTCATCTTTATCCTTTTTCAAACAAAACAAAAACAACATTCAAAACACAACCATTCTTATTATTATCATCACTCAAAACCACATACATCTTTAGTTTTATTTTAGATGTTAAACAAATACATCTTCTCTATCATCGACTCGCAGGTCGGCATCCTTATTTATTCTTATATTCCTATGAAATTCACTTAGACCCTTGCACCTCCTCCCGAATCAGGTGGTGATCGTGATCGTCGATGCCCCTCAGTTGGCCTCTCCATCCTCAAAGGTGCCACTGCCATTGGTTCCTCCCATTGATCCGCCAACATCTCCTGTAACATACGAATACGTCCTCTCGCGTGGAGGAATCTTGCCTCCAGTCTCTCCACTCGTAACTGAGAAACCTCTAACAATCCCATTGTCTCATTCACCTGTGTTTGAAGCTGGTGAGCCAACTCCTGCAGACGATCTCTCTCCGCTGTAATCACAGCTATGTCTGGGCGCTCACGTGCACCTCGCAGCTCTGCTACCCACCATACTCTATAGGCCTCTGTCGTTCCCGCATCCATTACCCTACGATCGGCTGCTATCTCTTCTGGCCCTTCTGGAGGTGTAGGCCGGGGAGGTGAGAATGCTGCCTCGGCATCGATCCTCATGTATGGTCTATATGTCATCGGTATATCCTGAACGAACCCAAATTGTCACCGCACGCGATCTAGAGGAATTCTCTCGTACTCACCCGGCCTGTGCCCTGCGATCCATCTCAATCACTCTACACCCCTCAACTCCTCAGCTATGTGCTCTGTCACCATATAGTTCCCGTAAGGCCTCCAACAAATATCCGCAATCGTCACCATCTCCCATACCTGTCTATAATACTCGATGTCATCTATCACGGCCTGGGATCTCGCTTCTTGTTCTGTCTGGACCCATCGTCTGAATCCCAACCTTTGCACTCCTGCCTCTCCCGACTCAATGGGTCGGCCTATTGGATGCACACAAACAATATGCTCATAGGCCCAACAATGTAATAAGTACGAACAATCTAGTGTCGTCCTGTGTTTTCGCTTGCAGGCCCATAAACCCCTATATAACTCTGCCAGATATGCGGGTGCCCATGTGAAAGTCACGCTCATTTCTATCATTTCCCAAATAACACTCATCAATGCTTTGGGAAATCTTCCACCCTCCGCCCTCGGTAATGCATAATACCCCACCGCTATCATTAATAGCACGGCCAACCTTGTTTCCTCAGGGTGTGTTGCATACATTGTACCATACGTAAATGATAAACCTCACTGTGTCAAATCTCGTGCAGCTGACCCAAATACTGCTGTTATCGCTGCCCACCCCGCGCTAGGCAACGCCTGATACACTATTTTTCCTATCATTGGGAGTCTCAAAATATGGAACACATCTTCCAAAGTCACTGTCATCTCCCCTGTTGGCAGATAGAAGGTATTCTTTTCTGGATTCCATCTCTCAATCAACGCCTGCAACATAGCATGGTTACGCGTGATTCTTGAATAATAGCGGATTCCACTTAACCCCAAACGATTTATCAATGCCCATTCAGCTGGTGTTACATCCGCTCAGATTCGTGACAACAACGCTGGCACAGTATCATTCATCCTTAACCCTGCTTCTGCCTGCATACATCAAAACGACACATAATTATTCAAAAGAACAAATCTCTACGGGTTTTTTCTCAAGTTCTGGAAACTCTTACAGTGACCGATATCGGTTATGAATAACCGATACCGGTATGCTAACCGATACCGGTTCCTTCTAAACGATACCGGTCACTGTCAAAAATATACCTACCCTGCTTAAAAACATACACCTACGATAATTATTTTGCCCGTTTACTCCTATTTATACCTAAAAACATACGTGACCACCCTGTTTACCTACCCCAATAGCACTCACCCCATCCCCAACCCTTGCCTATCACCTTTTCTTTCTCATCTTTCCCCACTTACACTTCTTTCATCCTATTCACAAAACATGCAAGAATCAAATTACAACCAAACAGTTTACCTCTCGGGATGTAGCAGCTTGGGGCGGAACATGTCTTCCCCCTCGTCCCTGCCTGCTGGATGCTTCTCCTCGTTCAGCCATGTTCACCACCCTTTTCAAATATAACTTGTCTTTCTGCCTTCTGAATCTCATCCCACGCTCACTTCACCTGTCTCTTTCCTCCTTGTCACTCAAAATTCTTTCATGCAATTACCTGTAGCAGTCGTCAAACAACGTCGCATTCACATATTTAACTTGTTGCATGACTCTAAAAATAAGAATGCTAAAAATAAGAACTTAAGTTGCCAACCCAGCAGTTCTATTTTTAGGGAAATAATTCTTGCATAACCGATATCGGTTACGTAACTGATATCGGTCATATAGCTACCGACATCGGTTACACAACCGATGTCGGTCATGTACCCCTTGTTGCTTAAACCTAAGCCGTTTCTTCATTTTTGCAAATTTTTGTGGCGCCCGTCCCTTTTTCCTGCATAAATAACACCATTATCTATAATTTTTCATCAAATCCATATCTCATCACAATTTCATCAACATCATCTATCCATATTACAAAAACAACCAAGCCATCAACAAACGATATCAAAAACCATCAATCTATACACCATTTGGATCCAATTCAGCAGCTACATACGTTCAATTTCACAAACCAGCGACAAAACACATCCAACATTTCATAAACACAACATGTCAATTAAACTCATCATCTATATATACATACATCCCATCAACAAAAGACATCAACACCATCAATATATAAACCATGTGGATCAAACTCATCATACATTAAATATCACAAACCATCGACAAAACACTTAACACATTTTAAACACAGCATGTAGGTCAAAATCATCATATCTATATATCAAAAGTTTCAAATATACAATGTGCCCTGCATAGGGGCCTCTGTGATCTCAGCATCATACAAAGCCGGCACGCAGGCCGCAACAACTGTCCAAATATCGACTCGGCTCGCAGGCCGGTCTCTCATATCAAAAATATACTCGGCTCGCAGGCCGGTATCAACTATACAACCCGTACTCGGCTCGCAGGCCGGTATATACAATAAATGAATAAATAAATGAAAGAATCATATATGGGCACGCAGGCCTCTCTATACATAGCCGGTTCGCAGACCGGTGCCTCTATCTAATATCCATCTACAAACAAAACATCTCTCTCTGACCCAGGGATCCCTCAGCTCTCCCCACCGCCCTCTACCTGTCTCCCTGCGGGTCCCTGTGCTGCCTCTCGTCTCCTCCCTGTAACAGACCCACCGGCTGTGGCTGCACCACCCTGGGATCTCTGGCTATGTGAGGTCTCTGCTCTATGCGCCGCATATGGCTGATAGTCAGCCCCGGTACCATCAAGAACATCCTGATAATACCGAGCCTCCGCTCTCGCCTCCATATAGCGGGCCCATGCCACCATCGCTGCTGGGGCTGGTCCCCTGACTCCTAATAATAGTGCCCCCTGTGCTGGTGCCACTGGTGGTGCCTGTGGCTGTGCCAGTGGTGGTGCTGGTACCTGTGCCTGTGCTGGTGCCGCTGGTGGTGCCTGTGGCGGTACCTATACCTGTGGTGCTACCTGTACCTGTGCTTGGGCTAACTGCCCCTGCAAGACACCTATCTGTGCCTGTGCGGCAGCAAGCTGCCCCTGTAACAACTGTACGCTGGTCCCTCTCTGCTCTAACAGCCGCTAAGTCTGGCTGTGCGGGCTGTGCTCTCCTCACGGCTCTCTCCCCTACCCACCATACCAAAAATGATCCTGTACACCCGGCGTCATCCACTGTATCGTCTGCCTGCCTCTCGGCTACCCAATCTGGGTCCATGGGCTGTGGTGCAGGCAGTGGAGCCTCTACATCATCCCTCCGGTACTGAGGGAAGGGAGGTGGCTCATCCTGTCGTAGCCCAAGCTGTCGTCGTACCCTCTCCAGGGGTATCCGCTCGTACTCTCCCTGGCCTCCATCCCGCTATCCAGAATGTATACTGGATCCACTGCAACTATGATCGGGCTCCTTCGTGGGGGTGATGACCTCTATAAGGTCTCCATACAATATCTAACGCTGTCAAGCCCTCTAATACGTGCCGGTAATATGCCACATCTCGTCCGGACGAGAACGGCTCGTGGCTGGCCCACGACCCCCAACCACCTCTGAAAGCCATATCTGTAGATCACCTGTGGCCCTGGCTGCTGGGGCAGCCCTACTGGTCTAATGCATATGATATGCTCATATGCCCAACAGTGTAACAAAAATAGAGAAAATCCCGAATCGCCTCATCCGGCGATAGCCCCACAGCTCTCGGTATAACTGCACCAGGTATACTGGTGCCCAAGCATAACATGTATGCTCCTCGACCATCTCGTGTAACACCCCCATCAACGCCCGTGGAAAGCGGCCTCCCTCTGAGTCCGGGAGGGTGAAGCATGTAATCCCGATCATCATCAACACGGCAAGCCGTGTCTCATGTCGGTGGGCACGGTACATATCCCCATACGCGATGCTCGCGCTGTGATACGTCAATAGCGCGGCTGCATCCCCGAATACATGTAAGATGCTGTCCATGGCTGTCTCTGCGTCCACCTGGAAGACTTCCTCTCCATCAATCGGTAATCTAAGGATGCGATACACATCCTCCAATGTAATGGTCATCTCTCCAGTCGGGAGATGGAACACATTGGTCACCGGATCCCATCTCTCGATGAGGGCGACCATCAAACTGTGATCCCTATCGATCACCCTGTACCGCTGGACTCCGCCGAGTCCCACCTCGCGCATAATGCCCCACTGCGCTGCCGACACGTGTGGCCGCATCCGTCTCAACAGCGGGGGCATCCTGTCCCGCATCGTCAGCTGCTGACGTGCCTGCAAAACCACCTCACTACATTAGCCCTACTCTTTATCACAACATCTACTTATACCCTCTATACCCCCTTTTTACCCCCCCCCCCCGACCACACCACCTACACTCTCTAACACACACCTCTACCCACCTATCTCTATTCTCCAATATCCCCCTCCATCTTCACACCCAACACACAAAACCCAATCATAAACAACAACAAACAACCCAACACCCCTTCCGCCAACCCCAACAAGACCACTTAACACCCAAAACCACCACAAAACCACGCAACAAAATAGCAAATCCTGCCTAGGGACCGGTACCGGTCACCCATAACCGATCCCGGTCCCCTTTCCACCGACGCCGGTCAACGTTAGACCGACACCGGTCACCCACAAACCCGACCTACCCCAGAACTTCGTGACCGATGCCGGTCGCTTAGTGACCGGCATCGGTCACTGGAAAATACCCGAGCCGAACCCGACGCGGCTACCCCATTCAAATTTTTTTCCTATTTCTCCCTATATACCCACCCAAACACCCTAAAAACCTACCCACCCTGCCGCCTTGGCCTATTTCACCTATCTACCCTCTCTTTTTTTCAAATAATTTCCATTTATTAATTATTTTCTACAAACCTTACATTCCTGCCTAAAACCCCAAATCCAGCTTAACACAATCAAATTCACACAATGAAGGGTTTCGAACCTACCGGTACGATGACACATCGTCGTGGTGGGATGGGTGGTGGTGGTCCAGCTGGTCCAGCACCTCCTGCTCCTCCTGGCTGAGCCATGGCTATAAACTCTCCTCTGCTGGGTCCTCCACAAATCAACTACTGCCTCCTCCTCACTCGGGTCCACCAACCACTCACTTCTCCACTCAAATAGTGCCACCTCAACCAACAAATGCTCCAATCTCAACAATACACCTCAGACAACTCAAATTGGGTTTCAAATTGACAATATGACAATGACAGGCCGTATTTTTTCTTTTTATAGGTTTTCAACCTGTAACCGATACTCGGTTATATTGTGCCCTAAGGAACCGGTATCGGTCACCTAACCGATATCGGTCATACACAATCGATATCGGTTTTATCCCACCTCTACCCCAATTTCTACCCTTATTTACTAATCGCCCTTTCTACACAACATTGCCTATAGCCACCTTGGCTGAAAACCCTTTGTTAACTTCCATTTGGCCCGACCCAAGGCCGTAACCTACCATTTGGCCCGACCCAAGGCCGTAAGGCCGTCACCTAACCATTTGGCCCGACCCAAGGCCGTAACCTACCATTTGGCCCGACCCAAGGCCGTAACCAACCATTTGGCCCCGACCCAAGGCCATAACCCACCATTTGGCCCGACCTAAGGCCGTAACCAACCATTTGGCCCGACCCAAGGCCGTAACCAACCATTTGGCCCGACCCAAGGCCATAACCAACCATTTGGCCCGACCCAAGGCCGTAACCAATCATTTGGCCTGACCCAAGGCCGTAACCCACCATTTGGCCCCGACCTAAGACCGTACCCAACCATTTGGCCCGACCTAAGGCCGCACCAATTAAATACCTCGCCCAACATCAACACAATACACTTTTATCCACCCATCATGTCACTTTTTGTTCAATCGAGCTCACCTGTTCGTGTTTTAGCATGATTAGGGTCCTTGACTTGATCAGTCGACCAACTTTGCCTAGACCAAGACCGTGACGTTTATCTCAACCAAACCAACCATTTGGTACTGCCGAACATGCCTAAACGTTCCTGTACCTTACCCGTTATATCCCCTGGAGCTACTTCCTATGCCTTGGATACCAGGATTATATCACCCTTGTTTGGATAAACTATCGACCTTTGCCTATGAATTGCTTGTTTGCTCTTCAAATCATGTACCCTGGTCGCACTACTACATTTCAACGTGCGTCTGCTTCCTTGGACCTACCCCACCATCTTACCATCATCTAAACACCATTTACCCTTTATCAACCCTATCCCTGATTTCACGCTACCTCAATCTGTGATAGATTTGAGGGGGATTACCTATACCCTTAACAGGGGTAACCACTTCTTATTATTGTCCGTGCAGCTTTAACAAGACAAGCCACACGACAACAAGGGGCTAATGTAGACACCAAATTTGTGTCATTACGACACCCTGTGCCCCGCATCTCATTTCGCAACCTAACCTCATCACCTAAACCTTACACAATTATTTATTAATTACCTTATAATTAATAAATCCACATCGCCATACCTGCCACCTCATTTCGCCACCTCATCATGACCTAGTCTTAACCCTAAACTAACCTAATTAAGACCTATAACTTGGTCCACATCCACACCTATGATTAATTACTCCTCACCCGCACCCAAAACTGACCTCATAATGACTTGACCAAGCCCACAACTAATCCCTCGGGAGAAAAGGAGGGAAAGTTGGCTATTTTACCAAAAATAGCCCACTTTGACCTGACCGATACCGGTTCCTACTCGACCGCCGTCAGTTTCGTAACCGCCATCGGTTCCCTGTAAATGACCACTTCCAACCAAAAACAAAGGATCGGATTTTCATTTGATGGAAAAGAGGAGAAATCATTGAAAGGATCCGGATTTCGCTTGGCCGAGCAGAGACAAGTGAAGAAAATAGATAAGTTTGCAGAGAAGGACATCAAGCCCAAGATCGCAACTGAATAACCAGAGCCCAGTGACACTCATCCGAGCATCAGAAGAGGAGATAGCTCATCTTGGATTGTCAGATCATCCCACTTGAGCCCTGTCTTTTTCATCACTGTCCTGGAACCTGCATCTTCATCAGGAACGAGTAAGTAGTGTCTCGTATGTTTCTAAGCACCATTTCTTGAGCCTGTGGATTGATAGTAATTATAAGCTCATTCCTAGATCTACCACCTACCAGCACCCTACACTGAACCTTCATCCATACATCTTTGTATTGTCCAGAAGACCATTTTATCACACTCTGAGCCTTCCCTGTCCTCCCATTATTCCCCTCAGCCATCCACCAATCTTAATAACCCCACGATCACCTTGCAACCAACCTCTATCCAGAAGCACTTAGATTGCTGACCCTACCGGTGTCGTTTATCCCCCCACCGGCGGAGGTTCTCTAACCGCGGTCGGTTATCCAGTGACCGGCGTCGATCACTGTGACTTATACCCCAAAACCCTTTTCTCGCCTATTTGTTACCTAACAACCTTAGATCCAATCTGGTTTATCCCTATAACTCAACCTGAATGTATCAACGACCAGTAACCGAACAAACAACGTGACACTTTATTATTGATAGTTTAGCTTCTATTGCTTTGTAACGAGATACCTAAATCGTGATTTTGCAATAGCTTTCTTTGTTATCATTTGTGTTAATTCGTATTAAAAGGGGAACTGACCACCTTCGAAAGGAAGTTTTATATTTCCTGGGCCTAAGGCAGCTCCCTCATTTATTGTCTAATTAAAATCTGGTGGTCTTGTATTCTTACTTGCAGGTAGTCCTTCCAAGACAAAAAGGAGTTCTTCGCAGTCGATCTGATCTTTCTCTACGGTACGCGCACACCATCTCAACATTCAACAGGTATTCCTCCTAGCCCTAACCCTTATTTGTTTCTCAAAGGAATGAAAGGATAGAAGCAAGTCTATTCCACAGAGCCGAGACATTCCGTGCGAAACATCTCTCAGAAACCATTCACGTTTATAATGGGCACAATCTACAGACCCAAGGTTCTTGAGATTGTATAAAATAGAACACAAAGTATTCTAAGCTTGAAAGGATTAAATGATTCACAGATCAAAGTAAGAAGGAAAGAGAAAATAGAGGAAAAAGGGGAAAACCCTTGTATTGATTTCTTCAGATTCAAAAGTTACAATTCCAGAATCTCAAAATTCCCACATATTACAATGGATTTGAAAGCCTATGAAATAGCTCCCAAGAGATGGTTACAACTTGCTCGAGCAAGTAATAAATTGTTATAAATTATTCCAATCATTCACCCCCTTTCGAATTATTGATTCGCAAAGAAACGTTAATGGCAGAAAAACTAGGTTTTCCAATATACGGTCTTTCATTCAATGGTGGTTTCCCGATATCTTGAAATGTGTTTAATGTCTGAAAAGTTATCAATACATGAGGATAGAAGACTTGAAGAGAGGAGGGAGGCAGAAGAAGACAATACTTTAGGGAAAAGAGATGGTAGAGAAAACCCTTATATGTATTGACAAATGAGATATAGAATAGAACCATTCACGTTTATAACGGGCACAATCTGTAGACTCAAATTTATTGAGATTGTATAAGCTAGAACACAAAGTTTCTAAGCATGCAAGGATTACATGATTCATAGATCAGAGCAAGAAGGAAAGAGAAAACAAAGGAAAAAGGGGAAAACCCTTGTATTGATTTCTTTAGATTCAAAATTACAGTTCTAGAATCTCAAAATTCCCACACCCATTACAATGGCTTTGAAAGCCTATGAAATAGGTCACAAGAGATGGTTACAACTTCCTTGAGCAAGAAAGAAACGAGTTATAACTCATTCCAATCATTCACGCCCTTTCGAATTCTTGATTCGCAAAGAAACGTTAATGGCAGAAAAACCAATTTCTAATATACGGCCGTTACATTATTTTGCCAGTTAAATATGGGCCATTCGATTTGATTTTATAACTTTAAATTTGGGCCATCCACGTGGGAGATATTTAAATTGAAGCGGGCCTACGGACGCCTTTTACATTTTTTCCTTTGAAGTTGCCACCACGCTGACACGTGGAGAGCTCTACTTAGGCTCTTTATACTTAGCCGATTCGGGCCCTCTTTCCTACTTGACTTATGTTGACCCCTAGACACATGGAGAGTTGGCACTCATTTGAGTTTCCACTTTGGAAATGCCTCCTGAAATTACGTCGAGTGGACGTGTGGCTTCTTCCACCGGTCCTGGACTTTTCAATGGCCAACTTTGTCTCTCCATTAACTCTGACCACGTGGCGAGCTGGCACTCATTTGGAAACCGACCTTTTGGTTTCACTTCTAAAATCACACCATTGAGGCACGTGGAGGCTTCCACCAACCAGCTCATACTTAGTCAATTTAAATAACCGGCTCAGTTCCTTTTTGGACCTGGGACACGTGGAGGACTGGCATAAGTTTGAGAACTACCCATAGCTTTGACCCTTGAAGTTACGCCAATGAGGCATGTGGCGCCTTCAATTGAACCTTCCATACTTAGCTGATTTGGGATTGTTCTGTCTTCATTTTGGACTTGGGACACATGGAAAACCTGTAGCTTATTTGAAGATTGACCCTTGGGCCCTACCCTTGGAGTTGTGCTCATTTGGACGTGTGGAGGCTTTCGTTTGTTGCTTGAAACATGGTCATACCACATCCAATTAGAGATGTCCACGTAATACCCATGGATGTTGGGGCAAAAAATTAATGGGGAAGATATGCACTGTCATTCCCGACTACTGCTGGAAGAAAATAAAAAGAAGGGGAAAAACTCCACCATTATGCCCGACTTTCAAATTTTTCTCCATAGAATGGAAAATTGCAAACAATACAAGGCTCGATATGATCCAATACTCCAAGGTACCGACTCAAAATTTTACAAAACTTGATCTTCAAAAGAGGGGAATTTTGAGGGTGAAAACAACTGGCTCTTTCTGGGGATGACTTGACAGATGAACGAGACAAGATCAAGAACCACATAAAAACTCAGGGAAAGCATATACCAGTGCCTTATCCATTGGGAAAATAGAGTCAAAAGAAAAAACCAATACAAGGCAACACACACAAGACAGGAAAAGAAACAAAACAAACCAAAAGGGAAGACCCAAAACAAAACACACCACACAACAAAGAACAAGAAAGGGAAACAAGCCAAAACCAAAAACCAAGCGCAATGTACAAAAGGACTTCCTAGCCACCTAGGACTTGAACAATTTTAGGTACTACCCACTATAAGGAAGTGGGAGAGGGGATCCATCTATGTAATCCAGATAAAAATATTTCTCTCTAGTAAAATGCCCGATTTTAAAAGGACCAAGCTAAAGAGAATCAAAATTACCATGGCTTCCTCAAGGCTCATGTATTTTTTCCCATAGCAGCACAATGTCTCCCACTTGGAAAACTTTGGGTTTAGCTCTCTTATCAAACAAATCCTTCACTTTCGATTGATGAGTTGTTATTCTGTCAACCACTTGCAATTTGTCCTCATCAAGCTTCTGAAGGTACAAAATTCTCTTATCCAAAGAGCTACTGAAACTTGAATCTTCAATGGTTTTCATCAGATGCAAGGCTGGCAATTCCACTATGACTGGCAGTTGAGCTTCCACACCATACACCACTTGGAAAGAAGACATTCCAATTGCTCTCTTGGGTGTAATTCTGTTAGCCCAAAGTGCATCATATAGCTTCTTATGCTAATTCCTTTGAGAATCATTTACAAGCTTTCTAACTATGTTCACCAAGTTCTTGTTTGTTGATTTTTCCTGTCCATTCCCTTGGGGGTAGTAATCTGAAGAATGAGCAAGGGAGATCCCATACCCATAGAAGAATTCCATCATCTCAGTAGAAGAAAGGTTGGAAGCATTTTCATTCACAATCTTGTTTGGGGTCCCAAACCTGATCAATATGTTCTCCTTAATGAAGTTGTAAAACTACCTCGGAAGTAGTGCTCTTGACTAGGATGGCTTCCACCCACTTGGTGAAGTAATCTGTGGCAGTTAACACATGGGTATACCCAGCACTGGAAGATGGATTGAGTGCTCCAATGAAGTCTAAACCCCATTGTTGAAATGGCTCTTCAATCACTACAGGCTTGAGAGGAAAAGCAAGCAACTTAGGTCTTTCAACAAACATTTGGCATGCTTCACATTTACCAACCCATTTTGATGCATCTCTCAATAAATTGGGCCAATAATAACCAACCATGAAGTATTTTATGAGATGTTACAGTAGAGGAGAAATGACCTCCACAAGCCTGGTCATGAAAAGCAAAGAACAACTTCTTTTGTTGCTCCTTGTCTACACACTTCAAAAACCTTCCATCTATGCCTCGTTTGAACAAAGCATTCTCCCATAGCACATATTGTGTAGACCTTAGTTTGATGGCTCTCTTCTCTTTGGCACTCAAGTGATATGAACACTCTCCATAGGTCATAAAATTATCAATATCAGCATATCATACGTTTGTCGAGCTAAGGAACAAAACAATAAGGACATCAACTCCATCTTTTGACAACTCCTTGGCAGCTCCCTTAGTAATGATTTCACACAAGCCCTTACCCCAAACTAGCTTTGCTGGTCTGATGTCAAGATCATACTCTTTCACCTTTGCTACCCAATTACCTCTCTTGGTTCCAAATTCTTGCTGAGTAAGAATGGATTTGATTGTTGTATCAGGAACCAGCACCACAAAATGAGAATTAAGGATGTAAAACCTAAACTGCTTGACATCTTTGACAACTGCAAAAGCATGTTTCTCCATCATGGTGTACTTCAGCTCATGATTTTTCAAGACATAACTCATGAATGCAATTGGAAGCTCATGATCTTCAGCATTCTTCTAGGCTAACACAACAGCTAGGGTATTTTAAGTGGCATAACAATATATAATGAAATCTTTTCTAAAGTTAGGGAACGTCAAGATTGGAGTCTTTACAATATCCTGTTTAATGTTCTCAAATGATTTCTTCCCTTCAGAAGACCAACCAAAAATTTTCTTCCCTTGCATCATGTGAGTCAATGCTCATAGTAAGTTATGCAAAATTAGGGATGAATCTTCTTAGGAAATTGATCTTACCAAAGAAAGAATGGACACCTTTCTTACTTGATGGAAGAGGAATTTGCTGGATGGCTTGAACTCTCTTCGGATCAATCTTGATCCCTTCCTTTGAAACAATGTGTCCCAATAGCTTTCCTTATGTGACACAAAACATAGACTTCTTAGGGTTTAAAGAAATCCCATGCTCTCTACACTTCTGCAATATTGTTTCAAGGTGTTGGAAGTGATATGTTCTTGCCTTAGAAAACACTGTCAAGTCATCCAAATACACAACAATGCATTTCCCTTTCAAACTTCCAAAATCCAAGTCCATGGCCCTCTGGAAAGTAGCACCAGCATTGATGAGACCAAATGGCATCCTCTTGTATGCAAAGGTGCCCCAAGGAGTAGTAAAGGCAGTCTTATGTTGATCTGCAGTATTCACCTCTACTTGATTGTACCCTGAGAATCCGTCTAACATAGATAGCATCTCTGAGCCTGTGATAGCTTGCAATACTTGGTCCATCATAGGGAGAGGGTAATTGTCCTTAAAAGAACCCTGATTTATATTTCTGAAGTCTAGACAGATTTAGATCTCACCATTCTTCTTCCTGACATGCACTATATTAGCAATCCACATTGAATGGTGGATGGGGAGGATGATCCTAGCCTTGAAAAGCTTTTTTATTTCTTGGAAAATTGTATCAGCTATCTTTAGATTATATTACCTTTGTTTCTGTTTGAAGGGTTTGATCCCAAGCTTAAGAGGAATGAAATGTTGCATTTCTTTAGGCTGAAACAGCCTTAAGATCATCATAAGAGTAAGCCAGAACATCAACATACCTCTTCAACAGATTTACCACCTTCTTTTTCTCTTCCTGAGTGTAACATTTCCCAATGTTGACCATTTTGGGATCATCAAGACTCCCAATATTCACTTTCTCACTCTCAGCAAATTGTCAGGTTCCTTGAGAAACTTTAGACTTCATATACCTATCATGTTTATCAAAAAGATCCTCCAAACTCACCATCCCTTTAGGGATTTTGTTGCCTTTCAGTTTGATGCATCCATCTTGATCTATCTCTTCTTTGACACCCTCTTCATTTGATGACACACACTCTCTAGGTAGATTGTCACTTCCTTCAAAGTACAGCTGATCAAAGTTGTCTCTGAGCTCCAAGAAAGAAAGCAAATGCTAGTCATCATTGAAAACTTGCCAGTTATTTGCATTGTCATGCACACTGGGTCTATTGATCATCTCAATGGTGAATTTCTCTTAAGGTAAATCAGGATGAGGAATCAACAAGGACCCTAAAACAGCTAGAGAGTCAGCCCTAGTGTTCCTTTCCCTTGGCACAACTTCAATGGAAAAAACATCAAGGAATTCAATGGAATCCCAGACCAGATTCCTATAGTGCTTTAACCTTCTATTCTTTACTTGATAAAGGTCTCTAACCTATTTTACAATTAGCTTCTGCATCTCCACGAGTAAGAAGGTTCTTCACTCCCATCTCCTTCGCCATGCCCAACCCAAGAATGAGGGCCTCATACTCAGCAGTATTGTTAGTATTTTCAAACTGAAACTTGAAGGAGAAAGGATGAACCTTACCCTCAGGAGAAATGAGCACTACACCAGCTCCATAACCAGCTGAAGAGCAGCTCCCATCAAACTCCAAAGTCCACACACCATTAGGGTCATGAATCGACTCCCTTAGGAAGTTTTGCCTCATCTTGTGACATGATCATATAGTTACCATGCCCTATATCTGCATAGAGTATCTTGTGCTTTTGGGTCATCAGTCTTTTACACAATGTACTCAGTCTGTTTCTCAGGTAGTAGCTCCTTCATTTTTCCATTGACCAAGTTTTTGTCCACTTTTTGGCCCCCCAACTTCGTGCACTTACCCTAGGTTCAACTAACTCTTCCTCATAGTCATGTATATAATCAAGTTTAACACTCCCTTTTTTAGGGTCCATTCGTGACTTTCTCCTTCCATACCTCCTCTTGAATACCATGGTGGCCTACAATTATTTAGGACAAAGTAAAATTGTAAGCTATGAAAAATACACTACTAACAAGGAAGTAAAATACCAATAATCATACCTCCTCCTTCGCGTTCCGTAGCAAACCTCAGAATGGGCTAGGAAACTTTGATTGAGCCCTGATTTTGTGATATGTAGGTGCTTTTCTTCAAGACGGAGCAAGACCTTCCTGCAACAATGATCTTCTTACTTTGTACTAGATGGGAAAAAGGATTATGAGGCTATTTTGGCATTAGAACGAGGCAAAATGATGTTCTTTGCTCAAAGGATGCAAGAACTTAGATATGGCATGAAAGCTTATTCTCCGTGTGTTTAGAGGGGAGGGGTAAGGTTGTATTTATAGCCTGAGGGAGTGATTAGATTAGATTAATTTAAGTAATCATGGTTTGAAAATGTGGGCAAGATTAAGTGGGTGGTTTGAAAATGTGGGCAAGATTAGGTGGATGGTTTGAAAATGTGGGCAAGATTAGGTGGATGGTTTGAAAATGTGGGCAAGATTAGGTGGATGGTTTGAAAATGTGGGCAATATTAGGTGAGTGGGGGCCACGAAGAATGGGTGAGGATTTGAATTATATTTTTAATTCATAAGTGGAGGATTTTAGGTGAGTGGGGACCACGAATGGTGGGTGAGGATTTGAATATTGAATTTTTTAATTCAATAGTGGAAAAACATGGAGAATAATGACATGTGGTGAGGATTAGATTATTTTTAGATTTTGAAATGGATAATTAATCAAATTATATTTGATTAATTCGAAGTGTATTTTTTGTGGGAAATGAGGAAGGGAAATTAATTGATTTAGGATAGATGTGAAATTGGGTTGTCTACATTTGCCACTCTTTGGAAGGTGGTATTATGAAAGTAGTGTCCTTTCAAAGAAAGTAGACGGTATGGGGGAAGAATTCAATCTACTTTTTAAAAGGTAGAGCGAATGTTTGTTGGGGAGAATAGAAAGTGGTGAGTGACGGATGTCATGGTATCCTCCAAGACAAAAATGTCATGAGAAGATGTGATTATGGATAGATGTGGTGATGCCCCCTCGAGAGGATTGACGAGAATGAAATATACGACAAAACTCTCGAAAAGAAGGGAAATGGATTTGGTGGAGAAGAGGACGGTAATGGAGTGGAAGAGACTGGAATGACCGCATGATGCAAATGGAGGAAGGATTCAATCGACCTTGAATGCTAGGTGTGAGGGTGTGTGGGAAAGAGAAAAGGGGAATGGATAGGGTTGGGGGTTGATTATGAGAAGAGTAAGGGAGATAGGGGAGGGGGAAAAAAAAGGAATGAAAGATGGTAGAAATAAGAGAGAGGGATGATAGGGGAAGAAGGGAATGATGAAGGACAAACAAGGAGAAAAGAGGAAAATGATAGAGTAGATGGTGAAGGGATGAAATAGAGAGATGTGCAAAATGAAGGAAGCAACAGAGATAGTAAAGAGGGATACGTGGCAGTGTGAAATAAATGAGAGAGTGAAGAAAAAGTAGGAAATGGGAAATGATAAATAAGAAGGAGAAAACGAGGTGGAAGTAGGGGGTGAAATGGAGGGAAATGGAAAGAGGACAAAAGAAGAAGTAGAACGGAGAGAAAAAAAAGAAACTATGAGGGGCGAGGAAAGTGTGAAAAAGAGGAGAGAGAAGGAAGAGAAACATATACAGAATGAACAAAAAGGTAGCGGTGGTAGAGAAAAGGGGAAGTGGTCAGAAGAAACGTGAAAATTAGGGGAGAGGAAAGGAAGATAGAACGAATACAAGGAGAAGATTGAAGGAATCACGTCATTGCGAGGAAGACCAAGGCAAAGAATATGGAACAGACCGTATGGAGATGCATGTGGAGAGTGGGATGATAAAAAAGACAGGACAACGCTGAACAACCAGGTTATCGATGGGGATGTAAGGAGGAAACGTGATGGAAAAAGGGGAAGAAGATGATATAGGGGAAGTAAAATAAGACGAGGGGTGGGAGAGAGAAGAGGATAACAAAGAAAATGATGGAGAAGGAAGGGAATACAGAAAGGGGGTAATAAGTGGAAAGGAAATGGTAGAAGGAATGTTGAAAGAAGAAAGAGGGGATGAATGACATCGATTGGAAAAGATATGGAGATGCATGAAATGAGGATACTAGGATGATGGGAAAATAGAAAAAGGATGTATGATGAAGACAATAAAGATAGTGAAGAGGGCAAAGAGGAGATGGAGAGATGGGTAAGAAGCGACAAGAAAGGGTGGGAGTGAGGGAAAAGAATAGGAGAGAAAAGAGAATGGGGGATAGAAGAGGCAATGCCAATGAAAGGATGTTAGGGAAATCCTCTTGACAATGAGTGGTGGGGAAGGGTGAAAGAAAAAATGAAGAAAAAGAGAAAGCGAACGAGGACTGGAAAGGGTAACGCCAACAAAGGGACGTTAGGGAAAACCCGTTGCCAATGAGTGGTGGGCGTAGAAGATGGAAGGAATGAAGGGAAACTCTAGAAGGTCCAAGGGAGTGAATGAGGTCGTGCGGAATGAGGAGTGATAATTTTTAGGGAAAACCCGTTGACAATTATGAGTGCGGGAAGAGAAGATGATGATGAAAGAATGATATAGGAGTATTAACAGTAATGGCGAATATGTGTGTGGGTAGAAATGTAGGGGGAATGTGAGAAGATGAAGGGGAAAGAGTGAAGAAGATGGGAGGGAGGAGTTGGACGAAGTGAAAGCGAGGAGAGGATGGGGGTGATGAGGATGAACGAGGTGAGGATGAAGAACCAAGACATGAAAAGAATGGGAAGAAATGGTATGAAGGATGATGGATCAAGGAGGGGAAAATGGGGGAAAAGAATGTGATTGTAGGTGGAAGAGATGAGGTGTATGTTGTAAGAAGATGTGTGGAGAAAGGATAATAGTAGGAGGAAAAAGTGGGTAATAGGAGATACCAGGTGGAAGAAACGATCGATAAAGTGAACTAAGAATGAGGCGGGGGAGAAGTTCACGATGACAAGTTAAGTGTAGGGAGGACCCTAACATAAGATTGTCATGTGATGGAAGTGGTTAAGTAAGATTGCCATGTGAGCAAAACTGGAGATGACAAATGGTCAAGCGAGAAGTGGTGTTTGCGAGAATCGAAAAAGGAGGTGAAAGGATGTGATAATGGGGAATGCTAGAGAAAAAATGAAGGGTGAAGGGTGGGTAGTGATGGGGAAAGGCAAGGAGACAGATCATCCTTAAGAGGGACTCTTAAGTGAGATCGCCATGCTGGGTGAGTGGTTAAGTAAGATTGCCAAGCAGGAGGAGGGTGATAGTGGTGGTAAAAAGATGTGATGATGGGGAATGAAGAGGAAATATGGTGGTGAGATTGGAGAGTGATGGGTGAGTGTAAGATGACATGTCATGCTTAAGAGAATCTCTTAAGTAAGATTGTCATACTGCTGGAGAAGTTTCGTAGGGTCACCCAACCGACAGGGATGATATGCAAAGAGAAAGACAAAATGATATTGGGGATAGGGGTGGAATGGTAGGGTGAAGAAGATGATCGCGATGAGAGGTGGGAGAAATAAGATGGGCGAAATATGATGGGATGGGGGAAGGCCACAGGGCAGATCAACCTTAAGTGGAAGTATTAAGTAAGATTGCCATGCGGCTGGAATGGTTAAGTAAGATTGCCAAGCTGAGGAAGAAGAAGGATGATGTTAGAGTTGGTGGGAATAGGGTATGACAAAATGGACTGAAGGGGAACCCTCAAGTGAATTTGCCATACTATGAGAGCGTGTAAGTAGGATGACCTAGGCATAAGGTGGATTTGGGGAAGGATGAGAAAAGAGTCAGTGAGGTATGCCTAAGTGGTATATGATATGAGATGAGGTGATAATAAGAAAGAAAAGACACAAAGGAGTGTAACATGAATGGATGAAGGAATATATGCACTGGAGGGCGGAGAGTGTGAGGGGAATCCTTAATTGGGATGCCCACGTGGTGAGAGTAATGATGCGGTGAATCGGAAGTAAAAGAGGTGGAGTTGGAAGGTGTGTTTGGTGGTGATGGTTATTTAATGAGAGGCCAGGTGGTGAAGAAGCTTCTACAGCGGGAAGATCTTAGTGAGAGGGTAAACCTCCACTGAGGATTCCATATAGAAGGGGTTATTAAGTAAGATTGTCAAGCAAGAAGAAAACGGGTGAAAGGAAAGAATACCAATGGGTGAGAGGGGACAGGAATGGTGAGAAGGGTAATATGAGTATAAGCGGTAGAGAAGTAAAAATGAGAAGTGAGAATGAATGGATCAAATACATGGTGATCATGGTGGGGGAGAAGGAGCTGCTGGATAGTGAATGCTACTTGAGAAAGATCGTCAAGTAGGATTCGCAAACTGCAACGGTGATCAAGTAGGATTCGCAAACTGGAGAATGCATTAGTATGGGTGAATGGATGGGGTGCAAAGTAAGATGTTGATCATGCAGGAAGATACTCACGTGACGAAAAGCATCTTAATTTTAATATAGCACATAACAGGATGCATCGTGATATAAAAGATCAGGATGACTAGACTGTAATATGCGTGATAGCATAGACAGGGGCCATCAAAAAGGTTTGATGCCCCAGTACGATATGCAAATGGAAGAGAGCATAGACAGAGGCCATCAAGAAAGTATGATGCCCCAGTACGACATGCAATCAGATAACATAAGAATATTACAGAGAACACCAGGATATATAAAATCAAGATGCCCCCTGTAATATATCAAGATACAAGAAAGCAATTAATAATTTGCCACTAATAATGCAACACAAGAACCAGTAAACATGTCCCTAACGTGTTCCACAGTGATGATTGATTAGATGTGCCCCCAAGTAGGGGTACAAGGGATTGGGTCAGTCTCCTCAAACAAGGAAACAATGAGAGCCGGATTTTCCCCAAGCGAGGATTCACGCGAGGAGAAGTGGTTTGAAATTGGTAGTCATAAGGTGGTTGGACCATTCGTTTGGGATAATAGTTCAAAGGATGAATTGTGTTGCTTATTGAGTTTTTACAGATTTTGTGGATGTTTTTGGTCTTTTGAAAATTTTACAAATGTTTTTGTATTTTGGATATTTTCTAATGTTTTTGTTTTTGGATTTTTTGATTTTCTAATGTTTGTTTTTGAATTTTATAATTTTTTTAGATTTTCTAATGTTTTTGAATTTTTATGATGTTTACACTGTGTTTGGATTTTTGACGATTTTCAAATGTTTTTGGATTTTTGGATTTTTACACTGTTTTTGGATTTTTGATGATTTTCAAATGTTTTTTGGATTTTTGGATTTTTACACTGTTTTTAGATTTTTGATGATTTTCAAATGTTTTTGGATTTTTTGACGATTTTTACACTGTTTTTTGGATTTTTGGATTTTCAAATGTGTTTTTAGATTTTTGACGATTTTCAAATGTTTTTAGATTTTTGGATTTTTACATTGTTTTTGGATTTTTTTACGATTTTCAAATGTTTTTTTATTTTTACATTGTGATTGACAATTTATGGACCAGAGTGCAGACTTATTTTTGAGAGACGATGTACCGTGTTCCGCATTGTAACTTATGCTCAAAATAACATAAATTCACTTTCCATTGGCATGATATGGTGGTGATGATATGATGAAAAGAATTCCAACTCCATTCTTGACTCCACACAACTAGTAAGATGTGTGGGCTCATCACCGAGAATCAAGAAGGACGCAGGAGGTGGATAATGAATATAGAGACAAATGCTAACAACAATCCCTTTGGGAAATTGTGACTCCATTCTTCATAATGGTACTGAACCGGTTTCAAAAATGGCTTTCACTTTATGAGTCACATGCTAGACTTAGACAGTTATGTGGCCTACTGATTGATAAGATATGAGGTTAAGGGATAGTTCTCTCTTCACTTAGGCATCTAAATTACGTGTTTGGGGATTCTATAATTTGTAAGCACTGTAAGATTTTGTATTTTTGAAATGACTCCCTATGCCTTGCCCCATGCTACTAGTGAGAAGCAAGGGCTCATCACCAAAGGCAAAATATAGGCGAGTGAATTTCCTTTTTGTCTTTGTTTTTCTTGTTTTTTTTTTGCTTTGTTTGTATTTTTTTTTTTTGGAATATTTTGCAATGTTTTTATGCTTGTATGAGAATGACCCTCTACGCTTTGCCCCATGCCACTTGTAAGAGGCAAGGGTTTATCACCGAAGACAAGACGTAGACGAGTAAGGGCATCTTCCTCCATTCCTAGTCTCACACTACTAGTAAGAAGTGTGGGCTCAACACCAAAGACTATGAAGGACGAAAGATGTGACAATGAATTATTCATAAGTTATTGAATTGATGGATTTTTTTACAATAGTGCTTTGTATTTGGGAAGAAACATTTGCCCCCAATCTCAGCCCCACACGACTAGTAGGACGCGAGGGTTCAACACCGAAGACTGAGATGGACGACCAAACGAACTGGGTAACGAAGTTTAGAGCTTTGTTATGAAAGAGAGAATGTATTAGAAGGGGATATATTACCATCAGTAAGCTTCTAGGTATGACCATAGAGGAAAGCGACTGAAAGTGGAAGAAGTATGACGCTCACAAACTTAATAGGATTTATATTAGCACTTGTCTCATGATGATAAATATGAAGATGTGATTTTGATAAAGAAAATATCTGCCAATGGAAATGAATAAATTTAAATTATTCGGAGATAAGCAAGACAAAAGGAACAATGTACACATTGTTGTTTCCTGGAATAGTAGAACATTTCAAGGATAAAATTTCTTTAAATGGAACTGCATTCATTGGTTTTTCAAGGATCTTGACCATCTGTCAGTGGCCAATTTATAAGCTCCAAAGCCAAATTTATCTATGATTTCGTTGGGCTCAAATTTGTCTTGTTTGTCTCGTTCTTTGGGTGTGTTCTTTCGATTTTCTTTGAGAATGAAATGATTGACCTTAAATTTTTTAGGTTTGAATTTTTTATGGTAGCTATGTCGTAGCTGATTTTGATATACTTGAAGATGATCTAGGGCATTAAGTCGTTTTTCATCAAGAAGCTCGAGTTCATTAAGGCGTGAATGTTGATAATAATCTTTATTGATTACGTCTTTGAGGGATATTCTAAAGGATGGGAATTCAACCTTGACATGTAAAATATCTTCCCCACCATAAACAAGGGAGAAGGGAGTGGCCTCAGTTTGCATTGTTTGATTTTTTGCTTCTGTTTGTCCATGAATTAATTGATTTGACGATAGATTCAAAATTAAAGATGGAAAAGGTGGCATAAAGATATTCCTAGGTATACATACCTCGTAGAATATATGCACATAGAATTTCTTGATAGGTGAGAATCATTAGTGATGAGATGCCTGCAAGATCGATCGTTGAAAGTATGATGGTCATGACAGGTTGCATTGTTGCAAGTGTCCAAACTTGATGTGGTTGTGTTTCGACAAAAAGGCTAGAGATGTTAGGCATAAGAGCCAATATTGGAAGAATAGAATCAAACTTAATGGTACCTGTTGATGGAACCTCGTCTGTAGTGTCTACAGTAATATCAAGGTTTGAAAGGGAGTCTTGAAATGAGATCAAGGTCTCGTTAGATGTTGGAGTCTTGAATGTTGTCACCCAAAACAGGTTCAATATATGTTTGGGCTGAAAGAGAGTCTTGAAATAAGTTTAAGTGCTCAGTAGATGTTGGAAGAATGTTGTTGTCCAAAACAGGTTCAATGTATGTTTGAACTAATGGAAGGAAATTTGAAGAAGATATGGATTGGTTTGGAATTAGAGAGTCTTGACTGTTGTCGTCATGATCTCGTGGAATTTCAGTATATATAGGAGTTTCGACAGTAGTCAGCTCTTCATGGAAAGTTGTGGTATTGGATGTGTCGTTGGTTGCAAGAGCATTGTCATCAAGTTCTACAGAGATGACGTCGTCGTCAATTAAGTCTTGGACGTAATTCTTAAATCGTACACATTTATCTATGTGATGACCATCAATGCGATGAAATTCACAGTATGTGTTAGGTTTGTACCAGCATGGCTTAGCTTCCCCTTTGACAAAGGGTTTTGTAATTGGATATTTTATCAGTTTAGCCTCTTTTAGTTGATGAAAAACACTAGAGAGACTTTCTCCAAGGGGGGTAAACTGACGTTGGACTTTACGTGAACTGATTTCTTCATGAGGTTGTATGATCGACTTTTTGGGTGATCGCTCACTGATTTGGGTAGCCATATGAGAGAGTTGTGTTGTCATCTTATTAATTTGTTCTAATAGCTCATTGTGTGATGTTTTTCGTGAATTCTTCATGTTTGAAAGAGAGGGAGAACGAAGAAATGTGCGATGAAGAAATCAACCTATTGATTATGATCTTTGTTTTCGCTCAATCAAGTTTTAACAAGGCTATAAGGAGTAAGCTCAAACAAGCTACTCGGGATACAAGTGAGATATAACTTAAACAAGCTATGACGAATATGTTGATTGGTTTGGATTAAACAAGCTTAACAGATGAAAATGTAAGGAGTACACTCAAACAAGGTACTCAATACAAGTGGGATGTAGCTCAAACAAGCTATGATGAATATGTTGATTGGTTTGGCTTTAACAAGCTCTGGATTTTTGATAGGAAGAGTAACTCAAACAAGTGACTCAACACAGTTGTGAACTCAAAATGAGTTTTGAAGGGATTTGTGTCGGATGGGATTTTGTTAAACTTGACAGCTGATGAAATAATGAGTGAACTCAAACAAGTCACCCAATGTCATTTTGATATAGCTTGAAACAAGCTATAAAGGATGTTCTGACAATTGATGAGATAAGGAGTGAACGCAAGTCACTCAATATCTATTGGATATAGCTGAAGACAAGCTATGTGCAGATGTATTATTGGCTAAAGTGAGCTAATGAAATTGGTGTGATGTTTTGGTCTGTGTTGTTGGATTGTTTGGATGTTTTCGCTTGGTATTGAATTGGTCGAGAATTGATTTTTTTTTTGTGGAACACAACTAGGGTCTGAACTTTTACAATGAACACATTGATATCAGCCAAGTTTTATGATAAAATAATGCTAAACTATTGTGTTTTCAAACAGCAAGCAGTCATGTGGATTCAATTGTTTTGGCTTATGAGGTAACTTCTTCAGGAATGATCATTGTTTCATGCAATCATACAAGTATGCTGTGAAATGGTGGATGCAGGCTCTTATTACTCCAAGAAGATGCGTCCTCCGATATACCCTAGTCCTGATATACCTAATTCTGTACGGGGACAGAATTGGTACGGGGAACCCTTAGAGCACTGGAGGAGACTCACCAATTCTTACTTGCCTGTTTCGGAGTGAATCACCACGTCCAGAACAGGTTTTGTGAAAAGGTGGAAGGTGATGGAGGGATGAATGTGTATGGTGTCCTTATAACTCCCCGAAGATTTACAGGGACGATGCCCAGGCTTCGTTGTTACAGCTATTTAGGCGTGACTCGCATGCGCTGCACGACAGCATTACCTGTAAGTGAAGAGCAGCGGCGAGGTAAATACCGAACGCTGTGATGAGACTAGGTCTCAAAGTGCAATGCAGATGCAAATGTATGTTGGTGCGTGGTAGTCAAGTCCACGTCACCGATGTAGCTTTGGTGGTGATGAAATCCACCTTGTCTACGTGCAAAAACAATATGATAAAGTGATTAAACGTAGGGTTCTTTCCAACTTGAAATAAATCACTAGCAGAAAATAATTACGTACCTGAGCGTACTTTTTTTTTTTTTGGTTTCAGCAATTGTCTTTGAATGGTGGTATTTTTGCGGGATTTTTGTTGTTTTTATTTTTGTTTTTATTTTTGACAATATTCCAGCAACGCGGTTCTACAGAAAACAAATTAGTAGTTATCCTGCAAATGAAATGTTAGAAAAGTGATCGTGGTTGTTTTTGATTTTCCAGATCGCTCAAAGGCGCAGGAAAAGAGCATACACAACCAACGACCAAAAACAAATATTAAGAATATGACAAAGGAAAATAATTATTAAAATGACAGTTGGAAAACAAAACTAGAGGATCCTGCAATGTTAGAACGAGAAACTAAAAAAAAATTGTGACCATTTCTGATTTTCCAGATCGCTCGAAGGCGCAAGAAAAGAGCATATGCGGATGCAACTGGAATAGTTTTTTTTTAAATGTTAATAATTATTGCAATTAATCATGATTGCGAAATAGTGATAATGATTATTTTCACAAAAAAGAAAAACGATGAAAGAAGAGGGTGAAAACGTTACCTAGAAGTGTTGTCGTGGAAAATTTAAATGTAAGGCAAAAAATTAAAAATAAAAATTATTTTCTAGAGCTCGAGTGGCCTCACGTTTCTGATTTCCAAGATCACTTTTGAAGTGCGAGGAAAGAGCATACGTGTGAGGATGTTTCGTGAAATAAAAATAAAAATAAATAAATAAATAAATAAATAAATAAATAAAACTATAATTTTGTTGTTTTTTTGTTAAAAAGATAGGTGTTAGAAGAAATGAAACCAAATTTTTTCTGTAAGTCTAAATCTAAAAATTATTTTTTCATTGCATAGATCTTTTCAATACCTTTCCGTTAAAAAAAAATGAAGTCATTCCGAGTTCGGGAGCAAAATTTATGGCTTCCGGAAGATGGGCTACGAGAACGCTCTGAATGAAAATTTTGAACGTGAGAAAAACGTCCCAGGAGCTGGTTTTTTTATTTTCTGACTTCTGTACTTCACCTGAGAAGCTAAGATTTTGACAGCAAGGTTAAAAAATAACAATAAACAGAAAGAAAGAGTTAGATCATAAAATGATTGACTAAAATAAAAGAAAGAAAAAAAAAAATGATTAACTTCCTACAAAGCAGTTATTTTAGCAAAAGGAAATAAATAAATATATTTTCCAGATTGGTTGTCCCATGACACTAAGATGATAAACTAATGATTAGTGCTTGTGTTTCTATAGATTACGAGTGAATAGAAAAATCAGAACTACTAAACACCAAGCACCGAGGAGATCAAAGACATGATGAGCTGCATAGTTTCATTGTTGCTATAACCTGTAGATACACCACAAGACACCACACAACAAAAACACTACCCAAAGCGTGAAGGTTAACCAAAGAAGACCAAAAGGAACAGAAAAGGAAATAATAATAAAGAATAATAAACAAAGAACAGATAAAACCACTAATTGAGAAAGTAATGGTAACAGATCGAAAGTAACCGGGCGTGCCAGAATGTAAGCTATGAAAAATACACTACTAACAAGGAAGTAAAATACCAATAATCATACCTCCTCCTTCGCGTTCCGTAGCAAACCTCAGAATGGGCTAGGAAACTTGGATTGAGCCCTGATTTTGTGATATGTAGGTGCTTTTCTTCAAGACGGAGCAAGACCTTCCTGCAACAACGATCTTCTTACTTTGCACTAGATGGGAAAAAGGATTATGAGGCTATTTTGGCATTAGGACGAGGCAAAATGATGTTCTTTGCTCAAAGGATGCAAGAACTTAGATATGGCATGAAAGCTTATTCTCCGTGTGTTTAGAGGGGAGGGGTAAGGTTGTATTTATAGCCTGAGGGAGTGATTAACTTAGATTAATTTAAGTAATCATGGTTTAAGTGGGTGGTTTGAAAATGTGGGCAAGATTAGGTGGGTGGTTTGAAAATGTGGGCAAGATTAGGTGAAGAATGGGTGGTTTGAAAATGTGGGCAATATTAGGTGAGTGGGGGCCACGAAGAATGGGTGAGGATTTGAATTATATTTTTAATTCATAAGTGGAGGATTTTAGGTGAGTGGGGACCACGAATGGTGGGTGAGGATTTGAATTTGAATTTTTAATTCAATAGTGGAAAAACATGGAGAATAATGACATGTGTGAGGACTAGATTATTTTTAGATTTTGAAATGGATAATTAATCAAATTATATTTGATTAATTCAAAGTGTATTTTTGTGGGAAATGAGGAAGGGGAATTAATTGATTTAGGATAGATGTGAAATTGGGGTGTCTACAGTAAGATAAGAGCATACACTTGTGTAGAAATGGGTATCCCAACTATATGTCAAAATGGGACGAACTTCAGTAGAGTCAAAGTGACCATTGAATGAAATGCTTTGTAAACAGGTTCATTTCCTTACAGTAAACATGACATAATCAAATTTCTAAGTTTAATCCCATATGCTTCTAAAATATAGAGATCAGAGTTGTTTTATTATTCTCAAGAACATGCACAAAAACAGGTGCAATAGAGAATGAGTATTCAATTGTACACACTGCTATTGGTCTACAAATGCAAATCATTGCATGGAAACTTGGAGAGAACAATTCATCAAAACATTATGACATATTAGAAAATGACCTTGTATTATGGCTCAGTAGCAAGGTAGAACTTGTAATTTGACTTCATTGCAGGGTATGGAAGGATCTTCAATGTTCATGTTTCCATTGCATAGTTAACTATCAATACCTTTCCAACGCCATGTAAAAAATGGATGTCATTGAATGTCGAGTTTGGCACACATGCAAAAGTGGTCAGATGAGCCTGACGGAGTGATAGGGGATGCTACGCATGTGAATTTAATGCTCACGGGTATGCACTTGGGACATGCACTATGCTAAAATGTCAGTTTAAAACGTCCCTACAAGCTGTTACACAATGGGAAAAATTGATTTTTTCCATCACTAAAAGATTCAATTTTGAAAACAACCCATCACATTGATCATATGAATAGAAGACTCATACTGCTATTCAAACATTAACATACATGCTCAATATACGGTTTGAAGATTTTCAACGGAAATTGACTTTGAACTAACATGTAGAATGTGGAAAAAGTAAGCATTGAATAAACATACTCTAAAATCATGATGAAATCTTGACATTTTCTCATGCAAGATGTTAATTTTGATAGCAACCCACCACATTAATATGTAAATAGAAGAACCATCGCTATTAAACACTAACATACATGGTCAAGATATATTAAATTTATTCCCAGAAATTGACAAGATAGCATGTAGAATGTATGAGTAAAGTAACAACTCTATATTTTGAAACTGTAAGACACATGGGTAAGAAATCCTTGAAATTTTCCCATCAATCTCTACAATGTATTAGACAGCACTTCACCTCCTCTATACCTACAATGAAGACTCAACACATGAGCTAAACTCAATGAATATACAAGTTAAGAAACAATAAGTTAGATCAACATGTATGGTTGAAAAAAAAGCAGGTTGGAATGAAACCCATTACTCAATGACAACAATATATGGTCAATAACAACACTGAAATTAAGTGCAAACGGACAATGGAGTAAGATCCCACAGGCATTTACCCCCTGAATGTGTGGCATCCCCAGGAATATAAGTATTTATTCAATAACAACAATGTAATAATAACATACAATGAACTAATAAGTTATTCACTGTATATTCAATAATTTCAGTGTACATTACAAACTACTTAGCACCATCATGATAGTAGAATTAATGACAAGGCTTAGATGTTAAACATTCAATGCATGTTCAATAATTTTTAGTATATACTCAACAATGTTGATATAACAGTCTAACAATCATCTATTCAAGTATTAATTGCATAAATAAAAATCAAATTAACCTAGGTAGGCTCCATGGCTATCAAACATGGTTGTTCATTAGTGTTCCAAGAACCTAGGAATGAGGGCTTGTCAAATATTGGGCATTACAAGACCCTTTTGACACCTCTTCATATGACCTAAGCACTTAGGAAAGAGGATCTGAAACTCTTCAAGATGATGAACTAGTCAAGATAAAGCTAAAAAGCAATACTCTTATGTCTAATTTGCATAAACAAATATAACACTTGCATTTGCTTTCTTAAGGAGTATTAAGTGTATTTGTATAAAGGTAGGAGTGGCTCACTTATTCATAGCACATGCAGACATTCTTCTCGGATTAAAGGAATATGTCTATCTTCTGACATCCTTCACATATTGCATGTCAGTCAATATAAGGTAAAACATGGCTATTAGAAATGGATAAGGTTGCTTTATACAAAGGTAACACTTACTTTAGATTCAGGTTTTAATCAGATGTTTAGGCAAGTCATGGGAGTTGGGGGTGTTTTAATTGCATATGCAAACAGTGATTAACTAATAGGTAGATGTAAGCATTATAGAAGCTAATGAGAGGAATATTCTTCAATATTTAGATAGTTAATATAAAGATAACAATGGATAGTCAAATATTAACTGCATAAACAAAGACAACACATTTATATTCAAATATTTCTTAGATGTTAAGGCAAGTGATTCACATATTCATTGCATATGCAGACATTCTTCATGTATTTAGCATTCTGTCTATTTTCTAACATTCTTCAAATATTGAGACATTCTTTGAATACTTTGAATATTAAAAAGGTAATTGCCATTTACCTCTTGTATATGTGACCTCCTTGCAAATCTGACTTTGGTATATAACTCTGCCATTTATGTGCTCTATCAATTGTTTCCAATATACAATACTAACACCATATTCATCTAATAGACAATACTAATCCCATTTGAATTCAAATTATGAGATTTTAGAAGGATTATTAAAATTTTGGAGGTATATTTATTACTCGGCATTAATTTTGATTTTTGTGGGGAAAATGGTGAGTATAATACAAATTTGTTTGCAAATGCAACAATTAATTAGGGAAAGGTGGCAAAAGGAAGGACAATTATGATAAAAAAGCTAGAGAAATTTGTTTGTTTTAAATTTAAATGTGTTTTAATTTCATCTCGGTGACTCTAAAGGTTGTGCATTTAAGTACTTGAATATATGTGAAATGGGGTAAATGTGAACAAGCATGTTCCTATGCATAATCAAGTGAACTTTTGATTATGTACATAGATGTACTTATTTTATTTATGTTGACATTTTAATGCTGCAAGTTGGCTTTTAATTTCAAGTCTCAAACATGAGAGTCTAAATGTTAATGTTCCCAATGTGTCACTTCATACATGTTTTGTATTAAAAAGTGTACTAATTGTTCAAGTTTTATAAAGATTTTGTAATATTTTAAATTTTTTACAAATGTGCACATTTATTGAGTCCTTTCAAGTATATTAATTTGAAATTATTAGTCCACTTAGTGGATGTGCCCTCATAAAAAGGTGCACATCTATTGGTGCATGTTTACCAATTGGTGCCTTTCACCTAATAATATTCGTATTTATAAGCTCACAATTCTCTTCCCTTTTAACTCTATTTAAAACCAATAATCATATGTGCCTTATTTTAGGTTAAGGGGAAAAACTCTTTTTTGGTCTTTTATCTTGGATTTTGTATATATTACATTGGTGGATAATTTTATTGTTTTCTCATCAATTTTTTCTAAGAGATGATAAATAATATCAACGTAGTCACATTATTGTGTTTGGCTTTAAACAATATTCATAATTTTTTGATTTATTTCTTTGAAAAGAAAAGAAATCTAATGGCTGACTAAACATCAAATATAATATTGAAATTATATGGTGATGGTCAAATGGACGTCAAATTTAAGGTTAAAAATAAAAATGAACACCCTTGTGCCATTACATCCCACACCCTGCTACCATTATAGAATGCCTCTCGGTGTAAAAATGAGACAAGTTTCAAATTGTTGATATTGATTGTTTTTTATAGATTTTTTTTTGTCAAATGTGTCTTTACAATGAGAACGATTTTCTCTTGTGCAATGTTTATATGGTCGTTGAAATTATTGTTAGGAATTCTATGGTTTAGTGCTTCTCATATGTTTTATAGTTACAAATAGTAAAATGTGATATTTAGTGGTAAAAGTTAAAAAGGTAAATTTAGATGGTTTATTATAATAATAAAACGATAGTATTATTTTATTATTATTAATGTTAGTTTGTTAATCCATTTAGAAGTATGAAACATAATTTGTTAGGGAGATTGTTATTGTTCCACTCCTATTTAATGGAGTTGTTTGTAATCAGAGAAGTGGTGTAGATTATTGCAGCAATATAATTATGTTGTGTGGGTTTTCAATTTGTTTTGAATCTCTGTAAATATCAGTGTTCTTGTTTGATTTTATAGATCCATTAATGGTGCATTAATCTAATAAAAGAGAGCTTAAATTTCATTTAGTATTAGATCAATATTAGTTTTGTGCTTGTAATGGAGGTTTGATATCAGTGAAGGAGAAAATATATGTTATTTTGTCCCTGTGAATGAGAAATATTATTTTTTGGTGTGCGACCAGTCATTAGTTTTTAGATTAGATAATTTCTCTGCAAAAAATGTGATGGTCTCTTCATCCTCTAAGTGCGGTATGTGCATTTACCATTTGCATTGATTTACATGATCAGAGTGACCATTTACGGAGCTACTAGAAGTAAATTTTTGTGCACAAGGATCACCGAAGTTCGTTGCAATTCTTCACACAGGAGTCACCAATGATTCTAGACCTGTAACGTAATTTACAAAAATTAGGTAAAATCACCAATGTTTTGGATGAATCATCAGCAATTCTCTACATGGCTAGAAAGATATTGAAACTAGATTTTCGACATATTTTACGGTTTGCAAAACAGAGCTCTGGTTCTCAAGTTATCATCAAAACATCAAAGGTTGGTTTTTTTTTTCAGATTCAGAGCCTCATCATCAACAAATTTTGCATCACAAGCCTCAAAGATAAATCAGGCTGATTTAACAACCTTACATTGGAGGCTAGAGGTAATGGAGGATGGAGGATGGAGGAAAAATAACGTCCTCTCATTAGTCACCTACGACAAGGCCGCATCACTAGTTTGGTGACATATGTGTGTGTTTTTTTTCTATTGATTTCAGATTTCATTATGTTGTGTCATAGAAAATTCACATTGTGGGGCGGGGGGGGGAATGACACATTATTTCAATTTTTATGGGTGAATAAATTTATGCACTATCATGGATTTTGATATGTAATGTCCCGAAGAGTAGCAATGATGAGAGTTAAGCAATGTACTGCAACATCATGATATTGTTGTTGTTGGATCCACTGGAAAACCATCTATAGTTGTGGTTGTTAGTAATACATCGGAAAAACTATCTATAGTTGTGGTTTTTGGTAAACCATTGGGAAAACCATTCAGAGGTTGTTGGTATTGTCCTTAAAACATCCATATCATGAACAAGCTACAAAGCGACACATTGCGGTATACATGCGTGTTTTCCCCATGTTCACACTAAGGGGGAATGTTAGGAATTATATGGTTAAGTGATTCTCATATGTTTTATATTTACAAATAGTAAACTATAATAGTTAGTGGTAAAAGTTAAAAAGGGTAAATTTAGATGGTTTGCTATAATAATAAAACAATAGTATTGTTTTATTATTATTAATGTTGTTAGTTTGCTAATCCATTCGGGAGTATGGAACCAAATTTGTTATGGAGGTTGTTATTGAAAGAGCTGATGGATTGTATCAGAAACTATGCACCACAAAGAAGTTGCACTCAAGTTGAATCAAAATAGCTCCAGCGTAATCACAAGTAAGAATCGATCAATAACTGAATAAACTTGCATAACGAAACAAAGCTTGTTCATAAGAAAAAGACAGCGGAGTGTCTTGGCATACTCATAAATGAATAGAAAAGGGGTACATATAGGGTGCTGAGTAACCCTAGTGCATGACACACATGAAACCCTAAACCTAACCCATGTGAGATGACCCTCCAACATGAGAGGAGGACACATAGGATAACTCACACTAACAGTTATTGTTCCACTCCTATCTAATGGAGTTATTTGTAATCAGAGAAGTGGTGTAGATTATTGCAGCAATATAATTATGTTGTATGGGTTTTCATTTTGTGTTAAATATCTGTATATATTAGTGTCCTTATTTGATTTTATAGATCCATTAACGGTAGATTAATCTAATAAAAGAGAGCTTAGATTTTAATTATAACATGTTATTCATATTTTAAAATTAATTTCATCTTGCACAACATTTTATTACAATCTTATGTGGCGATTGCTTTTATATATTTATTTATTTGAAAAAATTGAAATGGGTTAATTTCTTCATATTATTAGATATTTATTAGATTGCTTTTTTGTTGAAAGTTCCATATTAATTAACAATTGCATCTAGTGTTGAATAGTGATTTATGACATCAATCTTGTTGCACCGTTGTGTCAAATTTTTAAAAAAATAAGTAAAAAAAGAGCTCCAAACCCTACACACGAGGGATTCACAATCCAAAGCATTATCTGTCGTGTGAGTTCATATAGGAGTTTTAAATATTAGTTTAAATAGACCCAATATAAACGTCTATAAGGGATTAAAGTATAAAGCTTTTAAAAATATATTTGGGGTAAGGTTGTGGTGCAACGGGGAGGAAGAATATCTATGGGGCAGATAAAGAAGCCTAAATTCAAATCATTTTCATTGTGTTTTTCAAAGTAGTGATGTGTTTTTACAGAAACAACATGTATTTAGTAATGGCAATACATGACTCTTAATGATTGGGATACCCTTCATAATATCATTCTTAAGCTATATATTTTTTTCATTCAATTCATTTTATTAAGGAGAATGGGTGTCATTAAGATTAATAAATTCACATAACAAAATGCAACTATTTATGACCCTTCATATTATTCTACAAGTTTGATTAGTGTGACAAATGTAAATAGAAAATAAAGGAAGAAAGACATCAAATTATACATTCTAAAAGTTTGTAGTTTATAGGTCCAATATGAATTTCATCAAGGTTTTAAGTGGAAATCTAAATAAATTTTGTAAAAATGTAAGGCATTGAATCCAACATTGAAGAGGTTGAAATAAACAGAGATATTCATCCATAAATATCTATACATTCTTGAATTGAATAATATCTTCACTATATATATATATATATATATATATATATATATATATATATATATATATATATATATATATATATATGAAAAATTTAAAAAGACTCGCATACTCGATAAATGATTATAGAACATATTCCTAAAATTCCATGGTAAACAAATACGTTTTAACTCTTTATAAGACATCAGATAAATGTCATTCTACTATAAAAATAAGAAACAACCTTTGAAGAAAAATTTAAAAAACAAAAAAAAACAACTTAAAAAAAAATCACATGCATTTTGAACTCAAATTTCAACATTTCATTAGTTTACGTCTTTTAAAATTTTGTATAGATTTGTTGTAATGGCCTCTACAGTTTTAAGGATGTTGAAAATTCATGTGTTTAGATGTACTAAAAGTGCAAAAAAGTGGGACACACTTATGTGATTTAACCCCATACTGTAATGATCTTTGGAGATTTAGGGAAATTATGTCTGCTAAATTTTATCTCTAGATCAATACAAGTTGGCGAGGGTCGAATTCCACATTCTAACCAAAATTGTTTTATCCAGGACAAGAGAGATGTGATGTAAAAGAGAAAATTGTAGCATGATGCATATGGATAGTTTACTGGTTTAATTAATTAATATTTCTAGAATTTGCAACATAGTAGTGTAAATATGAGCAAGTCATAGAAGAGATAAAGAGATATAATGTTTGAACTTAGAATGTTATGCATTTGTTTTAGCAAGGGAGCATAACCAAACTTGTCATTTCCAAAAGACAAGTTACCAAATTTTAGTGTGTAAACCCTCCATGTTATTGTGAGATAGGGAATATACAAGGGTTGGTAGTGGTCGAGTGACTACCACCACTTGTAGATGAGGTAGACCCACTGATAGTTGTGGGTGAAGAGGATGATGTCGTATGAATGTCAGGATACACACAATAGTGGATAAATAACCAATGGGTGTTATTATTTCTAATCGCAGTAAGGGCCCTAACATAGGATGAAAATGGTGTCAAAGGAGGATCACCAAGAGGTAAGGGATGTGGAGGAGCAACAACTCAACTTAGAAGAGGAGATGGGGCATCAACAATAGGTGCACCTATAGATGATTTCATAGTAGTCACGATAACTCAACATAAGTATAATGTGATTTAGTGTTGTTGATTGAGTAATTGAGAATTGTGATTGTAGTTGTTTATGATTGATAGCTAATACATTATTGTGGGCTTGTGATTGTAGGTGAATTTTTTTAGATACCTATCATCTATTGCTTAGTTTGCACATTGATATAAAACATCTTAGTAGACACAATGATAAGTGGGATACAAGAGTGATTAGATGATATTACATGTGAGTATGCATATCTGTTTGAATTTGTTATACTATTGGCAACATATGTCATAGTTTTAGCATTTGATTTAGACAATAGTTGAGATGAGATAACTAGGATACCAACACCCCCTCCTAATATAGAGTTTACAGATAAGTTATTAGGTAGACTAATGATCATGTAAGAAGAGCACGCGAAAGTCTTAGTAGAGTTATGAGTTTTATGGGAGCATGTACAATGCTATAGTTCACATACATGCACATGATGTCGACAAGACATGGGAGAGATTTCAAGCTCCCGAGGCCCTATAGATATATCTAGTGTTGATGATGAAGAGCAAGAGGAATGATGTATACATGATTGTAAAGGGCATACTCCTTATTTATTTTATTTTATTTCAACATTATATATATATATATATATATATATATATATATATATATATTCATACATTGTGTCTTATATGGTTGTTTTAATTGAAATCTATGTATGATGAGCTATAGAGTAGCAAGATTGAGTTAGTATGTGAGATTTCAGGTGTGATCTAATTAAACAAAGGACACCTTGTCACTCCAGGCTCCATAGAGACACTGCTACTAATTTTTTTTATTATTACTTGATTGTGCCTTAGAATTTTAAGTAGTACAAATGCATGTATGTTGTTAATTATTACTTGTATCTAATAGAATAAATTTGTTAGCTTTAACAACCCATTTATATTTGGTACTTAAGATGATTGAATAAGAGAGGATCCTCTTTGAGAAACATCACTTGTAGGAGGTTGAGAAACCATTACATCCTAAGAAGGACCCTCATGGGTGATATCAAAGCCTCTACAAAGTGATACATCTCAGATAAGGATTGGGATATATATTAGAATATTGTGTATCAAAGGAAACATTTCCCTCTTCTTCAAGTAGCTAAATCCTCTTATATAATGCATAACAATCATTGTGGTGTCCATTAATGCCTTGATAGTTATATAACAGTTGACTTGTTTCACGCTCAATCCTGTAAGGAGGATGATGATCATCACATGGTAAATAAATTAGATGTTTATCAAATAGGTTGGGAAAATATCATGTGGATGATCATGAGATTTATCAAAATGAATTCATTTTTTATTGTAAGAAATATGAGACCTCATGGGTGTATTAAGTCTAACATTACTATAATGGAAAGTATTATTGTGATGTAAGACATTGACTTTACCGAAATTAGAAGGTGAATCAATCATAGTACTAGTAACAAGCTCCTTAATATGGACATGATCATGAATAGTTGAAGACACAAGATAGTGAGGAGGAGGATGTTCTTGCTTCAAAGCAAGAAAACACAATAAAATATCATGAAGTGAAACAATGATATTGTATAGTAATTATCCTTTAGTGCATAAGTGAGGCCAAGAAAAAATATATATTTAGATAAGTGGGATAAAAAAATCAATTGCTTTATGCATACTAAAAAATGCAACATATAATCATATCCAAGCTCAGATTTTCCTTGATCTAAGGTAGATAATTCTCATCGGTGACACTATAACCTTTATTATCAATGAAACGAATAAAGAATGTCCCCTCAAGCTCTAAAAATGTATTCATATATTTACTAGGGAGATGATGAATGTACGAGTTGTTAAAACCCAATAAAATCCTCAACATGGATTCACACCATCCATAGGCAAATTGATAATATGATAAAACAAATACACAAGAATAAAGAATAACAATAGTATATTATTCTCGATTTTTCACGTTATACAAATAGAGGTGGTCAATATATAGAAAAAACAAGATTTTGGTTCTAAATTTTCTCTTGACTAAGTAAAAAAACAATTGTGAACTAACTCTACTTTTGACTAAGTATCTGACACATTTCTAAAGTGCTAGACACATGCAGGAAGCGGTGACAAGTGATTAGCGATGACACTTATCCTATTTTAAGCCTACGAGTTGTGCATAAAGCAAACCTATTATAGTTAAGATAACCTAGCTCAACTTAATGTTAGTGCAAGTATAATATTTCACCAACACCCCCTTTTAAGTAAAACTTAGGGATGACTACATAAAATGAGAAGGATAAGAATATTCTAAAATGGGTCTTGACAATTAGGCATTATGAGGTACCTATGTGCAATAAGTATAACCTTAAAAAATGAGATATAAAACAAATGCCTCTTAAAAAATTAGATTAAGTACTATGAAGACTATCTTGAATGGGTTGGAATCTATCACTAAAAAAGCATTAGACAAGATGAAATCCATCACTAAAGAATATGAAAGAAGTGCAAGTGAAAAGAATGGTGAAGCACTCAAATATGCATGAGTGGTTTGAATCCATTACTCAATCACTAAAGAAGATAAGCTGACACTATATACACCAAAATAGCTCTAAGAAGGCTGTCAATCTATTGAATGAGACGAAAAAAGTGTGAAAGAGTATGCTAAGAATGTCATCAACTACCTAAAGTAGATGATGTGATGTATTGAGGGCAAGAAAGGGACACAACACATAAAGAAGAAATATGACTACTCCCTCATAATGTTGAATGGGTGGAGTGGAAAAAATAATATATTTGTATGAGTGGTTTGAATCCTTTACTCAATCATTGAATAATGATAGAAGATGGGTATGTCATAAAATGCTCACTAAAAGAAGATAGCCTAACTGTTAAGGTGTCCAATGATATAGAAAATGGTCTCTCACAAACAACATGACACTAATAGTGATGGGAATAAAAAACATCTAAGAAAAGGGTATGCAAAAAAAAGTACACGAAGGAAGGTAGACTAGGATGTGGAAAGCAAACCCCTAATGACACTTTATAACTTAGTACGAGTATACATCCCAAACCTAAAAAACACCAAATAAGATAGTAAGACATTGTATAAACCCTAATAGATCAAAAATAAGTTGTCTAATTGTCAAATAAAGGCTAACTAATAAAATGATAATTACTTCAAAACAAGGGAGGAATGTCAAATAAAGTTGTTTTAAAATAAAAGGAGTGTTGGTAGGAAGAATGAGCTTTGTGCGGTCGATGTAGTTGAATGGTATAAGATCCACGCCTATAGATTCCATGAAAATAATTTTGATGATGCCACCATGTCTTATATGAAAACCATCCTTGGTGAACACAAATGGCAGATGAATATCTTTGCATGTGATCTGAGGTCACGTGTACACATAATACATGAAATGAATCATCTATAGAAGTGTCATAACTCTCATGTCTAACTGAAGTAGTCCCATGTATCTCAAGCCTAAGAAGGTGTGGAGAAGGACTCATGCGTTGCTCAATATCCTCACAAAGAGTGGAGTGAACAAAAACATGCGAGTTTGAACAAAGTGGACCCAATGAAAAATCACATGCTCTATATCCAATGTTCATGGTGAGCAATCCAATGAATCAGGTTAGATAGAGGAGGTGATGTGTCATACAAATGTTTACCTATGAATATATCAAAATGAACATAAAGACATGAAGAGTACGTGGGATCAAAAACCAATTGTGTGCTTATCAAATTGATCCAAACACAATAATGGATGAATCATGAAGTATGAGTTACAACATAGTGCACTAATGGTTACATCAAATTCAATGGTAAACTCATGGTTATGCTAGAGAATAAGATGATGATGTGTCAATAGGATCTGAATCAATTGACATAAGGTAAACCATGCTCAATGAGAGGTATGTCCATGGTGTCAATATGACATTGTAAGTATGTAATTGTGTCCTAAAATGACCAAAGGAGGGTATCTTTTCTGAGAAATTAGTGAGAATAATAGAGAATTATGATTATTCTATCTTCCTATTCTTCTTCACCAAATCTAACCATGCCTTCTTGAAGTGAACATACTTCTGAAAAGAGCATGGTATTTTCTAAAAGTGGGTTCTTATTTACTCGCATGAAAGTGTAGATGGTCTTGGTTAGAAGCCATTTACAAGAGCAACACAAAATATACCTTAGAAAAACTTCAAAAAATTGAACACACTCTATAAAAACATCCCAATTTTCTCATAATATTGGAGTTTGTACAATTTTTTCTCAATAGAATAGTTGGCATGCAAGCCAAGAATCAAATAATCCTAACTTAGAAATTATTTTAATGCACAAACATGAAGCCCCCAGTTGAAAATAGGTGACACACTTTATAATATAATGCACTTAAAGTAGTTTTTCTAGTTAAAAATATGACAAAAAAATTGAATAAGTATATTTTTGTTGTAGAATGGAATATATTTAAGCATGTAATGTAAATAGTGTGAAAAAATACATGAAAAAATGTAGTGAAATCCATTGGATGGATCAAAAGAATTGACCCTCCAAAGCTTAAAAAGGGATGAAGGGAAACCTTAGACAAAACTATAATTTCTTGAAAAAAAGTTTTAACAAAATGTCAAAATGATAGTACCAATGTGTATATCTCAAAGAAATATGAAGGGTGGAAAAAAAGTAGCCTTGTAGGCCTCCCAAATCAAATGACATGGCTCTCAAAAATTTGTAACTCAAAATTAGGTGCTTAATGGTGCAAGAAAGGCTACAAATTTTGCATACAGAGTAAATAACAATGGTAATAGGTCATATGAAGGCTTAAAATATGTAACTAGGAGCTAAAAACAACACAGGGACCCAACTGGGCACAATTCATGGTCCTATGCACACTCAAGGCATAAAAAGGTGTGGCTAGGCTCTAAACATCCATTTGTTATTAAAAAAGTATCCAAGGGATTTGAAATTGAGACCTATTACAACCAAATGCCTTACACATGTACTTATAACAAATGCACCAAGAATTATACACTAAATATAGTATGATCAAAATGAATTTTATTTAAGAGTTCATTCCCGAGCCTTCACCATTGAAGAGCATGTAAAGCAACTACAAATTTTAAACTAACTTCCAACAACACCATAAGTCCAAATTTTAAAAAATTAGATTTTCTGGAAATATTGTGAAGATCAAAAATCCACAAAATATATCTCATTGGCTCAATTTGCGAAAAAAAAATGTGAAAAACTTTTTATACAACATGTTGTCTTGTGTTAATGATTTCTATTTTTTTATGAACCATGACTTTTTAGAAAGATCTCAAAGAGAAGAATCTATAAATGTAAATTTTGATCCTTCAATGTTGATTTTTAATGAAATTTTTACTTTACATGTTGTTGTTCCTTGTTTACATACAAATATGGAAACAAAAAAAACCATAGAAAAATTTGTGAAGCTAAAAATCCCTTTTTAATTTATTTGTTGTAATTTTTTGTGTCCTTTGTAACAAAAATACATATTAAAACTATAATCTATTTTATTTATCTAGAAATGCAAAAAACTTAGAAATAATTGTAAAAAGTCAATTTGTGGCAAAATAAAAAACCTAGATGGCTTTTTTAGAAACCAAACATGTTGGTTGTGCCAAAAAATGTGGAATATGGATGGATCAATATGTGGGAATATATAAGAATACATACTTCTTCATAAATACATAATTTCCATTTGATGGAGAAAGGTTTTAGTACCATGTAATCATTGTGGTTAGCCATCTTTGTATGATCAACCAACTTCATTCTCTAAAAACTCTTCCCAAATATGGCTCGGATCATAATCCCATTCTTCTTAATCTAGGAATGAATCATTTAAAAAAAGCTAGGCCTTTCAAATTTGAAAAGATGTGGTTAGAACTCCCAAATATTTACAACAAGATTCCTGAATGGTGGGATATACAGGTTCGTGGGGTTGCTAGTTTCAGATTGTGCTTTAAACTGAAGATCATCAAAAGTAATCTTAAAAGATGGAACAAGGAAACTTTCGGAAACATTTTTTAGGAAAAAAAGAAGAATTGTTGAAGATCTCAGAAATATAGAGGAACTTATGGAGAACGTTGGTCTTAATCCGGTTCTCAAGGATCAAGAACAAAATCTCCTGGCTGATTACTATGGAATTCTGACTAAAGAATTGGTGTATTGGAGACAAAAATCTATGGTCAAATGGCTTAAGGATGGGAATAGGAATACCAAATTCTTTCATTTCTCAGCTACTTCTAGAGCCAATTTCCTAAATATTAATGAAATAAGAGGAGAAAATGGAGAGTCATTCATGGATAACGGGGACGTCAATGCCTCTATAATTAATTACTTTAAGGAGCTCTTCAAACAGGGGCAGAGGCTGGAGGAGTTGGTTCAGAACAGAGTCTTGGATCTTTTTCAAGAAGTAATCACTCCCCTTGAGAATAGAGATATTTTAAGGATCCCCTTAGAGGAGGAAATCTGTTTCACAATCTTTGATATGGAACCTGATAAATCTCCAGGGCCGGAGGGCTTTCCTGCCTTTTTCTTTCAAAAATTTTTGGAGGTGATTAAACATGAGGTTATTGAAATGGTCCAAGAGTTTTTTAACAATGGTCATCTCTTGAGGAAAATGAATAATAATTTTATTTTCTTGGTGCCAAAAATTGTTGGGGCCAAGGAGGTTAAATATTTCATACCTATAAGCCTGTGCAACACTAGTTATAAAATTTTGACTAAAATCATAGTTGGGAGGATTAGGATGGTACTTCCCAACTTCATCTTTGGGAATCAAGGGGATTTTTTTCCTGGCAGAAAAATTACTAATAACATTATTGTGATTCAAGAAGCCATCCATTCCATTGAAAGCTCTGGTAGAATGACTATGTTTCTTAAGCTGGATATGCATAAAGCCTTTGATAGGATAAATTGGTCTTTCCTCCAGGCCATCCTGCTAAAGGTGGGTTTTGATAACTTTTTGGTTAATATGATTATGACATGCATTTCTACCACCAATTTCTCATTTTTAGTCAATAGTAAACCGAAAGGTTTCTTTCAATCTGGTAGAGGGCTGAGACAAGGTGATCCTCTCTCACCTTTCCTCTATGTCATAATGGTTAAATCCCTAAGTAGAATCTTTCATCAAGTCATGGCTTCCAACTGCATCCATGGAGTCAAAATATCAAATGGTCTTCCCTCTATCTGTCTCAATCAGTTTGTAGATGATAATTTTATGATGGGTAAGGCCTCTGTTCATGAGGCCTCAAATTTCAAGGAGGTTCTTAATGATTATGAACATGTTTTTGGATAGATGGTTAACTTCCATAAATGTGTTGTCTTTTTCATAAATGTGGATAATCAGGTTCAAGCTAGATTAGCTCGAATCTTGGGTTGCAGGATCAAACATTTTCCATAATATTATCTGGGAATGCCCATGATCCTTAAGAATCCTAACCTCACGATTTGGAACACTCTGTTAGATAGAGTTAATAATAAACTCTCATCTTGGAAGGGTCTCTTGCTATCTCAAGCTGGTAAGATTCAACTTCTCCAAATCTCCCTTCAAGACATTCCCATTTATGTGATGTCTCTTTTCATGCTGCTTGCTAAAATTAAGGAAGCCTTAGAGAAAATCCAAAAGAGGTTCCTCTAGATGGGAGCTGGTGAAAAGTTCAAATTTCCTCTTATGGCCTGGGATAAGGTTACTAAACCTAAGCTATGTGGTGGATTGGGGCTCAAAAACATTTATCTTATGAATAAGGCATTAATAGCCAAGGCCGGTTGGAGGATTGCCAGAGAGGAAGGTCTTTAGGTACAAATCATAAAGATGAAATATTTGTGGAATAAAGGCAAAATGGAACCCTTTTTTAACCAAAAAAACCTCCATAGAGGGTCTTTTTTCTGGAACTCCTTTGTGGCCTCTAAAGAAATCTTATCTAAAGGTATGATTTGGGAAATTGTTAAGGGCTCTATAATTAGATTTTGGTTTGATAATTGGCTTGGGGATTCCTCCTTAGCTAACTTAGACTTTTGGAAAGATGTTGCTCAATACTACAAGGAATTTGGAAAATTTTAGATTCGGGACTTTTAGATCTAGGAAGATTCTGTCAGATGGGAGATCATCGAGCCTCCCATGGATTTTGATGGCGACATCCAAACTTTTTGGGTTCTCAACAATCAACTTAAGGCTTTCCACATCCCCATGTTCCAAACCAAGGAGGACTCCATCAAATGGAGAGAAGAAGAATTTGGCGATTTCACGGTTAAATCTACCTACATGTCAAATTTCAAGAATGATATGCTCAAGGACTATTGGGGGAAACTCTTGGTGAAAGATCTCACCCCTAAGATTAATATCTTTTTTTGGTTGGCTGCCCAGAGTAAAATCCTGATTGTGAACAATCTCAGGAAAAGGGGAATGTAGATTCCCAATAGATGTTCTCTCTGTAAGAAAGAGGAGGAAAATGTCAACCATCTCCTCCTTCATTGCTCCTTCTCCCATGTTGCCTTTGATGCTATTCTGGACCTGTTCAATATCCAATGGATCCTACCCTTGACGATTGAAGATTGTTGTTTTCAATGGGAGATCCCTTTCCATTTTCCTATCTTGACCTGGTCCTGGAATATCGCCCTTCCACATTTTTTTGGGATATATGGAAAGCCATGAATGATGGTATATTCCGCAATCAGAAATATCTTCTCTCGAAAGTTAGGAGAAATTTTTTGAGTTCCATAAAGGAAAACATTAAACTCTTTAAAGGTATGGTCAAGAAACCCTGTCTGAATAGTGAGTAGAAAGTTCTTGACAAGTTCGCCCTTGGTCCGGTGGATTATCACATTCCTAAAAAGAACTCCAGTTGGAAAAATCCTGGAGGAAATGTTGTAAAGTTAAACTTTGATGGAGCCTCAAAAGGGAATTTGGGTCCTACTGGGGGAGGAGGAATTCTAAGGAACAATGATGGAGACTGGTTGTTTGCCTATGCGGGTCTTTTAGGTCATCAAACAAATAACATGGCGGAAGCCAGAGCTCTTCTTTAGGGGGTTCTGATAGCAAAATAAAAAGGCTTCAAGGACATCTAAATCAAAGGTGCCTCTCTCCTCTTAATTAATGCCCTTAATAACAAAGGCTCCATTAATTGGGCAATAAGTAATATCCTCAATAATGTAAAGGAAACTTACAATTTTTTTGATAGCATTTCTTGTAATCATACCCTTCGTCAAGGGAAAAAATGTGCGGATAAGATGGCCAATTATGGAATCCATTGTAATGATTATAAGATATGGTGCAAAATTGATATATTACCCACAGACATTAATGAGACCATCAGTAGAGATAGAAGGCACTAAGTTTTATAATGTTGGCATGAGTGAGCCATGTGGCAGCGACAACTTACTTAATATCTTATTTTTCAAGACTTCTAGTCGTGTGAAAGAAGGTCTTTTTTGAATTTTAGTAGCAAAGAGAAGAAGCTCGGTCTGGTGAATATGGGGGGCGATAGGATTAGAGTTGAACTTGTTAGCCAAAGCATTGAAGCTTGTAATCAATCTCTGTGAAATAGGATTAGGATTGGGGGTTTTAATAATTTCATTGCCAAATTACATGGTCACGATCCTTCTTTGTGTAAGGATTTTGGAAAAGCTCAGAAAGTGGATTATTTTTTTGCAAGGTTCATTTTAAGAGACCTCTAGGAAATTGGAGGTGGAAAATACCTGACGAATATCCCTAGAACCGGTTTCACTGAAAGGAAAATTTACCAATTTTTCAGAACCGAATTTTTGCCCACTTTTTTTTGAGCCAGAGAGACTGCAGAGTTATAGACACTGACACGTGGTTGACGTGTGTCAACGGTCCTTGTTGACGCACGTCAACGAGCCGCGTTGGTACACATCAACAAGTCTTGTTGCAGCTCACGCATGTCAATAAGCCTTGTTGACATCAGGCTCATTGGTGCATCAGTAAGCCTTCGAAACCCTAGTTTTGTCCTATAAATACCCTCTCACCGGTCATTTTCACGTTTACACTTTCTGGCTCTCAAATTTTCTTGTATACAGGAATCCATTATCCAGGTCAAGTACAATCAAGCTCAAGGACAACTACAATGGCGACTACAAGTGCATCCCAAGCTCAAGACAAAAATCAAGAGGAAAATCTAGTCAACCCACAAGCCCTATCCATGGGCAAGATACTCTACAAGAACCCTTTGTGCCCCCACATCCAGACTGTTTTACAAATGACTTCGGAATACAAGGATTTGATCGATGCATGTGAGTTTGGTGGGCTCGCTAAGATGCCCCATTTCGAAATAGACCAAGATATTTTGAACTACCTTCTCTCCTCATACAATATAGAGGACGACCTATTTAATGTTACTGTGGACGACGACTGATTGTTTTAATTTGGTATGACCTAGTTGATATTCATTAGTTTACAGGCCTCCCATTCAAAAATTTACCCTTTGTTACAACGAAGGCAACACTCGTCAAAGATGATAAGAAATATCTCGAATCGAATTTCAGTTTCCATGTTGATTGTAAGTGTAAACTGTTTTCATTCATCATTTTGTATTCATTTTTTGATTTTGATACAATTCAAATTTATATTAATTCCAACGGTTTTTTGGCATTTGCAGCTCATGTCAATAAATCCAAACGTGGTGTGGATACGCAAGGAATTGCACACCACTTTCTTGTTGCTATGATTTCCTTCTTTTAATCCAAAATAGTTTTGCAAGGTCAGCAAACAGATATACCAAACTGGGCCATTGCATACATTCTTGCAACTATTGCAAAGCAAAAATTTGATTGGTGCACCTTTTTATAAAAAAAAAAAATAAGAACTGACATTACAAATGCAAAGCTTTCAGAAAAACCAGTCATTTACTCCACAAACTATCTCCTTGGCCTTTATTACGAGGCTCTTTTAAATTTAAAAGACAAACCAATTCCCACTTGCACGGACAAGGCATTGATGAATTTGTCAATTCCATTTGAAGAACAACAAGTATAACTATAAAGTTTGTATTTTGACATTAGACTAACAACAAGTATTAACTATTTACTATTTGCAGAGAAGATTTATGGAGGCTATTCCCTGAAAAAGGTGGCATCAAGAGGAAGAGGCCAACAACACGCTGAGGCATCGGGAGATTCACAATCTGAAATGGAAGCTCACTCATCTCTGAACCGCCAACCGTTTGAATTCGTTAAACGCTAGAGAAGTAATACCCTTACATGTATTATTTACAAATTCCAAATTTGTATTTTCATTTTCCCATTTAAATTTTACCATATTGAATTGACATACAATCGTATGTTGATGACATTGCAGGGACTTTGGACCATACACGTGCTTCTCAAAGTCAACCGTCTTCCCCAACTCACTCAGTTCAGTCACATGCATTTGTGTCTTCTCAACAACCACCTCAGCAATCCCAGCAACAAACAGCTCAAAAACCACCAATTACTACTCCAACACGGCCACCTCAAGCACCACGACAAGCTACCCCTCAACAATAAGGTACAAGTTTTGAATAGTACTTCATTTAATTTCGTAGTTTTAACATAGTTTTCTAATTTTTCATATGATTTTTCTTGAACTTTTCAGCACATTGCAATCCTCCTCCTTTTGTACAAACAACGGGCACCGCCCTCCTCCACCAATAATATTCAAAATGCCAACCAAAGGATCGGGAAAAAAGAACATTGGTAAATGCATTCCAATTCCTCTGACCCCTAGTGGGACACTAAACATTGCCTCCTTGTTTCGAATTCCAACCCTCTCACTTGGTGGCTTGCCCAACGCAACGGGAATATCGGTTTTAAATAATATAAATTTAGATGAAGATTACTTGGGCATTGATAAAAATGACCCAACAAGATTTTTCAATACACTTGAGATGATTCAAGGCCAACAGGTATACTTCTATTTCAACATAATTTACCATATTGAATTACATTTCACTTTAGATTTATTTGTTTGAATATTGATTTATTTTATCACAAACAGGATCAAGCCACCCAAAGGCAGAAACAAGTAGGAGTTGATCAACCCGAAATCCCCCATACCTCTCTAACGAGATCATATTCTTTAGATTCAGATGGTGAATAGTTGTTACCTTTTCCTTTAGAGAACTTAATTGGTTATGATTGTCAATCCCATGTCGATGAGTTTATTCTACCTCATATCAGTCAGCTCATAGAATGGGAGAGAAGGGCTAAAGTACTTATCAATGAGATAATAAGTTGTTATGAAAATTATTGGCAAAGGGATAGTTTATATGCTACAGTCCAGAATCAACCTGCGAAGATGGATTCCTTACTTACCCAAGTAAGAAGTGGGACTGTCACGTATAACAACAACTATAAAGACGACATTTTGGATAAGACATTAAACAAATTGGAAAATATTAGTGCTGAGGCCCAGGCATATTTTAACAAATGGTCTAAGGACAAGGATCTGGTAGCAATTGCAAATGCCGAGAGAGATAGAGCGGTCATAAGTATTATCACTTTCAAACAATATTTTTTGTTAATTTGAAGTTTTCTTATTTTAGTAATATGTTGAATTGACATCACTTTTTTTGTGCAGTTGAAATATGAAAATTTGAAGAGTCAAGCAAAGGTTTTCCAAGTTCACTTGGAAATTGTGAAGAACAGTTTATCCGCAGTGAAAAATTTGAAGGAAAATATTTTTTGGGTTAACAAACAAAACAATACACTGAAGCGGATAATTAAAGAGCATGGATTCAAACCTGAAATTTTATTCAAAACCGAGGCAGCTGCTGATTCAAATTTTCTATCCCATGGAGATGCGACAAAGCAAGAAGAAAGAATTTTTAAAAATCTAGACATTGTTGCGGAAGATCTCATAAGTTCTGGGATTATTTCTGTCATTGGGGAAAGGGGTACAGGCGGAGAAGCCATTGGGGAAAGGAGTACAGGAGTGGAAAGGGGTACAAAAAATTGAGGGTTGAAAAATTTCATTATTGAGTGTGGAAACTTGAAAAATAGAATCTATATTTGAAAATTTGAAACATTGAATGTGATGGTCATGGCATTTGAATTTTATTATCTGGATTTGAAAGTTGAAACTTGAATTTGATAGCCTTTTAAAATTTGAAATACTATATAATCTTTAATTTTATAACTTCATATATATTATGTATAGAATTTCTAGATTGTATATGGTGTTTATGTTTCTTCTCTACTTGTAATGATGATTGCATTAGATGTGGATGATGACATTACAATAGAATCAGTCTCATAGATATGGATTATCATGAAGTGTATGTGGACGTAGATTTAGCTTCAAGCACGATCATGGAATCTGGATGATGATAATGGATAATTGTTTTAAGAAAATTTGGAATGTAGTACGACAGAGACATTTAAACGTTCTCAAAATATTCTTCTCTATACTTGTAATGATATGATGACATTAGAATGGATATAGATGATGATGAATGATGATAATGGATAATTGTTTTAAAAAAATGGAATGTGTTAGGACAGAGACGTTTCTGCACATTTAAAATAGATAAATAATTGTTTTAATAATAATTGGAGTGTTAGGATTATGATAATGATATGATGAATTTAATAATAATTGGAGTGTCAGGATTATGATATGATAATGATATGATATATATGGATGATGATGAATTTTATGTGGACGTAGATTTAGCTTCAAGCACGATCATGGATGATGAATTGTATAATGGATCGTGGATTATGAATTGTATAATATGGAAAAATCTTCCTCTTTGTAAAATTCGATTGTGTGATTTTATCCCACAAATTTTAAAAAATATATCAAAGCATTTTGGAAATATAAAAATAAATTAAACATAATTGTAAAAAATCAAGAAATGTCATAAGATAGGGTTTAATTTACCTCTAGTGTTTTAGATGGCTGTGAAATCGTCCTTCGTAGTGTGCTAGGTCTTTGTTTTAAGAAAACTCAACACGAGAAATGGATTAGTAGATAAATGGGTGAGTTGTCTGACATTGTCAGTCCTGAGAAGTACCAACTTCCTCAGATGGATGTCAACCCACGTTTTCAAAAAAAATGAAATAATTGTATTTAAATAAATGTAAATATATATACCTGTAACATCTTTAATGATAAAAAGAGTTGAAACAAAATTTAAGGTGACAAAAAATAAAAGTAAGGTGAAGGAGATACCTATTTAAAGTTGAAACAATCCATTATCAATAGCTTCTTCAAACTTGATGTTCTCTTTTGTAGAGTGTGACGATGCACCAATTCCACTCTCATCGTTGGGAACATTTGTACTTGTAGTTGTATTATTCACACCTCTTATTTCGCAAAGGGAATTCCAATGCGTAATTGCTCTGTCGAAAGGAAAGGTTTCTATGGAGTAGCGAGATACATAACACCTCATACAACTTTCCAGATTTTTATCCAACCTATTTCTCATTTTTGATTTTATAAATGATAAAGCACTGAAAAACCTTTCGTCCTCCACAAACCCCAAAATCATTGTTTGGCATAACTCATATAATCTGAAATATTCATTGATGTCTTCTTGTAAGATAGAACTTTGATAGATTCCTCGCCACATCCTTGTAATAGCACCACTTTCAGAAGGTTCATCTAAATTTTTATATTGGTTCCTCATTGTTGTTGCAAAATTTGTCGATTGAAACTTTAATAAATCAACATTCAGTATACCTTTGATTTCCATACCCTTGAACTCTGAATTCTTTGTGAAATGTTCCATTATTGTACCCATGGATTTATGGAAATGCTTTCTTACAAAGTCTGCATGACCACCTTCAGTATTCCAAAAATTAGGATTCATCACACCCATTGCTTCAAGAATTTTATCTTTGGAGAAACGTTCTCTAATTTCTTATGATAAGGATTCTGAATTTTTTTAAATATTTATTCTTGTTTCAACTATAACAGACTCAAAGAGATTACGTGTCATAGGAACATCTTCTCGTTCTGATCCTGTTATATCTTGACGTTTTTGTAAAATGTACAATGGTATGTCCCTCCCATTAATAGTGATGCAAAGGTGATCGTGGATATTAAATCTCAAATAGTTACTGGTATTTTTTAAGATCTAATAAAGCTTTCCAATTCTTGAAAATAGGTGTATCAAAACTATCTTGGGAACAGTACAAGATATCAAGACTTTGACATACCATTTGTCTCATCTGTATAAAATCCACAATATAGATTAATCTCCCCTGTGCATGCTTCATCAGTGTATTGATCTCTTGCAACATTGAAAGAATACCAACCAATGTAAGCAATGTCTCCAAATCAGTTAAACGAAACAACAAGTCCCTCGCCCTATCGACTTCATGATGATATTTGTGCATGAAACCAACCAACTAAGGATACTCCTCATGAACTCTGCATGCAGGTTCATACAAATAGGTCCATCTCGTCTCAACATCTTTCAGAAGTTTTTTGCCATATGTAATTCCAATTGCGAATTTTTGGAACTCAAGAAATCACGTTGGGTTGCTTGCTATATAGGCATGAAGTTCTCTTATAAGGTCTTCTAATTTAGTAACATTTTCATAGTTGCTTACCATTTATACGTTAAATTCATTCTATGAGCCATATAGTGAATTGGTAACATATATGGGGCCATTGTTGTTTGTAATCTAAAACACAACCCTGTTCGGTGACTGTATGACGGAAAAGTGACAAGCGAGCTTGGGAATCTACAAGTAACTCTTCCTCACACATGAGGTCGTGCCAAGACAGCTGGTGGGGATGGAATATGCATGGGATGTAGACAAACTAGTTAGGCAATCTGATGTCTTCACCACGTATTAGTGGAAATTGTGAATCTAAGGAAAAGAAGGCCCTCCTAACCTAAACTGGTGTGATAGATTGATCAAGCAAGGATGACTGCTCAAAGGCTCCAATCAATATCGATCTCTGGCATGATTTGCGTCTATAGGTCGTGGAATACGTGGAAAATGTCCCTGGGATAGTTTTGTGTATGTCCCCCGATAAGGTCATAGGACAGATGATAAATATTATTGACTCTATGGGAGATTCTCCCCCCCTGGCCTAGTCAAGAACTCCTTAGCTTTGTTAGCTGTTATTTCTAATAAGGATAACTGTTCGATGATGATAGGTGGAAGTGGAGTAGATATGAATACTAGCGTACATAGGCCAACATCTATGTTTGATTCACTTATAGGCTCATTGGGCTATGGGATTTGTGGGTCACAACCCCTAGATTCGTATTTGTTATGGTCATGCTGTGGTCATGCGTGGAATCAATCCCCTAATCCCTAGTATCTAATAGTCATATGCCTTTTTTAGCTTCTATATTCATAATCAATAATTGTGCGATCTTCTCAGAATATCTTACAGGTGTTTGTGTAACCTGAATTCTCAAGATGGTATCTATATCTGTGAGAGTATCTCCTGTGTCTGGTTGTGGGACCAAAGGAATCACAACCGAATGTCCGCTCTCTTTCACACCCTTCTACAGTGATGTCAGCTATAAATCTAGGGTAATCTATAGTTCGGTTGATTCGACCAAAACATATGTGCTTGGTCGTCTTCTATGTTTAACCCATGCAGTTGGAAACTGATTTGTTGTAAGTTTATTGTTGTTTGGAAGACTTGGATCCTGAGATTTCTGATTTATATCAGTTATTGCTATGATGAGATTGGGTTGGGGCATGATTCGATCGAATACGTATTCTCTGGGCTCCCTAGGTCCTGTGATTGTCATACAAAAGCAACAATGAAAATTAACTGCAACAAAGTGAAATTTAACTACGTTAAGTATATCTATAGCATATATGATTTCTCTATTTTTGTATTTTCTGATGAACTATTCGAACGAATTTAAAAGAGTAACTATTTTAATATATCTAGAAATTGACAAGCTAAAATAACAATTTAAAAACAAACAAAATAACCGAGTATAGTTATTTGTCTGTGCAAACTATGAACCTATTCTAAATAATGAAATAACTTGATCTAGTCTATTTGTAAGACTCTCGATCCTACCTTAGAAGTGAGAAATGAATCACAGTTTCTTAGAAACCTATCAATCCCAACAGCCTTCCCTGGCAATATTGAAAGTAAAATTGACTAAAATAAAGTGATTGACTACTTTATTTGATATGGTTCTAATTTAGAACTTTGAAAGCTAGAACTCTGCATTCTGTAGAACAGTGGCAAATCTGATGGTGTGTGTGATCTATGTCCCCTCAGTGTGAATCTCCTCGTTCCTTCGTGTTCACGTAGATCCTGAAAAAGCGTGTAATGCTAGCATCAACAGAAATAGATATTGGCACAAAGGAAACTTAGGACATAGACTGAATACAATGCGAGTAGGAGAGGGATAGTGCAAGAGTATAGAGCTTGGCTTATGTAATTCCTGGCGGGATTTATTGTGATTCATGCAACATAAAACGTCCAGAACCTGAAACTATTCTATTTGAAGAGACAAAACCTGTAACTTTAATGGCTTCCTATTGAAAACAAAACTATTTTAATCCAATGGATTGGATAAAATATCAATAGCATTTGCATAAGATGGATATGTGGCTTACTAACAGCAAAACAACACTTAACTAAGCATGTAATGAAAGAAACTAAAAATTCTAAGCAGAATGAAAAGACTAATCTATTGCAATGAGAAATTTAGAGGCAAATTTGAGGGGCTATTTGCTTGAGCACAAGCCAACTATTTATAGCATTTGCATTTACCCCAAGGTAAAAACCAAATAGAACTCTTAAACTATAAACAATGGCAAAACACTATTCCAGGGAACCAGGATCATTAATGGAAGCTTATGGCGGTGAAAAAAATTTGGTGAATCGTTGAAATTTACGTGAGTCGTGTTAAAAGAGCATTCTGGAAAATGCGTAAAGGACTGCTGCCCTAAGCAGGGAGGCGGTTACGACCGCTGCCTTGAGCTTAGGCAGCGGTGGTAATAAGACCACCACCCTGTTCCGGGCAGCGGTTTCGTCACTGAAGAGAAAAAGGCCAAGAAAAGAGGGGAAAAGGGAAAAACAAAGCACGCGGGGGGCTAAGCGGGGCATGTGGGATGTTAACGCACACTTGGAGAGCTTTTCTGGATCCCGAACACCTTGCGAGGAGACCTGTATCATCATTGGGGCACGTGTTACCTTGTTCCGGTGGCGCAGTACCCTACAATTTTGGGTATATACATATTGCCCCTCGGAGAAGCGTTTTAGCCATGAAGAGGTGTAAAACAGTGGGTCCGAGTATGGTGGTCCCAAAATGGGAAGTTGAAAGTTATACCTGATACATCCATGTGTTGAAATGATGCCATCCAAAATTCCTGCTCCCTACAAAATGAAAAGGGAACTCAAGTGCAGATAGACAAGATAGATCGGAAAACAAATGCTAAAATAATGGGAAATGAGGACGTACCATTTGTGAGGGGGTAAGAACTTAACTCCGTCGGTGCTCCAAACCTGTAAAAAAAATATTTTTAAAACAAGTCAGCCTACTATATATATGAAAGCGGGCCCATTTACCTATTCATTTGCGCACATTGATTTGATTGATTTTGAGCTCTGGGACCCACGGTGACGGTTTCTTGCATTAGTAGAGCCAAAACGTTCATGAAAGGATAGTGATCATGCATCCGCGAGTGAAACATCAACCCACAAGATCACAGGTTAGTTTTCTTCAATTTATCCTTTTCACCCCCTTAATTTTAAAATGCTAAAATCTTTGTCATGGGGGGGGTAATTTTTGAAAATGTTAGGTTCAAAAGGTCCATCTAGGGGGCGAACCTACTGGGTAGGTCTTGTTTTAGTAAAAATGGTCCTCTTTTGGCCTTTTTAAGGCTTTTTTAGTTTAAAAACCTGTGGGTTTTCGGGCCACGATCGCCGCCCTGCCCAGGGCAGTGGTTACACGACTGCCGCCCTGTTTAGGGCGGTGGTTACACAACCACCTCCCTGCTCAGGGCGGCGGTTTTGCACACAATTCCAAAAGAACATCTGTTTGAGATTATTTTTGCATTTTTAGCATTTCTATGTGTTTTCATGATTTTTCCAATGTTATTCGAATGCTAACTTGCTCTGTTTTGTGTGTTTTTGGGTGTATGTAGGCAAGAGAGGAGTATATTCAGAGGAGCTGAGAGAGGGAGTGTGACTAGCTCCCAGTAGTACTAGATGCACTTTCTCAGGATGAGGAGGACACTCTTCAGAGGGCCGGGATACTATGTATCTCACGCATTCTGCATGTTGCACCATCCAGTCACATTCTTTGTGACTTATTTTCCTATTGGGATGCTGATCGGAACACCTTCCGACTACCAGGGGTCCGTGGTGAGTGGACCATCACTTTGGAGGATGTTTATCGCATTCTGGGGGTCCCGATCATTGGGAGACGTCTGACCCTTGAGACAGCAGGTTCGCGGGCCCAGATAGCAAAGTGGGCCACTTATATGGGAGATGTAGTTATCTCCATGGGGTCGAAGAAGGGGGTTAGAGTTCAATCCATTCCTAGTTTGCCCATCCCTTTGCTTTGTCAGGATATTATGGGGATCCTTTCCTCGAGAATGATCTGGGACAAGGGAGGAGACACACTGCTATACTGTTGGTCCCCCATCATTACAAAGATAGAGGGACATGGCCGGATATATGCTTGGGGAGAAGATATACTTGGGACTACCTACCATGATTTATACAGGGTAGTCCGTTTACAGGGGCAGTCCTTGAGCCACCCAACCTTGGTCATGAGTTGGGTTTATGACCACTTCATCCCCTATGGCAGAGGTGTAGAGGTGATAGACCCCGGAGCTGTGAGGGTAGTTAGATGGACAGATATGTCGGTGCTCAGAGCACCTCATCAGCCAGTTCCTTCCTTGAACACCGATGACATGGAGGCCACACCATATCAGACCATGGCAGGCATATGGGGCGAGGAGGCTCTTACTTTGATCTCCTGCTTCACCACAGGGTAGTTTATTGATAGAGTGGGGCGAGTGGAGATACACCCCTTTGGCCGAGTCCCTCAGCAGTTTGGCCTACCCTACATGGGCATGCTTCCCCCGGTATCACCAGTATATAGGTCAGTATGAGAGGCCAAAGGGGGTCCTAGACGCCGGGGTTTGACAGTTTTTACTCCTGGTGTCCCTATTACGGCCAGGAGGGTAGTACATGCTCGAGGGAGAGCCGGTGCACCTCAGGCACCTTTTCTTTGGATTGCCACGGGTCCTGCCCATAGCAGTGATGACCCCATTGACATAGACTCCGAGTCTGAGGAGTTTACAGGGGGAGAGATAGAGGAGGAGACCGATCCTGAGTGGCATGATACTCAGGATATCATGCAGGCAGAGAGGGCCAAGTAGAGTGCAGAGAGGGTGACTCTGGTTTCAGAGGAGCCACTCTCCCAGGGCCATGGTGGGGAGGATGACTTTGTTGCGGGGCGCTACGTTGCTCCAGTCACAGGAGCAGCACCTCAGTCAGCGGTAACATCTGTGGCAAGTGCTGACCCTAGCGATCCATCTTGGAGGCCTGGTGATCTGAGTAAGTTACCACCCTTCTCTTTAATGATTTTTTTTAATTATGTTTTCCTTAGTTGCTATCTCTCCTTTTGTTTTCTCTTGTATTTTATCTCTTTTTTTGTTTCTAATTTGTTTTCTCCTTTGTTTGCAAAGACCGTCGATGAGTGGCGAGCCCTGATTCGTAGGGTATGTACGGATACCCTGATGATCTCCATGGAGAGGACCCGTGCAGAGTTGTCTGTGGATGCTGGGGATCCCTCAACAGTTGGTAGACAAACTGACATCTTTTCCCTAGTTTGGCATGTGGCCAAGATGGTATCGACTCTCCGTATGGAGCTAGCAGGGTATAGGACAATCGAGCGCTTGATGAGGAGTCATTCTCGCGGTGAGACTGCAGTTGCCCCCCGGGATCCTGAGCCCTCCGTGCACTCAGAGTGCCGGCATAGCCAGAGTCCTAGGTGTGGGAGTGTGCCTTCAAAGGGGTCTCATAGGGATTGAGAAGCCACTTGGCTCTCCTAGATTTTGTATGATATATTCTTTTGTATATACTGGGCTCTTTGAGCGTTTTGACCATGCTTGGCGCATGATGGCATTGTACAAAAACTTTGATTATCTATATATTTATATTCTCTTTGGATCAGACTTTTGACATTTATGGCTTTGTTTCCTTTCTAGTTTCCTCATGTAGATTATGACGTTATGCATGTATGCTGTTTAGAACGTATGCAATGGAGAACAAATGATGCAAGTGTTTACTTTCTGTTTGTATTTCATGATGCTGATATATGATAATGTAGACACAATGTGATCTTGAATTTTAGTTTCTGTAAGCAATTTGGATGCCTCATATTTGTTTTGGAAAAGTGGTGAAGACAAACTGATACGATGAGTAGATAGACTTGCCCCTCTCCTAACTCCACACAACTAGTAAGATGTGAGGGCTCATCACCGAGAGCTAGAAAGGGCACAAGTTGTGAAATGTGTTGAAATGGCAGTGATGAGAGATAGACAAAACCTTGGTGGACCCAAATTAGGATGCTACAAGCTTACTCCACTCTAGTGATTTCATAGTTTTGGGATGCAACTTGCTTTGCGGTTTATCTAGACTTAGATCCGTAGATGGCCACATGGTAGACAAAATCTAGGTTTTTAGGTTTTTAATTCTCTTGGAATCTTGGACATCTAATTCATTTGTTTTTGACTCAAGATTTCAAGATTTGAATTGTTTGTCTATGACCTTTTACATTTGTTTTTCAAGAGGACCCCCTATACTTTGCCCCATGCTACTAGTAAGAAGCGTGGGTTTATCACCATAGGCAAGGCATAGGCGAGTAAGGGAATTTCCATCCTTTCCCAACCCTACGTCACTAGTAAGAGACGCAAGCTCATCACTGAAGGTTGGTGGGGCAAGAAAATGTGTAAATTTAAATTTTTTTGTTTGATTCTATATTTGACTTGTTTACTTGAGTAAAATGTCAGTGTGTTTTTATTTCCAATGAGATATACATACGGGATAGATGTGACACCATGAAACTTCTAGAATAGACCATAGGCAAGACACCTTTCCTAAGAAGAAACCAAAAGTGAGAACAACCTACAGATCTTCGTATAGTTATCGTTAAGACCTTGTCATATCTAGCTTTATTTGATGAAATGATTCCAAAATAATTTTATGATATCATGGAAATGGAGAAGTACGATTAGAGTGTTTATGCCAACAATATCATTAGTTTGTAATGAATTGCTTTGAGAACAAATTTCTTGATCACAATTTTTGTACGAAACAAGCAGACAAAATGATCCTAACCTATATGAAGATGCAATATAGATATAATTATACAAGTAGTGCTAGCTAATTACGTGTAGAATCGTTTTAGGTGCAAGGAATTGACTGTTTCACCAAATTCCTCACCTTCCAGCGTACATAGGAGATATGCACCATTTCCATAGTCCTTCATGACTCAGTATAGGCCCAACCATTTGGGATGAGACTTCCTTCCTTCACCGATTTTTTTGTCGATCCGGATGTCTAGCCTTAGAACTAGATCACCTTCATATATGTCGCGTTCATAGACCTTCTTGTTATACTAATGGCACATCTGGTCAGCATAGACTCTATGCCGCTGTTCAGCATCTAACCTAGCTTCATCTAGACTTTCTAGTTAGGAAAGACGTGCTTCTCTATAAGCGTCTTCATCTAGAATCCCTTGTAATGAAATGCGAAGACTGGGTATTTCAACCTCAAGCGGGGAGAACTGCTTCTGCCCCGAATACTAGCGAGAAAGGAGTCGCTCTTGTTGGTGTTCTTATTGAGGTTCGGTGGGTCCATAAGGACGGATACAACTTCAAATGCCAATCTCGTTTGTTTTCTTTCACTGTTTTAAGGAGAATGGCTTTTAATGTAATGTTCATCGCCTCAGCCTGTCCATTGGCTTGAGGGTAATATAATGAAGTCGTATGATGGCTTATTTTAAATTTATTGCACAATTCACGAACTTCATCATTATTAAAAGAAGTTCCATTATCTAAGATAATGATTTGTGGGACACCATACCTGTAAATGATTTGGTTCAAAATGAACTTGGTGATTACAAAACTTGGTACAATAGTAAGAGGCATATCCTCTACCCACTTGGTAAAATATTCGGTGGCCCTGATTATAAAATTATGGCCGTTGATGGACGAGGGAGAGAATTTACCTATCAAATCTAGGCCCCATGTAGAAAAGGGCCATGGAGTAGCGATTGGTTGTAGAGCTTGTGCTGGCATGTGAATCTCACGGGAGAATTCTTGACACTTATGACACCTGCGTACAAATTCTATTGCGTCATGTTCTAGAGTGGGGCAGAAATAGCCCATTCAATGTATTTTACGAGTGGTGGCATGGCCACTGAAGTGGCCTCCACACATTCCACTATGAGATTCATGGAGAATCTTCTTGGATTCTTCTGTGTCGACGCATCTTAGAAGCATTCCATTGAATGCTTTTCGATAGAGCACTTGTTCTATAATGACGTATTTCGCTATGATAATGCGTAACCACCTTCTTTTTTGTGGAGTAGCACCTTCTAGATACATATGGTCCATGATGTAATCAATGATATCAGTGTACCAAGGACACCCAGAGATAGAAGGTCGGGTTTCGATGTAGTATACGCACTCATTTGGAAAGTCCAGATCTACTAGATCGCCTCCGTCTAATGGGTTATCAGCTAACCAATCCGTGATGATTTGTCCCTTAACAGACTTCTGATTTACAAATGTTAATTCAAATTCACCCATTAAGGTTATAAAGCACCCAGCCTTTTTAGACAAGGACCCTTGCGTGAGGAAAGTTTGTAAATGGTCTATTTTTACCATGACCCTTGTTTCTTGATTTATCATATAATGTCTTAAGCATTTGGTTGTAAATACTATGGTAAGGCATTCTCGTTCTGCCTATATATAATGTGTTTCGTAGTCGAGAAATGTTCGACTAATGAAATAAATCACGCGTTCCCTATTGTCATCATCTTCTTGAGCGAGCATAGAGGCTAGCGAGACATTGGTGGCTCGCGAATATAAAATTAGCGGGCGATCTGGCTTAGGTGGCATTAGCATAGTGGTGATAACAAGAAATGCTTAACTGTGTTGAAAGCTTCATTATAGTCTTCGGTCCAATCAATGCTATAATATTTCTTGAGTAGATTGTTGATTGGATGAATGGCGAAACTTAAATCTGGGATGAATCTCCGGATCGCACCAAGTTTTCTGAGAAATGATCTGATTCTAGATTCATCCGAAGGTGGGACCATTTCGAGAACAACCTTAATTTTGGTTGGGTCAACATCAATCCCGCGTGATGATATAATGTAACCTAGGAGCTTCCCTCCTGTCACACCAAAGACACATTTTTCTGGATTTAGTGTGACTTCATATTCTATCAGACGTGAAAGAATGACATGAAGCACTTCCGGATGGTCACAACGTTTCTTGGCTTTAGCCAGTAAGTCATCTACGTAGGATTCCACAATTTTGTGAATAAGATCATGAAATATATACGTCATAGCCCGCTGGTATGTTGCACCAGCGTTCTTGAGACCAAATGGCATAACAGCGTAGAAATAGGTTCCCCAAGGAGTTATAAATGTGGTTTTAGCTTGATCTTGTTCAGATATTCTGATTTGATTGTATCCCGAGAATCCATCCATGAGAGATAAAAGCTCAAATCTAGATGTTGCGTCAACGATGACATCTATAGATGGTAATGGGAAGTCATCTTTAGGACATGCCTTGTTAATGTCTCGGAAGTCTATGCAGATGCGTATCTTTCCATTCTTTTTTAGAACCAGAATGATATTAGATACCCATTGAGAGTAATCAACTAGTTTGATGAATCCTACTTAAAGGAGCTTTATTACCTCCTTTTACCATGAGAGCTACCTTGGGTTTCATTGGTCTTAATTTTTGTTTAATTGGTTTTGCATCTGATTTAGTGACGAGGTTGTGTACCGCAATGTGGGGTGCAACTCCTGTCATTTCCTTATAATTAAATGCAAACACCTTCTGATGTTCTTTGAGGATCTGAGTGTGTATTTATACTTCTAATGGAGTTAGCAAGGATCCTAACTTCAATATCCTTGGTTCATCTTCCGTTCCGATGTTAATATCAATTGTTTCTTTGATTAGGGAAGCGTTACCTTCTTCAAACTCAGGCAGGGCTAGGGGTAGCTCCAGCTCGTCTCCATTCCTGACTATGTATATGTTGAGTTCCTTTTGTAGGGGAAGCTTTGACATGGGATTCCCGTAATACGAAGATGAATCCGGGATCAAAGATAAATCTATTACGCGATGGGTAAGATGTAATGTCGCATAAGTGTTTAATTAATAAAGACTAGCTGTATCACTATCGGTGTGGTCCAGGATAGCAGATTTGTTTTCATTTCCATTTAAAAGAGGATTTGACATTGTTTTTATGAATGGTTCATCACGAAGAGATACCATGAAACACGTATCCTCTAACTTACTGTTTGGAGTAAAGCATGACGCTGACGTTGTTATTGAATCAGCAAGGAGATTTTGTTCTTGTGGGATTTCTTCAATTGATATGAAGTCAAACTCCTTGCTTAAATTCAATACAGCTGTTTTGTAGAGCCGTAGGTGCTTGGCTTTGGTTTCATATACTTCAGAGACTTGGTTTGTTATCAACTGCGAGTCTCCTTACACTATGATATTATCAACACCGATTCTCTTAGCTACGATGAGGCCAAGGAGGAGGGCTTCGTATTCGGCACCATTGTTAGTGCATTTGAATTTTAGCTTAAAGGAAAATGGTAGGACTTTTCCCTTGGGAGAAGTAAGGATTACACCTACCCCAACTCCGTAATGGCATCTAGCTCCATCAAAATGGAGAGTCCAATACTTAGCTGGGAACATGGGCACTGGGACACTTGTTGCATTAACGTTCTCTACTTCTATCATGCAGAGATCTACTACTGGGAGAGAATTGACACTTAGGGTGCACCCCATGCCTATAGAATCAAATGGTAGGAACATTGGTAGATCCTGTTCTAGTAATTCAACAATTTTTGCAGTAGTTCCTAATGAAACTATTTTTATAGTTTTAGCCTCATCCTTGGGGGCTGGGATCATCTTGGCTAGGCTCATAGTTTTGAGATCTGTCGTAGGTACCAAATTTTCTTCTGGTTTTGCGTTGGTGGGTTTATTAAGTTGGTTTGTTGGGAGTTCAAACTCTGAGTGCACACTTGGTATTTTCTTTAAGTCAGCTAGGTGTACATCGAATGGTTTTGGATCACCTTTGGCTACGAATATCTTCCCTAAGTGTAAAAACCTTACTTCTTGAAATAGCGTAGAAGGGATTTCCTTCATGCGGTGTATCCATGGTCGGTCGAGGATCATATTATAGTTAGTATCCCGATCTATAATATAAAACTCAGTCAGGATGGTTTTGGGTCCTAAGGTGACCAGTAATATTATACTTCCAATCGAGGTGGATTTAAGGCTGTCATAGCCTCTTAGCGTATTTCGGGTTGTGGAACAAATTGTTTCTCCATACCCTAGCTTTTGAAGGAAAGAGAAGGGGACTATGTTGACCACTACCCCATCGTCTATCATTGCACGCTTTACATAGTTTTTATAAACCCACAGTTGCAAATGTAAGGCTGGATCACCTCAGCGTCTGTGGGTATTTTGTTTATTTCGAATATGAATTCGGTGTCCCTATCCGGCTGCCCCGGAGGATGGATATCAAAGTCTATATGGTTTACCTGTGTTTCAGGAGGTGGAGTGATGCTAATTAGATGACCTAAACCCAATGCTTCTAAAAGAGCAGCCCTGTGAGCAGGGGAGTTCTTTAATAAATCCAAAAAGGAGATGTGCGAGAAGGTTTTTGTTAGATCATTAATTAAGTCATAAGCACCTATGGGTTTTGTTAATAATTGTTGGATATTGTCTTTTTCTAGAGGGTAGCTTGGACTTAGCTGAGAGGAATACTCTCGTGTCCTTGTTACAGCTTCTACGGGTAGTTTGGCATCTAATTCCACTAAACTGACTTAGGTCGTGGTTGACTTCCTAGTTGTGGCGCAACTAATGGATTTAGCAAAGTTGAAGCCTCATGGTCAATGTTTCCTGCAATTACACCCTTGTTTGTCCCACTTGGATTTAACTTGTTATTGTTGCAATTTGGGAGCGGATCATTGAAGATCTTGAGGGGTGCATTTTGAGGGGAAACTGCCCCTGTAAAAGTATTTGGTGCTGGTGGCATATGATCTGCCAAGAACATATATATGAAAAGTTATCTTTGTTCATCTGGCAAGCATTGCATGAATTTATTGTAGTCACGGAACGTTCTAGTGTCATGGCCCCAAATTTTGTGGAAACCATAATACGAATTAGGATTTTAATTCCTAGTTTGTTGGTTTGGTGTATATTGTGGTCCAAAACTTTGATTAAACCGTTGCCTGTTAAAGTTTTGTGTGTGTTGTTTTTGATTTTGATTCTGATTTTGATAACCAGTTGAGCTTTGGCTTAAATCCCGTGTAGGGCTTCGCCACCGCCGTTGTTGTTGTTGTTGTTGTTGTGGATGATTAAAATCCACTGCATTGATTATCGGGGTAAAGTTGTTGTTTCGTTGATTGTTTATTTTTGGTGGAGCATTCACAACATTTGTCTTTCTAGCCTGATCAGTTACTCCATTCATTGTCACTCCACGATTTTTGTTAAGAATTTTAGGTCCTGGATTGACATTCGTGGTAGTAGGATAAGTTGTGGTGTTTTGGTTGGAGGTGATTAACCTCTTGTTTTCTCCATATGTCTTGCGACCACTATCAATTACCGCTTGATCTATTCAGAGAGCACTCTCAAGTACTTCATCGTAAGTTCTTAGCGGGAAATTCTGGACCTCTTTCTTTACCTCTCTACTGAGAGAATGAAGGAATAGATCGCATAGTTCCATCTGATCCATGTTTGGAGCACTTGCCAAAGAGTAGAGAACTGTGCACCACCTCTAGATGAAATGGGCGACATATTCATTGTGTTCTTGCTTGATGTGCAATAATTCCCTGATTCCTGTCCTTAATAGTTTGTTCATGTCAAAGGCCTTAATGAACTCTAAAATGAGTTTTTTGAGCGAATGGATGCAAGCCTCAGGTATTCTGTAATACCAATCGAGAGCGATGCCTTCCAAGGTTTTGGGAAATATTTTAGCAACAACCCCATCCCATGGGAGTAGTTCTCAGATGGCTATAGCGTAAGCTTTGATATGTGTGTTCGGATCTCCTTCACCTTTGTATTTGGGAAAATCGGGAAGAGGTCTTAGAAGCATGATGCTTCCTATGGTGAAATCTAAGGGCTCTTTCAAATATTCTGAGTAAGTCCCTATCGCATAGGTTTCGACCATTGATGGTGCCTGCTGAGGGAGCAAAGGTGGAATGGGTTTTTGATATGGCATTGCATATGCATTGGTAGGAGCATGAGGGAGCCCCTGTGGTTGAGTAAAAATATCGGGAGAGGACAACATATCCCCTTATGGTGATTTGAAGTACATGTTTAAGTATGAAGGGGTATTGTCCAAGAATGGATTACTTTGTACCAGACTAGGAGGTATTGAGACGATGTTAGAAGCAGTGGTTCTAATCAGCGTTTGTTGTGAATAATGAGGAGTCATACCCAATGTTCCTAATCTTGTGAGGAGGTCTACTTGGCTAGGATGGTGTGGAGGATTGGAACTTCCTGTTTGCATGAATTGGGAGTTTTGATTTGCTTGAGCAAGTTCTAACCCTCTCACTTTTTCTACTAACGTTGAAATGACTTCATTTGGTGAAGTCATGGTGCTTTGCCTTAGCGACATTTGTTGTATATCAAGGTGTTGTATAGGCATGTGATATCCTGCTATGAATTGATCGCTTCCCTGCCAAGTTTCCCCGAGGGCATTTCCTATGTGTAGTGGCATGGAGGTATTTCCTTGAAACGAGACCTCGGGTTGTGTTTGTAAACCTCCTACAGGTGGGTACATACTTTGAGAATGTTGTTCATTCCTGGAATAACGTACTGAATGTTCATCATGTAAACCCAGGTATGAATCTGATTGTCTACTAATTTGTGGTCTAAGTAGTACCTGAGGAGATGAACTTGATTCTCCTATGAGCGTCATATTATTCGAGCCTGAAGGCTCTGTTTACCGTGTTTGAGCGAACTGATTCAACTCTTCTGTTTGGAAAGATGAGTTATATCTGATCCTTGGAGATGGAGTTTGTGTTGATAGTTGGTTATCTGAATAGTTGTCACCCCATACCAAGAGCGAGGGTGATGAATGCCTATTCAGTTGAGCGTAGTATGCCTCAAGACCTAAGAGAGGCCTACCATATGCATCGAATCCCGACATATTCGAGGGGTATATGTATACCCGTAGAATAATGGGAAGGAGCAAAGGTGATGGTGAAAGCTGATGAGGTAGTAAAGATGAAAGTGTCATTTTTAATTTGAAAGAACCAGTAGAAATCTGACTCAAGACTAGAAAGTTCATGTTGGGTTCACCAATTTTGTACGACAGAAAAGTGACAAGCGAGCTTTGGAATCTATAAGTAACTCTTCCTCACACCTGACCTCTCGAGGTCGTGCTGAGACAGCCGGTGGGGATGGAATATGCATGGGATGCAGAAAAACTAGTTAGGCAATCTGATGTCTTCGACACGCACTAGTGGAAATTACGAATCTAAGGCATAGAAGGCCCTCCTAATCTGAACTGGTGTGATAGATCGATCAACAAGTATGACTTCTCAAAGGCTCCAATCAATATCGAGCTTTGGCGTGATTCAGTCTATAGGTTGTGGAATACGTGGAAAATGTCCTGGGATAGTCTGGTGTATGTCCCCCGATAAGGTCATAAGACGGATGATAAATATAATTGACTCTATGGGTGATTCTATAGCCTAGTCTAGAACTTCTTAGCTTTGTTAGCTGATATGTCTAATAAGGATAACTATTCGATGATGATAGGTGGAAGTGGAGTAGATCTGAATACTAGTGTACGTAGGCTAGCATCTATGTTTGATTCACCTATAGGCTCATTGAGCTATGGGATTTGTGGGTCACACCCATAAATTTGTATTTGTTGTGGTCCTGCTATGGTCATGCACGGAATCAATCCCTAATCACTAGTATCCAATAGTCATATGCCTTTTCAGATTCTATATTCAGAATTAATAATTGTGTGATCTTCTCAGAGTATATTACAAGCGTTTGTGCATCCTGAATTCTCAAGCTAGTATCCATGTCTGTGAGAGTATCTCCTGCGTCTGGCTGTGGGACCAAAGGATCACAACCAAAGGTATGCTCTCTTTCAAACCCTTCCATAGTCATGTGGATATGAATCTAGGGTAATCTGTAGTTGGGTTGATTGGACCAAAATGTGTGTGCTTGGTCGTCTTCTATGTTTAACCCATGCAGTTGGAAACTGATTTGTTGTAAGTTTACCGTTGTTTGGAAGACTTGGATCCTGAGATTTTGATATATATCAGTTATGGCTATGACGAGATTGGGTTGGGGCACAATTGGCTCAAATACATATTCCCTGAGATCTCTAGGTCCAGTGATTGTCATACAAAAGCATCAATGAAAATTAACTGCAACAAAGTGAAATTTAACTACGTTAAGTATGTCTATAGCATATATGATTTCTCTTTTTGTATTTTCTGATGAAATTTAAATGAATTTGAAAGAGTAGCTATTTTAATATATCTAGAAATTGACAATTTAGAATAACAAATTAAAACAAACAAGATAACCGAGTATAGCTATTTGTCTGTGCAATTTTAAATCTATTCTAAGCAACAAAATAACTGATCTAATCTATTTGCAAGACTCTCGATCCTACCTCAAAAGTGAGAAATGAATCATAGTTTCTCAGAAACTATCAATCCCCACAACTTCCCTGGCAATATCGAAAGTAAAATTCAGTGAAATAAAGTGATTGGCTACTCTTTTTGATATGCTTCTAATTAGAAATTATAAATCTAGAACCTGGATTCTGCAGAACAGTGGCGAATCCGATGGTGTGTGTGGCTATGTCCCCTCAGTATGATCTCCTCATTCCTTCGTGTTCACGTAGACCCAAAAAAGCGTGTAATGCTAGCATCAACAAAAATAGATATTGGCACAAAGGCAACTTAGGACACAGACTGAATACAATGTGATTAGGAGAGGGATAGTGTAATAGTACAGAGCTTGGCTTATGTAATTCCTAGCGATATTTATTGCGAGTCATGCAATATAAAACGTCCAGAACCTGAAACTATCTTGTTTGAAGAACAAAACCTGTAACTTTAATGGCTTCTTATTGAAAATGAACTATTTTACTCCAATGGATTGGATAAAATATCAAAAAAACTTACACAAGATGGATATGTGGCTTAACAATAGCAAAACAACACTAACTAAGCATGCAATGAAAGAAACTAAGAATTCTAAGCAAAATGAAAGACTAATCTATTGCAATGAGAAATTAAGAGGCAAATTTGAGGGGCCATTTGCTTGAGCACAAGCCATCTATTTATAGCATTTGGACTTACCCAAGGTAAAAACCAAATAGAACTCTTAAACTATAAATAATGGCAAAACACTATTCCAGGGAACTAGAATCATTAATGCAAGCTTATGGCGGTGAAAAAAAGCTGGTGAATCATTCAAATTTACGTGAGTTGTGTTAAAAGAGATTTCTGGAAAATGCATAAAGGACCACCGCCTTGAGCAGGGCGGCGGTTACAGGACCACCTCCCTGTTCCGAGCGTTGGTCACGAAACCGCCACCCAGGCAGGGCGGCAGTTTCATCACTAAAGAGAAAAAGGCCAAGATAAGAGGAGAAAAGGGAAAAACAAAGTACACGCGGGGGCTAATCAAGGCATGTGGGATGTTAACACACACTTGGAGAGATTTTTCAGATTCTAAACACCTTGCGAGGAGACCTCTATCATCATTGGGGCACGTGTGACCTTGTTCCGGCAGTGCATTACCCTACAATTTTGGGTACGTATAGTGACCCTGCATGACAGATGCACCATCTGCTCTGATGCATACCAAATTTGTAGTAATTTCATAATGAATCATCCCAGCTATATCTATCAAATGAGAAACAACTATTTTATGTAGGTTTTTAGCATTACAGTTTTCAACCATTTTCATAACACCCAACATATGAGGTGTCCTTATATGATTTTATAAAGTATAGACATGGATACATACCCATGCAGTGTTGTCGACTGCTATCACTTCATCAATTGAAAGAGAGATAAACTTTGATTTTTTTACATTCTCTTTCAAATCTTCCTTCTCTATCATTGACATGCATTTTGCCATTTCCCATCCACTACTTTCAGACCAATGAGACTGAGGTACGTTCGGCATTCCATTATATTGATACAAAACTTTAAAATCGAGGAAATCCAAAATCGATCTTCCTTTCTTTAGTATGTGAAATAAAGTAGAGAACTGTATGAGTTTTGCATGTAGATTTGTTTGATTCATCTTACCAATTTGCGATGTGATCGTTCCTCCCTTTTCCATGAGATGTCTACATTTTTTCTACTTTGGTTCATAATCCACTGCATATTTAACATGCATTTTTTTTTCAGTTTTCCACATGTGTGTTTTGATTTTCTGGCCATCTGCCCCCGTTACAGTCAAATATTGTTTTCCACAATGTTTTTCTATAGTGTCCAACTTCATTTGCATTTTTTGCTGCTTTCCTAATTTCCACGTACACATTGTACATGTACATTCAGATGGGATCTCTTTGAATTAGATGATTGTATAGGTTCAATAAACGGAAATTTGGTAGCCCAATCAAACTTGTATGTCCTGTCAATCGTCCACATATTTTTGTTCCTTTTCAATGTTTTACTTTTTTGAGTAGAATTTTGAGCAATATCAAAATCACCTAGTTTCCTCTTTCATGATCTAGAATTTGAATTTTATTTATGTGTGATATCTTAATGCACTCATGGTTGCACCCCAATAGGAAGAATATCTTCAGGATTTGGCATCTCAACAGTTATATCTTTAAGATCTGGCATATTATCGTAGGTGTCATTTGTTTGATACTGTGCAGAATGCATGTCCACCTCAATATTACCTTCCACACAGTCAGTATTCTGATTCTTTCTGGTGGTAGCTATATGGTTGTTGGTAGTTGAAATATCTGTATTAGTAGAGTTTCCAAAATATTTAAACAAGGACTTCAGAGATTTCTTAGTTACTTTTAGGGTCTTCACATTCTGAGGACTAGCACCTTCCATTATTTTGAATAGAGTCCTATGTCAGCAAAAGAATCAAGTTACACGTTAGAGACAAAATTCCTTTCGCGCATCTGCAATACCTCCTTGTCACGGGTCAACAACTAACCCCCTTGTCGCGCGTCTGTAATACCTCCTTGTCACGTGTCAACTATATCCCTTTCGTGCATCAATTGTCCTTGTTGCGTGTCAACTATATCCCTGTCGTGCGTCAACTATATCTCTATCGCACGTCAACAACTAACCCCCTTGTTTTACGTCTGCAATACCTCCTTGTCGCGCATTAACAACAAACCCCCTTGTCGCTTGTCTGCAAAACCTCTTTGTTACACGTCAACTATATCAATGTTGCGCATCAAAAACTAACCCCCTTGTCACGCGTCTACAATACCTCCTTATTGCGCATCAACTGTATCCCTATCGTTCATCAGCAAATATCATTTGTCACCTGACTCTGAACTATTAACAGGCTAACAACAATCTCTGGTGCTTAGAGTATGTGAGTTCACGGTATTGGTAAGCTACTTTTGGTAGTACTGTAGTATACTACCTGGTGAATCACCTAGGTTTTTATAGGAGATGTTTTTAAATGTAGGCGAAGCCGACCCCAAAAAAATATATACTGTAAATTTTAGGTGAACAGGACACCGACCCACTATGAAGAAATCACCTTTTCAAATTTTCCTAAAATTAAAATTTTGCCATATTATGAATATTCGCCACTAAAATTATTCTTGGTTTGTTGTCAGAGGGAGGGAAATCGAGGTGTCTGAGTCCTCCATCGCCCTGGTCACGGACATGAAAATGGACAAGCTTAAAATTTTTAAGGATAAAACCCACAGAGAATAGGAAATTGAGTTGTTCTTTGTTGGCAAGGAAAGATGTTCTTTCTTTACGGATGGTATTGCCAGGTCATGCATTCTGGGTATTTTGAGAGAGGTGTGCCTTCAAATCATGAAGTACATCACTCTCAAGGACAATATATAGAAAAATCTATACTCACCATTTGACCCTTCTGAACATGTTCTTCCATAAGGTCATGGTGAGCATCCCCTTCTTTCTATTTATGTCTCTGACTAACTCTTTAGTGGCTTTCCAGCAGGAGAAAGTGGAGTGGTCTCTACACGAAGGGCTCATTCTTCTGATGTATGAAAATGGGAAACCTGCTCTATCCCCTTCCTTGAAAGAACATGTAGATGAGGATGACCTCACTCTTGCTGACTGCCTCACTAAGATGAAGGTCGGCAAATATAAATTTGTATGGGAGGATTCTGGTAAATATACGGGTGAGGATGGTCATGGGGAAGCGAGCACTTCGAGAAAATAGGATAGGGATGGAAATTTAAAGGGTTTCTAGGATTTGAGCACTAAGGTTTAGTACTTCGAAGGGGTGCTCCATGCGATGGAAGAAACCAATGTTGGCTAAAGGGAAACAATGATGGATGTCATCAATGCTTCCAAGCAAATTGTCACTGCACAAGTGAAGTCCAAGCAAAAACTTCTTGAGCTGGAGGACCAGGTCAAAAAGCTCAACAACAAGCTGGAAAGGATGGAGGAGGGCACCAAAAGAAGGATTTTCAATTTGCACATCAGTAGCTCCGAGGATGAATTGGAGGATGATATTAATGAAAAAGGTGCTAAGAGTGGTGTGAACAAAGATAGCCACGATGGTAACAGTGGGGGATCCCCAAAATATTAACTTTTGGTTCAGGACTGTTGGCAGAATTTTGGTGAACTTCTATTGTTTTACTGTTTTGGAGACTGTTTCTCCTTCTCTCTGGCTTCCCCACCTTTCTATAAAGTCTGGTCCTTTATTGTAAGAGTTAAGCATGTTTAACTCCTTTCTAGGAATTTTTTCATTTCCTTCTTTCTTGTTCTTTTTTGTTCCTCCTTTTGTAATGGCCCTTGGGAGCCGATCCCTGTTTTTACTGTATCTAATAAAAACAATAAAAAAAATGTTGAAACCAAATAAACTCCTCAACGTGGAATCACACTACTCATGGACAAATTGATAATATACTACAAATAATACAAAGGAATAATTAATGGAAATAGTATATTATTCTTAGAATAGATCACAATATACAAATATAGGTGGTCAATATATAGAAAAAGTAAAATTTTGGTTCTAACTTTTCTTTTAACTAAGTAAAACAAGAGTTTTAAACCAACTTTGCATTTGACTAAGTAAATGACACATGTATAAAGTGATCGACACATTTGAGAAGTGGTGGCAAGTGATCAACGATGCCACTTATCCTATTCTAAGCCTAAAAGGTGTGCACAAAGCAAACATAATATAGTTAAGATATCTGAAGTCAACTTAATATCAATGTAAGTATAATATTGCACCATTAATGAACCAATGAGAAGTTACACCAGTAAGAATCTTATAAAGGGTTGTTAGTCACCATCTATTATTAACAAAAGAAGCTATGACAAGTCTATAACTCTTAAGGTGAAAATCAGATCACTCGTACCAATGAATAACTGAAACTTAGGCATGAAAAAATCTCAAGGGAATGCAGATTTAGGGATATTGATCATAATTATCATTCCATATGTAGATGTTAGAATTAATCCAAGCATGATAGGCCTTTCTTTCTAAGGATAAGGTATGTACTTTGAGTTCTAAATCACATACAATATGTATTAAAGAGATGAACTCTTGAGGAAGTATAATAGAATTAATAAGAGGCTCATTCATAGATTGTAATTTTCCATCAAGAGTAGTTATAGGAATATTATTCTACCAAGAGGAAGGTGGAGTAGGAGGTGTTACATCATGACTAGGAGTACTAATAGTAGGCAATAGTGTAAAATAAAGAACTATAGGATTAACATCACATTGATAATCTAAATATACATCATTACTAAATATATGCAAATAATTTGGAATAAAATCACAGAAACAATGACATCATTTTTAGTAAAAGTAAAAGTAGGAGGATTTATTGTAACATGTTCAAGTTAGCATTTTCCACATTATCATGTATAAGATAAAGGGGAGACACACGAATAGATATATCATTTTCGCATTCACTAGGAATAGGAGAAATACTAGTGGATACATCATTATTAATCTGAATAAGAAGAAAAGGAGTGACACTTGCAATTGCATCATTTTCTATAATAGAATACAGAAGGTATCATGTTGTAATTTTCATTTGTCATTTCAAAAACAAATAAAGGATCAACACGATCAAGAATTTCATTGATTAAAGGAATAGTGTAATAAAATGCATCAATTTCATCTTCAAATTACACATAAGATAAATCACTTTCATCTTTATTCGAACATCAAGAATATAAAGAATTTGACATATAATCAATAGAAGGAAAAGCATCACAATCAATATTGATAGTCTTTAAGTTACTAGCACTGTCAAAATCAACATCATTGGCTTAATTCATATTATCATGAGAATCATCATTAAAAACATGCTCATTCATTTTATTATTAGAATCATCATTAGAAATATGGTCATTCCTAACAAATTTTGGTCTCAGTGAAATATATTTTTGACTATGATCTCAATTGTCACTTCATAATCATCTGCAAATTCAAAAACATTATCGTTAGAACATGACTCATTGGTATCAACAATACAAGGTTATATAACTTTCTCATAAGTAAAGGAAGACTCCATGATATGAGTGGTATTATGCACCTCTAACTCAAAATTTGAAATCAGCTCACACGACCAAAGATAACTCCTAGAGGGTGATGAGAACTAGACATAGGACGAGTAGAGATAAGGGGTTTCATCAAAAATATTTGACACTAGGTTGTAATAGGAACAATTTTAGCTTGTTAGTCAATATTATAAAAGACACATGGATGGGACATAGATATATCCCTACTATTGATTTGATGAGAGGTATAGACCTAGTTAAAGGGATGGTAACCCCTATCAAATCAAGAAGAAAGAACTCCAATGAGATCAAAAGTCTTATCTAGGGTAGGAAACCTAAGCCAAACTAGGTAAAGTGTTTGAGAAAAAATTAGTTTACTAAATGATTACACTTTAAAATTAATAATACGAGATATGCATTAGTTTATGATATTATGTTGTTATAGGAAATAAATAAGCATTCAAATTGTATACATTCAATTTACATGATTGGAAACTATGATTTTACATGTATAATTAGTCAATAAACAAGGAGTGTAACAAGGGTTGAAGAGATCATTTAGCTAATTCTAATGATATTATGGGTGCATCGTGAGTGAATCTAATATGGTCATTGTGAGCATGTGTGTCTCAAGATCGAATCGTCCAACTTCAAACAAAATCTCTCATGGTTTTGTATGCAATGAATAGTTTTGTCGATGTAGATGGTGTGAATATTGTTTTTATTGTGTGGCTTCACCTTTACCTACACTACTTCGTTATACATTTAGACCCTATGTAGCCCTGACATTTATGATTGTATATGCAAAACCATGTCTTCTTGCAAAGCACTCAAACAAACATTAAATAACAAAAATCAAGGTTAGGTGCTTGACTTAGATTGATCTCACAGGTTAACCCCATTTAAATCCATCCAATTGATGTACTACATTTCATACTCTATGTAGTTCTCCTAGTGCATGGTGCACGTGTGTATGCAAACTAGTTCCCTTGCGCTAAGATTTTCCTTTGTGACTCAACACTAATAGTGTGTCAACTATGTCCCAATTAAAACACTTATATGAATATTTATAACACTTGAAAATTAATAATTTCCCTTTGTGACGTGCTCACAAGATGTGCTTTGAAATCTCCTTGATCCTTGCTAGATATTGCATAGGTGGAAACTAGATCATAAATGCTCATAACGAACTTACATATATGGAATCCTTTCACTTTAAAATTCAAATCTAGTGGCACAAAATGTCCAATAAAAAAATAAGAAGTGAAATGAAAAAGAGTAACAATAAAGACCAATGGTTAGTAAGGACCCTAAACAAAAGAGGAATGAAACCATTGGATAGTTTAGTTTGAAACTAATAGTTCTATACCATGACCTATAACAATCAAACAATAAGAGGAAAGAGCCAAATATCTCCAAGACATGACATAAGAAAGTGTACAAGAACACATCAAGATAACCCAAAGTAGTCAAGCAAGACAAAATGACCGAGGACTAAACAAGGCACACTATTAAACTCTTGTTTTATTACTCAAGACTCATATATGTATAATTTTCTAAAAGTCTTTTTAAGTGTTTGATTTTATAATTTTTATAAAGTTTGAAAATTTAGAATCTTCTTTAAATATTGTCATAAAATTTCGTGATATCAAACTAATTTGATATCTAAAATCAAGGGATAATTATATTGGTGAAACTTTTGCGTGGTATCCAACATCATTCTAGAGTGTTCTTTAAAAGAATTTTGCTTCAACACCTGTCATTCTTTTGATTTAGTTATTTTTTATGTAATTGTGTGCAAAATCAAATTAATTTAATTTCTTGTTTACCGGTTAAAGTTTTCCATGAAATTTCAACATTTTTCTCAATTTTTATTATCAAACATCTCCTACAAATTTTTATACCATAGCTCTTATGACATGTAAAAAATGGTTATTGTACTCCCGTAGTATAGCTCAATATTTTTGTGGCTCGAAAAAATAAATAATTTGTTTATCTTAAAATCCAAGAGGCAAATTTTCACAAAAAATTCAGGTTGGGTAAACATTTATTTTAACTTTTAGAAAAATGGTTTTGCTCTAGCCCTTATACTTGTGAGATAAAAATATCTTTCCACAAAAGTCACCTTAAATGTCCTCAATCTTAACACTTAAAATGAAATATTTTGTATATGGATGCAATGTAGAAGTGCCCAACACCCTTACAAGGTTTTTTATTGAGGGGATAAGTATATTATCTTGGAGGAAATGAACATTGGTAAAAATATTGTTAGAACTATCAAAGAGTTGCATAGAGTGGTGTGTGGTCCATAAGACCATTATGATTGACTTGGCTAAGTGAACCATGTTCTAAAGGAGGATGGAGGATAACTACTAATCTTGAGGCCACCATTGTCTCATAAACTAATTTATTGCTTTAGTGGGAAAATAGTGCACAAAAGACCACGAAGATTAGTACAATGATCACCGGTGAAGGTGATGATGAAGATCATACTCATGTTGCACATGAGATGAGAAAAATATTTTTTAGACGAGGCTCAATCCTCTTTTAGTCCGACAATTGACATGATACCCATTCTTTTTTAATCATGTATTGTGGCTAATTTTCACTATTGATTTTATTTCCAGTGAGGCCAAATCCCTTTAAGAAACATAGTAAATTCCATTATCACTTTTTAAGGTGAATAGTTGAGTGTCTATATTCACATGTTACATTGTTATAGGACAATGCTTTATGTCTTTGTTAAATTAAGTGTTGCAAAGCCAATTCACAAAATAGTGCTTGGTAAATAGAAGAGTGTGTCTCCATTCATTTATATCAATCAGTGAGGTGTATCCCACTAAAGATGTGTAATGTGGTCAATATTGCTACTATTTATGAGGGTGTTGAAGTGCGAGTATGTTTCAATTTGCATACAAACTTGATTATCTCCCAATGTTTGAATTATGATGTAATAAGTGGGGGATGCAAGGAATTACTGCACACATATTCTTTGGTTATATAATATATATTTTGTAAATGGATACTTATAGGAAATTTTTTGGTTGTTGGGAGGATGTAACATCATACGTAAAAATATAAAAGGGCGATAGTTGAGAAAAATATGATAAGATTTGATAACATAAGATCAAATAATTGTATAAATACTTCTCTATTTGATAAAATAAATTATTATTGTGTTTAAAATCACTTTCACTTAGAACACTTGATGAGGATTAATATGGGTTTAAGATACACAGATTAATGTCCCATTGATCTAAATTGGAAATAAAGTGTTAGAAAAATAAGCTAACCAAGACATTATTCTCATTGCAGCTAAGAATGTAACTTTAAACACTACCTTTCATCACATTCAATCAGAAAGATCAATTTGTAAAGGTAATTGTTTGTTTAAAGGGTTCAAGAAGTATTTATAGCATGTTAGTCCTAAAAATGGATATATTTTGGTGTTGATGATACAATAACATATATAATTTATCAATAGTACCTTTGTATTACATCTTTGGGTTTCCCTTCAAAAATCATACAATTTAAAAATAAGTAGGACCCCATTTTGGGTATGTATGCAAAAATTACGACCCTCAAAAATCAAAGGAATTTTAAGGTTGTAAATCTATTGGTTTAGCTAAATGGTAGTTATGTAACTGTGCCACCCATTTCGTAACTTCCTATATGGTTTCATAACCATCAAAATGCACCTAGAGGTTGTTTTACAACCTTCATGGTAGTTAGGAAACCATTAGGATTGTGTAAATCGGCGGTATTGTCCAAAGGCAATGAATAAGTTGAGTAGTTGTTGATGACATCTCTTCTTGTCTTGAGTATTTTTGGCTACCTCTTGAATCTTTCTATGATATAAATTTTTAGCACCTTGTACGGGTCATTAGAGATAAAGAAATGTGTCAAGTAGTTGTTTATTACTTTTTGAATGTGATTATGATTGTTTGAGTGTGTAAGGGAGTGAGTTCGTAGAATGTTCTTGAACATGTATGGGTTTTTGGGCATGTTGTAATTTTAAAGGATGTTCATGAAGGCCTTGAGAAGGCAATTTACTTGTAATTTGAAAACAAGATAGTTGAAATAGGAGTAAATATAATATTATCCTATATTTTTTACCACATTGGGTTTCTAAAGGGTAAATTTTTGTTTCCATATTTGTTCTTTCTATATTTCTTATAATATATCACTTGTTCTATGTATTGCTTAAATATTTCATACACAAGGTTAACACTTTATAATGCAATTCTAAGCACATTTCATGGTTGTTTTGGAAAGTACTTAAGTAAAGCAATGTGCTAACAATAAAGTTGTGTTAGGAGATGTAAAAGGATTCATGTCGGTGCATTAAATATGGAATATTTATGCTAATTATGGATCATATTGCCAAGGTTAGATCTTGTTTTATTATTATGTTCGGCTTGATTCATGTGATCATTTTTGTAAATATATGACCAATACTAGAGTAGTTAATGTTAGCGGAGAAAGTGTCTTGATTCATTTACAGAAAAATATATGCACACAAATTTGGAATAAAGAAGTGAGAAGTATGGCTTGCAAAGATGAGCACATGCCTCTACATGAAGAAGAAATATTCTATAAATTGGAAGAAGATGTTGCAAACATATATCAATATAAGATGAAGATTATGGAGGTTCTCATGGGAAATCTCAAATTTTCAATGGAGACTTTGAAATCAAATGAAGAATTGGAGACTCAATACCATGAGAAGGAGAAGCCCCCTGTTAACAACAATCAAGGGCCAAAATTATAATTTAACCATATGAAGGTGAAGTGAATGCAAAAAAAAATGATCAATGGTTAGCCCTGTTATATGTGTATTTCAATTTGCATAAAATGATTGAAGATACATATTTTTATTATAAGATTTGAAGCTATCTAGTTATGATTTAACTTTGTTTGAGAGTTATGTTCATTCATTTGTTTTAAGAAAAGTACCACTCATTCAAGATGTTGATCAAGATATAATTTGATCATATTTTTTATGAAGAGGAAAAATATATTGATTGGAAATATTTCAAGAAAAATAAAGGACAAAATGTATACTTATTTTTGTATGAAGGTATTATTTATGGATAACTATACATTGGATTGTGACATGATCATGAAGCATGTTGGAGGGTTACATAGTCACTTGTAGAAGCATGTCTTACTTTCAAACCCTAAGGAAATAAATGAGGCTTGTTCTCAAGGTAGATAAACATGTTGGAAATAATATGAGTATGATGCTTTTGAATTGATATTTGTGATTATAACATGATGAAAAAAGAAAATGAAATTGCAATTGATTGATGTGTAGAACCACTTATGATATAAGACATATGAAATATAAAGATTAGAAAACATATTGGAAATGTGACCCTTACAAAAGTACGCATGTGAATATATAGTGCAAGGAAACCTATTATTGGAAAATAAGTAATGGAGATCCTTATATGCCCCTAGATAATTGAGAAGGGATGATGAATTGGTGTATGTAACCCAAAAGTGAATATTGAGATGACAACTGATAGGTCCACTAGTAATAGTATGTTATGAATGAGAATGCAATGTTGTATACATGAATGATTGTTTTGTTGAATTTGTAGAATAATGATGCACATATTTTACCATAATAACTTATCAAGAGAATGAGGAGGTGAATATACATGGGTGTTATATTTTCCCATTTTTGTAAATTTATTCTTAGATGCTTCTATTGAAATAGTTTCCTCTTTTGCATCAATAAGCTAAAGACTTTGTAGATGTTCAACATAAATATTAGGGTGTTTAGAGTTGTCACAAGATTAGTCAATATCAAATTCATCTCGATCATAAAAATTGAGGAGAAATGATAAATCAATGTTATCCATGAAATTATTTTGCATGTTTCCCTTGATAGGGTTGGGAGTTGTGGTGGTAGAAGAGTTTTTAGAAAAAAACTTAGGATTTAGCTTGCATGTTCCTATTCATGTAGATATAAAAATATCAACATCATTTTCGATCATTGTATTTGTATTGACATTACAATTAATATCACAAGTTAAATTAGAATCTATATGATTTTGTGGTAGATAAGTAGAGATGTCTGCAGAAGGCTCACTTGGTGTATCAATTTGTTCATCATCACTACTATCACAATCCCAATCATTGACCCATCTATCATCTATTTACAAATGGACATGTGTTGGTAATTTTATATTATCCTTGATATTATCCATTGTATTTTGTTTGTGTTATGAGGCCATGTATATTTGGTCATGCGTGATGGGAATTGTTTCCATTCTCATTTGCACAATAACATGATGTAATTCTACCACTAATATTGGCTCATTTGAAGGATGTATTTCAGCTGTATTCTCTTGGTGATTAGATTAATCTTGTTATGTGTCAAAAGGTGTGTCATGAAGTATCATAATATGTTCATCGGGAATAGGTTTGATAAATCTTGGTACCCATTTAGGTTTTTGAACTCGAGATGATGACATAGAAGAATGTTGTATATCTAAGGATATAAATCCCTTATGTTCAAGTTGTTGGATTCATCATTGTAGAGTATATCAATCATTTTCACAATGTTTGTTAATTCGATGATAATTGAAAAATGGGTTACCTTTGATTTTTTTAAGCCGATAGTGGGGGTACTAATGAGTTGGTAATAAAGTGATTAACCAATTATCGAGTAACTCAGGTAGAATATCATGTTTTCTATCATTCTTTTCAAATCAAAGAGGTACTTTATACTGTAGGAATTTGAATTCACTTCTATGGACACATGCATCATGCATGATGTGTGTATCATATTTCTTCTCAGTGGGTTTAGAACTATTGGTGTGAGTGGCATTTTCCATATTTTATTTATTTATTAGGTGTATTATCACCTCACTAGGTGAGTCATCTCACTCAGGTGAGATCATTGATCATAGGTGTCATAGGAGTTATGACATATTCCTTCATGGAATCTGTCATATGTGTAAGTGTGTGTTATATAAGAGTTACATTCCATTTCTAGAAAGTAACTCCTCTTCTCCATCATGGAGGTATAATGAGCTATGCATGGGAGTTACACAATAATCCTCTTATATGTACCCCTTGTTCTTGCTCTATGAGTACGAAGACCTATTTTATTTAATGCATGCACATTTTCTCATGGTTGAGTTCTTGCTTTAATCTTGAAGCTACTTCATCTCTTGGCTTGAGTGCAATTCCTTGATGTGCATGAATTCCCTATAGATCCTCGTATTTCATCACTCGATCATGCTATCAAAGCATGTGGATCAGAATCTCTTGTTACTGTTATTGCTTACTACTCTCTGTTTTGTAGTTTTGTGTGTAAGTTGTTCATTCCTTTCCTTTTGCATCTTACATTTTCTGGGGTTTTGTGCTTGGTGGTTTTTGGTTTTACATGCATTATGGAGTTGTGTACAAGTTCAAAAAAAAAATATAGGGTTGAAAGTGGATATTTTGATTTTTTGAAGAAGTGAAAAGTTATTTTTAAAAGGGCCTAACTCAGCCCTAACTCACCGAGCTGGGAACCAAGCTATCCCAACTCATTTGACAACTCGCTACATTGATCAACTCGGTTTACGGTTTTTTTTTTCGGTTTGTAGTTCATGTTTTGGTTTGACAGCTCATGCATCAGTTCCCATTTTGCTTCCACAATTCACACATTGGGTTTCTAGTTCACATTTTTATGTTGTCTACATTGATAACTTTTTCGCTCATGCTTGCATTGGTTCCGCTCCGTTATTTTTCATCGACCCTCTATGTTTCGTGTTGGCTCGGATATCTGAAAGTTGTCTTTGGATCGACGTGGATTCCTTACTTATGATGTAACCTTCTCTAGCTCACCGTGTGAAGTCCCTCTTTACATCAATCGTTAGGTTCCCTGGTTGGTTCCCATGCTACTCTGTTGTATTTCACCTAGTTGTGCACTATTTGCTCCTGTATTAGAATCCCTTTAAGAAGTTAATATCTACTTATCATGGATCTGGTTTGTTGTATGCGTTAATCTCTCCACCATTTATCTCTGTGCACATGATAGTTACTCGGCCGTTAGGATCAACTTAGCCCACAACATGTAGAGTTATCTCTTGACTCACTATAGATTTGGTCATTTTTCCATGCACCCGATATATAATGCTTATGGCTCAACGGTTACAACCCCCACTCGATGAGTGGACTTATCTCGTTGACCCAGCTCGACCACCTACCTACTTTTGTACTTGTGGATAGCTCGTCATCAGAGCCCCAAGCAACTTAGACCCTGCCACTCACCAACTCATCCCACCACAACAACCCAACTCAACTCACCTGTCAACTCGGTGAGCTAGTCCATATCTCGGTGTGTAGCCCCACCTTTCCCAGGAGCTAGCTCGCCAACCAACTTGTTGAGTTGAGTTAGCCCCTACACACTGCCAATAGGTAATATTTTCCTTTCCACCCTTATTGTTTTTTAATTATAGATTACTTAAGCCTAGTTTATCTCATCATTAATTTAGTGAACAATAAATTTTGAGGGTAAGATCTAATTGTTTTGGGCTTGAATTTAGGCTTATTGGGCCTTATTTTTTCCCCTTCACCTTATTGTAAGCACTCTTCTTTTCTTGCGGGTTAGTGAATGCATCCACCACAACCTTGCGACAAGAGAGACCCATTCCTTACTCACTTTTAGTTTCCATGGATCCCAATACAATTCCCTTGCTTACCCCATTTAACTATTATGAATGGAAATATGTTGTATTTTTCACCTTTAAAAAGAAACAATTCTACCATATAACTATACGATGTTGAACCTACACATGTTACAGAAAAAGAAAAATGGTTTGATAAATGAGAAGAAGCCATTGGGTTTTTGTCTCTTTTTGTGTCTCTAGAACTGTGTTTCCATATTAACATAACCAAATCACCCTAGGAAGTTTTGGATTCCTTAGATAAAATTTTTGGGAAACACGATGAAATGAAAGGGCATGAACTAGAAAATGAGTTGATTAAATTAACCTTAACATTTTTGACACCCTTCAGGACTTCTTCACCAAATTTAAATCACTCAGATTACAATTGGAAACTTATGGAATAGATAAATAGGAGCCATAACTAATACTTTTTGTACTTGTAAAACTTGGTCCCGAATAGTCTATTTTTGTCTCTACCTTCCATGCAACAAAAGGGAACTTGGTGTAAGATGGACTATGCCCTTACTTGATGAGTTTATTTCTAATTTGATTAGGGAACACGATAAGTTGATTCAGATGGGTACTCTAAAATCTACAAAATCCCATGCTCTCATTGTTGGTCATGAAAAACCCAAGGCTTCAAAAGAGAAGAAACAAAACAACAAGGATCATGAGAACAAAAATGACTAATCCACCACCAAATCCAACTCTTCCACTTCCTCTTCTAGTTCTAAACCTCCTAAAGAACGAATTAAATGTGGGTATTGCAATGGTAGGCATGATGAGGAAAAATGTTTGAAGAAAAATATTGACCTCCTCATGAGTCTTCTTAAGAAGAACAACATAGGAGTTCATGAGTCTCTCAAATCATCTTCATCAACTTGATTTTAAAAAATAAAATTTTAATGTTAAACCATATATTGCAATGTAGAAGTAAATAAATAAGCAAGATAAAATTAAAAACCCTAAGTGCAAGAGAGAGAAAAAGAGACTTAGTTGATTCACAATAAATTTGGAAGTGCGCAAAGCTGGAAAAATGCTTGAACAAGAGTGCAGCATGTGACAATGAAGCCTAAAAAAATACAGAAGTGTCACAACATGTTGGACTGGGGCGCCTTGGCATTGTAGACCCCTCTTGGGTGCCCATGACTACGAAAAATGGTCAAAATCTAAATTTTACAGTGTCACAAGATGTTTGTTAAGTGTCTCCGTTAGTCACCTATGTGTCACTGATTGATCGTCGAGATCACCTGAAACCTGTAAAGAAAAAGAACACATGAAAAACCTAAAACACATCAAATCCTAAAAATAAAAATATGTAAATGGGGAGTTGGACTGACCCTGACGGTCACCCAACTGAGTGAACTTATGATCCGGGCACTGCACTACATTTCAGACTCCATGTATTTTTTTATGCATGTGTAGAATCATGCCCTATGTGGCTCTTGTGCCATATACACTTGAAGAATGAGAAATAACTAGATATAGAAGATGTAAATAGATGTGTGCATGGAAAAATGAACTTCCCCTCCTATGTGTGTATGCAGAAGAATGCAATTGCTTGTCCCTTGTGTGGATGCTAGATGAATTCTTGAATGCTCTTGTAATGGCCTTTAAATGAAACCGTAGGTGGTGATGGTAAATTCTTAGTGCTTGTTCCTTTATTATGGTCACATAAATTTATATTGATATGATTCCCTTGTTTTAATTTCATAATTAACCACTAAAAGGCCAACCCATAAGAAATCAAGATGCCCAACAACTATAAAAGATCTAAAAGAGGTAAACAAAGTACAAAGAGGTCAGGGGAGCCTAGGCCTTGGTGTCCTAGCTAAGCATTGGTGTCCAGACTTAGAAAAACTAAAGTAACGAAATTAATACCAGGTAGTAGGGTGTGTAAGGCCAAGAGGAAAACCAGAAAGCAAATAAAGAGGCCAAAGACAGTGGTCAATTAGTACTTTTATCACTTAGGAATCATATGAATAATAGTATATGACTAGGAGCTAGAAATGTACTCAAAGTGTGTGATTTAGTGTCTAGATTTTCCCTCACTTTATGTTGTTGAGCAAATGATTGATAGCATAAAGTAGATAAGAGATGCGTACTTGATAACCATGTAGATCGATGGCGGAAAGTGTGTTGAGGAGACAAGAAAGAGCTTGGAGTGATAAAAATGAAGCATGAAAGCTAGAGAAGAGGAAGTGGACCTAGGGGTGAAATCACATGTGTTGTGTTGCATTTTACTTATTGTTGATGTCGCTTGATGTTTGATGATGATGTGACAAATGCTTCCCATATGGATGGAACTACAAAAGAGAAGAGCAAACGATTAGTCAAAGTTGTGTATGTGATAAATTTGATCCAAATATGTAACAAGTGTGTAAAAACATGAAAAAGTAGAAAAAGGAACATGTGCACCTTATCCGTGATGAGTAAAGAGTGTAGAAAGGATTCTAAAAATGTTGTAGAAGGGAAATTTTTTAGGAGATCTCATGCCAAGTGCAAGTTTTTTGGGTGATCTCACGCCACGACATAAGATTGTAGGGAGGAAGGTGTTATCCCAAATGTGCCCCCTGCTCATTTTGTGGCTAACTCCTTTACATCTTTCCTTCTCTTGTGCCTCAGTCAGAATATTTTGTTTTTCAGGCACTCAAAACCTTCTGGAAATGGTACCATTGGATAGATCTCTCTCTCAGCTTTCCAGAAAGGTAAAGTTTTCCTCCTAACTCCTCATATTTTTCAAGTTATGGCTCGGCGGAGTTTTTGTGGGAAATTTTCCCTTAGAGGGCCCACAGCCAATCAAAACATGCCATGTGGCACCTGGAGTGGCGGAGCGCGGGCAAAATTTGAATTTTTTTCCAAAGACCAAACGGGTGAAAATTCAAACTTTTTGCCCGCCGATCCGATTTTGGCCTGTTTTTGCCCTAAATCTTCAAATCGCCATATCTTTCGATCCAGAGCTCATATTTTCACGTTCTTTATATCAATAGAAATCTGGTGAAATTATCTACATGATTCTAGGGTTAATTTTGTCATTTTGGTTCAGTTTGGAGAGATAAAATCAAGAAACGTCTCTGGCACGTGGTAATGGCCAGAAATGACGTTTCAACAACCAGTTTTAATGCAAAATGGGTCGCATTCTTCTTCAGCATGGCCAAAAATGTCAGGGCATGGGTCTGTAAGGATGCCCATGCTATTTTAATGCATCTTCATTCAATGGGGAATGGCTCCCACGTTTTTTACATGTTTTCTCTCTCCTGGGCTCGACCCATGCATTGTAAAAGCCAGATTTGGCTCATTTTTTGGGAGTTGAACATTTTTTTTGGATAGCAAGCTTCTTCTTTCACCTTCAACAAGTGATTTTTGCAAGTATCAGACCTTCTTCATGATTGTAACAGGTTTCTGCCTCTTTGATGTTGCAAATGCAAGGATTTTGACAGTGAAAAATGACAGTGCAGACTCTGTGATCAATTTTCAATCCTTTGTTTGTATTGTTTTGTTTCATTTCAGACCTCTAATTACATCTTATCATCCTGTGTATGATGTTTCATGTTGCATTTTATGAAATTGTGTCAATTTTCATGAACAAGAAGTGTTCACCACTCCTTTGGGTGCATCACCTATTAGCATTAGTTTTAGCTTTTTTGCATTCTCTATCTTTGTCTCCTTTGGAATTTAGGGTAGGGTTAGGAATATAAACCTCTGTAACTTGTGCAAATGATACAGATCTGACCAGAGGATTTTGAGGAACCAGCCTCTAAACTGGAGATTCCTTTCTCATTTTACAAGTCCCACACTTGGAGAGAGGTTTCAATGTTGTGCAATCACACTGGATGCTAGAAACATCAAACTTAGAAATCTGATTTGCATCCAGGGGTGCTGCTGATTTGCAACAAAACTTTTGGCACACCCGGTGGGAACTTAGAGGTCTTCATCTTCATTGCAACAAAATTGATGTGCATTTGTTGCAATTTTCTTGCTTTAAAAGAGCTATAAATTACACATTTGGTGACTCCAAGGAAGAAGAATCAGCTAGTTTTAGCAGTGCAGACCTGAAAACTCATGAGAAGAATCACTACAAGGTCAAGAGCTGGAGAAGAAGAGGTGTTGTTTGAATATCTGTAGTTATCTCCAAGAATAAGGCAAAGTGGGAGGAGAATCCAAAGGTCTCCATCTCCACCAAACAGAACTCTCTCAACTCCTCCACCTGGTAGGCCTTTCATTCAATCAACAAGGGTTCTAAGGCCAATTAGAATGGCATAAAACAACCCCTATGTCAATTTCACTGGCAGCAGCCCACTTGCTCTCAATGCACAACATCCAATTCCAATTGCAGCCTTGAAGAACATTCCATACTTCATTGGAGAGAATCAGACTACTCTAGGTGATCATGTTAAAGACATTGCCAACCTTTGTGCAATTCATGAAATCAATGAGATGCAAGTTGCTGTCAAATTGCTGGCATCTTCATTCAAGGGGAAGGCTTTGCAATGGTTTAGAAGCCTTGCCTCAGGTTCTATTCAAAATTGGAACCAGCTATGTGTAGCACTTCATGAGCAATTTGGAGAGAAGGGAGACAACTTGTCTCTTTTGGAGCAGCTGACAACCATCAAGAGAGCTCCCAATGAGCAGCTGACTGATTTCAACTTCAGATTTCAAAGGACTTGGGAGAGAATTCCAGTGGCAGTCAGGCCAACAGCAGAAGGTGCTTTTCTTTACTATCTCAAAGCTCTAAATTCTGATATTTCTATGTTAATTCAGTCCATGGGAGGCACAACTATCCCCATTGCTTATAGCATTGCCATTAGAGCTGAAAATTGTTTGATCCAAGCTGGCAAACTAGCCCCTAGACCTCCCATGCCATTGTTTCCAAGTTTAGAGAGCCCAAACACTAATCAAGCACCTAATTTGGCTCCTTCTCCCACTCCTAGAAATCAGAATTCAAGTGAAGCTTCCACTTCATCTTCTAGTGCCTCAAATGAACTTCAAGAAGTCATGAAGCAATTGCAAAATTTAGGTAATGAGCTGGTTACTCTCAAGAGGTAACAAGCCCAAAGTTTTAGACCTTCCTTCCAGCCTCAAGCTCAGCCTAACATGTAGCCATATCAACCTCATAGACCACCCAATCCAGCTGCAAATCTAAATCAAGCAAGGCCTCCTGCCAACAGACCATTTCAGCCCTATAATCCAAATGCTATATCTGCCTCTAAGGCATTGGTGCCAACACAAAACAATGTTACTCAGGAGTATGATTGGTGTTTTCCATGCAATGAACCTCACAACCAATCTATGTGTTTCAACGGTGCCTTGAATCAAGCATTAATGGTGACAACTACTAGTGTGGAGGGTGAGGGCAGTCAAGGAAACAACCAACAACAAGAAACATTCCAGCAGCAATCAGCTCCAAATGACACCACACTTGTGAACTGGCAGGCAGAGGATTTTTGTGGCATAAATCAAACAGTCTCTCAAGGTGTTGCAGCCAACACAAGGTCAAAAAGAAGGAATTTGGGTGAAGAACAACCATTAGCTCCAACCAATCCACAACCTTTTATGGCTCCACAAATGGTTGGCAAACAAAATCCAGTTGTAAATGTATAAGGGCAGCCAAGAATAGCTCCTAGACCAACTCAAATACCAGTTGTTGCTGCCCACATGCAAGGGATGAATATGCAAACCAAGGGACAGCAAAGAGATCCTTCATCACCATTTAGTATCATTAATCAGATGAAGAAGACAAATGTAAATATATCAATGTGGGAATCCCTATCTATCCCAGGCCAGAGAGATTTGCTACAAGCTGCCATGAAGGACTGGCCAACTTCGAATCAACAAGTCCAAATGCAAGAGAAAGTGCTCACAAATGCTGCCCAGCCTGAAGGGAATCATGGAGGACAGCAAGGTAAAATGTTGAAGCCCCCTCCTTTTTATGTCTCATTAATCATTGGAAACCAATTGGTGCACAATTGCATGATTGATTCCGGGGCAAGTAGCTCAGTGATGCCCAAGCAAATAGCTGATCAGCTAGGACTTCAATATGAAACCATATCCAAAGGGGTAGTGCAGTTGGATGGGACAACAGTAACAACAGTTGGGGTGATTAGAAACTTGAGTCTTACCTTGCATGCATGTCCAAATGTTGTTGTTTTACAAGATGTATCAGTTATAGACCTTCCACCACTCTTTGCCCTATGTTTGTCAAGAGATTTCACAGCCAAGATTGGAGGATATTTTTCTGCTGATTGGTCACACATGCTATTCAGAACGAGGTATGGAACCAAAGCCACAATCAGGTCTGAACCTATTGCAAACTTCCACATTGAGCCCTACACTCCAAGTCAGATCAATGCCAACTGTTTGGCGTTTGATCAAGAAGATCACCCAAGCACTGATGAAGCTGACACCAAGGTTGGAAGCATCCCAGATCTAACTCTTAATGAATGGGCAAACAAGGTGCATGCTTTTGATCCTTATCAAGAAGTAGAAGAATCTGAGCTAGGGGTCTATTGCATACATCAAGAAGATCAGCCCATTCCTAGCATCACCAAGCCAAACCACAAGGATGACAATGAGGTATGGCAGTTGTTTTTTGATGGATCAAGGAGTAGACAAGGTGTAGGAGGTGGAGCCAATGCTTATTTCACCTCAAGGAGTAAAGTACTATTCAGCTTTTAGATTTCAGTTTGCATACTCCAATAACACTGCTGAATATGAAGCCTTGGTGCAAGGGATGCATTGGGCAATAAAGAGAGGAATAAAGAACTTGTAAGTCTTTGCTGACAGTGATTTGATTGTCAACCAAGTCAAGGGGCAACATGCTATCAAGAATGATCTACTCAAGTGCTACAAGAACAGGGTGTGGGACCTCATTGAATATTTTGAGGGCTTTAGCATAAAATCCATTCCTAGAAAAGAGAACCAAGCTGCTGACAGGCTTGCAGCAGTTGGGGCAGCCTTTGACATTGTGGAGAGCATTCAAAAAGACAAGGTACAACCAAACATCCATGTGATTGTGAGGCCTTCGGTGCCAGATAACAATGTAAGTTGGAAAGTGTTTGAGAATGACCAGCAAATCATCCATTTCTTACAAGAAGAAGCTGAGTTCTCAGCTAAAAATCAGGAAAAATTGGAACAGCAGTATGGTGACCAAGTGGTACAGCTGAGAACTAACAAGCTGCCAAAGGGACTTATCACTTTGGAGTCCATTTTCAATCCCAATGATCAGTTTAGGAAAGAGAAAGCAAACATTCAAGTCAAGAGAGAAGATTCAGTATCCATCTTGGTGGAAGAGAACAAACCATTGCAAATTGGAAAGATGACAACTAAACAAGAAAGGTATGAGTTCATACAACTTTGTCAAGAATTCCCTGATGTGTTTTCTTGGAGCTATGAAGATTTGAAAGGTTTCAATCCCAAGTTAGCTCAACACACCATTGAATTGGACCCAAATACTAAGCCCATCAGGTAGAAACAAAGGCCAGTCAATCCACACATGGAGCCTCTCATGAGGAAGGAATTGAATAAGTTGATAGAATCAAGAATCATATTCCCAATCAAGCATTCTAGTTGGGTTGCCAACTTAGTTCCAGTCAGAAAGAAGAGTGGAGAGATCAGATTATGTGTTGACTTCAGAGATTTGAATAGAGCATCTCTCAAGGACCATTACCCACTTCCTTCTATGGAGTAGATTTTACAAGTTGTTGCTGGCTCCGAGAGGTTTTCACTATGCTTGATGGCTACTCAGGGTACAATCAGATTATGGTGAAGGAAGAAGATCAGTTCAAGACAGCCATCACAACCAAATGGGGAACTTATGCATACAGGAAAATGCCATTTGGGCTGTCCAACGTTGGAGCTACCTTCCAAAGAGCAATGGACATGGCGTTCAAAGGTTTGATTAACAACATGGTGCTAATATATCTTGATGATATCACTATTTTTTCAAAGAATGCAGCAGATCACCTCTCTCATTTGAGACAAGTCTTCCAAAGGTGCAGGAGATTTAGAGTGTCTTTGAATCCTAAGAAGTGTATCTTCCTAGCACATGAAGGAAAGATCCTTGGCCATATTGTCTCCAAAGAAGGATCAGAAATTGATCCAGAGAGAGTTGAAGCCATAAAAGCACTACCATTGCCAAGCCACAAGAAGGCACTTCAGAGTTTCTTGGGGAGAATAAATTTTGTTTCGGAGGTTTGTCCCAGATTTTGCAGCCCTTGTCAAACCTATCACCAAGATGTTGAAGAAAAGGATGGCTTTCAAATGGACAGCAGAAGGCAAGGAGAGTTTTGAAGAAATCAAAGAAGCCATCTCTCAAGCACCAACTCTCATCAACCCAGACTTCTCCAAGGATTTCATCCTCTATGCATTTGGGGGTAATGATATCATTTCTGCCATTTTGGTACAGCAGAACAAACACAATGATGAGCAGCCAATTGCTTTCTTCAGCCAAAGCCTAGAGGACTATGAGGTGAGGTATTCTTTTATTGAGAAGCATGTTCTTACAATAATCAGAAGCTTGAAGAAATTCAAGCATTTAGTCTCAAACAACAAGGTCCAGTTGTTGGTTTCTCATGCGGGGGTTAAAGGACTTCCTCCTCAACAAAGACTTGAATGAAATAAGGGCAGGTTGGATTACTCGTGTCATGGAGTATGACATTGAGATCAAAGTCACCAAGTTGGTAAGAGGAAAAAGATTGTGTGAGAAGCTGATCTCTGAGCAAACAAAGAGGAATCATGCAACGATAAAGAAGAGGCTGCTTTGGCAGTTGCAAGACAGCCATGAGCAAGGAAGCACTCAAGAGGAGAATGATGGTGTCCCCACTCCTTGTTGGACCCAAGGTATAATGCACTTCCTAAGCACAGGTCTATGCCCTTCGGAGATGAACAAGACCCAAAGAAGACACTTCAGATTGCAGGCTGTCCCATACACCCCTAGTAGATGGTGTCTTGTTCAAGAGAGATGTGAATGGAGTGCTGCTAAGATGCATTGGCAAAAATCAGATTCAAAGGATGTTGGAAGAGTTCCATGGCGGACCAGCTAGTGGTCATTTTGCACCAAGAGTGACAGCTCTAAAGATCATGATGGCTGGTTATTATTGGCCCAAGATTTTTAGTGATTGCTTTGCGTGGATCAAAAGGTGCAAGAACTGTGCATTCTTCAGAGGTAAAGAGAGGCTTGCTGCCCTTCCATTGCATCCAATTTCAGTTGACCAGGTCATTCATGCAATGGGGTTTGGACTTCATTAGAGTCATTAATCCCAATTCAAGCCAAGGGCATAAGTGGATTTTGACAGCCACAGACTACTTCACCAAGTGGACTGAAGCAATAGCACTCAAGGAAGCAAATGAGTCTAGCATCTTAGACTTCTATGAGGGGATAGTAACCAGATTTGGCATACCTGCTATAATAATATCAGATAATGCATTAGCATTCATTGGATCCAAGGTGACTGAGTGGGCTGTCAAGAACGGGATCTATCTAAGTACTTCATCAAACTACTACCCTCAGGGTAATGGCCAGGCTGAATCTACAAACAAGAACTTGTTGAGGATCATTAGGAGGACTCTTGATGAGAATCATAGGTCTTGGCATACCAAACTGAAATCAGCCTTATGGGCTGATAGGATAACTCCCAAGAGATCTACAGGTAACTCTCCATTCAAGCTTGTTTATGGGAGAGAGGCAATTTTGCCCATATCACTTGAGTTTCCAACATTGGAACTCATGAAGCAGTTGGAGTTGTTGGAGTTTGAGCCCATGGAGGTTAGATATGCAGAATTGATGGAGCTCCAAGAGATCAGAGAGATCAGACATCCCAAGCAATAGAGAAGGATCAGGCTTTGATAAAGAAGAAATTTGATAGAAAGGCCAAGAATAGATCCTTCCAAGTTGGAGATCTAGTGTTAAAATGGGATGAAGAAAGAGCAAAATCGAGAAGGCTTTCAAAATTTTGATGCCATTTGGAGTGGCCCATACATGGTCACAAAGTGTAAGGACAGCAATGCCTTCCAATTATCTTCATTGGATGGCAAAGAACTGTAGATTCTAGTCAATGAAATCCATCTAAAGCATTGGTACTAAAGGGAAATTATCGACCTTGTAAATATTAGCTTAGGTTTTCATTCCTCCAAGTGCTTGTGCACATTGTTTTGCTGTAGGTTATTTTGCTTTCCCTAAGTGCTTTGGCACAGCTTGTTGTTCCTGGGAATGTGTTTGCAGGCCTTGCTCCATCAGGTGATTTTCCATGTTCCTCTTTGCAACGTTCTAGTCAGTTGGAGCATTAAACAAAGAATCAAGTGACTCCATGCCCAATGGATTGCTTCAGGCAACTGGTAACTTCATCTAGTAGGCAGATGACCCCTTTGAGTCGTCAAAATTGTTATCCCAAATGTGCCCCCTGCTCATTTTGTGGCTAACTCCTTTACATCTTTCCTTCTCTTGTGCCTCAGTCAGAATATTTTGTTTTCTAGGGACTCAAAACCTTCTAGAAATGGCACCATTGGATAGAGCTCTCTCTCATCTTTCCAAGAAAGGTAAAGTTTTCCTCCTAACTCCTCATATTTTTCAAGTTATGGCTCGGCGGAGTTTTTGTGGGAAATTTTCCCTTAGGGGCCCGCAGCCAATCAGAACATGCCACGTGGCATCTGGAGTGGCGGAGCGCGGGTAAAATTTGAAAAAAAATTCCAAATACCAAATGGGTGAAAATTCAAACTTTTTGCCCGCCGATCTAATTTTGGCATGTTTTTGCCCTAAATTTTCAAATCGCCATATCTTTCGATCCAGAGCTCGGATTTTCGCGTTATTTATATCAATGGAAAGCTGGTGAAATTATCTACATGATTCTGAGGTCAATTTTGCATTTTTTTTCATTTTGGAGAGAGAAAATCAAGAAACGTCTCTGGCATGTGGTAATGGCCAGAAATGATGTTTCAACAACCAGTTTTAATGCAAAATGGGTCGCATTCTTCTTCAGCATGGCAAAAAATGTCAGGGCATGGGTCTGTAAGGATGCCCATGCTGTTTTAATGCATCTTCATTCAATGGGGAATGGATCCCATGTTTTTTACACGTTTTTTCTCTCCTGGGCTCAACCCATGCGTTGTAAAAGCTAAATTTGGCTCATTTTTTGGGAGTGTGGAACATTCTTTTTGGGATAGCAAGCTTCTTCTTTCACCTTCAACAAGTGATTTTTGCAATTATCAGACCTTCTTCATGATTGTAACAGGTTTCTATCTCTTTGATGTTGCAAATGTAAGGATTTTGACAGTGAAAAATGACAGTGCAGACTCTGTGATCAATTTTTAGTCCTTTGTTTGTATTGTCTTACTTCATTTCAGACCTCTAATTGCATCTTATCAACCTGTGTATGATGTTTCATGTTGAATTTTATGAAATTGTGTCAATTTACATGAACAAGAAGTGTTCACCACTCCTTTGGTGCATCACCTATTAGCATTAGTTTTAGCTTTTTTGCATTCTCTATCTCTGTCTCCTTTGGAATTTAGGGTAGGGTTAGGAATATAGACCTCTGCAACTTGTAAGTGATAAATCTGACCAGAGGAACTGAGGAACCAGCCTCTAAACTGGAGATTCCTTTCTCATTTTACAAGTCCCGCACTTGGAGAGAGGTTTCAATGTTGTGCAATCACACTGGATGCCTAGAAACATCAAACTTAGAAACCTAATTTGCATCCAGGGGGTGTTGCTGATTTGCAACAACAGAAGGTCTAGTGTTATTTTTTAACCTTTGACTACTTCTCGATGATTTATACACCAGTGTAGATTGTGTGATCATGCTTTGTTCAAACCTGATTTGTTTTGATCCAGTTTGATCTAATGTGAAAATAGAAAAAGGTGAAAGCATGCATGTTGATTACTGGAGGACTATGCCTGTGTTGAGAAACTACTATGTAAATTGCCAAAAATTGTGTTGATCTAAGAAAAATTGTGTAATTGCCCCTGGTCATAGGAGCCCAGGAAAGGTCAAGGGCACCCAGGCACTATTGTCTAGTGTTGGGCTATGACATATGTGTTGTGCTAAAGACCCAAGTCAGATTATGGGTCATTTCTGATATTGATGACTATGTTGTACCAGTACTGAACTGTGACTATAGAATATGAATGGGGTGACTGATTCACCGAATGATGCCCCCCTCATTTGGGGTGCATGCGACGTCACTAGGAGAATGCGGCCCAAAGGAGGACCGACCACTGAACTGAAACTGATGCCTTACAAGGGGAGGGAATGTTCTTGGTAAAAACCAAGGTAGACAAAAACCAAGTGGTTGAAAACAAGTGTTAGTACAAGCAATGATAAATATGCATATATAAGACAAAATGTAAGCTAACACGCAAGAATATTGTGGATAAACAATAGTGTAGACAAACTAGATCATGAAAAGTGAGTTTTATACATGGGACATTACTCACAATCTCACAAGAAAATTAGGTTTGAAGTTCCCAAAAAGCATACAATGTCCACACAAGATAAAGGGCATAACTAACAAATAATGGCAAGCAATGACAAATAGCGGAAGACAATATCAAGCAAGGTAACAAAAAACCGTGGTGGAAAATAGACCTACAAAGTAAATGCTACATGTGAAGCACCCATTAGCATGTTAGAAATATAGAAAGTATGTCAAAGCGTGTATGATCCGATATAGTAGTGTGCTAGTATGAATAGGAAATAATATAAAGTGAAACAATAACACTTGTGAGTGTGTATAAAAGTAGATGTTCCTAGGAGCCACTGTGAGATTGGTAAGAGGTGACTGTGCCAAATATCTGTGCTACTTGTAAAGATTTGTGTAAAAGCTACAGTCACAACTAGAAGGACAAGTAAATACACATGTGTATATAGAAAAGATAATGACATACGAAATATCTGATGTAGCATGTGTAATGAAAGTGTACATGTAATGAGTAAAATGCAAGCACGACTAAATGTGCAACCGAGATATGTTGTATGATTGTAGATGAGATGGAACGGAATGTAGTGTGAGTGTGATAAGAGCAACGTGCCCCCCAAGTGGATGTGTATGCATGAGATGAGGTTCATTCATACATAGACCCCTTAGCAGTCATGAATGAAGCATAGAACAAGAGTGCGTCATCAGGAAATGGTTTGAACTGTGCATGTAGCAAGAATGATACGTTCATGAAGTATAGAGTGGAAAGAGTGTAGAAGCAATGATTGTCGTGAGGTTCAATTCATATTTAGAACCTTAACAATCGAGTATGAGCCGTGGAACTAGAGTGCATCATTGGGTGATGAGCATAAAGTGTAAAAGTAGATGCAAGAAAGATGTATCTTGAATGTGTAGAGTGTATAGTGCATATGATGTGTGATAGAAGCCGCGAGAAAGAGATGTCATGAATGTGTGAAGTGTGAAAGGTGTAGTGTGTGAGCTTCATGTATGTAGTATGCCCTCAACAGTCAAGTGGGAACCATAACATGAGAGTGCATCATCAGGTAATGATGATACAAGAATGTATCAAGATATGTGAGCTATGACCGAAAGACTAGATGTGAAGAAATGTGAGACGTTTGATAATGCTAGAAGGGGGGAAGAGTAAGCATGATGCCCCCAAAGTGTGGATTATGACGAGAACGATCACGTAATATCATCTAAAAGATCATCATTGTAATGATCAAAATCCAAATGGAGATGCATTAGAGACTTCGTAAGCAATAATATGCAGTTGATCATAGTAAAGAGCCATTGCGGCGTAGATTTTACATGCCCATTGCATATTCTTCATTGGTGAAAGGTGTTGGTGCACATCCATGTGCATACCAATGATTGAGATTCTATGAATATATGAGAAATGAGTCATTGTAAATAGAAATATGATTGAAGGGACATAGGAAATGTAGATATCGATATAATCAGGATCTAGAGTACCTACTGATGTAGTCAGGCCAAGAATTGCCCTAAGTAGTAAGTGGAGATGTGTGAGGCGTGTAGGAAACAAATACTAAAAGATGAAATACCTGCAAGGACCATAAAGCAGACCGTGACGTGAGAAAATCCATGATAAATATGAGGATAATGAGGGGTGGCACAAATAGATCATCAAGTGTAAATATGAGTCGAGGCCAGGATATCATGCGTGCAAACAGTGGCATATCAAGTGCGATCAAATAGTGATATGTGGCCAATAATCATTATTCATGAAGAGAGTGCACGTGAAAGGCGGAAGCGCAGACACATGATTTCTCATGAGAAGATGGGGAAGGTGGTATGATGTATAATGTATGAACATGCCCCCGATAAATTACCAGTACATTAGTGGAAGGAGAGGGCGAGAATGATAGTAGATGGAACAATATCTAATGTACTAATAGTTCCTTCAAGTGGAGGTAAGTTGTCTGGATAATGTTTAGGTCGCGGATCAACAACATGTTGTCCAGTATTGCAGAAGTGGGAATATGTAATCCAGTAATTGGGATCTATATTGAAAATATTGGAATGTGTTACTATCAACAGGTATTGCATATTCAAAGCCCTAATGTAAGAATTTAACACATTTGTGAATTGTATGTAAGACACTGCTTGCATGATGTGAAGCCATGGCCTACTAAGTAAGTAATTATATGGAATTAGGATGTCAATGACAAAGAATACTATGGGAATTATTTTTGGTCCAACCGTGATGGGAAAAGTAAAAGTGTCTATACATGGACGTGTAGTAGAATCATATTCTCAAATAGAAAATAGATGTTGGGTTAAGATTAGCTACGAGAAAGGCCTATAACCTTAATGAATGACAAAGGACAAAGATTGAGCTCAGATCCATTATCGAATAAAACATCGCTTGAAACCCAAGTTGTTGATGCATACTCATATATATAGAGGAGGATCATTATCATTAATAGAAATATCGTCAGCTATAGTGAATGGAAAAGTAATCATGTTGAGAAAATGCATCTACAAATGTCTTGTAAACAATGTCCAGATGAGCAGTAGAAGGAATACGACGTAGCAGCCAAGAGATTAATGATTTTATTGCACAACACTCAGGATTGGCTAGTAAAAAATCATGAATAGAAATATCCATGATGAGAGGATCCTAAGATAGATGCGAGAATTGATGAAATGAGGACCCAAGAGTATTCAAATGAGGTGGGTTCACCAAATGGTTTAACAAAAATAAGAATTTTAATGTTAAACCCTAGATTGCAAAGTCAGCAACGTTAATAAATATAGAAATAAAGTAAATATATTGACCTAAGTAATAAGCTAGATAAAATTGAAAACCCTAGGTGCAAGAGGGGGAATGAGATACTTAGCTGATTTGTAACAAATCCTGGAGGTGTATGAAAGTTGGAAAATTGACTAGAACAGGAAGTGCAAAATGTCACAACCGAAGCCCAGAAAATTGTAGAAGTTGTCGAAATACGTTGGAATGGGGCACCTGGAACAGGTTAGGGGCGCCTGGGCGCTGTAGACCCCTATTGGGCATCCTGTGACTATGCGAAAATGGCTCAGAAAATAAATTTGTTTTGTGTCGCTTCTATGTTCAATTAAGCCCTGTCATTGTTACATCACTTGTATGTCATTGGTAAGATTGCCGTAAGATTCACCTGAAAACTTGCAAATAGAAAGAGACACCTACAAAAGCCTCAAAACACATCAAATCCTTGAAAGGAAAAAGTTGCAAATGGGGAGTCAGACTGACCCTCGACGGTCACCCGACTGAGTGAAGCTTACAATCTGGGTGCTGCACTACATTTCAGTACTCTATGTAGTTCTGCATGTGCGCACATGTATAATTGTTCCCTAGGTGGGTCTTGTGCCAGATGTACACTTGAATAACGAGCAATAACTAGATGTAGAAGATGTAAATAGATGTGTGCATGGAAAAATGAACTTCCCCTCCTATGTGTGTATGCAGAAGAAATAACAATCCCTTGTCCCTTGTGTGGAAGATCAAATGCATGCTTTGCATGATTTTGTAATGGCCTTTGAATGCAACCTTAGGTGGTGATAGTAAATGTTTAGTGCTTTGGTCCTTTATTATGGTCACATAGCTTTATATTTATATTATTCCATTGCTTAAATTTCGTAATTAACCACTAAAAGGCTGACCCATAAGAAAATCAAGATGCCCAACATGGCTATAAGAGACCCAAAAGAGGCGAGAAAGATACAAAGAGGTCAGGGGCAACCTAGAAGGACGGGGCCACATGTGCACCAACATCTTGGCTGTGCGTTGGTATCCAGACTTAGAAAAAGTGGAAGTATTGAAAGTCAGACTGGGCAGTAGCATGGTGTGTAAGACCAAGAAAGAAAATTAGAAATCAAAGAAAAGAGGTGAAAGATAGTGGTCGATTACTACTTTTCTCGCTTAAGAATCATATGAATAGTAGTATGTGACTAGGACCTAGAAATGTACCCAAAGTGTGTGATTTAGTGTCTACACAACTCAAGAATGTTCTAAGGAAAAAGACCACAAAAAATGGCAAGTGAAAGAAAAATAAAAAGAATCAACCAAGGAGAAACCAAAGGGAAGATATTTAGTTGCAGTTGTGTCACCTGCTCCTATATGGGTTATTGATTCAGGTGCATCTCATTAGACATTGAGTTTGCTTCATTAGAGCCATGTGACATGTCTTCTATACAACTTGGTGACACCACTTCTAAATAGTTTTTATAAGAGGTTCTTTTAAAGTGGTACTTTCAACAATGTGCTTAGTATCCCTTCATTTACAACTAATCTCCTTTCAGTTTATCAGATCACTCACCTTGGACAGTGCATACGGGCTGAGTTCACTCTAGATTTATTTTATGCCAGAGAGCTACATAATGATACTATCATTGTAGTTGGTATAGTTTATCATCACACTCAACTTTATTCCTCTCACTTTATTCCTCCTTCAGATTCTTCATCTGACTCACCTGGACTTGATGATATTTTTGAACCCACTTCTGATGTTGATGACATCTCTTCTAGCATAGTTGATTGTCATGGTGATGGGGACCCACCTCTGCCATCCACTTATCACCTACCACATCTGGAGGAGTTATCTCTTGATCCACCTACTTATGGTCCACTTCAGAATTTTTAGGGAGTAGGCACTATGATTTAGGACTCATCTAACATCGGGCAATCTTCTTCATAGTTTCAGGACATTCCACCTTACTTTTCCATTGTTGCTTCAGATTCATCATTACTTCATGGAGTAGCTGACACTTCTACCTCACATATGGAGCATTTTTCCTTGGATTGGAACAACACTTTGTCACTTCGAGGATCTTATTCTTCTTATTCACTTAGTATAGGGTGGCTTGTGATTGGTTCATCTTCTTGGGAGGTTGGATAACACTTTTTCTTCTCTCATTCTTCTTCTTATTAGTTGTTTAGGGGAGTTTTTCTATCTCTTGTAAGTGGATGTTTTTACCACTGGGTTTTTCTTCACTACTCCATATTTTTTTATTATACATGGGTACCTCATAAGGCTTAGTTTCCGGGACCCATTTCTCATATTTTGTGTGTTTTGATGACTTACCTTGCCTCATCCTAAGTTATGATGAAGGGGGGGTGTTGGTGTGAGTGGTATTTTCCATATTATATTTATTTATTGGGTGTATTACCACCTCACTAGGTGAGTCATTTCACTTAGGTGAGATCATAAATCATAGGTGTCATAGGAGTTGTGATAGATTCTATCATGTAATCTATCATATGTATAAGTGTGTGTCATATAGGAGTTACATTCCATTTCTAGAAATCAACTTCTCTTCTCCATCATGGAGGTATGATGAGCTATGCATGGGAGTTACACAACACTCCCCATATATGTACCCCTTGTTCTTGATCTATGAGTATAGAGACCTATTTTCTTTGATGCATGCACATTTTTTCATGGTTAAGTTCTTATTTTGATCTTGAAGCTACTTCATCTCTTGGCTTGAGTATAACTCCTTGATGTGCATAGATTCCCTCTAGATCCTCGTATTTACTTACTCCATCAAGAACTAGATTGATCTTGAAAAGTATCATCCTTTAGATGTGTTAGATCATGTTTGAGAGATGTGATATTGGTATTCATAGCTTGAAATTGATCTTGAAAATCATGATGTAAATCTTGAATAGAATCTAAGACAACCTTATAAAAATACATTATCATAACTAATAAAAGGAGCTAAAATATGACTCAAAGTTGAATTCACATGGAAGGGTGTTGTATTATCAGGAAACATTGTTTCTTGCACTAGTTTTATGAGATTATATCTACATGCTAATTGATGTTGAAGTAAATTATACAAATATAATTGGGAAATTTTTGCATGGGCCATGATGACATAAAAAACGATAGAAGAAACTCCAAGGAGGTAATAAATAATAATCAACACATGAAGGGCTGACAGAGAAGAGATCATAAAAGATGAGACCTAAAACCAACATTGAGAAAAAAGTGATTATCGTTGAATTAATAAAATGATCATATGTGAAAAAAGAAATTGAATTTGAAAAAATTCAAAGAGATATTTTTGAATATTATAATTTGGAAGAAGAACCTCCATATAATTTTCTCAGAAGTTTATATTTTCACTAAAAGTAGTAATTTTGAATTTCAAAAACATGTTCTAAAAATTAGGGAAAACAAAAATATGTTTTCGTTAAATACTTAAAAAATAATAATAATCTAAAAGGATTTTTAAAATATATTTTTTATTCTTGAGATATGTAACGAAAGGTGATTTGGCAATTAGGATCCCTAAAAATAGACCCAAAGGGTAGGGTTGACCGTGAGACTCTGGGAAAATTTATGCAAACCAAATTTATGACAAACGATAGATGAAAGTTATATGTGAGTTTGAATATAAAATGAAGATATGAAACCATAGGGAAAGTAGGGCTGATGCAAATATCAAGTCATGAGTCGGGTTCACCAAAATGCTTACACCCTTAATTATATTATGCAAAATCTAAGATTAGTGAATTAGGTACATGAAAGGATGTATGGATTAGCTACAAGAGGTTATTGTAATTAATTAACTTCCAAAATTAATTATCACTATCATAAAAATGCATTAATACTTGCAAATGATGTACTAAACATGGTATAAATTTGAAAACAAAAGAGGATGAGTGCACTTAGTTGATTATAAATGGTTATGGGAAGTTCTTGGCGTGTAAAATACTGGACCAAGGAGATTTGGGATTGATGATGATTTGTTTTTAGAATTGTGATTGGAAATTTACCTAGTGCGGGACCGTATACTTCTTCCCAAGTTATATCGTATAGTCTTTCCCCTATGGTATGGTCTTAAACCTGCTTGGATTTTATCTTTGTAACTTCCTGAGATGGTTACCTTCCTGAAACTATCTATCATTATCAAACCCTAATTTTTTATCATGCAACAAAGCTCTTTGAACATCCTAAATGAGGTCTCAATCCCTAACCATGGGTGGGATACCATGCAAAACAAAAATTAGTTTGGTTGTTAACACCCCAGTGCGCCACCGACATTGGCACTAATTCGAAGAGGCCCCAAACTGCATGTCGTTCTCCACCTAGCATGTGATATTAAAATGAACACAACTAGATTTGGAAGCTTTATTTGATAATTATTGAGTTTGGATCTTGCTACAATACTTGGATAAGGGATGTTAGAGTGCTTATAGATGAGATGGGTTGATTCCTTAGCCTGGTAAGAAACTTCAGACCTATAGTGATTGCTTCCCTGATGATTGTAGATGTGCTATTATGAGATTTAAGGATCCCTAGGTGCCTTTTGCAAGTGTAGGAAGTTAGTGAATCAATGTATTGCCATTGTATTTCTAGGTTAGCAAATGAGGTAGAGTTTACTTGCTTATATAGGGTTTTGTAGGTGATTTATTGAAGAAATTCCAACCTAGAGGGATTAAAAGACCCATCAACGAATATGACATTGAAAGAAAATTTGGAGAACATATATATATAAGACCATATAATTCAGATAGAACCAAATATAACATCTTGACCAAACTGTACGACCTTGCTTACGGATGGAAAATATGCAATATGAAGTTTACAACTTGTCAATTGACATTTGTTTATAGATTTTATGCATTTTACTCTCAAAATTTGATGACATATCAGTATGTAAGGATAAATAACCTATATAATAAACTTACAAATATATTAATTAGGGATGGAGAGGTTGTGTTTATCTTACGAAGAGTGTATTGTTAAAACCAGTAGTGTCAAAGAGCAAAATTTCCAAATTTGAGTGTCTACACTACCACCAACATCATTATATTATTCATGGACCATCATAAGAGGTTAGATCAACATATAACCACAATAATAGGACAATACAATGATATTAAAGAGTTGTTACCTAGACTTATTATATAGATATAAGACAAAACATGAATATCTTGAATCAACTTTAAGTTCTAATAAAACCACAAAAGGTATAATCCATTGTAACACATATTACACCTTCTAAGAATATTGATATAAGGGATTGCATACTAATTATGCTCTTAAGGAAAAATATTCACAAAGATATCAATTACAACACAAATAACCTATATTCAGACAACACATATCATAATTATTTAGATCATTTTAAAAATTAAATAGTATGGAAGTTTGAATAAATTATTAATTTTTTTAAAATAACAAGAGTGGTTGTGAGGTCTAAGGAATCAAATGCAATGATTTGTGTCTCCACGTCTAGGGTTATAATACAACTCAAATTCCACAATAGTGGTCAATATGTTGATAAAAATATACATGCTGGGTCAAGACATTCTATAGGGTTGAGATGTAATCATGTATAGTTTAATAAGGGTAATTTTTGTTACCTAAGTTTTTATTCCATTAAATGGTTTTTCCTAAACATGCATTTTTCTTGCTTAGGTTCTATCATAGTAGATTGGATTTATACTGATTCACCTTTTTAGGTGGTAGTAACACTTCCCCACTTTCTATTTATACACCTCTTATAAAGCTATTTTATCATGCATACCAATACAAGCTATATTTTGGCTCATGTTTGGTTCATCTCTTTCTTGTAAGAATACTCTATTTGTGCATTCATATTTTACCAATGCTCGATCTTAGCCCACATTTTAACATGGTATCAGAGCTCTTTCTAGTAATCAAATATAATTGTTTTGATTTATTTTCTTATAATCTTGAGCTATTTTAATCTTGTTAGTACAAATCCTTTGATATATGGGTGTGCTCTTCTCTTGTGTCTTTATATGATCTAGAGAATTAGAAAAGATAAAAGGAAATAGGTGGTTTTACAAGGTAGTCTTAATTATGCACATTATATATAGAAATAGTCCATTTCATTGAGTCTGGTTTATGTCGAAACCCTAAGATCGACAATAAACTCAACTATGCTTTGAAGTAGGCCAAATATAGTCCTTAAAGGTTTTTTATTGTCATCTTTAGGCTATTTGGTGGTATTTTGTGCTACCAAAAAGTTTAATTTTTATGGATTTTTCTAGAAAATCAGTGAGTTTTTCTTGGAAATATTTGATGGTAATATTCATTATTGAGGTTAGTCATTTTATCTACCATATTTTAGTTGATGGTTGTACTTATTTTGACTATTGTACTCGACCTTTTACTATACTTTATACCTAGCCACAATCTGAGTAAGTACTTGTGGTTTTCTTGATCCTTATATCTAGTTGTGTGGATAAAGCTTTGACTGTACATGTGTGATTTTGTCGTATTTCTCAATGGACATGTGTTGAGTCTAAAGAGGTGATTATTGGAGCTCAAATTTGCACCCATCCTAGATTAGGATGAACTGGGTCGTTGAGACAACATACAATTGTCTCCAAGTTGTGGGACCTTGCGCACTTGAGACAAACCTTTGGAGAAGGCCTGTTCCTATACCTATTTCTACTACTATAACTACTCCTAATGCTGAAATCAAATCCTAAACTAAGCATGCCAAGGGACTAGAGTTAGAAGGATGTGTAGAACTGCAAAAATAATCTAGGGAAGGCAATAACACTAGAAAGAGGGGGGATGAACATAGTTAGCTTAAGCAAAAACAAACGAAAGTGCACACAAAGAGGATAGACACGCGTATCACAACCCATAATGTAGCCACACATTTATTTTCATGGAGCACAATTAGAAAAGGAACCTGCAAGGGATGTGAAGTAGCACAACAAGTTGACAATGCAAAAGAGAGGTAAGGAGAAGTAATAAAAATGAGCCAAAACAAAGAATAACTACAAAACAAATTTCTATTACTTCCAAAAATGTGCAATCAATTACAATAGTCTAAGAGGCCGATATCCACATGTAAAGATCAGATCTGAAGGCTTGCAACTTAAAATGTAGAGAACCAAAGTCCTTAGAAAATTAAAGGGTTCAACAACCTAACAATTAGCAAAGCTCTTACATTTATAAAAGAAACATAGAAAAAAAAGAGAAAAAAAGGGAAACTCATATTTGAAATCCATCCACCAATAAGAAACATTAAATTCATGCAAATATACCTACAATGGTGACATATGCACCTCCCCATGTCGATTTGTCTTGTAGAGGAAGGAAGGAGGCAAGATTTGAATAAAATCTTATGGTTCAGTCAATTAAATATCTACATTAATGGTTGAAACGTGTTTCCCTGCGTCTCACCTACCTAATCCCACCAACATTTGAATATGAATGATCTGGAGTGTAGCCCACGTCAGCAGCTCTCAAACAAGTCTGGGCATGCGTGTGTAAGAGCCCTATAGCAAAAGTTATGGTGATCTGAAGGCTACAACGAACTCTGAACACACAATGACATGTGACACATGCTGATTGACTGAAGAATCAACCAAATCTTCATTTATTTTGTCATTTTTTCCATGCATCGTGTAATGGTTCATTACAAATATTCGACACCATGTTGGCATGATTTAATAGATTTTGTGTTGCACACTCAAGTTTGACAGGTTGCCACATGGCAAAATAACTGGCATGGAAGAAGGTGCAAGGTGTGCTCAAAATTAAACGTGGGAGGGGAAAGCATGAAACAGGTGCACAGATGGAACATGTTGAGGGAAATGATTCATATCTGTAAGAAAAAAATATGTAAGCGAGGCGTGAGCATTCAATTGAGGAACGCGCGACAGGAAGAAAAGAAAGGGCATGGAGGAGATGCACAAGGGACTTAACCATTTGTAAAAATCAAGTTAAACCTGCACGCGAAGAGTGCATGAGTTGCTAGGAAGAAGGTCAATGCGCAAGGAGTGCACATAAAAGATTTGGAATAAGATAGAGGAATGAGAGAGAAAGTGAAAGGCGCACGAGGAACTGCAACTAATGAAATTGTACTAAAGGGATAACCAAAGTGCATGCAACCTACAATAATTGATCTTTAGAGCTAGAATGAGGATGTAAGTTGTCAAAATAACTAGGGGAGTTATTTTGGACAGTAGTTTGGTGAATTTTGGGGCCATCTACTTACTAGATGAAGGAGATCATTATCCTTGTTGTATCCATTGGGCATGGAGTTTTCTTGGAAATATGAAGATCTGATCTGTAACTTGAAGAATATCCTTGAAGTCACTTGAAGCACTATCTGAACTCTATTTTGAACTATTGAAAACTGTTGGAAGACTGCTAGAAGATCATGAACCAAACTAGCATCCTGGAAGCAACAAAAGAGCACATGCAAGGAATATGCGGGAGGAAAGAACTATGTACAAATAAACTATAGACATGTAAAATGTTGACATGATTATTTAACAAATAAATTTATCCATTCCACAATAACCATTAACCTTATAATAATTAATTATAAATTCAATTATTTATTATACCATACACACACACATATAATACTCCAATATATTCCACATGCATGAAATCCCATTCATACCCTTAGAAATATTAATATATTATTACTATTTCATTCATTACACTAAGTAAGCTTCATTAACTATTTTCCATCAATTTAAAAATACCCACTTACCTACCACCTACCCTATACCTATGTTATGCCTAGCCTCTCCATCTAATCACTCCACTAAGTGCAATTAATCTCACCTAATCACCACTTAGTGAGCCCCCAAACCTAGAGACTTCTAATTCTAAAAGTCTCTCCATCTTTCCCTCCTTTTTCAAATTTTTTACATTATTCTATGATTTAATAGAAAATTCTAAGGAAATCTAGAATTTTCTACACCCTCCCCTCTCATTCATTCTCAACCATTGATCTAATCCACCATGGCAAGATCTCAACCATCCATTTTTACTCCTCCAACTATAAATAGAGGTACCACCCTCCATGGAAATCATCTCAAAAAATTTACAAGTGTATGCTGCCCAATTTTCTAGCAATCCAAACAATCATCAAAGCAATCCATTGAGCTCTATCAAGCCATTAATCAAAGGGGAGGTGCTTCAAAAATTGTTCCAAGAATTTGAAGCATCCATTACACTCATCAAATTAAGCAATTCAAGGAACAAAGCCAAGGCAACAAAGGAGGAAAATTCTACTTGTAGGTAAGTACATGTAAATTGCTTTCCCTTCCTTTTCATCTTGCTCAATCAGAAGTAGATAATTAGTTGTGTTAGATTTTGTATTGGTTTGGTTGCATAATATTATCATTTGTGCATGCTAATGTAAGTTTTTGTCTACATTTTGGCGATGACCGTGAGGCTTACCCCCCTAATTTTTCATTGGAATAGTTCACATTTCTAACTAAGAACAAATTCAATTTTTTTGAAAGCTTTCAGTGAGATTTAAGATCAGAATTTGAATTTTTCATGTCTCTGTAACGTATTAGCACGTACACCATGAAATATCATATTCGTCACCTGTGTTAGTGCATTTACCTATTGAAATTTAGCTTCGTTTGTGCAGGAAAAAGTTTAGCACGTTTGTGATATTTTAGAATGTTTACAAATCTTTTAGTGCGTATACTCCCCATTTTAGCGTGTTTATCCTCTAACATTTTCTCTATGTAGGCTTATGGGTGTTGGAATCAGATCGATGCATTTGACAAAGTTTTAGCATGTTTATATAATGTTTCAACGCATATATTCTCAGAATCTGTTTGTGTAGGGTTCGGTGTTTATTCTTGACTATTGGCGCGTATACATTACTTTAGTGCTTTTATATACTATTTTAGCGCATCCATACTAACACTTTGTTTGTGCAGGATCTAGTACGTGGGATTACTTATTAGTGCATTTGGAAGATTTTCAACGTGTATATACCTTGTAATAATGCGTTTGATAACTAACATCTTGTATTTATAGATTTTGTACTTTAGCGCATGCGCTACCTCTTTTAGCGCATTTGAACTTTGTAATAGTGTGTTTATAACAAGGAGCCTTTTCCACTTTTGTATTAAATATTAACTTGCCTATTTTTGTGTTTTACAACATCTTTCTAGAATTTAACATTATGTTTTTGCAGGAAAATCACATAAACAAGGGGAAACTCTGCCAATTTTGCTATTTGATTGAAATAATAATTTTTTACTTAACGCTTGTGGTTGCAGGATAGTAAGAAAAACTAAGACTAATAACCTTTGTTTTGTAGCCTGATCGGTCCAAGAATATTGAGATTTTCATTAAAACTACTAATCTTTTTGTTTTATAGGGTTGTTTGTAGAAGATCCCCATTTGAATAATTCATTTCTAATTAAATGTGTATGTTGTCCTTGTTATACTTGGTGTACTTGTTTGATCAAACCCAACGGTGACACTGTGTATGCTCTCCTCTCATGTTCTAGGATGATCTTGAGGATTAAAAGAGGCTAACCGTCCTTCCCTTTTTCTTCTTATAGAGGGTAACATGACATGGAAGTGACACCCACACACTTACTGTAGTCCTAGGGGTCTTGTGACCGTGGGCTTCATCTCCACGCACATAGACACACCCCATGTTCCGGTGGGTTATACAAATTCAAGGAAAATTATCATTATTAGCTAAACATCTACATGTTTTAAGTGTGACGTGAAGTGAAGGGCTTCCACGTCCCAAAACCCAAGCCTCAGACAACATCCTTACAACATAGATTTGGGCCCCACGTACCGCAAGGTATATAAGGGGCACCCTAGAGATCTTGTCTATCCTAGCCTAGGTAACCTTTGGCCGCAACCAAGCTATAGTGTAGGGGAAGGAACCACCGAAGATTACTCGCTAGCCGATCACATATCGACGTAAAGGTGGGCCAACTCAGTGAGCACCACTATCGTATGTGATATTAAAAGTGGGCTATAGCTTGATTGTACTCCCACTTGATTAATTAGTATTGTGTATGTATGAGTGTAATTGTTTGAGTGTCTTGTTAAAACCAGTAAAACAATCCTCACCCTAATCCTTGTAAAATAAACCATACACTTATCACCCACCAATTTTTGACCATAACCTTTTGACCTCAATTTTCAAAACGTACAACATCATAATTTACCCCATACTTTTTACAATATAATCCATCTCCCATTACATTAATCACATTCCCCTAACATTACTTCCAAAATTTGTAAATAATAAATCAATTTTTTTAATATATAAACCTTAAACATACGTTACCATCATATAAATATTTTCGCATCAAATTCCTTATGTTAATACAACAAAAAAAACAAAAATCCAAAAAATTTAATATAAAATTAACGCTTCCATCTCATTAAATAAATTCCATAATCCCACATTCATTCATCTTTCACTAAACATAACCACACCTTTCCACTTTCAAAATAAAACACATATCACCCACGACTCATCCCATTAATCACTTGACAATTCCTATTGGTATCCTAAATTAATCTAAGCCCATAAGGTTTTAAAACTCATACCAATCATATAATTCATCCATCCCAAATCTAGTCATCACCTTATATCATCATATCACCCTATTCACGATCCCTTTTTGATACAAACAATATAATCTTACTAATCAACATTTTGCTAATAGGCCAAATATCCTTAATCCTTATCTTATTCTTCTAATCCCTTGTAAAGAGGCACATTCTAAGTCCTCTACTAATGAGGCACATCCTTCTTCTACTCTCCCCTTAAATTTCTTCCAATCCTATAAGCACTATTGGATTATTAAGTTTGAATGTAAAATATCATCAACGAATCGTAAGTTCCCCTTTCATCCATACATCCTTCACTTCAAAAACACTCTCATCTTACACATCCCACCAACATTAGAATCTAATGGCACCTAGATGGATAATAACTCAGTCCCAATTTGGAAACGAAGGTGAAAATAACAACCACAACATGGAAAATGATCTATTCAACCACAATTATTATGACACCAATAACAAAGAAAATCAACCTAGAGGAGAAGATGAAGAGACTATAGTTAACACTAGTAATGACTATGACTCTAGTATTTACTTCATAGAAGGAAGACGAAGAGAAATGCTAGATCAATTTTTTGAAAAGAATAAAGATGCCCTTTTTCTCCAATTATATCACATGGGGGAAAAACTCCCTTCTGATTACACTCATGATCAACTCCATAGTCTTCTCCCAGATAATAATGATGACATTGGTCAAAGACCGGCCCTCCACACACCATCCTAATCCAAATCACCATCACATTACACATGGATGGGATGGTAGAGAGAACAACACCCATATATCCAAAGAAGTCGTATTGTCTCAATTACAACAAATTAGCAATCAAATTGCCCAATTAGCCCCTAAAATTGAACCAAAACCATCCAATGATCATGGATCCCATCATTCCCAACCCAATTTCAAACCACCACCTCTTAATCCTCTAGAACCAACTTTGGAGCAAGAAGTGAAGTCTATGAAGGAAACACTTCAAGGGTTGCAACTCGGCACTCAAGGACGTTAATATAAATTTGAGGAAATTTTTCCTTATCCTTTTGATCGTGACATATTACAAGTCCCTTTTCCACCATATTTTGAACCACCTAAATTTGAAAAATACAAAGGAAAAGGAGATCCCCGTGAACATGTTAAGGAGTTATATATGCTATGTCAAGAAGTTGTGTTGGATGAATCGTATTTATTAATACTCTTCTCTACAAGTATAGGTGGTCCAAATTTAGAATGGTTCCTTTGGTTGCCTAAGGGTTCTGTTACAACGTTTGCCGACTTATCAGAAAAATTCATAAAACACTTTTCCTACAATGTAGAGCAGGATGTCACGATGATTGATTTGTGCAATACCAAACAAAGAAATGGTGAAAATTTCTCATTATTTCTACAACGATGGTGAGCCCTTGCTATCCGCATTTCGTGGCCCATGCCCAAGAAGCAACTAGTTACCATATTCGTATCCAACCTTAATAAGGAATTAGCATTCCATCTACAAGTCCATTGTACAAACACATTTGATGACATTATTGAAAAGGGAATGTAAATCGAGAGATCCATTTCCGTAAAAGGCCTTATTAAGATATATTCCCATGACAATCATAACCAATCCAACCAACCCTCTACATCTAAAAAGCTTAAGTAATTTAATAAGAATAAAAATGTTGTTGGTGACGGAGTAACAGACATCAACAATGTCCAACACATCCATACCACAACCGCTATATCCGTCCCTAAAGGGCAACCTCGGTCTACTCAAGATATAAGGTGACAAACATATACCCCCCTTGGTGAATCCATGAAAGAAATCCATGATAAATTAATCACCACCAATATGGTTGTTTTTTCTGCATACTTAACCCATTGATGAGTCCTGAACCAAACCTTCATGGTTTAAAGAAAATGAATATTGTAAGTTCCATAAAATCAAGGGTCACGCCATGTATCGATGTATGAAATTGAAGAATTACATTCAAGATCTTATCGACCGAGGTGAAATTTAAATAGAGGATAATGCTTCCACTCCCTCCCAAAATCAAAAACTTCAGATATATCAAAATTCCCTTCTTAATCATGGTCAGAACCATGCCTCTAATCAATGACAACAGAAGTGTAAACTCGAATCCTCTGCCCATCATTCCAACCATATTAATTACCATTGTGTACCCCCTCCTTATATGTCACTTGTCGGTTATATCAATCATTCTCCCCATCAAGTAGCCACCATTAAAATAAAAGGTTCTTCACATAACCCCAAGTGTCTTGTCACTACTTGCAGGAACCGTGTGGTGGTTCAAGGAGCCTCTCCATCATCCTCCAATCCAACACCGCAAGCACAATATAATATCATTGAGAAACTTGAGAAGACTCATGCGTAAATATCCATTATGGACCTTCTCAAGACCTCATCCATCCACAAAAACATTTTATACCATGCCCTCCAAGAGACACACATTCCCATCGATATTGATCCTACACAATTTCAAGCCCTCGTTGCTAATCTCTATCCATATCGGACGATCCTACTCACCTTCATTCAACATGACTTGCTGCTAGACGGGACTACCCACAATCTTCTTCTTTACATCAAATTCCTTATCAACAACATTCGTGTTAAAATAATGCTAATAGATAATGGATTGATCCTTAACCTTTATACCCTAAATCCCATTCATCTATTGGGGTACAGTGACTTGGATCTAAAACAAGATATAATTACTATTAAAGCATATGACAATACATAGCATAGATAAGTGGCCACCATTTATTTACCCATCAACATCGGGCTTGTCGTACTCCCCACTCTTGTTTATGTGATAGATATCTAGTTCCTACATAATCTCTTGATTGGTCGACCCAAGATTCATGAAATGAATGCTATACCATCCACACTCCATCAATGTCTTAAATTTGAACATGTTGGTACAAAAATCACTATTTACAGTGACCCTCAACCTTTCCAATATTGTTAAGCATTGGAAGTTGAGAGTTATCGGGAACCTTACTATCCTATCACTGAACCTGCACTAGCAACGTCACCTTCATCATCCTCCACTTCATATGTCTCACCCAATAGTCTCCCATCTCCACCTCACTACGCCTCCTCATCATCCACACCTCTTTTACCTATTCCACCCATATCTACTCCTCTCCTTCTAACTCCATCACTCAAGCTAAAAATGACAGGATGTGGCAAATACTAAACATTCAGCATTGACCACCTACCACCATCACTTAAACGGCTCAGTAGGCCTGACGTTTGTTTAAATAACCATTGTTTAAACAAACGAAAAATATATCTATTAGGCTTATCCACTTTTATTCATTTAGGGTATCTTGTTGATGAGTACCTTGAGCCATCTAACTCTTCATGGCTTATTGATGACTCAATAGATTCTTGTTGCTTAGATAATAAGTATCTAATTCCTAGAAGGATAATGAGCCATATGGGGTATGTCAGACAAGGACTAGGCGCTATGGGAAAGGCATCCCTGAACCCCCTACCATTATCCCAAACCTTGATGGATGTGAATTAGGATACCACGCACCTAGTGAAAACATCTATGATGACCTGAGTGACACTTCCAATACCGTTGAGGAGGTCATTAACAACATTGATGCAAGTTACGTCTACAGTCAATACGAAGACCTCACCAACACTAACCTCTTCCCTAACACCACTGTTCTCAGCATTGACATCGCCCTTACCTATCCAAAACTCATTAAATGGGACCAAAAATCAGAACATCCTCCTCTTGACTAATTTCAAAATGATGAATCAATTCTTGGGTTCAGGGGAACTCATGATAATCTACCTATTGGGGATCATAAAAAGGGTTTCCAAGTATGTCTAAACAATGGTGCCTACTTTGAAGCACAAAAGCATCCCCTTTCCTTTCCATCCCAATCTAATATCCCTCATCCCACCTCTTGTCACCTATACAAGGAAGATCCCCTCACTGAATTATTCCAAGAATCCCCGAAGCCTGAAGATGACCCAATAATCAATCAACTTCTCCCAGCTCCTAAATCTCTAAAAAATGGCTAAACATCTGTAATTGAGGAAACCATCAACATCAACATTGGTACAGAAGAAGAACCTGATATTCTCAAAATGGGGGCATATTTATCTACAGAAGAACAAGATATCTTTTCCACACTCAAAGAATTTTAAGATATCTTTGCATGGTCCTACTCGGATACGACTGGTTTAGATCCTTCTCTTGTGGTCTATAATCTTGAAGCGCGTAAAGATGAAAAGCCAATCAAATAGAAGCTTCATAAAATGCATCCAAAAGTTACATTTCTAGTAAAAGAGGAACTACAAAGGCTGTTTGACGTCAGATTCATCTGACCTATTGATTATTTTAAATGGATCTCCAATATCATCCTAGTAGGCAAAAATATTGGGGGCATTTTTATTTGTATTGATTTCCACAACATCAATAAATCTTGGCCTAAAGATGATTTTACGATACCAAATATTGATATGATCATCGACTCTATGGCTGGGCACAAGATGTTATCCCTCATGGATGGCTTCTTTGGTTATAATCAAATCAATATTGCCAAAAAAGACCAACATAAAACAAATTTTACTACACCACGGGGCACATATTGTTATCAATTCATGCCCTTCAGAATCAAAAATTCTGGATCCACTTATAAACGTGACATGACTGTCATTTTTCATGATATGATGCATGATATAGTTGAAGACTACGTCGACACCATTCTAAGAAAGTCTAAGACTTGTACAGAACATCCTACGGTCCTATGCTGAATCTTCAAATGACTTCGATAATATAGAGTACGTCTAAATCCTAAGAAATGTGTTCTCGGCGTCACATTCAGAAAGCTCCTAGGTTTCAATGTCTCCAGACGGGGAATTAAAATTGATCCAGATAAAGTCAAAGCTGTAATTGAAATGCTTCTGCCTAAGAATCTTAAGTAGTTATGAAGTCTATAGGGAAAGATTCAAGCTATTAGGAGATTCATATCACAGTTGGCTGACAAATGCCATCCATTCCACCGTCTGCTAAAAAAGGGAACATAGTTCCATTGGAACGAAGAATGTCAAGCCTATTTTGATAAGCTTAAGGAACATCTAATGCATCCTCCTATTTTGGTACCTCCTATTCTGGGAGTACCTCTTCTACTTTATATATTAGCTACACAACACGCCTTGGGAGCCCTTCTAGCACAACATGATAGTCAAGGAAATGAACATGCCATCTATTTTTTAAGACGAACACTAATTTCATATGAGCTCAACTACACCCCTATGGAAAAATCATGTCTTGTTGTGGTATTTGCCTCTCAAAAACTACGACATTACATGCTCAATAATACTACTAAGCTCATAGCCAAAGTTGATCCACTTAAATATTTACTCTCTAAATCGGCTCTCACCAGACAAATGGCTAAATTGATCATGCTTCCCAGTGAATTTGACATTGAATATGTTAATTAGAAAGATATCAAAGGACAAGTATCAGCTAACTAATTGGCATAAGCTCCAATTTCTGATACCACATCACTCACCACATGGTTCCCAAATGAATCCATATGTGCCATTACAAAATCAGACATATGGACATTATACTTTGATGGCTCATTTACACATCATGGTTTGGGAGAAAATATCCTGTTTATTACTACTCAAGGAGATCTAATTCCTAAATATTTCTGGATTGTGTTTCCTTGCACCAATAATATTTCCAAATCTTAAGCACTTCTTACTGGTTTAAAAATAGCTAACCAGTGGAATATTAAACATCTCAACGTCTTTGGTGATTCAAAAATAATCATTAAATAGATCAATGATGAGTATGCCACCAAGGAAGATAAATTGATTCCTTATAAAAGAATGGTCGACAGTTTTAAGGACTACTTCCAACATATTCAGTTTGAACAAATCCCTCGCATAAGTAAAACATCAACAGATTTTATGGCTGTCATCGCCTCACTACTAGATATGCCTCCATAAGCATCAAATTCAAAATTTTTGATCGAGCAATTAACGATTCCCACCTAAGACACTCCCGAGTTAGAGATGGTTTGTGAGATTGTTGGTCCTAATTCTCCTTGGTACCACGACATCTACACCTATTTACATAGCCATACCATTTCACCTAATCTCTCTCGTAACCATTGTAAATCATGCATCTAACAAGCCTCCCGTTTCACTATCTTTGGAGACACCCTCTATCGTAGAAGCTTTGACAAAATTTTGTTCCGCTGCTTAAATTCCCAAGAAGCCAAATAAACACTTTAGGAAGTTCATGTAGGGACTTGTGGTGCCCACATCAATGGTTTGGCCCTCTCCAAGAAACTTCTGCGTACCAGATATTATTGTCCAAACATGGAAAAATATTAATGATTTTATATCCTTAAATGTGTCCCTTGTCAAAAAGATGATGACCTCATCCACGCACCATTACAAGTCCTACAACCCATTACAACCCCATAGCCCTTCTCTACCTGAGGTCTAGATCTCATGGGAAATTTAAATCCCACTTCGTCCAATGGTCACAAATTCATTATCACAGATACAAAATATACATTTTTAATTAATGGAAAATAGTTTTGAAGGGACTATACCCTATTACAAAAGAGGCTCAACAGCCAGATAAACAAGAAGAAGTATCAAAAAAGGATCTGAATCTAGATATTACAATAAGACCAACAGTAGTTAAAAAAAGAAACTACTAAGAAAAAGTAAGACAAGGATAAAACTAAATACTATCAGCAAAAAAAGAACAACTTGATCACATCCAACCTTCCTAGAAGGTGTTATTTCTTCGAAGCCCTATCTATTCTTGATTAGATCATTTGTAGGGAGGTAAAAAGTGCCAGAGTGGTGACATACGAGGGGTCATTTACATTCAACTATGAGATGACCTAGTTTCTTTCCTTTTATGTACCCCAAATGTCCTCAGGGACTCCACTCAGCATAATGATGCTTCTGACCTGCTATTCAACAAAATCACATATAGCTTTGAAGATGACCATATTGTGATCGTGTCTATCCTTAGATTTCCCAAGTCTATTATCCATGGAGTTTAATTTCTTGTTTTTTTCATCAGTCTGATTTGTCCCAACACCAACATCCTCATTCATCTTTCTTTTCCCCTTTTTCTTATTTAATTGATGCAGATCTTTTTTGATACTTTCCACCTCATTTTCCAGAATTTCCATTATGTGGAGAATATTGTCCTTCTCTTGTTGAGTAACATTATCTTGCCATGCATTACTGATGTGTAATAGATTGTGTGCTATTTCAATATCCTTGCTGATCCTAAGGACGCGGCCAGAGGGAGAAGGGATCACTTTAGAGAATGAAGGGTTTTTAGTCTTGACATTTCTATGACTAGGAATGGTGGTCGGGTTAACAGTGGGAAGGATGGGAATGGGTAGGGCGTCGGGGGTAACGGGAATGGTAGGAAAATTGATGAGGCAATGCCTATGAAGGAGAAAGATGAGCCCTTACTGGAGGGGAAGGGCTCTCGTATGCTTTTGAAAGTCAAGAATGGACCACTCCATTGAATTCAGGAGATAGTGTGAGAAGCATATAACAAAATTTCTCCTAAAATGATTAAGAAATATCACGTGTTTTGTGGGGACAATGATGTACTGACCTTCAAGGGAAATAAACTGAACCATCATTCTGGTAATTTCATCAAAGGGTTCTGGTATGGAACTTACCTTAATGCCAGCCGTAACAAAGAGGAGCTCCTCCCCTCTTTCAACAAATTTCTTTGCTTCAACATTTTTGTCTACCCTTTTGCTGAAAAACCTGATTCCATCCAAAGTTAGACTCGTAACCTTGGTAATAAGCTCCTCATTTACCAAAAGTTTTGCCCACCATATCTAACCTTCCTTTCTTTCCAATCTGTAGCAAAACGTACTAAAATGTTCTAGTTGTGACCTTGGATTTTCTCGATAAAACTAGTGAGACCCCCCATCTGAAGACAATTCCACATCTCAACATTAACTTTCCAAGTGGGATCACGATTGGGCTCTAACTGACACGAAGCTCCCTCATTTTCCTTCCTCTGCAATTTCTGTGATTATCCTACTTGAAACCAATCGTAAATAAGTTGTTTTTGTCTTTCCTAGACTGGGTTTTAATCATCCAATTGCAAGTCCATAGAGCATGTGAATTTTGATAATTATAAATATAATTACTCCCCTCACATGTGCTAACTTTCTTTTCCATTTAAACCCCCGAAATCTCATTAGTGATTCTACATAAGATGTAAATGCTCATATTTATCCTTGTTAATAGAATTTTGTACTTCAATAGGGGTGTTTTTCTCACTATTCCAAGTGATGAAGTTATTATTGGTATCATAATTAGCTAAGGTGTTTACCACCATATTTCCCTCTCTATACGTATGGCCAATTTTAATACTTTTGAAGGTATGACATATATTAATAGATTCCTAAATGAAATCTTTAATAGTCCAACTTGGAGGATGTATTTGATTAAGATGATTTATAAAATTCAAGGAATCACCTTCAACAATAATGGTTTGAATGTTGCAATCCTTAACAAGTCTTAGTCCCCATAAAGCTGATAAAGCTTCAACATAGTGATTGGTATGTTTTCCCATTCTGCTAGCATAAACAAAAACTAAAAAACCTTTGTGATCTTGAATTATTCCTTCACCAGTAGCTACCCCTGGGTTGCCCTTAGAGGCTCCATCAAAATTGATTTTATACCAAGAATTAGGAGGAGGGATCCAATGAATTGAAGACCTGTCAATGGTTGGAGTTCTCCATTTCTGGACATTTTCAATGTCAATCTTCCAATTTGAAAGTATAAACTCTTCATCTTTTGGATATTTCTTGTTCTTGGGTGGTTTAAATCTTTCAATATTATCTTTAACTGCGTTACCAATTTTAGTAAAGCTTGTCTTGCATGTCTGTCTGCTATTTCTAAAGGTTATGTCATTTTTGTCTTTCCAAATCCTCCATATAATATGGGGTATAACCAATTTCCATAATCTCCTAACAATACAATGCTTATGAGGAGGATCCCACTGTATCCAAGTTTGAAGAAATTCCTTTGGCACTGTCCAACAAACATTGAAATTTGAAAAAGCATAACTCCAGATCTTTGAAGCAAACTCACAATGTAAAAAAGATGCTTGATGTCCTCAACCTCTTTTTTACATAGGCAACACATGTTTGGAATTATAAAGCCTCACTTGATTAGGTTATCATTTGTGAGTATTCTTCATCTGAGAACAAAACCAAAAAAAGAAATTGACTTTGGGAGTTAGTTCAGGCATCCATATCCTACTCCATTTGAAATCACAATGGATGTTTTCAAAATAGGAATTGTATCCTGATTTGACAATGTATTCTCCATCAAAAGAGTTGTTCCAAACAAGCTCATCCTTGACATCAATTTGATTTAGGGGTATGTTATCCATCTACTCTTGAAGTGAGGAAATAATGAAATTTAGATCATTCCTCTCCACCTTGAGCTGCTTCCATATTTTTTTGTTACCCTCCATTTCAATGTAGTCTTTGACTTTAGTTCCATACTTGTGTGCTAAAATAACTTTGATAGAACCAAATTTATCATTTAAATTGAAGCTAGTCCAATTATCACTCCAAAATTGAATATCCCTGCCATTTCCCACTTTCCATTTACATCCTTGTTTGATGAAATTCCTGATTTGTATCAAATTATTCCAAAAAATAGAACCTTGAGGAAGCTGATCATCATAAAGGAAAGAAATTACTTTTTGCTGAGATAGATATTTGAACTTAATTAAATTAATCCAAGGTTGCTCCTTAGCAAGCATTCTCCAACTTTTTTTTGTAATTAAAGCCATATTCATTATTATGATAACATTTATGCCTAGCCCACCTATTATTTAGGTGTACATACTTGATCCCATGCCACCAAATGGTATCAGAATATTTCCTCCATTCCCTACCATAAAAAGTGTTTCTAAATCCTTTCAATTTTGTCCCTAAAAGCAACAGGAATGCTATATAGAGACATAATGTAAATAGGTAAATTTTGTAAAGTCCTTTTGATTAGAAGGCATTTTCTAGCACTGGATAGTATGGCCCCTTTCCATCCAGCCATTTTCTTTTGAAATATTTCAAGTAAATCATTCCAAGGTAGATTTTTTTTTTGTTCCAAGAGGAAGACCCAAATATGTTGTGGGTAGAGAATCACTGCTACAAAATATTTCACAAAGTGGGTCGAAGCCATACTGCTCACCTATGTTAAAGGCAAGAAAATATCCAAATTCATCCTTAACCACATCATCTACCGTTACAGTGTCCCATCCACAATAATCATGGACAATGGTAAACCTTTCAAAAATCAGGATGTCCATGAACTCTATGAACAATTCCACATCAAGCTCAAATTTTCCACCCGCTATTATCCACTTGGAAATAGCCAATTTGAAACATCTAATAAGATGCTCAAGCACATCCTTGGAAAAATTGTAAATAAAACAAGACGTGATTGGCATACATAAATATATCCAGCCTTGTGGGCCTTTCATACATCCATCTGCACTCCTACCGACGCCATGCCGTACTCATTTGTCTTTGAAACTGAAGCAATTTTTCCCTTTGAGATCGAAATCCCTCCCTACACATTTCCTGCCAACACCTTATCAATGATGAAAACTACCGCATCCATCAATTGTAAGAACTCGAGATCCTTGATGAGAAATGCCTCCAAGCCTTAGACCATCTCAAATCCTATCAAAACCACCTTCACCGTCATTAAAGAAAATGCGTCAAGTACCATGAATTTGAAGTTGGTGACCTAGTCCTTAAGGAAAATCAACGCAATACTAACATTGATCATGAAAAGAAGGGAAAGTTTGAACCAAATTGGCTTGGACCATATGTCATTATTGCTAAATTTGGCTCAGGTGCTTATAAGCTTGCTGCTTCAGATGGAGACAAGTTGGATGAGCCCATGAACATCATGCATCTTCTTCGCTTCTATGCCTAAGTGCCTAATTCTCCATGTCTAATAAATAAATAAACAATCCATCTAATGGTGAAAACCACTCCAGTGGCTCCTTAGGCAAGTACCATGGTGAAAACTAGTTTCTGACGCTATGGTAGAATCTCATCCGATCATTTGTCTACAAGCACTTATAACTCACAATACATGAACACTAGGGGCAAACTACTCCCCTTTCCATTCCTCATAATCCCTATCCACTATTATCATCCTAATCTATCCTATCCACTATCTAGATCCATAATTCTTTTGATACTCTTTATGCCACATCAAATTTGTCATGATTGGAAACATCTCTCCCAATCCCAGCTTAGGTCACATTACTCATGCTATCTCCCCTAGGAAATAAACTTCTAGGAATCTCACACAACTACCAAGAAATGTAACCCTTGCAAGATCTCGAGGCCTTCATTCCTCTCCATCTACCCCCCATTTCCATATATCATTGCTCATGCCTCATCACTCTCCTTTTCTCTCTGCCATTTTTTCATGATCAACATAATAATTATATTGTAAATATTTGTACAACATTCGAACACATTTAATACCCATTTTTGTTGTACATATCCTATTTCTATCCATACATCAACATATATAATTTACCATTACTCATATCCATCTCTAACATGAATACATCACTTCATAAATAAACGTATAGCTAAACTACAAAATGAATATCATCTCATCAACATTAAATTAATTCCATCCATCATCAAATCATATCATCATCAACCAAAATAAAATAACTTTCCATCACATATAAAAACATGAAAACATCATATATACATCATACACCATCCATGATAAAGTAAATCAACACATCATATCCCATCATAATAATTAATCACACATTAAACATTGTCAACATCATAATACAATATCATCATCATCATACATCATTTCATTACATAACTCCACACACATTGCTAATCTAGTCAAAAAAATAAACATCATCATCATCAAATAACATAAATACATACTCGCATACATCATCAACATAAAAAAGGAAAAAAAATCACATTTTAACCATCTAGAAATCATCATCCATCATCTAAACCATAATCATAATCTAACATATACCAAATAAATGTCATCACACTACATCATCAACGTCTAAAAGAATAATAAACCATCTGCTAATGTTTATACCATATCCATCATCAAGATAAAATCCAAAAGATCATAATCATATATACATCAAAATATATAATCATAATTGACCATCAAAATGTTTGATCATTTGTACATATATCAAAATTGTGACCATACAAGGTCATCATCAAAAAATTACTAAAATACATGTGATATACAACTATACTCGTGATATGCTAAGCTGCATGTATCCTTCGCTACTAGAGGTGGCTGTTGCATACTGGTTATGCTACAAGATGTTGTGGATTGACTCGGCCTCTGACCCGACCCCTACCTTGTTCTCTACCCAACCATATAATCAACATAACACACATAATCTGGCCGGTCCTGCATCACCATATCCTCATAATATCGTGCCTTTGCTATGACTTCCTGATACTGTTGGAGTGATAATGTCCCAGGAGGCCCCATTTTTCCTACTCTCCCTAATGCACTAGGCCCTGCAGTTATCCCTATAGCCTAATATACACTCTGTGTGCCACTCCCCCTGCTCCCATATCTAGAGAATCATACCTCACCCTACAAGCATCATGATCTCCACGATATATGTCCCTGTGTCATATAACACGGTCATGATCCTACTCTAACTGTGGTAGCTCAAACTCTAACCATGTAATCTCCCTCTCTCGTTGTCCCACCACTACTATAAATCCATGAATGTCTCTCATGCCTACCGCATCCCTCTCTCGCAAGCTAGCTATCTCTTTTATCCATGTCAGTGCCTCCCTCTCTAACATATCTATGCAAGCCTGTAAATCATCCTCCCCCTCCCCCTCTCCTTTGACTCCTCTATCCCCTCCTCCTCCATCATCTCCTCCATCATCTCCTCCCCCTCCTCCCATCTCCTCCTCCTCCATCATCCCCTCCATCTCCTCCTACCCCTAATCAGTAGCACATGTAGGCCCTGCCATCTGTACCTATGTAGGAAGCACTCTTTGTAGTGGTATTATCATATCATCCACCTCCATCACCTCTACCTTCAGACTCTCTAGGCTCTATACTAGGGCCTGCACTACCGGTTGTTGTACTACTGGACCACCCAAAATAATCACTGGTGGTGCTCTTTGCACCTCATCCTCCTATATCTGTGGCTCTGTCTGGTGCACAATTAATGACTGAACCTATGGAAATCCTTTGTATAACTTCCACCGAACATGAACAAATCACATCCTCCCTTGTGGCCTCATCAAATGTACCGACCTGATCTCTGCCAACCACTCTACATACCATGGGGCTACTCCTGGATCCTCCACTATTGGTAAAGGTGCCCATACTATCACCTATACCTCATCCAAGCTCGTCCTGACTACTGCCTCCAGAATCATCCCACCCCACACACCCACCTCCTGTGTCATATGCGTAAATACATGCCTCCCTCCTAGTATGCCCTGTACTGTGCCAAACTATTGTAATACTCTATTAGGTCGGTATCTCTCCATTGTATATGGATGACCACCTATTATGTAATATGGAGATCGAATCCTCCCCATACGACGATGGTCTCCCTCCCATACCTCGTACTGATGGTAAGGTCTCCATGTGATGTCATCAGGATGTAGCTCATCAAAATAACACGGATACCACAATAACTCTCCCAGATTCTCACATCTCCCCCTCGTCATCAGCCACCCATACACCAACGAATCTCCCACCTATCACTGTTCTCTGATCTTGAGCAACCTCCCAATAGCTATGTGATCATAACTCCACACCTGTAAAAGTGTCCCTGCACCAATACTCCTTCCTCCACCATACACCACCTTGTGTAAATCTCGATATAACCGCGCTAGCACTGTAGGAGCCCAGGAAAAAAAAAATCTCCTCCTCCCACATCAAATGTACCACCTCTACTAAACCTAAGTTAAACCATCTTTCCCCACCATCTGGAAATAATATACAACTAATAAATGAACATAGTAACAATGGTATCCGCTCCATCCACTCCTGCCTAAAATTACATCCCCAGATCTACCCTCATCCCATCTTATGGTACACCCTCTACATCTGTCAATAATCCTATGCTCTCACTCGGTCTACCTCTCCACCATACTATAGGCTCCCCCTCTACTGGAAACTGATATATCCAATATATATCCTCCAACGTCACCATCATCTCACCTGTTGGTAACCGGAAAGTACTAGTCTCTGAATGCCACCACTCTGCCAAAGTTTTCAACAAGGGTTGATCTTCTTGCATGACCGAAAACCTCGCTACGTAAAGAAGTCCTAACGTATGTAGTAGTGCATCCTCCTCCTCCTTGGCCTCTACATCTGCACATCCCAACAGATACCGCAAAGCCACTGACCGTTGGTGTCTCACCTGGACAGGTAATAATAGACAAGAAATTGTGTTAGCATGCACAAATGATAAGATTGTGCAACCAAACCAATAAAAAAATATAACACAACTAAGTATCTACCTCTGATTGAGCTTGTGTAACCAAACCAATAAAAAAATCTAACACAACTAAGTATCTACCTCTAATTGAGAAATATGAAAAGGAAGGGAAAGCAATTTACCTGTACTTACCTACAAGTAGAATTCTCCTCCTTTGTTGCCTTGGATTTGTTCCTTTGATTTAGCTTGCTTGGATGTGTGCAATGGATGCTTCAGATTCTTGGAAAAAATTTGGCAGCACCTTCCCTTGATCAATGGCTTGATTGAGCTCACTAGATTGCTTAGATTGTTAGAAAGTTGGGCAACATATACTTGCAAATTTTTGAGATGCTTGCCATGGAGGGTAACACCTCTATTTATAGTTGAAGGAGTAAAAATGGATGGCTAAGATATTTCCATGATGGATTAGATCAATGGTTGAAAATTGATGAGAGGGGAGAGTGTGGAAAATTCTGGATTTCATCAGAATCCTCTATTGAATTTAAAATTCAATAGAATAGTATAATTTGAATATTTGAATAAAATGAGGGAAAGATGGAGAGACTTCTAGAATTAAAAGTCTCTATATTTGGGGGCTCATTAAGCGGTGATTAGGTGAGATTAATTGTATTTAGTGAGGTGATTAGATGGAAAGGCTAGGCATATAATAGGTATATGGTAGGTGGTAGATGAGTGGGTATTTTCAAATTGGTGGAAAATAGTTAATAAAGGTTATTTAATATAATGAGTGAAATATTAATAGTGTATTAATATTTCTAAGGATGTGGATATGATTTATAGTAATTGGAACATGATTGTATATAGTATAATAATTAATTATAATAAGGTTTCTGATGGGGATGAATAGTTATTGTGGGGTAAGTGAATTATTTGCTTAGATGACTATGTCAACATTTTACATGTCTACAATACCAATTGCACACACACACACTATGTCAGAATTCACCTTTACTTACTCATAAAAACATCTACTCACCCTCCCTATCCCATACTTCTTCTAAACAAATCCCTTTTTCCCTTCCCTCTAACTACACCACCTCTTAACCTATACGCGCTACTTCTATACCCATACGCGTCAATTCTTACATTATACGTGCTAAACCTAATTTACTTCTACTTCCCCACACATATGCGCTACCTTATATCCCATACACGCCAATCCATCTATTATACGCACCAAAACACACATACACATGCCATCCATGTAAATGTACAACCATATATCCTAAACGCACTACCACTAAACCTACGTGCCAATCCATGTACCCACCCCTCCCCCAAATGTGTCAAAACAAAATAAACGCGCCCTTCTTAACAACCCTCCCACAAACACCTAAATGCACTACCATTTATTGTATATGCGCTAATCTAGAACATACACACTAAACTAAAATAAAATTGCCAAAACATAAACCTACACGTAGATAAATGTGCCAATTCATATTCCTTTCCCTAAATTGTCCATATGCGCTACTATTTACTATGTACAAGCCATTTCAAGGCCCGTACGTGCTAAATAGTATGCCTAAGCCACGATTTTAACCCTAAATGCCTAAAAACACCCTAAAAACCTTGAAAATTACAAAATTAATACACAAAATAAATTATACACTCACTCACTGCTCGCCCTGCATCTGTCGGTCGTTGATAATCCCTCACGAGGTCCACCTGATGATCCTCAATACTATCGTACACCATTAACTCTTTTATACAACTCTCATTTTCTAACTATGTGCGGTGACAATGACCCTCCTGTGGTCTCCAAAAACCTTATATACCCGCCGCGATGACCACCAACCTTCTGAGTGCCCGTTCTTTCACCAAATGACTCCGTTTTTCCTCTCATTTCTTCCTACATTCACCAAATTCCCTCCTCTATAACCCAAATCCAAAAAAAAAACTCAATTTTTTTTTCCAAAAATTTGAATTTTTTTTTTCCCAAAAATTTCAAAAAAATAAAATAAAAATCCAAAAAAATTAAAAAAACAAAAATAAAAAAATGGAAAAAATTCAAAAAAATTGAAAAATAAAAATAAAAATAAAAAATCCAATTTAAAAAAAAATCTAAAAAATTAAAAAAATCCAAGATATCATTGTAATATGTATGTTTTTGCTTGTGTGTGTTTACATTTTCGGCTGATGATCTGAGGATGCTTTTGTTTCTTTTCTTTTTGCACGGTCCAATGATATGAGGACCGTCTCTTAATTGGTCCAATGATATGAGGACCATATCCTTTATATTAATCAGTCTAATGACACGAGGACTTCTTTTTACATTAATATGTCCAATGATACGAGGACAGGGGCATCTAACAATCAAAACATCATGGTCTTTATACCATTGGTGCATCTTGCTCTATGCCACATCTCAATAAACTTGCTAATGATGATCTAATGGCCACATATAACAAAACATCTCCCTTATTTCTCAACATCCACAACTATTCATCCTCTAATTACCCATGTCATATATCCTTGACTAGGGCATCTTCACAATCCACATCCAAAACCCAAACATCCCACAATAGGGATCCTATGAAACTACATCCAAAATCTAATTCCTCTACCCCCCTACTTCTTCCCTTATTTTCTTATTTTTCCCCTTCTTCTAATCTACTTTCCCTTTCTCTCACTCTCTACCTCTCCTACTCTTCTCTTCTCTCCTTTGCCTTTCCACTATCCTCCCCTCTTCATCTCTAAATATCTTCTAATTTTCCCCAACTCCTTCATCCACTCACCTAAGCCTCTTCTCTTTTCGAGTCGTTATCCGGCTCGTTTATCCCCACATAACCCCTAAAGGGGGCATCATATCACCATCTACACATATTTTCTTCTTCTTTGAACTGTCATTGCTACGCAATAAAACTTCAAAGAGGGGCAAAATGTAGACATGTAAAATGGCGACATGATTATTTAACAAATAAATTTATCCATTCCACAATAACCATTAACCTTATAATAATTAATTATTATACATACATACATACATACATACATACATACATACATACATACATCCATACATACATACATACATACATACATACATACATACATATATATATATATATATATATATATATATATATATATATATAATACAATATATTCCACATGCATACATACTTAGAAATATTAATACATTATTAATATTTCATTCATTACACTAATAAGCTTCATTAACTATTTTCCATCAATTTAAAAATACCCACTCACCTACCACCTACCCTACACCTATGTTTTTTTATTATTGGCAAATAGTTTTTTGAAAGGGACTACACCCTTGTACAGCAAGGCTCAGAAGCCAGAATAGGAAAATAAAGCTCGAAAAAAAGGATCAACATCCTGATATAACAATAAGGACCAAGTGCAGAACGCAGTCTGCAAAGAACAACCAGCAGCAACACAACAACAAATAAACACCTGCTGGACAGTGATCAACAGCAAACACGCAGTGGTCCGGCCACAAAAATGATAACAATGTACTCCGGCCGACCATAATCCAATATCACAAAAGAGCCCAACAAAAATTCAAGGAAGGAACCACAAAAGCAAACCATGCATACTGCGTAGCAGGCCAATCCCATTCATACTTGTCCTTAGAAATCCACCATTAATACATTCGAAAAACTTAATATTTCATTCATTACACTAAGTATCTGGAGGCTTTCTGTATTAACTATTTTCCATCAAGTCGATTGTAAAAATACACCACTCACCTACCACCTACCCTACATCTACCTATAGTCTATCCTCTATGCCTAGCCTCTCCATCATAAGTAGTATGGGTTTGAATGGAGGTATTATCAATGCTACACTCTAAAGTATACTACCTATGTTATGCTAGCAATTAATCTCACATAATCACCACTTAACAAGCCCCCAAACCTAGAGACTTCTAATTCTAGAAGTCTCTCCATCTTTCCCTCCTTTTCTTCAAATATTCAAATTAAAAATACTATTCTATTGAATTTTAAATTCAATAGAAAATTCTAAGGAAATATAGGATTTTCTACACCCTCCCCTCTCATTCATTCTCAACCAGTGATCTAATCCACCATGGAAAGATCTCAATCATCCATTTTTACTCCTCCAATTATAAATAGAGGTGCCATCGTCCATGGCAAGCATCTTACAAAATTTGCAAGGATATGCTGTCAAATTTTCTAGCAATCCATTGAACTCTATCAAGCCATTAATCAAAGGGGAGGTGCTACCAAAATTGGTCCAAGAATCTGAAGCATCCATTGCACTCATCAAATCAAGAAATTCAAGGAGAAAATCCAAGGAATCAAACGAGGAAAATTCTACTTGTAGGTAAGTACAGGTAAATTACTTTCCCTTCCTTTTCATCTTGTTCAATCCGAAGTAGATAATTAGTTGTGTTAGATTTTATATTGGTTTGATTGCATAATATTATCATTTGTGCATGCTAACACAAGTTTTTGTCTACACAAACTATGTGCACGCAACACACTTAGAGGAATTGAAACTACTCTAATATATACAATGATGCAACAAACTTAATGGAAGTGCTTGAGATAAATCCCCTTGACTGGGATTGATAGTGCGGTTCCATCAAGGTGAGACAACTTAAAGGAGTACTCTACATGGGTCACCATTCCATTTTAAGACCAAGTACTACTACCCTCAAGTACTTGATTTGTGACCCATGTAGAGTACTTGATGGGAAAAATAATCTTTGCCTCAAGGAGTTTAGACAACTCTTTTTTCATGAGGCGCTCTAACCTTGGATTGAATGACCTTTGCTATTGTCTGATGGGCTTGATATTAGGATCAAGATCAATGGAGTGTTGAGCAACACTTGGATAAAAACCTTTGAAGTCTCCATACTCCCATGAGAAGATATCATTATATTTATGACATAGAGATATGAAGGCCTGTTTTTCCCCATGCACACAATCTTTATTATGCACTCCTTACTGCATGCAATAGTGACTGGAGTATAGTCTTCTTGTGCCACACACATATACTTTTCTTCACCCTTGAACTCATCATCAGGGATGAAATTTTTTCTAAGGTGACTAACCCTTTAGGCAACTTATTTGTCTTGAGTTGAATCATTTGGTCACCATAGTTATCATACAAGTCAACTTGCATATTTGAAGAGAACTCTACTTCATTTTGAATAAACTGGATAATTTACGCGTCATTTTCAAAGACTTGCCATGTAGTTTCATTATCAGGAATAAATGGCCTAACCACCATCTTGATGTATTATGTGCTGCCTCTGATGAAATCCTTAGCAGGTGAGAATTATGAACCCAACACTGTCATCTTATCTGCTATTTGTTTAGCTTCCTTGGCACCACCTACAGATTCAAATCTTCAAATCTCTCAAGGAGGTCCCAAACTCTATGTTTATAATATTTGAGAAGCTTATTATTTATCATGCACTTGTTTGTGACATGGTGGATGATCAATTCAGTGTCCCCACAAATCTGCAGTGTCTTAATCTATCTTTATCACCAATAAGAAGGCCATGCACCAACACTTCATATTCTATTACATTGTTGGAGCATGCAAACTACAACCTATGCGAGAAGAAATTCTCATCATTGGGAGAGTTGAGAACAACAACTGCGCATGTACCATTTTTACTTCTAGATCCCTCAAAGTATAGATTCCATAGACTAGAACTTTATCCACTTTGCTTAAGCGCGTGTGGCAACACAACTTATTATTCTAGGATACAACAAGTACCAAGGTCAGTTTCAAAGACTTCAAATTCTTCAAAATATGGGTCAAATTTGTGATTCCTCTCAGCCCATTCCTCTAGCCAAAGATCAGGTAGAGAAGGAGGAATATGCTACTCTTCTAAAACTGAATCATGTACTTGGCCTTCTTGGATTAGGCAATTAGCTTGGAGAGGGGATGGGTAATATGACTTAACAAGATAGGAAAATATTGACTCAGCTTGTATGGTAAACTGGGTACCATACCTTGTTCTTAGTAACATATGCAACCAATCATAAGACAAGTAACCACCCACTTTAGCAGTGAAATCTCTTGATAGGCACAAGGCAAACAAAGGAGGTAAGTCAATGATTGACACATCTTGTACTATTGTGAGGCTTGGACATGCATGGAGGGTTACCTCAATATCCTTTATGAGTCATGAATCCTATAGTGGTGATAGTTGAGCCATCAAGTTGTAGGACACCTTTTGACATAGGGTTATATTTAAGGCCTAGGAGATTAGCAATTTTATTTGGCATAACAGAAGTGCTAACACCTGAGTCAATCATACAATTGTGGACGAGGTTTTTTCCTATTATCAAGGACATATAGAAGGGTGTGGTGTTAATAGTTTTACTTACTTCTCCTCTGTTTGACAGATATTGACATTATCATGAGGTCTTTGGATACATATATCAGCACGTGGAAGTTGTGTCAGAGCTTCATGTAACATGTCGCACTGAGAGGGAATGACCAAGGCATCCCACATTGTGACATTCACATTTATATTCTTCATCTAGTCCACAATGCTAAATGGAAATCCTATGGGATTATGTATTTGTGGCATAACAAAATATCATCTTGATTGTTCAGATGTAGAGGCAAGAGCCTTGGCTTACGTAGAGGCTTAACTTACCAAAGGAGGGGAACACACTGCTTATGTTGGAAAGTTACGCAGAACCTCACACGTAGGAACTTACACGCCATGAATGTTGGGTGCCTTAGCTACATCTCTTTTCTTGTACCTTGTGTTATCAAAAAATTTGGCATGTGGTCTATCTGGACTATCCATAGCTTGATTGATCACGTAGAATTCTTCAGCATAAAAAACATCAAGTTGGTCTTAGGAGTAACTTCTGAAATTTCTTGATTTTTTGATTCGTTTGTGCTTGTGGATGGTTCACAATTTGAAGCAACCTGGATCATGTAAGCTTACGTGTGCAAGGCATTGACATAGTGATACTGAATATGATGCATGTTGTAAGGAAAACACCATTTTGACTATTGATCAATGTTGTTCTATACTAGTACTAGTACTTGACTTGCGCTGGGCGCTAGAAGAGGTTGCACAGGAGGGACCACTTGAAGCAAAAGATGCACATTTGCATGTCATATATCATTTTTTGGGTTCTTCCCATATGTTTGATTTGGATATTGATTTCTAAATGGTTGATGACTTTGATAATACCCTTGATTAGAACTATTTTTGAAGGCTTGAGCCTTCTAAATTTTGTAAGTTATGGCTTTATTGGAAAAGTTTCTAATTAGGGCCTTCATTTCTTAATCTTATTTTTATTGTGTGGGAGAATAGGATGTGGAAGCAATGGGTTGTGCACTTTTCTTAGGAATGGGAACAATAAAAGGCGGGGTTGCCTGAGACATTTCTAAGAATACTTGGGCATAAGCAGCCTAGGAGCTAACTTTCCCGCCTGAATGAGACTTTTCTCTGCCCTTATTGCAATATTATAAGCAATTGACAAGGTTCTACTCCCCATAGACTGAATCATGACTGAAACATCACTATTCAAAGCCTTTAGATAATACAGGAAAGCATATTGGGCTATAGGCCTTAACACTTGAGGGATGCTATCCTAAATCTCCTAAAACCTGATATTAAAATCAATCATTTGTTCATTGGGTGCTCTTTTTTTATTCAATTAGTTGCTCAAATTAGTTGCAAAGAGTTTTTCCAAGCTCATCCCAATTGGTAATAGACACAGGTATCAGGCTTCTATACAATGGAGCACTTTACCTTTAAGTGAAGATGTACGTAGCCTAACTACTACATCATCATGTATGACATAGTATATAGAACACACATTTTCCACATCCTGGATATGCTCAATAGGAGTGACTTAATTATCACTAGTAAAGTATGGAACACTTTTGAGGGTGGTTGCTGGCATATCATGTTGTGCATTCAGAAGGAGAGTAATTCTACCAGTGAAGTTGGAGAAGTTTCTTAGAGGTGGTAAAGATGCCATGACAGGTTGCGTAGGAGGTCTATCAAGAGGTGGAGTGGAAAGTGCGCGGCGTGCTGGAGATGGAGATGCACACACATGTGTTCTAGTGACTCTTCTTCTTAGAGAAAGTTGGAGATACTTAAAGGATTCTTTAGTTGATCCACTTTGTCTAGTATGTATCCTTCTCATGAAATGCGTGAAGACTGATAAAACAATAGACATGAGTGTTGGGAGTCACCAGGTGTTCTAAAACAAGCCTCCAAAGACTGGAAATCACTAAGTCACACACCAGAACTTAACAATGATGAAATTTAAGTTTTTAATAATTCTACCACCAGGCATGCCAAAAATTGTTAGAGCTCGAACTTGCACCCATCCCAGATAAGAATGAACTAGGTCATTGAGGAAAAATGGGACTATCTCTAAGTTTTGGGACCTTGCACGCTCGAGACATACCTTTGGAGAAGGTTAGTTGCTCTATCTATTTCTACTACTACAGATACTCCTAATGCTGAAATCAAATCCTAAACTAATAATGCCAAGGGAAAAGTGCTAAAAGGATGTGCAGAAATGTAAAACTAATATATGGGAGGCAATATCACCGGAAAGAGGGGGATGAACACAATTATCTTAAGAGAAAATAAAGGAGAATGCACACATAGAGGATGAACACACATAGCACAACCAAGAATGTAGCCACACATTCATTTTCATGGAGCACAATTAGGAAAGGAACCTAAAAAGGACGTGAAGTAGCACAACAAGTTGACAATGTGAAAGAGAGGTAAGGAGAAGCAATAAAAATGAGCCAAAGTAGAGAATAGCCACAAAACAAGCTTCTATTACTTCCTAAAATTCACAATTGATTACAATGGCGTACGAGGCTAATATCCACATGCAAAGACCATATTTGAAGGCATGAAAATTAAAATGCAGAGAACCAAAGTCCTTAGTAAACTAAAGGGTTCAACAACCTAACAATGATCAAAGATCTTAGATTTATAGAAGAAGAAGAGAAGAAGAAGAGAAAGAAAGGGGAAACTCGGAATTGAAATACAAACACCAACAGTAAACATTAAATGCTTAGAAATATTCCTGTAATGTTGATAGATGCGCATCTCCATGTTTGTTTGGCTTGTAGAAGGAGTCCAAATTTGAATAAAATTAGGTGGTTGAGTTGGTCAAATATCTACATTAATGGATGAAACACATTTCCCTACTTCTCATTTACCAAATCCTGCTAACATTGGAATTTGAATGATCTAGAGTGTATCCCACGTCAGCATCTCTCAAACAAGTCTAGACACGTATGTGTTAAAGCCCTATGGTAAAATTTATAACGATCTGAAGGCTAGAATGAAATATGCACATGCAATGACACATGGCACATGCCAATTGGATGAAGGATAAACCATCTCTTCATTTGTTTTTCCATTTCTGCCATGTGTCATGCAATGGTTTGTTGCAAAGATTTGGCACCATTTTGGCGCGCTTTGATAGGTTACATGTTGCACGCTCAAGTTTGACAGGTCACCACATGGCACAATAACTGGCACAGAAGAAGGCACAAGGCATGCACGGAATTAAAATGCGTGGGAGGGGAAAGCATAAAATAGGCACGTAAATGGAACACGCACGGAGGGAAATGACATATATAAGAGACAAATATGCAAGTGGGGCGTAAGCATTCAATCGAGGAACGCATGACAGGAAGAAAGGAAAGGGCGTGGAGGAGATGCAGAAAGCCATTTCTAGAAAGCAAGTCAAAGGAGTGCACAAAGAGTGTATGAGTTGCTGGGAAGAAGGTGAGTGTGCAAGGAGTGCGGGAAAAATATTTGGAAGAAGATAGAGGAATGAGAGAGAAAGTGGAAGGTGTGTGAGATAAGGAGAGCATGCGAGGAACTGTAGCTAAGGAAATTTTACCAAAGGGATAACCAAAGTGCGCACAACCTGCAATAACTCAACTTCAGAGCCAGATTGGGGATATAAGTTGTCAAATTAACTAGAGGAGATATTTTGGACAACAGTGACTATGGTATACTGGTCCCAATCTATGTGTTGAGGTAGAGAAGGCATATGTACCATTCATGTGAAGGTCAAGGTAGAAAAATTTATAGTGTTGTGGGTAATGGCGAATTGTGCATAGACGTGACACAAAGTTTTATGCTGGAATACCTAGGTCTTCGTTCGTTAAGCGAGAGAATAGACCACGATAAGAAAGTGCACAAATCCCCTCAAAGGTGACATCATCTTCTGCATGAGTTTGGAAAATTGGAGAAGGCCACCACACTACCTTTCCTAGCCTTAGCCACCACTCATGACCATCCCAAAGGGGCATAACTGAAGAGGTGTGAAATTTTTTCTAAGGCGCATGAGCAAGTGTTGAAATTCACAAGATCAAGAAACTTGTAAAAGCCACAAATTTATGCTGGAAACTCCTTTTATGGTGCCTTTTTTGAAAGTGTGTATTTTTTAATCTCTTCACAATGGTTTTCTCTCATTTCCTTTTTCAACCTATATTAAACACTTTTAGGACTTTAATAAATATATTCTCACTAATTATAAAGTTCCATATCTTGGGGCAATGTAAAAGCAAACTAAGATAAAGTTCTATTTTGGGGGTTTCATCATGGGTTTTCGTATTAAATTTTATCACTCTAATGTTCGGAGAGAACTATTTTCCTTGGAAATACGGGATGTAAGATCATTGAATATTACATGATAGAATGCCCCATCTTATTAGACTCAATCTTGAGCCTAATAATTATGAATAAAAAATTGAGTGGTTGAACAAAAATTACACGGTCTATAGAATAATATTTCTCAATGTTCTTGAGGATATTCAACATCATCTTAAGTACATAGAATGCACTTTCACTGCTTGGACATTCATCTGGAAGTTGTAAGGAGATAATGATTATCCATCTAAGAGTCTTCCTAAGAAAACCATTCATATGTAGATGATACTGAAACTATTATCAATCTTTGTCCTATTTATTACACCCCATCTATAGTTGAGGACATTTCTATTGTACATGTTGTTACTTCAGAGTCTAGAGTTGTTTCTTTAAGAGCTCGATTATTCACAACACGATAATGACATTCCTCCTGTACCTATTGCTACTTTAAATTTAAATTTTACTTCTTCAATAGCTTCAAGTGATTATTTACAACATGATCATGACATTCACCTTGTACGTGTTGCTATTTTAGAGTTCAAAGATGATTCTTTGAGGTATTCTAGTGATTATTTATAGCAATCTCATATGTCTTTTGAATTCACCTCGTTGCGGATCATACCTATGGGCAAGTGCACAAAAATGGGGGACCAAAAAACAAACACAAATATGCTTTTTGGCCATTTTGGCCATAACGTGCTCGCATTATGGCTTGGGCACATTATAACGTGAAAGGGAAAAATCAAGGTTATATTATAACGCAAGTGCATTATGGCATGGATTTACCAATCCAAAACACGTTTGCTTTCATGTTTTGGACATATTTCACATTGCAAACAGGAGCACGAGCGCATTATAACGTACTCGTGTTATAGCGCCATCGCATTTCATCTTCTTTGAGTTTGAAATTCCCAATCCATAGGCTTGGATTTTCCTTGAATATGCAAACTTAAGGTTTGGACTGTGTAATCCATGAATAAATCTGTGTTTGACAGAAAAATATCAAAATATCACGTGTACACTCCAATATCTCATGCATTATAACATAATATTAAAAAAATTATACTACAATGTCAAGCTCGTTTTTACCTTGGTGACGATATAATTCTTTCTTAAATTTGATTAGTTTAAGGCTTTCATACATAATTTCTTTTACTAGTGCCTTCTTTTCTTGCGACAACCTATGCATACGTTTTGGTGCACAATTTATGATTTTTTCATCCAAATTTTAAAAGTGTTTTTTTTCTGAACTCCATTCTACACACACTAAAAAAACAAAAAAATGATTTTTTTTTCTCAAAGTTATGGGGGTGTACACACAAATATTTCATATTTGGGATATGTGCACTTTGAAAATTAACTAAAAAAATATATTGATCCAAAAATAATTAAAAATTAGTGGGACCTCCCACATGATCTTAGCTAACTTTCTACCAAAGGGATTTGGAAAATAATTTTTAGAACTCAAAAAATGGGGGGAGCACACACAATAGGTTCTTATATTTTTGACACAAAAATAGACATAATTTGTGTGTGCACCACAGTTGATCCTCTTAGTCTCTACCATTTTCAGAAAAAAATAGTTATTTAGAAACTATATTCCAAACTCTACAGTACTCATTCTTATCACTTTGTCAAATTTTGAGCATATGCATGCCAAATTATTGGATGAAGTTTAGGTTTCCCTGATTTCAAGAAAAATGTGTTCACTTTTGACCCCCCTTTGGCCCCCCATTTCCATACACTTAAACCTACCACACATTTCTTCTTTGATTCTAGAGTTCCACATTTTAGATCTAGATGACACAATTGAGGGAATTGTTATCCTCTTATAAGACATTCCTCCATTGCCTTTTGTTTCATCATATTTTAGAGTTGCTTCATTAAGGGATTCCAGTGATTCTCTATAGTTCAAGGTTCTTCATGTGTACAAGATCCACTTCATTGGGGGGTCTCCTTACCAGATATTTCATATTTTTTTGTGGGATATCACCTTTTAGATCTTGATGAAACTATTGAGGATATTTAACCTCTATTTGATGACAAATCTAATAGAGTTGCTTCTTTGACTTCACGTGTATTTTCTCTGTCGTTATATATTTACATGGTGACACAACCTACATTTATTGAATCCTATGATTCACATCCATCATCATTCATGTTGAAACCTTTTGGAGGAGACTTGGTTCTTGGTTCAATTCTCATATCCATGTTAGGAACCATTTGGAGTCCTATTTGGTACCTGATTTTGATTCATCAACACTTGTCACAGTTTAACATTTATTTTATTGAGCAACATCTAGAGATATTCTTCATTGTCTATGCCTTTGATCCACAATATTTCAACACAACATCATGCATTCCTTATGCATTCTGCACCGATTTATTACTGACAACATACTTCTTCATCTACATGATCTTATTTTATGAAATTGAAAAGGATAATTATTTAATGCACAAATTGTAAACACCAATAAGGAGGGGTTGGTACAATAATTAAGGGTATCTAATGATAAATTAAATGTGACAAGGTGAATTTTGAACCATCACTTGGATTTGGAGATATTATTGGATGACCTTTTAAAATAGAATAAATAAAAGATAAGTTTTACAATCTTTCTCCCCCTTTACCTATCCTCCTTCAGGCTTCACATCCCAAAAAAATCATGTTTACCACAAGTTATATAGGTCTCTTCAGTTCAACTTGGAATTGCTTCTATGACTCTAAAATCATTTTTCATTCAAAAAAACAATCCCACGTTAGTTGATAGATTTGGTTTGTCGTAATGTATATAAAACCCAATTTAGTATAACATTATTCGTATGCTAATGGGGGTGATGTTAGGATGGAGGTGGTCCTATTACTAATATAATGGTTGATTTATTATGGATTGATAATATTTTTTGGCATGTACTTCCCCTCTCCTCTTTAGTGGCTTCATAATCCTAAAAACATTTTTAAGTATCTTTATATGCATGCCTTACTACTCCGTGTCAAAAATTCCTCTTGTGTGTACCTTGGAATTTATTGTAGAACTCTAAAAACCTCATTCAACCAAATCAATAATCCCTACTTAGCTAAAATGATTGTTATTTGGAAACATATAAACCACATTATACCGTGATGTGCATGCCAGTGGGATGAAATCACAATGGAAATGACCCTCATAGTAACATAATGATTTTTGGTATGAGCATGGTTTTTGGCTTAGATTCTCCTCTCCTCCTTTATGGCTTCATAATCTAAAACATGACATGTTTACTTTCTTATTAATATATGCCTTACTGATCCAATTAAGATATTCCACTTCAATACATCTTACATTAGTGTGTAGGTTGTTCTTGTGGAAACATATAACTATCATTATGCCAATGGGGGTATCACTATAATGAAAGTGGCCCTCCTAGAATAATAACAATTGATTGATTACAAGATGAGTATATTTATTTTCTTGGCCTTCTATAGTCCTCCTCTGTACGTTCAAAAGCCCAAAAAAATCCCCATGCTATATATACCACTTCAGTGCACTTAGAACTTTTTCTACGACTCTAAAATATTTGTTTATTCACAAAAATAATCCCACATTAGTTGAAAGGTTTGGTATACTTCTATGAATATAAAAAAATTCATTCATTCAAAAATTTAATCCCACATTAATTGGTGGGTTTGATCTATGAAATCATATAAACCACAATATACAATGATACTTATTCCAATGGAGATGATTTCATAATGGAAATGACCCTCCTACTAATATAATAGTTGATTGATTATAATATGAGTATGTTTGCTTGCTCGGTGCTTCCCTCTCCTCCTCTATTGCTTCATAATCCAAAATATGAATTCGTTTAATTGCCTCTAAATGCATGTCTTATCTTGGAATTACAATATACTAACTCAATTTATTTAACACTATTATGAAATAAAACATGTATATAAAAATCAAAATAATAATTTGAAAAGTTAAATATTAATAGTTCTCTTTCCAATGACATTTTTCTTCACATTTTTTTTACAATAATATCGAGACTTTATCAATGATAAAAACTACCTAATCAAATTGTATATCATGTCATATTGATTACATGCAAAATTATACTTCCCAATACAAAAGGGAAAAATGTAAATAATATTTTATCTTTTATCTTTTCATTTTTATCTTTTATCTTTTATTTTTTCATTTTATTTTTATCTTTAATATTTTTTATTTCAAAAAAATAAATAAAGTAACTTACTAATTTTCTAGCCTCGGAGATATCAATATAATAAAACTTGTAGTTATAGAAATATTTAACTATAGAATCTTATTGATCAAATAGTAAACCATGCTATTATTAATTATTAATTATTAATTATTAATTATTAATCTTAATTAAAATGGAAAGAAAAAACTTAAATAATAAATTACAAAATTGAGGATCTTATTAATCATTTAATTATTAAATCCGAACATGCTATTAAATAATATAGCAATTCTTCAATTAAAGTTTTTATATAAAACCACTCATATTTCTATATTATGTTTATACATATTATTTCAAATTATAATTTATACATCTTTCTCAATTAAATTTTTCTAAGATTTAAATTTGGATTTTCTAAATTTTTAAAATTGAATATTATTAATGATCATTATGAAAAGTGGGTTTTCTAAATTTTTAAATTGAATACTTTTAAAAATCATTATGGAAAGTTTCTATAAATTATAAATCGGAATTTAATAATTTTAACATTTGAATATGTTAATTAAAGTTTCCATGTACGTGTTCCATAAATTCGATGGTAAAACTGAAATTAACTTATTGAATGCTATATATTTAAATAAATGACACTTGATAAGTTAATGTAATTTTGACTGACCTTATGATAACACCAAAAGTGTAATACTTAATCATAGGAAAAAATATGGAACTAAAAATTTAGAGCTAACAATAGATACATGTAAGCATACTTACATCACACCATTCAAAGATGGAAAAAATTTAACCTAAAAAGTCTATCCATCCTAGATTGACTGCATCAAAAGCCATTATATTTACATTATATCATGTATGCTATTATGCTATTATAATTTACAATGTACTTAGTATACACACCATGCAACCAATCAATCATACCACAAAATCTTATAAATTCAAGAATAAAGAAATGTCAAGAGTTATCTATGTCTTTGGAGTTACTAAAATGTCAAAAAAATAACAAACCAAGCAATTTGAAAATTTTACAACAAATAATAAATACATGTAGTAATGCTTTAGAGGCACTACTTTGTTGGAGAAGAGGTAAATAAAAGTTGATTCCAACAGAAGTTATCAAAATGTTATTGTATATCTATTAAGTGTTCAATGTATATCTTATTTACTCAATATTGGAAAATATCTGTTCCCTAATTTTTATGCATTTTTTTTTTTTTCGCATTTTATATATAGTTTTCAAGTAATAGTTGTATTGGATAATTGCATGCATATAATCTTTATGTGTTTCATGTCTTTAACTTGTGTGTAATATAAGTGAAACTCCGTAATTTATTATTTTCATGTCTGTAACTTATAATTTTTGTGAAATGTTAGATTTATGAGGTCAAACCTTGCAAAAAAGAAGTAGACTACAAACTAGCATGTTCAAATGAGCAAATTTATGGACCCCTGTTAAAAATGGTGATTTTGTCAAAACCACTAAGATGTTGAAATGTTTACCAGGATAAACAGACTTTGAGGAATGGATAGAGGAATAGAGAGACCAATTTGTGGAAGAGGAAGCAATTAAAATAGGAATCTCTGTGAAATTAATAGTGGACAAACCCATATATGGAGACATTTATGAAATATTTTGGTATTATTTTCTTAGATTGTTAGTTGTGTGGTTGCCAAAGTTGGAACAATATTTTTCAAGCCCAGAGAAAACAAAGAGTTCAAGTGGAATGATGCCAAATTTGAAAAGTTATGCGAAGGAAGAAGAGTTGATTCTGGTCTGATGTATGATAAGTTCAAGAAGAGAGCAGGGAGCTTCTGCCACCCGTGGAAGAAATATTCTAGAAAGGACTGCTTAGCAAACAACTCCATGACATTTTGAATACCATAAATAAAACTGATGAGAGACATAGAAGATGAAATTCAAAGTAAGAAGGCCTTATGCATAGAGCCACTACCAAAAAAAGAGGCCACAAAAGATGTTGAAGAACATCTGTAAGATGCGAGAAAGGTGGAAAGATGCATATCGAGCTAAAGGAAGGCATATGATCCATCAAGAGCCTCATTCCAAACATGCGTCAAAGTGAAGCTAAAACTGGATCAAAATGATGAAAGTAGGATTGATGTACTTGGTAGAGAAGTTAGATTGGGTGGTTCTAGTGGTAATCTAGCCAAAGAAAATAGAGAAAAGCTACATCCGGTTACACTCGGAGTGTTGTTTGGTCTTGTTATATGGAGTGATGGAATTCCAGTCGACCAAACAAATGTCACAGTAATCATAGGCCTCAAACATCTAGTAAGTCAATCAAAAGTGTGATCTTTTTTAGGAAACATGCAATAATACAAAAAATTCATTCATGGGTACATGAAACATCGCTGCACCAATGGAGAAACTGTTGCACAAAGAAATAAAGTTTGAATGTATTCACATAATTAAAGCTCGTGGCACCCATTGTAGTGTTTTCAGATTGAGGTGCAATCTTTCATGTTCATGTTGATGCTGTGAAAATTCTATTGCAGTAACTGATTATTAATCTCCTATCTTAAAATATTATTTAACTGCCGAAAACTAATTCACAGCTAATATCAAAAAATAACACAACTGCAACTTCACTAATAAGGATACGGAAAGAAATGCGTAACACAATGAACACAATATTTTCGGACAAATTGTCCTTGGGAAAACCTCTAAGGGAAAACCAATTCTACAAATGAGAAATTATATTAACTTCAGCAAATTAAGAGATACAAATATTCCTTGCCTCTTACTGGTAGAACTTCGACAATCTCCCAACTTATCCCGCTCATATTCCTCCACTGATATCCCCAACGCTATCACTGTGCCCTTGTTAACATTGGAAGATTGTTTGCTATCACTGCAAACTTACAAACTCATTTGCTAGCACTACAAATGCTTCTCCAAACTTGTACTCTCCAAATGCCCAATGACCTCCTTTTATACTACTCTCATTAGAACACCAACGACCGAGATCGATTCTCAATTGACGGCTGAGATACATAATAACTTAAAAACCATAACAAATTTGGTTGCAAGGTGTCACTAAAGGACATCAATAATTACAAAATAATTAATACATTCTCAACAATAATATAACTATTATCTAATCTTAGCAAATGAATGAACATCTGTCCAAGCTAACAAACTAACACTCCCTCTTAGCGAGGAAGTTGTTCTGCATGACACCCATATTATCTCTGAAGAAGATAAATTTTGCCTTCCCCAATGCCTTAGTCAGAATATCTGCTACTTGCTCCTCTGTAGGTATGTATTATAGCTAAACAATACCTCGCTATACGCAATCCTTGATGAAGTGATGATACCTAATATTTATATGTTTAGACCTATCATGAAACATTGGATTCTCAGACAACTTGATGCAACTTTGATTGTCGCAGTGTATCACAGTAGTCTCAACCTTTTGACCAAACAAGGCCACTAGCAACTTCCGAAGCCATATAGCTTCACATGTCGCCATGCTAGCTGTAATGTATTCTACTTCTGATGAACTCAAAGCCACTGACCTCTGCTTCTTGCTGAACCAAGAAACAACTCCTGATCCTAAACTGAAACAACACCCTGAAGTGCTTCTTTTGTCTGTTGTACTACCTGCCCAATCTGCGTCGGTATAACCTATCAACTTGATTCTTTCACCTCGAACATATCTGATCCCATACTCAACTAAACCACATAAATAATGCAACACATGCTTAGCCGTTGTCCAATGCACTCTCTTTGGCTCAACCATGAATTGACTAAGAGAGTTTACTGCAAATGCTATATCTGGCCTGGTGTTGACCAAATACATGAGTGAACCAATTAACTGCCTGTATAAGGTGGGATCTACATCTTTGTCCTTAGATGTATCTACCTTCCTCCAATTAGTGATCATAGGTTTAGACATGGCTTTGCAATCCTCCATCTCGAATCTCTTTAAGATTTCAATGCAATATTTCCCTTGACCAAGGAAAATCTTTCCATCTGTCTGCCACACCTCCATGCCTATAAAATAGTGCATGAGTCATGGTGTCCCTAGATTTCACCCTGAAATTTGGGACTACCCTATTTAAAAAAAATTTGTACTTTTAAAATAATGGGTCGTTTTGTGTTTTTATTGCTAGAAAGTGTTTGTACTGTGTCAAGATAATCTCAGAGAGTCATATTAGCCAATTTCGCCAAATACTCAGATGCCCAAAATTGTTATATTATGTCGCTAGGGTTTTCCCTACGGAAAATTTGTTTTTAATTATTTTGAGCCCCGTTTGAGGCAAATTGTGCCCCGGTTTAACCCTGTTGTGATCGTACATGTCAATTTTCCCATATACTAGTAGGGTTTTAACCAGGAATGAATCCTGGGCTTTATTTGTGACTTCTAGCAACATTTTGTGTTTTTGGTGTTTTCCCGTTTCGCTTTCTGTGAAATTTCTCTGGATCAATTCCTTTGCCGGTTTGGTCTGATTCTTTGCTTGGAGTATCTGGAGATCACCTATGGACGTTATGCCAGAAGGAATTTGCCATAGGAGGTTTGGTTCTCTCTGAAAACACGAAGTCATGCACAAAAAAGTTTCTTCTGGGCAGGTCACATTTTAGGGAAAAGAAGGTTTTAAGCTACAATGAGATTTTTGGTACCAACAGGCAGGTGAGAATTTTATACGTGCACAACAGGATACTTTTCCCATGGGGGCAAAGCCACTTAAGTCATGATGGGATTATTAGAGGCAGCATACAGGCAGAAATTTCTTACCTGCCTTGTAGGATGAAAATTCCCATTGTGAAATAAAAGAAAATCACTTAAGGCATTGATGGGAATTTCTTACTTGCCTTGCATGGTAAAAAATCCCATTATGAAAGTCAAACAACTTAAGTGGATCATGGAATTTTTGGAGCTGCGGTGCAGGGTGAATAATCCCATTAGAAATTGACTTTTAAAAATAGAATTCACCCTTGCCAAAAAATGCGACTCACCTTGGGTGAATAATAATGCATTTAATAATATTTATTCACCCAATTTTGGTGCCCAAGCATGAAGAAAAGTCAACGCATGACGAAATGATAAATAATATAGGAAATATAATTCTAAAATTAAATAAATTTAATTTATTTAATGCATCCCCCTCTCATGCAAAAAATGCAACCCATATTGAGGAGAAATAATACTTTTTAAAGTATTAATTAATGAAATTAATTCCTATTCTTGGTGCATAAGGTCAAAGCACACTGTGAAGTCAATGTGGACTGGAAGTAGAAAGCTAAAATTGAAGAGATGCACAAAATAGGCACTCAAATTGAAGAGAAAAACATGTTAATTAATTAATTAATTACCAGGGATAGGAGAGACAATTATTAATTATAGAATGGTGAAGGTTATATAAGAATGAGCTGCCATAATGATGAATTAATTAATTCTTCAATAAGGAAGTGCATCCCAACCAATTTTGGCACCCAATTAAGGAGGAATTTTACACAGAAGAAGGTGTTTCAACTGCTGGAAGACTTCAAAGTTTGGCACCTAGGTTTGAAGAAGCTTGAATTAAGTCTGATTAATTGTCTACATAGTGGTACAGGTGCTTAGGTGAAGTTGAAAAAATTCATGCTTGTTTTGCATGCAAACAAAACATCAAATTTTGGGGCAGCAGGTTTGATATATGCAGATTTTTATAATTAAAATCAAGTGTTCATGTTCCGGTTGCCATTTTTGTCTGAATTAATTGCATGAATTCATTATAGGTGCTTTTATAAGAGAAAGGGAGCTTGAATCAATGTTTAATACATTGAACATATCCTCCAAATCTGAAGAAATATCCATATCTGCACCGATTGTAAATAATTTCGGCTGAATAAAAAGAAAAAGAATTGCTCAGTCAAAGATCGCTCCAGCCATGGAAAAGCGGGATGAACAAGAAAGATGAGCAGATTCATGCATAGATCTAGATCCAGATTCAGATCCAGATCCAGATCCATAATTGCAAAGGCTTCATCCTTTTGTTTTGAATGCATCCCGTGAAGAAGTCAGTGTATGGAGAATTCCTCCCATGACCTTGTGCATGTTCTCCCAATCTTCCAGTTGAAGCCTTCATTGAATTTGCATTCACCCGGAATGCTTTTCAGAATTTTTAATTGCTCATATGCAATTAAAAATAAAAATGATGAGTTATTTACGAAAAATATTGCACTGATGCATGTACTAGAGAAGAACTACGAAAGCTTCAAGGATAAGAGAGAAAACATGTTAAAGGCAATACCCGCAAGAAAATCATAGTCACTTACTTCCAGATCCAACTACTTCTAAATCCAGTTTGGTGAGAATCAAAGGTAAAAGAATTGGCTGCATGCAAAATATGAAAAATGACAAGACTGTAGCTTTCCTCTTTCTTCTTCTTTCTCTTATTTCCTTAGACAAAGTAATTGAGCGATCAATCAAATTATAAACTTAAGTGATTGGTTTAAAAGCCATTACTTGAAGAAGTCAACTACTTCAAAATAGGTGGCAGATATGCAAAATAGAAGGTTCTATCTTCAGTTGTAAATCATGCATGTCATGTAAAGAGGAATTCCAGGAGGGAGATTGCTAGTTGTTTCCTTTCCGACTTTTATATGTGCCAATTTGACTAAAAGCTTCCTATTTGTAATTTCCCTCTACATGCTATAAGTAGAGGAAGAACCTACAGGTTAAAGGATGAGAATTTGTAAGCAACATTTTTGTGATCCAGACTTTGTGCTGAAACCCCTGATAGCTATTTGAAGCAAATAAATGCAAAGGATTAGATTTTCGGAGAACTTTGTGTCACGGTGCATTTTGTTTCTAGCTTTTGTCTTAAATCTACTTATAAACTTTGTGTTATTTTAGATCTAGATTTGAAGTTGCCTTTGCTTATAAATCTCTGTGTTGATATCTATTGGTTCCGTTCTATGTGCATGGAATCAACTCTATTATCTATTGATTGGGATGCACATCTTCCCCATTTCTTCTCATGTGTTTATATAATTCCCTTTCCCTTCTTCTATAAATATTTTCTTTCTTTAAACAACTGCTTACTTACTACAGAACTGTACAGTTATGGTTCATGAGCTGAATAGTTAAAGTAAAACCCCCATATAGATACTAGCATACTTTAATTGACAAATCTGACACGAGAGCCTCACTGGTAAATGAGGGAGATTTATCTCGTGACTGCCTAGGTTTTTTGCTATGCAGAAAATCTAGCCAACAGTTTTTGGCGACTCCACTGGGGAACAAACATCTTTGCAGATCAAAGCTTATCTCTTGAATATTGGAGTGTTTTTCATACAAATCTCAACCTGGTTGAATGTCCATTCACCCGATCTGTGAAGGAACAATGAAGGACTGGTCATTTCTTCAGACTGCAGGAGAAATTAAATTTCAATCATCCTCCTCAAGTTAGAAGCCGCAGATCTAGTCTCTCAACAGGAAGGAGAGTGCACACCCATCCAGATCTAGATCATCTTCAGCATAATCCGGCAGCTGGAATGATTCACCAAGTCTACACAAGGAGAAGATGTGCTCTGTTTGTCAAGGCGAATCAGAACTAGATTATACTTGTCCCATGGGGAGTAACTTTGGGCCACTGAACTTGGCTCCACCTATGCACGATCTACCAAAAGGATCCAGAAAGAATTTTCCAAAATTCTTTGGAGATGGAAAGAAAAACTTGGATGATCATTTGGTAGCCTTCTTCATATCTTGTGGTGTTCTTGTAGTAGAGCATGAAGATGTCTCAGTCAGACTCTTCATTGAGACTCTACACGACTTGGTTGGCGAATGGTTCTATCGGCTAGCTCCTGGCACCATAACCAACTGGGCGACTATGCGTGAGTAATTTCTGAAAAGATTCAATCCTATAGAGGACGCTAACACATTGATCACCTCAACTGACGCAGTTGAAGAAAGAGCCAAGTGAGAACATGTGGTACTTTATTGTAAGGTTCTAAAGGATTTTATATAAGATCCCCACTTCTGCCAGATTGAGCGATGAAAATCAAAAGACATTATTTATAAACGCTCTATTGCCCGAAGTTGGATATCAACTAAGAAGGGCAAGACCTATGAATCTACTTGAAGCATAGAATGTTTCCGTGGAAGTTGAAGATGACTTGATCATGGCTGGAAAACTGAAACAACCATCTCATAAAGGTGATGGCGCTTCTTCAAGTACTTCAGATCCTTTGTTGCAAAGGTTAGCTAATGACATGTTGTAAATCAAGAAGCAAATCTCTCAAGTAAGGAATGCGACACAAAATAGAGAATTTTATTAGCTTTCTAAAAAAATAATTTTAGAGTAGGTCATATGGTAGTTTAGGACAATTTACCTTAGCTCATGTTCAAGTCTTCTTCTAGGTAATTTATTAACCTTTATTGTATTTATCCTCACCCACTTATGTGTGTGGATATTTCTTTTATCTTATTTAGATATTAGGAGATATTATCTAGTTGTTAGGTATAGTTCTCTCCTAAATCGATGGTATTGACTAGATCCTTGATGTCTAGTTCTCTCCTAAATCTATGGTCTTGACTAGTTCTTTGATGAATAGTTATTTCCTTGATTTATGGCTTGATCTAGGACCTTGACTGGTTCTTAGATTGTTATTCCTTGCCTATTTAAGCAAGGCCCATTCTTAATGTATTACATTGAGTTCCATAATAATATATGATATTTCTTCTCATTTATTTGCAAAGGTTTTATGTAAAGTTATTCTGGTGAATTGCTTTCATCTTATTGATCGTGGTGTTTGATTAGCATCTGTGTTCTTGGCTTGGTACGATCTGGTTATCATTCCTTTCATGGTATCAAAGTTGTAGATGATGTAGACATCCATCTGTAAGTTTTTCTTTGCAAGCAAGAGTTTATTTTTTCATGTATTCAGATTTTGTTAACACTTTTCTGCAGCATGCATTTTTATGTAAAATGGAGTGCACCATTGGATTTGGAAGGTGCAAAAACCCTAGAATCCACTGTAAACTTGACCATGTTTTGAGATAGTCAAATCTGGATGCAGATCTGTACTTTGGGTGCATTCTTTTATCCATTGGATAAAAGCGTGTACCTTCTGGATGCATTCTTTTACCCTCTAGATATTTCAGTTTTGGATGCAGTCTTTTATCCACTAAATGTAGATCTGTACCCTCTGGGTGCAATATTTTATCCATTGGATAAAAGCCTACTGTACCTTCCGGATGCATTTTTTTACCCTCTGCATATTTCTGTTTTGGATGCAGTCTTTTATCCACTGAACGCAGATCTGTACCTTTTGGGTGCATTCTTTTATCCATTGGATAAAAGCGGTACCTTCTGGATGCATTCTCTGACCCTCTGGATATTTCAGTTTTGGATGTAGTCTTTTATCCACTGGACACAGATCTGTACCATTTGGGTGCATTCTTGGTATGAATCCATGCTGGATCACAAATTGACGTCAAAACCCTCTGGATGCACCGGGTTTACCCTCTGGACATTTTAGGTCCATGGGCGCAGGCTTTTATCCTTTGGTCGCAAGTCTGTATAGTGTGGATTCACTCTTTTACCCTTTTGACATTTGGGTGTCATGTGTACCTTTTAAAAAGATCAACATTAAATATTATTTTAATAGCAAAACCTTCTAGAGCTCATAACTTTTGATCCGTAGCTCGGATTAAGGTGATCTTTGTTTTGAAATTGTGTATTTTTTCGAGATCTACACATTGGTGAGATTTTTATACACATATTTCAAATGTAAAAGGTAATTTTACTCATTGTAATATTTACATGCACTCAATTATAAAGTGTCAATTCGGGAGGGTGTTGTGATCACTTGTGGATGCATTTTCAGTTGAGCCCGACATCCTAAAATTTTGGTTATTACATTCTTGTATCTATGGGTGTATACATTTATATTTCTCTTGTTTGTTGAGATATTTTGGATCTGTATTTTTGACAGCATTTTTTTGGCATAAGGTATAGATTTTAAAAACTCATATAGTCGTGTGAGCAAGAGGCTATTCTGGTGGAGGAGCCATGCCTGTTAGTTTGTCAGTGTTCGAGTAGTTGAATTCCTATAAAAACTCACGAGTGATCAGTATGTCACTCTACCCAGTCTGCACAGATGGGAGGGTGTGGTGTTTATACTGCTTCTTCAGGTTTCGTGCCCTTGCATTGTTACCTTGGCTTTTTCTTGGATTGTGGCACTCCTATTTATTTGGATCTCGTGTCCTTGCCTTGTTGCCTTGGTTTTTCTTGGATCGTGGCACACCTATTTATAGCAGTCGATCAAATTATATTTGGTGTTTGTTTTTCACTTTTCGACATCACTCCATTGACAGTCTCCTTGCATGGAGCTATTATGGTGAAGCCCAATGTCAGTTGTTTTTGAGTTATATGATCGAGCAGTGGATTCAAACCATAGTGTGCACCACACTTCTTCAACATTGTACAAGTTTTTGGAGCCAAGCTTCTGAGGATATCTTGTAGTAGGATTTTTCTCTCTACTTTGTTATTACTGGTTTTGGGTATGCTTCTCAGTTGTTGTACAAAGTGTCCATTTTTCTGAGCAGAGGGTGTTAGTACATGGGTACCTCATCAGGCCTGGTTGTAATAGGACCCATTGTTTTTCAGCTTGCAGTAAGCTATGCTTACGATAGGGTGTTAGAAGTCAAAAGTAGGTTCAGGCTTATTTATCCTGGTTATCAATGTTAGTCAGGATAATTCTTACACTTGTGTTAGCCCTACACTTGTTAGGTTAGCTTGCTTAGGTGTACTAGTTGTGTGGAGTTAGGTTATTAGTTGTGTTGAGTTAGCTTCTCAGTTATGTAGAGTTAGCTTACTAGTCTTTTGGAGTTAACTTAACTACCAGTATTAGTTAGAGGGAGTTCTTCACCACTGATTTAGGTAGTAGTTGCACTTCCCTCCTCCTATATGTACATCTTTCTTATTGAATAATTCACAGTCACTTCTATTGTAATGTATTGAGCATTATGGATTATGATGGATTTCCATGATATGGGTTTTAGCAAACTTCTAATTTGCAAAAATCTAGGATGTGGTGTGCTTTCATGGTATCAGATTGCATCCACAATTGGTGTACAACATCTGTCTATAAGTTTGTCATTTTACAAATAAATTATAGTGCAAGTCTCATAAATAAATGGGTACCTCATCAACTTCAATGGAAAGAGCATGAAAAAACAAGCACTTTTGTAAAAATGGCACTCAAAACTGAGTTACCGATCAAAAGTTCCCTTTTTTTTCCCATTGTTGTACATGTCATCAAGCCTAGTTGTCCACTCATACTAAATAAACTTCTATTTTTCAGTTGAGGGGGGTGTTAGAGTAGGTATTTACCTTAGCTCATGAATCACCTAGGTACTTTATTTAGCCTTTATTGTATTTATCCATCACCCACTTATGTGTGTGGATATTTCTTTTATCTTATTTAGATATTAGGAGCATATTATCATACGTTGTTAGGTATAGTTCTCTCCTAAATCTATGGTATATGACTAGATCCTTGATGTCTAGTTCTCTCCTAAATCTATGGTACTTGACTAGATCCTTGATGTCTAGTTCTCTCCTAAATCTATGGTTTTGACTAGTTCTTTGATGACTAGTTATTTCCTTGATTTATGGCTTGATCGTACCGAGCCTTGAACTAGTTCTTAGATTGTTATTCAAACTTGCCATGATCAATAAGATGAAGGCCCATTCACCAGAATGTACTTTGCATAAAACCTTTCCATAATAATATGAGAATACAATATCATCATATTATTATGGAACTCAATGCAAGTTACATTGAGAATGGGCCTTCATTTAAATAGGCAAGGAATAGCAATCTGTGTTCTTGGCTTGGTACGATCTGGTTATTGTTCCATTCATGCGACCCCTTCAATATTAACTCTTGCTCATACCTTTAATGGTCAAAATCAAAATCAAAACCGAAATAGACTTAGGTTGAACTAGCACCACAAGGGTCTAGGCAATTGAAGCATAGATCCAAGGAAATAACTTGTCAATACTATAGATGAAGGAAAGAACTATACCTGGCAACTTGACGAATCATCTCGATGATGAAGATCTTTGTAAGATAAAAGCTATGTCAACTCCACATAAGTTGGTTACCTGGACTATGAATATGAATAATGGATATTATGAATACCTAGGTGAATATGAACTATGGTAAACACATACTGTGGTGTTCATAAGGTCTCAGACATGCCAAAATGCCGAAGCATCCACAAGCGGCCAGAGAAGAGAAAGAGAAGATCCTGGGGCTGGATGTTACTATCTTGAAAAGAGGTAGCCCTCTTCCTTATTCATTAGCTGCCTAAAGATAAATATGTCAAATTCTTTCAATTCATAGCAAAGAGCCAATGCACATCCGGCTGAAGCAAGTCAAGCTTTTGACATCATTGACCACATCAAGATGACCAAGTTACAAAATGTCAAAAGCTGAGTATTTGAGAGCATTTCCTGATCAACTAAATAGATTGGTCAAGTATGTGCAAAGTAACGGTCTCAACCCTCCAACAAATAATAATTCACGGGGTATCTTGTCAAGTCCAAATATTACTCCTCCTTCAAATAATGTGGCTACAAGTTCTTATCCTTCTACCTCTTCTCCTACTACAATCAAAAAGGATTGAGCCATTTTATGTATCTTTTCTTATCAACAGATACAAATTGAGCAATTGCATTTTGGACTCTGGAGCTTCTGATAATGTCATGCCTACCAAAGTTGCTGATGCCTAGAGTTTCACATTGGCAAAAACCATCAAAAGATGTTATTCAATAGAAAGGCAAGTTCCTCTTGTGGGGCAAATCAAAGATGCGCAAGCAGTACTAGCTTCTTTTCCAGACAAGAGATTGAAATATGACTATCCTTGTAGCAGACATCCCAGTCTCTTATGGCATGCTATTGAGTAGAAATTTATGTAAAGAGCTGGGTGAAGAAGTCAAGATGGATTGGTCTTGTGTGCACATACCAATCAAAGGAGTTAATCAGAAGTTAGAACCTGAGAAGAAATCCAAGTACACAGTATCAAAGTATGAGGATCCTAGATCTCAGATCTTGTTTTAGGAATCTGATCACAGAATCTATTATCTAGAAATGGATAAAGAAGATGTTAAACCTGTGATTCTGGAACCACATCAACTTGACAACAAGGTTTGGACTCTAGAATTTGATGGCAACTGCTATTCATTTGGATCCGGCGTAGGCGTTGTTCTTATCTCTCCTGAAGGTAAGGTGCATGCACACTCCCTTCAAATTGATGTTCAAAAATACTAACAACACAGACAGAGTATGAAGCGTTGTTGTTAGGTATGGAGCAGGCAAGAAAATGGGAATCAAGCTCTTATGTGTAAAGGGAGATGTTGAGCTGATTGTTAAGCAGATAAGAGGTCTCTATCAAGTAAAAAAAGACAAACTTCAGCATTATAGAGATCGAGTCTACTCTGCTATCCTAGATTTTTCAACTTTTTCGGTATCTTACATTCTGAGAGAACAAAATTCCAGAGCTGATTCACTTGCAGTGACTGCATCTTTGTTAAATCCATATCAGCCTCCCACATTTTTTAGACAGGGGGATTACAAAGTTGAGATGGTATTCCATCCAAAAGTTCCCGACAACGTCCAGCAATGGCAGGTTTTCAACAATGACAAGCAGATTGCTGCATTTCTCTAACAAAAAGACAACTTTGAAGAGATCTACTATGAGGAAAGCAATTCACCTCCAAGATAAACTACTATGGGAGAAATGGACACAGATGTCTCAGGAAGTCAGGAGATTATCTAGCTAAAGGGAAATAAAATTCCCAAAGGCTTGGTATCTCTTGAGGAAATGTTCAACAAGCATGATCAGATGCGTAAGAAGAATGAAGAAAGAGGGGAATGTTCTTCCTCTGATACATAGTTACTAAATTTGGGAGCCGGAAATGATCCCAAATTAGTAAATCTAGGTAAGTGTTGTTCAGAGGCTAAAAGAGAAGCCTTTATAGAGTTTCTTAGAAAATACATGGATGTTTTTGCCTGGTCTTACCAGGATCTGAAAACGTATAAGCCTGCAGAAGTTCAACACTACATACCACTAAAACTAGAATAAAAGCCTTTCAAGAAAAAGCTGCAGTGGCATAACCCTACCATTTCTGAAACCATCTTTGTAGAAATCCAGAAGTTGTTAGAAGCAAATATTATTTATCCCATACATCATTCTGAATGGTTGACCAACATAGTTCTTGTGAGGAAGAAGAGTGGTGAGATTAGGTTGTGCGTGGATTTTCGCAACCTCAATCAAGCTTCTTTAAAAGATAACTACCCCATCCCCATCATGGATCACACTCTGTAGGTGGTCACTGGATCTGAGATACTTTCCATGCTCGATGGTTTCTCAAGCTACAATCAAGTCAAGGTGGCTGAAGAAGATCAATATAAAACGACATTCATTACACCTTGGGGAACCTTTGCTTACCAGAAAATGACGTTTGGTTTGATCAATGCTAGAGCTACATTTCAAAGAGCTATGGATTTAGCTTTTTCTCATCTCAAGGATACAAGCATAGTGGTGTACCTTGATGATCTGACATTCTTTTCCAAAGATAGAAACATGCACATTTCGAATCTAGAAGAGGTTTTCATACAATGCCGTAAATAGGGTATTTCTTTAAACCCCAAGAAATCTATCTTTGCTGTAACCGAAGGAAAACTAATAGGGCACATCATTTCTAAAGAAGGAACCAAGATAGATCTGGAACATGTCAAATCCATTCAGACATTGCCATTGCCCACATCCAAAAAAGGAGTTCACTCTTTCTTTCGAAAAGTTAATTTTCTCAAGAGATTCATTCCTGACTTCGCTGAGCTAACTCGTCATATCTCGAATATGATGAAGAAGACACAAGATTTTAAATGGAGCAACAAAGGGAAGGAAGCTTTTGAGAAGTTTAAAGAGGCCCCGTCAAAAGCTCTAGTCTTGGTTTCACCCGACTTTAGTAAAGAATTTATTCTTTATTGTTATTCCTCCGAACACACCATGTCAGCAATAATAATGCAGAAAAATAAAGAGGACGTAGAGGCTCTGATTGCTTTCATGAGCACGCCCCTTAAAGCTTATGAGTTGAAATATACTCCCATGGAAAAGCTCGCATATGCAGTAGTGAAGGCATGTAAGGAATTAAAGTATTATATTCTTTCCTCACACACTGTGGTCTTAGTTCCAGATACTGCAGTGAAATCTATCCTCACTCAACAAGAGTTATGATTGTTGAGAGGCACATGGGTGAAAAAGGTTCAATAATATGACCTGGTTATTAAACCTACAAAGCTGGTTCGAGGAAGAGGTCTGTGCGAACTAATGACAGAGATGAAAGCAATAGTGCCAGAAGCAGATCAAGAAGAGATAGATGAAGATTTGCTTGCGGTACTTTTTATAGATCTGGTGGAGGAGTGGTACAGTAACATTGCCTACTTTCTGACGTATGGAGAATGTCCGAATCAACTTTCTTGGAAAGAGAAGCAAACAATTAAACTAAAGTCCAAATCCTTCGTTCTATGGGATAATGGTTTATACAAAAGAGGAATTGATGGCATATTTTTCATATGCGTGGATAAAGCTCAGCAGGATCAGCTATTATAACAGTTTCATGACATGGCTTGCGGTGGTCATTTCTCATCCTGAATCACTACACACAATATCCTCAGAGTAAGGTATTACTAGCCCACACTTTTTCAAGATACTGCAGAGTGGGTAGCTAAGTGCCAAGCGTGCCAACATTTGTTGGGCGTGTGAAATTGCCTACATTACCTTTAAAACCCATTCTAATTGAAGAACTTTTCCAACATTGGGGAATGGATTTTATTGGTATGTTTAACCCAGCTTCCAATGTCAGCCATCACTACATTCTAACAGCTACTGATTATTTCAGTAAGTGGGTAGAAGTCATTCTTGTGAAGAATGCCACTTCTGTCGAGGTGTGTAGTCTTATAAAAAAAAATATTATTGTCAGGTTTGGTGTGCCCAGTAAAATAGTAGTAGACAACGCTCTGAATATTTCTTCTAAGGAGCTGGTTGACTTCTACTACACTCATGGGATTCAACTGGTACATTCCTTAAACTACTATCCACAAGGGAATGGCCAAGTTGAATCAAGTAACAAAAAATTGGTAACTATCGTGTGCAAGGTAGTAACGGAAAATCAAAGGACTTGGCATAAGAAGTTGTTTGATGCATTATGGGCCGATAGAATTACACTGAAAAGGGCTATAGGCATGTCCCCATTTCAGCTGTTATATGGTAGAGACACAGAGTTGCCTCTTACCTTGGAACTGCTTGCCCTACAAATTTCTAGAGCCCTGGAAGATTCTACATTCAAGAATGCTATTGATAAAAGAATTATGTACCTAACTGAATTGATGGAAGTACAAACTCAAGTTGCAGATAGGTTGACAGAGCATCAAAGGAAGGTGAAAGTCATCTTCGACAAAAAACCCAGGGAAAGAAAGTTTGAAGTCAATGACTGGGTCCTTTTCCGAACAAAAGAAGAGAAGCAAAAGGCATGCATGGAAAATTCGATTCACTATGGAAAGGGCCTTTTGTGACTAAGAAGATCGCTAGAGCAGATAGCTTCATTCTTGCTCATCAGGATGGAGTTGAATTGCCATTTCCTTTCAATAGGCAACACTTGAAGTTGTTCCGGACATGAGAAACAGGGTAAAACCTGTATGTACATAAATAAAACTTTGTTTGTTTTATTTTTGTGTTGTGTTTGTTTGCCTGACCCCGTGCCCAAAAGAAAAGATACGAAACCAAAGATACTGGGATCTCATATTTTCCCTTGTCATTCTGACAGAGAAAAAGATGTCCACAGACGGAGCCGATTGGTGTCCCCAGATTTCATCCTGAAATCTGAGACTACCCTATCCAAAAAAAAATCATACTTTTAAAATAATGGGTCGTTTTTGTGTTTTTATTGCTAGAAAGTTTATTGTATTGCGTCAAAATATTCCCAAGAAAGCCATATTCAGCCATTTTCGCCAAATACCCAGATGCCCAAAATTGTTATATTCTGTCATCTGGGATTTGCCTGTGGGAAATTTGTATTTAATTATTTGAGCCCCGTTTGAGGCAAATTTGCATTATGGTTTAACTTTTTTGTGATCGTACATATCAATTATTCCTATATACCAGTAGGGTTTTAACCAGGAATGAGTTTTGGACTTTATTTGTGACCTTCTGGCAACGTTTTGTGTTTTTGTGTTTTCCCGATTTGTTTTCTATGAAATTTATCTAGATCAATTCCTTTGCCGGTTTAACTTGATTTCTTGCCTAGAGTATCTGGAGATCACCTATGGGCATTATGCTAGAAGGAATTTGTCACAGGGGGTTTGGTTCTCTCTAAAAAGATGAAGTCATGCACAAAAAAAAGCCTCTCCCAGGCAAGTCACGTTTTTTGGAATAAATAGATTTTATGGAAATAAGAAAAATATTGCTGTCAATGCGTAGAGCTCGAGAAGATATGCACTTTTAGAGAAAATGACACCTAAAACGGAGCCACATAATGAAAGTTACGGCACATGTAAGTTTTTGTTGCTCCATCTTCCTGTACCCTTTCCAAAAATGGCAAATTTTATTCCATGCTTGTGTTTTCTTCACCAAAAATCCAAAAAAGGAAAGAAATGTTATTTTGTGCTAGTCACAATTTTCAAGGCTTCCTTCCGCGTCCAATTTACACGCTGCCCTAAGTGATGAATTCTCACGCAACTTTAAAGGCAGAAGTCACAATACAAGTCGCACTTTTGGAAAAGAGCTATCTTTCATACAAATCACACTTTTTTAGGGAAGAATTTAAGCTGCCAGTGGGAATTTTGGCGAGTGGCAATAAGGCAGAAATTTCTTACCTGCCTTGCAAGGTAATTTTTCCCATGAAGTCGAAGTCACTTAAGCTACAAAGGGAATATTAGATGTGGCAGGAAGGTGGGAATTTCTTACCTGCCTTGCAGGGGATAAATTCCCATTATAAAAGAAAATCACTTAAAGCACCGTCGGGAATTTCTTACCTGCCTTGCAGGGTAAAAATTCCCATGATGAAAGTCAAATCACTTAAGTGGAAGAAGGGATTTTTTAGAGCTGCAGTGCAGGGTGAAAATTTTCATCAGAAGTTGACTTCTTATTTTTAGAATTCACCCTTGCCAAAAAGAGTGACCCACCTTGGGTGAATAATCAATGCATTTAATAATATTGATTAATGTTTATTCACTCAATTTTTGCGCCATAAATAGAAGGAAAGTCAATGCATGAAGACAAGCCAAAGTGAACTAAATGTAGCATGCTAAAATTAAATAAATTTAATTTATTTAATGGCGGCCATGAGCATGCACAAAATATGCACCCAAATTGAAGTGGAAAGAATGTCAATTTATTAATTAATTAATTGTCAAGAATAGGAGGGGCAATAATTAATTATAGAATGATGAGAGTTATATAAGCATGGGCTGCCATAAGGATGAATTAATTAATTTTATACCAAAGAAGTGCAGCCCAGACAAAAAGTGTGCCCCATTTAAAGAGAAATTTTACTCAGAGGAAGGTTTATTTACTGCTGGAAGCTTCAAAATTTGGCGCTAGGTTTAAAGGAGCTTGTTTTGTGTCTGAATAATTGTCTGCATAGTGGTACATGTTCTCAGGTGAAGTTGATAAAATTCATGTTTGCTTTGCATGCAAACAAAACATCAATTTTTTGGCGCAACAGGCTTAATATATGCAGATTTTTATAATTAAAATTCAGTGTTCATGTTCCGATTGCCATCTTTGTCTGAACTAATTGGAGGAATTCATTACAGGTGCTTTTATAAGAGAAATGGAGTTTAAATCAATGTCCAATACATTGAACATATCCTCCGAATCTGAAGAAATCTCCAGATATGCACCGGTTGTAAAGAATTTTGGCTAAATAAAAAGAAAATGAATTGCTCAGACAAAGATCGCTTTAGCCATGGCAAAGCGGGATGAACGAGAAAGATTAGCAGAATCATGCATAGATCCAAATCGAGAATCAGATCCAGATCCATAATTGCAAAGTATTCATCCTTTTGTTTCAAATGCAGCCCGTGAAGAAGTCAGTGAATGGAGAATTCCTTTCAGGACCTTGTGCATGTTCTCCCAATCTTCCAGTTGAAGCCTTCATTGAATTTGCATTCTCTCGGAGTGCTTTCCAAATTTTTAATTGCTCATATGCAATTAAAAATAAAAATGATGAGTTATTTATGGCAAACATTGCATTGATGCATGTACTGGAGAAGAACTGCAAAAGCTTTAAGGATAAGAGGGAAGACATGTCAAAGGCAATACCTGCAAGCAAATCACAGTCACTTGTTTCCAGATCCACTTGCTTCCAGATCCAGCCGCTTCCAAATCCAGTTTGGTGAGAATCAAAGGCAAAAGAATCAGCTGTATACAGAAAATGAAAAAGGACAACACTGCAGCTTTCCTCTTTCTTCTTCTTTCTCTTATTTCCTCCGACAAAGTAATTGAGCGATCAATTAAATTATAAAACTTAAGTGATTGGTTTAAAAGCCATTACTTGAAGAAGTCAACTACTTGGAAATAGGTGGCAGACATGCAAAATAAAAGGTTCTATCTTCAGTTGCAAATTATGCATGTCATACAAAGAGGAGTTCTAGGATGGAGATTGCCAGTTGTTTCCTTTCCGACTTCCACATGTGCCAGTTCAACTAAAAGCTTCTTATTTGTAATTTCCCTTATACATGCTATAAGTAGAGGAAGAACCTACGGGTTAAAAAATTAAAATTGGTAAGCAACATTCTTGTGTTTCGGACTTTGTGTTGAAACCCCTGATAGCTATTTGAAGCAGAGGAATAGAAAGGAGCAGATTTCCGGATAACTTTGTGTCACAGTGCATTTTGTTTCTAGCTTTTTGTCTTAGATCTACTTATAAACTTTGTGTTATTCTAGATCTAGATCTGAAAGCTTCATTTGCTTATAATTCTCTGTGTTAATATCTATTGGTTTTGTCTATGTGCATGCAATCAACTCTGTAATCTATTGATTGGGTTGCATATCTTCCCTCTTTCTTTCCTGTGTTTATATTATTTCCTTCTTCATTAATTATTTCCTTTCTTAAACAGCTGCTTACTTGATGCAGAGATATACAACTATGGTTCATGAGTTAAATAGTTAAAGTAAAACCCCTATATAGATACTAGCATATTTTTATTGACAAATCTGACACGGGAGCCTCACCGGTAAATGAGGGAGATTTATCTCATGACTGCCTAGGTTTTTAGCTATGCATAAAATCTAGCCAACAGTTTTTGGTGACTCCACTAGGGAACAACACAAATTAGCATACCAGAGCTTTCTCAAGTTAGAAGTCGTAGATCCAGTATTTCACCAGGAAGAAGAAGTGCAAACTCATCCAGATTTGAATCTTCTTCATCATAATCCAACAGCTAGAATTATTCACCAAGTCCTATTCTCAAAGAAGACGTGCTCTATTCATCATGATGAAGAATCAACCACTTGCCCCTGCAGCGCCTGTTCCATGGGGTGCAGCCTTTGGACCTCTGAATCTGACTCCTCCTATGCATGATCTACCTAAAGGGATGAGAAAGAATTTTCTGAAATTCTTTGAAGATGGAAAGCAGAATCCAGATGACCACTTGGCTGTGTTTTTCATATCCTGTGGAGTGCTTACAGTTGAACATGAAGATGTATCTATCAAACTCTTCATTTAGGCACATTGGGAGGGTGCTAGCAAAGGTTTTGGAGATTGGCTTTAAACAATCCTTTCAATTTTTTGTCGTAGTAATTAACAATTTCTTTGTCAATACACATACCAACTCAATGGACATGCTTGACTAAGTGTAATCCAATACTCAGTGAGACTGCCCTCCTAATAATGTATACGCCTTATTTTGGCTTATGAGATGCTGTTAAATAGAAAATCCCTATAAGAGTCAATGGTAAGAGGTGGATTAGTTCATTGAAAAGAGCAGCATGGTCAAAATTGCAACCTACAGTGCCCTTCAAAGGAGTTTCTATCCAACAAAATAGGTTTAAATTTCAAAGTAATAGCTATCCAACCTACAATGCCCTTCAAATGTAATTTGAGAAAATCATGCAAATTTAATAACTCATTACCTATTAGATATTTGTAATGTTATTGCCAAGGAGAAATACCACATACCAAAAGTATTTATATTTGTATTTGCCACCATCATATCTTCTTTATAAGTTTTTATTAAGGAATCTATGTAAAAAACATATGAATATTTAAAGCATCTTATTAAGACAATTTAGCATTCCAATCGGGTTGTAAATAAGCCCCTTTTAGACATATCACCTCATCTTGTTGAGGCAAGTCCTTAAAAATCTTTACATCCTCGTCAAGAAGATCATATTGTGTATATGGTAATCATCAATCAATGAATCTTCTTTATGAGAAATTTTGTCAAACAATTCACATAAATTTTTATACTTCCACATTTTGCATTCATGTCCATTAAAGCAACTAAAACTATGCAATATAATGAAGATCCAATTTCAAATATTGATCAATATGTTTCTATACCCTATTCCAACCGTCACATTTAGGCATAAATTGGAAGGGTCCTAGCAAATGTTTTGGAGATTGGCTTTAGACCATGCTTCCAATTTTTAGTAGCAATTAATAATTGTTTTGCCATTACACATATCAACTCAATGGATATGCTCAAGTGTATTCCACTACTTTGTAAGATTGCACATCATAACAATGTCTACAGCTTATTCGGACTTTATGATATACCATTAAACAAAAACTCTCCATAGGAGTCAATGATTGGAGGTATATTAGTTAATTAAACAGAGTAACATGGTCAAATTAATAACCTATTGTACCCTTCAAAGGGGATTTTATCCAACAAAATAGGTTTGAATTTTGAGCTGAGAAGGTCAATAGCACTTTTACATTTATGACAACCATGCAAATTTAATGGCTCATTACATATTAGTTATTTGTAATGTTATTGTCAAGGAGAAATAACACATGCCAAAAGCATTTATATATGTAGGTGCCACCATCATATCTTTCTTTTATGTTTTTTAATAAAGAATTTATATTAAAAGCATCTAAATATTTAGAAGCATCTTATTATAATAATCTAACATAACATGCCCAATGAGGTTGTGGTTTGATTGTGAGGATGATGGCAAGATTATCCATCCAATTAGGTTTGTAGGTATGGTTGAGATCAAGTAAAAACGCACGACTTGAACATATCCAATAGTAATTGTAATCCATGTGATTTCATCTCCTCGATGTTCAAGACATTTCTTTACAAACGGCCAAAAGCCTCTTTAAGAGTACCATTTTGTGAATCATTGTGGTCTATATGACAAACTTTATTTCAAACAAAATGAGCCTTCAATATACTTTCATATTTTGTTTACATACCTATTACGGCGCTTACAAGTAAGATGTTTATTGAAAACCCAATTTCCATGTTTCCTTAACAAATCTCCACAACATGTTCACAATGGCACAAGCTAAGAGGATACTTGCAATGGTTTCCAAGCTTAACTTTGTGAATATGCAATAACATATAGTTGCAAAATCTCGAAAGTTTTTTCAACAAGCCTACATTGTGCATGGCCCGCAATCATTGTCATCATTTAGACTACATTTTGTTTTTGTGTATTTCCTAAAATTATTATGTGCTTCCACATTTGGCATGCATGTCCTTCAAGGTATTCACATCTGTGCCCAACAAAAAACCACTTTGGGGGTGAATTATCAAAGGTATTTTGGGATAATCAAGGTTTTAATGAATTTAATTAGGGATTTTTGAAGTTTTGCAGTTATGTGTTTGTAACATTAAATCCCTCTTTGTCGTGAATGAAGAGCCTTCATTTCTTCTTTTTACATTCAAGTGTCAACAAACATCTTATAAACTATTCTAAAAAAATAAAATTTTGACGTTTGTGACTTAATTTTCAAACAAATATATATATATATATATATATAAACTTCAAAAAAGCCAGTAATAGTTTTTGTAGGTTTCTTATGTTGAAATCTAATTTTTCTAAATTTTTAATGCTAAAGTTCAACTTTAACAATGAAAAATGTAAGACAAGGAAAATTGAAATCTTGAGTTCAATTTAGAGCGTTGAAATTTTTATGTTTGTGTAAATTTTAAAAGAAAATAATATTATGGGAGGAAATCACCATATTTGTTTCATAGGTTGGAGCTAAATTAAAAATACATTGAAACATTTGACCAAATGTTATAGTGATCGTGAAGGTGTGCCCAATCATGATGGTATGGTATTTGTATGGTTTCTTATGATATCAAGATCCATAGATAAAATGGATTTGCATATAGAGTAGATAATGTAACATATCCAAGACATTGAGAATCCTTACGAGACAATACCATTGAAGAAAATGACCAAGTGAACAAGAACTACTAGATTGTGCACAAGAAATACATTTAAACTTTCAACATCTTAGGCTTTGGTAGATTTGAGTTTAAATATTTATTTCAAGGTTATAGATGATAATTATCAATTTTTACAACATAGACACTCTTCTAAAATTTAGTGGTAATTTGCATACATCCATCTGGGATAATACGAAAAACTATGGTCAAAAGGTAGTTCAAAAATATCCTAATCAATTTTGTTCAATTCCTAATGAAAACATGTATCTCTACAAATGCCTATCATCTTGAGAGTGTCGTGAAGTTTCTAAGCATGTTCCATAAAAGTGATTATGTTGAAATTCAACAGGGCATAACACAATTTACTTGTCATATTTGGTAGGTATATCTTATATCTTAAATAAAATATTTTCATCCAATTTAGGAAGTCATGTGATGAAATCCATGGTTCGGTACAATATAAAATTCTGAAAAAAAAGTTAATGGAGATTGTGTGATACACCTTGTGTTTTGGTCAATTGTCATGGAATAATATACAAGAATATGTCAATCTTGATGAACATCAAATGGGTTGTAGACCAACGGTGTGTATGATGGCGTAAAAGGTGTTCCCTGGCCATCCACCAAGGTACAAATCCCTAGAGCTACTAAATAATAAGGGATGAGGCCAAGACGAATTTGGCAGAATGGAAACCCCGGTCTTTGACAACAAGCCTAAGAATTTTGTGCACCTAACCCATGCAAATCTTATGATTCAATCAAATAAATCTTGAAGAACCCTGTAGAAATCAACATTTAATATAGATTATGAAAGATTAGCAAATTTATCTTCGAAAGCTCATAGGCACAACACTAAAATATATGTGATCTCAACACTAGCATTACAATTGAAATTAAATATATCGTTAGTAAAACACACAAAAATTGAAGCTCATAATCCATCAGGAATTTCAGAAACCCTTGTACATAAGAACGGAAAGTTGTCTTGCAATACAACTCATTTTGAATTCTTCACAAATAATCAGGTGTTGAAGTACTAGGTAAACAAACCATTGTTCAAAGGTAGGATATGAAGATGGTTGATATTGTTTCAAGAATATAAGTTTAGGATCAATGTCAAGCTTGGTAGAGAACCTATTGGACAAACCATCTTATTAGGTTGCAAAATAGGGAAGACCCAAAAGAGTGATATGAGGATTCTCTTGACACCCACTTGTTCTAAATCACTGCAATACCATAACAACTAGAAGAAATCACAAACATATTGCAAAATGGAATTCTATTGTACCACTACATAGAGGAGAAAAATCATTTGGTTATGAGAGCATTGTCATTCATTATCAACAATGGGTTTGTCTATAAGCTTAGCGAGGATGATGCAAAGTGTGGGATATCATTGGAGGATGTGTGTACAACCATTGTAAATGAAGCATGTGACAAGATCATGGGGGTCATTTTACAAGTGATCTAATTGTGTAAAAGATCGTGTAAAGTGGACTATGGTGGTCAACATTGTTCCACGATGCATACCATATAGCAAAATATCGTGTTGTATGTCAAAGGATTGGGAAGCCAACTCTAAGGGATGCAATGCCATTGAACCCAATTCTTGTTTATCAACCTCTGGAACAATAGGGAGTTGACTTTGTGGAACCAATAAACTTGCCATCAAAGTTCTATAGCACAAGACACATCATAACCGCAAAGGATTACTTCACAAAATGGGTCGAAGCATGTGCAGAACTCGTGTAATTGAAGACCTCCCAAATTTCTATATGACAACATCATCCTAAAATTTGGGTGTCCACAAAAGTTGATAAGTGGTAGATGTATGTATTTTTGAATAATACAAACAAAGCACTCACCGAAGAACTTATGACTGCATATCAATAGTGCACTTCATAGCACCCACAAACAAATGGCCAAGTAGAAGTGTCCAAGAAAGTGCTAAAAAGGATGCTCACACAAAATTGTAACATGCAAAGGGTTGACTGGGAAGACATAATTCCAGTGGTATTGGGGACCTATATAACAAACACGATTCCAATTGGTCTACATAATTAAAGTGGTAATGCCAAAGGTGTATATCATTTCGATCTTGCACATTATGATGATAGCAAGGCTTTGTGACAAGGAGTCTATAAAATAGACTATTGTAGCTATCCCGACTAGAAAAGGTGCAAGATATTGTACTGAAATTAAGAATTGTTGAATTGCAACGAAAAACATGGCACAACAAGAATCTATAAACAAAGGAATTCAAGGAGGGACAAATGGTGTTGGTATATGAAAGAAGATTCAAAGCATGCCCCAGAAAACCGCACATCAGGTGGAAAGGACCATATGTGATTTATCATACTACAAATCAATGAACACGTGTTGTAGGGTCCACAAGGGAATGTGCACCAGAAAGAATCAATGGGAGTAGGGTGAAGGCCTACCACTAGTTCGTGCGAGGATATTATAAAAGTATTTAATTTTGTTAGCTATATTGGATTTATCATATGTGTTTTTTATACCCTTTTATTGTTGTTTCACATTGCATGTCATACCAAGGGTCGGATATAATACAATTTTCTTTAATATGCAATTTTTTTGTTTGCGACATATATCATAATACTATTGTATTATCGTTTCACATTATAAGTCATACCAAGGGTTCAATATAATATGATTTTCTTTAATATTTGTGAGTATGTGATAGGGACAAGTAGAAAGTTAAATTTTTGTATAAATTTTCAATCTGTCATATTCCATATTGTAACTAAAAATTTGTTATAAACTATTTGATAAATTGGGAAGTTTTTCCATTGTTAAAAGAAACATCAATGTCAATAATATACATAATAGTTTCTTGAAACGAGTTATACCGACTGTTGAAGTTACCCTAATGAGGAAATGTGTGAAGTTGAACATGTAATTCAACAAAGGAATAGATATATGATAATACTCAATGACATTTTTTACATCTCTCATGGATACATGTCATGAGTTCTAAGTTGTGCTAGAGTCCATCTTGTTACATATAACCAGGTCCTAATAGAAGGTTGACATAAGAAGTTTTTTGCCACATGAGAGTTCTTTTTATGGTCTATAAAACTCTTCTATTTGAGATTTGGATTAAAGTCTTATTCCTTCTATAAAAGGTTTGAGATCAAAATTATTAGTTACAAACATTGTATAGATGAGTGGTGTATACTCATCATTGTTGTCTTCCACTATCTCTTAGTGAGCATCTTTTGGTAACAGGGTTTTCAGTTCCCAGTCTTCACGTTATCCGGTGAAAAGCCTCTCACTCTCCCTTAAAATGGATTTTGGGATTCGTTCACTACATTAGGTAGTTAGCAAAGAAGAATATCTAAGAGTCTCGAGTTTGTGAGTCTAATCGTTTGATCAAGGGTACTCCCTTCTTGATATTAGAGATAGCCTTCTTGGTTACTAGGTCTATGTTTATAGTATTGTAATTGTAAGTTTGATATTATGGAATGATGTTCCGTTGTGCACTTTGAGGTGGTGTGAAGTTTCTAAGAAGAAAAACGTCTCTTTGTATTTGATATAATTTTAAAGGTTGATGAAAGGGTTGTCATGTACAAGATTTGAGTTAAAATGTGCAAAGTAATGATATAATTTATAAGGTAGAGTTGAAAGGTGCAAAGTAGCTAAAAAGAAGGAAAATATCCTTGTTGTGCTCGGAGATAACATTAAGTTTGATATATTGGTTATAACATTGTTGGCTAGATTTTTTGCACAGCTGAAAACCTAGGCAGTCATGAGATAAATCTCCCTCATTTACCGGTGAGGCTCCCGTGTAAGATTTTGTCAATTATATTTTCTAATATCTATCTGTTGGAAATATTTTAATCGGGTAGCTCATGCACCATAGCTAAGCAATTTTGCAACAAGTAAGCAGTTGTAAAGAAATATGTCCGTAAGAGGGAAATAATTGAGTACGGGAAGAAAGGAAGAAAGATTCACAATCTAACCAATAGTTCACAGAGTTGATCTTATGCACATAGAAAAACAAATAGATCTTGAAATACAAAATTTAAAGAAAAGGAAAGTTTCAAATTTAGATTTGAGATAATGCAAAGTTTGTGCAAAAATCTAAAAAGAAATAAGAGACAAGATGTATCCTTGATACAAAATTCTTCATAAATTTGTCTCCTTTCAATTCCTTAGCTTTCAGAAAGATATCAAGGGTTTCAGCTCAAAGCTTGGAACACAAGAATGCTGATCACAAATTTTGATCCTTTAACCCGTAGGTTCTTCTTATATTTATAATGTATAGAGGGCAATTACAAATAGGAAGCTTTTTTAATGAATTGCCACATGTTGAAGCTATGAAAAAGGGAAGCAACTGGCAATCTTCCTCCTAGAATTCCTCTTTGCATGACATGCATAATTTATAACTAAAAATAGAACCTTCTATTTTGCATGTCTACCACATATTTCCAAGTAATTGACTTCTTCCAGTAACTTGAAGTAACAACTTTTAAACCAATTACTTAAGTTTTACAATTAATTGATTACTCAATTACTTTGTTGGAGAAAATAAGAGAAAGAAAAAGAAAGAAGAAATTAGAAGAAAGCTGCTACACTCTCAGTCTTGTTCTTTTTCCATATTCTGCATGTGGTTGACTCTTTTGCCTTTGATTCTCACCAAACTGGATTTGGAAGCAACTGACTGTGATTTCCCTGTGGGTGCTACCTCTGACATGTCTTCCCCTTTTATCCTTGAAGCTTTTGCAATTCTTCTTCAGTATATGCAGTAGTGCAATGTTTGCCGTAAATAATTCAAACAAAACTCATCATCTTTTATTTTTAATTGCATATAAGCAATTTTAAATTCTGGAAAGCACTCTAGGTGAAGGAAAACACAAGTGGATTCAATAAAGGCTGTAATTGGAAGATTTAGAGCACATGCACAAGCTCCTGAAAGGAATTTTCCATGTAACGACTTCCACATGAGCTGCATTAGAAACAAGAGGATGAATTTTTGCCAGAAGCATTTGCAATTATGAGATCTGGATCTATTTCTTCCTCTAATTATGAAGATACATTCAATGTATCAGATATTGATTTTGACTTCCTTTCACCAATATGAGCACCTGTGATGAATACATGTAATTGATTCAGACAAATATGGAGTCCATGATGTGAATACTCAATTTTCATCATGAAAATATGCTTATAAAGCTTGTTGCCCTTTATTTTTAGACTTTGCTTGCATGTCAAGCAAGCTAAAATTTCTATTTTATTCACTTGTGCACTCACATCAACATGCAGATGTCGTGAATAATGAAAAGAAAGCTTCTCCAACCTTAGGCACCAAAATTGGATGCTTCTCGGTAATTAATTAAAAAAGGTCAGCTTTTAGACATCTAGCTATGCAAAAATGGGTCACACTTTTTGGCTAGAAGTCATGTTAAAAATAAGAAGTCAAAGCAATGGGAATTTTCACCCTGCAAGGTAGGCAAGAAATTTATGCTTTTTACTTAAGAGACTTTATGTTCATAATGAGAATTTTCACCCTACAAGGTAAACAAGAAATTTCCGATTTTCACTTAAGTGACTTGACTTTTATAATAGAAAATTTCACTCTGTAAGGCAAACAAGAAATTCCTGCTTTTCACTTAAGTGACTTTACTTTCATAATGAGAATTTTCACCCTGCAAGGCAGGCAAGAAATTCCCGCCTTTCACTTAAGTGACTTGACTTTCATAATGAGAATTTTCACCCTGCTAGGCAGACAAGAAATTCCCGCATGCCTGTGACCTCCAAAATTATCATTGGCAGCTTAAGTGATTTGACTTGATGGGAAAAAGTAACCTGCTAGGCAAACAAGAAATTCCTGCTCGCCTACCACTGCCAAAATTCATAGTGGCAGCTTAAAGTCTTCCTTCCAAAAAAGTGCGACTTGCATGAAAGGTAGATCTTTTCCAAAAGTGTGTCTTGCATTGTGACTTCTGCCTTTAAAATTGCATGAAAATTCGTCACTGAAGACAACGTAGAAATTAGATGCGGAAGACAACTTTGAAAATTGCAATTGACATGAAAACTTTATTTATTTCCTTTTTGGATTTTTGGTGAAGAAAACACAAACAAAGAATAAAATTTGTCATTTTTGGAAAGGGTCGGGGAAGATGTAGTAGCAAAAAATTGCATGTGCCATAACTTTCATTATGTGGCTCCGTTTTAGGTGTCATTTTCTCTAAAAGTGCATATTTTCTCAAGTTCTACGCATTGATGGCAATATTTTTCTTATTTCCATAGAATCCATTTTTGCACCCTTTTGGACCAAGCAACTTCTTGCAATCTTTTGAAAGAATCCTGAGCTCTGATCGCATGTAGACATATTAGTAATTAAAAAAAAGCTGGATAGCTTTTCAAAACCCTAGGCCTGGGGAAATATTTGGCAAGAAGAATGAATAGGCTACAAGAATTGCCGGAGAAAACAAACCAAAACACAAACAAAAAGAAATAAAACAAAACAAAAACAGCTGTGGGCAATTGCTCGAAAAATTCTCCATTTAGTTGATCTGCGAAAATTCTTCCCCCTGGGTGAATGTTCTCTGGTAATAATGATGGTGTGAAATGCTTTATATAACCTAAATCCTCCAATTTTAGCTCAATCTATTTTTAAAAGATATATTTTTTTAATTTATTAAACAAATAAATAAAATCCTCTCAGACAAAACTTGACGAAAGGATAGAGTGAGTTTTATCATGCGAGTATTTGGTGAATTTGGATTTTATGACTCTCTGGGGTTACTTTAGAGCGATGCAAACAATTGTAGGCAAATCAAACACAAAACGACCTGTTACTTTGAAAAGAATGATTTTTTTTAAAGGGGTAGTCCCAGATTCCAGGGTGAAATATCAGGGACACCAAACGTCAACTTTGATGTATTGATTACAAACATCTCTCTTACATACTCTCATTTTTTACCAGATTTCCTCTTCAAAATAGCAACTAATACAACCTATTCAATCCCTCTTTGATTTCTATGTTTTATGTAGAGATAAGATTGTATACACATATACCAAGGATTCATGAGCCTCCATGTTCACTTATTTTAACAATTAACATAAAATTTAATCAATTGAGGTTTGTATTTAACCGAGCATGAGATCCTTTCTCCAAGGGAAAACTTACCATTTCAATACAAGGATCCCAATATTGCTTTTCTATTTATTTTCATTTACTTACGTCTCTTACGTTCAACTTTTTCACTACTTTTCTCAATTCAACTTTACATGGTCCTTATTTACATATATACCAAATCTTTTGACTTGGAAGCTTTGCTAACTATTCTTTGCTAGAGGTGTCTCTATGAAAATACCCCCATCATTTCCCTTGTAGTCTTGTGTATGTATTCCATGTAGCTACGATAATTGAAACCTACAATATTGTATAAGATTCAACGACGTGGGAGCAAGAGATAAGAGTGTGTGAAGCTATTTTTTTTAAGCAAAGTCAAGTCATTTGGTCTTTGTCAACTCCCATCATAGTAAGGCATCAAGCAATTGAATCCCAATCCAAATTTGTTTGGCACCTTGGAAAATAGTGAAACACATTGTTCCCATCTTTTGACATCATCTAGAGATACAAAATGCTTAATAGTAGGCAAGCATGGCCATACTCACATGGATTTGAGAGCCATGACCCTATAGGACCCGACATTATGTACATTAAAAAAAATATTTTTATAGGTGCACAAAAAATGTTTGGCAACATGACCTGAATAAAATGTTGTCACCTCGATTGGTAAGGTTGTGGTATGTGTTAAATGACACAAGGGAGAATGTTTGGACAAAATTCAATCATTTGGAATGTCATCACTACATAGTTGTCATGCTATTATAGAAAACATGTTATCTCCCTCCCCACATTTTCCTTGCCTTTAGGACCAGTTTCTCTATTATAAAGATTCAACCTTTATTTTTATTGACTAGTGAGGGTTTTATGTGTACCCCACAACTTTTGGGATACAAGCAAGCCCCCCCACTTCCCTTAGCATGGGTTTTTAACAATCTACATTATCACAAATCATGTTAACTTGTGTCTAACGATTCTGTGGTGGTTTGTACTCAACTCCTCATTATAGCAACAACGAAAGAAAAAATGGTCATCTCTTACTTTCTGGTGCTTTTACCAAGTTTCTAATTTCAAATCCCCAAGCTTTCAATTTGTAAATTATTACATAAAATATATGATAACTAACTCAACACTATTTCATCCTTAGTCTCGTCCATCCAAATTATGAGAAAGTTGTGCATAATTATTGTGTTTCTACTTGAATTCTAATGTCTTCCCGATTTTATTGATATTTAGTGCATGTTGTTTTGATTCGTCATTAGCGAGAATCAAATCAGCTGTTCAAGTTTTTGAATTTTGAGTAACAGCTTTATCTTATAATGACAATGCTAAGATTATATGTATGTTTTTTGTTTACTTCTTCCAATTATTGATCTCGTTTGCATACCTTTCCCTCGACTTGTTAGTTGACATTTCCTCCTACATTTACTAGTTGTAATTAAAGTATTACTTCTACCTTGTCTAAGTAGGTTTGAAAATTTGATATATTATTTAGCACCTTCATTATTTTTTCTTTCGTTAGACCGCAATCCTTTTTAAGTTGTCATAACACAATACTATGGAATGATAAGCAACCACTACTCTACTCCCATATTACATAATCAACTAAGTCCTTTGTTTAAGATACTTTCCAACTAGTGTGTGTGAACAAGAAATAAAATACATTTTCTAAGTTGCTTTGAGATTCTTTTCCAAATATAGTTGGATAAATAAACAAGCATATTTGTTAGTGTTCCACAGAGACTCACTATAAAAAAAAACATTGTCGTTTCCAAGGATGGAGACATCTAGGAAACATCCCTCGTCGTCCCACAAACACAAACACTACCACCAGTCAAATTATGCCCCCTAAAATGGAAATGTTTCCATCCCAAATGGGACATTTGTGAGACTTGGGGGCATCCTCGAGACCTCATAGAGACTTGTCAAAGTCCCTTAACTATCTTGAAGACCCATAGCTGTCCCCCTAATGTTTATGGGGCCTCACCAACACTTAAGGACTACAAAAAAAAAACTCCCACCCTCACTTCTTATCACAAAACATTGAGCATGGTTGCAAATGCAAGAGTGAGAACAAGCAAGGCTGCAAAGGCAAGAGGGAGAGCAACAACAAAAGTTTGAAGAGCAATTGTGAAGTTTTCATTGTTCAACCATTCGAGATTCGAGACATTCATCAAGCATTTAGTGCAAGTTTGGTGCAAACTCTGGAAATGATAAGAGGCACTGGTCAATTTTATTTGAAAATTGGATGTAATAATTATTTTGAATATAAATTATGATAAAAATAATAATATATAGCATTTTCACTGTTCTATGCAATGTGTTTAGTATTTCAAAGTTTCATTTGTTATTCCTTTAAATTTTGTTATAACTAAGGTTTCGAGTACTACATGTATTTGCAGCGCCATTCCCTTGCCGTCCAAAAACCTAGGCCCTTGGTCCCCCCCCATTTCCGAGACCCATCCTCCCATCCCAAGACTCCATGGAACGTAGATATTTGGGTTTTCCAAAAAGGTCATGCAAGAAACTACATTGATAATATTAATGCCTAGGCATCTTATTTCACATCTGCAAAAATTCACTCATGTAAGACATCTCAAAGTGTCAACAACACGACACCTCAACACATTATTACAATTTACACACTTTCTCTATTGCTCAAGGTTCTCCTTGAATAAATAAGACTGAAGAAGGAAACCACAAGCATGTATCTGTCATCTTTAAATTAGTCATCAGACTAAACGATCATATGAAAACTGAATTGCATTGCTCTTTTACAAAGCACACTACTGTAAGTGTACATCCTGAAATGTGTGGTATCTTTTGGTTTGGTCATCATCCATGTTATAGTGGTTCTGACTTCCATTAAATTACGCTTCTGCTAATTGCAACTTAGGCACAATGTTCATTGATTGCAACTCCTGCAAAGCAATAAAGATAGTTAGTGACTAACTGCAATAGAGAATCTACTATAAAGAAAATGTAAATTAATATATGGTGGAAGGAAGCAACAAAAGTACATTTGGTACTGCCAATTTCGATGGAACCGCATATTACCTGAAATAGAAGTTTGCAAGCATAAGGCAGCTTCATTGTAGAAATATTTTCACCATTTTTGCACATAGAGCAGTAGTTCATCTTGAGTTTGTGATTATAGTGCCCAAGCAAACCGCATTTAGTACAAACCTACCAAGTCTCCCAAACAGGCAATTAGATATAACAGACACACAATAGGGTTCAACTTCAATGGATAACATGAGGTTAAACCCAAAAAAATTGATACACATTGATAATAACCAATCTGATTACTTTCTATTACTGTAATTACTAATAAAGGATTAAGAGAGGCATATTGTAGGAAATTTAATGTTAACCAAATCATTTAGGTTGAGAGGAATAAAGCACCATGCTAATATGGCCATACCTGTACTTCAAACTGGTCACTTGATATCATCAATCGTTCCAATATCATCATACTTGCACCATAGGCAATTAAACAATCGCGCTCCATTTCTCCTAATCTCAATCCTGCACATAAACATCCAATTCACTGTTATTCTCACAATATAAAGGCACAGCACTCTACTCTGGGAATAGAATTTGTAGACATAACAAATTATTGTTTCAGACAAATGCATATATAGTAATTGCCATGGTGTCTTACCTCCTTCACGACTTCTTCCTTCGGTGGGCTGTCGTGTCAATGCCACTCTTGGTCCTTTGGCTCGAGCATGCATCTTATCCAGAACCTGTCCAAATAAAATGAAAACAATGAAGGTAAATACTTTGACCAGCCAAAATCTCTGATCTTGGAAGTTCAACCACATTATTACATTTACCACTGCTATATTAATGACAACCAAAACATTCTTGCTCTAATTTCAGTGCTCCTATTGTAATTTTATTTGTTGCAGAAAACATAGTTACATAAAGAGGCCGAATAAATCATTCCAAAGACTCGAGCTAAGAGCTTAAAGAAGGTTGCAAACATAGACGACTAAAATTTATGCAATCAAAATATAATCAATTTTTTTTGAAGCAACAATAACTAAAGTCAAATACCAATGTAAAAAGTTGTTGAACCAACACATCATTATGATTTATGCAGGTAAAGCAATGTTACAAAACTTCCACAAGTTCCAACGTATTTCAAAAAGCCCACTGGTTATATGATTGGTTATCCTTGCTAAAACCAAAGGACAAAACCACATAGTTGGGATGACAAGTGATCACTAGGTTAGGATGGTGCCTATATCAAGTTAGTCTCTTGATTGTCTCCTTTTTGTAACTAAATTATGAAGTGCGATGAACCCAATTTATTCAGGTACTTGATATACACACATTGAATATAATCATGAGATACTGATAATTGAGCACAGCTCCTAGAAAAATTCACATCTTCCCTACAAATGGTTGCGTTTTTCATGAATGATATTTTTCCAACCAAATACCAAACTGATAAAATCTTCTCAACAGAGGTATTCCAAATATTGTAGTCAGTATCATTAAATATAGTGGTCAGAATTTTTATACAGTATGCCTAAAACTTGGGACCACTTAATTGAGAAAAGTCAATTCCCTAGAGCAACACATATTTATACATTTTAGTATCACGAAAAGTTAAAAAATCATGATGCAGCACTCACCAACCAATGATTTACTTTAATTTTGCTGTTAGAATTCACCATCTTTCACTTTACTAGGAAAATATCATCTGTCTCTGTGCAAGCCCACATCAATGTTATTTTCAGTAAAGTCTAAAACTTCTACTATAGGCCTTTTCACCAGCTGAATTAACTTGAAGGACCGGTTTTCCATCATTCATACCTCCAAACAGATAATGCAGTTTTGGTCTTCATGAATGGCTGAAACATCTATATACATTTCTTATAGCTGAAACATATGTATTTACTATTTTCTGAAGAACATTTCAAATGAATGGTCACTTTTTGCTGAACTTGTTTCCTAAGAAGGTCAATGATTTTCTTGCTCTTCTTGTTCTTATTCTCTACAAGTTCATTATCCTGGTATGAGAGGTTGTCTTGTTTTTCTAATCCTTTTCTTCTCCACTACCTGTCTTCGTGAGCCCGACTACCCTTGTAAGAATGGTCATCACTGTCCAACACGCCAACTTCATACAAATGGTCCTCTTCTTTCTACATGTTATCCTAATTGTCTTTCCTTTTGCCATCCTGTTTTTCCTCACCTAAGCGATCTCATTATCTTCAGTGTGGTCATCTTGATTGAACTTTAAAACTATTTCCTTGTCCAGCAGGAGGTAATCACTTATATTCAAATAGGTCGTCTTAAATACTTTCCAGCAAGCTCTCTTCAGTATCTTTCAGCAGGCCATCTTGAATAGGATTGACCATGACCATTAACCTTATGATGTTCATCAACCTTTCATTGATCGTCTTGATTTAGCAATGCTGTGACCTCAAAAATGGTACTCTTCCTTCAAATCATGCCCTTCAACTACTAATCTGTCTATCTTATGGGCATGAATTATCAATGTTAGCAATAATCCAAAATGAGTTCACAATTTGAAAAGAACAGACCATCCCTCAATTGGTCATGCTGCTCATTGACTAGGCCATCAAATCTTTCATCATTATCTCTATAATAGAAAGTTCTCAAACCATTTGTCTCAAGTTGGTATTAGATGTTTCTATCGATTATCCACTTGTTTGCAGTCTTTCACTTGAGGTGTGCACTGACCATCATTGTTTCCCATGCGACTGTCCATTAACAAATCACCATGACGACCTTAGTTTGGTTAGCTTGCACCACAAGCCATTGTTCTTCACTAATACATGCTGATCATCTCTATCTCTTTTAAGTGAACCATATTCAAATTGGTCATTCAAACTTGTTGCTACAACATCCAACGTAATATAGAATCAGTTTTCTGTTATGCACATAACCGTCATCATCATCATCTTAAGCTTTTCCATATGCATAATGCTGAATCTTTGCTTCGAGATTGACTGTTCTTACTAAATGATAACTTCCTTAGTTGATAGTCTTCGTGTTGAACTTAAACATTTATATAACCATCTTTATGGTTGTAGTGCCCCTCCCATTTTCACATTGTTGACTTCAGCTGTGAGAGCTCGAGGTTGTCCCTTGGTGTGGTCGAGCTAACTTTCAAGTAGCATAACTTAGATTTGTTGATGTGATATCATGAAATAAACTAACTAAAGATTATTGTAAGACTTTCTTAATAAGGTTGTGTATCCACCGGGAGTCTTAACTTGCACCGGCATTGACTATTTCTATGTTTTTGGTAACCTTTCTTTATGAGGACATTATCCCCTTGAGCTTTATGTTGTCGTATTGTTGTTACTAAGTATGTTGTGAACTTTTATGGTCATGTCTGTGCTGAGAAAATGTGATGCGTATTATGCATTTTGTTAACTATGAAAACCTTAGTATAAAAGAGGCCTTGCAGTGGTAGTTATTCACATTAACCATGCTACGGCTTCGTGCTAAGAGAACTATATTTGACCGTGGGAAAATTTTGTGTGAAGCGATATATGGCTGTATTGTCAGTGTTTTATATTTACATGTATTATATATGAGTGTGTGTATCTGTGTGTATCGTATGCTTCTAACATTGATATATATTTTCTGGATAAATAATAGCTATTATGACCCTAGATTGATTTGTATGTGATAACATTATTTTCGGAAGTTGGTTGTATTTTCGGAATGTTTGAATTGTCAATTGTTGTAACTTTGAAAAGTTAATATGGTTGTTTGATGCTATTCATTTTGGCCTCAGTATATAATGGACGTATGATCCTTGGGATGATTTTAATGATATGTTTGTTTGATTATAATTGTATTTAGTTTATGCCAATCGGGTGGGAGAGGCGCAGTCAAGTCACTTGGTTGTGTGCTTGCCCACCCGTGTTCAAATCCCCCCGAGGCACGATCCTCTTTGAGGTGGTTTCGCCACTAGTCATCACATCTCTGCTCGCTGCAGTTGCAGCATGTTGGTTTATTCTCTCACTATAGTGGTAGCATGTTGGTTATAGCTTCACTCGTTGCAGTTGTTGCTTCACTCAGGTTGCTGCTTCACTCGCTGCGGATGCTGCATCTTCGTTCTGGTTTCATTGCTGCTTTAATCGAGTTCCTAGAGTTGGTTCCCTTCATTGTAACTAGGTTGTGGATCCTCTAAAAAAAAATCCTCAAATGTAAAAGGATGTGGGTCCTTTCAACACCCTGAAATTTACCCCCTTCCAAAAACTCGTATTTAGTTTCTATTTAGCAATGTATCTATACACCAAAGTAATGTTGTTGATCGATTACCTGGGTAACATTACGATGGGAATTTTTGTTGTTATTGACTTACCAATAGGGTTGGTCATTGTTTCTTGGAATAAGAATGAACGTCTTAAAAACTATGATTGTATTCCTTTGGCTTGGTCTTCGGTGATCAAATCTTCCTTTTTGTTTGGCATAGTATTTCTACTACGGTTATTGGTCATTCCTTCTATAATAATTAAATAATAACAATATGTGATTATTCGAAAACTTGTCTGTGATTTGTCAAATGTGAGTCTTCATCATTGGTGGCATGTTTGCTAGGTAAAATTGAGGACATTTGGTAAATGAGTATTAATGTTTTGATTATTCATACTTGACTCGCTTTGTGTTGCAAGTTTTATAATTCGGTTTTGCTTGACTGAAAGGAAATTATGGAATTTTATTTTATTAGGATGAACAGATTATGATGAGAGTTAAAATAAATAAATTTTTAAAAAAATTAAATTAAAATTTTTGAGTACAAGAATTATTGAATTTGGATTATAAATTTATTGTGTTATTTAAGTTTTAATGCCTCCAATGGAAGCATGGGTCACTGACGCAAACAACATATAGAAAAAGGTTTATAAAATTTTGGAATCCATATTTCTTGATAAAGCACATTGGCTTGTGGCATTATATGTATTTTCATTTCTTTGGGTGCTTTGAGAGGAAGAGGCGAGTAAAAAAAACACCCTAGCCGTGTGGAAGAATGTATTTTTGCCTGGAAGAATTTTTTTTTTGCTGCAATTTTGACCATGGTGGAAGGCTGGGTCGAGCTGGTCCGGCCACTCATGGAGACATGGTGTTTTACCTTGGATGGAGATGTTTTTTTTCTTCTTTCTTTGAGATTGGAAATTCATTTTAAAAGCCCTAGCTAGGGCAGAACTGTGAGAAAAGAAAAAAAATAGGGTGAATCTCTCCTTGTGGGAGCATTTTTGCTTGCTGGAACAAATTTGCATTCACAACTATCATTGATGATCTCCAGGCATGTTCTCCATTTCTTTTCACTATGTAGCAGTTAATAATAAATGATGAATATGTGGGTTTCTTTCTTGATTTGGATATACATATATAAGAATGGTTTACTTCTGGTTTTGGGTTGAAGTGAAAGTAAATTGTTGTTTTATTCTTCTCTTTAATTTGCAAATTTGGGGAAAAGAAACCATGTTAGAATTAGATAAATAAATTTGGAAATTGTTGTTTCATTCTTCTCTCTAAATTTGCAAATTTGGCAAAAAGAAACCCTGCTGGAATTAGATAAATAAATCTGGAAAGTGTTGCTTTATTCTTCTCTTTAAATTGAAAATTTGGAGAAAATAAACTCTATTGGATAAATAAATCTGGAAATTGCTGTTTTATTCTTCTCTTTTAATCATAAATTTGGGGAAAATAAACCCTATTGGAATTAGATAAATAAATATGGAAATTGTTGTTTACTCTTCTCTTTAAATTGTAAATTTGGAGAAAATAAACCCTGCTGGAATTTTATAGATAAGTTGGAAATTTGTTGTTGTCTTCTTCTCTTTAAACTACACATTTTGGGAAATAGACACTGCTGGAATTTTATACGTAAGTTGGAAATTTGTTGTTTTCTTCTCTTTAAACTACACATTTTGGGAAATAGACCCTGCTGGAATTTCATAGATAAATTAGAAATTTGTTGTTGTCTTCTTCTCTTTAAACTATACATTTTGAGAAATCAACCCCGTTGGAATTTTATAGATAAATCAAAAATTGTTATTGTCTTCTTCTCTTTAAACTACCAATTTTGAAAAAAAGAGACCCTGTCAGAACTAGATAAATAAATCCGGAAATTGTTGTTATTCTTCTCTTTAAATTACAAATTTGTGGAAAAGAGACCCTGATGGAATTAGCTAGATAAATCCATACATTGTTGTTATTCTTCTATTTAAATTACAAATTTGGGGAAAAGAAACCATGCTGGAATTAGATAGATAAATCCGGAAATTGTTGTTTTTATTCTTCTCTTTAAATTGAAAATTTGGGGAAAAGAGACCCTACTGGAATTCTATAAATAAATTTGGAAATCTGTTGTTGTGTCCTTCTCTTTGAATTTCAAATCTGGAAAAAAGATTATGCTTAATTATGACAAATAAATCTGAAACGTAGTTTTTTACTGTTTTCCCTTAAAAACTTCAAGTGTGGGAAAAAGGCCATTTTGGCATTTTGTTTTGTTTTAAAAAATTTTCTGGAAGTATTGTTGTTATATGTTTCCCGTTTTAAATTCTAAATTTGGAAAGGAGGCCATGTTAGTGTTATGTTAAAGAAAATTTGGAAAAGAGCTGTTAACTCTCTCCCTAGAATGGTATGATGGAACTTATCAGTTGCATGAGTTGGCTTGTATTTCATTCCTTATCTCTTGTCTACGACCCGGTGAAATAGGAAGAAACGCTTGAAACATTATTACTATCTTGCTTGTAACCTGTTATGCATGATTTATTGCTAACTGTTGCATATTGAATAGGAACGAAATTCATGCCAGTACCTTGAACTGACCCAAAATCTACTGCAGGTACATGTTAAGAAATGATGAATGTTGTTTGAAATTGAAGCATTCAACTTGATGTTTGTAAGAAGAATATCTCCTTGTTGCAGTGAAAGAAGGATAAAGGGAAAAATTATGAATAAAAAAAAGAATTCCACTCACTCAATATGAATGTACTTTTCTCAATTGATTAGGAAAAGAAATAAGTATTACTTGTTGAAAAAAATGAGTATTGTTGTAACTTGCTAGAAATCCTTTAAATCAATTTTGTAATGCCTTGTGGATGTTCCACTTTGGAAACGCTTGTAAAGTATAGCCCCAAGATGCTTGCATGTATCTATGATATAATTATTAGGGGCTACTTTATAAACGAGTTCATTGTATGATGGCTTTCTTCCATTATGGGTTGGCTTAAAATTTATAGCACGCCCTTGCTATTCTTAAACGCCCATCATTGGACCTACCATTTCTCTGTTCTATGCTTTGTTTGGAACAAATCATTGCAAGAAAAAAAGGCTATCACAATTTAATCTTGTAAATTCATTAACCCAAGTTGGGGTTCTTTAGTCTATATCTCAACATTTCATCACAGGCATGATGTTAGTACATTAACTTATTCTTTGGAGATAATAATAGTACGCTATATATATTGCCAGGTTTGTATTGTGTTTCTATAGATAGTGTTGATTTCACGAATATGCGCCTTTATTCTTAATTGGGTAAGAAAGTAAGAGAAATTATATATATTTGATTAACTTAATTCGATAAGAAAGACACTTTTGTAGATACTGAGTTGGTACGGTTATGAATGTATGATTTGATCATATCGCGAAAGATATTAATTTAATAGAGTTGGAATTAACTCTTGAACAAGTATTAAGGCATTGATGAGATATTGGGAACTACAATACTAGGTTATTGCTTAGCTTTAAAATAATCCTAGTGTGCATCTTAAATGAAATGGTTAAGTGTAATCATAGTAATTCTCGATTTAATTTGAAGTTGAGAACTCATTAGATGTAACAATGGTTTTATCATCGTTATAACTACAAAACAGAGATGAAATGACTTTCAAGTTTAGAAAATTTAAAAGAGGTTCTAATAATTGTATAAGAGAGCCTAATTGGTCAAGTAATCACAAGGAAGGATGACTAGATGCTTTGGGCATAACCATAATTAAAGAGTGGAAAGATCTACCTTCAACAATAGGAATGTAATGGAACTTCTAGTTTTGAATACGAAGAAAGAATCTACATGATTCAAATTAAGGAAATTCCGATAAGAATTTTTATAATGCTGATGATAAAATGAGATCTAAGTAACAACGAAAACATAATTAGAATGAAAATAAAAGAGGGGATCTTTGCTATCCAAAACATTTTATGAAAATAGGGCATATACAACCTTGAGGTATGAGCACATTCATATAATGTGGTTTAAGCAACATTGTAAAAAATATATATATAGCTTTGGGAACGGAAATATTTGCATATGCGTCTAATGTCTTTCAATCTACAAGGGTAAGCATTGGAATTGAAATCTAATAAAGATGTAACCATGGGTGATGTATTGTATAATGTGGTTAACCATAGGTTTCTCGTGGGGGGGGGGGGGGGGGCGGAGGGGGTTGAGTCTTTGTAACATATACATCCATTTTGATTAAGTTTGCAAATAGTGTGCTTTGGTGTTATCCTGTTGGCTATGTGGGCCCATGCTTGTGTAAGTGTTCTTTGTGATGTTGAGTTTTCTATTTGAGCCCAGTGGTGTCGTGTAACAAGCTATGAAAGGCAAAAAAAAAAAAATCGGTAATTTTACCGATGTTTTTGGGTGTGAAATTATCTGGGCACTACAATGGTGAGATCCACGAACATCATGTTTGTCTTAAAAATACAGTATGACATCTCCATCCTAACTATCCTTCACACCCAATCGATCATCTTTCAAAATTCTTCTATGGCCATATTCCCATCAGTCATCCTCACATTCATCATGTCTTCTTCAACTGTGTTTGCATGCATGATCATTTTGAGTGCCTCTTTCTATGCGATCATGTTCCTTGATAAGATTATCTTCCTAAAGGTGACCACCCACTTTCAAGCGATTGGTTACCCCTAAATAACCATCAATCATCAACAAACCATGTTGATCTTACACGTGTCTGATTCTCTTAATCACCATCTTATCTTCCCATGTCTTTTTTCTTTTATCACAACCCTGACCTTTTCTTATGCTCATTTCAACTTGCCCTTCATTTCTCTATGGACGCATCATTAAAAATGGTCTTCCAATCATCAAAAAATCACTCACATCACATTGTGAATCTTTTAATTGGCCATGCCTTTCATTTCCTTTGTGGCATCGGAAGGAACAACTACTAACACTTAAAACCATGTCTTGCAATGTCAATAGCACTCTTAACTCCTCCATGTCTCTCTACTCGATGCCACAAAATTGTTTGTTGACCCTCCAAAGAGAAAAGAAGACCCTTCACACACACTTTTCTCAAGTGATAACAAAAAATAGTTAAGATTTGATTCACACAAACGAGCTTATCACATCCTCAACAATCTTTGTGCATTTCCTCCATGTCTACCATAAGAAACTAAAATATGGTGCCTTGGGTCCAAGTTAAGCAGAGTTGGTAGAGTGTGTGTGTGTGTGTGTGTGTGTGTGTGAGAGAGAGAGAGAGAGAGAGAGAGAGAGAGATTCCTGCTTCCCTGATAATCTGTAGGTGTGGATGGCTGCAAACGAATATTGAACCAGCATTTACAGCATTTATATGGCAGTAACTACTCCTGTCTATGTATTTTCGAAAAGCAGCATCAACAGGGAAATCAGTAGTCATGATTTATAATTATATTCCCTTCACCATGGCAGAGATTCATCAAATGTCTAAGGATTTTTGGTGTTTTAATTTCTTAAGTTCTTATAATTTGGTAATACTCAAATTTGAAATATGGCAGCTAAAGCTGACGAATACAGCAGCATAGAGATTCTTGTTGCAAAAAAATTATTTCTTCATCATTTCTTCCAGAAGCTGCAATGTTTTTTTTATTGTGTTTTTTAGAGCTTCTTCTCTCAAAGGCAAGCACAAAGGGCCACAGGCCAACAGAAAATTAAATCAAGTGTCTCATGCCTCATACTGATACCACTTGGGGACGGTATAGAAAGCAAGTATATTAATGTCCACACTAGGTCAGTGAAACCGTAAAAGTACAGTTAGCTGAGAATATACAAGAGGAGGGTGAACAAGCCCAAATGGCTAACTATAAGAATGCAACCCAATGTTGATCATCCACCAGTAGTATCAGAAGCATCAGACTACCAATTTGAAGAATAACCCTAAGAGTTTGAGACTATCATCAAGAGAATGGCCGGGTCTAAGAGGAGCTGATGATGCTATTTTTGGGTCAGATGTTCCTGTAGTTCCTGTAGTTAACACCCCAAGATGTATGAATCCCTTGTAGAGTTGATGAAATGGGTAAAGGCAGGTCTGCTTGGAATATATAGATCTTAAAAAGTGTGAATAGTTGACACTCTATGCTGAAGATTGGATTGTCGAGTATTGATTGATCTTGTATCCGAAGGTACCCAATGTATCTCCAGACTACACTAGTAATATATCTCCACTATTTATAGAAAACTTTTTTTGATGTTTTATGTCATGCGTTTCAAGGAGAGGTCAGAAACAGGAAGTAATAAAGCGGATCAGAATCAATGGCCCAAGTATCTGGCATCTAGGTGGTGTTGTCTCTCAAAAGAGAGTCAAAGTTCCCTGATCGGGATAATGAAAAGAAACCAAGTAGTTACTCCCAAATATCACCAAATAGGCAGCATTACCAATATTAAATCTCATAGCAGATGGATCATCTCCTCTGTCTCAACCTCATGGAATGAACATAACCAGTGAATCCCATCTTCACATGGGATATGATGGTCAGTCTCAACTCTGAGCGGGTTGGTTTGTAGCATCACTTGCGCCAATGTAAACCTTTTGCCATGAGACCAGTGATGTTGTAGTTACCTTGGTTGAACAAGTCTTTGTTATATTTTTCTCACAAATAAGCATTTCTACACACACACACATATTAAAGGTAAGGTTATGGGCCATGTATGACACTTGACCACATGGGCCACCTTATTGCAGCAAGGGAGATTTCATGCTCTTACAAGTGCCACTAGTATCATTGCACCATAAACACGAGGATAATGTGTGTGTGTACCATAGTTATCAGGTCCGGAAATCCGAAATCCGGAATTTTTAAAAAAGTTTGGAAAAATCTGGTCCGAAATATACATGAGTTGAATTTTATAAATATGAAAATTTGACAAATACAATGAAAAAATTTAATAATGTAATATAAAATGTCATATTTTTAAAAATATAACTATGATAGTTGACTGATTTTTTGACTGATTTTTATAGAAAATTACAGAAAATTTAAAAAAAAAAAAAAATCCTAAATTAGGGCCGACCTCGAGAGAATTTATTTGGGTGAGCTGAAAAATCTGGATCTGGTTGGATTTGGTAACTATGGTGTGTACACACACACACAAACACACTGTAGAATAAACACATATTGGAAAAGAAACTTGTAACAGTCTAATACAAGAGATGAACAATATGATGTAATGTCCCCTTCTTGGGACATTGTTGAAATTAAAGACCTGAAGGCCCTCAACCCATTCTCTCTTCTCATGGGTTTGTGGATGGAGCTTGAAGATGGTTCGAAGATGTTTGTTGTCTATTTGGTAACCCCTTGGCATGCCTTGCGCTACAAGGAGGGCTCTCTAAGTTAGTTTAAATGTGCACATAGGATAGTTGCTTTTATTATTTAATTAAAATAATAAAGTGCACATAGTCTCAATTTATTAAATATTAATGAGAGTTTATGTTTTCCCTCCAAAAGGGAAAGGTCGGTCTTTTTGAATGTTGCACCCCTTAACTCTATAAAGGAGGTCGCATTTCCTTTAGTGGGATTATGTTGGATTGATCATTTGATTTTACTCCATGCTTGGAGAAAAGGGATGTATTCCCTATGCTCTTGATGCTCTCATTATTGAAGACTCTCATTTTGCAAATCTATTACATGGTTTGGAGATCTATTCCTTGTGCAATTGTAATATGATCATTGCTCTTACTTTGGCGACTTGATATAGAGTTTGGCGCATTTATTTGTGGGAGATATCTACATGTTTATTACTAATTTTTAGAAAGGGTTTGGGCTCTTTTATGTTGTTGTTTACTGTTGTTATTTATTGGCTATGGTAACTTAGATTGGAGACTATTTTAGCATGTTTTAATAAGATCTGAAAGTTGCTGTGTTAGCATTTATTTAAGAGCAAGGGGCAGTTATTTTGGTGTGATTGGAAGCTAGTAAGTGCTGGAAATATTTTATATATTTTTCTCTAACCCTAGCGACTTGGTTTGAGATTTTTGAGTCTGTTTTGATGAGGTTTTAATGATTAGAAAATTTAGATCTATTGCGCATTGGAAAATATTAATTTCTAGTTTATTATGCACTTTATTTCATGCAAAAATATGGAGAATTGAATGAGTTATGAATTTTAGAAGATTTCAGTTGTCTGTAAGCTATCTGGTTATTAATTAATATTTATTTTAGACCTGTAGTTTGGGATCAGTTTAATATTGGATTTGGTTGTAGAAATTAGGAGAAAGTAGCTTCATAATTTTTGGAGTTGATTTGATGCCCTAAATGTGCTAGGCGACCTACTTTTTAGGGAAAAATTAGGGTTTTGTTTTTTGTTGTGCGAAATCTAATTTTGGAATGTTATTCTTCATATTTGTGGCCCAAGATCCAAAGTTTCAGCTCATTTGAACTTCTCTAGCCAAAGATAGGAATTTTTGAAAATTGCAGCAATTGAGGGTTTAAATATTAATTAATTTTCAGCTGTGTAAAATCTGGTTTTGAATGTGTATGAATTCTGATTGTTTTCTTTCAATCTATCCCACCACCTTGGCTAGTTCCAATCCCATTTGGGTTCGAAATAGCTGACATTGGGATATTTTAGGTTGATACAAAAGGGTTTATCCATTCTTTGCCTGATCTTTGACAAGTACTCCATTTTCTAGCTTGTCCTACAAAGGGGACATCACATATGAACAAAAGAAAGACTTTCTAGTAAAGGAGCCATCAGATCAACCGGAATAACATTCTCTAAAGTAAGCCACGTGCACAACTCTTTACAGCTTAAAAGCGTCCAATTACATACATATTTCCATCATCAATTCATATGTCCATCAGCATACAAAGTGTCTTTTTTATGTTCAGGATTGGAAGTGAAATATCAGCATTTCCAAAAGTAAAGGAAATATTTAATAAAGTTGGAGCATACATCAAAAAACAGGTAGGGAGTTCCTGTTAGCTACAAGACCTCTCCTAGGCTATCAATAAAAATGTCGAATTGGTTGCCTACCATGTGCTTCAGCTTTTGGTAATAGATTGGTCCCATAAATATATATGCTTGCAATGGATAGCCTGTGATACCTGCCCAAACAAAAGCCACAATAACAAACATGGTGGTTTCTCACTTGCAAATATGCCTCTCAGCTACATAATCCCACAATGAGTCTAAATCACCAAAAATCAGTACCACATGACTTAACAACGATGTACCTGAATAGATTAAATCTTTACCACTATAGCTAAATCCATGTTTCACAAGAGTAGCACTGTCAAAAACAAACATGGCCAGGAAAAATAAGAATACTATGAATATTGATGATGCGACAAAAAAAACCTTCAAAATAAAAAATTAATGGCTCAAAGAACCTGATAGCTTCAACTCTGTCAGCATGACCACTAGGTTCTCCAAAGGCACTACCATAATGATATTTCCCACAACAAACGCCGGCTTTCCCACCAAGCAATTCAATCATCTTCCCAATTGTCATTCGACTAGTACATATCAGGAAAAGAAATAAGAACCATATTTCAGTTGAAGATTTACTGGAACCTACTTACAAGCATCTATACAAATAATCACAATGAAAAAAGAAAGTAAAAATGAAAAAGGGGTCTTATTATGCTTAACCAGGAGGGAAAAGAAAAAATGATTCATGTCACACAAAATCATCATAACTACGTTTTTCTTGAACAATATCAAGGATCATGCCTAGCCATTCATTATCTTCATTTTGCAGCACGTAATATTTCAGTTAAAAATCTTCACACTAATAAAACAAGGAGCATAACTTTTATTCTCTTGATAATTATACTGTTATTGCAGCAACTAGTGATATACTAGTAAAAGTGTTAGGAATATTGTTTAGTGCTTACATTATAAATGTCAATATAAATATAAATTAGTTGTCGTAAGGTATAACAACTATGTATTTACAGGTGTGTGTTGAGAGTTGTTCTAACAACTCATCAACAATAGCTAGATTTGTTATTGGAGGTTTCCTGAATAATAGGTAAAGGCTTTCCTATAAATTTGTAAGTGGTTTCGCATGAAATAATGTGATGGAGGTTGTGTACATTTGACGTATTGATCCTGTGCAAATATGGTCCTGTAGCTTTATTTGGTATCAGAGCGGGCATTTGTAATTGATAGATGGATGTATAAAAAAATTGGCAAGGGGCAATACATCTTTATTGTTGCTCATGTAGATGCAAGTCTAGTTGTGAAAAAATTGTGATTTGCTATGTTGCCAAGATACGCCTTGACCCCCACGAATCCTGTCTGATATGTATCCGGTACGGATAGGCCACGGATACGTCATCATGTATCCAAGAGGTACCCACACATATCCGTACCAGATACATCTTTTAAAGGTTTTAATTCATTTATTTTTTTATTTTTCGACTTTTCTATTCATTAAAACCGAACCGTAAAAATAAAATGAATACAATAAACCACCCTAATCACCACAAAAGCTATACAAAGCAAGGAGCGGAGAGTGGAGTTAATGAGAGGGGAGCTAGTGCAAGTGGCACACAAGAACTTGATTTTGAGGAAAATCTAGATGATATATTCTAGATTTGTTTGTATTCCTATATCATATGTATGACAGCCACATGAACAATGAAATGTAAGATCTTAAGTATATTGTATGTTTTGAAAATTTGAGCATGGATCCTAGTATATTTTTCAAATTTCAAGTTTTGTTTGTATTCATGTTCACATGATATTCGTATATCATATGTATGGCAGCCACATGATCAATAAAAATGCAAAGTCTCTAAGTATATTGAATGTTTTGATTCTTTGAACATTGATTCAAGTTTTGTATTACTATTTCAGTTTTTTATGGACTAAAAAAATGAGTAAAATGAGTAGATGTACATAAATATGTGTGTGTGTGTGTGTGTGTGTGTGTGTGTGTATTTAAATTTTTTAATATATATGTACGGACGTATCCAAGATGTATTGTACCCAAGGGTTTTTTAAAATTGACGTATCTGTGTATCGTACCCGTACTCATACCTATATCCTGGCAACGTAGGTGATTTGGAGTCGGTTCATTTGTTTGAGGAGTTTAGATTTGCTTAGATTGAACGGGTCGATCCACCCCCATCTTCCCTTGTCACGAAACCAGAGCTTTCAAAATCTAGCTACCACCTCTAAGGATCGGAGTCTACGACTGTGGCAGTTCAACTCCAATGAGCACACAACAAATGTGAAAATGGTCAGGCCGTGCAAAGTCTTGAAAGGCCATACTTCCTCTGTTCAAACTGCTTCGGTGAGCCCACACAGGAATTTGATTTGCTCAGGTTCTTGGGATTGCTCAATCAAAATATGGCAAGTGTCTGGAGAGTTGGACAGCTCGTTGAAGAAGAGAAAGTTGGAAGATGAATTAATTCCAACAAAGCAATTTGATTCTCAGATTATCTAATCCCTGTGTTCCTATTTGGCGTATGTGAGAATTCATTTGATCTGTGCTTGCAGTCTCGCAGAGATCACCGTTCATTGCACCCGATATTTTTCTCTATCTGACACTGACAATTATCCACACAATGGCACGATACTCATAATCCATTTGGCATTTCTTACCTCAATTATGCCAGCGCATACACTACCAGGTCAAGATTATAAATGCATGTGTTTTATATTAGCATTTAGATTTTGTCCTTAGCTTTAGTTCTTTAGTCCATTTCTCACGTTGAATTCCTCAATGCATTAAAAGTGTTATATTGTGTATCAAGTTCAAAAGCTATTGTGATTGTAAAATTAGTATAGTCGGCCATACAAGTGTCAAGTTTATTATTTTAGTGTTAAATAATTACTAGAGTCAAGTCATCACAAGTACCTAAGTTGTTATAGGTTGATTTTGTTAAAAAGGACGCATTCTCGATTGAAACCGATGTCCTGGTTATTAATATTTAACAATGGAAGTACCATTAGAAAAATTCCATGGTCTCAATTTCCATACTTGGAAAGTGAAAATTCAAATGCAGTTGATGAACAAGAATTTGTGGAGGATTGTAAATGGGCAAGAAAAAAAATCAGCGGATCCAACTAAAGAAGCAGAATGGGTAACGAGGGATGATAAAGCCAAAGCCATTATTGGCTTAGCTCTTTCAGATTCTGAGCTACATTATGTTGATCTCAAGAAATCATCTCATGAAATGTGGGAAAACTTGAACAAAACCTTTGGTGCTCAAGCAGTGAACGCAAAATTTTCTCTCAAATTGCAGTTGTTCAAGTTAAAAATGGGTGAAGGAGCTACAATGTCCAGTCATATTAATGATTTATGGTCTCTCCTCCGACAACTGGTAGAAGTTAAAGCTCCAGTAGAAGATGAGGATACAAAAGCTATTTTGCTTAATAGTTTGCCCCCAAATATAGTGATGTTGTCTTCACACTTGGTCAAATGCCTTCCAACTCATTGGAAGATATGATATCAGCTCTTCTAGCTAAGGAAAAACATACCAGTGAATGCAAAATTTTCTCTCAAATTGCAATTGTTCAAGTTAAAAATGGGTGAAGGAGCTACAATGTCTAGTCATATTAATGATTTATGGTCTCTCCTCCGACAGTTGGTAGAAGTTAAAGCTCCAGTAGAAGATGAGGATACAAAAGCTATTTTGCTTAATAGTTTGCCCCCCACATATAGTGATGTTGTCTTCACACTTGGTCAAATGCCTTCCAACTCATTGGAAGATATGATATCAACTCTTCTAGCTAAGGAAAAACATACCAGTGAACGCAAAATTTTCTCTCAAATTGCAGTTGTTCAAGTGAAAAATGGGTGAAGGAGCTACAATGTCCAGTCATATTAATGATTTATGGTCTCTCCTCCGACAGCTGGTAGAAGTTAAAGCTCCAGTAGAAGATGAGGATACAAAAGCTATTTTGCTTAATAGTTTGCCCCCCAAATATAGTGATGTTGTCTTCACACTTGGTCAAATGCCTTCCAACTCATTGGAAGATATGATATCAACTCTTCTAGCTAAGGAAAAACATACCAGTGAACGCAAAATTTTCTCTCAAATTGCAGTTGTTCAAGTTAAAAATGGGTGAAGAAGCTACAATGTCCAGTCATATTAATGATTTATGGTCTCTCCTCTGATAGCTGGTAGAAGTTAAAACTCCAGTAGAAGATGAGGATACAAAAGCTATTTTGCTTAATAGTTTGCCCCCCAAATATAGCGATGTTGTCTTCACACTTGGTCAAATGCCTTCTAACTCATTGGAAGATATGATATCAGCTCTTCTAGCTAAGGAAAAACATACCAAAGAAGATGTAGAAGAAGAAACAACAATGTATGTAAAAAGGAAGTACAAAAATTTCTCTAAATATAAAGAAGAAAGAGAATGCTTCTACTATAAGAAAAAGGGACATACATCTTCATTTTGTACAGTTCGAACTCAAGATATACTTAGTGGAAACCTCAAAGGAAGCAAGGCCAATATCATTACTAAAGAAGGATCAGAGAACGAGGAAGAACAAATAAACGAAGACAGTGGCTCTGAAGACTTCTTGTATTGAGAAGTTTTAACTGGAGGACGGAGGATACACAGAGGATGAAAGACAATTGGTGTCCTCTCATCAGTCACCACTGATGAGGCCGTGCATATTGATTTGGTGATGTGTGTGAGTGTGTTTATTTTTATTTCAGTGTTCCTGTTGGTTTGCGGAATAAGTGTGTAATGCCCCGTTCGATGTTCACCCCGGTGCTTGTTGTAGTGACCCTTTTTGCTGAGCATCGAGTGGCTGTGTGTAATCCCGTTGTCTTAGACTTTGTCTCAGTGATGAATTAGCACCTTCCCTCTCCATCTTGCTTTCTCGAGTCGTTATCGACACCTCTGTATGTGGACCTTGTAACATCCTATACGTTAGCCTATTTAAAGGAGGATCATGTTGTCGCATTGTTAAGCTTGATTGTTGGTCATTATTAATGTGAATAGTAATTATATATATATATTTATAATATGTAATGATAATAATGTTATTTTAATTTAATTGTCAATCGGCCTTTATTTATAGTATTATTATTTTACCTTATTATTGATTATCATCGATATTTTATATTAATTGTCTCTATATTATTTCTTCTGGTTGTATCGTTCTGATCGTGTCGTAGACCGAACCTTGTTCCGCATTGAGGAAGGGGTTACCCCGTCTTGGTGCTATGGTCAGTCATTGCTCCGTGTTCATATTCGAACGTTAACCTCTAGTTCTCCCCTCGGTCGTTTAAGCCTGCGCCCGTGTTATTTTTTTATCGGATAGAGTTATGGAGAATTTAATTCTTGCTCCCTCTAGCTTAGCTGTATGTGTGTGATTTAATCTTCTCGGGTTGGCTTGTTCCACATTATTCAACTAGATAACATCAAAATGGGGGGGGGGGGGGTAAAAGCAATCAAGTAACTTTGATACTAAACTTATGGTAGAATTTAGTACCTCCTATGTCATGATTAATTCTTCATTAAACTATGGTTTTTCTTAAGAAACCTGCTTCCACATTTAATAGCGTATTTAAGGGCGTGTTGCTTCACACCTCTTTGGATAGATGGAAGGTGGAGGTCATTATGTCTTAGTCTTTCTCTTTTAATGCGTTCCAACCAACAAATAAAGAAAACATTATATTTTACTCTCCTCTTATCCTAATGCGCCAATTGTTTTCCCTTGCCTCACTTTGATAAAACTTGGTTGTTAGTTGGCGGTTGGTGGAAAACCCTGGTCTCCATTTATTTTCTTCAATGCATATGGATGGGTCTTTTTGCCTGACACATCCCTTTGTTTGGTGGGACGCATTTGGGGGAAGGGACTCTTTTTTATTCTTGCTGTGTGGGCGGAGTAGGTTGTAAACCTATTGGGTTGCATTCAGTGAATGGGGGACCATGTTTTACCAGGTTCTTTTGTGCCTGCCCTGCCATCATATCAACACTTTGAAACTCGCAATCAATGATGTACGTAGGTTTTTAAACTCTGCCTGTCCGCAAAACTCCCTACCTGTGCCAAACGTGGCTACTAGATGGTTATGGACGTCCAACAAGCCAAGCAATGGATTTCGCCTGAGTGTGTTGTTCTTGGGTTCGGGTCGACATGGTTGCAGGTTGAAGGCGTTTAAATCAGGCATGTTAAGCCTAAATTTTGCAATGTTCTACGACTCTTTTGTTTAATTCCATGAAATGAATGATCTGCTCCTTGAATGACACCTAGGAATGGTTTGGTCTTTTGGTTGTTGGTTTATTGTCTTGAGTATACTATTCGTCCCTTTTGTTTTTTCCTTCTTCCGAATCATTGGTTTGAGCGACTGGCTTGAAAAAGTGGGATCTCACATTGGTCCTTAATCTTTTTCATCATGGGTTATGAGCAGTAATTTATGGCTGGAGATTCTTCTCTCACCTTCCCATAGGGTGAACTGGTTTTGAGCAGTAATAGGTTGTCTTCTGTCATTCAGTTGTAGACCCTTTTACTTCTTTCCCAATGCTTGTATGTTATGATACTGGTATCTGGTAATGTTAAACGCCCAAGTACTTGGGGGTCGAATGGCTTGATACTCCTTTTCTCTTGATTCAAGAAAGGTAAACCGGGTCCTAGACACCCCTTTGATTTGCTGTCATACTTTTGTAGCCTCTATAAATCCTCTGTGATCGGCCTGGTTTCTTTTCCCTTATCTATTGTATGTTCTGAAAATTTTGAGTCCATTAAAGAGCTTTCTTTTCTGCCTAGTTGAACGATTGTATTTCTTATACCTTTAAGGAACCGAAATCTCCACCTGTAGCAGCGAATGGGGTAAGAATATGAATAACTTGTTGTTGGAGGGTACACTGGGTTGGTTGTTTTCATCTAATTGTTCGTTTTTATATTGAAAGTACCCCTGATGAGTAACAGGCCTGTTATTTGAAGTTAAATCTGGCTTCTTATGTAATGGTCTCTGTAAAATACGATCTATCTTAACCTTTGATTTCGCTGTCCCTGTTATGATACTCTTGGGGAATTTTTCTTTTTGTGTTGAAAACCTTCTCTATCCTGGAGAAAGTTACTACGATCTGAATCCATAATCATTGGGCAGAATTACGCGTATTTCTTTTGAGGCTTTCCCTTTTTATGTTCGCATGCCTGAATCTTTGAACTGGTTGTTGGTACATTATAATTTTACACGATGTAACCTATATGACCTTTACGGCCTCTTTGATCAATTCATATTTTTTTCTTTATTCTGGAACCTTGCTTTGCCTTCGATCTTGATTGTGTTGTCCTTCTCTTTTGGGAACTATGGCTGGATCAACCGGGTACTCGGGTTTCCTCTGCTTTGAGCGGTCTAATCTGTTAGAGTGGATTGATGTCTTTGGAAGGCAGCCTCGTAATCCTAGCCCTGATATTATTACTCTCACCTTATCTTGGTTGGACTTTTTCCTTGCTGAGAGGCTTTTGATAATTTGTGAAACGTTAGTGAACGTATTTTTATGGTCAGAAGTTTATGACCAAACCTTTGTGTCGAATTTTGAATTCGGAATGTGTTGGGATGACTTTGCTCATTATTGAAATAGGACTCTTGTTATCTTATGACATTTGGTGATACATTATTAGGTTAGACCTGAAGTTACGAATGGATTATCTATTTAAATGCATTGCTGGCCTATGTTGAAAAATTGAAAAAAAATGAAATATTAATGGCATTGGGGAATTACTTTTCCTTTATAATTTTTTTAGATAAATTGCCGATTATGATGGAGTTGTTAAGATTAATGAATTTTGTGTGACTCTTTCAAATGTATTGGAAGAGTGGTCTTGATCATGTGATAAGTACTAATTTTAAAAGATCTTGTAAGGAAGTGGTAAACTTCTTGGTTAAAACTAAAACTATAATTTGTTCTTTTTTTTGGAGTTGCGGACCCATATTGCCATGAAACCTCCCTCCTGGAAGGATCAGATAACCTTGTTTTGTTTCACGTCATTGATCGTAACTAGTATGGTTGTGACTTCTCAAGTTTTTCTTTTGAGATGGATGGATTGAGTATTAGATTTCAATCACGCAATCCATAGGATTACTTGATTGAAATCTCGATACTCTTTACCTTTTTGTTCCTAACCAATAAGGTCTTGACTTGATTATTTGAGATATCGTCTTACTAGAATGTTTGACCTCCTCCTTATAGGTAGGTGAAAATCTTTTATCGAATGTGAGTAATTTTGATTGGTGGTTTGTGCTTTGATCCATTCTTGTTTTTAGAACTTTCCTTTCATGGCATTGTTAAATGTTAGAATTAGTGTTGCATTGGGTAGTCTTAACATGCTTAGTTCTCGCGAACTAACTCAAGTTAATACTTGTGCAGATGGCTTGTGAGTTTTGATAAAGGAAAGATTTGTGAAGGTTTCATTGGTTTGTTTTATGTGTTCCTTGTACAACGTCACATGTGTTGAAATTCTTGCAATGGTGCTTGTAATGGATGTTCGGTTATTGTGTTATAAAGTTGCTTTGTCCTGTTGTAGTAAGACTGTAATTATCTTTGTGAGAAATAATATTTCAATCTTCACCTTGTTATGAACATTCTTTTCATAATATCAATTGTAGTCATGAAAATGTGGTAGCATGGCTTGGCCTATTTTGTTACCTTCTTGTTCTTAACCAAAGTGAAATCAAATATCTTGACTCCTTTGGTTCAGGTGCCATGTTGAATGGAAATGTTATAACCGTGTCTTGTGTTCTCGTTAAACAACGGTAATATCTTCTTTCGGGTCATAAAACTTTCTTGTTTAGTAACCCTCCATGGTTTTGGTGTCCATGCTATTCTATGTTTATTTTAGTGGTTGACAATCCTTTCTCTAAAGTTACTCAAAGATAAAATAAAACGAATTCAAAGATGAATCAATAAATAAAATGATAATGAAATAGGGTTTCTTGTTGATAAATCTAAGGATCTAAAAAAAAAAAAGTGTTCTACCAGTGTAAAGATACCTACCCTCGTTAACCTTAACTATGGATTAAACTTTATTCTCTTTTTTGTGAAACCTTAAGCCTTGTGCTTCCATTTTAGGAACCCCATGTGTATCCATTGTCGAACTTAATCAAGATGATTGCTAAATGAAGCCTTTACCCAAATCCAGTTTATCCCTAAAATTTCTTTGAAAGACCAGTTAATAACTAAATAGACCATAATGAAATAAATTGATCTTCTCTCTCTAACCGTTACCATAGTACCTAGTAATCCTTTTCTAAGTTATGATAAAATGTTAATCCTTAAACAAAGAAGATTATGGTTCTGAACCTAAACATTACTCCACTTCTTTTGAAATTATGTTTACTTCCTTATGCAAAGGAAGTATGAATCAAGTCTCAGTAGTGTGGGTCCAGATAGAGAGCCTAGTGGAATCGTTTACCTCTTGGTTTTGTAAACGAATTAAACAAGTAATTGTCATATTAGAGATGATCCTAGGATAGACCTTAATAGTATAAAAGAAAAGAAACTTAACCCTATAAGAAGAATTGTAAGAATCATAACATGAACCTTCTAGACCCCAATGTCAGGTCTTGAAAGACTGTTAGGGAATAAATAACCTTAAGAAGATTTTCACAGTGGGATGTCCTGAGCTGTAACTATGTATTGTGGTTGGTCTTTTGTGGTGCCTTGTCAAAGAGAAGAGTGAATTGTCCTTGATGGGTGTGATCGTTTCCGTGTTGCCCTTGTGGTCATCCTTGTATCAAGTTGTTCATAGAGTTAGTTCTAACCTTGGTGACGGCATGTTGTGTTGTGTTATGTGTCAAGCAAGTCAAAAAAAAATTATCCTGTGTTTTTCTATGTAGTCTTGTGTGTCAGAAATAGTGGGTGTTACAAAGTGAAAATTTCACATTGTGGGAAGAACATGACACCAACGTTCCATTTCCGTTTCCATTTTTTAGTTTGTTTATGAGCATCAAAATTCAACAGATTTTCCTATGTTATTCCTTGCAGTGAGATGTGATGAGAGATGATGATAGTACTTAACACATCATGATGTGGTTGTAGGTAAACCACTCGAAAACCTTCATTTGTGGTTTGTGGTAAACCAATGGCAAAACCACCATTCTTGGTTGTTGGTAAACCATTCACAAAACCATCACCTTGTGGTTTGTGGTAAACCAATTGCAAAACCACGATTCTCGGTTTGTGGTCAACCATTTGCAAAACCATCCTTGAGGTTTGTGATCATTCTGTGAAAATCACCAGATCATGAGCAGGTGCAAGTACAAAGGTAGGTTTTTCACATGTTCGCACTAAGGGGGGGAATGTTAGGAATATTGTTTTAGTGCTTACATTATAAATGTCAATATAAATATGAATTAGTTGTCGTAAGGTATAACAACTATGTATTTACGGGAGTGTGTTGAGAGTTGTTTTAACAACTGATCAACAATAGCTAGATTTGTTATTGGAGGTTTCCTAGATAATAGGAAAAAGGCTCTCCTATATATTTGTAAGTGGTTTTGTATGAAATAAAGTAATGGAGGTTGTGTATATTTTATGTATTGAACCTGTGCAAATATGGTTCTGTAGCTTTAAAAAGGCAGTGGCAATATAAAGATTTGCACTCAACAGGGTCCTAATTATCATAAGCATTTTCATATCTTATTATCAGCCATAATTTAGACTAATCCCTACATTCTAAATCTCCAAGGTTCCCTTAAAATTAACATATTTAATGTCTTTTCAAATTAACATATTTAGTCATAATTGATAACAAAAACAAATTGTATGTATCAAAATCCAAGGGGATGAGTTATAGGTGAACAGTACCTTGGAAAACCATGAGGATTCATAATCAAATCTGGACATATACCCAGTTCGCTAAATGGGAAGTCTTCCTGCTGAACAATAGTCCCACAGACACCTTTCTGCCCATGTCTGCTGCTAAATTTGTCGCCCACCTACATTACAAAATCAGAAAGCAGAAATGTCAGATATGCAAAATTTGAATGCAAAGAGCATCTAAAATGCCTACCATAAGCATATCCAACTGTGAGTAAAACAAAAAGATGTCAGTAATAAGGTAAGTTATCAATATACCTCAGGTCTACGGGTGTGTCGGATTAGAAACTTTACAGTAAGTGTTTTATCTTCATTAGATGTCAGCAACACTTTGTCTACAACTGCAGACTCCCCGGGGGGTCCTTTGTAAGTTTGACGAGTGTCCTTGTAATCTCTGCAACATAACAGATTGTGAACAAACAATTCACTTAGAAGTAATTGTCATCCCAAAAGTTTCTTGGAAATCAATATCATAATTTACGCACTTGCTGCCCAATGCCATTGGATTCTTCACTTCCCCCTTAATATCTATAGGACTCTGCTTATTTATGTACACATCAGAGGGCCTGATGATTTCCCCTGGAGCAGCAATACCATCAGCGTCCAAGATCTGCAACAAAGGAAAACAACTTATATGTAATATAGTAGTTTTTAAGTATGGAAGTATCCAATTTATGCAATATTCAATCACATAAATATGCATGGGAAGCTGTCTACGACTGTAAAAGAAGGGAAAAATTCAAGCAACGGATCCATCAATATACAGGTAGAGCATGTGCCTTATTTTCATTGCAGCCTAGAATCCCATTTTACTAGATCGAGAAGAAATTTTATTACAAAAAAGACATAATATAGTATCTTGTATCATATTATTTTTTCTAAATATGCTAATCAGATGATTCATGACCCAAAAGATATGAACTAAACTGAATATGAAGCAATGGAAAGTTATTTGCATAGTTACCTAAGTCTTGGGGACGGGATTTCTGGAACAGCAAAAAAAATTCGAAATTTTGGGGACGGCAGGGGGACGACTATTAAAATAATATATAATAATTAATATTTTAATATTTTAATTGTATTCAATGAAATTTAAGGTTTTAAACTATGTTTAATGTATTTTAGGTGCTTTCAAGATCATAATTTAATGTTCTTGGTAAAAACAACAACATTTTAAAAGTAAAAAAAATCAGAAAACTTTATTAACCTGCAATCACAGCAAAGCAGAACTAGAGCATTTAGACAATCATTAATCTTACAACCTTCAATTGATTCCAGGTAATAAAGCAAATGGATTAGAAAAAATAATAATGAGCCTGACCCTAAAGAAACAATTGAAACTGCATGGCAATAGGGTTGAGAGAATCAATGTCTACAAAAAATATTTGAAGTTGCTCAGCCAACCTTTCAAGAAGAGTAAGTAGATCTCAACTATGGGATTCAACAAAAATTGCCATTTACTAATTTTCCAGATCATTAAGCTGTTCTCAAATTAAGAAGGGTAGTTTGCAGACTGATCATTGTCAATCATTTTCATCACAAGAGAGCTCCTTGACTAAACTCTACCATTAATACTACAATCTTACAAAAGGTTTCATCTGACTTTTACAAGAGATTATTTTAGAATTTGCATGATAATAATTTTCTAATACATCATTTGTTTTATTAAATTTCAGCTCTATGTGGTATGATTGTTCTTAAAACTTTGTAAGGCAATTCTGAGGAGATCCAAGAAAATCAATCCTGTAAGAAAGGAAAATATAACACTTTTATCTCACCTGATACTTGGAATCAACTGCATAACCACCTTTCCCATCCGCCATCATCCTAGGTCCAATTATCCTATCTTGAGTGCGATTCATGTACTTCTTAATGAGTGCTGAAGACCTGTATTAATTTTATAGATAACATAATCTGTTAGCATATTTTACATAAAGCAGACACTAGCAGCATACAAATAAATGTTCTTTGGTGATTCAGTAGAAAAGAAGGTATAAATTATAAAGGCCTGTGCCTGGAATTTTTACAAAACCTAAAAGAACAAGACACACATTCATGGGAAACAAAAATTTACAAAATTACCTCAAATTTCTGGTGGAAGGCTATTTACAAAAGCAATTACAGAAACATAAACCAAAGTTACATGCTATAAACATATTATTAGAACACGTGTCCTACAATTGAAGTCCTAAGAGAAACAATCTTCTAGACAAGTAAACACATGTTAAAATTCATTTTATCATATAATAGACTTAACTGAGCTGGAACTTAGGACTACTAGTTTGATTCCATAACTTACGCAGACCGACGTTATTTCTCAAATTCAGTGAACTGCTTATGGCTAACTGGTAAGAAACTCATGAGCATAGATCAAAAACTTGGCAAAAATCAGCAAGTACTTGTTCCTTGCCTGCCAAACAAAACTCTGAATAGGATTCATGAGCCAGGTCTGTTCCGAAAAATCACCAATTTTTCTCAACGATCTCACCAGCAAATTGCCTGAAAATTAGTCAGTCATGGTAAAAACTCAACTAATGCACTAATTATGAGATATTTTGCATGCTTTCACAGTATTTTTTTCTTGCTGCAAGTGATTTCATTTGTGCCCTTCCATGAACTGCGTGATAGACTGAAAGCTTCCGGGGTGGTTTTGAAAACAGTATGTATGATGCACAATTACATTATAACTACTTTGACCCATCAAGTGTTAACAATCATGAGCAGCGTATAGCTACAATGCTTATGTACTTGTATGTGCTTCAAAGTTTTATAGTCGGCCTAGGATATTCATAATTTATTAAGCTGGTGGAGGTCTAATATTATATTCATTATGTTTAGGCATTGATTATTATTTTTGTTATAAACCTTAGAATTTTTAGTTTATAATAATATTAAAGGCCTCTTAACATATTTTCTTTAGTCAATTTCTTTACTATATAGAGTTTTCGCCACTCGCCTGTCAAACAAAAATTCCGCTGTAATGTTCCCAATGGACATTATTTTACCCCTAAACGGATTTTAGGCAATCCCAACTTTAAATGCAACTTGTAGACAAAATACCAAACAAGTATCATGCAGATCTGAATTTATAAAGGAAATGTGACTTGGGTTAAGTGGAAAACCCACACCGATCATCCTCTAAATTTATATCTTTCCACTCAAATCTAATACCACTAATTTATAAAGCCCAAATATGTATAAAATTGCAGATTTCAGATATAAACAAGGCTGCAATAAATTATTTAAAAACCGCTGTCTGCAACATAACTTCAAAAATTCATATCTTTTGCTAGAGAAGTCCAAATGCGCTGAAACTTTGGATCTTGGGCCATAAAAATATGAAGAATAATATTCCAAAATTAGTTTTCGCACAGTAAACACAAAACCCTAATTTTGACCTAAAAAGTAGGTCGCCCTATGCACATTTAGGGCATCAAATTAGTTCCAAAAATTAAGAAAACAAGCTACTTTGATTCCCAAACAAATCAGCCCTAAATCAACTTCAATAATGACAAACTAGGGTGGATCTTTCACCACTGAAGAGTGCCCTACTAGCTAGGAATGGATCTCTCACCACTGAAGCTAGGGTCCCTGTGGGATCTTACTCCACAAGCTAAAGAAAATCCAAGCGTATATGCAAAAGCTACAAGCTTAAGACACAAATCAGAAAATATCAAATGGTTATGCAATATCTTCCCCTTAAGTCGACTTCTCCTTATAAAGGAAGAAGAGACCCAAAACAACCTCTACAATATCCAATTAGTTCACAAGGATTTTCCCTATGCAAGCATTTAATATTTTCCCATATTAAATGTTTTTCCCAACAACTTTTTCTCTCCTAATGCAAGTCGCATTTTTCTAGGGGAAATACATAGTAAAATGGGCATTTATCCTTTCTATGTTCTCATTCCCCTTTCTAAGGCAAGTCACCTTTTCACCTAGGATGGATAACAATTTCTATTTGAGCCTTTTCCATCCTAGATTTAATAATTATTAAGTCATATAAATTATTATAAGTGCTCTATATATATTTTTTATTAATGGCACTTTATAATAATTAAATATAACTTAAGTCACCCTTATATTTTTCCTTTGGCCGTCGGGTTGACAAAATAGGCCAAAGGTCTTCGAATGGGAAGGGGATATTACATCAGCAAACAACTCACAAGTTAAGTCTGTGCCAAAAAATCACAAGTCTGTGCCGATTTTTCAGTAAAAGCTCGCTGGAAAATGCCTAAAACTTGGCGAGTCATGGCAAAAATTCGGCTGATACTCTGGTTTCGTAATTTCTGCGTACTTTCCTTCTGATTTCATCGTATTTCTTTTTTGCTGCACGTGATTTCATTTGTACGCCTCCATGAGATGTGTGATAGATTGAAAGATTCAGCGGCAGTTTTTAAAACAGGGTACAACGCACAAGGTACATTATGACTACTTTGATCCATTTAGTATTAAGAATGGCAGCCAGCAACAATGCTTATGTACCTATATGTACCATCTCTTATTTTCCAACACATAACACCTTTTGTTTTGTTTTGTATTACGGCTTGAACCAGACTCCAAATGGCAGATTGACGACCTACAAACCCTCATTCAAAGTTTTGTAGTTGACCTATGATTTTTATAATTTTATAGTCAATGAAGGCCTAATATCACATTCGTTATATTGTTCAATTGCTTATCATTTTCAGTATAAGCCTTATAACTCCCAGTGGATAATAATATTAAAGTCATTTTAACATATTTTCTTTAGTCAATTTAGTAAGGACATTTTTTTTACTATATGGTATATAAAGTCATAATCGGTATATCACCTATAGCATTGTCTTTTTAAAATATTTTATTCGGCAGTATTTCTTTCAAGGCTTAACCATGAGATGGCCAAGGCCAAGACCTTAGGGTTTTGTTTGACCTTTATAGGGAAACGACAAACTAGTGAATCTAGTTCTGGACAAACAAAGGGTGCATGTGTTGCTTAGTCAAAGGGGAAGTGAAAATGTAATCTTGGAGGATCTACTTCCAAATTCCAAGTGAAATGCCATTACTATCATAAGGTGGGGCATGTCAAAGAAGAAGAATCTTTAGCAATAGTATGATCTTTCTCACAAGAAAAAGTAGTGGATTGAAGAAAATGTGGTTGCAGTTGAAGATGAACAGGATTCTAAGGAAGAGTATGCTCTCATGGCATCATACTCGAACAACAGTGCTACACGTTGTTGGTTCATTGATTTTTTGGCCCATCTAGAAATATTGTGTCGTGGAACTAGTATGTAAAATTTATAGCAAATACAAATATATCTGATTCAATTTTATTCGCTGATGGCGAGTCATTTGCTGTAGAGGGGATAGGAGATATTTGCATAGTGTTGATTAATGCTGAAAAAATCATAGGAAGGAATGTTGGGTATGATCCTAAAATGAACAAAAATATCTTGTTTATTAATCAGATAACAAGATATCCCAACATTAATGTAAATTTCTCTAGGAAAGTGTATTGTGTCTAATGTGAAATGGGACAAGGTAGTGGCACTAGGCATTGAGCAAGGTGGCTTGTATAGGCATATTGACCCTGCAATAGTCAGCCTGCATGCATTAGTTGAGGAGGGAGACTTCACCATATAGGATGTGCAGCATGATGAAATTCCTCAATCAGATGCACAGGTCCAAAGGTCGGGAAAGAAGGTTATTGGTTCAACAAAGCATGTTCATTTTGCACTCGCTTATGACCCTTTTACGGTATCTAAACCCCAAAGATATTCAAAAGCAAAAGGCAAAGCTGATTGGCGGACCGCCATGCAAGCAAAATATGTCTTGATGAAGAACAAGACCTGCAAGCTAGTGGAGTTACCACCACGTAAACCACCCATTGGATGGAAATGGGTAGTACAAAGTGAAATGAAAAGCCGATGGTGCTTTGGACAAGTACAAGGCTCATCTTGTTGCAAAAGATTTTCCACAACATGAGAGAATAGACTATAAAGACACTTTTGCTCCTACTGTGAAGATGGTCACATTTTGGTTGCTTCTAGTCATGATCATCTCATTTGCAAATTGATCGAGTACATGTACAAACTTAAATAGGGCCCATTAGCCTAGTTTATTAAGATTGATCAGCATCTACAAGGCTTTAGATTCTGAAGCAGCCTTTCTTATCCGACTCTTTATGTTTAGCAATATGTCAAATGAGCACTTGACTTTAACATTTTCTATCTCAGAACTGCAGATTTCAGATTGACAAATTACACATGCTCTGATTGAGTGGGATAAGTAACTTGGAGATCTACAACCGGGTACATCTTTTCCTTTGGTTCAGTAGTTGTTTTGAACCAAATCAAACTTCAACACATTTTGGCTTTATCTTCAATCAAAGCAAAGTACAAGGCAGCAGTGACTCCCAGTTGTGATATTTCTATTCACTATTGTGCCTCTTAGGAGCAGCCTGCAGATTTAATGACAATCTTTTGGTCCCATTTTGTTTGTAAATTCCGGCACAAACTTGGAGTAGCCTTTAGTTTAGTCATTAAGGGGGTTTATTAATGTTATTATGAAATGGTTAACTATTAGTTTATATATTTTAGTTATTCACGTATATTTTCCTCCCATGAATATGTATCTACCTTTTGACTAATAAAAGACAGATGCACATGTGTATGTCAGTAAGCCGTATGACTCCCATTCTCTTCATTCTCTCTCACACACTCAATAACATACATTTTAACATGTTGTTTGCATAGGGGTTACAAGTTCAACCAGCAACTGAATCATTGTTAGCAATGATCCCTAGATTCCTCATTAGAACATGCTAAGGTTGTAGTCTAAGCAGATTATACACTCATCGCAGGAAATAGATATCACCACAAAGTACTCGTGGTAATAAAATTAAATGCAGGGTAATTTTATAGAAGAAAACATTCTATCAATTTATCACACAAATAGACTAAACCATGAAACAAGAAAGATACATATACTTGATTTAAAGATAATACAAAGAATTAACATTGTAAACTATCTTTGTTTATTGCAAAGTATATAGGCTAGGGAAAATGATATAATCAACATACCAACACACAATAATGAACAACCTTTTTGTGTGGAATCTTCTATAATATTTATAGAATCTATCAAGACTCTTCCACTTCCTAGCTTATTATTTTATCTTCCTTTCTTGCTTCATGAAGCATCACATTACTATGTGTTTTTCTTCATAAAAAATGTTTATAAAAATTTGTATATCAGAGAGATTACAATATTACAAAGTGTTATATATCTTTGAGGCCTAGGTCCCAATGACCGTCCAACAAGAAACAAGAGGATGCATAATGTTATCTTAATTTCCAGCCTATGTGTGTTATAATCACCAGACTTGGACTTTCCTAAGACTTTGCAAGGCTTAAATTCAATGTTGACCAGATTGTTGAATATATAATGAACTGGTACGGTTCTAGGCAGTTGAAGAGGTTGTAACTAATAACCAATTGTAACTACTACTCCTATGATAAATTGGACCTGCCTGAATCATTTGATGCAGTGCAGTTTGCCTTCTCTGAATTCTTTCTTCTCTTTGCATATGCTAACATTGGTATCAAAGCGATTTGCCCGAGGAAGCCCTTGAAGGGTACAGGAGATTGACACAAAATTCAAGGAAGCCCTAGAAGGGCACGAATTAGAGGGAGGTTAGGAAATTTGAGGGAAAGAAAACTGATCTTTGGGTCATTGCTTCGACGGAAAAGACTTTTATTCCTGTCCGTTGTTATCATGTTCATTGAACATTGCTCAAGTCGGGAATAAAGTCGTTTATCAGAGCCATAACCACTCATGGGTTGTTCCATTGATAGAGTAAAAAGACCTCGGTGAAGGCAGAGAAGGAAGACAATCCTCCATTCGTGGCAGGACAGAAGCGAATCTAGTTGTTAGGAGAAATCGTGGGCAGTTTGAATGCGACCAGTCGAGGTTGTCTTTTTGGAGGGAAAAAGACACGTGAACCAGCCAACAGTTGATGACGGTAAAGTTGTGGAGAAGGAAAAACAAGGGCACAAAGTTGTGAAGACAAAGTAAATCCACAGTTTGACGAGGGCAAAACAAGGGTAAACAGTCAAATTTTGGAAAAGTTGTGATTCGAAATAACCAGTTGCAAATCCTTAGATATACATAGTCACAGATTTAAACCATGTGGAATAATCGCGTGGGCCAAAAACAGTCCCACTTGGTCGCAGGCAAAGACGGCAGAGGCAGGGTCATTTCATGTTCTTCCCTTTTGAAAGGTCGGTGAATTAATACGCTAAAATAATATTCATTTTTTAACTAAGGTCTTCACCTTATATTTGCATAATTAATTTCACATTATTTGCTGGAATAAATAATATATTATTGGTGTGGGTAAAATATTGTTTTATTATTTCTGTTACTTTGGAATAATAAAATGACAAGTATTTCACACTTGACTTTGTTGGAGACACAAAAATTAACGGGCACTAATTTCAATGTATGGAGCCATAAGATTTTTAACGCTTGCAGAATTTTGTGATTGTGATAAAATAATCACGGGTAGTGAAATTCGATCAACGAAAAACTTTACGGATTATGACAAACGTCATAAGGAAGCGTTATTGCTCCTCAAGTTATCGGTGCCGGATGATATGATACCAGAAGTGCAGAATGCCACTGTGGCAAGCACATTGTGGGCTAGTCTGAGGAATAAATATCAGACGCCACAAAAGAGTCGGGTTTTATACCCAAAAAATATACTTATTTCTGTAAAATTGCAAGAAGTTGGATCGTTGTTTGAGCACTTACTTCGGATGAAAGACCTCTAAGACCAGTTATCTTCCATCAACAAAAATGTGGACGAAGATGATATGGTGGTTCTAGTTCTGAAACAACTTACCTTCTTCGTATGAGTCATTTGTGGAGGCACTCCATTTAAAGGCTGAAAGTCAAACACTTATGTTTGACAAGGTGAGTTCCTACCTGTTGCAAAAGGAACGGAGACAACTTCTAACAAAATCTAATTGTGACCATTCAAAGAGTGCTCTTGTCACTCAGTCGAAAGGGAAAGTGGAAACGTCAATATGGTGAGTACTTCCACTCGGTATCAGGTCACATGCTATTACTGTCACAAGGTTTGGCCACCTCAAGAAGGATTGTCAGAAGCGGAAGTATGATCTTTCGCAGCAAAACAAAAAGCCATGTGATGAGGAGCATGTGATGAGGAACATGTGGCAGTAGTTGCAAAAGAACAGGATTCAAATGACGGGCATGCTCTTTATTGTCTTACAACATCGTGCTCAAATGACAGTGGTCCCAGTTGCTGGATCATTGACTCTGTTGCGTCTGCACACTTTTCATGTCGTAGGGAATGGTATGTTTCATTTACTACAAATATTTGTTTTGAATCACTAGTGCTAGCTGATGGAGAATCACTTGCAATAGAAGGGATAGGAGATATACGCATTGTATTGAATAATGCTCATAAATTGTTGGTACGGAATGTTAGATATGTACCTTCTTTACAAAAGAATCTTCTATCTATTTGTCAATTGACTAAAAATCCCAATATTTTTGTGGATTTCTGTGGAAAGAAGTGTGTTGTCTCTTATGTGAAACAGAGACGGATAATTGCCCTTGGTATTGGGGAAGGTGGTCAGTATCGGCTTGTTGATCCGGTTGTGATCAACATGAATGCATGTGTGGAGGACAGCTCCACCATTCAGGATGTGCAGGAGGTTGCAATGCCTTGGGAGGAAGCCATTCCTCACAAATTTGTTGACTTGGATACAGTCAACCTACATGCACCTATTGTGGAGGGAGTATCCACTATACCAGGTGTACGGGAGGCGGACATGCCTTGGGAGGATGGATTTCCTCATTCTAAAGAACAGTTTGTTGTGGACAAAGACTCCGTTATTCCAAATGCACTGACGGTGCATGGTGAGATGGCATGCCTAGCCACTCACTCAGAGGTACTTGCTCAAGGACAGTAGAGCATGAACAATTTGTTGTGTTGTGAAGGATCTTTCCCAACAGAGGGGGATAGATGAACAAATAGATGAGGAGTTGGTTCTCACTCCTACTGTGGAGATGGTTATTTCTCACACTGCTGAGATGGATGAGACGGAGATGATTATTTCTCCTACTATTGCAGAGTTGGTTCTAACTCCTATTGCACAAATGGTCACATTTCTCTTATTGAGAAAGTTGGATGAGCACTACACGGTGTTGCAAGGACGTGATCAAGGTGACTTCGATTGCAGGATAATTGAGTCTTTGTACAGACTCCAGCAGGCTACACAAGCCTGGAATATTTTTTTCAATCCACATCTTCAAGGTTTTGATTTCAGCACTCTGGAGATGGGGCTGACACTCTCAGCCATTGGTGATTCATCACTGGTCAATGAATCACGTAACAGAGAACCAATGGATCACTTGTCATATCTTTTGTTCATGGGACCCAAATTTTTGTTTTGCAGTTTTTCTTCATTCGACAACCGCAACACAATCATGGACTGATTGTTTTTGAAGTACAACCTATGGCACAGTCTGTAGATGTAATGACTAAACATATGGATTTTAGGACATTTGTAAAAGTTCAGGACAAATTTAGTATTGTTTCCAGATTAGTCATTAAGAGGGGGTGTTGAATATATAATGAACCGGTACAGTTCTGGTGTCCCCAGATTTTACTCTGAAATCTGGGACTACCCATTTGAAAAAAAATCGTTCTTTTAAAATAACGGGTCTTTTTGTGTTTTTATTGCCGGAAGATGTCTGTACTATGTTAAGATATTCCCAGTGAATCATATGAGCCAATTTCAACAAATACCCATATGCCCAAACTCATTTTATCCCTCCGCCAAGTTTTGTTTGCAGGAAATTTTTATTTAATTATTTATTGAATAAATAAAGCCCGTTTGAAGTAAATTGTGCCCCAGTTGAATCCTGTTGAAGTTTTGCATGTCAGTATTCACTCATCTCAATAGGGTTTTCACCAAGAATGGATTCAAGGCATTGTCTGCAACTTTTGGCAATGTTTTTCACTTTCATTTATTTCTTTTGCGTTTTTCTCCGGTTTTCTTCTCAGTTTCTCTGTGAAATTCCCCTAGGCCTGTTCCTTGTCCAGTATAGTCTGTTTAATTGCCTGGAGCATCTGGAGATCATACACTGACGCATCACCAAAAGGAATCAACCTCAAAATGCAAGTTTCTGACCAAAAAAGATGAAGTCATGCACAAAAAGCCTCTCCTAGGCAAGTCGCACTTTTTTGGAATGAATAAGTGTAAGCTACAATGGGATTTTTGGTAGTGGTAGGCAGACAAGAATTTCTTATCTGCCTTGCAGGGTACTTTTTACAGTGAAGTCAAAGTCACTTAAGCTGCGATGGGAAAATTAGAGGCGGCAGGTAGGCGGGAATTTCTTACCTGCCTTGCAGGGTGAAAATTCCCATTATAAAATAAAGAAAAATCACTTAAAGCACCGATGAGAATTTTCTGCCTTCCTGGCAGGCTAACTTTTCCCACCAAGGAGATTTATTCACCCATGCAAGTCGCACTTTATCAAAGGAGGCCAGTTTTAATGTAAGTCGCACTTTTTGGGAGATGTTATAATTTAATAATGGAAATTTTGGTTGTGGTAGGCAGGCAGGAATTTCTTACCTGCCTTGCATGGTAAAAATCCCCATTATGGAAGTCAAACAACTTAAGTGAAAGAAGGGATTTTTGGAGCTGCAGTGCAGGGTAAATAATCCCATCAAAGTTGATTTCTTATATTTAAAAATCAACCCTGTCAAAAAGTGCAACCCATTTGGGCATTAAACAATGCTTTTAATGGCATTTATTAATAGTTTTTTTGCCTAATTTTGGTGCCATGGATGAATGGAAAGTCAAAGCAAGAAGTCAAGCCAAAGACAACTGAAGGATGCATGCTAAAAATAACTAAAATAAATTTATTTAATGGCAGCCAACAACATGCAACATTGAGCATCCAATTTGGGTGAATAAACATGTTTGTTTATTAATTAATTGACAGGGATAGGATGGACAATTATTAGAAATAGAATGTTGAGAGTTATATAAGTATGGGCTGCCATAATGAAGAAGCAATTAATTCTTTTTGCTAAGGATTGTAGCTTGGACAATTTTGACGCCAAAAAAAGGAGGATTTTTGCATCTAGAGGTGTTTTTCATTGCCGGGAAGCTTCAAGGTTTGGCGCCTAGGGTTGGAATAGCTTGATTTATGCTATGATAATTATCTGCATGTTGATATAAGTGCCCATGTGAATTTAAAAATATTTATGCTTGCTTTGCATGCAAGCAAAGCCTCAAATTTTAGGGAAGCAGGCTTCATATGCAGATTTTTGGTGAAAGAAATCAAGTATTCATGCTCTGGACTTCATTTTTGTCTGAAATAATTGCAGGTATTCATTATAGGTGTTCATACAAGTGAAAGGGAGTTCAATCAATGTCAGATACATTGAATATATCTTCCGAATCTAAAGAAATTGCTAGATCTACACGAATTGATCCAGTTATAAAGAATTCCAGCAGGATTAAAAGAAAAAGAACACAAACAAAGATTGCTCAAACAAAGATTGTTCTAGCCATGATGAAGTGAGATGAAAGAGAAAGGTCAGCAAAATCATGCATAGCTTTCAGATTTGCTAATATCAATGACACAGACATAGGCCTGGAACCCATCTCCAAAATAATTGACAGATCCAGGGCCGGAAAGACATTTCTCATGCGGGCAATGAAAAGCAGTGGAATTGTTAAAGCATCAGCATTCCCAGTCATAACTCAGTTGCCCGAATTTGTCATGGAGTGTGCAAGATCATATCATCCTCTTTCCAGAACAATCCGAGATGTTGCAGGAAAGACAATTATTAGACTGGATGCACAGCTTATCAATTATTGTTTGAAGATTCCGACACGAACTGTGGTGATTGCAATTAGCATGCTGGATGCAGTCAACAGATGGTAGAAACACAAAGCAGATTGCGTGGGCATAATGAACAACAGATATATGAAGAAGCCCAGGTCCCCATCAAAGTTCCCGAGGACTCTTCCGCGATCCAACTTGGTGCAAGAGGTGGATGATATCACTAAATTGCTTTGCAGGATAAGTGGAGAAGCCAATACTCACAACTTTCGCTCATGGATGTATGCTTTCGTGAGGACTATCGAGATCAACAGAGTTGATTCGATAATCAATTGGGCAGAGATAATCAGTGACAACATCGGTGAGCAACTTCAGAGTGTGAGTCGGACTTCCAGCTTCAAAATGACTTTATACCTGGTATATGCAATAGCCTCGTCGGGTATATTTTCCAAGCTGGATAGACGGGGTGTACTGGCGAAAGATCCTATCTTTGAGTGCTATCCGTAGTTGACAGTTCCTGAGTGCCACAAAGATTACAAAGCGGTCAATGATGTGTTCTTCTATGAATTCATCTGCAAACTAAATAGTGATCTAAAGACCAATAGGGTAAGCAAAGAAGCTTGGGAAGATGTATTGCAGCAAGGCTGCATTTTCATCCAGTTTGCAGACTTCACCTATCTCAGGGTGACTGGCTTTTCAGGAGAACTAGTAAAGTTGTCGAGGTATCCAAACGACAAGTGGGTCATCACGGAGCTGTGCAGACAGCTCGTGGAGATGCATGAATTACAATCAAAGCGAAACAAGTCTACAAGTTTCTTTCCAGTCATAGTGGGTTACTACAGCTGCTAGAGCATCCACAAAGCTAGAGTCGAAGCTGAAATGTTTTCTGAGTATACGTCTGAGTTCTTCCCAACATGGCTAAACTTTGACCCATATGGAGTAGCGAAGAAGACAATCTCCCAGGAATACTCACACGTGCCTTTGTTGGAGGACTTCTGGATGAATTGTAGGAACGAATATGAACCAAAAAAGAAGGACTTCAGCAGGTTATAGGCGCAACAAGTGTCTGATTATGGTTTGGCACGGATACCTGCAGATCTTGCAGATGATGGGCATGTGATACTTGACTCGTATCATCAGATGGGAGGAGATAGAGCTGCTCTTCAGGAAAACATTGGTGGTTGCCAAACGATTGAAGAAAGATCTTCCACAGTTCTTGTTAACACTTCGAACTGGTTGCTAACAAAGGGGTATTGCCTGGATGAGGCTTTGATGAATCAGATCACAGGCAACTTTACCGCAGGAGACTCCAGCAAAAGAAAGCACGAAGATGAAAGCAGTAGAAGGCTGGAAAAACTTAAAGTTCAGAAAAAGACTCACACACAGGAGAAGGCCGAATCTACAACTATCGTGCCAGTTCCAGCTTCTCCAACATCAACTCATAGCACTTCAGCAGCCCCGGAACCTTAGAGAGATCTTGTTGTTCCTCCTTTGAATCCAACGTCATTTGTATTTTCTCCTCGACCACTTAGGTCTTCACCTATCCATGCGAAGAAGTTGAAAACACAGATGCCGAAGTTTGAAAAAGCATTATCTTTGGACAATTCAGAGGGTGGCAGTCATAACACGGTGGCAAATTCTGATAGAGCGGAATCAAAGCATGAGATGGTGGTGCACTCGGCGACTTCTCATTCCCCAAGAAGCAACTTTTCATCATGGTTAGCTTTGCAGACAATCCCAGAAGTCAGAGAGGAGATCAACCTAGAAGAACACGCCTTTCAGCGGCTCCTGAGTTTGAGTGGAAGAGATAAAAGACCTAAAGTTGCCAAAATGACTTCTAGGTTGATTATTAAGGAATCATGACAGAAGTTCGCCAAGTTATCTGTTCCAGTAGAAGGAAAACACAAGGGAGAGCTCACAGCAGCTGATATCGCAGTGACTAAAGTGTCAATAGGTCAAACTACCACAAAAGGATTAAAGCAGGATACGCAGACACTAATGAACACTTTATTCCTTAAGCTTGACAAAGAGAAGGCTGAGAGATCCAAACTTCAAAAACAGGTGTTCCAGCTGTGCGAGATCATTGCTAAGGTTGCCAAACCTTCCTCTCAGTCCATTTTAGCACATGGGCAGGTAAGTGATCATCTAATGCAGGAGGTAGAAAATGCAGAGGACCAAGTCAGAGCTATTGCCCACTGGAAGGAGCAAATCATTCACCAAGCTTTAGAGTAATTCGAACCAATACCAGTTGAATTGGAGAACATGCACAGGGAAATATCTCAGCTAAAGGATCTCATGACACAGTTAAAAGATGAGAACGTAGTTGCTGAAAGTCGTCTGGATACTTTGGCTAAGATACACTCGTTGCCAAAGGATGTGTTGATTACAGAGTAGATTGTGCCTAGCGGATTGGTGGAAAAGGGGAAGTAGTTAAAAATTTCAGTTTCTTTCTGTGTAGAGATCCTCAAGCTCATGCTAAAGAGGATGCAGTTGCTGGAGAGTAAGATGGGAGAAGTGCCGAAGAGCATCCCAGATGTATTACATGCTTCCCATGAGGAATTTATGCTGGTTGTACGAAAAGAAGTTGATGAAGCCACCATACCTTTCACGATGGATTCGATTGGTAGACTCATAAAGCTTCTGGCAAATGTTGAGGGATATGGGCCTGGTTTAGAGAAAGTGAAGACTAATGTTGTTGTTTTGTCTAGAGGGTTGTTACAGTTCAAAACCGAGAGAGATGTTATTGTTAAAACAGATGGGAAGATGTTGAATTACATGTTTGACAAGTATATTCAATATCAAAACAAAAAGAAAGTATAAGTGTTACAGCTGGCAGATCTTCTTTCTTCTCTTCTTCCTTCTCTTATTTCTTATCTTCCCAGATGAAAATGTAAAATTAAAGTTATTGGTTGATGAAAACCATAGTTACCAGGTTCGGAAATCCGATTAAGTTCGGAAGGGAAAAAAATCCGAAAATTTGGAGTTCTCGAAAAAATCCAAAAAAATACGGAAAAATCCGGTTTGGAATATATATACTTATATTATTATGAATTTATATTATTGTATACTTATATCATTATATATAGACAAATCATAGAAAAAAGCATCCATCTACCATAATCATCATCATAATAATGATTCTTTCAAAAGATTGCAAGAAGTTGCTTGGTCCAAAAAGGTACAAAAATGGATTTTATGAAAATAAGAAAAATATTGCCATCAATGCGTAGAGCTCGAGAAAATATACACTTTTAGAGAAGACGACACCTGAAACGGAGCCACAGAATGAAAGTTATGGCACATGCAAGTTTTTGCTGCTACATCTTCCCGGACCCTTTCCAAAAATGGCAAAAAAATTTCTGTCCTTGCGATTTTTTCACCAAAAAAGGAAAAAAAAAAAATTCGCAGAAAAGGGCCGAACCGAACCGGATTTATTCGGTTGCTTCAAAAAATACGGTTCGAACCGGATTTCATGCAAATCCGGCCGAACCTGGTAACTCTGATGAAAACCATTACTTTAAGTTATGTGGGAAGATTCTTTAAGATAGGTCACATATGTGCACAATTTTGACTTAAACTCCTGATGCATGTCAGTAAGAGAGGAATTTTAGAAAGATGACTGCCAAATGTTCTCTTTACTACTTCTTCATGTTCTAGTTCAGTTTCAATTTTCCATTTGTAATTTCCCCTCTACACACTATAAGTAGAGGAAGAACCTACGGGTTAAAAGGATCGGAATTTGTAATAAGCATTCTTGTGTTCCAGACTTTGAGCTGAGACCCTTGATAGCTTTTTGCAAGCAGAGGAATAGAAAAGAGATTTCCGAAGAACTTTGTGTCAACGGTGCATTCATCTCGTATTTATTTCTAGATCTATTCATAAACTGTGTTATTCTAGATCTAGATCTGAAAGTTTCCTTTGCTTTGAAATCTGTATTTCATGATCTATTTGTTTTAATCTATGTGCATGCGATCAACTCTGTAAACTATTGATTGGGTTGCACATCTTCTCTCCTTTCTTCCCATTTCCTATTATTTTCCTCTTTTGCAGATTTTTCCTTTCTTTTACAGCTGCTTACTTGTTGCAAAATTGTCTAGCTATGGTTCATGAGCTACATAGTTAAAGTAATACCAACAGATAGATACTAGAAAATATAACTGACGAAATCTTACACGGGAGCCTCACCGGTAAATGAGGGAGTTTTATCTCATGATTGCCTAGGTTTTTCAGCTGTGCAGAAAATCTAGTCAACAGGTTCTATGCAATTGAAGAGGTTGTAACCAACAAACAAATGTAACCAATTGTAACTACTCCTATAATAAATTGGATCTACCTTAATCATTCGATGCAGTGCAGTTTTTCTTCTTTGAATGCTTTCTTCTCTTTGCATATGCTAACACACATTCAAAAAAACAAAACAGTAAAACTTGAAAAGGGATAGAACATTCTGAAATGCATAGCTAACGTGAATTCAGTGAAGAATTCAGAAAAAAATTCCTACAAAAATATATCTTCACAAAATTAAGCAATAAATGGCAACATATTTTAAATGCTTGATTGAGATATTTTTGAATAGTTTTTAATAACAGAGTTCCATTACTACTCTTGCTAGGCTATAAATAGATACACTCTCCAGATATCATTTTTTCTTTGGCTATAAATGAATCCAAGTTCATTTGTTGTCTTTAAATACTTGACCCCATGACACTCCAAATGTCTCCACTAATGATGGAGCAAACTCACTTGACAAAGGGGCCTCCAAATTGCATCCTTCCAATCTTTTGAGGTAGCACATAAATATTACATCATTCATCTGTCGTCGTGCTAATATGTTGTGTTTCATGGAGCCCTACATGCATTCCAATTATCCTCACATCTCTAAGGATGAAGCCTTACAATGTTTTGCACAAAACTTTACTAGCAAGTTTCTAAAGCTTATGCATTAGGTCATTCACAATCCTCTAACAACTCACCTAGTGTATATGATAGGTTGATTGTAAGGAACTGGAAGCTTTAGCCAAAGCCCTCTGCCTCTTATTCTTTTGGAGCTACAACCAAAATTTTCTTCGGTAACTCCACGAAAAAGCATTTCCGATACGCATGTATGATCTAATCACATTGAATATCACAATAATCAAGCACGTTTCCTACAAATCTTACAAATTCCTTCTGAAGAGGAAAAGCATTTCCCAACCCCTGCAGTCTCCCAAATTATCTTTTGAAGGGAAACCCCACAATAGATATACCCATAAAAAGCCAAAAAAAAACCTTGCTTTTATTGGAGACAATTTCAACTCTTTTGGAGGACATTTCTAAGTTTTTAATCAAGTACTGAAAAATTCTTCCATGAACTTCGGTGAATTTTTGGTGGTTTTCTGAATGAGATTGGCCCGTAGTTATCCCAATTTCCAAAAATGTACATCCTCTAAATTTCCAAGTTCCTTTCTCCAATGCTTAGTAACATATCAAATTTCCAAAACAATGTCAAGTTTCCATCCTTTTAGCATTACAGAAAATGTCATTGCGGTACTCAACTGGTGACATTTGAGCTTGCCAAACTCAAAACTCATGAACATAAAGTGTTGGTGAAAATGCAACAAGGTGAATAGCACACAATTGAGATTAAAGTCGATTTTCCAAAGAACAAAAGATGAAACAAGGAACTCTACCTCCAATAACTTCTATGAATATCTAATTCAGATTTTGTGCTCTATGCTAAGATCATTGAACTAATTATTAATACCTAATAATATTATAATTCATAAGAGAACTTCCCCCCACAAATTAAGCACATTTGAAAAACATGTCTACAATTTCAATGGCATACACATCGGGTCTTATTTGCAACCTCTGCTCATAGAAAAAGGACATTCTCCTTTTACCTTTACAGCTCTAATTTGTGTGATTTGTACAACTGGACTCAGCTCACCGATATCTTGAAATGAATCTTTTAACACTATGGCAGTGAAGTGGCAAAATATTGATACTACACTTTTGGAGAATATGTTTAGTCAATAAATAGCACCAAATGGATAAAACAGGTGCAATTTCCTAGAAGATGCTGACGTTCATGCAAATTCTCGTAACTTATTGGACAGGTCATAATCTAAGACTGTTGTGCTCACCATTGACAGTTGGATTGAATTAATCGCTCTCGGACAATCAACTGCCATACATTCAATTTAACAGACCTAGCAATTCCATTCCACGAATAGGACTTTATGCGGTATTGAATACCAATACACTCAAGAACAGTTATTAAAGGCTTCTTGATTCTATTAGTGGCAGGATGCAAAAAAACACGGACGAATATTTTAAATAACATGTCATAATATACCCATAAATTTAAAAGTCACTTGCCACACATATTTTTTCCATTGCAGCTCCCCATCATCTTTACATAAGCATTGCAGTTCTTATATGACTATTTTCTTGAGGCATAGCACTTTTTATGGGTTCTCTAGATGTAACATCCTCAATGTTCTTTAACTTTTTATTTGATGCAATACTATAATACATAAGTTTTCTCCAAACTTTTTTCAGTTTGGCACTCTCCTTCATGCTTGTAATACTCAACAAATCTACAGATAGAACCATAAACTGTTGACCAATCATCTTATAGAATATTTTCATAACTTTCTGACTCCTTCCCAGCATAATGTTTCTAGTAGAATAAACTACATAACCTCCCATGAAAGTATTACCCCAGATTCTAATTCAAACAAGCCAGTCGGTGGTTAAAAACAAATGAGAAAACTGAGATGGAATCCATTAGCAATAGAAAAGAAATTATTTACATACTTTTTCATCACAATGCAACGTCCAAATCCACGATCAAGAGAAGCTTTGTTCATAACAATAGCATCTTCAATATCGTAGCCACTATAGCTCATCACAGCCACTGTTGCATTCTGCCCTGCCCCAAGTTTATCATATTGAACCTGGAGACAATAAATAGGGTTAGCAATAGATTTTTTAAAAATGATAAAGAATATCAACAAAAAAGTATACAGAGGACTGGATGGGATTCAAAATATTCAGGGATTCTACTCAGAAACAAAAGGGAAAATTCTCACTGGCTAGGAAGCTCTTATAACAAGGCTTAGTTACACAATGGACTGACTTTTCTTAAAATCTTTTCAGCCTCTTTTCAAGAAATATCTAGCATGCAAAAAGTTGTTTTCTCCTTACCAGTTCAATTGTCTTTGTTGTCAGAAGAGGCCGCTGGGGATACACCAACAGATAGAGTAGAGTATCTATTCTGCATAACTGCACAAAATGTCGATAAGTAGGAATCATCACAAGAAAGAAACTACATCAAATATTCAAACAACTGCATTCAGGATTCCGATAACAACAATATAAGAACTACAATTTTAAAGGCAGTCCAAATGTTCAGTTTCCACGCCCATGCATATTTTTGTGAAATAGACACATGATGCTTTTAAGTTCCAGGGACAAAGAACAGAAATATTTCAAGCTAAAATTTAGCAAGTCTACAGTTATAAAATAGAAGAACACGACATAGAGGTTTTATGATTTTGGTCATGAACAAAACATTTTTTCCACCTAACCTGCAATATTAAAAATTGTGCATTTTTCGAGGGGTAATCTTGCTGCAGAAGCACTCATTTCCCACTCCATCAGCATCCTGGACTGTTAATGGCCTCTTATGTTATAATTCAAAAGTTTAAACTCGGATTCATTGATATTATCACTAACAGTTCGGTATAAAGAACTCTTATCCCAAGGGCTCTCAGATAATAATAGAAAATTATATAAAAAGCTAAACAAACAAACAAAGATGGGAAAGGTAATTCCATAGTAGATTTTTCTGCTGGTATAGTATTTAAAAAAAAAAACCACCACCACCACCAAAATTTTATATTGGATAGAAATGAAAAATACATATATGACTATGCCAAGCCTGAAAACTATTTGCCCAGGTTTGAGCATGATAGAAAGGAAACACTAAGAACAAAATCATGGAGAGGAATCCAAACTTAGAATATGTCGGATATCCAGTTGGATCTTATTGCACCACCATGCAGGTGGCATGCCATAGCAAAAGAGATCTCTATTATCTAAGGCCCAATTTGCTAATCCATTGGCAACTTTATTCCATGCACGGGAGTTGTTGTACATCTGAACTTCTTGAAACTGTTGTTTCAATTGTTGTATCCTGCCTACCTCTTTTGCTATTCACCAATTAGAGGGAGAATCAGTTCGATCATCAGATAACAACTTTAAAATAATTTGTGAGTCTGATTCAATTTGAAGATTTTGCCATCCCATCTTTAAAGCCTCCTACATGCGTCAATAGATTGTTTTCACCTCCACAAGATTGTTAGTAGTAGTACCCAAATTCTCTGCAACAAAGAACTGCACTTCACCCTGGCTGTCTCTAACAATGCCTCCCATAGCAGCTCTTCCTGGATTCCCTCTAGAAGCACCATCAGTGTTCAACTTTACATATCCTAAAGGAGGTTTTGTCCAATGACTTACGCTTATAGCCAGTTGTTTAATTTGCCTCCTGGAAAGTGTAGCATCCCTAGGGTCCATAGATATCTGTTTAAGGAGATGTGACCATTCCGGGGACAGCCTCTAAGATAAGGGTATTTTATGTTTCGGGCTTTCCATTATGTTAATTTTAATTTTCTCGCAAATAAAAGAGTTCTCTTTACTAACTTGCTGAAAAATTCTGTGATTCCTTTCTTTCCAAATATTCTATAGAGTGAGGGAGATGCTAGTCCACAAGATCGGAAGGAAATGTTGGCCTTTTGGGAGAGACTTCTCTTCCATGCGCTAAAAGTCTCCTCTATGGATCAAAACTATTCCAGTGTAATTAAAACAAGGTAAATAATTGATGCCAGATAGGAATAACCCAAGGACAAAGGAAGAAAAGATGCAATGCAGATTCTTCGTCCTGTAAACACAGAATGCATCTGAAACGGCCATACATTACTCTCTTCAAAAGACGATCCCCTGTGAGAACTCTTGCATGAATAACCGGCCAAACAAAGAAACTGACTTTGGGCCACATACTTGGCTGCCATAAATGTTTGAAAAGAAACCAAAGAAGATGAGGATTGTCCACCAGCAATGAAGAATAACCAGCAAATACAGAGTATGCACCAAAAACATCTTGTCCCCATCCCAATTTATCAGGTAGTGATGAAGAAGACAGAGGTCTAGCCTATAAGACTTTATGAAGCAGAGTGATCTCCTCATGACTTACTGCAATGGGCCATTCTGAAACATGAATCCAATCTTTTCCATTCTCCCAAGGAAGGGTTATAGTTCGCCCGTAATGGGCAACCTTAGTCTAACCAATTCCTTGCATGTGCTCCATAATGGGTCTAAGATGAGGGAATTGGATAATGAGAGGTGGCTAACAGTCCCAAGAATCCGTCCAAAAATTAGCCATTTGACCATTATTAACAATCCAATAGAGCTCTTTTTTAATCATATCTTCCCCCATTCTGATAAACGTCAAGACAAGAGAACCTTTAGAAGGAAGGGTAGATCTGATAATGTTCTCCGGGGGATTATTTTCAGCATACTTAGCTCTAAAAGTAGCAGCCCATAAATCAGTAGGATGAGCAAGTAGTCTCCAGTATAATTTAGTAGCTAAAACTTTATTTTGTTTAGGAGAATATCGAAATCCTAATCCCCCTTCAATCTTTGGCCGACATAATGTCTCTCATTTAACCAAAGACCATTTCTTCTTATTTTAAACTCCGCTCCATAAGAATTTTTGACATATAGAGTCCACTTGTTTCAATATAGTGCTAGGAATACTTAGAATAGAGGCAACATATATCGACATGGCTTGAAGGACAGATTTAATCAACATCATCCTCCCCCTGATGAAAGCCATTTATTTGTCCACTTATGTAGTTTTGAATCCATTTTATTGATTAACTAGGACTAGTCTTTCAACTTTTTCGAGGCCAGAGGAACACCTAGATACTAAAGAGGAAGCATGTCTTTCCTAAACTGGAAGAGTTTTAAAATTTGCTATTCTTGTTTGGTAGAAGTATGAAAAAAGAAAATGTTGGATTTGCCTTGATTAATCAACAGACCGGTAGCATCTGAAAAGGTATCCAACATTTTTTGAATCTGTTTGGCTTCCTGAACTGTAGCTCTTCCAATCAGTGTGGAGTCATCAACAAATTGGAGACAAGAAATTGGTTGACTATTATTGGCCAACTAAAATCCATGGGTTCTCTTTTCTTGGCAGGTCTTTTTGATAAGTCGCCCCATGCATTATGCCAGGATGATAAATAGAAAAGGGGATAAAGGATCTCCTTGTCTGAGACCTTTGGAAGCTCCAAAAAATTGTGTAGGAGAACCATTAACAAGAACAACAAATGAAATAGAGCTAAAGCATGCTTGTATCCACTTAATCCATTCCGCGGAGAAACCAAATTGAGCTAGAACCTTACAAAGGAATCTCCAATCCACTATGTCATAGGCTTTAGATAGATCCAGTCTAATAAACATTATCAACTTTTTTCGAATTTCCATGGAATGCAGAATTTCCTAAGCTATCGCAATCTTATCATGGATATGGTGTCCTGAGACAAATCCACCTTGCTCCGGGGAAATAAGTTTGTGAAGAAGCGGTTTTAGTCTTTTTGCTATGAATTTTGTGATGTTTTTGTACAAAACATTACAGAGGGCTATAAGGCGGAAACCAGAGATATCCCGCGCCTCGGTAGTTTTAGGAATAAGTGTAATGTAAGTCTTATTGATTTCCTTAAGGATCGTTTTGGCCAATCTAGCTTCTTCCACAACTTGTAGGTCTCCTTTGATGATGTCCCAAAAACCCTGGTAAAACTCAATCAAAAAGCCATCAGGAACTGGAGTTTTCCCTTTCTTCACGCTGAAAACTATTCCTCGGAGTTCTTACTATGTAACAAGTTAAATCAACTTCTCATTGTCCGAGTGATAAATTGTAGCAGGTAAAGTGTCCAAGAGCTTTTGTTATGAATCCATATCCAGCAATTGAGATGTGAAAAGTTGCTGAAAGCATAGTTGGAAAACTCGGCGAGTACTCGTCAATCGTTTGGCTAAACGAATAACAACCCATAAAACTCGTCAAAGGGACTCGCCGAGTTGTGGCAAGTACTCACCGAGTTAACTCCGCGAGTCCGTGAATATAACTCGCCATACGTTGTTAAAATGCAGAACACGACTTTTACACTCAAAAAACGCTGCAAATACATGGTTTTTGCTCTTTTTAAGGTCCTCCGCTCCCTAATTTTCACTCACACAACTATTTGAGCTTGCATTGCTTGTGTTGAGTGGATTTTGGAGCGAATTTGAAGAATTGCATTTGGAGGTAGTTTTTTTTTTAAATTCTTTCAAGTTTTTTCAAATTTTGTGTATATTATTTATGTTTTATAGATTCATATTGTAATTCTAAATACATGTAATGTAAAATCAAATGCTTGTAATTTTTTTATACTCATTCGCAGCCAGAGGTATGTATTTTTTTTACACAAATTCATTCTAAACTAGTTAAATTTAATGTATGTGTATTGTAATCGATTCGTTTTGTAATTCTAAATACATGTAATGTAAAATTGAATGCTTGTAATTTTTTTATAGTCATTTGCAGCTAGACTATTTAAATTGTTAATTATGTGTATTGCTAAATACATTGTTATGTAAAATCTAAATACATTGTAATTTTAAATTTGAATAAGCTCATTCGTTTTTCTAATTTTTTTATAGTGCATTGTTTGCAAATTAGAGGTATGTATTAGGCTCGACAGTAGGAAAACTCGCCAAAACCAAAAACTCGCCAGACCCCCAAAAAAAAAACTCGCCAAAAACTCGCCAATATTCGGCCAATACTCGGGAATATTCGGCAACTTAAAAAATACTCAATTTTTTTTAAAAAACATAAATTTTAAGCAACACATAGCTACAAAATGTATCAAATGAGCCCATAAAATGTTGGAGAAGTGTTTTCTATTAGATTTGAATACAAATACAATACAAAATCGCATCATCATGCGAATACGACAACCGGCTGATAAGTAATATGAATTTATGATGATTGACATTGAAAAATATCATCATAAATTTCATATCTATGCAAGTTACAATATACAATAAATTACATTTTCCTCTTCCCCAATCTAGAGAAATATTGGGGAGAGGGTCTAGTGCCTCTGGCTCCACTAGTCCCCACACTCGGCTGCGTCTCCACGCTCCTCCTAGAAGGCTGCGAAACTGGCTCGATCCTGGAACTAGATGGTGGTGCTGGTGGCTCCTCTGCTGCATGTTGGAGATCACCTCCAAAGATGTCATCCACTCCAATATCTCCTCGGAGTCCTGCTAGTGCTTCTCCCTCCATAGCCTCCCTCTCAAAAGAAGCAATCTCGTCCGCTGTGAATGCAGGGTTTTCCTCTTCTTGCCCAGTCCACTCACTGTATGGATCTATCTCATCCAAATCAATGAGCTCCTCTGATGTCGCCTCAACTTTTTTTGTGCGAAGCCGGAGATTGTATTGCACAAAAACCAAGTCGTTGAGTCTTTTTTGAGTCAACTTGTTGCGCTTCTTCGTGTGAATGGCCTCAAACAAACTCCAGTTGCGTTCACATCCAGAAGCGCTACAAGGTTGAGATAGAATTCTGAGGGCTAACTTTTGAAGATTTGGGGTATTCCCTCCCCAATCCTCCCACCAAGAACCTACAAACATTTAACAAGATAATCAAAAATTTATAATTAATTAATAAAATCAAATATGTAACTAATAAGTAACTTGGTAAACATTCTAAGTAACTTGGTATTACCTGGTGACTGTGTGGTTCTCCCTCGAATAGCTAGCACCGATGAAAAGAGTCTCCCCCTACCATGTTTGTAACTCTGCAGCTCTAAAATAACGAGGTCCCTCGTCTCAACATCCGGTATCATCCTCTCAATACATGTCGAAAGGCCCTCCATAACCTCTCCATTCACATCTGTGAAGCTGTCAGAGTAGAAATACTTGGGGTTGAGGTAGTACCCCGCTGCATGAATAGGTTGGTGGAGTTGATTGTTCCACCTCCGATCAATAATCTCCCAAAAGGGACCATATCTGACGATATCCCCCCTGTAATAGTTTTGGATAGACTCTTTGGTCCTATCCATGGCCTCATATACAAACCCCATGGGGTTTTGCTCCCCATCAACCAAACGCAAAACTCTCACCAACGGCTCTGACACCTACACACAAATTAAAATGTAAGATTGCAAACTTACAAGTTACAATACATATTAGAAATGAAATAAAAAAGTGAAAAGTAGAACAATATATTTAATATTTATAATTTAACAAATTAAAATAAAGGAATGAAATATAAATCGAAGTTTGAAATTACCTTGATGATCTCTATAGCTCTCTTTGCAAAGATATCATCAAAAACTATCTTTGCAACCCTCTCTCCATCAGCTTTCTTTGAATATTGTGAGTCTAGCCATGCTTGACTCACAAACATTTGTTTCAAAGATGTCAACAAACTAGAAATACTTTGCAACGTCAAGAAGTTAGTTGCAAACCTTGTGACACCGGCTCGAACAAGTTCTTTCCCCTTTGTGTGTACTCTCATCAAGCTCAGAACCCAAGGGTGATTGTATATGTACTTCGTTATAGATCTTGCATCTTCTACAACCGGCCTCACCCAATCAATTTTGCCTATGTCCTCCAAAAGAAGGTCAATGCAATGAGCTGCACAAGGAGTCCAAAAGAGTGATGGATGTCTCTCCTGCAATAGTCTCCCAGCTGCCACATATGCTGCTGCATTGTCTGTGACAACTTGCACAACATTCTGTACACCAACCTCTAATACAACTGTCTCTAACATAACACTCAAATTTTCTGCATTTTTTATTATGTCAGAGGCATCAATAGATTTTAAAAACACCATCTCACCGTTTGAAGCTGCTAAAAAATTAACAAGGGTGCGGTTCCTTCCATCCGTCCACCCATCTGAAAGAATGGTGCATCCGAATTTTTTCCATTGTTTCTTGTGCTCTTCTAGCATGGTAGTGGCATCTGCAATCGCACCCTCAAGTAATTTCCCGCTCAAATCTTTTGGAGAGGGTGCCTTGTACCCTTTCCCTACAACTGTCAACGCTGTCACCAAGTACTCCCAGTATGGGCTCTTTGCCACATTGAATGGCAGGTTGTTGTAGTACCAAAAATTTGCACAAGCTTTATCCACTTCCTCGTGCATATCTTTGTTCCAGAATGCACCATCCAATGAAGGTTGTGCTCCAGGTGTGTTCCTTGCCACAAAAAAACTCGGTATGCCTTTGCTCGAACTCGATGAAGATGAGCCTCTTCCGGCTCTTCCTCTTCGTATGCGTGGACCACGAGTAGAGCCCACAATTGTTGCTGCATCATCGTCTAAATTCTCTTCCATTGCAGCCCCAGGTCTAATAGCTTGTGCTATGGCTGCCTTCAGCCTTGCGTTCTCTAGTTTTTTCTCCTCTAACTCTGCCAGCTCTGCTTTAATCTCTCGCGTTGCCTCTTCTGACACGTTGGGGCAAACTGTAACATCTCGGCAAGGAATAGTTGAAAGGTGATATTTCAAACGATTGATGCCTCCATTCATTTTCTTGTTACAGAAAGTGCAAAAAATTTCGCCCGCACAAGTTCCACGTACAGCATACTTCCATGCTATGGAACGGGCATTCGGAGGAACGGTCCCTGCTAGTGATCCAGATGCCGAACCTGATGCCGAGCCTGATGCCATTGTTAAACTCTAATCTGTAACACAATGCACATTTAAAAAATTAGAAAACGTAAACTTAATTTAATTTTAAAAACAAAACATGCCTGAATAACAAATTTGCGTAAGTAAAAAAAATACATTACAAGCATTCAATTTTACATTACATGTATTTAGAATTACACAACGAATCGATTACAATACACATACATAAAATTTAACTAATTTACAATGAATTTGCGTTAATTAAAAAAAAAATACGTACCTCTAGCTGCAAATGAGTATTAAAAAATTACAAGCATTCAATTTTACATTACATGTATTTAGAATTACACAACGAATCGATTACAATACACATACATAAAATTTAACTAATTTACAATGAATTTGCGTTAAAATAAAATAAAATTACATACCTCTGGCTGCAAATGAGTATAAAAAAAGTACAAGCATTCGATTTTACATTGCATGTATTTAGAATCACAATAGGAATCTATAAAACCTAAATAATATATTCAAAATTTGGAAAAACTTCAAAGAATTTTAAAAAAAAAAAAAAAAAAAAACCTACCTCCAAATGCAAATCTCCAAATTCTCTCCTCGAATTCGCTCCAAAATCCACTCAACACAAGCAATGCAAGCTCAAATGGTTGTGTGAGTGACAATGAGGGAGTTGAGGGCCTTAAAAAGAGCCAAAACCGTGTAAAATCCGTGTTTTTTTCCTTTGAAAACCGCGTTTCCGCGTCCAAGCCGCGTCTGGCGAGTTTTTTTGCACGGGCTCGCCGAGTTTTGGCGAGGGCTCGCCGAGTTAACTCGGCGAGTACTCGCCAAAACTGGCGAGTTTTTTGGGCGGTTTAACCGGTTTCAAGGGTTTTTTGGCGAGTTTTTTGAAAACCGAGCGAGTTTTTGGCGAGTTTTCCATCTATGATTTAGGAGCTTTTACTAAGAGAAAGGGGCTTAAATCAATTTCCAATACATTGAATATATCCTTCGAATTTGAAGGGATGAAGAGGAAGAAATGTTATTGCTCAGACAAAGAACATCCATATAAAGCACTCATCTATTGATTTTGCCTTGTTTGACTACCGGAGACACATGATTTAAAAATTTCCAGATTCATAATTGAGTCTTTTGGCAAAAATTCATCCTATTGTTTCAAGATTGAAGAGTGCGTGGAAAATTTCATATGAGCCAAGATCTTTGCATGTTGCCGAAGCCTTCATTTTATGCCACTTGAAACTGCGCCAAAATTTTTAATTGCTTTCATATGGGTGGATTAAAAATAAAAATGCACCCGTTGTTAATTTTACAACGTGCTTCAAACGGTGAGATGCATGTTTTTGAAGTCTACATTGATGCCACAACATAGTAAAAATGTAGAGAATTTGAATGTTATGTTAGAGCTGGTTGTACTTCTGGCAGACGTTGCTCGTGTACAGATCTGTTGTGCAAGTTGTCACAGACAGTGCAACAACATATGTGATGACTGGGAGACTACTGCAGGAGAGACATCCATCACTCTTTTGGACCCCTTGTGCAACTCATTGCCTTGACCTTCTTTTGGAGGACAGGCAAAATTGATTGGGCGAGGCCAGTTGTAGAAGATGCAAAAAATTAACAAAGTACATATACAATCACCCTTGGGTTCTAAGCTTGATGAGAGAGAACACAAAGGGGAAAGAACTTGTTCGAGCCGGTGTCACGAGATTTGCAACTAACTCTTGACGTTGCAAAGTATTCTACTTTGTTGACACCTTTGAAACAAATGTTTGTGAGTCAAGCATGGCTAGACTCACAATATTCAAAGAAAGCTGACGGAAAGAGGGTTACAAAGATAGTTTTTGATGATATCTTTCCAAAGAGAGCTATAGAGATCATCAAGGTAATTTCAAACTTCGATTTATATTTCATTCCTTTATTTTAATTTGTTAAATTATTAATATATTGTTTTCACTTTTTTACTTTATTTGTATTGTAAGTTTGTAACCTTATATTTTCATTTGTGTGTAGGTGTCTGAGTCGTTGGTGAGGGTTTTGCGTTTGGTTGATAGGGATGCAAAACCCCATGGGGTTTATTTATGTGGCCATGGATAGGGCCAAAGAGTCTATCCAAAACTCTTACATAGGGGATATCGTCAGATATGGTCCCTTTTGGGAGATTATTGATTGGAGGTGGAACAATCAACTCCACCAACCTATTCATGCAACAGTGTACTACCTCAACCCTAAGTATTTCTTTTCCGAAATCTTTATAGATGTGAACAAAGAGGTTATGGAGGGCCTTTCAACATGTATTGAGAGGATGATACCAAATGTTGAGACGAGGGACCTCATCATTTTAGAGTTGCAGAGTTACAATCATGCTGGGGGGAGGCTCTTTTCTTCAGCGCTAGCTATTCGAGGGAGAGGCACATAGTCATCAAGTAATAAAAATTAGAATGTTTACCAAGTTACTTATTAGTTACAGATTTGATTTTTTTAATTACTTATAATTTTTCGATTATCTTGTTTGTAGGCTCTTGGTGGGAGGATTCGGGAGGGTATACCCCGCATCTTCAAAAGCTAGCTCTCATAATTCTATCTCAACCTTGTAGTGCTTCTAGATGTGAGCGCAATAGGTTGAGTCAAAAATGGCTCAACGACTTAGTTTTTGTGCAATACAATCTTCGGCTTTTCATAAGAAAAGTGGAGGCCACATCAGAGGAGCTCATTGATTTGGATGAGATAGATGCATACAAGTGGACTAGGCGAGAAGAGGAAAACCCTGCGTTCACAGAGGACGAGATTGTTTTTTTTGAGAGGGAAGCTATGGAGGGAGAAGCACTAACAAGACTCCGAGGAGATATTGGATTGGATGATATTTTTGGAGGTAATCTTTAACATGCAACAGAAGAGCCACTAGCACCACCACCTACTTCCAGGTTCGCGCCAGAGTCACAGCCGTCTAGGAGGAGTGAGGATACGCAGCTGAGTGTGAGGACTAGTACAAGCACTAGACCCTCTCTCCAATATTTCTCTAGAGTGGGGAAGAGGAAAATGTAACTTATTGTATATTGTAACTTGCATAGATATGAAATTTATGATGATATTTTTCAATGTCAATCATCATAAATTCATATTACTTATCAGCCGACTATTTTATTTGCACGATGATGCGATTTTGCATTGTATTTGTATTCAAATCTAATAGAAAACACTTCTCCAACATTTTATGGGCTCATTTGATACATTTTGTAGCTGTGTTGCTTAAAATTTATGTTTTTTAGAGAAATTTGAGTGTCTTTTAAGTTGTCGAGTATTGGCTGAATATTGTTGAGTTTTTGCCGAGTCAATTTTTTTTGGTCTGCCGAGTACGAGTATGCGAACTATGGCTGAAAGTATTATTGAGCTACTTGTTGCACTCCTGGATCAATTGAGTCGTGGACCCATCAACCTTAGATAAGGAGTGAATATAATTATGGGCTTGCCCAGCTAGCAGGGATTTATGGAAAAAGGCAGAATTCTTGTCACCCCCCTTTAACCATTGGATCCTGGATTTTTGCTTCCACATAATTTCTTCTCTAGCTTCCCATTCCTGTAATTTCGCCTTAAGGAAGCATTCCTTTTTAAAAAGATCCAAGGATAACCCCGATTGTTGATGAAGAGCATTAATATCTTCCAATTGAGCAATGATCTTGTTTTTTTGTTCCTTTATATCACCAAAATCATTCCAATTCTAGGCTTTTAGCTTAACTTTTAAATATGTTAATTGCTTAGCAAACTTAAACATATGAGTGCCAAACCTGGGTTTGCCTTCCTGCCACCATAGTTCAACATGTTTGGCAATATCCTGATGTCGGAGCCACATAAGCAAAAATCTAAAGGGGATCTTGCATGGAAGTGTTTTGCCAACTTCTAGGCAAACTGGCCAGTGATTTGATCCATTATTGTTTAGAATCATAGTCTTAGGTAACCATCCCTTTAACCACCAATCTTCGGAAAGCAGAAAACAATCAAGTCTTTCCAGAATGTAATGTTGACCTTGCCTTCTATTCAACCATATCATCGTACCATTAGTTGTCGACACATCCACTAGGTTATGATTCCAAAGGAATTGAGACATGTCCTCTGAACTGACATCTAATGAGGAATGACCCCCTTGCTTCTCTTTAATATTCAAGATAGTGTTAAACTCACCTCCTAAAATAAGCAGTATCTGGGGAGAGGATTGGATAATCTCTTCCATTCTCTTCCATAGTTGTCTTTTCTCTTCCAGACCAACAGGGGCATATACATTAAACATTAAAAACTCCTAATCCTCTACTTTAGAGTAAAGATGCAAACATAAGGCTCCTTTAATCGCAAAGGAATTCCAAACAACCACCAGTCGGGGATCCCAAAGTGAAACAATGCCACCCGAAGCTCCCTGGGAACTTAATGGAATGTGTTGAGCTTTAGGCCAAACATTAACAGCTATAGCCATCATGAGATCAATAGAGGCTTTAGTCTCTTGAATACAAACCAGTGATGGATTGACTAAATTAACCAATCTTTTAAGTTCCAGAACTTTTGAGGGGGAACCTTTCATCCCTCTTATATTCCATGTGACTATCTTCATTGGGAAGATTGTGGGAAAGAATTGGGATAAATCCCTAGTTGTTCCTGTTGTCACCCAAAAGTGTACCCAGATAGAGAATTACTCTCTCCTATTGACAAAATTGGAACACCTCAAGGTCGTGGGTAACCTATGACTGAGGTGAACCTCCAAAGCTGGTTCCCTTGTGAATCACCTAAAAACTAATAAAATTGACAAGGAAAAGGGAGTTATTTCTCTCAACCAATATGTGGTTTTGTTTAGCATTCCTTTTCTGTCTAGTTAGAGTAGGGTATTTTAGGATTTCAATTCAATAAGTGCTTGCATGCACATTGTTTTCCAGTTTTCTTTCAAGGAAGTGCTTCCACGCACATGTTTTCTTTTGTTGGAGATGGTATTTCAGTGGTTTTGTTTTGGAGGATGCGAGTTATTGGCAGAGGTATGTGACTCCATAGCCCAATGGATGTAGAAGGCTACTGATCTCCTTGTTTAGCAGGCAAACAATCCCGTGATGTTGCCAAAATGTTACCAAATTTGCCACGCAAAGCATTGAATAACACTTGGCTATTTTTGGAAAATTGGCTAAAATTAGCGAAGTGCTAAAAAAGAATAAAGGAGAAAAGACAAAAGCAAAAAAGACAAAAGGATAAAGCAAAAAAGAAAAAAGGATATAGCAGAAAAGACAAAAGGATAAAGGAGAAAAGACAAAAGGATAAAGCAAAAAAGAAAAAAGGAGAAAAGAAAAGGATAAAGCAAAAAAGACAAAAGCAGAAAAGACAAAAGGATAAAGGAGAAAAGACAAAAGGGTAAAGCGGAGAAAAGACAAAAAGGATAAAGCGTGGAAAAGACAAAAGGATAAAGGAGAAAAGACAAGGAAAAAGCAAATGAGACAAAAGGCAATATAAGACAACTTTTTGTCCTGTGTATGGAAAGAAAGAAATTAAATAATTAATTAGCAACAATCTATTCTGAGCAAGGGGTAGCCTATATATGGGCTGATTTTTATTGAAATCATACACACACTCTTCCAGTTGTTTTGCTCTGGCAATCCTAGCTTGTACTTGCATCTCTGAATAGAAAAACTCCATTTTTGTCTTCTCATATTGCTAGTTTTCTGAGTATTCATCATGTTTATCAAGGTATTGTATTGCTTTGTTGTGGAATTTCTTTCCTATACTGCTGTCCCTTACCTAAACCTTTGAATTAATTTTACAGATTAGCCTAGAGTTGTGCATGTGTCTGGATCTTTATATTTTTTGTTTGCAGTAATACATGTGTGTGTCAAATCATTGGTGTATCACCTCAATTTTATATTTCCCGCATTCCTTCTCCCTTTTCCTTGTCAATTTTATTAGTTTTTAGGTGATTCACAAGGGAACCAGCCCACTCTGGAGGTTCACCTCAGTCATAGGTTACCTACGACCTTGAGGTGTTCCAATTTTGTCAATAGGAGAGAGAGTACACACACCATTCTCTATTAGGCTGCACTTCTGGGTGACAACAAATTCTAAATAGGATAATTTTTGACCCTCTTGTTGAAGTCTAGTATGATTCAATTTCCTACCAGCCCTCAGATTGGTATCCATTTTAAATTTCTTATTCAAGTTGGTGTGTTTCATTAGAATTTCGTAAAATAAGATCTGTCCATTTCTTCGGTTTCATTTATTTTTTGCCCATGGTACTTATGCTTACGCTGGTAGCTTCTAACCATATTGCTACTTGCACTCTTGCTAGGTTGTGCTTTGAAAATAACCAGTTGTTTCCGCTCATTATCCTTTGGTTGGGTTTGGGCTTCTTGTGGCTCCTCCATCTGTGTTTCCTCTACCTATGATTCCATAAGATCCTCTGCTTCGTTTTCTTCTAGTTCCTATAGGCAAGCATATCTATTTGTATTTCTAGGTCCGACTTTTTATTATTCCACAAGCAGAGATATGATAGGTACATCTACCTTGCCTACCGTTCTTCTAAGGCCATTGCTCTTTCTGACTGTAGTGGCCGTGTTCGCTACCGATATGTCGAGGCTTCTCGTCTCCTTGGATCCCTTGGGATCAACATGGACCGCCTCCCACCTTTCAGCTATTCCATGGATGCTTTTGCTTTCCTCCTTCCAAGCACGTAGGACCTACACAAAATCATCAGAGACGACATATACAAACAATTCATCCAGATTACTTGGACCAACCCCTGAGATGAGCTACACCCCAAGATGGCCTTCTATGCTAATCACTTCCTCGAAGTCAACAATGGACTCATCATTCGGCCCACCTATATCTCCCATCTTTGGATGCATGTTCTTCGCATATCCCTGGGCCAGTTCAGAGTTGGCTCCCGCAGGCTTCGGGTCGAGAGTGATCACCAGTTAGACCGGACCAAGAGGATCTGACAGCTTTGCTCCCTCTATGAGATTGAGACAGAGGAACACTTCATTTTTCGGTGCCCCATCTACAATGAGACCAGAGGAAGGTTTCACTGTCTATTCCGTGAACATCCAACGTTCACAACCTTCTTCCGATATTATGATCAGAGGTGTCTCGCTCTCTATTTACGGGAAGCTCTTAAGCTCCGTGACAGGGTCCTCCATCCCCCTTCTAGGGAGATTACTACTCGACGGATCACATCTTTCTTTGTTGTGCTCCCGGGTGAGAGAGGCACCAAGCGGGGACCTAATCCTAGTGGAGATCCTCAGATTAGATCTGTTAGGACTAGAGGAGTTTCATCCCTGACCAAAGGTATCCGGACTCAAACACGGCCAGGCCCCCTCTCATAGGCGTTAGACCACCAGGTTCACCCAGAGAGCTCAACTTTCCACGGATCATAGGCGTCTCAGACATCTTTCAAATCCTGACACCAGACATCAGCACATCACCAGATTCTTTCCGGCTAGCCTTGGGCAACAATTGCGAGGGTTGGTGTCGAGGCTTTTCCCTCCACCTCCTCTCCTTCTTTGTACTCTCTTTTTCCTTCTTTCGTTGTTCTTGGAGACCTTATTGGGTCTGCCCACTACTTCTGCTTTGCTTTGTATGGTGCAGTCCCATTGACCTATTTTTGTGGTCACTTGTTGGACATTTGATATAATTATCTTATCTTATCTTATCTTTACCATTCTTTTTGGGTGTCATAAAATCAACCTTAGCCTTTTCTTCCCCTCGATGTTCTAAAGGTTTATGTATGCAATCCTTTACCAAATGTCCATACTCATGACATAACCTGCATCTGATAGGAAGATTTTCATAATGCAATACTTGGTCCCACTTTTTGTCTTCCACAACTAGGGAAATTTTGGTAGGCAAAGGTTTATTAAGATCCATCAGAACACAAGTTCTTGCGTAGATCATTTGTTCTAGCTGTAACAAAGCATCAACCGTCATCATAAACGTCCCTAAAGTATTACCAATTGCCATAAATACATTTTGATTTCAATATTCTGCAGGCAATCCATACAATCTTACCCATATAGGGGCCACAAAGGGGAGTTCTTCATTTGGTTTAAACATGGGGTGCCAAGGTTTTATAAATAGTCCTTCTCTGCCCATAAACCATGGCCCTCCTTGAAAGATGAGATCATGATCCTCTGCAGATGCAAAGAATATCAAAAAATAACCATTACGATACACAGATATTGAGAACTCACCTTTGGTACTCCAGAGTTTTTGAGCCCAGTCTTTAAAGGCCACTAGTGAAGGTCGAAAACCCAGAAAGCGAACTATTAGACCTCAATTCTCCAGCTCATTGATACCACTCTAAACATCAGATTTTTGGAGGTGAAGAACCGGAGTGCCATCAGCTGCTCGTACACATCCTTTCTCATTTTTTTGGGGATCAGGTTTAGGCATTCTTAAAGGAGTACGCTAGAAATTGTCCATTTGCAAAAGCACCCGAAGAACCACAGAGGACTTTTTTAAAAGATTTTTTAATTCCATCCATAACAGAGGAAGAGAGTTGACTATCAAAGATATTCTTCTGATAAATCATTTCAAGAACCAACCTGCCCCAAAGGGCAAACCCACAAGGGTACTGTCAAAAAAAAGTAGTCTTGAAGGAACGATTCACAGCCTAATCTAAGAGAAATGGAGTAAACAAAAAGACTGGACAAAATCTCCAGCTGAGGGCAGAAAAGCATACTCAAATAAGGAGACTGTGACCACTAGATCATGTCACGAACACAGTAAATACAACGACAAAGGAAAAAGACCATGGGAATAAACAGCCAACGGTGATGCAAACAACAACAAATTCGACCCTAAAGGGTCGATTAGTTGGAGAAAGACCAGACAAAGAGACCAACAACACAAAGAAGAACGTCAACTGTGTGTCCCAAATTATAAGAAGAAAAACAATTAATTGAACACAAGAAAATGTGGCAAAGGTAAACCATACAAAGTTCTAACTGTATACACATTAAATGCACTTTACTGACACTTTTCTTGACTAGTTCTTGTTGGCACATTAATCTCCAGAATTTAGGCATTTAGATAAATTTGGGATTGGGGTAGGCCAAGCATTTAGTGAGAGACTTGTGGATTCCCTTCATTCTACCATCTTCGTATCATCAGCTTCGTCATCCTCTGCCTCTTGCTCCTTGTTCTAACCCCCTTCTTATGTTGCCTGCTCACAGCTCACATCTTTGTCCCAGCCGAAGATGTTCCTTGCCAAACATCATCAGCCAAGCTGATGATGTTCTACTTTCTTTCAACGTCTTCAGCATTAGCAATGGCAATGGCATCAACTAAAACTGAGATTTGATTTTGGAGATCTAAACCCCTATTTATAGGTTTTTGTTAGTCCTTTTCTCAAGGAACAACTTCTACACTGCTTGCACGTACGATTCCCTCTAGGGAAGAAAAAGAGAAACTACAGTTAAGGACCTTAACCAAAGGAAGACGAGTTGCAGTAAAGGCCTTGGAGATTCAAGATTAGGAGTTACGCTATCAAGGTATACCAAGCCTTTGGAGTCCCTATCTATGATTTACTTGGGATTCCTTCTATCCATCTTAACTTCACCTACAATCATCTCTCACATAGTACTCAATACACCAACAAATTGACTAAAGGTAAGTATCCCTAAGCCTATCTCATTCATTTTGTGCATGGTCAACTTATGAATGTTGTATGTTCCATTTATTTGATTTTAGAGCACATACTTCTTGTCATTTACTTTATTGCTATCTTTACATCATTATTGTTATTGCAGGCCTTGCCTTTACCACACTCCTTGGCCTAATTACCATAGCCCTTGCTTTATCATCTAATGAGGTCCTCTGCTCTCCTCTAAATAGAGATTGTATGTGTGGGTCCCCTTTGTTAGATCTATTCCAACCTTCTTTGCAAACAGCCCTTTTCTATATGCACATGCCACTTTGTAGATAGGCATTCTTATGTGTTGGATCTAGAACGGTCTTATATATTTTACCTGTTTAGAGGCTTGTTATATATAAATACCCATTTCTAGGCCTAATGGCTACTAGCCTAATACATAAACAACAAGACTAGATGCAAACTCAGAAAGATGGCTCAATGAAACTGTCCCTTTAGTATCAGGGAAGATTAAATCAAGAGATAAGAAAGTTGCATGTATCAAACGAAAAATAAACAAGTATTACTTGATTGTATGCTATATTTCCCATTGCTTGTTTTCCCATAGCACACTGCAACAGAAAAGATTATTTTTGTCAAAATTCAATATTAATCACAACATAGAGAAACTTATACAAATGGTCTGCAATAATATTCTGCGGGAAACTTGAGATTTATTGTCATCACTACAAACCTGATATGTATTCCTTGGTGACTGGTTGTGATGAGGAAAAGGTATAAGTCCAGCACAAACACCCAAAATTGTGAAAGGCTCAATCTCTATGTGAGTAGTCAAAGGTGTTGATTCTCCTTCATAAAGTGCAACCTGGACAAAATCATGGGTCATTCAAGAAATGCAGAAATAACCAATATAAGTCACAAATATTAGAAAGCGGGTACTTACCTGTGCATTGTTCTCCTCATTAACATCCAGATACTCTACCAAACCTTCTCGCAAGAAGTCATCAAATGTTCGAAAGCCATCCTGGTACAGACACTCAGATAAGTAGAACCAAGCATTACAAATATTATTACTAACATTGGCAATACATAAATCAAATAGTAACCAACCTTCAATTCTTTCATGTGATGTTCTTTCACTCTAGAGACACCTTTATCTGCAATCACCAATGGCCGACAAACACGACCACCATCCGAAGCAACATATACACAGTGCTGCACAAAACATCCTTGGACCATATATCAATTTCTTCCTTTATACTTTTTTTTATAAAAGTTCAAGGTCTATAAAATATAAAAAATCAGTAATTACATAAGCAGAATTCTTCTGTTTAAAAAGATAGGAATCTAAGCAAAGCAGCAGGTCATTCCACTACAAAATCTGTTTAAGCAAGAGGGAGAAATTCCAGCAAATTTATCACCATCTCTTGTGATTAACAGATTAAAATGTCCTTTTTCTTTGAGGTTTCCTTTCATTTTAACATCCCCATTCCTAATCCTAAGCCAAAAGTGTTAACAATAAAAATAACAAGGCAACCCACAATCTACCCCACTTCCCCCCTGCCTCCCCACCTCAGCTGCGCTATTGATGACATTTTCCATTAAATAAGATTTTGTAAAGGCATCCATAAATGTTGTAGATGAGTTGTTGCTTTCATTTATGGTGTCCTAGGCCTTGTCTGGAGCTTGCTGACATGGCTGAGGCCTGAGAAGAGAAACCTCACATTATTCTCCTTGTGGTGTTGCTAACCCCAAGCTCTCTGCCTGAATGACATCCTTCTGTAGGGCTGAGGATAAACTTCCGCTAATGCACACTTCCATGGCACACTTTTTGGCTTCATACCCCAGAAGTTCCTCTATGGCAGCCAGACACTCTACCCGTTGTTCCTAACAAGCCAGCATTTGCCAAAAACTTTTTCTGACACTGAATTGGTAAAACCCTTCACTACAGTTTGGTGGCTCATGTTTTAAATATTCCGTTCAATGGCTTGGATACAATTTATAGAAGAATATCTCTGAGTGCTGGGTCTAATTTATGGCAAGAATGAACTCTACTGCTGTGAGACCCAGACACAGAGCCCTTGGCTTGCTGAGGACCAGGAAAGCCAATACCCTACTGCATTAGCAATTTAGCACCAATTCCCAGGATACAGAGTCTAGTTCGAACTAGGAAGCAAAAGAACCGCTTAATGGGTAAAACACAGAGTGGGGAGGGTTTAAACAGTATGGAACATGGGAGAAAGAACTCTTGATTCTTGACAGCATGTAACCGTATTCCGCGATGAAGGTAATTTGCATGTGGGCTTTGAGATAAGCAGAAGAATCTGGATTCTAGCATTAGTCATAGAAAAGGCCTCTGCAGCATTCGAATTGAGAAGGGAGAGCAATGCCATATGTACCTGGGGTGCGCTTATAACCAGGACTTAACAGTGTTGCATTGCAGTTACCAGTTATGGAACAAAAGCTTTTCATCATCTATCTTGATGGTTGAATGTTCTGTGCTTTGTGGGCAGCAATGCTAGCTCTCAACTGTGTGATTCTCACATAAGGCTGTATTTTTCAAGTTTTCCTTTCCCTTTGATATGCCTTAAAGGGATTTTAGGCAGGAATGCAATTCCATTTGCAGAACCATTTTATGATATTTATAGAAAGGGCCATCAACTTTTGGCTCCTACGAGATGCCTTATTAGATCTTCAATCCACTTGAGCAGAAATCAGAGAAGTAAATCAGTCCTCTTGACCACAAATCCTACAAATTTATGCAAAGATGTTGTAAACAAATGTTAAATAAATTGAATTCCCTTTTGAACCATCCATATTTATTGAAATACTTTTGGGCTAAAACCAAATCCATAGATCAGAACTATACCAATTTTCAAGACCAGAGCCATCAATCACTCGGCGAACTACCCGAAAGGACAACCTGTTATATTTTACCCCAACAGATAATACCTAACTATTAAGCCTGATTATATACATGTATATGTACATAAATGTACACATATATGTATATGTATATGTATGTACGTATGTACATATAGATCTCTCATGATAGGAGAAAGAAACGAATTTCCCCAATGTAAAATGTAGTTGAAGGAGCTTGTGTTGGAAGGGAAACAACAAAAAGTGGATTGGGGAGCATCAAATTCTAATATATAATGGCTTTAGTTCCATTTAAATGTGCATGTCCCTTATTGTCTTTGTCCTCCATACACCCTAGTTTGGGCTTATGACCCCTGAATCAATGGTTTTCACTTTACCTCATCCCACAGTCACTACATGCCACCGATTGGAGAGATCTGTGGATTTATTAAATACATTAAATAAACATTAGCTATTAGTTAACTTTTATTAGTTATCGACATTAGATACCAAATTATAACTAGCTCACTTGAATGTAACTTCTTTATGCTTGATAAAATATGGACCACAAGATGTCAATGTGACATATGCCTTCCATTCTCTCTCTCATACTTACTAACATTGATCTCAGAGCTCACATTCGGGGAAGCGCTAATAAGGTACGAACAGAGGAGAGCTCAAGGAAGCCATGGGAAAAGGGTACGAACTACAGATAGTGAGAATGAAAAGAATGGAAGGCATACAACAAACATACATATCTTGTGTGTCAACCTTTTATTTTATTTAAAAAAAAAAACACACCCAAAGTATTATATTAGATAGAAGTGAAAAAAAAAGGAGACAAGATTATAAATGGAAGTGAGGAGAGGGTTCATTGGTATCTTTTTCTACACACATCTGTCTACATTGTGAGTTTGAGCATTTTGCTTATACTTCCATTATTGAGGATGAAAACCCTCTTCAACAATTAGATTTGGAGATGAAATCCCTCAACATCTACTCAGGGACTTCATTCAGAGGCCACATTTGAGCGCATATTCAGATCATTAGAGCTAAGGCATCATTCTCTAAGGTTGGTGTAGGGGTTTGAGGGCATATTTGGCAGATTTGGGGACTTTTTCAGAAACTTATTTGAAGTGGAGTCCGGGAGAAAAGAAAATGGTCGTTTCCTAAGTGGGAGGTTTCGTGTCAGCCAGAAAGAAAGGTGGATTAGGATTCCACTCCTATATAGAGCTTAATAAAGCGTTAGCAGCCAAACTTTATTGGAGACTACTGGACGATGCAAATGATTTGTGGGTCGTTAATATTAGTGCTAAATATGCAAAAGATATTCCTCCAAAGCAGATAATCAGATTGCCCCTTCCTTCTAGAGGATCCCCAATTCTTGCAGATCTAAGAATAGGAGAAGAAATTATAGAGAGACATTTCTTTTGGATGGTTAACAACTGTCAAAAAGCTAACTTTTGGACAAACTCTTGGGATGGGTATCCGTCAATCGTTACTCAATTTCCTGATTTGAAGCGAGCAATGGAAGGTCTTCATGAAAAGGAATGGGCTAAGGTTGCTAAGTATTGCAAGTCTACAATGAACCAATGGGAGATTGGTAATTGCTGGATTCCTACTCATGAATGGCCAATTCAGCTAGTGGAGGCTCACAAATAAATGGTTGATCAGATATTGTAGTCGAGAACTCTTTCAATCTCTGAACGATTGGACTCAATGGCATGTGGCAATAACTCCACAGGTACCTATTCTGTTTCAGCTGGATATAAATCTCTATGCAAAGTAACCCCCCATCCTTTAAGAGAAATTTTTAACCACCAATGGTGAGAAGTTCTATGGCTGAAAGCAAGCTTCTTTATATGGCTGTTATTGACACAAAGAGTCCTTATAGGGGATAGGCTTATGAAAAGAGGGTTTAATGGCCCTTTTAGGTGTGTAATGTGCTTTGCAAATGCTAAATCTATTACTCATATTTTTCCTAAAGTGTCCCTTTGTACTTCAACTGTGGCAACATTTGGCCAAGTTATTTGAGATTCCTTGGTATGGAATTCAGGCTCTTGAGCAACCATTCAGAGAATGGGGAAAACATATAAACCATGGCCAAATTATTTTGCAGGCATTATGGAGTGGCATAACCCTTTTGTTATGGAGCACATAGAAGGAAAGAAATCCAAAATATTTTGCAGGCATTATGGAGTGGCATAACCCTTTTGTTATGGAACACATAGAAAGAAAGAAATAGACGAATTTTCCAGCAAGAATGTAGAGACATCCCATTTGTTTGGGAAAAGATGAAGATGAATGTTGCTGAATCCATTAAGCATAAATTACCCTTTCCTCAAAATCTTTCAACACAATGGGTTAATTTTATTAAAAAGTTACCTTTAAATCTATCAAGTACCACCCTGATTGCCTCTAAACCAAGAAGGCAACATCAAGTAAATGGAAAATGGTCTGCTCCTCCGGATGGGTTTGGCAAGCTGAATACAGAGAGTGCTTCCAGAGGAAATCCGAGCAATGCTAGCATGGGAGGAATAGGCAGATTTTCTGATGGTTCAGTGGCCTTTTTCTTTTCAAAAAAATTGGGTCATGCAACGAATAATTTCGCTGAAATCAAGGCAGTTTACAGAGGTTTACAAGAAGATGTGAAAATTGGTTGGCAAAGGATTCATGTGGAGTCTGATTCTCTACTGACCATTAGCCTTTTATCCAAGTTTGTTCTGACTAAGGCCAGAAATTGGCAAATATTAACAAAGCTGGACAAAATTCATAGGTAGATGGAAAAGTTCCAAGAGATCAATTTTAACTATGCTCCTAGAGAGAAAAATAAAGTCACGGATGCATTAGCAAATTGGGCACTGGATAATCACAATCTTATTTGTTATGGTCCTCCACAGAAATGGCGGTCGTCCAAGCTTCAAGAAGATCTTAGACAGATATTAGATATAGGTTTGATTTCATGATAATTGTTAGTATGACTTCTTATGTTTATAATTCCCAGGCTTGGACAGCTTTTACGCCTGGCACAGTATAATTTGTACACTTTGATTTCTCTATAATATTAGTTTTTCTCTGATTTAAAATTTAAAAAAAAACTCAGTTAGCACAGATTTTCCAAGATCCTTTTCATTTGGATTTTCCTTTGGCCAAGGCCTTACAATAATCAAACATAGATGTCACATATAAAAAAAACAATTAGCACGGGTTTTCCAAGATTCTTTTCAGTAACTACCAATTCAATCTGAATTTCTGTAACAGCTTGATTCACTTCCTCTATCAAGACTTTTGTTTGTTCCAATTTGCTGACCCAATAGCACCGTTGTCCGAGAAATTATTTGTCATCCTGGGAGCTTTGAGAGTAGTGAAAATGATCTCTTTGAAATCCTCGGCCCCTTAAACTTCAACATCAGGAATATAGAAAACAGGAAACTGTCTTTTTAAATGAAAGCATTCAATAAGACTTCAGTATTGGAGCCCAAGTATTTCTTCAAGGCAGTTTTTTCATAAAAGTGATTACCAAACAAGTCATTTACCATTCCTCACTCAAATCCAGAAAAGGTAATTAGATAATAATATAATATGCACGAGGACCCAAATGTTTCTTAGTCTCTTCAAGGAAACTGACAATATTCTTGAGCTCTAATGATTTCCCACAATTGACCTCAATCTGTTTTTGTGCCTGCTCAACTTGAAGCAAATTTTCATCCAACTGTAAGAATATAATTAACAATAAATTCAGTACTGCTTCCAACTTAAAAAGCACTTTTCACACAGTAACCTTAACTGAGACCTAGACCGCCCGGAAACGCCAAGTACCCCCCCGTACCAGGCCTGATACGTACCAGCTCAGTCACAAGGTTTGAGTTCGAGTTCGAGTTCAATGAGGATAAAATTCAGTTTAAGTTCGCCCACCGGATAAAGTTTGAAAAAAAAATCGCCATTAAGTTTGAATAATAGAAAAACATATAAAATGAAAATTAGAAAATCTAAAATTTAATTTTAATTTTAAATATTACAAATAAAAAACATCAAAATTTATATTTAATATAGTAATAATTTATATTTTTTAAAAATGCATTAAAAATATTAATAAATTTAACATAAGAAAATTAATTAAAAATATTATAGAAACAAACCTAATGAATAGAAAACGTAATATAAAAAATAAACATTAAAAAAACAAAATTGTTAACTTAAGTTTTAAACTGTAATAAAAGAAAAAATTAATTAAAAATACTAACTTAAGCAATTAAAAGCATAACATAAAAATAAAAATAAAAACAAATATGGAAAAAAACATAAAACAAAAAATAAAACCCGTAAAATAAAACCCGTGTATTTTTTACCCACACGACTCAAGTCGACTCTTCTCTCCACCACGACGACAACCCTCCCGCAGAGCCCCACACAAACAACGACGGACTATTTTAGCTCACAATTTTTTTGCGCGATTTTCAAGACGAATTTCAACAATTTTTTGTTCCCTGGCAAAAGTTCGACGAATTTCGAACTTGAAGCGAAAAATTCGTTGAACCTTGTGACATAGCGTACCAGGTACGAGTACGCAGTGGGTACATACCCACAGGTCTTGGGTCCATCCCAGGTATGGATTTCGTTGTGGGTACGTATCCACAAGCCCTGGGTACATCATGAGTACAAAAGTTTCCGAATAGATTAGGACGAATTCAGGGGCCTATGGGAACATATCCTTGACAGCCTACCCACCTAGTTTTTCTTTTAAGTGCAAATAGAGAAATAGAAAATATTAATCTTAAATAAATGCACTAGGGAGATACTAATTTCAAGGAGGCACAAGAACCTGACAAATCGTTTGAAATTCGAGAAAGCATAAAAAACTTATTACACCACTAGTGTGATTTTTAGGTAAAAGCGCATTTGGCACTAACCCAGCACTCAACTGTAAGAGTCGCCATTGTCGCATGTCCAATGTACATTCAGCATTATAGAATTAAAAACAATCCATGGATATTGCTATGAAAATGTCTATTGGTGTCGTGAAGAAGCCAGTTTGCTATGACTAGATAACCACGTAATTTTTTTAGACAACCAGCTTGAAAAGGACAATCAGCGCCATGAACAAAATTTAACCTTTGTTGAATGCTTATCGATTAAAAAAAAATTTTTAAGGATGTTCTAGGTTATCTAAATACACTGAATGTGGTATAAAGTTTATTTTTGAACAAATGTAAGTTTTAATATGTCTAACAATTATTTTATTAGGATGAATAAATTAAATCGAAAGTCAGATTTACGAAATCATTATAAAAAATTATGGGTAAAGGATTACCATAAGACATTAAAACTAAGAAAGGTTCAAAGTATCATGAAACTTAAGGTCTTTGGTCTATTGGTGAGTTACAAGTAGTTTGTAATCTATCAACCCAAGTCCCATTCGCATTGAGTATAATTAGACGCCTTCAATAAGTGGCCATGGGGACACCTTGAGATAGGGTTTGAAACTTATCCATATGGACCAAGCGGAACATAGCAGGGCGCTTTGAATGCGGATTCACTCGGCCGGACATTAAGGACCAAAGCCCACCCCCATGTCCCTACTTAGAGAAAGTGCTCCTCCACCACTCCAGTTCATAGCTCTGGTATAATAAAAGCGTTTACCATCCAAAGTTTTGCCAATGGGGTTTGGGTGGATTGGTTAGGACGGACAGTTGTGTTTGGATCCACCCAGGTTCAAATCCCGCTGGACGCGATCCCTTCGGGGTGGTCTACCGGTGGTGGCGGGTGTTGCACCACCGATGGTTGCAGTTGGTGGTTATTCTCGGTGGTGGCAGAATTTGCATCCTCGGCATTGGCGTTCACGGCAGCTGGTGGCTCTAAAAACGGCGGTGGCAAAAAAAATTGCATCGTTAGTGTGGGCTCAGTGGTCATGGTTTGTGATGGATTAATTGTAATATCTTGTCTAAGGACGTTGTTAAGGGAGGGGACCCAAGAACCCCCTGGTTCTAAGCTCCAGTCAAAAGCGTTAAACTATCTAAAAAAATCAAATTTTTTAATAAATTTTAAAGAATCTTAATTTTTAAGGTTTTATAATTTTATGTTTTTAATATGGTTATAGATAATAGCTCATTTTTAAAAAATTGAATATTTTAAAATTTTAATAACTTAAAATCTATTATAATATATATATATATAATTGTAGATAGTTATAATGTTTATTTATGAAAAATATGAAATTATTTAGATTTTTTTAGTCGAACTTTTACTTAATCATGAATTTTATAGCTAATTTTTTAACAACGAATTTTATACTCCATGAATTCGAATGCGGTGTCTAAGGGCTCCGAAGGGTAAAGAGAGATGAAAAGGACTTCATTTGGTTGACTTACTATCTGGGTGCTTTCTTGTTGCTCCTCATGGGTCCTTCATTCTTCAATCAATTTGGAAGGCATGGGAACAAGTGAAGCACTTGGTGGTTGGGCAGCCTATCTTCTCTTCCTTTGACATGAAGCTTGTTGTTTTCTTTAAATTTTTATATATATTATATTTTTTACTTTTAAAAATATATTGTACGAAAGTACCCAACAGCGTACCATACCTGAAGTTTTTAAAAATTTGCCGTATCAGCATACCGTACCCGTACCCGTACCGAAACAATCTAGACTGAGACCATATCCACAGAATGTTTCTGCAATTCCTTGATGGTTTGTTTTTAGATTATGAATCTCCTTGATGTAATCGACCTTCACATCTTGCACTGCTTCTTCTGCATAGTCACTGAGAACTTTAATTATGGACACAGTCTTCCTTCTTAGCATGGGAAAGGTCTGCAATAGTCTGCTCCTTGGGCAAACTGACCTCTTCTTCACCTCTTTTACTCTTTTGCTTGGTTACCCTCTTGATCTTTCTATCCTCATAGTGTAAGGTAACGTCAGGTTCTTCAACAACAATCATATCAACATTTTTCTTCTTCTGTCTTTTCACCTCAAGTTGCTCCCTCCAATTTGATGAATCACCCAAACTAAGAGATGTCCCGATAGGGACATCTGGTACACCCTGATTCAAATTGTAGGAAGAAATCTGAATTTTTGATTAAATTAAAAGAATCTGGAATCTAAGAGCGCAATTTTGCAACATTCCTTTGCACTTCATCTGAACTACCACTGCCTTCTGTCAACACATTCCATAAATGACCCATAGTAACCATTCTTTGCTCTCAGACACTCCCCTTCGAAGGTGCAACTACCGATGCTTTCTCAAAGATGACAATATCTTCTCCATCTAATATGATCACTGGAGGTTATCCAGCAATAGTGTGAGATGGTGGAGGGAAAGAAGGAGATATTGCAAGATTATTAGGATGCCAAAACAGCACATCTTCTTCATCCCCCTGATACCCTGAAAAACAGGGCACAAAGGCCCTGTGTTGTCGTGTTTGTCTGTATACTCTGCTTTTTTGGCAAGTTTGAGTCCCGGCTATCATCAACCCAAGTAGCATGCTTAGGGAGTTTAACCAACTTCCCATCTTTGAGAACGTTCTTGATAACTTCTCTTGAATCGATTGCATCATGGTAATAATCATGATTTGTGTGATCTTCGTGAACTATTCCAAATATTTGTGAGCCCTTTTGAAGGGAGCCCATCTCCAATAATTTGTTTTATTAAACTAATAAGCATGGACTTCGCTCCCTTTATCCTCTACAAGAAGAAAATGATGAAATATTTGAAAGCAAAAGACTACGGGCAACTTGGGGAAATGTCCAAGATTCTTTAGTCTGAACACTCTGCCAACACCATTAGACTATAGAATCAGGGACATTGAACAACAGTTCATGGGATACTGTTAAAGCTTCGTCAACCCTGATTATTTGGCTGTAGAAAAAACAGCTTCCTATAAATGTTAATCACTCCATCAAAGGCCTATATATTATAGAGCATTCAACACCATGAATTGCTGTACAGATCTTGGGGATGAAAAAGTTACAAATCAAAGCATACAAGTCAAAATGCCTATACCTATACAAGAAATTGTATACTAGATGGATTGGATGTCAGTGATGTGGTGCCCATTGAGGAAACAAAGAGGGATTGAAAATCAAAGAAAAACAGATACAATCTATAAGATAAGAAGCCACAAAGAAATTCTTTCCTAGCTTACACTCATGAAATGGTAAACTTGTTGCACAGAGCACCCAGAGAGAAAATAGTAACACGAGAGAACAAAATAAAACAAGAAGAAGATTCATTAGCAAGGAGGTGACAAGTACAACTATCACCATCTTGTACTAATAATCTGAATACCCAAAAATCAGCATAATAAAACCCACCGCACCATAAGAAACAAGATTGCAACACACAGCAAGTGCTGGTAAACCTGAGGAAAACAAACAAAAAACAATTACTTCTCAGACCATGTACACATGGGAAATTTTACAGAAATCCAAGATGGAGAGATGTTAGCCAGCACCGAATGCACTCGAAGTAGGAACTGTCTTGTCAATTGATAAGAGAAATTAGTGGATAGCACATGATACTGAGGGGCAGAAGCATGATTTATCTAACCACAACCAGGCTAATATCCTGTATTCAAACCCCTTGGTCATGAAAAGTTTGAGCATTTTAGAGATGGCCTTGTAGTAATTATTGGTGACATAAACATTAAGGGTAAGTGATAGATAGTAGAAATTTAATGTTTACTTTCACTTCATAATGACCTACATGCACTTTATGTACTTGTAGTTAATGAGGTCACAGCTTAATGTTGAAGATCCAGGTCAAGAGTTAAGTGACTTATTTGTCACACAGTGTACTACTAAAAGAGGTCACAACTTAATACCGCAAATCCCAGTCACGATCAAAGTGACTTGTGTCTAGATCCCTCTCATGCATATGTTTGGAAAACATCTATCATGCAGGGATTCTTTGTATGTGTGACAAGTGTTCAGCGTAAAAGGATTACATGTTTGTACAAATGCTTGTAGCAGCTCATTGTGCATGCACAAAATTTGAGTAAAAAAAATAAAAAATGGACCAATTCTACCATATTCACCCATTCTTTCCAGCACAAACAACGTGAAGCTCACACATTAGATGAATTTTCTCACAGAGGATTGGATTTTATCGATCACTAGATCTTGTTCTATAAATAAATTAAAGACAGTATATTTATGATGGGTGCAAGTACTTTGTATGCCAATTTTTTATACTTGCATAGCTAAGCATTCCTAGAGGTTGCTTTGATTTTTCTTGGACTGGCATTTGTAGTGATTCTTAAAACCATGGTGCATAGAGGGTTTTTTAGTAGAACAACCTTAGAATGTGAAATATTTTTGTCAGGACTAGAATTGAAAAGACATGATGGCAAAGATTGTGTTGCTTGTTAAACTCAAATTAAGGCTATGATGATGATCAACGTGGCAACTTAACTCGAGATTTTATGCACCAGCATCATCCAGCACACACATGAGCTGGTTGAAGAAGTAGCTAATGTGTTCCTCGCTCCCTTCATGGGATCAAGAGGGAGCATATATTTCACTGCTACCCCAAAAGTCTGACATGGTGCAACCTCTTTAGTAATTATTGGAAGGTAAACCAGCTCATTTCCCTCAATATATATGTATATTCCATTTTATATTTTCTGAATTAATATTCACTCTACACAACCTCCCCACCCCAGGCAATGCAGCACCCCACGCACTACATCTCTTCTCAAAGGCTTTCATCGTACAGATTTTTCATATTAGTATAATCTTGATTACAGTTATAAGTTTATAACCCACAAAACTGTTTTCTAAGTGAATGATTGAGTGTTTTCTCTTCATTCTGATTGTTGTTCCAATCTCCTACCATAATAGACCGAATTCTGCAAATTTTGTGCTTTTATTTTGGATCGCTCAAGGGATCCAAATGACATGGTGTATAGGATTCAATCAAATTTGATAGGAGGTACAAAGTGAAGATCTGACATTAGAAATTTGCTGCTTAAAAACCTAAGATTAAGGCTATCGTGATGATCCATATGGCAACTCAACTCAGGAGGTTTATGGACAACCATCATCCAACACACACATGTGCCAGTAGACATGGCTAATGTTTGCCTTGTTCCCCATATGTGGTAAAAAGGCAACATAGAAATCAACACTATCACATGAGGCCACCTCTTTAGTAAATATTCGAAGATCAACCATCTCATCTTTTTTCCACAATCTATTGATCTTCTATTCTACAGTTTCTGAATTTTAACCAGGCTCTTTACCAGTCTATATTACAATCTCAGGTCTGGGATCTTGTCATTATTCTCCTACTGTTCCAACAATACAAAATTCCTGTGTCTGCAATCTTTGTACTGTCATTGATACATTAAAAAAGGTTTTCCTGCCTGGTCTGCACAAGCTCCTTGTGATCGTGCAAAGCTCATTGCCCTCAATCATTTTTGGATCTCTACGCAGTGTTCGCAAATTTCTCCATTAAAAAGTGTCACCCCCTGGAAATGTTTCTGGTATGGAAACGGGGGGGGACATCCTGGAAATGCCATGTATGAGTCGGAAACACCACAGATACAGCTCTGCCATACCCAGGACATTTCAGGGTATCAAGCTGTACCCGCGGCACAAGCTATTACAAAAGCCAAAAAAAAAAAAAAACTAGTTTTTAGCATTTATTGTTTCTAGCCCTAATCTACCCACCCAACCTTTCTAAAGATACTTCCTAAAAGCTACATAAGGACATCTTAGGTCCATTCTAAATCACACTCATTCCTTTCTTTTGTTGAAATCAGTTTTTATTAAACTAACATTCAACATTGCGAAGAGCAAAGTGACATCAAGGAAAAGCTTGAAGGACGAGTTTAGGAGGTGTTATTAAGAGCTAAGAGCATCAAGAGGGAGACTAGAGGCAAATTTGGAAGGAGTCAACTTCAAGGAGGAAAAATCAAGTTTTTTTCAACCTCTTTTTTTTATGAAAATCCTTATGTGATCAATGATCATGATATCAATATGTAGTTTTAATTTAATAATTTTTAAACTCTACGTAGAGAAAAAATGTAACATTTCTTTTACATTTTTTAATAAGAACTATATTTTGTTTTTTTTTGCTTTAAAAAATCATCCAAACTCTATGTATGCTCACACCTCACACCTATACAGTGAACTTGGTGATCAAAAGCAGAATAGGATGCGTAGGATTTTTTTTGCTATTTTTTTGAGTTATTTTTGTTTTTTTTAATTTAAAAATTCAAAATTGCATATGCTCTCACCTTGCACTAACATTTCCTTAGCATTTTTTTTAATAAGGATCTTTTGTTCTATTTTATTAAAAAATATCATCCAAAGTATGTGTATGCTCTCACCTCGAGCCTATATGGTGAACTTGGTGATCAAAAACAAAATTGGATGCGTAGGGTTTGATTTCTTTTTTTTTTTTTTAGTTTTTTCTGCTTTTTTATTTTAAAAAATCCAAAATCTATGTATGCTCTTGCCTCGTACCTTCATGGCGAACTTGGTGATCAAAAACAAAAAAGGATATGTAGGGTGTAGTTTTATTTATTGTTTTCTAAGTTTTTTGTTTTTTACTTTTGATTGTAGGTTTGAACTTTGAGTTATAAAATATAAATGGCATCCAGTTCAACTTCCGGGGGAGGGCATGGGGAAGCATGCCAAAGGAAGGACTTGTATCCCGCAAAACAAAATCTTAGTTCTATTGTTTGGAGATGAACAAGTGTTGGGGAAACTTGTTGGTGATGGCAGTCGATCTTGGGTATGCAATCATTGCAATATGCATTTCAAGTACTTGTATACCTAGCTCAAAGTTCATTTTATCTGAGTTGGGAAAGGAGATTAAAAAATGTTTCAAGGTTGAGAAGACACAAATTTTAGTGTACATAAAAGAGCAAGAGGTTGACTTGCAAGTTGCAAGAGTCAGATCTAAAACCATTCCTTTGCAAAGGAGGGGTTAAAGAAACCACACACCCCATCAAACCGTCCTTTCATTCAAACTCCAACCCAACCACTTGAAGTTGAAACTCCCTTAGAGGAAGAGACCACCTCATGAAAGAGAATAGAATGCCCATTACAACAAGCATTTGCAATTGAGAAAAGGGAAATTGCTGACGAGTTGGTTATTTGATGCATTTATGCACGTGGGCTGCCCTTCCATGTGTTGTGGTCACTATATTGGCAACAAATGGTGAAAGGTATTAATGAGGCACCACAAAGGTACAAAATCCTTGGTTATGAGAAGATTAAAACATCATTGTTGGAAAAAGAAGTGGACCATATACATACTTCTTTGCAGCTAAATAGGGATTCTTAGAAGGACTTAGGGGTATATATTATTTCAAATGGATAGAAAGATGCTCGAAATAGACCCTTGATAAATGTTGTTGCTGCATGCCCTAAAGGGGCAACGTTTATAAAGGTTGTTGATTGTTAGGGCCAACTAAAAATGCATGTTTTATTGTTGACATTCTGATAGAGGTTGTTAACTTAGCGAGCACCCAAAAAATATTCCAAGTCATCACGGACAACACAAAAAATTATAAAACAACGAGATTGCTTGTGGAGGTGAAATATGAGCATATATTTTGAATGCCTTGTACAATCCACTCCCTCAATTTGATGTTGCATAAGATTGGAAAAATCTCATGGATAGAGATACTTTATGCAAAGTCAAATGAAATTCAAATGTTTGTAAAAAATCTATCATGTCCTAGGCCATCTCTACAACATTCTCGGTGTTGGAGTTGTTGAAGGTAAGAGAACAAATTTTTTTCCTTCTACAATTTGATTTATTTTAAATTTTTAGTTTATTAATTTTTAAATCTTAATTTTAACATTTAAAAAAGTTCTCTTTAAAATTTAAATTTAATATATAAATTTTTTTTTAATAGGTTGTTGAGACGAGATTTTCCTCCCAAAATATTCTTGAGATGACTTGGGAAGGTAAAAGAAACCTTAAGGAACATGGTTATTAGCAACACTTGGGGCATGTGGAGACAAGCAAACACAAATAGAGTCAAAAAGATTAAATCTTTGGTCAATAATGATGATTGGTGGGTCAAATTTGAATACTTACTCAATTTTAAAGAGCCTATTGTATCTATGATAAGATAGGCAGATTCCAGATACAAATGATGCTAGCATGGGAGAAAGTCATGATGGTATGAGAGATATCATACCAACAAAAAAAAAACAAGATCTTGTAGAAAACTTCTACAATGAAGTTAAGGATGTGATCATGACGAGGTGCAAAAGGTAGAATAAAATGACCAGTCCATTGCATAGCCTTGCATATGCTCTAAATCCAAGATATTATAGTAATGAAATACTTTCATTGCCTAGTAGACAACCACCATATGATGACATGAATGTCACAAAAGAAACTAGGGCAGCATTCATCAGACTTTTTCCTGATCCACCTGCAGCAAGTGTCACCTGCAACAAAATCTGAATGTTTTTAGCTTCAAAAGGTAGCATGGGAGAAATTGAGGCTCTTCTTTTGGAGTATAGCATGAATCCAATCAAGTGTTGGTATGTTTGTGGCCATGCTGCCAACTATCTACAACCAATTGCCATCAAAATTCTATCACAAATACAAAATTAAATTTCAAATTTTATTTAAATATATTTTTATAAATTATTACTGTTTTCCGACAACCAAGAGGCTAGCAACTCTTCAGCAAAGTGGCGTTGGAGTACATACTCCTTTATCCACTCAACTAAATGAAAACAAGTTGGCATCTAAGAAGGTTGAGGAATTTAGTATATGTGCATTCCAATTTGCGCATCCTATCACACAAGACTGAAGACTATACTAGACATCTCAACAAACTTTGGGATATTGGCCAACTTTCACTGCTTGGTATTGATGATGATGATCCTGGAAGTTCTACACAGGGGATGGATAGTGGAGATAGTGGAAGTGGAGTTATCCATGGTATTCATGGAGATAATTATGAGAAAAAACTAAATGATAGATTCTAGAATCTAGATTATAATTATGTATGTATGAAACATTGAAATTGTAACCATGTTGAATAATGAGTAATTTTTAACTTCAACGAATACAAAATATTTTGAATGCTTTGTCTCTTATGGACTAAAATTTTGAAAATGAGCAGTATGCATTAATTAATTTTATACATATAGTACAGACATTTCCATAACGTTTTGTACCCAAGAATTTTTTGAAAATTGATGTTTCCACATTTCAGACCCGTACCCATTTCTTGGTAACATAGCATCCGACCATAAGAGTGTATTTCTAATCCTTGTAGATAGTTAAAACACTTCATCAAAAAGATATAGATCATCTTTTAATTTGAATGATTTGTGTGGTCATTATTAATATGCATATTTCAGATGAGCATGGACTCTATCCACATTTCAAGACATGTTAGTGATACACAAATGTTTCCTACAGATTAGGAAATTTCCATTTTCTCTTAAAATTCTTCAAAATAAGTCAAGAGGAATATTAGGATTAAATCCATACAATGCAAAAAAAAGAATCAAGCCTACTATTGAATGTTTCAAAGCTTTTTATAAATAGAACAAAAGATTTAATCCAATACCTGCCTCTCATTCACAAAGACACTCACAAACTCTCCAATTTTACCAGCTCGGCGCAGTTTTCTTAGAAACGTTGCAAATCGCTGAAAATAGAACATTCAGCCATCAATTAGATATTTAAGGGAAGAACACGCAAAAAAACATTGTATAGTGTTTTTCTTATAGTTATGAAACCATTTTATAAAATTAAACAAGTCAACTTAAAAGATTAATGGTTTATTTGAAAAAATACCTGTGGCCGCCTATGTACCCCAAGAATAAGTCCATTGAAAATAACTAGAAATGTCTTTGGTGAATGGAGTTCTTCACCAGAGAGCAAACTCAAATCTTCAACTCCTAAAGTACGGCACTGCCATTCCAAATTTAAACATTCCAGGAAATATTAGAAGCATGAATTGCAAACTGAACAAAACCAAAGGAAAGAAACAAACACTGATTAACATAAACATGTACTTTCTATAAAGTGGAACGACTGCACAAATCCAATGAGAGCACATTCCTATACTTTGGATATATTACGGCATATTAAACATACTGCGACTCTTTACTAGCCTAAAGGGTAAGGACGAAAAAAATGAAGAGGCTACGTAAACACTGTATGCCTCGAATTTGCTTGCACATTTGGAAGAAGATCACAGTAATAAAGGTCAAATTATGGGCCTAAGTCCACTAACTTGAGAAAGATCATGACAAGATAAGCATGTAATGTGTCCCATGCAAACTACCTAGGATATTCTAGGTCAATTAGAATTTTGAGTGAGCACTTCATATGCCCTGGACTGGGAAAAAAATGTTCCCAAAAATATTCCAATGTCACAAAAACCAAAAATAAAAGTTGATAACTGCCGGGCATTTGTTCCAATGTAAACCATTTTGCAAGGGAAAGTTAATTCGTGACAAGGTATTGGATACAGACTTTTTAATCAGTATTTCTTCCTGGTATAGTTAACCATGGTGATACACATCAAATTTCGAATTTAGGTATATAATCCAACAATCATAATATAGACATTCATATTTGAACTAGGCTCGGATTTACATTGTCAAATTTAACTAAGCATACCCATTCATATGCATGTTACTTTTTATTGTGTTTCTAGATTATGGATTTCATGCAAAAAAGTAGTTCTGGCATTTATTCAATTTAGTCATGCAGTTGCCAATTTCTACATAAAACCTTATGCTTCCTTTGTTGAAAACAGTAAATGTTTCTAAATTTACTGACTCAATCTTTTGTCTAGTTCTAGAGATTCTTGTCTCGCCTAACTTCATTTTCAAATATCCAATTTCAACTCGATTAAATTACGAGAAGTATATCTCTTTATTTATATATTCATTAAAATTCTTACTTGAAAAATTGGGATTAATCCAAATATATTAATACAACCTTAAAACACATAATTTGACAGAACGAAATTTAAGGAACATGACCCTATTGTTTTACCTCTAATGAGGAATCTTTGCAAGTAGCAAACAGTGACAAACAAATATTAAAAAATCATGAATCTCTTCTGATATGTTAATAGATAGAAACGAATAGATCAAATATGAAATCACATTTTCATTCTAAATGAATGATAGCATACCAGTGAAATAAGTGGACCCTCTTCTTCATCCGTTGTGACGTGAGTCATTAGTGCAAGGTTTTTGACAAGTCCACATGCTTCTCCCTCAGGGGTGTCACATGGGCACAGCATGCCCCACTGCTCAAGAAAAGTCATGTTAATTTACCAAGGCAGGATCTTTAACCATGCTACTTGTACAAAGAAGATGTTTCAGAGCCAAACTTTAAAAACATCTTTCAAATCAAATGCTATTACTTGACATAGCTAAAACGAAATTGACCATCTCTTAAAAAGTCAAATGTCTAAAAAATGTAAAAGGCTTCCATTGCCGAAATGAAATCTTGCCATAAACTTACAGAAATCAGGAAACGTACCTGGCTTGGCTGTAGAGCCCTTGGTCCGCTAACTTTGCGTGTCTTTTCAAACTGGGATGAAATTCGTGTCATATGTCCCAAAGCTGCTATAAATGATAGCCTTGAAACAACCTAGTTATCTAATTCAAATTAATAATTCCATTGAATACAAACTATATCAAACATGTCACCTTTAAATATAGAAATGTGAACTTTGTAATGAGGTGTTACATAACAAGGAAAAGATGTGATAGGAACAAAGTGCTAAAGGCACGGCTGGGACAAAGAAAACTAACAGATAATATACAGTTAAACCCTTGACATAAGTGTAAGATGTTTACATTTTTCAAACAAAAATATATACAGTGAAAAAAATATTTGCATTCTGAAAGATACCTGTGTAACACCCTTTCTTTCCATTCGAAACCGCTTAACAGTCCAGTTTCCACTCGAAATAGCATGCTCTAATCCCTTAGTAAGAATCTCCCCCCGCATAATCTGAATAAAACAACAATTCAATTGCATTATGTATTACAGGCAACAAAATTTCTATCATTGTAACTTAAATATTCAGTTTTAATTATTCAAACAATTAAGATTAAAGTCATGCAAAAAAAATCAAATAAGTTTGCAGTTGCATGTTTTCATGAGGTTTTAGTTGACTTCATACCCCCAGCAAATGAAAATGTTTCTTTAAGACATGAAAATTTCCAGGCCATTCCAGCCTCAGTCCACTTATCATATATCAAAATGCTTTTAGTGTTCCCAATCCATCCCACTCAATGTTTGTCATGTCCCTTTTTGGAGATTAGCGGAATTGAAGACCTTAACCCATTCTTCCTCCCCATGGGTTTAAGGAAAGAAGCAAGGGGAAGACTTGGATAGCATTCTCTAAGTAGATATTTTCATTATTATCATGTATTCCTATTGGAAAGCCAAGTGTTCCAATAGAAGAACTTATTTAATTAGAATATAAAATATTTTGAGCATGTAGGCTCCAAATACAAATTAGATAAATAAAAGGTACTTATTATAAGGTTGGACATAAGTTGTGATTTAGCACCCCTTATGCTATAAAAGGAGGATGCTTAACCATTTGATGGATGTGTTGAATCTTATTATTTCTTTAGGTAAAGGTTGTACCTTTCCTCTCTCTCAACAAGGACAAAAACCCTTGTTTGAGACTACTTCAAGGATGAAAACCCTTGATAGTGGAACTTTCTTGGGGACGAAAAATCTCAAACAAGGATATTTGGAATTATTGAATATCTCATGAAATTTGGAGCTGATATCTTTCTATCTAGCCCTAGGCGACTTGTATCGTGAGCATGTTGGATATGTTTTGATGGATATATGGTATGATTTCATGCATGAATGGACTTATACTAATTATCAAAGGTGAAAACAATCATTTCCTTGCATGTTTGAGCCACTAATTCATTATTTCCAAAAGGGGTGAATTGCTTGTAGGTCAGATTTGGCATGTTTGAGTGGATGTTTTGGCAAGATGAGTTTATATATGCATTCTTCATATTTTTAAACCCCAAAATCCCGATTTTCATGAATTTTGGAGCTTCCTAGGTAAAGTTATGAATTTTTTAAGTACCTCTGCAGACAAAGGTTTGTAGAAATTCATATCTGCAATTCTAGGGCCCTAAAAATCAGTTTTCCTTCATATTTTGACTGCTGGTAATTAATCAGAATTTTTGAGCTTGATTGGGCATATTTTCAGTGAGTTTAGGGTATCCAAAACTGAGTGGGAGTTCCCAAAACAGGTTGTTGCCCTAGGAAGGAAAATATTGCAGGTTTCCATGTGCATTTCAGTCATAACCAGCCCCCGGAAGTCTGATCACAGCTATCTAAAAGTTCATTTCAGTCATCTCTCACTCAGCCCTAGCTATTTTCCAGAAGTCCCCCAAAAAGGGACATTACAATGTTGAACTAAATAGGGATCACATCCCCAAAATTCATAGAAAATGCCAACTAAACATGATGGTTCATCTTCTTTATAGACCCATAGATCTCCAATAACATGCCAATGTTACAAGATTTGAACCTGGCTCTCTAGTGGCAACCATAAAACTTAATAATATAGGAAAATCGGCATCCTCAAAAATCACTATAGGTCGTTTCCATGTCATGAATACAAAAAATTAGAACACGCATATTCTTGTTCTTGATTAGATCATTTTCCCTAGTATACCCCCTACACCTATATCAAATTTTGGAATTTATTTATATCTAAATTTCTTGATGTAATATATTGTAAATATACATTACCATATCACAAATTCCTAAATTTTGTGCCCCTGCCATGCCCACACCCATTTTGGCATCCATGATTTATGTAACTTTGACTATAGCATTTACAAATATCGGGCATTCTCTTATACTTTTGTTATGCATCATGCAGATATATGTTCTTAATTTTAAGAATATATATCATATCTATCTGAAAAAATGCAAAGAGATATCAATCTCAATGCAACTATCTTGGATTTGTCACATACAACATTGGTTAATGACTCCATTACATTGTCTGTGAATTTGAGACTGACTGGTGATAGAGTGCTTCAATCTAGCTATACAATTGCATTGAGCTCAAACAATCTTTCCGAGAAAAGGGGCTCCAAACTCCACCATATGGCCAAGTTATTACGAATTTCGATTGAACTCTCCAAGCAAGAAGAAAAAACTTCCAAATGATGGTCAAATGAATGTCAAATTCAAGGTTAAAATTGCCCTGTGACAACCACATGGATGTCAAATTAAGGTCTTCAACTATTTGTTTACAATTCATAGACATTATAGCCCAAGATCCCACGTTGCCATTTAGTATGCATCTCGGCATAATAATCATCCTCTAAACTAGTTAGGAAAACTCTGATTCTCTAGTCCTAAGTGATCAGATATAAATTGACTCCTTTTATAAATTAAAAAACCCATCATATTAGATTGAAATCAAAGTGTACATATTCTTCTATGCCAGGCCTAAAAGCTATTAGTCCAAGCCTAGGCATTATGCAGAAAATGAAACATATTATGATTCATTAGGACAAATCAGAATCCAGTAACTTCCTCAGATCCTCTTAAAGCTTGGTTGACCACCACTGAGGAGGCAAATCATAACAAGTAATATTGTAGTTGTCAAGCGCCCAATTGGTTAAGCCATTTGTTACTTTGTTGCGTTCTTTGGGTATATGGCTGAATTGAACCTCTTGGAACTTATCCTACAAACTTTGAAGCTTCCCCAACTCTCTTGCTATTTTCCAATTTTTACTCTGAATTCCTTTCGGATCACCAACAAGCTAACGACTACCATTGAATCAAATTCAATTTGGAGTTTTTGCCACCCAATTTTGAAAGCCTCTTGCATCCCTTCATAAACAGCTTTGACCTCCACTAAGTTATTAGTTATATGTCCCAATTTCTTGGCAAAGAAGAAGGCTATTGATCTATCAAAATATCTACCAAAGCCTCGCATACTAGCCTGACCCAGATTGCCCCTTGAAGCACCATTTGTGCTCAAATTAATGTACAATAGAATTTTTATGAGATATAATAATGAAAGGTCAAATTATCATTCCAGCACAGAGCTAGACTTAGTTTAGCAATCTTCTAATTACATACAAAAATTAATATAGCAACATTCAAACAACACATTCAACTTAGTTTAACGAGTGTGTTTAGCAGGGTTCAAAGTTCAAACTACACACTAAAACAAGCTTAGAAATGCTTCTATATCCATATGTGCAACTGTGGCACACATTCTCTTTGTTTATCCATATAAAAGTGTCATTCCATGATGCTTACATTCTAATCCTTTTACTGTTATAGTATGTTCATTGATCCTAATGAAAATGTGCAGCATCTGCAGACTGGGTCAACCTTTTGTTTTCTTGCTCTCTGCATGTATGTCCTTATTACATGGTATCAGAGCCTGATGATCAGGCAGCTTTTCTGTTAGATATATTAGTTAGTGCTTGTCCTAATATCATTAGTATATCTTAATATGTGTGTATGGATGAGTTGTTATGTAACAACTCATCATAAAGATAAGATTAGCGGAGTGTTTGTAGGGGTATGTCAATAAGGCATGACACCTATCTAGGAGATCATTTGTCTATAGGTAAGCAATTCCTCATTGAATAACATTATGAATCAACTACTATGTGTAATAATTTGCATTTCCTTTAAACTCTTACCAAATCATTCCGTTTAGTATCAGAGCCGGTTATCACGCCTGTAATTGAAGATTTATAGATTTGTTAAGGGCAACAATTTTGTTCCTCATTGCCCCTGGATAACGTTTGTCTTTGAACTTTGGACGCCATTACATGCAGCTTGGATTTGTAGAGCCTATTTGAAAGGCGTTTGGATTGGTTATCAGTCATTATTGCCGTGCAGTTGTCTTCTCATCTGCATCCCAGATCTGCTACTACTCTGCTCATGTGCCTTTCTGCTCATCCAACAGTTCTTGCAAGTCTAGTCTGATTATTCATGTACACGTCTGATCATCAAGCATACAGTCTGTTTCCATCTGTACATAGTGAATCTATTTTTGTGACTCTGTTCTCCAATCCATCCATGCATCTCTCACACATACCTGCTCTGACTTCCATTCTTACTCCTGCACATTGCCATGAACCTCCAAACTCGAATCTCCGTCCAAATCTTTGCAGTTGGACTCCACATACCCTGCCCACAATGATTTAATTGATAAGGCTGTATTCTGAGCAAAGATTTCTTGAATACAACTGTTCTGTGCACTTTCTATCAGATCTGGACAGACCCATGTGCATGACTCGGCAAGGTCTAATCTTCACATGCAAGGCATATATATGTTATTACTTTTATTAATGTGTTTACTTTGATAGAATTTTTTTGTTAAGTCTGGCATCATTTGTTTGAATATGGAAATTAATGTGTATTACGTAATAATAAATTTTGTTGGGTTATAGTCCAAAGGTTTGCAAAATTAATTTAGTATCTAGTGAGTGTAAGTAGTTATACGATGGTCCTAAACAAATAGTCAAAAAAATGCTTATTTAACGGTAAGCTTATTGATTAGTATCAGTAGAAATTCTAATATAAAGCAATGATTAGAATTTAATAAGTTGTTTAACTTTATAGTGATTGTAGTCTAATTTTGTCTAGATAAAAATTGCTCATTTTCTCTGGTGTATTCTACACCAAGGTCTTCCAGTTGATTCTCGACTTGTTCAAATTGGGGTTCCCACTCCGAAAATTCTCGACTTGTTCAAATTGGGGTTCCCACTCCAAAGTGTCTGTTATGCGGCCACTTGTAAACTTTGTTGCACCTCTTCTGGTTTTGTTCGAAAGCTCATCCGGCTTGGAATTGGATCCATTCCTTTTTCTTTCCTCTCAGACCTCAATGTTTTACTTGGCAGCATATCCTTTCAGGAGATAACCCCAAGATTCCACAACTGTTTGCCCAAATTTGGCATGTTTACAGAGGGAAAATTTTGTTTTGGATATGGAAAGAACGGAACACTTGTTTCTTTGCTAATTCTACACTTGATTAGCAATATTTGGTGTATAACAAGTCTATGGTTATCTCCAATGTGCTTCTGCAGATTCAATTCCAGGCTAATAAAGTTTCCCTGGAAGTGGACCACCTACAAACTCTGTTACGGCATTGGGGGGATGCCCCATGCAATGTCACCTGGGAGCCACCATCGCCATCTCGGTGCTCCTCGCCGCATGGCCATGGTGGTCGACGCAACCGCTCTCGACGGCATTCTTTCAATCGGGCTCGCCACTCGCCCCGCATTCAACACCTAAGGAGTATTACGCCACCTGCTCGCCAGCAAGGCTGCCCCCCCCCCCGGACCGTCAACTCGAATGGGGCTCACCTGTCACCCCCGTGTCGCACACCTCAGATGGCTGGAATTTGCCAACACCGTCCCCCGCCGCCTTCAGACAAGTTCCCCCACCGCCCTCTCACCGCTTCTCCTACTCGAGTGGCGACGGTCAATGAAGAGGAGAACCCCATAGGTTGGGACATTCCAGACGCTGGCAAGGACCTACCTGGTTCGGGCTGGCCTGATGACCACGATCCTCCTGCCTCAGGGATGTTTGTTGGTTCTGCTTAGTTTTTGTTTTGACGGTTTCCTAGGCATTGCCTAGTTTGTTGTTTGCCTAGGCTTGGCCTAGTTTGTTTGTGGTTTTGGGGTGTGCTCTCATACCGCTCGCTTTTTTGTTGAAAGCTATCTTGTATCTTATTGAAGTAATATAATATTAGATCTCTTTTCATCAAAAAAATATTGTCTAGATAAGGATTATCACATGTAATGGATGCACTCTCGAGCTACTTGACATCCTATTTTCTAACCCCAATCTAGGTGTTTACTAATAGTCATGGAAAAACTACACCTAACCGAGAAGTTTGACACCAAAGACATTCATACTTGGCAAGGTAAAGAATGCAATTGTATTCGATTGGGAAGGATCTTTAGAAGATCGTCAATAGGAATGAAGCCAAACCAATGAATGCCCACAAGCTCATCAAGTGGACTATCCAAAAATCCTTGGCTATAATTGGCCTCGGTTTTCCAAATGTGTATCTGCATCAGTGGATTTTCAAAAGTCTTCCAATGAAGTTTGGGATTCGTTGAGCAAGCTATTCTGATTTGAAGCCGAGAGTGCCAAGATAACACTGAAGCAAAGAATGTATTGTTTGAAAATGGAGGAAGGTGGGAAGATGGTAGACCACATCAGTAAGTTCCACTCCCTAGTAAATCAATTAACTGGTGTTATAGAAACAATAAAAGATGAAAATGCAAAAGCCGTACTTTTGAATAGTATGCCTAGCAGTTTTTCAAATATGGTGTTTACTTTAAGCAAATTGAAACTTGGTTTGGAAGGCTTACTTTCTACTTTACTTGATGAGGGAAATCGAGTCAAGTGTGTCCCAAGTCAAAAAACAAGATGTAATGTTTGTAAAAATTAAGACCAGTACATCTTCCAAGAAAAACAAAATGTTTCAATCTCCAAAAGACAAATAGATGTGTTTCTATTGTAAGAAGTCAGGACACCTTTTGAATTGTAAAAAGAGCACAGGATCTCATCAATGGAAAATTGGATCAAACGGCTCTGATTGTTGCGAAAAGTGATTGGGAGGAATACACTTCCCATTAAGTGATCAAGACTCTTCCCATCCAAGAGATGAAGAAAATGTGTTCTGAATGTTAACAGGAGTGTGTGTGTGTGGTGTGGTTAAAACAAATTGTTGTAAACAGATGAATAAGGAGAGAAATTGTCTACTATGTATCCTTTGCTAAGTGCATCTAAGTGATAGGCTAGTGAGAAGCCCACCACTCACTAGTTCATGTGTGTTTGCGGATAAAGGTTATCACTGGAACTAAATGATTCTGATGAGAAGCCCAACACTCACTGGAAGTGAAAGCGTGAACAGTTGTGTTCACATATGTAGGTAATCACAAGCAGCAGTTTTCATTAGTAGAGTGCATACATGAATGTGTTGAGATACATTTTTGTTTCCAATTTGTGTGGTGCGATTCCTCTTCCTACGTCTATATGTGGGTTGGGGGTTGGAGGGTGGACAAGGTCGGGTGGGGGGAATGTTACAAATATTAGTTAGTGCTCGTCATAATATCATCTGTATATGTTAATATGTGTGTATGGGGGTGGGTGGCAGGGGGAAATATTAGTTAACGCTTGTCATAATATCATTTGCATATGTTGTATGGATGAGTTGTTATGTAACAAACTCATCATACAGATAAGTTAAAAGTTGAGTGTTTGTTGGGGTTTGTTGATAAGACATGACTCCTTTCTAGGAGATCATTTTCCTATATGTAAGCAATTCCTTGTTGAATAAAATTATGAATCGACTATTGAGTGTAATATATGACATTTCCTTTAAACTCTTACCAAATTATTTCATTTTCCACTTCGATTCTAATTTGAAATCTGGCTTCTCAACCCAGACAGAATCAATGTCCTCTATTTGGTGTATGATTCTACCTGAAGGTAGAGCTCACGTACATGATTCTTTTGCTCCACAACAGAACCAGATTCGGCCTTTGTATGACATTTTTGTATGGCCTCAGGAAGCAAGCCAAAAATTTATAGCCTTCTCTCTACCTAAATTTTTGCCTAAGGTAGAGCTTATTGTCTGAACCATTATTTCATAAAGAAGCAGGTCAAGATACTGATTCTATAACATTTTTCAGTTTTTTTCATTTTATTGGAAAAAAGCAAAGGGGCTGTTTTTGTTGGTACAAATGTTCATATCAGATATTTCCTCATGAAATCCATGAGGATAATAATTCTATTTGTACTAGTAATATTCACTAGCTACAATTCCAAGTAAGAGAGTCTAAAGTTAACAGAATATACTATTGATCTCAAACTTGGCTCAAAAAATTCCAAAAAGATTCTCAAGATAAAAGTTTCTTGTTCCCTGAAAGACACCAAGGGATACACTACATTCTTTGAACAATTCCCATAATTTTCACCAGGGAAAGGGCAAGACACCATTGTTGTCATTCACAACATGCTTCCATTCCTGAATGTGAGATATGTGTTACAAAAGATAGTGCCACATGACTCCTACTATGGCCAAAGGTGAGGTTGATATATAAAAGTTGCTAAAAGTTAGCTTTACCCTGTCCATGACTACCTTCTTTTCTAAGAAGGAAAGGTCCATGAAACAATTATCTCTCCTTCTTCCTAAGACAATTGCCCACCTCCCTTCATTGATAATATCGTTGACAAAAATTGTAGGAAACAGGATTATGTTTTTAATAGAAATTTTTCTTGCGCATAGCCAGATTTATATCTCTTTTGAAGAACAGTGCAACACGGACTACAACCCTTTCACTACCTTTTCCTAAATAGTTAGATCTTTCAACCTTACAAAAATTGGTGCTCCTTATCCATGCGACATGATTTGCATCTTCAATGGTTATTACAGTTTGCTACACAACTACTGTCATAAGTAGCTAGTTGTCCTTTAGAGGAGTTGGAGCACTTACAATTTTATTACTCAATGGAAATGAATAGACTTGGGCCAAAGAAAACAGACAATCTGCAATACATTCACAATGATATTCAACTATTGACTCATAAAGATCCTGAGCACAAGGAAGATCGTTCAAAAAAACAGGAAAGATTTACCAATGATGCATTATGAGGATGAGGAGATTCGAGTAAATAGTATTTGGAAATAGAATGGAATCTGTTTATATACTTTCAATTACACAGTCAGATGAAACAAAGCTCAAGTGCAATCAGTATGTGGAGAGTATCAACACAGAGAACATAGAGAATGTAATGGACGAGGATAAGGAACTCAATGAAATGGGGAAACAGGCAGGTTAAGTCAATTATTCTTGACTTCTAATATGATTGTTTCACTTGCATATCATTTAAGTGCAAATTCTTTGAAATATATGACACATGTATGGATCTTCATAGTATGTAAAAATCATAAATACTCTTAATTAGAAATTATCTAGCATTGTTGCATCGCTTAAAAATTCTCGTTGACATTATCTAATTTTCATTTACTCATCAAGGTAGAATAGTTAATTGTCCATGTTTATTGTTGAATTTTTTCATTTGCATGTTTAGTATCTAGTTATTCAAACATGGTGTACCTAATATCATGTACCCTACAAACTAGAGATCAGCAACAGCAACCCCCATGGAAATTTTCAGTGTACACCCAAGATATATTAATTAGAAGGGGTCTACAAAGCCAAACTAGATGTAAGCTACATAAATATCAAGAAGAATTGACCTATCAGATTTTTCATGTCTAGGTGTGCCTAACCACCTTTTCAGCTTTCTTAATAAGCCATCTGTAACAATCCCACCAAACAGCTCTTTCCTTTGGTCCATGTCTAAAAAAAATAGCCTTATACCATACATGAAAAGTGACACTTTTATCAAATATTGATGCAACTGATCAAATTCAGTTGTTCACAATTCCAGCTCAACAAAACTATGAATATCTTGAAAAACCAAAGGAATAGGATAGAATAAGTGCTTGGAAAATTTGAGACATAATCTGGAATCTGTTACAACTAACAAGTATACAATGTTGTCACTGGTGATAAACTCTAGCCTGCTCAGTTACAGTGATGCAAGAGCATCCGGGTTGACTTGTGATCTTGTATCATGCAAAAAAGAGTTGAAGTTTAGGAGAAAAAACTAGAGCAGTTCTACAGAATCTTGCGCCTTGGGTGTTTGAATAGGAGGAAGCAAGGCATAGAGAGATCATGATTTTGAGCAGTCTTTAGAAGGTTCTACGCCCGCAGATGTTTTGCAGCTTTCCACCTTGAGTGTTCTTCTGTGCACCTGTCAAGGGAGGTTATACACATTTGCACCTTTATGAACCAGTGATTTTTTGTATGCCTGTCAACGTCAACATGGTTAAACCTGAACACATTGGCTTTGACCCCTTTTCTTCACTAACTGGATGACCGATCCACCTAGTATATTTTGATTGAATGAAGATGCCCCCCATGAGTGATTACCTGCAAACTGGATGGACTGAATTAACGGTGATCCGATCGAGTTGAGAAATCTTTGCAAAAGTATCAATATCTACGAAGGTATCTTACTTCTCCTGCCAGATTCTATACATGGAGGAAGCAATGGACGTGTAAGACAAGCGAGAAAAGCAAGGAGATGCCTAAGAAGACTTACAGTAGCAAAGAGCAACAAAACTGAGACAAAAAGTGAATTGAGAATAAGCATGTGCCTTTACACGAGAACTATGAGTAGCTTAGGTAATTGTTTAGCTTCTTTGTCCCAGGAATCTAGTCTGGTAATGTAGAAGCTTTGCAGAGTCTGCAAGCTTAGCTAGGTTAGGCCCCAGGATTGAAATTCTCCAAGAATTTCTGCAGGGTCTGTCATAAGACTATGGCAAAGAGGTAATGCAACTATGCCTGAGTCTTTCATCTTTTCGTCATCAAATCTTTTTTTGTTTCTTTCAATCCGTGTTGGGATCTTGCTTTGGTGAGATCTAACTCTGAAAATTGTGGGCTGCATGGTCTAAGGCAACCTTTAATCAGGCCTCCTACTGTGACTGCATTATATAGGTACAGATAAAAAATTCTTATCATCTTTTGCTCTTCTTGTAGTACAAGGTGGTCAGCTTTGAGTATTCCGTGACTTATTATCCTAATAAAGACATTAAACATAACTTACTGAAAGAAATAAGGCCTGTAGAAAATGAATAAATCTGCAAAAAAAATTCTAAGATCATGTTCATTGTTTATAGTTTTCAATACTCAGCGTATGCATATTTTGATATTTCTGGCCCAGATTATTACACTTCGAAACACCAAATAAAATAATATTGCACTAAATTAAAAACATTCGAGATATTTTATTCATTGTTTGAGAATACATTATATCGATCAATTGATCTCCTAAAAAGGAGGATTCAATACCAATCATGAATCCCCCTTATCTCTCCATAATCCACATATCTCTCAAGCATTATTCTCTCCTAAAGAATCTTTCACATCCCTATCTATGAGTTGTGCATTACAACTATTTGCACACTCATGTATTATTTAAATAATAAATAATACAAATATTCAAACTATATGTTCACACTATGAACAAATATTTCCTAACATATTTTTAATGTATTTACCACGTTTCTTATGATGTTATTTTCAACTCTTTACCATGTTTCCTATACTGATTAAATTGAAATAGTTGGGTATTGAGTTAATAAGGAGGGTGAGGCAAGAAGCAACACCTATCATGTAAGATCTACATAAAATGTGCAAGGAAAGTTCAGCCAAAACAAGTTAATGATGTTAAATTTTGGCATCTTAACAGTCTATCCAGAAGAAAAAACATTGGCACAAACACAGCAACTTGGGTATCCTTGCCATAGCACAGAACACAAATGATATAAGTAAGCTTAAGAACATCCTAAACAACAGTAGAACAACCAACATGGATACTTTAGTTGTATTTGAATAACAAGGTTAGGATTTCCCTCTTTCAGTTCACCTCTTCTAGCTTTGTTAACATTATTTAAATGTTTTAGTTGATCATTACCCTTTCAGCTCCTAGGGTTATTTTTTAAACATGTATATTGTAAATTTGTAATTGGGTGAGCTTTTGAGTCCCATTGACCTATTTTAGTCTCTAGTGGATATTACATATTCCATTTCTTTCTTTGTAGAAACATTGAGGGGAAAACAAGATAACAAAAAGAAAATATCCAAAAAATATAACTATTACATTGTGATATATTAAGCATGATTATCATGGATTGCAATTTTAAGCATGGCAGCTAGTAAAATATTTGCCCCAATCTCCAACTACTCTCTTGTGGGGTTGCATAATCTATATCTGGAAACATAATTAAGAATTCAATGGCCCAACACCATTAGAGAAGTTACTTGGCCTACCTTTGCAACATCGAATTTGGTTGAGACGTTCTGCTTTGCGAAGGTAGCATCAACTTGTCTTTTGATCTCTGAGTTCATTCGTTTAAACAAATCCTGTACAGAAAACAAGGGTAATACAGTCCAAATAAAGATCAAAATGTATCTTACAATCAATTGGCTAAATAAGTATCATGACTGCAAATAACACTATATTGGCTCACCTCAAAAAGTAAGGCCAATAACTGACCCGCAAGCTCTAGTCGTTTATTACCAACATAATCCTGCCAATGACAAACAGGTGAATAGTTAAATGTAATCAATAGAGATCTTTATGCGACTTCCCAAACCAGTAATGTGCAGCAGTAAACTGACCTACAAAGCTCCACTTGATAAGGAACCACTAACTATAATTTTACAAGCACATGAGATCAAATAACAGTTCTTCCCATCCAAAAAGCACCAGACAGAGATTTCAATGTCATATGACTGATGTAGAATGAAACTCTCATCATGTAATTACTAAAGAATAAAAAATGGAAAATATTGTATTCAGGGAAATGACAAGCAGAACAATGTCAGGCGTTATAGAAACAAAATTCATTCGGAAAGAGGCAGAATCAATCATCAGAAGGCTAGCCCCTGATGAAGGGGTTGTTAAGAAAGTCAGTTACAATATTATTTGATTTCGTCTGCCTCTAGGGACTTGGAAGATAAACACATATTCTTCAACAGGAAACCCAGGATGTTTTGGGGCTAAAAGTATATAATGGGAAACCAAGGGAATACCAATCAAGGGGATTCAAGATGTCTTTAATACTGAGGTGGAAATGTAAACTATTAACAGATCCATACAAAAAGTCTTGATATCCTCTAATGAAGGTGTTTCTTATGTACAAAGATCCAGGAATGTGTCCTGTTTGGGGTGTGGCTACTGATTCTGTTCTGAGCAAGGACAAGTAGGAAATTTTATCAGGGGCTCACGATGCCCATCCTTCTCATTTGCCCCCCTTCAGCTCTCATGACTTATATGGCAAGAAAGGTTTTAATTGTTTTCCTGTACAATGAAATCCATTGTCAGAAGCAAATGATGGTGTGTGCAGTTATTTTGAAAAAATTCGGGGTCTATTTGGTGGGATTTTCCTTTGCAGCAAAGTATAACCTTCCAGTTTTTGAACAATAGTAATCCCTTTCGAGTTATTTACAGGAATTTCAACTGTAGTCTTCTTAGGAACTGTAGTCAAATTTGGAAGTTTCATATCAGCCTAAGTTACACTCTGTATAATTTTGTTATGGTAAATGGTGAGTTTCCCAGTTGGGCCTAGGACTTACATGGTTTAGAACTTTGATGGCTCTGATCTTGTTGAAAGCTGGTGGATCAATAGTTAGGAACTTAGGAACACTGTACCTATGAATTCCCTGTTAATTAATGTCAGTCTCAAGATTTTTTTGGTTCTTCTGAAACAATATATTACCAGAAGGTTACACAGATTATCAAAATCTACCATTATATACTTAATTGTGTGGATATGCAGTGAACAGCCATAGCCTTCTCCATACCCTCATAATTCAAATTGAAAGACTCAAAAGAAAATGTAAATGCTGAGAGATGCTTGGGTAAGAGAATATTTTACTAAGACACATACAAAACAAAAACTTGCAATAATAATTTAAATTTGTCACAGAAAAACTGCACCCAAATCCATTTACCCTACCTTATCATCAATAGCATCTGAATTAATCATGGCTTCCAACATTCGTCTTAACATGACTGCCACATAGATGCATTTTGGTCGAAAATCATATTGATATACCTGTAGCTCAGATAACAAAAAAACATCACTCTAAGCATTATTAAAATGATAAAAAAGAACTCTGTAAGATTTCAGAAACTTTTTGGAAGTTCTAAGAGTAATACGTCAGAGTCTGTTCCCTCGTTTAAATAAGCCAAGTTACTCCATAAGCCCAGGTGCAACTATACATGAGGAAAACTGAATTTAGAATCAGACTTCATGCTTGAGAAGCACAACTCACCGGCACATTTGCAAGGAAAACATTATGAAGAATATCTCGAGCTTCATCAACCTGGAGGGAGAAAAAATGATATATTATTAAGGCCACAGATGTCCAAATGGTCAATGTTCCAGAAGGGTTACATGGATCAAGCATAGATAATAAAGGACTAATAAAGCATCTCCGTCTAATGTATAAGTTATAGTTCAACATGCAATAGAGCAATAAATAACAATGTCAAAATTATCTAATGACGGGGAAAAGACACAAAATACTGTTAATGAGCAGAAGTCATTTGCAACTAATTTAGAAAAGTGTAATCACTCAATGGCCAACAAAACTGGCACCTTTGATCGTTCTGACTTTGCCCAAGACGGTCTCATCATTTTCACCTGGAAAAACAAAGATAACATTCTTCATATGGGATGAAAAAAATTCAATGCATGATAAATAGATATCAATGCCCATTTCCACGTCTACATCAGCAAACAACCATTATTGCCTCTATTACATGATCTTCAATTACCTCTGCTCATTGAAATGTAAATAATATCAGAAACCATATATAGCATAATAAGTGGTAGAGTTGGAACAAATACCTTTGTCCCAAGATACTCCAATGCTTGCTCCCGTGTATAAATTCCAAGAGAAGCACTCTCCTGAGATTGCAATACATTGAACAAATGAAAACAAAACAGATCATTCTTCTATAGATGGAGCGGAAGTGATGAACAAATTCGTTTAAGACGAGAATTTTGAAAAGTTAAAAATTAACAATTCACACAATTAAAGTAAAGTACAATTTCAAGAAGAAAGTATACCTTTTAAGGTAAATAGTTCTAGCCACTAACGCCAGACAGCATGGACATTTGGTAGTCTCAAATGCTTGCATGTTTTTTTAGCAAACAAAAAAATGTAATCTATACCAGAAGAAGTGGAGTTGTACTATTATTATGTTTGAAAATCTACATTCCCAGCCTTAAATGTGCATTCCTTTTTGTATTGGCTACTACACAATCTCAGAATATTGTAATTTGTAATATCCAGAAAACCTTTTGACTCAAATACACAACCAAAAGAGCTCTCTGTTTGACATTAAAGTTGTGAATAGTGCACCCTCCCCATTATTGACAGAAGTGCCAAGCTTCTAAGAGTGTTAATGCCAAATAGATTGCCCATAGAGAGCCGCCTCTAAAGAAAATGCATGGGTGTGCTGAAGGAAGGTGCTTAATATTTTTTGATAAAAGTTACAAATATTAATATAAAAAGAACCATTACAACAACGACAGTCAGAAACCAAAACCAGGGAGCTTTGAAATGAGACAACAGTCACAAGTATTACAATAAAAAGATGCAGCTGTGAAAGAACCAAGAACAACCTGGACAATAAGAAATGGCAAAAAGAGAACTATACTGCCCTAATACAGCTAAAGCAACGCATAATATTCAAGGTGTATTGTTTTACATCAAACTTGAACATATATAAATGTCTTCATATGATAATTCTTTGCCCAATCTGGCGGAATCAGACCAAACTGGTTACATTTCCTTATCAAAGTTGACTGCCTTAGTGCTAACACCAGGAGCATCTGTTTGTTTCTGGGCAGTGGGGAACCAAGGAGTAGCCTCAATGGTCCTGAGACAAAGTCAGGGCACTTGCGTGTCAGAATCTTGAGCCTTGGTGCTTCTGAAAGATGCTTAATTTTCTGCTTTCATTTTGGTTCCACTCTGAGGCTGGTTACTCTGTTGAGTGATGCTCAAAAATAAGTGTTTAAACTGTATCAAATATCAGGACATTTTCAAGATTTTGTAACCTTAGCTCCTGATATTCAACGGCTTTTTGTAACTGTGATATAGAATCTTTATGTTCTTTGGATACGTCTGTGAGATTTTGAATGCACCCACCCATCATGGGTAAGGTAAATCCATATTTGCCAAACTTACTAGCAAGAGTACTATCTTTTGATCCAATCCACTGATAACATGAACCAAGGCCGCATAACTTTGAACTACCACAAGCATAGATGGCTTTGAGGAGTCTAGGGAAGCTCTGATTGAGACTCGCAGTGCGGATTGAAATATCTTGAAAATGGAGCTTGACGAAACTCTGTTTGGGGATAGCCAGGGTTAGGGAGATTCCCAAACTTGTTGGAGTTGTCATTACCCTGATATTGCTGATATCGGGTTCCTTTCCTTTTGGAGGATGAGGGGACCCTTGGGTGACCGCCATGACTGTTTATCACCCACTCTTGTAGATAAGATAGAAGAAACCCTAGAGGGGGTAATGTCCATGGGAGTGTGGGATACATGGAGGTCTGCAACATAGTACGCCCATGTAGGCTGGGCAAGATATAAAGCAGGGAAAGAGGCAATTGCAGGGTGGGGAAGAACATTACCAGAGTTAGACAGAGACATCTGAGTAGCCCAAACCTGATTCCCTCCAGAGAACAAATGGAAAGGAGTTGGTGTATGGACTGCCGATGCTCTTGAAGGTGTATACTTCCCTCCACTTCTTCATTATCAAGCCAAATAGGAGCTTTTTGCTTGTCCAGTTCGAGCAGAAGCCCATCGACCATGAAGTTGTGGATTGAAGACCATGACACTTATAGATTTCTTCTTTATTCTATAAACACACAAGGCCTCACCTGCTGCTATCAAACCACTGTATACAAATCCGGCAAGATCCAGTTTTTTCAGCCAGCCTGGGTAAATTCAGTCTGGATCGCTCCTGTTTTAAGAAAAAAAATGTATCTAGTTTTTGCAACAAAAGACACCTTGCAACCTTATATTATTTAAGACCATAGGGTTGTGCCACAATGGTAAGTCATTACATAGGTGACCTTTAGGTCATGGGTTCAATTACTGGTTTACCCGGGGCACGGAGTGGGGCATTTGCATGCCACCTAGTGGTTATTGGGGCTTGCTTTGCCAAAAGCCACATCAAAAGGGTTGTGCCAAGTCATTGTGCCACCGATTCCACTAGTTAACCAATACATTCCTGCAACAGTTTTGCACCATTTAGATTCTATTAGTCAAAAATTCCTATGGTTAGGCAATCAACAGGCTCGGAAATGGCATCTCGTGAAATGGAAAACCTTGTGTTTGCCAAAGAAAGAGGGAGTATTGGGCTTCAGATCTAGTGTTCCGAATAACAAAGCCCTGGCAGCAAAGTTATACTGGAGATTACTGCAAAATCCGGACCAGTTATGGAGTATTAATATCAGAGCAAAATATACACAAGGTATAAGGCCCCATGAACTGGTCTAACACTCTTTATTTTCTCGGGGATCTCCCATTCTTGCAGTTTTCATAACAGGGGAAGAAATCATCAAACAACACTTGTTTTGGAAAATTGGTAAAGGAGACCGATCAAGCAAATTTCTGGATTGATTTGTGGGATGGTCACCCACCTTTGATCAAACAGTATCCAGATCTTAGAAATATTATGGATACTCTTCACGGACAAGGAAAGCAGAAGGTAAGTCACTATATAAAGTTAGCATATCCAAGGAGTGAATGGATTTCTCCATCCTTGTGGCAAATTAACTTGACTCATGAACAAGTTCAATTCTTCCAAACTCTTCTGCAAAACAGGATCCTTTCTACAAGTTCAACACTAGATACCTTGGGATGGGGAACAGAGCAGGATGGAAAGTATTCAGTAGCTAAGGGCTATAGAGTTTTGGAAGCCCCTCATCCACATCCATGGAAAGATATCTTTGTGGATCTTTGGCAACCTGCCATATGGCCTAAGGTGATATTTTTTATTTGGCTTTTAATCTACCATAGGGTTCTTACATGAGAATTTAATGAAAAGAGGAATGGTTGGACCCTTTAGGTGCCCTTTATGCACAGATGCAGAAGAGACCCTGAGTCATCTCTTTTTTCAATGCCCATTCACTTCATCCCTATGGTGTACACTAGTTGATTGCCTTTTTGTTACTTGGAATTCTACTATGAATCTAGTGGATACTATTACAGTCTGGAAACATTCAGTTAGGGATACCCAAGACTTGACCAAAGGAATCTGGCTTGGTGTCTCTCTTTTGTTGTGGAATGTTTGGAAGGAAAGAAATAGATGCATTTTCAAGTTAGAAAGTAGAGACAGCTGGTATGTTATGGACTTGACTAGAAGTAATATTGCAGAAATAATAGTGCACAATCTGAAAATTCCTTCCCCACCACCTGCGAAGTGGAAAGTTCTCTTACAAAAACTAAATCTGGGCAATAGGCAATTGCAAACAAAGCAATCTACTAAGCAGAGGGTGCCTTCTAATCTCAAAATATGGAAACCTCCCCCATTCGGATTTGTCAAATTAAACACTAATGGAGCAGCTAGAGGTAATTTGGGTCCAGCCAGTATGGGAGGGATAGCTCATGACTTTTTGGGAACTCCTCTCTTCTTCTTTGCTTATCAATTGGGACACTACACCAACAATGTAGCTCAAATCATGGCTATCCAGCATGTTCTTCTCGAGGCAACTAAACTAGGGTGTCCTAGTATCATAGTGGAATTGGACTCCAAGGTTATTGTTAACCTTTTACAAGCTCCTGAGCTCTAATAATTGGCTTATTGCCAGAATTCAAGAAAATATTAAAATCATTGCCAGACAGTTTCAAACAATCACATATTTCCATGTGCCTAGGAGTTAGAACAAGATGGCAAATTCTTTGGCCAATTATGCTTTATATCATTCGAATCTGATCAACTTCGGCCCTCTACCGTTGACATGGTCTCCGGAGAAACGGTAACAAATTGAGTGGATCCTCTCTTTGAAGTCACATGATGGATAAATCACAGATATGTTATCTCTTTTCTCTTATTTGTTCTTGAAAATCAAAGTATATCTTCTCGAGTATGAGCATAACTGCTTGGCATTGTAATTTATACCTTATATTAATATAAATTTGGTGGTTTTAAAAAAAAATTATGCTCATAATTCGGACCGGATTTTTCTCAACTTTTTCAAGAATTGCAGATTTTCAGATTTTTTTTCCCTCTTGAGAGGGATCTGGATTTACAGACTTGGTAATTGTGTATCAAACTATGTTCCACAAAGTTTCCAAGACGGGGATGCATTTCAGAGATGGATTTTTTTCATGGCCATTTTATGGGATGACTATTAAAAAATAACAAAAAATTTAAAACTATGGTTTCAAATATTCATATGATAACATTGATAATAAATGTCTAGGGACATTTGTCTGAAAGAGAGAATGCTTATAAAAATGCAGCACATGCTGAATCAGTGAATAATTATAAGCATCAGACATTTAGGTACAATTCCAAGCAGAGGCAAAATATCTAATATAATTTCGGATGAAAATGGGTACTGAAATATCCCACATGGAAAAATTAAATCATATAGATATAGTTTCTTTTTAATGATGTAAAAGTCTTCATAGTAACAAACTTTTAAAACTGAGAAACATCTAATCCTGCCTGTAACCAGATTGGACTGTCCAGGCTTTTACTAACTAGATTTAAGTTATCAAATTTTTAATGTATCTATCATTAAAGTGTGCACCTATTATCATAGATATCCTCGGGAAGAGGCTGTTGTGAGTGGATATGATCATTCAGGCACTTCATGAGCTCCAGTAATGAGAATGGATCTCTCATCTTCTCCAAACATTCATATAATTGTTATTTAAAATACTCTTTTAACTTTAAAAAGTAGTATTTGAAACAACTTCCAATTCAGGAAGCCTGTTGCAGAAAGAATATTTTCTAGATCAGGCAAGAAGCATTTCCGGAACTGTAACTGCACACAAGGAATGGATTCCCAAAAAATTGTCAATGGTGCCATACTTCTCATGTGGAGGCTCTGGAAGAGGAAGTATGCCTATGTGGAGAATATATTCAAGTGGAAAAGATCCATGATTCATAATTGTTTTCACCTTCGAGTTAGCTAGCTCAAACGGGACATTCATTTTCGAGTTCTTTTTTTAAATGCTTTTTAAGGCTGATGAAATATACAGATTTTTTCGTGTCCCCTGGATGTTTCCTTTATATAGAAAATTGGGAACGTCTAGGGGACATTACCTACCCATCCCCACATCCCCAAAATGTTCCCTATAGAGGACAACCTCAGAAAGACATGCGACGCATCCCCAGGGTACACTGATCTCAAACAATTACATCTGTTGTATACAAGCCTCTGATTTATAGAGTTTTTGCCAAGCGTGAGCTTCTCTCAAGGTCTATCTGCAGATGATCATACCTCTGGAATTGGTTATGGGTGTTGTATGTAACCTTCATTTCAGATTTGCAAAGTGACAGATCTGCTGGAAGCCTTAAGATTGGATGGATGAACGGAATGATGCAATAAACATTTTTTTTTTCTCGACGACTGCATTCAACAACTCAAATCACTTGAGTATGACTTTGGCTTATCAAGATTCAAAAGTGCTAATGTGGAAGGATTGATTGGCATATGAAACACGAATTAACACAAATCACCATTTAGAATAAATAATTTCTCATTAAATCTTCTGACCAGTTAATAAAGAGAGTGGACATGGAAATGGTGAATCATGGATCGAGCAGGAATCTGAACCATGAGAGTCTTGATGTTCATGATCGATGTACATGCACTCTTAACAATAAATATATGTGGAAGTTGCCTGAGATAGATTTCGCACTTGATAGTATTATGCCAACATCCTCACATTCATACCATTCCAGTCTTCATGTCCTTCTGTCAACGCACTTGGTGTCCACTAGTCAAACAGGGGGTGGACAAATGTGCAAGGGTTTCCACATACTAGGTGGGAGGAGAATGAACAAGAGTGGTAGCATGACTAGAAAAAGCAAGGGCACGGTACCATGTAGTCAGACGATCAAGGAGATTCCAAACATCTATGAGAGAAAAAAAACAGCCATATAAAACTGCCAAGCATGTTAGCATGAGAAGATAAGAAGGGTTGATAGATCGAGTGGCAGAGCAAGGGAGTGTGAATGTGAGATTCGTACTCAACATAGATTTGACACTCCGAGGACACGTGTTAACTTAGGCACATATAATGTATATAAATAATGCTAACCTTATTGGATGATATTGTTCGTAGGGTTATAACGACTTTCCGACCATGTCTTTAGTTATGTTTAACCATGGTTAAGTGTGTCAGTACTAGATCACTTCGAGTCCACCATTGCTCGAATTTCGTTGGGAAGCTTGGAACTGTCGAGTGTATACCTTTACGGTAATATCACACATGACACTTGTGGAAAAAATTGTAAGGAGATCTGCTACCCCATTGTATTTTCACCTACGGTTTTGCCTGTCAACATGCATCATTGTGTTGATTGTCCGTCCTAATTTTTGCCAACATAAACCCCACAAGAGTAGAGGAAAGTTGCTTTGATACCTCTGTAATATCCCCTTTTGAAATATTATTGTAATTTTATGTATAATTGAAAATACTCTCTGCCAATTGGAGTTCACCTCTAAAGCCCTTGAGTAGATCGTGGTTTAGAACCTCTATTGCTTTTGCTTTACAACAACATTGATGATTATTTAGTGACCAAGGCACTGACTCGAGTTATGCCCCTTGGCCTAGGAAAGGGGATGATTACAAGTTTCAATGAGTTTACCAAAATCCTAAACAAAAGCCACATTAGAGATGACGGTCAACAGGAGAAACTTGTAGCAAAGGAGAGCAGGGACATTATAAACAAAAGTAGGTTCCTCTAAACCAGTGATTTGAAATAGCGAGCTGATTGCAAAGGAACTTTTTGAGGGTTTCAACAGACAGCAGGGATTTCAAGGATTGGCAATTTTAGACAAGAACGGGCAATATTAGGCAGCAGACAAGCTAGTTTTTGGTAACATCGGCCTTAGGGCAAGGATCTCAAACAACATGCAACAGAGAAGTGAGTCCCACAATCTCTTTTTGCCCAATAATATATATATATGCAACATCTTTTTAAAATATAGCAATAGACTCCCCAAGTATACAAAAAACCACACCTTGAGAAATGTTGGAACAAGTGATGAAGGAACAACAAGAAGGGAATAGAAATACCATACGCCTAGGTGTTAAGGAGTATGCCACATGTAAAAATGACACCCCAAAAACAACAGATCAAGGAACAAATGCAAAAGACCCATAAATAAGAATATTGGCAAATAAAGGTGTAAACATCATAGTTTTAGAGGAACAAATAGTCACCAATACAGATGTAATAAAGGGGTCTCAAAAGGAGAAACACATACAAGGGCCATTGATTCGAATGATGTCTCATGGGGGCATGCTAATCGCAATGGATTACATAAGATACCATGTCACAGGTCGCTCGGTCACTTTCCCATACCCTAATCATAACCCTTACTGGGCACAATGACTAGTACGTGGGGATCATGAATACACTCGCATATGTTGGGATATTCATAGACCAATCTATCAGACATGCAAGAAATATTTCCATGCATAAATGCAAAGTAGTATAAAGGGATTTTGAGTTGCAAACAAACCCAGTAAACTAAAGCAAACAAAGTAAAAAAACAATAAGTTATTTTACTAGGTAGCCGGTATGTATGCTGCAGTGCATGGGTATGGGTACGGTACATACCCGGTACGTGGTACGGGTACCACACGCCGGGGATATGCTCAGGGTACTCGTAAGAAATTTGTCAAAAATCGTGATTTTAATACCCTCTATCAAAACCACTTTAAAAACTCGAAAATATGTTGACAGTAAGCTCTTTTTGCCCTAGCCGCTGCGTTTGGAGTTGGAGGAAAAACTGGGAGCTAAGTTGCTGACGTGCCCTACACAACTGGGAAGCTATGTGCCCTAACACGACTGGTAGCTATGTGCCCTAGACAAATGCGGGGAGCTTTTGCAAAGGTAGTCTAGATGCAATCTCTGTCACGGGCTTCAACCTTCCATTGTCGTATGTTGCGCAAGGACAGCCCAAGTGTTACTGATGTTTTAAATTTTGTTTTATACCTAACACATATACGATTTGTTTTATTTTTCGCAGCTTTAGAAGATGCAAGGAAAAATACGATTTGTTTTGTTGCATTACCTTTTAGAAAATAAGATTTGTTTTTTATAATTACATTTTTGTTTTTTATCATTATGTTTTAGTTTAGGTCTTATATAACATTTTTATTATATATTTATAGTTTACATCTTTACTATATATATATATTTTATGTTTTTATTAAATTTACGTTTTATAGATGATAATCTTATTATATATTTATGTTTTATATATATATATATATATACATATATATTTGTATTTTATATTTTATATTTTTCAAAATACAAGTATATTTTTGTTAGTCGAATTTAATCACGAATTTTTTCTCGAATATTTTTAATAACGAATTTCTTACGATTTTTATGCTCCACAAATTCGAATGCGGTGACTTAGGTAAAATGTTATTATTTATGTATATAATTAGACATTGTAATGATTGGAGTTTCAACAATGTACTTGTTCGAAGTTCAATCAATGAATATCATGACAAAATGCATTGAATTATTAATACGTTATTTGGCTATTTCACTTAATTAATAATTTGTTTACTCTATTCATGTATAAGGCTGAATTTTTACTTATTTGGCTATATTTATAAAATTTTATATATATATATATATATATATATTGTACGGCCGTACCCAAGTGCCGTACCTGGGCCCCCAAAAATGTTTTCGTACCAGCATCCCAGATTCTTGTATCCGTACCGGCTACCTAGTTATTTTACCAAGAACAGCCCACAACACCCCAATAATTGTAAATTTGCAGCAATCGCAACTAATACAAATAGCAAAAGGACAGGAAAGAGAAGTGGAAAAGTTGAGTAAAATAATCAAGATGAAGCAAAGGCAAAGAAGGTCATGCAATAGTATTCTCAATTCAATCACTCTATATGACAAGAGATCAACAATGCATATAAGAAGCATGGGTTAGTTTAGCGGTTCAAGAAGACCTTTGGCCTATTTTGTCAACCCGACGGCCAAAGGAAAAATATAAGGGTGTCTTAAGTTATATTTAATTATTATAAAGTGCCATTAATAAAAGAAAAAAATATATACAACACTTATAATAATTTATATGACTTAATAATTATTAAATCTAGGATGGAAAAGGCTCAAATATAAATTGTTATCCATCCTAGGTGAAAAAGGTGACTTGCCTTAGAAATAGGAATGGGAACATAGAAAGGATAAATGCCCATTTTACTATGTATTTCCCCTAGAAAAATGCGACTTGCATTAGGAGAGAAAAAGTTGTTGGGAAAAAAGCATTTAATATGGGAAAATATTAAATGCTTGCATAGGGAAAATCCTTGTGAACTAATTGAATATTGTAGAGGTTGTTTTGGGTCTCTTCTTCCTTTATAAGGAGAAGTCGATTTGAGGGGAAGACATTGCATAACCATTTGATATTTTCTAATTTGTGTCTTAAGCTTGTAGCTTTTGCATATACGCTTGGATTTTCTTTAGCTTGTGGAGTAAGATCCCACAGGGACCCTAGCTTCGGTGGTGAGAGATCCATTCCTAGCTAGTAGGGCACTCTTCGGTGGTGAAAGATCCACCCTAGTTTGTCATTTGTTTGGGAATCAAAGGAGCTTGTTTTCTTAATTTTTGGAACTGATTTGATGCCCTAAATGTGCTGGGCGACCTACTTTTTAGGTCAAAATTAGGGTTTTGTGTTTGCTGTGCGAAAACTAATTTTGGAATATTATTCTTCATATTTTTATGGCCCAAGATCCAAAGTGTCATATTGCATTTGGAATTCTCTAGCAAAATATATGAATTTTTGAAGTTATGTTGCAGACAGGGTTTTTAAATAATTTATTGCAGCCTTGTTTACATCTGAAATCTGCAATTTTATACATATTTGGGCTTTATAAATTACTGGTACTAGATTTGAGTGGAAAGATACAAATTTAGAGGCTGATTGGTATGGGTTTTCCACTTAACCCAAGTTGCATTTCCTCATTTAATTCAAATCTGTGTGATACTTGTTTGGTATTTTGTCTACAAGTTGCATTTAAAGTTGGGATTGCCTAAAATCCGTTCAGGGGTAAAATAATGTCCATTGGGGACATTACAAATGGCATCAGAGTTGAAGAAGAAGCTTCTAGAGAAAAAGGTATGATTTCTATTAAGAAAAATAATTGCATTAGTGAAACTTTGCTTGTTAGAGAAACTATTCTAGCTCAAGAGAAGAAATTCGTATATGCAAGCAAGGAGGATGTAGTGGAAACTCTAAAAAGGTGTGAGGAATGGAATAGTAGAGCTAGAGTTGCTAGATTGATAGCCGCTCAACCAAGACAACACCTACAAGAGTTCAAGGAAAAGATGTGGGCAAATGATGCAAGGAAGTCTACACCCACAAAAAAAGTCTTTATAGAGCAACTTGCACATGAGGAGCCTCACATGGACACTTGTGTGAAATTGCAACCTGTTGTAATTTCCAAACCAGCAACTTTTGATCAACTTTTAGATACTTTCAACGGGCACTCAAGCAACAATGTTGGGGGTAGCTCAACATATGTCTATCATGAACACACAGAGGACATTGATGGCATTAAAAGGTATGAAGAGCATAATAATGTGTTTTATTTATTGTTGCCTATTCCAGCTTATTTCCATCATGAGATACATGGTATGGTAGATGATGAAGTCTTCGTTATGGAGTTTGTTGAACCATTGCTCCAACTATGTGTATATGAGCATCTTGTGGATGATATATGGTGGCAAGTTTTAGCTCAAGTAACAGGTACAGGGGCTCGGATGATAGAACACTTCAGCATGTTTTGTCTCTTGTGCATGGCCCTTGGACAAAACAAAGATGCAATTGCTTGAGGGCAAGCAATTTTGGGAAGGGAGGATTGTAATATCCCTTTCCCATTCGAAGACCTTTGGTCTATTTTGTCAACCCGACGGCCAAAGGAAAAATATAAGGGTGACTTAAGTTATATTTAATTATTATAAAGTGCCATTAATAAAAGAAAAAAATATATAGAGCACTTATAATAATGTATACGACTTAATAATTATTAAATCTAGGATGGAAAAGGCTCAAATATAAATTGTTATCCATCCTAGGTGAAAAAGGTGACTTGCCTTAGAAAGGGGAATGGGAACATAGAAAGGATAAATGCCCATTTTACTATGTATTTCCCCTAGAAAAATGTGACTTGCATTAGGAGAGAAAAAATTGTTGGAAAAAGCATTTAATATGGGAAAATATTAAATGCTTGCATAGGGAAAATCCTTGTGAACTAATTGGATATTGTAGAGGTTGTTTTGGGTCTCTTCTTCCTTTATAAGGAGAAGTCGACTTGAGGGGAAGACATTGCATAACCATTTGATATTTTCTGATTTGTGTCTTAAGCTTGTAGCTTTTGCATATACGCTTGGATTTTCTTTAGCTTGTGGAGTAAGATCCCACAGGGACCCTAGCTTCGGTGGTGAGAGATCCATTCCTAGCTAGTAGGGCACTCTTCGGTGGTGAAAGATCCACCCTAGTTTGTCATTATTGGAGTTGATTCAGGGCTGATTTGTTTGGGAATCAAAGCAACTTGTTTTCTTAATTTTTGGAGCTGATTTGATGCCCTAAATGTGTTGGGCGACCTACTTTTTAAGGCAAAATCAAGGTTTTGTGTTTGTTGTGCAAAAACTAATTTTGGAATATTATTTTTCATATTTTTGTGGCCCAAGATCCAAAAGTTTCAGCTCATTTAGACTTCTCTAGCAAAAGATATGAATTTTTGAAGTTATGTTGCAGACAGGGTTTTTAAATAATTTATTGCAGCCTTGTTTACATTTGAAAACTGCAATTTTATACATATTTGGGCTTTATAAATTACTGGTACTAGATTTGAGTGGAAAGATACAAATTTAGAGGCTGATTGGTATGGGTTTTCCACTTAACTCAAGTCGCATTTCCTCATTTAATTCAGATCTGTGTGATACTTGTTTGGTATTTTGTCTACAAGTTGCATTTAAAGTTGGGATTGCCTAAAATCCATTCAGGGGTAAAATAATGTCCATTGGGGACATTACATATAAATAGCAAAAGGACAGGAAAGAGAAGAGGAAAAGTTGAGTAAAATACTTCAAGATGAATCAAAGGCAAAGAAGGTCATGCAATAGTATTCTCAATTCAATCACTCTATATGACAAGAGATCAACAATGCATATAAGAAGCATGGGTTAGTTTAGTGGTTCAAGAAGAATGACAAAGAAGGAAAAATGGGAAATTATTATATCAAACAAAATGAGAACAAGACATACTGGGAAAACAACGGTGAAAGGGATGAAAAGAGACAAGAAAGCAAAAAACTTATATAGCCCCACATCAAATTTGATCACCAACTACATGTCAACAAGCAAGCAAAGGAGCAATATGAGGACAATTAGATTAAAAATAATAATTAATCCATTGGAAATTAGTAAGAGAGAATAGATAACAGGGAGAAAGTAAACAACGTACAAAACAAAGAGGCAATCCCAAAAGAGGTGTTTCACAGTTTCCAGTTTAGCATGGCAAGGACAAAAACCATTTGTCAAACCCATTTTTGAAAGTTGGGCCCTATTTATAACAAACCACTCAAACACCCTTAGTTTATATGCTACTTTGATTGCCTAAACATTGTGCAACCAATGAACCCATAAGGATTGAAGAGCATCAAAAGCAAGCCACCATGGATTAATAATAGGAGACAAAAGGCATTTTTGATGAAGGAGATGGTAGAGCCGATGTGCATCATAGTGAAAAATGGGATGATCATATATCCATCTCCCATCTCTCCATATAGGGCCTTTCAATTCCAAGTTCAACTTAAATGTATCTTCAGGAGTAATAAGGCTCTAAGTGTCCTCAATAACTAATTGATCTGCAAGAGATCATGCAAATTCTCTAGCTAATGTCTTCCATGATTTTCAATCACATGTATTAGTATCACATAAGTCCTTCCAAATCGATAATCCCTTTTTACTCAACCTACGAGCCTAAAATCAAGGAATAGAAGCAACGTATGTGCCCTGAAGCCTCAAAGACCAAATGCATCTATTACCCAAATCCCAACCTCTTCTTGCCCCAATCACCATTCATGTAAGCAACCCTACAATGCTTTTCCAGGGATTCCAAATACTTTGGAGTATAAATGATCCATGAAGCTGAAACTATGATGCATGGGTTCACCCCCCCTCCCATACCCCATGGCTATGTACCCGGTACGGATACATCCGAGGTACAATATGGATACATCTCTAGTATAGTTTGACGAACCTAGGACATGCCTGGGATGTACCCAGAGATATCCAAGACGTACCCACAGGATTGGGCAGTGGGGGGCTCCAAAAAAAGTATTTTTTTAATTTTGACTCAAACAAACTTCAATTTTACTGAGGACTAGACTAGGAGGGCATGACAGCCACAAGGAAACATGGAGATTTGTTTAGAATCCCTCTAATTTATTGAGGAGAAAATATTCAAAGGATATCAAGAATGTTTGAAGTAATTATTTGAGATCATCGCAATTGGCCAAGGAAAGAAGCTATTCATAGAAATTTGGACATATATCTGAGCCTCCATACAAGTTATTTATGAGATTAAATCTCAGGTGATCTTTAATACTAATAGAAAATTTTGGAACTGCAAATTGCATAGCCTAAAGTTTCAAAGAGCATCCTTTCCCAGAAACTACCAAGGCACAGCATTGACTCCTCCTTCCCACATCCTTAAGGAGGATTAAAAGGTGATTTTGGATAATATGAATGCAAGAACCAACCATTGGACTGACCTCTTTAGTTATCACTGGCAGGTTAGAGTCAATCTCATTAAATAGGTCCTTTAGGAGCTCCCTATATACATCTTTGATGGCCACCGTCACAACAGAAAAATTAATCTCGAGAGGAAATGGATGAAACACAAAGGAATACAATATTCGTATTTCATAGAAAATGTAAAATCTTAAGTATATTGAATGTTTTGAACATTGATCGTACTATATTTTTCTAGTTTTGTATTTCTTATGGACTAAAAAAAGAGAAAAATGAGTATATGTATTATTTTTATATATATATATATATATATATATATATATATATATATATATATATATATATATATATATAAGGTTTTTTTAATATATATGTATGGACGTATCCAAGACGTATCATACAACATAGGGTTTTTTAAAAGTTGATCCGGATGCGTTTATCGAACATCACATACTCCAAATTTGCGTACCCATATACCCGTTTAGATCCTGAGCAGCATATGTCATGTGAGAATTTTCTTCTTAGCGGATGAAGCTTCCAGTTTTCTTATTGTAATATAGTTTTTGCTGCCAAAATATATTATTGAGTAATGGTGTCTCTTAACTCCAGTCCTCTTTTTCTTTTGGCATTATGCAAATAGACCACAAAACAATTGGGAGGCCTCTATCACCTCTATACTTTGCCCACAGAAAGGTCCGCAGTATCTTTTCAAGGCGTGGCAGCTGAGTTTTAGAAGGAAGCCAGCACAAGACATTATGGAGTCTTTGGCAATGCTTGGAGAATGCAGTCAACAGCTATGGACTTCCCTATTGGCCAAAGCTCCTGGTGCTGCTTGAAGCATTGCTTTTGTATAGTTTTTTGTCGTTAATGCCATTCTTGTCATAAATGCACCGTTTTTGAATATATTTTTCACATTAATGTTTGATGCATAACTATATAGTTTATAATTATTGTACTATGGTACTGGTTTACAGTGAAAGTTAAGGAAATACCTAAGGTATGCGAAAATCCAAAAAATAAGAATTTTTCTGGGTAATTTTACAATTTCCACTGTAACAGGAAAAGCCTCCAAGGGACAGAGTCAGAAAGTTCAACAAGCTGTTTTGCAGGTGGAGTCTTAAAACCAAAATTGAAGTTATTGAGCTCATTTGATTTTTTTTCTGCAGCATTGCTTAGTGATATGACTATATATGCCATGTATCTCGTTTTGTGCAGAAGCATCTTCGTGCAGGTGGACACAACACCATTGTGGCAACATCTATTGGAGAAGAGGGTTTGGATATAATGGAAGTTGACCTTGTAATCTGTTTTGATGCAAATGTTTCACCATTAAGGATGATCCAACGCATGGGCAGGACTGGAAGGAAACGTGATGGTCGAGTTGATATCCTTTCTTGACATAAAACAATGAAATTATTTTTGATATTTTCAGTATTCATGTTCAACTTTACATATCTGATTTTATGGGTCTATGATTTCAGAAATGTAAAGTGATCCAAGATATGCTCGTGTAACTTTTTCTTAACACAACTTTCTACTCATTTTAGCCAGCGAAGGATCAGAATTGCAGGGCTATTTGCAAAAAGCAAGCTAAAGGCAAGGCATTAGGAAAACATATGGACAATGGTGGCATCAACAGCTTCAGTTTCCATTCCAGTCCCCGTATGGTACCTCCTTCCAAGTGCAGAGTCCCTTGTAGACAGATCTTTCTTATATGGCTTAATGATGACTAAGACAGTATTATGATTGCATATCATCGAGTAAAAGATGTTTATGATTTTCTTATTCACATTTCAGGGTTTCTGAGAAATGGTCATTTAGGCAGTTGGTCAGCTTGAAACTGCATCATAAAATAAAATCTATATGGGTAATCTTATTGTAGGTTCCACATAGCTATCAACCAAAGGTGCAGTTTATTGAAATGTCGATTGAAAAGTTTGTTCCTCGGGGGAGGAAATCAAGAGCAGATGCCACATCAACAGGTCCAGGGGCTGATGAATTGTCAGAGTCAGAAATGAATTTACTTGGGAAATATTTTGGTTCTAGCACTGAGGGGTTATGGAAACCATCTATCATTGCATTTCCTCACTATCAGTTGTTTCCATCACGTGTGTATAATGTAAAACATTCATTCAGATCAACAGAAATGCTGATTGATGCATCACAATTCCTTCAAGAGCACAAAACACCTTTGATGGCTTCTAATAATTTCCTTCCAAACAATAAGGTAGTGTCTTTTTCCTTTACCGGTTGTGTAATTTTCTGTACTATATGTTCTTGGCATATTATTTTAAAGTTTTGTTAAGCTCTTTAATAATGCTCTTCAGTAACAGGTTGGAACTTCTTCAATGGAGCGTTTGGAGCATGTATCAGATGATACAAACAAATCTGAATTAGAAGGTATGTAGTTTAAATGACTGCAACTGACACGAACATAGAACTTTCATCCATAAACACACTCAAAGCCTACAAATTATAGAAATTTAGCGTGGAAAGTGATTAGATGCAACATATGACTAAAATGCGATTATAAGTCATGACATATCGTTAAGCACATCATAAGAGGCCCTGAGCAGCTGATACATTTTGGATATGTGTATGGATACGAAGAATCCAATATGTGGATACAGGGGAAATCCCCCCCGCCCCAGTTATGGCAGTACAAAAAATAAATAAAAGACTGTAAACATATATAAATTTTAGCTTGATAAATAAGAGTTATCCACATAATATGCATATATAAAAAAAATCACAAAACCCTAATGCTAATCTTTATAATGCTAACTGAATGCCAAATGAAATGTCACAAATGTTATAATAAAATATTAAATTTTACGATGACATACAAATGCAGTAGGGTCTGAATCTTCACGCGATTGTTAAAACAAAAGCTGCATGTATATCAAGAGCTACTGATTTTTTTTCTGGTTTTATAGTAGCACAAAACTGAAAATCAGATTTCTGGTGGGATTTAGATTTAGTATCACAATCACTCTTTGTCTAGATTTGAATCTGCCTGTAAGTGATCAGATAAAGAGTATTTGGGTTAATTGTGCTTGTTCTCTTCTGGTCAGGTTTGTTCCCAAGATTCGGACCCTGCTGGTTTTTAAGGGTTTCATTGTGTTTTTTTCAAAAAACTGGGCCATTATATGTTTACATGTTGAAAATATTAAAAATACAATTAAAAAACTTCGTGTTTTTCCCTGGATATGGCTTGAATGGTCCAGAATATGGTAAGATACGTCTGTTCACGTATTTGGTCGTATCTCGACTGTATCCAAGATTGTATTCATATTGTATATGTACAATATCTATATCCAGCCCTGTTTACTGGTGTAATGGTATCCTAGAGGACGCCCATTAGGTGTTATAAAAGTTAAAGGTAAGTTTTTTTTTTTTTTGTCCTGGTCTAGACAACATGCATAATTGGTGTATGAGACCCCCCTTGTGGGAGCAAATTGATGTTTCCAAATTTTTACCTCCTTGAGCTTTACCTCGTGGCACCAATGTTTTAATAGTTAGAACCGGACTCCGAACCAGTTGAGGGTCGGAACGGACTCGGATCAATTTGAAATTTATGAACTGGTTTACTAAAAATTACATAAAATATCAAAGTTTTAATGAAAACAATATATTTTCAATATTCCAAACCATGAATTCAAACAATTAGAGACAAAATATCATAGTTACCTAAGACTTTAGGATGGCCCGACAGGCTTTTTGGGATGGCAAATTTTTTCTTTATGTTGGGGATGGCAGGGGGAAAGTTAATTAAAATGGTATATAAACATTTATGATATAAAAATAAAGTGACTAAACTATAAAAATAACTCGGAAGAGACTTAAATAATCTGAAATAAAACAATTTGAGACTGAAGTAAGCTTTAATATCAAACAAATTTAAATTATAAACTAAGTCACAAGGTTCAGCAATTTTTTTGTTCAAAGTTCAGAATTTGCCGAACTTGTTACATGGCATAAAAAATTCGTTCAAATTTGTCTTGTTCGCCTTAAGAATAATGCAAAAAAATTGCCTTTATTTCTGCAAAATACATCAAAAATATGTGCGTGAAGGGAGTCTTTGAACAGGACGTGGTTGTGGGCATTGACATGGCCGTGGGAGTTGCTAGGGCTGCCGCACCATTGTGGAGGGAGAAACATAGTCGCTGATGCGTGGAAGAGGTCTGCTCCTAGTCTATAATGTCCCCATTTCTGAAGACCCTTAGCCTATACGTCCCCGTGGGCTTCGGGATGTGCAAGGGGAACATTTTTATTAAATAATTAAATATTATTGCTTGGAGCAATAATTATTTAATTATGAAGATTATTTAATTTAATTCCCAAAATATAAAAATTAAATGGGGAATTAATTAAATAAATATTTTAGGTGGCCTTTATTGATAAAATCACCCTTTGAAGAGGGGACGCCACACCTAGGGAAAACAAATTGCTTTTATTTAATATTTTCCCTCTCCTAGGGTTTTCATTTTTTGTGCCTCCTTGCTTATAAAAGGAGTGCTAGGCTCATTATTATTATTATGTTATGATGAACTTATTTTGATACTCCATGCTTGGAGTTGGGATGCATGCCCATTGATGCTCTCTCTCTCTCTCTCTTGCGTGGGAGATTGTATTGAACTGGTTATTGAGATTCTACTTGAAGAAGCATTTGTGCAATCTCCAGTGAAATTCATGTCCTTTGGCTTTAGCGTAAGTTTTAGATGGAAATTCACTCATTGAAATCTGCATGTTTTTACTGTAGCGATTCACTGTAGCATCACTGTAGCAGCTGGGTTTTTGTGATCAAATCAAAGTATTTTCTATGTGTTTTGCAAATCGATTTGTTGGTGTGTTCCATTCCATCTTTGGTGACTTCTTTATTAATGTTTACGGGCTGTTTTGTATGCAATCTTTGGTGGAATCGACCAGCTGGTTTGGTGTTATTATATCCCAACATACAGCGACCAGTTTGGGTAATTATTGGAGGGTTTAATGCATATCTAAAATATTCTAATGTGCAGCGACTCCTTTTGATTAATCTCAACTTTCTTTCATGGTGTTGTGATCTGATTTAGTGCATTGTTTGTTGTGAATCAATCGAGTTAGTGGCATGATCTTGAGCTCTTGGTTACAGCAATCCATCTAGGTCATATTGATGCTAATTATTGGTGTTACAAGGATCTGATTTTAATATAAATTAAGACTACTATTTATCCTTGGCCAGTGATTTCATTGTGTAACCGTTTGGGTGCTTAAATGCATGTTCTAATGCTCTATGGTGCAGCGTACTTGGTAAGGCTGAGTTACTAGTGGTTGCGACTGGTATTGGCGAGTTTGGCATTAGATTTGTATGTTCCATGATCTGAATCATATCTAAGGAGACTGTTGTTCATCCCTAATCCTAGTGACCTCAATGGGAGATGCATATTTAATGTTTTAATGCCTGTTTTGACCCCCACATAATCAGCGAATTAATAGTATACTTTGTAGCCTGTAGTTGCATGAATTATTGATGTTTGACAGCGATTTACAGTTCTACTTATGACTAAAATATTCCAGGGATTGGCAAATCGATTGAGGTTCCTATTGTGTGAAGACTATATATATATATATATATATATATATTTTGGGCAACGAATCGTATTGGTTTACAGATCTTCTTGTGGCTAGGAGATTGCATGGTTCAATGGTGTTGAAAGTCTCTTTTGGTAGCCAAAGGATTAAGGATATTGTGGTATGGTCACCTTTCTTTGCAATCCACATCTGGAACTAGATCAAATTTCATAGACATATATTTAGCAATTTACATTGGTGGAACGACATCAAATTTGAAGATCCTTTGCAAATGTGTTATTGCTTCTTTGATGCTCAACAATAGTGGTTTCATTGCAGCAGTGCTAGTGTTTTGTGGGATGCTCAATGACAGTGATTTGCACTAATTAGGAAAGAAGCTTAGATCTGATTTGTATGTTCAACTGAGGATAATTGCTAAACTAATTAATAGAGGCCATTAAACCCTTGTCCACAGGTTTATTGAGTCATCTATTTGATCGGTTCAAATATTTCTGACTGGATTGGACTATTTGTATTTGATTAGAGCATTGAAGAGTTGGTGGTTTGCCTAATTTCCATTTGGTTTCAGAAGTGGGATATTACAACATGCTAAGCTCCACTCCATATATTATTGTAAAGTCAAGGGGAAATTGGTCCCATGGAAGAGAGAGATCACAAAATGGAACACTATTGATCTTTCTTTTAAATGCAGAAGGATTATATTGATAATCTAAATATCTCCTCAAACTGAATAGAATTAACCGAATGTGTCTAATATTGAGGCAAATAAGAAAGCTGCATAGGTCAATCTATAACCTACAAAAATTTGAACTAATGAAACTAATTGTGCTTGAACAATGAAAAGAGCTACTAGCTTCTCCCTTCATTGCACTAAATTAGCCAAAGGTGTGCGTTCATGGGCCCATGCGAGAGTTTCAATCAATTCCTACCAATATCCACTCCACGAAATAAGAAACATAAATCCAGTAGCCCAAACAAGATGCCCGAATAAGAACATTTGTGCCTGAAATATTCCTTTTGGGACTTGGACAAAAAATCAGAGTTCTGGTATAAAATTGCAGCAGAGTTATTTCATGAGAAAATGTGCCCAAATTCTCCAACAATGATTATTAAACAATTATTAATAAATATCAAATACTATGCAGTTGATTTCAGACCAAATCGAAGTGATTTTAGCCCAAATCGTACTGCTGTTATAAACTGGAATTTCTGGTAAAAACACAGCCTTGGGAAATGGGTTCAATTTGCATGAAAATGTCTCAAGTTTGCGTGCAAACTGTAAAATAAGCCTTCTAATGTCAAAGCGACCTATTTAGGAGCAGATTTATGATATTATTTGCCACATACAATTAATTATTCCAATTCTAATGCAATTCGTACCACTGGAATTGACAAAATAAATTTGAATATATATAATATTTGGAATTCAAATAATATGTAATGATTACAATGTTTAAAGTCATATTCAATGGGGTTTTCATCCCAAGAATAAGACCTCTAAAGGGTTTTGCGTCCCAATAGGAATTGATGAGAAACACTCACAATTTTCAGATTTCCATATTCATAATGACATGATAAAATGATCCCCCAAAACCCTTATTTATAATATCACGTGCTTGGCGCCAAAGGTCAAAAGACATGACTCTTCATTAATCAATCCCTTTCATTATGATTTGTCTTTATATTAATTGTTGGTTGTCTTTTGCTTGGTTTACCCATTATTATTTAATAATTATTAAAATATGATTGCTAAGTCACTACCTTCGTCTTTTATTATTTTCTTTCTTTATTCTTCTTTCTAACCATGGAGAAGGTCTGCCCGGAAATTCCAATTGTCTTCATTTTTGACGGAAAAGGGACATTACAGTCCTCCCTCCCCAATATTGCTTGCCCTCAAGCAATCGCGAACACTTGGGTTCCATGTGATCTTTGTTGTCTTCGCCTGCGTATCAATACAAGGAGCAAATTCCTTCGTAAAAACATGAGTGTTTAGTAACATTCCTTGAAATCCTATCCTTGTCTTTTTGTTGGTGCAACCTTTAGGCACTTAATGGTTGTCCCTTTCAAGCATTTCCTTTCTGTGAATCCGGGAAGTAATGGCTGCCCTTTCCATTCCAATCTTGCAGACAATCATCTGCCATGAATCCATTAACCGAATGATGAAGAGCCCAATTATGGAGGAAATTAAAGTTCTAGAAACATTTGAGACGTTATGGCAGCAGTTGTCATGTTTCAGAATTATTATGTCACTATGCAGGAAGAACACTTGGAAGGTTGTAACAACTTGATCTTCTTTCCAATCATCCATCCTAGCATGTTGATCAATAACCCAAAGAGATGACAAACTAAAAATAGAATATACGGTATCACTAGTCAGCAACACAGGTTCATATTTTCCCTTATTCTCTATCGTGTTTCCCATATCAGTATGACCCTTCATGTTTTGGTCAACAATATAGTAATGCATGCTACCGATGATGGATAACATGTAGTGACCACGTTTAATGATCATCCCATACATCCCCGTAATTCTTAGGTATAGAAAAGATATTTCACATGCAAAGCTGATACCTTCATATATCTTGTTATTTTGATGCCACATATGTATTATCTTGACAATTCTTTCTTGAAAATCTTGACAATTCTTTGTACACCTGAGTTGGCCTAATGGTGAAGAACATGTGCTCTTGAAATAGAGGTCACAAGTTCAAATCCTGAAGGGGGTAGGGTATGTACGCCTCGTTTGTAGCAAAGTTAGTTGCCTCCTGCATGTGAGTACGAGGTAGTCCCATATGCTATAAGCCGCTTGTAGACCCAAAAACAAGCCGCCCGGCATCGTGGACTGTAAAAACCTATTATTATTATTATTATTACTATTATTGCGAAACATAGTCATCATGCATACAAGGTAATGATGAAACAACTGAAGATATGTGGGTGAAACTTACCCAATCAAAAGCTGCCTCAAATTTGCAATATGGTAATCTATCTGATGCCCTGACATGCACATGTTCCTGCAGCTCTATATGCTGCCCAAAATTTTGTCCTTGTACCTCCCTTTGATTTATTAACACATATATCTTGCAAGGAAGGGATAGAAAAAATTGCAACCTTACATACCTTGGAATAACGTTATGTGTTTTACTTCCATGTGATTTGCACAGGTTGCCCATTAACTCTTTTGTCCACAGAATTTCTGATTTAAAATCAGACTTCTTCTTCTTGCAATTCTCCCTCAACAAGGTATCCTTTATCTTGAAATCATATTTCCTTGATTGGTAGCTATATGGGACATTCATGGGGCTCATGTCTTCAGATGGAAACATAATAAATGGCTTCAATTGTTCAGCCGCTATGTATGGATCAGTGAACTTACCAATTGCCCCATCTTCATGGAATAATGCAAGGGTGTTGCCTTCCTCCGTGGTTTCTTTATGGGCCTTGTAACACCAATTCTTCCATGCTTCATATCTATGGCTGACAATTAAGGAGTGTGGGATTTTTTTGCCACTAATCCGGGGCTTCCTCAGAAGCATCCTTTACTTTGCTTATATAACATCCATGATGATCAAAGCATAACAATTTTTTGTTATCATAGTGTGTAACTTTGGTGGCTGCCATAATAAATCCCCTCATTTTTTTAAACAAGTTACTTCTCTGGGCTAGCTGCCCCAAATCCCCCTTGTTGAGGTTTTTCATGAAGGAAGAAGGTAAACGAGACACAACATACCTTAGGCTGCCTTCAATACTCAGAATTTCTAAGTTTAAATCTATACTCCCTATGGATGAGACACCTCCTTTGGACATCGAATTAATGGCTTCATACTTTAGGAACTTCCTCTTTGCTCCCTTCGACCTTTTCTTCATTATTTCCTTTTCATTATGTAATGTCCCCTTTCCTACGCCATAGGCCTAGGGGCCAGCTCGAGTCCAAGCCTTGGTCATACCCAAGGGGATATGGACGCTGGGAGCTATTGGGTATGAATATCTAGTCCATTTTATTATTATTCGTCATTGACATGTGCATAAGTGGTTTTGGAGGGGCTAGATGTTATGTTTTATCGTTGGAAGGGGCCACTTAACTCCTAGTGTTCTAATTTTGCTTTGGGGGTCACCTTTTGGACCATAGCGACTTGAGAAGGAAAAAGTAACTTTAAGTTACTTTATTAATTTGGTCTCCCCTAGAGGAAAATGCGACTTGGGCTTTTTAGAGTTCCTTGGCATGGGAAAAGTTATATAAGGAGTGGAGGGGTGAAAAGATGGTCATTCATGCATACACTTATGTTTCCTTTCATGTGCAACTACTGTTTGCAAATATCCAGCTTGTGGAGTAAGATCCCACGGGAACCTTAGCTTCGGTGGTGAGAGATCCATCCCTAGCTAGTAGGGCACTCTTCGGTGGTGAGAGATCCACCCTAGTTTGTCATTTTTGAAGTTGAAATCAGGGTTGTCTTTTAGAGATATTTCCAGAGGGTTTCCGTGAAGGGTTTTGGAGGATTTTGGGTATTTTGGAGGAGAGATTTCAGGGTTTTTCAGGGCAGATCTACGGAAACCTCTTTGGCAAGGTCTAACATCAATTTGAAGGCATTAGCAAGGGTTTCCAGCCATCTCCTAGGTGGGGCGACTTGTTTTGGAGATTGCAGACCTGTTTTGGAGGGTTTCCACTTCCTCAAATTCTGATTTGAAGGTTGGGATATCATCTCCTATATTTATAGATAATATTTCCAAGGTTTCATACTTTTTGCATCTATATTTCGGAAGATATTAATTTTATAAGTTTTCAGCTGTTTAGGGCATGCTGTAATTTTCTGGCAGCATTCTGTTATTCGAAAAATTCCAAAAACAGTTCTATAATATCTGTTATTGTATTAGCAAGCTCCATTTAAAATTTCAAAAGATTTGAGCAAGTATTTTCGGAGTTATCCATTATTTCTGTTCGCTGCCCTAGATTTAATTTTCTGCAAAAATCAGCTTTCTGTTTGGCTGCAATTTGTCTGTATATTGCATATTTTAAAGTGATATCCTATAAGGGATATTTCACATTATTATGCAACCCTCCATTAGTTAACAATTAATCAACAAATATCAAAGGACTCGTACCTTGCATGGAGATCTTTATTGCCTGTGAAATAAGAGGGATTCTTTTTTGACTTGGCTATGGAAACAACTGTTGATGTACAGAAACCTTCACACCTTGAATGAACCAAAAAATCTGAAATAATGTGTGATGCTGCTGTTCCAAACCAGCAACATTAAAGCTTGTAATGACAAGCTTAGGATACCATAAATGATTCCTTATGCCTGGATCAAATGAATAGTAGTCATTCCACCTGTGCATTCCTAAAGATAACTTGTATGATTGATATGGTTTATGTTCTTTATTTCTCCCTTTCCTGTGCCTTAATTCTAGGAAGCAAGAAATCTGAAATGCACCTGATCCTTGGACCTTCCAAAAATATTTTCTCCTTCGTTCACTCCTTGTTCATACACCTTTGGAACCTCATGGTGGCTCTTCTCCCAATTTAATTCTTTGTCTTTAGGCTCTTCAGGTTCTATTGTTACCAATGGATCAGAAGGTTGCCTTTTATCACGTTCATCTTGGGAATGGGTGTCATCCTTACCCATTGCTACTGCTACTTGTTCACATCCCATGCTTTCTTCTAATTTATCAAATGCAACATTATCATGATTAATGTGGCACTAATTAATATTTACTTTTGGAGAATTGACGGAGGTAGGTGCTGATGCATTCTTCTCTTTGCTTCTTTCTTCGAATTGTTCTTCTCCTTTTTCTTCCAATGTAATTTGGAAGTTCTTCTCCTCTGACTTCCTTTGTGGCTGAGTGTGTCTAGGCTTAGGCCCAGCTCTTCCACTATTCAATTTTACGAATTCGGTAAATGATATGGCTTCACAAATTTCCTTGGAAAAAGCCAAGTATTCCTTATAAGTAGCTTCGAAATCTTCTTCCAGAATGGCTTCATCTTTGGATACGGAGGTGAAATTCCAATTCGTTTCTCAAGTTGTTCGAAAGGATTGCTTTATCTAGATTTCGAATAACTAGATCCAAGGCTTCCTTGAAATTTGTTTGTCTTGCCATGATATCATCTCCTAGTTTCTTCCAGGCCTTGGAGGATAAAGCTTTGATACCACTGAAATATCCCTTTTGGGACTTAGACAAAAAAATCAGAGTTCTGGTATAAAATTGCAGCAGAGTTATTTCATGAGAAAATGTGCCCAAATTCTCCAACAATGATTATTAAACAATTATTAATAAAGATCAAATACTAAGCAATTGATTTCAGAACAAATCGAAGTGATTTTAGCCCAAATCGTACTGCTGTTAGAAACTGGAATTTCTGGGGAAAACACAGCCTTGGGAAATGGGTTCAATTTGAATAAAATGTCTCGGGTTTGTGTGCAAATTGTAAAATAAGCCTTCTAATGTCAAAGCGACCTATTTAGGAGCAGATTTATAATATTATTTGCCATATACAATTAATTATTCCAATTCTAATGCAAGTCGTACCACTGGAGTTCACAGAATAAATCTGAATTTATATACATAATATTTGGAATTCAAATAATATGTAATGATTACAAAGTTTAGAGTAAGATTCAATGGGGTTTTCGTCCCAAGAATAAGACCTCTAAAGGGTTTTGCATCCCAATAGGAATTGATGAGAAACGCTCTCACAATTTTCAGATTCCCATATTCATAATGACATGATAAAATGATCCCTCAAAACCCTTATTTATAATATCCCATGCTTGGCACCAAAGGTCAAAAGATATGACTCTTCATTAATCGACCCCTTTCATTATGATTTGTCTTTACATTAATTGTTGGTTGTCTTTTGCTTGGTCGACCCCTTATTATTTAATAATTATTAAAATATAATTGTTAAGTCGCTGCCTTCGTCTTTTATTATTTTCTTTCTTTATTCTTCTTTCTAACCATGGAGCAGGTCTGCCCAGAAAATCCAATTGTCCTCATTTTTGGCAGAAAAGGGACATTACAGTGCCCAAGCAAATAAACTGTGGATTTCCCCTATTTTACTTTTCAAGGACATGCAAGATATGATAAATAACAAAAAATGATAAGGGTTAAAAAAAAAGGGCAATGATAAAAACGAGAAATGATTAAAAAAGACAGAAAAATAAAATATTAATTCATTGTGGAGGATGAAGATGTCACAAATAAGAGCTTTGGCTAAAACATACTCGTATGTCTGCCAATAAAGTACATACAGTAATTAATCAAATTTGTGGTTGTCCCTATATAGAAGTATGGATTATGTGTGAAAACAAGATGTAGCTTCCAGAGAATAATGGGAGCAATTTTGAACCAAATTAACAACTAAGATAATAGCTTAGCATTTGAAAATGACAATGACACAACTAAGTGCTTGGGTCATTCTCTGACGGCAGAAAGATGCAAGCACAATAAATCTACCTCAAATTTGTTCATATAATAAGCATAGCCAAATTAGAGGTAGAGAAAGATGACAGTCGAGTTCATTTTTACCAGAATATCATAAAAGCGCCTGCAATAAGTTTAGAAATATAGCATGAGAACCTTTTGATCTTGAGTGTTGGAATTTACAAATTTATATTAAAATTTATTATTCATGATCTCTGATGCAACAACATACTCGACACTAGCAGGCTGATTGTCACAACTCAAGAACTTTGACAACTTCAGATGAATTAGATACGATCACAATGTGCTCTGAAAGAACTTTCTAACATATATCGCATGCCTATGAAATGAGAAACACCTTGTGAACCCAGTGAGCCAAACTGTGGTGCCACACTGTAAAACTATACTATCATGAAAACCCTAGCGAAAAAGTAATGATTGGGATGGGATTGTAACAAAAATTACACAATCATAAAGTACAATCTGAGAGCTTAAAGGTAATATATGATATAGTTATTTAGTGTAGGAGTAATTAACAGGGGCCACAAAAGGCAACCATATCCTAGCCAACATGAACAGGAGATGTGAACAATAAACAAACTCATAAACACAAACCAAATTCATAATTTGTCATCATGCATCCAGTTTGATACATTCTTATCGCATCCATAGTGAGATTATAACAGTATTTATAGCAATTGATCTGAGTCATAAAACAGTCAAACCAGATTTCTCTTGTAAAGCATTCACTCCTGCATATAGCAAGATCATTTTAAGCCATACCGCAATTTGTGACAGATGCTGGAAAATCTGCCCATCCGTTTGCAAGTTCTTCTGCTAAAGAACTGCAATGAAGCAAATTGATTGCGGCCACAGTCTATATATAAATCTGCCAAAGTTTTGTTTTCCTCTACTCCTGAAGTGCAGAAAACTCTGTAATCTAATATCATTTAGGAGAATCTTAAATCAGATTTACATTCTCACCCTGTATTTACTGATTATTTGCTAAATTATTGCTGATTGATAACTATTTTCAAATGTGCATATGATGGGATGATATTTGAGTTGTTTATGAAACTTAAACTATTCCAAACTGATAATTCCAGAGTTGAGAATATAATTTACATTTATAGAATTCAAACTTACAAGCTGAATTTTTTTCAACAACATGCAAGAGCCTAGAGTTCACTGGCCATAGAGCTGCAAGAAATTTAATTAGTAATACATTCCTATTGTCATTTGAAGAGGTTCCATTTGATAAAATCCCCAAGAGGAATTTTTCTTTTCTTCAATCATAAGAGGGTCCATTTGGGGAGTCCACAGAGAAGTAGGTATTGAATTGCCTTTGGTCTAAGAGGGCCTGGAACACTCCCTCAATTCTAAAGAGAGGATCCATGAAGATTTCCCAATCCAAATTGTTTTGACAGGCTTCTTGACTCATTTTGATATGGTTGTGTAATATGGTGAGTTGGTTAGATGTATTAGTGAACCTAATTCCCAATGGGACACTGGCAATGTACATCAAATGCTACACACCAGTAATAGGTTAGTTTATGACCATGGTCCAATCATTGCCCTGGGGTAGATTAGAAATCTTCATACATCTTTATGCCTTCAACAACTATGTAGATTACATCATCATTCTAAATACAAACGCACACGAGCTCATTTGTTCTAATACTTGTGTGTCAGCAACTACAAAGAAGCAGTAACACTAATTCTGAAATTCAAACCTAAGTCTAACATTTTGTTCGACAATAACACAAGGATTCAAACAAACAGAAAAAAGTAAACTTACTAAAAATCTCCAGAAGGAGCACTGAAATTAATCATTTTGATTTAACGGAGCTAATTCATAGAAGATAACCAAAGCTGATTCATATAAGATGTCAGACTAGTCATTGCCTTTCTATACAATTGTCATGAATTAAGATTTCTGATATAGCATAAAATTATAAATTGATTTAACAAGTTCCAACATATAGCAGAGTAAAGCAAACATCTCCTAGAGCTAGTGGAGGAGTAAGACTTCTTGAAAATAGCTTTCTATTATACTCTCAATCAACATGGGTCTTAAGAATAAAAATCTAGGGGTATACATAAAGTACCTGCAATGATGGGGCAAGAATGCCTGCAAATCTAGGATCCCTTCCAACCATCTGTACAATTTCTTGATCACTTTCCATGCCCATTGCCTTTAAGACAACCACAATAGGAACCTGCAGCAAGTATCAAAATTGTGGTCAAACAAATTTTCCCTTAATAAATGGCAAAATGCACAATTTGCCAACCCTTGCCAAATTCATGGCTCGTGGCCCTGCTAAACCTATGAGAAAAAATAATCATTGAGAATTTATCAACAACAGCTATAATTATGATAAGCATGCATGGGTACTTGCATCTTCTGCGAAGGTGTTTAGCTTTAAATATATCTTCTCATGCTTTACAACAATGTTTGTCTTACTTTTCCTTTCATGTGTGCTGCTGGTAACAGATGCTGTGACACTGACAAATAAAACTGCCGTGACATTAGGTTTCCAATATGGCAATTCCAAAATCATGACTACTTGCAGTTACACCAATCTGAACCATTCCAAATACTATCAGCAAAACATGAATCAAACACAAGGCTCATTTGCCAAAAATATTCCCATGCATTCTAAACTAAAATAAGATAAATTGAGAGAAACAATTGTGCAAGGTGAAAAAAGAAAGGATTTTAAATATACCCTTCCTTATCTCCGTTAAGACAATAAACAGAATCAAGAAAGATAAAACAATGTGATACATTCAAATTCATGAATATAAATTATAAGATTATTATTTCTGGATCAAGAAACAAGAAAAAAAAAATTGATACAAAAATACTAAGCAATAAGAAACAACACAGCACCAAGCTGGCAAAATTTATAAAGATAACCCCATGCTATCACATATACAGGCAAAGCAATTTGCCTCAGTGCATATAACGTCAGCAGTCATGCATTCAATTTACGTGCATCACTTCTACAAACAATTCACACCAACAAAAGTGGCAATGCCAGCAGTAATTTACCCATAACCAATAATCAGTCTGCTTCTGGTCATGCATTCAATTTATGTGCATCGCTTCTACAAGCAATTCACAGCACCAAAAGTGGCAATGCCAGTGGCAATTTACCCATCAACCAATAAGCAGTCTGCTTCTGGATTTGAGCTCCATGCCCATCCCAATCAATTAACAACCCATTGAACTGAATCTTTTTTGAAAGTTAACAACTTGAGACATAAACAAAGATCTTAGAAAATGGTATCAAAAAGATACCAAGAAAACCTCCCTCTCAAAAGTATCTCGAATAAGCGAGAACTGATTCAAGAGGCATTAAAATAAGCTGTGGCAGAATTCTTGATTATTGAGATAAATATGTAATGTCACTGCAATGAATACTTACTACAATGTATACATCTCATAAGATATCTCACGTTTTCCATAAAATCATATTCCAGAGAGCAATCATGAAAATGCTTTTTAAGGGACAAACCGTTATCTAGACACTTTGTCAGATCAAGTAACACTCATGCAAAAAAAGCAATGCCCATAGCACAATGCATTTCTAAAGAATATCAATCTCCTGCCAACTATCTTATGCAATCAGTTAACAACATAGAGCAGTATTATGTGCCTTATCAAAAGAAGTTTATACTAGGCTTAGGCATGCCTCTTATTGACAATCTCATTGGTGAACTTATGGAAGCAAGGCAACAATCTATCATTAGAGTTGATGACCATAAGTTCCCTGACGATGATTCCATTGATGAGCCTTTATCCATATATTCATTCACTGATTCACATCTGAAATAGAGTGTTATAGTAGACAATGGATCAATCAAAAACATTTGCACTATGATGTTAATTATTAGCCTTGGATACACTCGCACTAATTTGATTGATAATGGCTACGGTCAAAGGCTTTGATGGACAATGTCAGAACCCTCTCGGGGGCATTGTGTTACCACTTATGGTAGGACCAAAGGCAATTGCTATATGGTTCTTAGTCTTTATGGAAGGAACAAAAACAACTGCTCCATGGTTATTAATCTTGCATAGCAATGGGGAATGTGACATGTCACTAGGATGCCTTGGATACAGAAGATGCGAGCTATCCCATCCACATTACATCGATGCTCAAAGTATGTACATAATAAGAGGGTGGTCACTATTCAGAGTTACTTAGAATTCCCTATACAATCTTAGGTATTACAATATGTGCTTCCATAGCAGGAAATCATACGACCTCAACAAACAAACCAAATTCAACCTACAACACCTATTTATCCACATCCTAAGCTAGTCTTACAACAACCACCTCTTATAGGCATCCAGCTAAAAGCACCCAAACAATCTCCAATCATCCAACAGAAACCACGGGTCACAGTACATGAGGTTGCTAAGACAACTATAGTCATACAACATACACATGCTCAACTTTTTGGCGCGGATAATTCAGATTACTTTATGGCTCATGATTAATTTTCGAATTGACAATGATACATCCGCTCATTCTCGTCTACGACATGTGACATTCATATCGGTGGATCTCAGACCCTCACATGATCATCCCATTGATGGGATTGTAGGTTAGCATTCCTATCCCAACCCTTATGTTATCTTGACTGAGTAGACTATTGTACACAGTTTCTTTGTTTGCTTCTGGCTTCATTGACACGGTCTCTTGTATTAAAGATATTATCTAATGTTTTTTAGTTATTAGCGTCTCTACCCTCCTCGGCAGAAAATGTATCTTCTTTTTTTATCAATAAAAGAGAAACACAAGAGCATGACAATATGTGTGCCTTCCATTCTCTTCATTCTTTCAATGTTTCTTACTAACATTGGTATTATAGCCAACATTTGGGGAATCCGTAGGAAAAGGGATGAATGGCGAGGAAGAAGAGGTAGCAATCAAAAATGAATGGAAACAGGTTGTTCGCGCTAGAACACGGCAAGTTGCAGAGGTCGTGGCAATGTGTAAAGGTTGTGAATTTGCAAACATGTGACAAGTTGCAATGACACAAGAGAACAACCCAAGAAAACACAAGTAGATATAAATAGTTGTGATTTCCATTTTGATTTTTCATAGTCATGATTTTGATTTTCAACGATAGTGAAAGGAGAATAACAGTGATTTTGAGCACTGTGCAGACCACACGCAGACAACAATAGTGTAGAATTCACGATTTGCAGTGGAGTCAACAATCATGATTTGCAATAAAGGATGCGATGAATTGCAAATAAGAAAAGTGATTTCCACAGGCAGACAGGATGTGATTTGCGGTGAAGAACAGCAATTTGCAGACCAGCACAATGAATGAATGATTTTAATAACATCCACAAGACCAAGCAGTCTATGAGACCATGAGCAGAACTGCTGTTGTGACAAGCAAGCATAACAAGGTTCTCTTGGTTTTCCAATCTCATAATTATACATTCCTGCATCTATTATGTAAAGAGTATAAAGCCTTCCACCCCCCTTGTAATCTTTCTACCCTACAAGTCTCCCACTTAAGTTTGTTGTGACAAGCAAGCCCAAGGTAATTGTATTCTTCCACTACTTCCAGTAGGCTTCCTTTGAAAAGGAAGTTAATCAGTTTTTTTTCCTTAATAGTGAAAAGATCATGACTTTGGTTTTGTTAATATTCACTTGCATTCTAACCTCTTGGCAGAAGAGCTCTAGAGCCATCAAATGTTCTCTTAAGCTATGCAATGTTTTTGCAATTAGGATAAGAACATTTACATATAGGAGTGACTCTATAAAATGGCTAGCTAGATTAATGCCACCTCCACCAACTTTATTTATACATTCCCCTAACTTATCAATGTATAGCCCACACAAAGTAAGAGACAACAAGATTCACAGACCAAACGAAAAATGCAGACAAGTGCATGCACAAATGACAGTGCAGACCACGGAAGGAATACGTGCAAACCAGAAGAAAAAAGAAGATTTGCATGTCTGGTTTGCAAAAAATCGCGAATTTCACTAAGCTGCAAACTTTTCAGGTATTTTCGTGAGCAAACAAAGTCAAAGGTCAAAAATCATCATGAATATCCAGTACAAGGTTCTGTCAAAAGCACAAAAATTAATTGGCCAGAAATATAACATTTGGAGTCACAAAATATTAGCAATTGTTGTGATTGCATAAAATTATTCTCTGAGCCAAATCAAGACCTGATACAGATCATGTTGATTATGGAAAATGACATAAGGAGTTTCTTTTGTTTTTGAAATCATTTGTTTCAGATAATTTAATTCCTAAAGTCCCAACTACCGCCGTGGCAAGTGATCTTTGGATCAATCTTCAAAATAAATATCAATTTTTAGAGAAAACCCCAGTCATAAACTTGAAAAACATGTTGTTTCCGCAAAGATAAATGAGGATGGGTCCTTGTCAAAACATCTCTTTCGAATGAAAGATCTTTGAGACTAGCTCTATATCATATACAAAAAGGTGGATGATGATGACCTAGTTGCTCTTGTTCTGAACAATCTAGCACCCTCCTATGAATCATTTATGTAGAATTTACACTTGATAACAAAAACCCAGACCTTGACATTTGATAAGGTCAGTTCCTATTTTTTGCATAAGGAACGCATGCAAACACGGGCAAGTGAATCTAGTTTTGGAAAACAGAGAGTATAGTTGTTGCTTAGTCCAAGGGGAAGTAGAAACATAACCCTAAAGGAGCTATGAAATATCCCTCGAGGGATAAGACTTACAATCCACAAAATATACCAAAAAATGCAACAAATATAAATTCTGGTTTTTCTGGAACTAAGCCAACCAAGGCAGCGAACTGAATTTTATTGATAACTCACAAAATACTTATCCAAATCCCATGAAAATTTATATAGAGCTTACTACAATGATAACAAAGACTAGAAAAATGTTTTTGGATTTTTCTAAATAGTATATGAATACCAATAATTTTTAGAATGCCCTAAACTGCTGGAAATCTTCAAAAATTCATAACTTTGCAAATACAATAGATAAAAATCTGAATTTCTAGAAATAACATCTACAAATGATATAGAAGAGAACCCAACCTCCAGACCTTGAAACAAACACTTGGAACCTTCTAAAAGTTGTTGCAAAACCCTAGGGCTGAAGTCCACAAAATGTCTCTACAACCTGCGCCAAACTTTGCTCTGAATGTTACAATTAATCTGATCTAAAAACCCTTGGAATCCCTCTCTTTGGTATGGAAAAATATCCTCTGAAACCCTCTAAAAATCTTTCCTGAAATCCCTGAAAAATATGTTTGAATATCTTCCTTGAATCAGCTCCAAAATGACAAACTAGGGTGGATTTTTCACCACCGAAGAATGCTCTACTAGCTAGGAGTGGATCTCTCACCACCGAAACTAGGGTTCCTGTGGGATTTTACTCCACAAGCAAGAAGAATGCAAACAGCAGTTGCTCAATAATAAAATATGTGAGCGTGTAAGAATGAGCTCTATCACTCCCCAAACCTCCTTATATAATTTCTCCATGCAACAAGAGGCCCAAAAAGACCCCAATCGACCCCTTCTAGGGAGAACCACAAAAATATAAAGTAACTTAAGTTACTTTTCCCCTACTAGTCGCCAAAGGGACTTAAGTGAGCCCCAACGAAAGAATATAGCATTGAAGTACCATGAGTCCTCCCTTAACGACAAAACATAACATTTATTCCCACCAAGTTGCTTAGTACTCATGTCAATGGAAAAATATAACAAATAAGCAAGGTGGTAACAGTCATCCATACCCAATAGCCTCCAACATCATTAGCCCCTGGGGTATGACCAAAGTTAAGACTAAAAATGGCCCTTAGGCCCTTCGTGAAGGAAAGGGGACATTACAATCCTCCCTTCGCGAAATTTGCTTGTCCCCAAGCAAAAGCAAACTAGGATGCTATAAAATCTTCTCTCCCTCCCAAGTAGCATCCTCAATGGCAAGCCTTTCCACTGCACCAAGTACTTTGTGATCACCATGTTCCTGAGACTCCTTTGTCTCACCTCAATAATAGATTCTAGTTCCAAGACCAGCTTCCCCTCATCGTCCAATGGTGGCAACTCCGTAGAAGGTACAATATGTTGCCTAAGTGCCCTTTTAAGGCACGAAACATGAAAGACATTGTGTATCTTGTTGTGCTCTGGAATTTCTAACTCATATGCAATTGCCCCAACTCATCGTGTTACCCTGTATGGACCATAAAACCGTGGTTTCAGCTTCTCGGCACCGCTCTGCTTAAGTGAGGATTGCATGTAGGGCTAAAAACATAGGAAGACTAAATCTCCCACATCAAAAGACCTCTCTACCATGTGCCTATCTGCATACATCTTCTGTTGATTTTGTGCTTTCTGAAGACTCTCTTTAAAGGCTTTCAGAATATCCTAGTTCTCCTATAACCAATCCCTACCTGCAAGTCTGAAAATCTCCTACCAAAAGGTGCTCATGAAGATCTTTTCCCTGTCATTGACAATATTTTTAGGCAAACTATGAAGCCTAAAAACAAATGCATAGAATAACTGAGCCACCTCTGGTGCCTTATGCCCCTTGGGCATAGAAAAGAAATGGGCATACTTAGTCAATCGATCAACTACCACATATATGCAATCATGCCCATGTACTGAGGGAAGTGTTGCGATAAAATCCATGGATATGCTCTCCCACTTCTGCTCTGGAATAGGAAGAGGCTAAAGTAATCCTACTTGAAAAGAATGCTCGGCTTTAGTTCGCTGGCAAACCACTCACTCTATAATATGATTAAGGACATCATCCTTCAACCCTTTCCATGCAAATCTCTCCATGATATACATGTATGTCTTAAAATATCTAGGATGTCCAGCTAGAGGTGTATCATGCACTGCCCGAAGGATTTTCTCCTTCATCTTGGATTTTGGTACAAAGAAAATCCTATCCTTGTAGTATATGAGGTCATCCAAGACTCTCTACCTATCATCTTGTATAATACCATCCATAATCTCGCATTCAAACTGATTTTTGGAATACTCAACAAGTATGTGATCCTTCCAATCTCCTGAAATGTCGAACATAGAACTAAGCATAGAGGTAAGGTGAGGTCTCCTAGATAATGCATCAACAACAACATTATTCTTACCTTTAGTGTACTCTATGTCGAATTCATATGTTTGTACCTTGTTCACCCATCTCTGCAGGCGGTCATTGAGATCCTTCTGCCTTAAGAAGAACCTCAAATTGTTGTGATCCATACGAACCACGAATTTGCTGCCCACAAGATACGGTCTAAATTTGGCCAAAGCATGCATAATGGCCAACATCTCCTTGTCGTAAATTGAGTACCCCTTTTCCACAAGGCTCAATTTCCGACTCTCGTAGGCAATGGGATGTCTATCCTGCATAAGAACTAATCCAACACCCTCACCTGATGCATCACACTCAAGCACGAAAGGGCAAGAGAAGTCTAGCAATGTAAGAACGGGACATGAGCTCATCACCCCTTGATGTAATGTCCCTCTTTCTCGAATAGTTTGATCGACGACCTTTGGCCCTTTTTGTCTACCCGATGGCCAAAGGGTGAGTTCAAGGGTGACTTAGGTTTATTAATTTTATTATATTGTGCTTAAAATAAAATAAATTATCACTAAAGCAAATATAATGTATTAATAGACTTAATAAGTGACTTTGACTTAGGAAAGTACATGGGAATAAATTATTTAATGTTCTTTCCTAGGCAAAAAGTGCGACTTACCTTGGGATGTGATTAAATGAGCCAAAAAGTGCGACTTGCCTTGGGAATGGAGAAAATTAATTAAAAATAAATTATTTTCCTTGGGAAAAGTGCGACTTGCATTTTGGAAGGGTTTTTGGCTTATAAGGGAAAAGTGCGACTTGTGTCGGCATTCATTAGGATTATTATTATTTTCTTTCCCGGCACCAAACAAATCCAAGGACGAAAACCCTCTGGATTATTCCTCTTGTGGACAAAAACCCTAGGAAAAGTGAGAGGGGTTCCTATTCAAAGAGCTTCATTGTATTCACAGGTTTTGTTTATCATTTCGGCAGTATCAGAAAGAGAAATAAATTGCAGCAGTGGGCATTCAGACAACTTCCAGAGTGGGGCGACTTATTCTATAATTGTTTTATGCAGTATCTAAGGTATTTTTCATGCTAGTTTATTATTGTATCTTCCAACATCAAATATATACCAAATCAATTTGATTTGAATAAATTTTAGCAAGGTTTTGGGCAATATTTTGTTATCGTTCCATTTGCAGACTTCTGGTTGTTTTGTTGTAAATATTTGCCATTATAAATCAATATAAAATTCACGGCTGAATTATTTGTGAAGAAATTTGTCTTTTAAACCCTAGGCACCTTTTCCTTTTTGCTATCCAGTGCTTCAGGGTTTGTTTTTATTATATTGTGTGCAATGTATGAATGGTATTCCTATTATTCTCTATTGACATTGCTAGGATAGATCCAAGCCAGAGTGTTATATATTAAAAAAAAAATAAAAATTCAGGCAACAAGGTTTGGGATCTTTCAGTGGTATCAGAGCAGTGTATTCTCCCAGCCTTTGTGGAAAGGTACCAAAGTTTTTTATTTTAAAAAAATAGCATTGAATGCAGCCAAGAGACGTTGGACCACACAGATATTACACACAGAGACGAGCACGACTTGAGGTTGGTTTTGAAACAGGTGTCAGGGTTGAAATTATGGGTGATAGACAGGAGAGTCCTCCCCGGGATGAGCAGGCAGATCCAGACAGAGAACTTTTCAGGACTATGGTAGCCACTCAACAGCGGTTGATTCAGTCCATGGAGCGTATGGGTTCTACTCTAGACAAGTTGGTCTTGGATAGGCCAAGAGATAAACATGACAGGAGAGACAAGTCTGTATCAGTTGCCAGTAGTCACAGGGGGCACAACAGATCACCTTCGGAGATTGGTAGTGTGGGGGATCACCTCGCCGTGAGAGGAGGCACACTCATACAAATGAGAGGCCTACTCGGATACTAGACAGGCATATGCAGCCTAGTTTCTTGCCTACAGAGGATCCGCCAGAGATTGAGGTTCCGCCCGAGGAAGTAACCTTCCAGGATAATGTTATGGCAGCCAGCGATGAGTGGAGGAGTTTACCACAGCATGTGAGGGACATTTTTCCCCTTCCGCAGTATTGTGCTCAAAGGAGGGATAGCTTGAGGGCTAGACAGGACAGGAGGCCTAGAGCACAGCAGAATAGGGAGCTGAAGCAGGTTACCAATAAGGTGACTCTTTCCACTTTTGATGGTAGCGGAAAGATCAGTGTCAGGGCTTGGATTCATAAGCTCGACACATATCTTACCCTCAAGCCCATGCAGGAACAGGAGGCTATACAGTTCGCTACTCTACACCTTGAGGGTGTAGCTTATGATTGGTGGCATCATGGGTTGGTTACACAGAACCATAATCTTCTGCAGTCTTACAGAGAGTTCAGTGAGAGACTGATAGCGAGATTTGATTGCAAGGATGTGGAGTTGTACTACAGGGACTTGGCTCAGCTCCGCCAGATGGGACATGTTGATTCATACATCAATGAGTTCCAACGCATAGCAGTGATGGTTCCAGAGAAGCCGGAAAACCATGTGGTGATGCTCTTTATAGATGGACTACATGATAGATTGAGGGGTTTTGTCAAGGCTCTTAAGCTTAGAACTTTGCATGAGGCCATTCAGACAACATTGGATTTAGACACTACTCCATTTCAGCCCCAAAAGAAAAATGTCAAGAATGAAAAATCAGAACAGCATGAAAGTGAGCAGCCCACTTCTTCAAAGGTTGAATCTACACCAAAGATGGACCTTGAAATGAAGAATGACCTTCGTAGAAAAAACTTATGTTTTCATTGCAAAGATCCTTGGGGACCGGGTCATAGGTGTCTTGGAAAGGGTAAGATACATCTCATTGAGGTTGTTTCAGATGTGGATGATGATACTACTTCAGAAAATGAACAGGGGCAGCCAATGCCAAACATTGAAAATGATGGTAGACTCACTTATCTTTCAGGAGCACCAAGGTATAATCCATTCATGTTTGAAGGTACAATGTTCGGGTGTAAGGTCATGGCACTTCTTGATAGTGGATCTACACACAATTTCATGGATGAAGGTTTGGTGATCAAAAGAGGTTTGCATTGTTATAATTTTGAAGGCTTTGATGTGACTACAGCAGGTGGTCTCACTATTCCTTGCAAGAAGAAAGTAAACCAAGTTAGCATTCTATTTGGTGGGTATACACTTTGTGATGACTTCTATGTTATTGACTTGAAGGATAACAATGTTGTGCTTGGTATGCAATGGCTACATTCACTAGGAAAAGTCACCCAAGATTTACAAGCTATGGAGTTGAGTTTCCATCATGAAGGGGAGCAAGTCACCATGAGAGCAGCCAAATACACGCTGCCCCATCAAATGACAGCCAAGTCTATGATAGTTATGGACAAAAAATCATCTCATGAAGACATCTATGAGGATTTTTCACTACATATCAGTATGGGACAGCAAGAATAGGGTGAAGTTAATGGCAAATTGGGGGCATACTTGAGGAGGATTGTGGCACTTTTTATGAGTAAGTTGCACAAGTTCTATTTTGAAGACTTTGAGCAGTTTACACAGTGCATATGAAGTCATTCAAAAAGCTTAGGTTGATTTGGGATCCGGGACTTGATTGGTATGCAGATCTGATATTGCTTGTGGGCAAGCAATCTCGGGAAGGGAGGACTGTAATGTCCCTCTTTCTCGAATAGTTTGATCGAAGACCTTTGGCCCTTTTTGTCTACCCAACGGCCAAAGGGTGAGTTCAAGGGTGACTTAGGTTTATTAATTTTATTATATTGTGCTTAAAATAAAATAAATTATCACTAAAGCACATATAATGAATGAATAGACTTAATAAGTGACTTCGACTTAGGAAAGTACATGGGAATAAATTAATAAATTATTTAATGTGCTTTCCTAGGCAAAAAGTGCGACTTGCCTTGGGATGTGATTAAATAAGCCAAAAAGTGTGACTTGCCTTGGGAATGGAGAAAATTAATTAAAAATAAATTATATTCCTTGGGAAAAGTGCGACTTGCATTTTGGAAGGGTTTTTGGCTTATAAGGGAAAAGTGCGACTTGTGTCGGCATTCATTCAGATTATTATTGTTTTCTTTCCCGGCAGTTGGAGCTTGCAGCTTTCCAGACAAATCCAAGGACGAAAACCCTCTGGATTATTCCTCTTGTGGACGAAAACCCCAGGAGAAGTGAGCAGGGTTCCTATACAAGGAGCTTCATTGTATTCACAGGTTTTGTTTATCATTCTGGCAATATCAGAAAGAGAAATAAATTGCAGCAGTGGGCATTCAGGCAACTTTCAGAGTGGGGCAACTTATTCTACAGTTGTTTTATGTAGTATCAGAGGTATTTTTCATGCTAGTTTATTATTGTATCTTCCAGCATCAAATATATACCAAATCGATTTGATTTGAATAAATTCCGGCAGGGTTTTGGGCAATATTTTGTTATCGTTCCATTTGCAGACTTCTGGTTGTTTTGCCGTAAATATTTGCCATTATAAATCAATATAAAATTCACGGCTGAATTATTTGTGAAGAAATTTGTCTTTTAAACCCTAGGCGCATTTCCTTTTTGCTATCCAGTGTTGCAGGGTTTGTTTTTATTATATTGTGTGCAATGTGTGAATGGTATTCCTATTATTCTCTATTGATATTTCCAGCATAGATCCAAGCCAGAGTGTTATATAAAAAATAAAAAATAAAATCAGGCAACAGGGTTTGGGATCTTTCACTTGTGGTGATCAAAACCCTGTTATATTGATTCTGACCAAGCAAAAGCCCCCTTCTTGATCAAATCTATCAACGATGCAGCCAATCAAGAGAAGTTCTTCACAAATCTTTTGTCAATGTCTTGGGTGGTGGCCAATCCAATATTGCCTGAATCTTTTCCTTGTCAACCTTGACTCCACCTCCAATCACATATCCCAAATACAATAGCTCTGTCATACCAAACTCACACTTAGAAGCTTTCGTGTAGAGCAAGTTAGCTTCCAATATGCCCAATAACTCATCAAGGTGTCTGATGTGATCCTCCCAAGACCTGTTGTAGACCAATATGTCGTCTAAGAAGACCAATACAAACTTCCACAAATGGCAGTTGAACACATGGTTCATACAAGACTAAAAAGTGGGTGGTGCATTAGACAAACCGAATGGCATCACTACAAACTCAAAGTGACCATAATGGCATATGAAAATTGTCTTATGCACATCCTCCTCTCTGACCTTGATCTGGTGTTATCCATATCGCAAATCTATTTTAGAAAAATAGATTGCCCCCTGTAGCTCATCTAGTAACTCATCAATTCGTGGCACTAGATATTTGTTTTATGGTCTTCTTGTTCAACACACTCTAATCTACACACATCCGCATGGTTCCATCCTTCTTCACCAACACTACTGAAGAAGCAAAAGGACTGGAACTAAGTCTAATATGCCCCATCTCTATGAGCTCATGTATAGTCCTCTTGATCTCATCCTTAAACCATTTGGGATGACGGTAAGGAGTAGTAAGCACAAGCTTGTTGTCCTCAAGCTCAATCACATGCTCAAATCCCCTATTTGGAGGCACACCTGGAGGTATGTCACCAAAAATTGCACTATGCTTGTCTAGTAGGCCCTGGACATCCACGTGATACTCTAGTTTTCCATCCTCTGACTTCTTTATCGAAGTCAATCACTATACTGCCCAATCAACCTTGTTGTACCTGTGAATCCTCTCAATCCTCTTCGTCATGACCACCCTAGGTGCAGCTATAGATAAACCTCTCAAAATCACATTCCTCCCCTCGGACTTAAACTTCAACTCCATCGTCGAAAAGTTAGTTCGAAACTCTCTAAGGGAATGGAGCCACTGCACTCCAAGCACAAGGTTGGTCTCTCCACTACCAACAATGTAAAAATCATCGATGATTATATAGTTACCCCTTGTAATGCTCAATTGTGGGACTCGTTGCGTGCACCTCATAGACTCTTCATTGGCTACAACTACGTTAAAGCGCTCAAAATCCTGTCTACAAACCTCATCGCTCAACCAAAGATGCATCAATAAAATTGTGGGTAGCCCCACTATCAATGAGTACCACTACTCTCTGGCCCTGTAAAACTCTCCTGACCTTGAATGCCTTGTACCTCGAGGTACTAAACAATGTGGCAATAGTCTCATGAGGAAAGGTCTCATCCTCCTGCTCAATACCTGCATTGTCTAATGCATCTCCATCTCCATCCTCCAATCCCTGAGTATCCAGCTCCTCATCACCATCACTCTCCTCGAAGACCTCTATGAATTGGGTCTTTCCTCTCCCCCTACAGTCGTGTCTTGGAACCCAAGGTGTGCAACAATCGAAACATAATTTCTTTCACCTCAACTCATCTTTGTCCTCTCTAAATATGAATGGTTTTTTTGACGCATCCTAACTAGGTGGAGGCACCTTCTGCTGATAAGCATCGGGTCTAGATGGAGGTACCTTCGACTGTACTCGAGGTGGAAACCTCGACTTTGGAGTAGATAACTCCAAATCTCGTGCTCTCCTAAGAGCCTCATGCAATGAAGACGACTCAAATGCCTTCACAAATCCTATTTGAGCATCTGTCAATCCGGCTATGAAAAGTGAGGTCAGCCTCATCACTGAAACATCAGGAACCATGACTGATAATCTCTGAAAATCTGCAATGTATGTGTCTAAAGAACCTATATGTCTCAAATGAATCAACTCTCTGAAATGCTTGTTAGGATCCCTTCTATCAAATTTGTTCATTAGTCTCTGAGTGAACTCAACATATGTACAAATATGCACGTGTCCCTGTGTAATAAGGCCATGATGCCACCAGTCATGTGCATTTCCCTCAAGGTGTAGGATTGCAAACTTAATTGCATCCTTCTCGCGTATGGGATTTAAATCAAAGTATGTCTTCAACTTCTAAATCCAAGACTGACACACTTCTTAGAACCATCGAAGTGTGGAATGGAAATTTGTCCCAATCTCCTCTACAACTCAAGCACATGTATTTGATGATCTCTCTTGGGCCTGCTACCAATCTTCATTTTGTGGTAGTCTTGGAATGGCATGTTATCTTCGGAAACCCTCGCTCACAAATTGGTACCTTTCCCAACAAGACTCTTCATCCAAAACATTTGTTTGTTGCCTTACTATGAAACTTCTAGATCCTTCAAGGAGGGTTCTTGAAGTCCCAAAAAACTGGTAGAAGTGTGGGGAGACCGCTGCCCTAAATTTCCACTTTCACCTCTATGGACCAGTTGTCTCATATTGCTAGTTTCCCCCCTATCTGCATGAGTCTCAATTTTGCCCTATGTTAATCTCTCAGTGAGCTGGCTCAAATAGATATTAGTAGTTTCTTGTTGCTTCACAATGTTGGTAAATAATTGTTTCATTAAATCAACACCCACATCTTCAATGTCACCCATTTTTAACCCAAACAGAATGGAAGAACCGCTCTGATACCACTGAAATATCCCTTGAGGGATAGACTTAGAATCCACAAAATATATAAAATTTGAAACAAATTATAATTCTAGTTTTTCTGGAATAAAGCCAACTAGGGCAGCGAACTGAATTTTATTGATAACTCACAAAATACTTATCCAAATCCCATGAAAATTTATATAGAGCTTACTACAATGATAACAAAGACTAGGAAAATGTTTTTGGATTTTTCTAAATAGTATAAGAATGCCAATAATTTTTAGAATGCCCTAAACTGCTGGAAATCTTCAAAAATTAATAACTTTGCAAATACAATAGATAAAAATCTGAATTTCTAGAAATAACATCTACAAATGATATAGAAGAGAACCCAACCTCCAGACCTTGAAACAAACACTTGGAACCTTCTAAAAGTTGTTGCAAAACCCTAGGGCTGAAGTCACCCTAAGGGAAGGGCTGAAAATCCACAAAATGTCTCTACAACCTGCGCCAAACTTTGCTCTGAATGTTACAATTAATCTGATCTAAAAACCCTTGGAATCCCTCTCTTTGGTATTGAAAAATATCCTCTGAAACCCTCTAAAAATCTTTCTTGAAATCCCTAAAAAATATGTTTGAATATCTTCCGTGAATCAGCTCCAAAATGACAAACTAGGGTGGATCTTTCACCACCAAAGAATGCCCGACTAGCCAGGAGTGGATCTCTCACCACCGAAACTAGGGTTCCTGTGGGATTTTACTCCACAAACAAAAAGAATGCAAACAGCAGTTGCTCAATAATAAAAAATGTGTGTAAGAATGAGCTCTATCACTCCCCAAACCTCCTTATATAATTTCTCCATGCAAAAAGAGGCCCAAAAAGATCCCAATCGACCCCTTCTAGGGAGAACCACAAAAATATAAAGTAACTTAAGTTACTTTTTCCCTCCTAGTCGCCAAAGGGACTTAAGTGACCCCCAACAAAAGAATATAACATTAAAGTACCATGAGTCCCCCCTTAACGACAAAACATAACATTTATTCCCAACAAGTTGCTTAGTACTCATGTCAACGAACAAAATATAACAAATAAGCAAGGTGGTAACAGTTATCCATACCCAATAGCCTCCAACATCATTAGCCCTTGGGGTATGACCAAAGCTAAGACTAAAAATGGCCCTTAGGCCCTCGGTGAAGGAAAGAGGACATTACAACCTACTTCCAAATAGTAGATGAAATCTTATTACTATCATAAGGTCAGGGATGTGAAAAAGGATTCTCAAAAGCGACAATATGCTCTTTCCCGCAACAAAAAATCATGGGGTCAAGAAAATGTGGCAGCAATTGAAGTTGCACAGGATTCTGAAGAAAAGTATGTTGTCATGGTAAGATGCTCAAATAATAGTCCTACCGGTTGTTAGTTCTTTGAGTTGGCACATCCAAACATTTCACGTGTCATACAAATTGCTCTTTAAAATTTACTACAAACACAAGCTTTTTAAATCCATTTTCATTAGGAAATTTACTACAATAGTCCTACATGGTGTTGAAAAATGTTGCAAAATTCATAATAAGGAATATTAACTTTTAAGTGTGTTATTAGAATGAGTTAAAATCTCATATATTATTCATTTAACTGCAAATACCAATAATTACATAGTTACCTAAGTCTCAGGGACAGGGGTACGGAGGGATGGAGTTTTCAAGACGGCAAAAAAATTCCCAAATTTTGGGGACTTTAGGTGGGTGGCTTTTAAAATAATACATAAAAATTAATATTTCAATATTTTAACTTTTTTAATGACATTTAGGGATTTAAATTGTATTTAATGTATTTTAGGTACTTTCAAAATTCTAATTTGATGTTCTTGGTAAAAATAACATCTTTTTAAAAGTAAAAACATCAGAAAAGTTTTTAAAGTTTTTTTAAAAATTGGGGACGTCCCCTCCAAGTCTCCAAGTCCTCGAAATGTCCGGGACGTCACCAAAATCTAGGGGAAGTGTCCCCGTGTAACATTGAATAATTATGTGAATTTCTTTGGGAAGAAGTGTACAATGTCTAATGTGAAATAAGACAGGGCAGCAGCCCTAGACATTGGAAAGGTGGCTTGTATAGACTTGTTGACCCTACCACAATCAATTAGCTGCGGAGGGTAATACCAACATTTTATGGCATGATAAATTTGGACATCTCAACCTTCAATACCTAGCCAAACTTAACAAAGACAACATGGTTCTTGATTTGTCAATTACCCAAGAAAAACATGATTATGTGTGCATAGTGTTTGGCTAGCAAGCAGAAGCAAAAGCCATTTCTGACTAAATGTGTTTGGCATGCAAATGGACTCTTAGATCTCATTCATGCAAATCTTTGTAACCATCCTAGAAATCACCATAAATCCTCGCTATAAAATATTTTTTATTGTTGGTAAATAATTTCTCCAAGAAGATGCAAAACCAAACAAGCAAAAGAACTGAAGTACTTAGATCCAAAAATGGGGGTGAATTCACTTCCAAGCAATTTAAGGACTACTAAAATAAGGAAGGTATTCTATGATAGTTGATAGCTCATAAGACAACAAAATGGGGTGGTTGAGAGGCGTAACAACAAGATGCACAAAAAGGGCGTGTTGTACACATATTGGGTAGAAGCAGTGAACACAGTGGTGTATATCCCGAATAGTTGTTTGTGTAATGGTTTGCAAGATGTCACATCTGAGGAAGCTTGGTCAGGAATCAAACCTAGGATAGCAACTTTTCGCATTGTTGGATTTGTTGCATATACTTTGTTTTATGATGGTAAAAGGAGTGAACTAGATTCCAAGGTTAAAAGATATTTCTTTGTTGGCTATAGTGATCAATCTAAGGCATATAGACTCATTGATATTTCCATTAACAAGATAATCGTATGTAGAGATGTTGATATGAAGGAGACAAAATCCTTCTTTGTTTATCAGCAGCAAGCAATCATTAAGTACATGAATCTAATGTTGTGGTTCCTCTAGAAGATGAGGAAAGGAATCTAGATAATCCAGTACTTCCTCACGGACTCCAGTATAATAGCCCATGCCTGATATTTTTAATACATCGGTCTATCAATAATGCCAATGTAAGCTAGTCAACAATCCAATTGAGATTTAACAATAACACAGTTCTCAAATGCAACGAAGGTCTAAGTGGTTTTACTTCATTATACAAGATGTGTGAGAGGATGAAATGCCTCAATCAAATGCATGGACCTAGAGGACCGGAAAGAAGGTTATTGATTCAGCTAAGTGTGTTCATTGTGTTCACTTTTGAACTTTTACAATACCCAAACCACAACGATGTTCTGAAGCAAATGGCAAACCTGAATAGGAGACTACCATGTAAGCTAAAAATGATGCCTTGATAAAGAACCGTGCCTAAGAGTTGGTGGAATTACCTCTAGGTAAACAGCCCATTGGATACAAATAGATTTTCAACATCAAATGCAAAGGTTGTGTTACTTTGAACAAGCACAAGGCTCATCTTGTTGCAAAGGGCTTTTCACAACATAAGGGAATAGACTATAAGGAACCTTTTGCTCCTACAGCAAAGATGGTCACATTCCAATTGCTTCTCTCCATAGCAGCTCAGTATGGTTGAAAGGTATTTCAGATGGATGTAAAGAACACCTTCCTAGACAAAGATTTGGATGAGGAGGTTCATATGGTACAGCCTTGAGGTTTTTGGTAACAAATTGTAATTGTTTAGTTTGCAGGTTGATTAAGTCTTTGTATGGGCTTAAGTAGGCCCCAATAGCCTAATATATAAAGATTGATCAGCACCTTCAAGATTTCGGAATTAGAAAGTGTCTTTTTGATCCGAAACTTTATGCCATAAGTGATGGTGATGATATTGTGATTCTTATTGTATAGGTTGAACATCTTTCCATCACAAGTGGTGCAACCACTGCAATTCAACAACTAAAACCAGATTTGTGCATTGATTTTGACATGACGGATATCGGCCTACTACACTATTGCTTAGGTGCAGAATTTTGGCAACATAACCATCTCATTTTCATAGCTCACATTAAGTGTGCCACGAGTCTCTTGAAGAAGTTTGGTACGACACGTTGCAATCCCTCTTCTATGCATATGTTGATCGGGTTAAAGTTGTCGGTCAATGATGATTCATCACCAGCCAATAAATCACTCTACAAACAATTATAGGCATCCTAATATATCTTGCATCCACATGACCATATTTATCTTTTGTTAATAGTTATCTTTCTCGGATTTTGTCTCAACTGAAACTCATACATTGGACAACAACAAAATGAGTTTCATGATATGTCAAAGTAACTCTTGACTTTGGCATCCTGTATTAGAGGATAGCATTTCAGACTGATAGGTCACATAGACTGTGACTAGGCAAGATCAATGGATATTTAGAGGTCCACCACAAGGTACGTTTTTGAATGGTTTGGGAGTTGTTCTACGGCAGAACAAGCTTCAATACATTGTGGCTTTATCTTCCACCAAAGCACAGGACAAGGCAACAATTACTGACAATTATATAACAATTTGGCTACATTGGATTTTGATTGATCTTCAACTTCCTCAGACTACACCTACTCCACTTTCACTTTTCTAAGACAATTAGGGTGTATTGAAGTTGGTGAAGAATCCATAATATCATGCTCACACCAAACACATTGAGATTAATCATCATTACATATCACAGCTGGTTGATTTTGGTGATATTTCTCTTTGCTACTATGCCTCTTAGGAGCAGCCTGCAAATCTAATGACTAAAACCCTTGGTTTCATTTTGTTTGTAAAATTTAGAGCAATACTTGAAGTAGTCTCAAGTTTAGTCATTAAGGGGGGTATTAAAAATATTGATTAAACACTAAATATTAGTTAATATACTTCACGTTCTTAACGTCTCTAACCTCCTCAACAGAATATGTATCTTCTTTTTGTTTAATAAAAGACAAACACACAAGCATGTTTGTGTGTGTTCCTTCCATTCTCTTCATTCTTTTGTATTTCTTACAAACAACTTGAGTTGATTATTCGTCCTCCATTCTTCTATCTCAATAGGACATTGCCAATTTTCTTATTTTGATCATTCTTCTTAGCTCTTAATTTACATTGATTGTTGTATTTCACTGGCCCTTGCCCTATTGATTGGTTAACTCATTCCACATGTTTACACTAGCTACATGATGATGTGGCACACATCTGCATATTTCGAGACGTCTCATTTTAGTGCACATTGAAATCTGAGGGAAGTTGTAGATCATTTGGAACCCTCACTAATCTTTTATATCACGGCCTTAACCCCTTGGCCTCTTGCAAATGCATGACTCTTATCCTTTGCTAATCTATTTGAAAATAGTGACAATACAATACCAAGACTTGTTCATGGCTTGTTTTGTTGATACATAAATTGTTTCATACCATGCTACTAGTGGTTTGCATATCCATTTATTTTATGCACATGCTCTTCATGGCATAATTGAGTTTAGATGCAGGATATACATGTTATATATGATTGCTGAGACTTGGGATGCTTTGCAACTAGCCCACACCCAAGGGCATTACATTCACATTGGGTGCATGCCTACAGTGGGAGCATCTTTCATATTCCAAAAGTTCTATCTTTCTTTGTGTTTCCATTGATCATATTGAGGCATTGACATTCTTTATATACATATCTTGCTCTAGCTTATATTTTAACTGTTAATTTACATGGATGGGGCTCACTACTATACATCACTAAGTCATTGTTTGCTTATGTGTACCTGCATTGCTTGCTTTTGCACATTGCTACTTACGTGTTCATATGTGTCTTGTCTTGTGCATCGTTTCATAGGATTCTCTTGTCGTAATTTGATCAATGGGTTGTGTCATTGACTGCTTGTGTGTGTTGTGATCATAATGTTTGTTAGTTGTTACATGCTTTCATTAACTCGCATATTGCATAGTACTTGTGGTTTGACCATACGACACAATATCATATGCTTTGTGTCGTGATTCATATCACACATATTACTTTGAGAAATTCAAAACCAGGACCCGTTCAAGGCTTGTTTTATTAATGTTTCATATTATGCTACCAGTTGTTTACCAATCCATTTCATTTTAAGCAAATGTTTCATATTAATAGCATGTGTTTCATAGTATTCTTGAGTTTAGATGCAAGATATAAAGGTTGCATACGATTGTGGGAACTCTGGACGCTTTGCGGCTTTACTTGCCCACACCTGAGGGCATTGCATTCACATTGGGCACACGCCTACAATGGGGGCATCTCAAGTATTTCACAAGTTCTATATTTCTATGTGTTTCCATTGATTGTATTGAAGCATTGACATTGTTTATATACATATCTTGCTCTAGCTTATAGTTTAAGTGTTTATTTACATGGATGTGGTTCACTACCATACATGACTGAGACATTGTCTGATTATGTGCGCCTACATTGCTAGTTTTTGTATATTGTTACTTGCATGTTCATATGCGCCTTGTCTTGTGTGAAGTGTCATGGGATCCTCTTGTCATCGTCTAGTCAATGTTGTGTCATTCTTTGCTTGTGAGCTCCTTGATCATAATGCTTGTTACATGTTTTCAATATGTCACATGTTTTGGGTTGCTTGTGCTTGATTATACTACACGATACAATATGCTTTGGGTCGTGATTGCATCATGCATATTACTACTTTGAGTTACTGCTGCTGCTCATGTTGCCATGATATATATCATGCATCTATTGGGGTGCCAACTATTGTGTGCTTCAATGTTATATCTTGTTTGTCATTTGTCTATATCTCTAGCTGAATTTTCATGATACAATCTTACATGCTACTAACCATCACTTTTTGTTGATGCTTTAGATTACATATTGTGCTCATATGGCAACATCTTTTCTATGTTGATGTATCCTAGCATGTTTGTATGCATGTTTTACATAGTTATCTTTATATATAATTTATACATGGTACACAACTCTTCTTTTTGAGATGAGTGATACAAAATCAAATTTCTTGTCTCAAATGGGGGGCATGCAATTGGCTTATTTTAGAGATTCGGACAATTTTAGACATACACTCATATGCAGTTTGGAAAGGTTCAAAAAGATTGCATTCCGTTTTCTGAGACAATTGAGATGGTTCTAAGAGGCTACATTTAGTTTTCAAAGAGATTTCACATGGTTCAAAAAGATAGCACTCAAATGTTAGAGACATTTCACATGCTTTCAAAGAGAGACAATTCACATGGTTTCAGAGACATTTTCGCATGGTTTTTTAGAGTGACTATGTTCAATTTTCAAAGATCTCGTTCAGTTTTCAACGACGGGATATTCACATTACAGAATCGGTTTATCATATTTTGGATCAGTGTAACGCAATTTACACATTACTGTTGCTTTATCTGCAGCAGGTACCCGTTTCTTTGCCTCTATACAGGTTGATTATTAGAACCACTTGATGTTTCGTATTAGTTTCATGACATGTATTCGACTCAGATTTGTTCACCTCCTTAGCTACGAGATGGACATTGCAGTGTTGTATCAAGTACAAATTTGTTCACTTCTTTCGCCAAGAAATAGGTGTTGCAGTGTCGTATTACAATCATATCTCCATTACATCTAGGTCGATTGACATCCATGGCATTTATCTGCGTGGTTCAGCAGTATTCAACATGGTCCTTTCCTTGTGACAGGGAACCCCTGTCATCCAGCAGTATTCAACATTTTCCTCTCCATGAGAGGAGCACCTCCATGGTTTAGCAGTATTCAGCATTGCCCTACTACCATTTACAGGGGCATCTCTAGTTTCACCAGTTACCCCATTTGGCGCATGTACACCCCATGGCATTCTCCAACACATTCAACAATGACATTGTAGTTTGCATACCATCAAGTGCAATTGTTCTTTAGAATTCACACTTCAAATTTTCGAAAGTTTCACGTTTTCAAATTGATTATCATTATTAAGACATTGATCTACTTACATTTCCATTTGGTTGCAGGTATTCGCATGGGACACATGATAGTGGGACATTCCAGCTACAACTTCCTACCTCTATGTTACTCCAACAATAAGTACAGGTATATGTGTGTGTACCAGGTACCTATACTTATTGGAGTAAAATACAGGTAGGAAGTTGTAGTTGGAATATATATATATATATCTTTTATCCCTTTAATATCTACATTAAAGTGGGAGCATCTGTAGTAACGGAATTTTGGTATGAGGCACTTGGCAATAACAATTTTGGCACCATTTACGACATTTGCCCCAATGCCACAAATTTAACTCTTTTGACACCACATTTCCCCCTTCCCAACACCTTGGTCACCTCTATTTCTCAATTTTACACACTCAAAATCATTTCCAGTTTTCTTAGGATCATCAGTACGCGTTTGCAAACATTTCTCTATTTTACAGGTTTGGTACCAAACGTTTCCATCCCTTCGGAACCTGTCCTCTCCATGTGCAACGGTCAATTTTTCAAGTTGAGAATTTTCATCAAGTTAGCTTGAGCATTATTTTTGAGTTGGCATGCATAGGAAATTAAGTGAGTCTAGTGTTATGCGGGGACGCATCCCCTAGATTTTCGTGACGTCCCTGGCGTTTTGTGGACTCATGGACTTGGAAGGGACATCCCCCAAAAACAATATTTAAAAAAAAATCCGACGCTTTAACTTTGTAAAGTTGTTATTTTTACTAAAACATGGAACCCTAATCCCAAAAGTATGCAAAAAATATTAAATTAAGTTTGAACCCTGAATTTCATTGACTAGAGTTAAAATATTTAATATTTAAATATTAATTTTATATATTAATTTAATAGGTTGTCCCCCACCATCCCCAAATTTTGGGAAATTTCTTGGCATGTTGGAAACCTCGTCCATCATCTAGTCGTCCCCCTGTCGCCGAGACTTAGATAACTATGAAATTCGCAAAGTCACATAAATACCTTGCAGGTCATTGTACATCATCCACCACCTTGAAGTTTTTTACACACTAATGATATACACATCTTAAATCTTCCAAGAGCATTCCAAGACAATTTCATGAGCTAAATTCAAATCTAAAGAACATCCAAAGACTAAATTGCATGTTTCCAAGTGTGTTGTGCCCAAAAAAGGATCATCCTAGTTGCATATTGATTTTGCAGTTGCATCAATTGTGCATCTAGGATCACAAGTGAAGCACAAACACTTTACTCACATTGGGAGAACTACATAAGCATTAGTCCTTGTTATGTAGTGCAATGTTTTTATGCAACAGGGCGTGGAAGAACAGTTCGGGCCTAGTCTATGGGTGTATCTTCCTATGTTGTTTCAATGATTGCTAGGTTTTGAATAAAGAAGAAGCCAATTCTGCAACATTACATCACATCACATCTATGCAGGAGCATCATCAAGCATGTAAATAACACATTTTTGGTTTTCTAGTAATTTTGGTTTGAGATAAGTCTAGGAAGGTCATTTTTGGTGTTTTTGTATGCATCCCAACTTTCTTGTGTCCCTCCATGGGTGTAATAAGGTCATTTTGGGTTTTCCCGCCAAAATATACCATTTGAATATTTGAATTCCTAGCTTGAAATTGAGAAGTTTAATGTTAAGTGTGAAATCATGTAATGAGGAAAAAGGCCACCAAAGACCTTATGTGATGTAAAGGAGGTGTTTTTCACCCATCCAAATAGGGTTTCATATGTTGAGGTCAGCTTTTACCATGGTTAGGTTACTTGAACTAGTTGTAACTACCTTCTTTAGACCTGTGGAAAGATATATTCGAATGGAGGAGATATAGTTAGAGAGAAAAAAAGTTGATAGAGCTTGTAAATAAGTGTGAAGAGCGATGAAGGCTCAGTGGGTCTGTATGAGATCCTAAAAACCATAGTTACCATGTTCTTACGAACTTAGTGAAAATTCGGGTCAAACCGTACTTTTTGGTCTGACCGAACTTAGCAAACAAGTTTGGTCGAGCATTATTATTATTTTTAATTAAAAAATTAAAGTGTTTAAATTAAAAGAACTTCAACACAAAACAAAAACGAAACAAGAAACGCTTATATCTAAGAATGCATAAGAAAAACTCTGTAGATAATATATTTATTTATTTTTGTGTAATTGATTTTTCTTTTCAAATATCATCATATCTGTATAGTATTTATTATTTATATATATTTTATATTTGTGAATTTTCTAAACCAAACCAATTGAAAAATTCCAAACTTCCGAATTTTTTCCCCCTTTCAAACTATCCGAACTTTTCGAACATGGTAACTATGCTGAAAACCTTTGTAATACAGATCTTGGTTTCAATAAAGCTTTAAAATTCTTGTAAACATGAATGATGAATGAAGGAATAGTAATGGTATTGTATCTTTCTAAATGTGTATGCTTGACAATACTAAATTAGAGAGATTTTGGGATGGTAGGATGATTTGAATGACAAGGTTAATTTTAATGGGATGAGACTATAGGATATTTGGAGAAAGTTTTCTTGTTAAAAAGGCAAACTTTGTAGTTTGGTGGTATGTTATGATTTTACAGGTCACAGGGAGAATACAATGGCATTATCAGTATGGGCAGCAATGGTATGAAGTTACTAGAAACCTGAGGAAGACCAACATCATTCATGCATGAGGAGGTAAGTGGACTGAGTTAGTTTTCTGACTGTTTTATGTGGCTTGAAGATTGAAAAAGCATTATAAGAAACTGTGGAAAGTTTAAGAACCTTTGAAACATTTGTAGACCCTGCTCCAGGAGAGTATTGTGGGATCTGTATGCATGCAAGTAGTAGCCCTAATAGTGATCTAGCTAAGAAAAGTCTAAAACCTGTAAACTAAGGTAACACAGTCCCTCTAAGACTGGTAAATAAACCTTTGGAAGGATCTAACATAGTTACAGTGCCCAGTAAGATGGAAGAGCTTTAGAAAAGGTGAATAGGATCCTGCCGAAGGAGATTAAGCCTTGAAGAAGTTCTAGCATCAAGAAAATAAAAAGATATCTTGCACAGTTAGTCTTGGGTCTGTACAACCCTATCCTAGGGTTTGCAAGTAAGAATTGAGCATAACCTAAAAAGGAACCCGAAAAATGAATGAAATTTTATACTGGGTCTGTAAAACCCTGTCCTAGGGTTTGCAAGTAAAAATTGAGCATAACCTACAAAGGAACCCATAAAAATGAATGAAATTTTATACACAGCTGTATTCAGGGGCCAAGAAGAATACCTACGAAGTTTGAGGGGGAAATATCAAGTTTTGAGGGCAATGATTTGAAAAACACAGTCAGGTACTCTGTTTCTTACCAGTCTGGGAGGCAATTTGAAGAAGTACTTGATCTGAGAACCTTATCTCGTCAAGGAAGGCTTGTGCAGATAGTGTGGTATGAAGGAGGACAGGTATTAAAGGTCTCAGAAAGTTGAGAATAGGTTTCAAGAACTTGTATAAGAAATCTACTCATAACAGTGCTACAAATGAGAAGTCTAAAACACAAAGCAATTGATCTAGGAGAGTAAATTTGTGAGGAGAAACCTGTGAAAAAGGTGTAACAGGATGTTCTATAGGCATTTAAGGTCTTTTGGAAGTAACAAGAGGATCTAAGAACTTAGAAGTAAAGTTACAAAATGACAGTGTTGAAGGAAACAGTCTCAAAGTTTTGAACACCATTGATTGATATGACTGTAACAGTAGACGGTGTCTCAAGGAGAAGTCATTGAATTATATGAGGATTGAATGAGTGATTTGTAACAGTAGAAGAAGAATTTAGGAGACAAAAGTGCATTCTTTCCATGACAGTCCAAATTGACTATGTTATTCTCAGTTTTGAGCATTTTGCATATGTTGAGTGTTTGAAGTAAAATCCTAGGGTTGAGATAACTTTGGTGAGAGCAATACTAGGTGAGATTGAGTTGAGTTTTTTTTGGATAAGAGTGAGGAGGTAATGAAACTGCTAGCTTTACAGGACAGTCCAGATAGTCCTTATCAAGAAAATAGTCTGGCACAACAGAGTACTGAATATATTCAAATTTGTGATAGCTTCTTTGTTGCCTGAGTTTTGGTGAAGGGTTAAGGAGTAAATTCAAATGGTGGAAGAGTCCTTATGTAAGCATGGGTACAAATCATGCAAACCTAACCACATGGAACCAGTTTGGAAGAGGAAGTAAGTTCACACAGTCCTAGTTATCAGTCCAAGGGCAGAGAATTGACAAATTAATAAATTATGAAGAAAGAGCATCAGTGTTGGAACAAGGTTTCATTCAAGGGGCTAAGAGATTAAGCCACCTTGTGGTAATGATGTGGAGCAGAGGATACAAATGGTAATGGAGGAGACTTAGGTTTCAGATCAAAAGGTGTCAATTTTAAGGACAGAGAAGATCTTGATAAGCAATATTTGTTTCAATGACATTTCCATCATGAGTAAGGTGGAATAAGGTCTTGCATGTTATATGGAAGTGAGGCAAGAGGTTTACAATCAAAATACTGACCATTAACCAGTCCAAGAAGTAATAAGGCAATATGAAGGCAAAATCAAGAATCTTAGAACAGGGCATAGTATATGAGGACTTTTATACTTTCATGATTTGATATGGTGTTTGTGCAGCACGATAATAAAGAGGAATGTGATAGTAAGGATGAATGGTGATAGCATATGAAGAAAAAGGTTTGATTGTGTAGTTTATGAATATTTTTGCATGGTTTTAATTTCCAATTTGGTTTAACTTGCTTATTGTCAAGTTTTGGTATGATGCTGACAGCTCTGCATCAACATCATACGTTTTCAGAGAAATATTCTAGTAGAGTAAAGACAAGTGAACAAACACCAGAAATATCAGGAGGATTTGACCAGTGCAGGACAAATTTAATACCGAACTTAACCCCCATTGCCAAACCTGACCCAAGTTGCATTTCAAGCAACTAAACTTTCAAGGTTTGTTGCTCAGGCCATTCTGATCATATTCCCAGATTCTAATTTGTGAACATAGTCATCCTTTAGTAGACATTAGGTTGTCTTTCCTTACACTCGTGTACTTCCATTTCTAATTTCAGTCAAGATCTCCCTAGATTAACTTTTGATATTTTTGCACATTTCAATATATCTTTAGGGTTAGATTTCTATTCATGTTTTAGCTTGATTAGGCCATTGAGCCCAAAACAATTAAAAGTATATTGCTTGCCTAAATGTGCATACTCAAGAATCAAAATAAAGCATATATATAACCAATAGTCAGTGTCTTTGAAGCTTTCTTTATGATGGTTGGTTACTCAAGTGTTTGAATATTGGAGAAAACTATTACAGATTTCCTGACGATACTCACATTGTGTCTTCTATGTTCACTTTAGCAGGACTTGAGCAATGATTCTTGTACCTATCATTGTTTCTTTACAAGGATCAAGCATTTGACCCTGTAATACGGTATGTTTCTCCAAGTTTCTGGGGCAGTGGGATGGGGCAACATGGGGAGACATTTCTGGGATGACAAAAATTATATATGCAAGAAAATATTGAAAAACATGTTTTTATAGTTTTTCAACTGTATAATTTAATTGTTAAACATCATGAAACATTCTAAAGAGCTGAAAATCAAATAACATTAATCAAAATTGACCTTTGAAAATTGAGTGAAATGCTATACAATTACCAGAATTGTAAACATGAATATCAAATTGTTATATTACCAATGACCTTGAAAAATAACTGTTTGAAAATACCCCCACTTTTTTTTATTTTAATTTTACAAATACGCTTTACTTGTTTTTTAATACTGTTGGTGTGAGTGATGTCAGGACATCCCCTGAATGTTTTCAGCAATTTGGTGACATTACTCGTTGTCCAAGGGACGTTGGGACACCTCCAAGTACCCTCCCTAAAACAAGAAACACATATATAATATATAGATATATAATGTCTGCTACTTTAATACCCCAATTCTTGGACAGTTCAGAGAAAATTATTGGAGAAGTGGAATTTGGCTTGTGCTAACTGCTAGACAATCAAGGGCTGGTTGTTGGTCTAGGAGATGAAATTCCGAGTTGACCCCTTAAATTGCTTCGTAAAATCCAGCAATTGGGATGTGGAACTTTAGCTTGGAAAGAAACTCTAGGATCTTCAAAGAAAGATCTGCCCCTCCTATTCAAACATGGGCTAAAATTGAAATTTTTTTATCAGAAGTCGTGTATGCTTGAATGAGATCAGAGAAGAGGGTTGACAAGAAGGAAGCTCACTTTTGTAGCCAGTGAAAAAAGAACAAGTGTCCTGTTGTAGATTCCTTCGATAATGGGGTGCCCTGTGGAGTCTTTTATAAATATTAAATTTTGATGAAGTGACTAAAAAGGGAACCCTGGACCTGCTGGGGTTACTTTCAGAAATTTGGTGGATCGACATCTCTTAATTTATGCCCTGGACATGGGGAAAGACACTAACAATATGGTAGAAGCTCTGGCTATGCTCAAAGGCTTGAAGATTGCAGTAGTTAAAGGATGGAAAAAAGTGATTGTGGAAGGCAGCTCAGAGTTGATTATTCATGTCATACAGTTAGGGATGGCAGGCAAGTGGAAAACAGACGCCCTTATCCAAGATGCAAAGTGACTTTAAATTCAGGGTGTGCAAAATTTATTAAGAGGGTAGGAGGAAGTAAAAACGTCTTTTATTTTGCAAAGAAAGAGACTGATTCATGGACTGTGCGCTTCTTTTTTTTTAGCTTGAAGGCTGATTGCTGCTGACAGTTTCTTCTTCATGAACGAGCATGCAAAGCTTATCAAGAGAGCAGATACGAATGAGAGTTACTTTATTTTTGCTGATGTCTTCAGTCGTGCCTTCAAGGTTCATGTTTTTCGGATGTAGTCGAGAAAGAAAAAGTTTGATTTAAAGTGTTTTAGATGCGTCATTTCAGCCCATCTTTGGAGCTATAGCTTTGGTGTGGAACTCTTCTCTAGTTTCCTTGGCGAGTTCATTGTTAACTGTTGTCAGTTTATTGACTCAATGTGGCAAGTAAATACCACTTTGGTGTTGGTATCTTTCCGGCTTTTCATGTCTAGGGTCCCTTAACCCTAGGTATCTTTAGCAAAAAAAAAAACTATATAAAAGTTGTTTGTAAATGCTAGTCAGACAGATATCAAATCAAATTACCCTACTAGGAGCCTAAAAAAAAGAAAATAAAGAAAACATTGTATGTCAAGAGATTCAACGAGAATCGAATGTGAATAAAATCTGCTGCAGAATAAGAAAGCGGAGAAAGACCAATATTTAATGCAAAAGAAAGCGGCTTCTTTCAAAATGGGATCTGAATTGATGAATTTATTGTCTCCAGAGACTGGCATAAACTTTGCGGAGGAAGAAGACATCCAACCTGCCACTACTATCAGTATCAATTATTATTCGGTTTTTCGAGAGTTGCTCCTGAATTAAAATGACCTGAAAGAACAAGCAGTGTTATCGTCAGGCTGTGAGTTTTAGATGAGCATAGAATTAGAGATAATGAACTAAAACAAACAATCAACTTTATTTCCATAATAGGAACAGGCCTACAAGTACAATAGGCTATATTTACTCCAAATGTGCCCTGTGACAATTAAGTAAACAGTTACATACTTAGAAACATCATAACTGTGGAAGATGTAATTAGATAAGGATCTGAAACATCATTAGACAATGAAACAAATGAGCACAAAAATCTAAATACCTTCTCAGTTCCCCTGATAATAAAATAGCCTCCCGGATCAAGAGGACATTCACCTGCAAATTGAATTCATAATACTAATGATTGCAGCATAAGAACATATTAACTCTCATAAGCACATGAGATTAGCTAATCTCAAAAGAACTAACAATTGAAAGGTAACATACCAAGTTTTGCAAGCTCAGCCTCGTTTTTGCCTGTAAGCACACAACGGCTACTTCTAAGCATTATAGGCATTCTTCCAATTGTAAGAGCTCCCTACATTGTGAAACCATTTATTAGTGTTCGCCATTTACATCCATAAGCTAGTAAATATGTCAGATAGCTCTTTAATTGAGTAACTAAAACAAATTACCTGCCCTTGCTTTCCCTTCCTTTGAACGATCTCTTGTCCTCTCGTGTATTCTATGTCAACATTGATTGGTGCAGCATATCTATAAAAAAATGAGTATAGCATATCAGACAAGTGAAACAAATCGTCAAAAATGGCATTTCAGTCATAATTTTCAATTTGCTCTTATACAAGAAGTTGCTTATGTTCCAATATAGTATCAATGTCTTCTTTGTTTGAATATACTTTTTTAATTAGTTGATGTCAAATACAATAACAAGTAGTTTGTAAAGAAGATCAAACATACTAAGAACAAGAAAACCAATATTTGAATGGCAATAATTTGAACACATCAGTTAATAAGTAGGCAAATGAAAGTTTCATGTCATAAAATAATAGTAGTGACACTATCAATATTTATTATCAGAAGACTAGCATATAAATTTGAAGTATGTCAAATCAAGCCTACACCTATATCAACTTTTATCTAAAGAGAAAGTTTACTGTTGATAGGCCTGGTGCAGCTGGATTTTTATTCGCTACCCAAAAGCCTAGGGACATCCTCTAAATTTCAGCACACCAAGAAGCCTGCTCCATATCCAAAGCCAAGATCTATACAAGAGGAATTTCAGTAAAAAGCAAAACAGGAGAAAAGTATTAATGAAGTTGCTGCCTCCATGTTCAGCATCTACATTCATGATCGTGTTCTTCCATTTTATCAGCTTCCACCGGTTGACTCTTTCCTTTTCCTCTGTTAATACTTTATCTTTATTATTTAACCAGGAATTCACTTCTAATATCGCAACCTCCACTTTCTTGCATAATTGATTTACCATCCTTTCTTTGTCCTGAAATATTCTCATGTTCCTTTCCATCCACAACTTCCACATTCTGATTGCTGGGGATATCTGCCATAGGAGAATTAATGGTTGACCTCTGACCCTACAAATCAATACGCTTATCCACTCTGGCAATGTCTTTGGTCCTACCCATTTCAAGGTTCATTTTTCCATGAAATGGTCCATACTTCCTATGAATATTCACAGTGCACAAGTGTGTGGTCTCCCAATTCTTCCTCATTTTTGCATGATATGCACCTTCAAGGTCTTGTAAATCTTCCTCATTAGAGCATCAAAAGCTATGATTTTTCAATTCAAAGCCAGCCACATAAATACATTTGCTTTTGGTGGTTCTTTATTGATCCAGACTTTACTATTTGGATATCAATCATCACTTCTTATTCCTTTCTTTGATGATCTCCGAATAAGCCTGTCTGACTGCAACTGTTCCTGACAGGTCTTCTTCCCATATCAGTTTGTCCCAGTGTCCAGGGGATAGGTGTGTATGAAGTTGCAATTTCCTCCTTAAGTTGGCTTATGCATTTTGATATTTTTGCCAGTCATTCCAGCCACTTTCATCTCTTGTTACATTTTCCCTTATAATGTAGTCACTAACATATGACCCCTGTGTAAGGACTGAAAATTGTTTTAGTTTAGACTACTTTTGTAGAGATCCCAATGGTTGTGTTTCTAGCATTGAATCACTCCAAAATAAGAATCCTCTTCCACTCCTTACCTGCCATCCCAATTTTGGCATTATTATCTTCCTACACTGGCTGATAAAATTCCAGATGGTGGACCCACTGGGGAATAGAGATAGAATGAATATTCTTTTGCCCTCCATTCTACTGCATGCATTGCTCAGCTCCACAGATTTCCACTCTCCTGAGAAATTTTCCAAAATACCTTTTCCCCCAAAGCTTTATTCATGATTCTATAAATTCTGAAACGCAATCCGACCCATCTCTTGGCTTGCACATTTTGCTATAGACGACCAAGGTCATATTAGTTTTGAAGTTAGTTTGTTCGCCTTGTTAAAGTAATCGTGGATTATTAACTGGATTCAAATGAGTAAAGAAGTTATTATCCGACATTTCAGATCCCACTACTGGATCCATCTTCAGGGAAGAGAGAAACGAAGCCAATGCCTTAAGTTCATCTTCTTCTCTTCGCCTATTCCATTACAAAGAAAAAGACCTTTGTAAGCCCGTGTGTAGTCTCAATTTTTTTCTGGAATTTTTAATAGTGACATCATATAGCAAAATTCTAAAATGAAGTATTGATTAGTTGAATTCTTTGTACAAAGGTTAGCCACTTCCCTATCCAGGAGGACAGTTTTACAAATTTCTATCAACTGCTGGTTTCCAAATTTCTCCACAAGCTTTGTTGACTACCATAGGCATTCCCAGATAAGTGCTTGGTAACTCCTCATTCTCAAAACATAGCATTTTCTTGAAATCTGGTTGCACCTCATAGTCAGCATTCAAAAAATATATTCTTGATTTCTCCACATTGATTTCTTAACCTACAGCCTTGTCATTTTTGTCCAAGATTCTTTTCAGGTTTATGCTTCTTCCACTTATGGTCCCACCAAGTAACAGAGTCTCATCGACAAATTGTAATGTGACAATGCCTCCAAATTATGTGATCATGACACCGCAAAAACCATCATTTTTCTTTTCTTTTTTGTCTCTTCCCAGTGCCTAGGTCTTCTTGCCAATCTAAAGAAGCCAGCTGGAACCCCATTCACTAGAACTGAAAAAGATGGACTAGATATGCAGCTCCATAGCTATTTTCTCCACTTTTGCCCAAAACCAAATCCTTCTAAGATCACCATGTTCTTGTCCAGCTTGATTAGCATTCCTCCTATTTTCTTGTGATTTAGAGAATGTATGGCTTTGTGTGCGAGAAGTATTCTGTCTATTTTCCTTCCAGCAACAAATCCCCCTGGTTTGGGGCTTCTAGTATGTCATAAGTTTTTAATATAGTCAAAACAGCAGAACACCATTATTGCAAATGGCCCAATATTACAATTCTATGTATTGCTATTCCATTTTCAAACTTTGCAGAAACTCTGTCTACAAGAAAATAAAGGGATGTTCAACTAAATAAAACTACACAAATGCAATTTTCTTGACAATATCATTTCAATTGTGCACTTCAACAAATTCTCTAACACAAAATTGGGGTATCTATTAACATACGTAATATCCCTCAAGCGACATTTGTGGGGTGCAATGTCCTCAAAAATGTAGTCTTGCTCCACACAAGGCATACCCACATGTATGTCTATGTATCTGTCAAGACAATGACAAAATCCATTAGCACTTACAATTCAAGCGTGATACAACTTTAACAATTTGCATAAAACATTATCATTGCTATGGCATAAAAGTAGCCTTAATCCCTTCAACTTTCCAAATATGTAGGCTCCACAAGTGAACTTACTTGAGATAAAAATTAGGATTAACATCGCTGGTTATTTTTTCATTGGCTTTTGCATGAATAATCTTCTTAATCTCACAATTGACAAAGTAGTTGAAAGAATCAATATGCTGCTTGACAAGTCCTCTAACCTGAAAATTAAAATGATTACGCTGAATTTTCCACATTTAGAGAAAACAAAAATGCAGCCGAGCATAAAACAAGAAACCCACCTTAAGAAATTCTGGAAGCAGCTGAAACTTATCAACTGCGGTCTTAAAAGGAGCTTCTAGGTTTTTAGAGCCATGCCATCTGCCACACACATAATCATACAGGCTAAATCAAAATGCATACACCCTACTAGTGATATTTTTAGCAGCATTTGAAAATTTTAGATGTCCCACTGATCATGGGCTAGAGTTGAAGCCCTTAGCCTCACCAGCTTAAAAATTAATAACAAATAAAACGTCTAAATTACTAGAAAAAAAAAAGTGAAGAGCAACAACAAAAGTAAATTTATACCCACAATTCCTCCTGATAAAGGGGCACGAAGATTATGACATCATATCCAAGGATCAAAGAGAACCTTCCTAAGGCTCTAAAAGTCAAGTTGCACCTGGATGAGGCTTCTAAATTAAACCCTAGGCCTCCAGGAGGACGTGGAATCTTCAGAGACCATGATGGTAATGTCATTGATTTCTATTGCACATATTTGAATGAAATCACCCAAGCGCTCCCTTTTGGGATCCATTTGGCCATTCAAGACTTTTGGAAGAATATCAAGATTGAGGGGGGCTTAGAGATTATCATGGATATGATGAATAAGAGGAAGTTGGGTTGGAAGCAATAATTAAATGTGATGTTAAAGGAGGTGATAACCCTTTGAGATTAAAACAGTCTTTTCTTGATGTATTATAAGGAAGGGTAACCATGTAGGGGATTATTTAGAAAAAATTTGCATCAGTTTGCTAAGTCTTGAGCATAACCACATTAAAGTAATGGATTCATGTAACATGAATACCCAAGGGATGACATTATTGACTAAGGACCTTAATAGTTCTCTAAATGGTAATGAAGATGGCCATTTGAAAAATGCAGGGATGAATTGGGATTAAAGATAGAACATTAATTACTACTATTTAAAGGCAATTGTTGCAGCTTGTACATTATCAGCACTGGTAGTTATTCAAGTAAAGTAAACACCATGTTGAATGTAATACTTAGATTGCAGTGACTCCAGGAAAAACTAAAAAAACAAACAAATTTGTGCTTGGTCTTGCACTTCTTATATAGGGGCCAACTCTAATATTTTGAGATTTTCCCAAGCTGATAATAAATTTGTTAACATGGAAACTACGAACATACGGCAGTGTGGTGATTTATTCAGGGATTGCAGTAATGGGTATCCATCTTATCTTCTTTTAAACTACTAAGCTTTTATATATATATATCAATGTTTTAAAAATCGGAACCGGTCGAGGGTTGGACCGGACCAGAACCGGAATCGGACCGGTTCAAACTCTATGAACCGGTTTATTAAAAAACACATAAAAATTACATTTTTAAAGAAAACAATATATTTGAAAAATTAGAAACCATGATTCCAACAATTACACACAAAATATGCAAAGTTTGCTCATGTATATAGTGATAGTTGGAATGCTCGCACTCGGCAAATACTCGGCAGACCCCAAAAAAAAAAAACTCGGCAATATTTGGCCAGAATACTCGCCGAGTTTTGGAAAGCTATCCAGTATTTTTAAATACTAAATTGTCTACAGGCAATCAAAGCTCATGATTCTTTCAGAAGATTGCAAGAAGCTGCTTGGTCCAAAAAGGTGCAAAAATGGATTTTATGAAAATAAGAAAAATATTGCCATCAATGTGTAGAGCTCGAGAAAATATGCACTTTTAGAGGAAACAACACCTGAAATGGAGCCACAAAATGAAAGTTATGGCACATGTAAGTTTTTGCTGCTACATCTTCCTGGACCCTTTCCAAAAATGGCAGATTTTATTCTATGCTTGTGTTTTTTTCACCAAAAATCCAAAAAAGGAAAGAAATGTTGTCTTTACATGACTCGGCCGGTTCAAGATGAAACCGGACCGGTTTGACCGGTTTTAGCCCAAACCAGCCGGTTCCGTACGGAACCGGCCGATTTGGGCTAAAACCGGTCAACCGATCCGGTTTACTAAACAGTTCGTGCTTTAAAATGTTAAACCGGTCAAACCGGCCGGTTCCGGTTCCGGTTTGACCGGTTTTTAAAACACTTATTATATATATATATATCCCCATAATAATCAGCTGTTTTGTAATATTACGAAGGGCAAGACCCATTAAATTGCAACTGTTTACCATGCAGGTTATGGGACAGAATATTCAACAATAGATACTCGTATGTTCAGTATTGGGCTCCAGTTTGATGAAAAGGAAGGTAACAAAATGGCATGGAAGATTGTGTTCGCACCATGGCAACTACAATCGCCAGTTCTTCCTACTAGCTTTATATTGTTATTAAGGACAATCAACATTACCCAAGGGAGGGTGGAACCTTAACCAGATATCATGGACAGTCGCATATGCCTGCCATTAGATAAGAATTGGATTGACATATGCAGATCCCTTTTTAGGGGGACTCGGAAAATGACCAAAAGCTGAGATGTAACTTAAAAATCAGATTATGGGAATGCTGTTAGATAGCTGATATAACCCTGCAAATCTGCAAGGTAAACCCTTCCTAGGGCAGAGACTTCCTTAGAGGGGTTAAACCCCTCAAAGGTGGGCCAATCCTTGTTAATGCCCTTCAAATCTTATGCCAAAATTATTATGAAACCCTCAGCAAACACAATCAGCTGTTAAAAATCAGAATTGAGTTTGGAAATAATCTATTTTGGAAAGCCTCATCTAGCGAACTTCAATAAGCTTGGAAGAATAGCAAGACACTTCAAAATTAACGAAACTTTAGAACTTGGCATTTTAAAATATGACGAATATTATTCCAACCTCAAAACCATGAAATTATCGCAAGAAAGTAGTGGAATGCTCCCATGGGTGGGTCGCTCCACATAGAACAACCAATAAACACGCCAAAACACACCATAAAGCAGGTCGCTCCACCTCAAAAGGGCCAAATATGCATTAGCAACAAGAAGTAACACAAAAGATCTTCAATTGTTGATCAAATGGCACCTTGGGAAAATTCACCTAGGGCTGAAATGAAAGATAATAACAACAAAAGATCCTTCGAGGGGGTGGAGACTCCCGTGTTGAAGTCTTCCCTAGACTTGGTGAAGGGTTTCATCCTCACGCAAGACTCTCCAAGGGTTTTCCTCATTAGGAGATGAAGAGAGATGCTTCACAAACAATCAATCCAAAGAGATAATAAATTCGCATGCTGACATAATGGCCAAGCATCCTCCTTTTATAACATAAGGGGTGCTACATCATAACTTATGGCCGACCTTATAATATTAGAGCCTATTTCTAATTTGAGCATATATGCTCACCAAACAACTAAATAATTTATTTCATCTACTGGAGCGCTAGGCATTCGATAGGAATACAACATAAAAAATGCAATATTTCCTAAAACTAATCCAAATATCTTTAGACAACTTTCCTCTAGCTCCAAACCCTTAGTCCCGTGAGAAAGGAATGGGATAAGGTCTTCCGTTTCCACTTGACACCAAAAAGGGATATGACACTTTATATTGTTATTGAGGACAATCAACATTACCCTGGAGAGGGTGGAGCCTTAACCAGATATCATGGACAGTCGCATATGCCTGCCATTAGATAAGACTTGGACTGACATACCAAAGCCACTAAGATCAATCAATCAGGCTCTGGATGAAGAAGAGTGTGACAATATCCATTCCCAGCAGTAGGAGATCAATGAAGTCTTCATTATCGTTGTTCCCTGTCTTTGTACAGTCTTGGTGAATTAGTATGGTTTGCTGATAGTGATATCATCCTTTGCCATGCTGTACATGTTTTTAGCCATTCCATGGTGTTGTACATAGCTTCATGCCTGTATCATTGTCATCTCAATTAGTAACAAGAGATACTGGATTCTTAAAATGATTGGCATCATGCATGAATTGCGCCGCACGAGAACACTGAGAAGACTTGCATAGTCCTGGGTTGTTCAAGACTTAATGCAATCAATTTTATTACTTTTCAGGGGGCTATGATTCATTGCGTAGCTGTGAACCCTCACTCTCACCTTGCGTGCCTCGTTTCAACGATGCAAGCTTGCGTTTTCAGCTCCTTGTGTGAAGCAATTTTGTCTTTTTTGCGCATTTTTGCAGAGCATAAGGAACGATGCCACTCAACTTTGAAGACCTTGGTGCAACCTTTGGAAAGGGTTAGTGAAGATGTAGCAGCAATAATACTTGCATGTGCACGGTAACTTTCACTCAATGGCTCCGTTTAAGATGATCCTATTCACAAAGAAGAGGCATATATATATATAGAGTTGATCTCCTACGCAAGGATGGCAAGACTTATCTCCTTCAACCACTCATAAAAATCCATTACGAGCACCTTATATTCAAACTATAAAGTGTAACATATCCTAGCAGTCTCTCTCACACATTATCATAACCAAATGAACAACACTGTCACAATATGAGTTGCTAATGAAATCAATCACACGATGTACAATATTAACATACTAACATGTGAAATAACTAGATATTTAACTTTTGTCTCCCTTGTATATTTAACACAAATGAAGGACTCATAAACGACATTTAGATCACGAATTTAAACAAGGCTATTTTTTTTATCTCAGCGACTTGTTATACGACAACATTTAGGCATCGGCTTATAATAACACGAATATCGAATGAGACGCAATTTACACAAGCATGGACCCACATATACAGCAGTTTCATTGATCTAACAATTAGGCTACGAGGATAGTCTCTCCCTGGGTAAGCCAGAAAATATAATGTCTGAGCCTACCTTCAAAAAGGAATGACTCAATATCTTGGCAAATACATTTGAATTTTAACTTTAAAAAGCAAATCTAACTCTTGTTATAAAGGACTCAAATCTCCTAAGTTGACAGGATAGGGGTCCTCATGAAATGTGGTCTTTCATTTTGACTTCCACAAGAATCCTATAGTCGTCAACCAAGCTGTGTGCCATAAAAATTGCAGCTTTCCCTAATCATCCAAGTGTCCCAAAGAGAGGACCTCGATAAGTCAGATGGGCATTGAATAAATAACTAGCCTCCAATTCACAACAAGCCCAGAAGGTCTTAGAAGAAGACCATTTAAAAAAACATAATCTACATTTTCATTTCTACCATAAAGTTTTCATAGAGAATCTGTTGCAACAACTTTGAGAAGCCTGGCCTTGACTGCCAAACTTTGGTGGAGCATTAACTTTCTAACAATTGTACTTCAAAGAAAAGCACGAGACTTGATTGTTATAAAATATGTATTTTCTCGATGTGCTATACTAAGGGTTCAGAATTAATCAACAGCATCCATTTTAGTCTTGTTCATGTTAATGCAAGCAGAATATATTGAGGTTACTGATGAACTGTAACAATTAGGGGATCATGATCACAGCTCTCTGATCTGATAACTTTACGCTAAAGGGGGGAAGATCACTGCACTGTATACATGCTTTTGGTACATCACAGAAGGTATCCAACTTTCCAGTTGGGAGCATGTTATAAATATGCATGATGTCCCATTTCAAACCATTAAAAACAAATTTGCTGTCTATAAACATTATATTTGGCACAAAACTCTACACCACAAGCCATGAAGGCCTTTATCTTCAGCCCTAAGAAAATTAACTATCTAAATACCAAAATGAAATGATTGCTTACTCTTTATCCTGACCCATTGGAATCTGCAACTCTTCAAGAGAGAAACTCCCCCAATGAAAACAACCTTGCAAATACCTGTACTATTCCAAAGAAAGGAGGAATTTTATATAAAAGTTCCTTGCATCTACATTGCAAGCAATTCCACACCGCATCATTGAAATGCACAAATTTAATGATAATTGAAAACATTATATTGACAAGCTGAAGTAAAACCGTAAAAGGGAAAACATCTACATGTGGAAATTTGGAAAATCCAAAAAATAGAGGTATAACTAAAAAAACAGAACAAAGACTAGTCAAATGGTATGAGTTCCAGTAGTATAAGTATTGGGGCTTTCATAATGGAGCCCTAGATTCAAACCCCGGAACACATGAAAAAGTATTTGAAATTGAGTAAAATATTGCATCCAACTTATTGAGTGCAGCTTACCCCAACAAACAAGGTAGGGTTCAAGCCCGAGGTGATCCTAATGGAAGAAATACCCATGGTTGTAACATCTAAAGGTTACTTCACTTGGGGAATTTACCGAAAAGAACTCTTAAATGTCTACCAATGGAAATTTGGAAAATGTAACAATTAGAGGAATGCCCAGGAAATAATTTCTAAAAACCAGTCTACTAGAATCAGCTCAAGTGGTTTAAGTATTGCGGCTTTCGTAATGGAAACTCAGGTTTAAATTACCAGGAAACATGGTGAATTATTTAAAGTTGACTAAAATATTATGTGTAGTGTACTGAGTGCAAATCCTCATGGCATCTAAGCCAGTAGAATTTGGAAAATATACTAAGTAAAATTATAACTAAAAAATAATGAAGGAGCAGTCAAAGAGGATGAGCTCAAGTGTTAAAAGTATCTGGACTTCAGCTTTTAAAACGAAGCAAAACACAAGAAGACACGATTTAAAATTAAAGACTGCATCAAAACGTTCTAAGTGCAACAAACTGCAATAAACAAGGCATACCCAGCGACACCTATATATTGTGGCATCCAATCCAAGGTTCCAGACAACGGGATTTTACCAAATTGAAATGAAAATAGCTAAAATCTGAAGATTACCTCACAAGATCACTACAATGTAAACTTCAAAATAAACTTATTACTTTTGAAGCTTCCTCTGATCCTGTGATTGTTGAAATGGCTTGGCCAATCCTTTTTCTGGTGCTAAAAGTTTCAGATTATCTTCCTCGTCATTATTAACCAAAAATTTATTTATTTTTTTGGTGCAACGGCCGCGGAAACAGTGAAGGGGAAAGGAGAGAAAACGGAAATGCGGCTGTATATGGACAAGCAGAGAGCGAGGTTTAAGACTGGACTTGCAATATTAGCCGACTTCGCAATATATTGGGGTTTAGGATTGGATTCAACTTTTTGAAAGATCATTAGTTTTCCGTTTTTATTTTCATTCACATTTAGTTCTTAGTAGTTCTTCACTTGGGAAGGGGGGTGGTTTTCCGAATTTTAGGTTATTGGTTTGTTGTTTTCTAGAGGGAGTTCATTTAATGGAGACATGGATAGTGCTGTATTGAAAACTTATTCTTGAAGAAGCGAAATACTAGGGAGAAGAGGGGTGGTGAGGAAAGGGATTGAGGGAGGAGAAGTCTAGGGATTGGGACAAATGTTAAGGGGAACATACGTGAAATTATTCTTTCTTTTAAGAAGACACAAATGAACCATGAGTCATTTTTGTCATTCATTTGAAGGAGAAAGGGGGTGTGGTGCACAGAATGCTGAGGCAACATACTTTAGGGACATCTCAGAAAGTAAGCCCCTTTATATCGATACTCGCAATGTCCATAGTTATTTTTTGCAATGTCAACCCTTGTGTTTTGTGGATATTTAGAGTATGCATGAATTTTAGGGGAATTCGCTTACGCGTGTCACGAGATACTTTAGAGATAGGGATATATGAAGGGGACTCGACATCCCATGTTAAACCAATTTAGTAATTGAACTTGAAAAACACAAAACATGGCAAATCAAGTGGTTTTGCTCCATTTTTATTGACCATGATGTTGGGTCATTCTCCACACTTGCTTAGGCAACAACAGATATCTGTCACAAAAGTTTTCATGTTGGATTTGTATTTGACAATGCCTCCTCAAAATTACAAGGTCTTAATATTCATTAAATTTGAAGCATTGAGATGTGTATAAATGTATTCCTGTTATTTCGGTGTTATGGGGCTTTATAGGATGAGGGAGTGGTGCAAGAAGATGAGAGAGGACTAAGTGTATGGGTATTTGTATTCTCATAAATAATGTAAAGAATTTATCAAAAAAATGCAGCACATGTTGATTATAAATGTTATTTTCTAATATTATACTCATATTTTCTATTTCTTGTAAGGTTTTCACAACCTACATGCTTTCGTCGACTTCATTGTTGTTTGTAATGTTATCATCAAGGTTTAAACATGCAACCTAATGTATTGTTCCTATAATTTTCTTGTTTCTTAGTCAAAGACATGGTTTCGCCACCAAAGTCAAGGTTTCTATCTTCTAGAGCTATCAAAATTAAATGCACTAACTATAGATTATTTAAATGTTATTTATAATAGTATGTATATTTAATGATATGAAGGGTAGTTGATTTTGACAACATAGACGTTTCAGTCGATGAATACCATCGTTATAGTCAAAGTAGATTCTATAACACATCCTGCGATGAAACCAAAATGACTACGATTATTTGAATATTATGGATTATATGCATTTTTCATCAAGATTGTGGCTATTTATAAGACCTTTGTCTTTCATATGTGACATTAGACAATGAGATATTTGATTATGTAAGATTTGAGAATTTTTGCCCTACATTATATTTATATTGAAGTCTTTTCACATACAGATCGAGGTGAGCACAACATGAGTGGAGTCAAAAAGAATATAATGGATGAAGTCAAGGGAGATGGTCAGCATAATTGAAAGCCCCCAACAACCCAAATCCCTCCATTATCTATCGAAGACCACGTACACACATAACCCTTAAGAGAACATGTGTCTGGACAATATGCACTCATATCATCCATTTAACTAAGGTATCGAGGCAACGAGTAAGAGACACACAACGATCAACACACAATCGATAAAATTTAAAGAGGGTACAAATACTACTAAGATCACATACCCAAAGGGAAAAAACCCTTACACTAGATCAACCTAGGGTTTCCAAGGCTCGAGATCGAGAAAGAGGAAGGAACCCTATTGGGGTATCGATACTATGGGGGTGATTAGGGACAAAATAAACATTCAAGATCTATGCTAACAGAAGTAAGTATGCAACATCGAATAAAGAGTTAAATAACAGTATGCTAACCGAACATGTGCATAAGATGTTAGGCTAATATAAAGTGATAAGAAAAGAGACAGGAGACTACTCTATGCAAAATGATAAGTCAAATTAGAACACTTACCTGTTAGGGGGTGGTCATTGATGCATTTATTTCCCAAAGGACAATACACCAAAAGAGAATAGCTTTTTGGTGGAGAAGGGGAAACAATCTTGTCCTAACTCTCTATAAGTGACCCAAGAGTGCAAGAAAACCAATCCACTGAGAAGAAGATCCAATCCAAGAGTCAAGGTGCGAGAAGTCCAAGAGTTGAGTGAGTAGATGCAATTTGATGCAAATGAGCAGAGCAAATGGCGAGTTCCTGTATATCTCTATGTTGTGTGTTGTATGTGATTGTCTCCTTTTCTCCTTTGTGATAGTTTTTGGTATTTATACTTGCATCGGCCAGGAATTTGAAAATGCACCGACACAATCACCCACGGATGATGGTGTTGGTTAGGGAGGGGAAAGGAAAAGTGGTGTGTGTAATGTGTCATGAAGAACAAAAGTAATGCAAGGCAAAAATAATATGGTCATGTGCAAGTAAGGTGTCGGAAGGGTGCAAAGCAAAGTAAGAAGATAAGAGTAAAAGAGGTGCATAGATATGACCAAAATCCATTCTCTCTATGTATCATCCCTAACCCAGTGATTACGTGAATAGTCATACCCCTATACTGGAACGAGCCCCTTAAGGCACCTGTTCCCAGAAATAGATGCATTAGCAACCTCTAACCTGGAAGAGAAATTGTTAGCAATATATATGAAAAAATAAAGCATGAAAAATTAGGTATATACATATGCCCCAGTCGTTGATTACCGCATGTCGCAATAACGAAACATGGGGTAGTCAGCGGAAAGAATGATACATAACACCGAAATCGAAAGCAGATGTTGAAAGTAAATAAAGGACTAGCTGAAATGAAATATACCCACCAATGCATACCTAATATTGTCATTCGTCCTACCACATATGGGCACAATCTATGCTGCTAGAACCCTGGAGAAGTAAAACTGAAAGGAAACACTAGAGGATCATTAACAAAATAAGACATAAATCACCTAACTAGGGGGCCATGGGATGGATGTTGTAGGTTCGGAAATTGGAGATATATGGTCAAAAAATGTGATTTTTGGCCAAAGAGCAAGATAAGGCGTATAATATGTAAAAAGGAGCGGGAGAAAATCACGATCCCAATGCAATAGATGACGGATTTTTCGAAGTTCAGGAGTAGGTGATGAACCTTTCAAATGCCTGCTACGGAGAGGATCACGAGGGTAGAGGTACAACTGTCAAGAGCACACAGAGAGGCCTCCAGAGCCCAATCTAGGGTGGAGTCTCTAGCTCACACAACCCGAGCATCCGGTGCGATAAACTTGGCATAAAACATCCAGAGACCCCCCCAATGGGGTGAGGATGTTTGAGCCACAATGTATATATATTAATGATGGATTATGATGTTTGTCAATGTATACATTGTGGCTCAAACATCCTCACCCCATAATCCATCGACAAATGATAGGATAACCCCATAATATCAACAAATACCATCATATATTAATGATGGAGGGAAAAATGATAGGATAACCCAACCCACCTGATGAAAAATCCAATCGGCAGAAAAGAGGCCAAGACAACTGATAATAGGGTGTCAGGGCATTGTCAAAGAAAAATAAATCCAAACAAGGTCAAGAACCTAAACGAGGATGCACAACACCGTTGCAATCCACTAGGAAAGGTTAGGTCAAATCGAAGCCAAAATAGGCGGAATCAAGATCACAACATTCAAATGGTAGGAGATGTCGAGGAAAAAGAGAGGTGATGATAAACCCAAGTGGGGTAGAGAGCCCAAGCAAGGATAAGATATTTGGAGATGTGCATAAAAACCAAAGGGTGGGGGGCGAGAGCCCAAACGGAGGTGAGACCCAGGCCAAAGAAAAACATTGTCAAGTATTTATAAAGGAGATATCTAGCCACGAGGGGTGAATGATCGTAGAGTATCAATAATAATATCATGAACTTGATTCACGATATGGTTTCAGGCACTAGTCATGAGGTACTCTATGGTGTGATGTGTGATGGCAACGTGTCGATGCACCTTGAATCTCGTGGAGAGTAAGGTTTCATCTATTTGATCCTCTAGTTGGGTGATAATGTCACGTTGAACATTATCCATGGTGGGACAGGGATCAGGATGAGGTGGTGGTTTATAAGTTGGTTGAGGTCGAGTTGGTCCAGGGGAAGAATGACGACTCTGAGAGGAGTCAGCTCTACACTTTATTCCGCATAAAGAGGACTCAGGAACCGGGTGCCTGTTATGCATAACCCGACAGTCTACGTTGGTATACATAAGTAGTAACCATGGTGCGAACAATAAAGTGGGGCCGAGTCAGAAGGTTGTGTAGCCTTCCGAGCTTGATCTCTTTAAGCCTCACCTTCAAACTTATACATGTGTCTTTTGTAAGCTCTGTAATCAAATACATCGTTCCTTGGAGCCTCGTGTCATGTACAATATAGCTCTGCCTCTGAGGGCCAAGGAGTCATAAGGGCGAGAGGTAGGGGAGGATGTGAATGTCTCATATGGTTCAACATGGATGACCTCGGCACATCTTGTACTTCGTCATCTATAAGGTTATCAATTTCATAGTCAAAATCAAATATACGCTCCCCTTTGTCTATATAAGGATATATGTCATGTGATCTAGTAGTGGAATTGTGATGAGAGGGTGAGGCCGACGGAAATGTCTGAAGTTCGGGCATTGGTATGCTAGGTGAAGGCTCGACCGAGTGTGAGGAGTCTTATTGTATAAGAAAAATGTTCACATCATGAGCAAACATCATTTGAAGGGTGTTTTGGTAATTGTTATGTCAAAAAAGTAGCACACTAAAGATTGCACATGACAGATCCCTAATTTTTACTAACATGGGACTGTCTCCAAGTGTGGGATTTGCATCTTGATATAGACCTCTAGAGAATTTCGGCTTCCTCTACCTAAATCTAATACTAAACTACACCTAGAAAGGAAAATGTAGCTAACTAATCCTAATCTAACCACACCAAGGGACCAAGGAGAGAGAGAGAGAGAGAGAGAGAGAGAGAGAGAGAGAGAGAGAGAGAGAGAGAGAGAGAGAGAGAGAGAGAAGGTAAAAAATGTATGAAAATGAAATCCTAAACTAAAAGGCAGTGATAGCACCAGAAAAGATTGGAGAGGGCTCTCGAAAGGTAAGAAATGCAAATAAAACAAGCTCAGGGAAGACAAATGTGCCACAAAACATATTCTATATTGCTTAAAGTATGCACAATTCCATTACAGTCATGGCAGAAGGTGAGAATACATTGCAGAGACCAAATTAGAGGTCTGTAAACTTTGAGAAGTTGGCCACATTTGTACATAGTGTCTTTACAACAAAGAGCCATCCTCCTTTTACATAAGTTCCGGTTACATATATAGAAGAAGGAGAAGAGAGAGAAGAGGGAAGGGAAGAAGAAGAAAGAAGATCATATTTGATCTTGTCGTGATTAAAACATATATGTCTTTCCTTACAACACATAGCTTGTCAAGTGTGTTTCCCAAGTCTGTTTTTTCTTGTAGAAGAAGGAAAATCCCCATACTTCATTAAATTAAGTGGTTGAGCCATCTGCAACTGTTCATAATTAGCCCGAACCATTTTTTCTCATTTTACCTTTCAATTCATGCCAAAATATGATTCTCATGATGCCAAATTGGAGTGTTTGAGGAGAGATTTCGAATGAGACCGATTTTGTTTTATTTACTGCAAGGAATTGAAAGATATCATCATTCAAATATTTGCATGCTGAGAAGCATAGAAATGTGACACGTGACAACCTTTTATTAGCTCAAGGATCACCCTCTACCCACGTGTGCATTAATTTTTCTTTTGTCAGGTGTCTGCCTCCCATTGGGTCACGGGATCAGGCTTTACTTTTCTAGTTTTCCTTCAACCCCTATCCTTTTTCCTTTATGAAAATACAGGTCAATAAAACCTTGCCATGTTTCTCCTTTGTGTCAGACTGTCCTTAGACCCTTGACTATCCTTGGACTTTGTAAGTCTCTTCTTGAAACCTTGTCAGAGCCTAAGAAACGCGAGCCAATATGAGAAACAACCATGTTTCTTTGCAATTTTACCTTTTTAACTAGCCTGCGACTGACCATTGTGAAGCGTGAGCCAATGAGAAGGCTCCACATACTTCACATGTTAGTCCTTTTGATTTCTGCCTCTAACATTCGTGAACCATCGACTAATGAGATCATTCCACACCCCTGCAATGTGTCAGAGTATTAATAGTATATTTTGACAATTGTGAAGTGCAAGCCAATAAGAAAGCTCCATGCACTTCAAGTGTCAATCTTTGATTATTTCCCTCTGTCATCTGCGAAATATCAACAAATGAGGAAGCTCCATGCATTTATGCGTTGTCAAAATTTTAAATGCCTCATTTTTCAAAAATGCGAGGTGCAAGCCAATGAAATGGCTCCACGTACTTCACATGTTAGTATTTTTCTTTGATCTTGGGGACCGACAACTGAAACTTTTTAGTTTTGAGAAGCTCCACTTGTACCTCATTTGTCCTTCCCTGACTTATACAGACGTTTTTCGATGAAAATATGAGTCAGAATTAAATCTGAGGCGAAAGGAGAACCAATGAAATGGCTCCACATCACTCTTCGTGTCAAAATTTCTAAATCCACCACTTAGAAACTTTTTGGATTTTGAAATGTGCCATCTGTCCTTTTGACCTCCCTAATTTAATAGATCCGACGAAATATGAATCATGATTAACCCCAAGGACTTAGAGTTTGGATGAGCCAATCACCTTAGGAAATGTCATAATTTTGGCACGTAGCCCATCTCCGGTCGTTAATATGCCACCATGTGGCCCTTGGGCCAGGACTAAGCTTCTGCTATGTGTCCCCGCTATTACTGAAGCTGAATTTGACGGGCATTTCAACGTCAGTCAAATTTTTAAAGTGACTTGCAAATGAATTGGCTAAGTATCCCACGAGTTTTTTGATTGCCAATGGCCAATGCTTTTAGGTAATGGAATTTGATGGTCGTATGACTGTCACAGACCTGTAAAAATGGCTAAGTCCATTTTTAATAAGTTATTCCAAATTAACCTAGGGGGTAAATTTGGGATAACAGTTTTGATGACCTCTCGGGGTAATTTGCATGCTAAATTTGACCAGTAGTCTTTATGCAATTCATTGAGCATGGATTCAAGCCCATTTTTTTTACAAAATTGATCAAAAACATTGAAATACTTTCCCGGAGTCGTTATGAACTTAGCACAACCTGGAACTGCCTTGACTTGATCTCTGGGATTTAAATAAAGCTTTGAAACTACCCAACTATCTTATTTTTCCATTAACACCGCTCAAACTGATTTTAAGCTGCCTTGGTCTGCTCTTAAAGATATTTTTTGGGATTTTTGATATTATTTGCAATTATCCCGAAACACTGCGTTTTGACCAAGGAAAAGGGCACGGGCACTCTTAACTACAACTGATCTCTTAGGACCAAAAGATATACTTTAAAATCTGCCCCAAAATTTGATTTGGCCAAAGAAGACTTCTTGAACTGCAATGGACTGTGCAAACAACAACAAACACAAAAAACTATGTACAAAACATGGAAAATCATACATGCCCCAATTGGAAACATGCAGAGTGTGCACAAGCACTTATTTTTTTGAAAGAAAACCTACCTACTCTACTTTAACCAAGAAAAAGAGAAGCTAAACAAAGCCTGCAACTAGAAGGGAGAAATAACTTCCCTTCCTTACAATTTTAGACCATGTATTTAATTTTGCAATGGACATGACCTTTAACAAAAGTGAAAAATTAAGGTGAAGCTGGTTTTCCACCCTATTCCTCAAAGTATAAAAAAAAGAAAGGAATACCTCCTTTAGTTGCTCTGCATTTTTTGGAGGTGATGAAGCTGACCTTTGGTACACTGAAATTATTCCTCATGCTCTGAAGTGAGCATGACTGGTTGCAATTCCCTTTTTGGCTCTAGATTAGCCAAATATTTAATTGGGCAAGGCTTGATTCTTTTGGTTTGCCAATATTTTTTGTAAATAACTCCAAGAATGGAGCTGGTTGAACTCTTTCCTCTTCATGGTGGGTGTCTACAAGCTTATTTGGAATTGATATTGTTTCTTCTACGAACAACTCTATTTCCACCCTTGTATTCTCATGTTCCATTTCCTCAAATAAGGAGCTAGAGATCTCAAACTCATATTCCTTGAAATATTGAGGCCCTTCCATTAAAAGTGTAGCAAGCTCCAAACATGTAGAGCAATGAGGATCATTACATTCCTTTAAAATATCTTTCTCACATTTATAAACATTTTTCCTCAAGGCCTTGGATGCCAATAGTGTTCAGAAACACTTTCTCACCCTCTCCACTTCCAAACTGTTTTCCTTAACATCTACTTGCTCTATTTTTATATTCAACACCTCTTTTTGCACAATTTGGATCCTTTCATCCTCCCAATCTGAATCATACCAATCTTCAATAGATATGAAATTATCTTCTTTGGTAGGATTGGTTGGAGAAGATACATAAATAAGGGGCTATTGATTTGTTTCATGCTTGGGCTGAGGTGTTAAATGCTTAGAAGGCCTGATTTGATCAATTGGAGAAGCCAAATGATCCTCCAAAACATGCTCCCTACTCTGCTAGTTTGCATTCTCCAAAACAAATGCATGATTTTGCATGAAGCCTTGTTGTTTGGAGTGTTGCATAGGTTGCTCCTTCTTTCCAAAAGCATAGCAAACCTCCCTTTCTACCAACCTTGCAGGGTAAATTGGTTTAGTGAGTGTTGGGTAGAAGGTAGCGATAACATATGAAATACCAAAACTCCTGAAAACATTAGTGCATAGTTTAGGAAAGTTGGGTAATGCATTGGGTGGAGATGATAGGGAATTTTGCAAAGTAGGGAGAGTGTTTTGGGCATGATAAACTTGTGGATCATAAAATGAAGGACAAGGAGGAAAATGAGCTTCTTTCTTTTGAAAGGGAACAATGGATTTTTCTTTATTCACACAAGGGGAAGGAGGAGTTTGAGATTGAGGGAAGAATTGCAACAATAGAGATGGGTTTTCTTTTTCCATCCTGAATGAGCATCTTCTCAGCTTGTAATGCAATGGAAAAAACTTGAGGAAGATATTTTCCTCCTAGGAATTGAATTAATACAACTAGATGAGCATCAAAGGACCTCAAATAATACAAGAATGCCATACCTTGTGGGGGTCTGGATTCTTAAAGAATTCTATGCCAAGTCCTTGTAAACCTGATGTTGAAATTAGAGATAAACTCCATTGGATCCCGTTATATTTTTCTGAGATGTTCCATGAGGAAAATGTAATCTACATCCTCCTTAAACCAGTTGTGTAGTTGTTCTCCTAGTTGGTTCTATGTGGAAATAGATTGTGGATCCAAACTATTGTACCAATCTCTTGCTTTTCCCGTGAAATATGAAACTAAAAGTCTAAGGAAAATGTTCTCTTGTGTGATATTGTGAATGAAACAATGGTTTACTGGTCTTGAATGTGATCAATAGGAGATTGGTCTACATTCCCATCGAAAGGAGGTAAGTTTTTCAGGGCTATTTTGGGGATAACATCCCACTGCTGCAAATGTAGGGGCTAGAACTGAAATGTGGGAATTGAAGAGCTCTTTAGATAGCCATGAGAATATGGGGGCATGAAAGTGAACAAGGGATGAAGGAAAAGGTCTGAAACCTAAGAAAATGGGTTTGTATGAATTGGTAGAGTTGCTAGATGTGTTGGGAAATTACCCCAAAGGATGAATACCATTAAGAACACATCAAACTTTCTGGTATGAAGTTTTTAAACTAGGATACACACCTGTGAAATATAAAAAATTTGAAATACTTTTCCTGCCGGGCATGCCAAAATTGTTATCACAAAAAAGTAGCACCCTAGGATTATGCATTGTAGATCCCTAATTTTTTCTAACATGGGACCATATCTCAAGTTGTGGGACTTGCTACTTGAGATGGACCTCTGGAGAAGGCCAACTTCCTCTACCTAATCTAATACTAAAACTACTCCTATGAAAGAAAAAACAACTAACTAATCCTAACCTAACAATTCCAGTAGAGCAGGGAGAGAGAGAGGGGGGTTAGAAAGATGTAGAAAGGGAAATCCTAAGATAAAAGGAGGTGATAACACTAGAAAAGGGCTGATTTATCTCCACAAGGGGAAGGAAAGTGAGAAAACATGGGAGAGAGGGCAGACATATGTGCCACAGACAAGAACCATGTAGACTGAACCTTGCTTCACATTGACAACACAAAAAAATGGAACCTATAAGTAGGAGATACACACAACATGCCAAAATAGAATAAAAAGGGAAGAAATGTAAATAAAATGAGCTAGGGTAGACAAATGTGCCAAAAAATAGATTCTATATTTCTTAAAATATGCACAATTCCATTACAGTCATGGCAGAAGGAGAGATTACATTGCAAAGACCAAATTAGAGGTCTGAAACTTGTGGGAAGTTGGTCGCTATTTGGGACATAGTGTCATTACAACAAAGATTCATCCTCATTTTACATAAATTCCAGTTACATATATAGAAGGAAGAAGAGAGAGAGAAGGTGTGAAGAGAGAAGGAAGAAGATAAGATTTGATCTTGTCATGATTAAAATATCTATGTCCTTCCTTGCAACACGGTATGTCAAGTGTGTTCCCTAAGTCAATTTTTCTTGTAGAAGAAGGAAAGTCCCCATACTTCATTAAATTAAGTGGTTGAGCCATCTGCAACTATTCATTATTAGCCCAAACCATTTTCATCCCTTTTACCCTTTAAGTCATGCCAAAATCTGATTCTCATGATTCCAAATTGGAGTGTTTGAGGAGAGATTTTTAATGAGACCGATTTTGTTTGATTTGGAGTAGGGAATCAAAATATATCATCATTTGAATATTTGCATGTTGGGAAGCACACAAATTTGATACGTGAAAGCCTCTGATTAGCTCAGGGATTGACCTCTGCCAACGTGTGCATTGATTTTTCCTTTTTCATGTGTCCACCTCCCATTAGTTCTACAGGATATCGGGCTTTACTTCCCTTTTCTTTCATTTCCTTCATTCCTTTCTTTATGAAAATATGGGCCAATAAGATCTTACCACATTTTTACATTTATCATATTTTCCCCTAGACCTTGTCAGTCTCTTGTAAAACGTGGACCAATGAAGAAGCTCCACGTTTCTTTGTAATTTTCCTTTTCAATTCCCCTTAACTGACCATTGTGAAGTGTGAGCCAATGAAAAGGCTCCATGCACACTTCCTATGTCATTCCTTTTGATTTCTACCTCTGACATTCACATGAACCATCGACTAATGAGATCAGTTCCACTCTCTTTGCTATGTTGTCAAACACTTGATAGTTCTATTATGACAATTTTGAAATGTGAGCCAATGAGAAAGCTCCACACACTTCGCATGTCAGTATTTGATTAGCTCCCTCCGCCATATACAAAATTTGAGCAAGCTCCATGCCTTGTTGACTAACCATTAAAAGCCTCATCTAAAAAATGTAAAGTGTGAGCCAATGAGAAGGCTCCATATACTTCGCATATAAGTTTTTTTCTTTGATCTTCAATAACAATTGCAAACAGATTAGCCAATGGAGAAGATCCACATACTTTGCGGTGTCAATTTGCATCAGACCTACCTTAGATTTCATGTTTTTCAAAGCTTGCGAAAGGAGAACCAATTAAATGGCATCCAAGCGACTCTTCACTTCGTAGCTTTCTACATCTAGGGGACTTAGAAATTTTTTGGTTATTGAAGTTCTTGCCACCTGTCCTCTTTGACCTCGTTAACTTGACATGGACCTGAATGAAACTATGAACTGTAATTAACCCCTAGGGACTTGGAGTCCGGATGAGCCAATCACCTTAGGACTGCAACTTCTAATCTTTTCCGCACAACACTAACCTTTCAATCCTTTGTTTCGTGGGTTTTCAATTTTTTACGGGTTTAAGTAAAACCCACCTAAGTATTGGACCTAAGATAAGGGTTGAACTATGATTATCTTGGCTACTAAGAATTTTTCAAGACATTTAGAGTACTAGTTATTAGAGTTGAAATAAAACAATTTTAAAATCTAAATTTAATATGTATCTGGTATAAGTGCTAAAGTTCCACTACCCACGTAATATGGAAACCTACAATCAAAGAAAATGTTATATGTTAAAATCTGAGCCTAAATATTAATTTCCACACGATAAATAATTATAAAAATAAATCATGATGCCTAAGATCCCATTTTTATTAGCCCATCGACAACACTTTCTTTCACTATATGTCCACATTCGGTTTTAGTCAATCCTCTATAAAGAACTATTGTTATCGATTTCAATTTTGTCTGAGCTTATTGATTACTCTGACGTCATTCCTTTACATTTTTAAAATCACTTTTTATCATAAAAATTCGTTACTTTTCACATCGACAAGCATATTATTATTATTCTTTAAATGATATATTATTGATTTTTATTTTTAGTGTATTAATAACCCATTGACAACTACCATCCTTATTTATGTTTATAGATAAATTTGTCCCCATTTTACTAATAATGGGGAGTATTAGCTTAATCTGCAGCTTAATCTGTTTTGAAAGAGATGGGCTAAAACAACCTTAATGTAGATACAACAAAGATGGTAGTTAGTCCTAAAATAAAACAAAAACTTACAGCTCTCTCATTACAAATTGAATGACAAACTCACCTATCACCCTTAGTAAGATCAATTTTATTGTTATTCGTTTATTTAAAAAACTATAGGATGTATTAAATATATTTAGCCTAATGAAATTTAGGCTTCTTATTCAAGTATAGTACTCACCATTGTGCAATCCTACCTTCAACCATGTTCTATTTCCCTTACTACTCTATCCCATACAAACCAGGGCAAAATATTTTTCACCTAGGTTTTATTCACTCAGTATTGGTGGGGTTTGTATAATTCTATCTTATTGCTATGCAATTTAAAATAAAATTCTAAATATGCATTTGAGTTGTTTGGATCCTTATGAATCATATCTTGTTCATTAACTGCTCGACATTTTTCTTGGCTTTGGACTTTATCATCTTTGTTTATTTTTTGTTGGCCATGAATACCAGATGGATGATCATCATCTAGACCCAATTCTTTGTATAATTTTATGGAATTCTTGGCATAATTTTTAGTTTGCCATGGAGGTTATGCATTTTTTTTCTCAATTGGAAATCATGGGATAAGTACGAGTAGTTTTCTCTCAACTCTCTTGGTGGTTGATAAATTCTATAAATAAATAAATTTAGATTGTATAATTTTGTTATTTTTAGAATTGTTACGCTAAAAGGTGTTGTTTTTGTTGGGCTAAGGCAGGGGGCTTATGACAGAAGGCAAGCGTGGACAGAAAAGGTGAAGCGACAAAGGATGTCGAGCACAGACCGATGTGAGCCATAAGATGGAGGGAGGATGGCACAATTATCAAGAAACCCTAATACACCAAGCATCACATTTTCTAAGAAATCTATTGTTTATCACATTTTTATGACTATTTCCCGTTGGTCAAAAACCCCTGTAATCAATCATTTTAAGCTTAACATTAGATATTTTTGTGTTTTTTGGATGCATTCATAATTTTTTTTTATAAACATAATTATGGAATAGATGAATGTGAAATCAACGATACAATAGAGGATACCATATATGAAGGATACAAATATGTGTTAAATTCCAAGGCCACAGATGAATCTCTTAGGTATGAGGATTTTTTATAATCATAACTCATGGATTAACATTAATCTGTAAGCCATTTTATCTAAATACATGCGAAATTCGCTAGCTGGGAACCGATGCATGGGAAATTTCAATATAGACATCCATGGAAGTAGTATGTGACAATAGGATCCAAGCTCTGACATTTGACATTTTCTATCGTAGCCTTCCATGGATGTCTGCAATTGAAGATTCATGTGTGTGTATATATAAAAATGGAATTTCTGTAGCTTGACTCCTAAAATCTAAATCGACATAGATTAACTGGAAACTACATAGCTAAATCCCAAAAATTAAAAAATTATGTTTTGTAAGTCAATATTGAGTTGCTTGCAGGTACACCTTACACTACAGCTCCAAATTGTCTGCCATGTGTGGCTGGTATTTACAATAAAATTAAATGTTGGTCTTTACGTTCATGTACCGAATGTCAGAAAGGTGTAGTTGATGAGGTAACATTCACGTCGCATCCATGTTAGAATTTCATTCATAGAAGCTAAGAAATCATAGGGTAATTATCGACCAACTGGGTATTAGGGATGATTAACCACTAAATACAAATCTACTCATTTTTGCGATGTTGAGTTTTAACATTGATTTGTAATGGATAATTTCATTGTCAAATGAAAGAAATAAAAAATACCACCTGTGCGAAAGTTGAAAAAAAACAAAGGTTGTAAAGTTAGGTTTGAAAAATGTCATTATGCTGAAAGAGGCCATGTAAACCCTAATCATAGTTGTTTTGTGTCATGTGGTGGATGACATTGAAGAGGTTGTGCCAATGGAGGCACACCATTTACAAGAGCAAATTTTCTGGAGAATAGAAGATTCATAAGCAGGGTGGTGAGATTTTTGGGTTTTGTTCATTTATTTGATGGTCTCTCATGCATTATAGGGAGGGGTCGCTGGGTCAAATCTTGTTAGGTTTACATTTTTCTTTATTTGTAATTTTTTTTACAGTTGGGAATTTTTCTCTGTATTTGTTGTTGTGTAGAAACACAAATATAAACCTTTTTCCCAACCACCAGACTTTGGATGAGAAGATATCGACCTATAGTGCCTCATAAAACTTGGACTATTATTTTTCTTAAAACAACTGCAACATCGTACATGGATATAATTACTAACGAAGACAATAAGAAATGGCATGTTCCAAAGTGTTCGTAGTTTCCATGGTTTGCATACTTATAACAACTTGTTTTCTTACATATCCCTCCTTCAATAAACCATAAGCTACACGCACAAGCCATATGTCATTGTCTCAAGATTTACGCCTTTATTGCTATGAGTTACACTTTATTCATGTGTATTATCTAGCATGGAAATTTTCCAAATCTTAATTACCAATTGAATACATGTCTGCCACACTCGTGATCCTCATGAGGCTCATCTTTGACATGAGAAGGGATGTTTCCAAAGATAAATATCCCACACAAAACAAATCACTTTTTTTCTTATAAATAGAAAAAGGGGCTAACCTTATGTTAAGGGAATGGTTTTGGTTACCCTTTACATTCCCAATATCATCTTAACAGACATCATTTCTATTATTCATTTGTGAATACCTTATTCACCCACAAATGACCTCTTAAGAGGTACTAGACATATCTTAACCCTATCTACATAGCAAGGTAATCAATCTACAAGGAAGTTTACTACAAGGTAGTTAAGACATTCTCATGCTTTCGTAAAACCAAAATACCAAGGAAAACTTTAACCAGCTTATGACAGGGCGTACCATGTTCACACTCATTTACATGATAAGATATCCTTGATTTCCAAGTAGCTACCAACTTTAAGGAACTTATCTAAGTGTAACATTTTAAGAGTAATTAAGGTTATACACAAGGTAGCTACATAAGAGGTTTTCTAATGTACCAATTGAGTGTCACGCCACATAAAAACTTGACCCTCGAATCGTAAGGTGCATATGAACGTGACATGAAATGATACAAGGGTTTATTAGCTTAAGCATGCAAGGATACATAAAGCATTTGTGTTTAAGGTGGGGTCAACATATATTAAGGGCACAACAAAAGGTATTTCCCATTGATCCAGTGTAGTGGTTCAATTAATGGATCATAACGCAATCAAGGTGAATATGTCATAGGGAGGAACTTAAGAAGCAATCACATTTTGGTATGTTTAGAACTGGCCTTTCTACCACACATGACAAAATATCATAATAGGAAATAAACTAAACAAGACCATCACTTTTTGGGAGTATAATGAAACCATAGCAATTCAATACCTAAAAATTACAAGAACATGAAAATTTTAATAAAAGTGACTGATTCGTTTATTTCCTAGGAGTAGTGATATATGTTAAATTCTAGTTTTTTCTAGCATTGAGTGATTTACGTGAAACTTCATACCATTTAACATGGGAGATATTTTACAAATCAAATTAATACTTTCCTTCTTCATTTCTCAAATTAAAACAATATACCATAATCCAACTACACATTCTTTTCAAACAAATGATATGAAAACTTATTTTTCCAATTACAGATATGCATATAATATTAGGATGTGCATAAATAAAGTACATGTCACAAGCATAGAACAATGTCCATCTGCCATAGCCTGCCACCTTCATCCACATGGTGTCAGTACTAAGTTGGCATGGAATCACCCCCCATTTATCTAGTTATGAAATCATACATTTGACAACATATTTTTTTTCTTTTGTCCCCCAAATAGACATTACACCAAAATGAAGCACCTCATAATCTTCGATCTTCTTCTTTTCTTCTACATACAACAAACAAAACAGTGACAGACAATAGTTTCCTTTCCACTTAGATACAAAATAAACCCGCTTCAGATACAACTATAGATCCAGATCAATCAATTTTTCTAAAGTAAAATGAGGAGAGATCACAGTTACAAATTATATCTATCTGCAGAGCTAATTTAACCAATAATGGTACCGATTTTTGAACGATTGTTAAAGAGAGATCTGTTTAACAAAGTTCTCCATCACGTTCGGCTTATTTAATTATTGAGTACACAACTCTTCTTTACCATTGTTAGTAAAGAAGAGCTTCCAATTTTGCACTGGTTGCGACTATCCAACTATTACTAAATTCATAATGTTAACTTGGGTTTCACTATGGTTACGCCTCTAGATCTCAAATAAAGTGTTTGTCTTATTATGCAAGGAAAATGACAGGTCTGAAAGGCTGTTTAGGATGTGTCATTACATATTGAGGGAACCAATGCTTTCTGCAACCTACAAACGAAACCTCTGGCCAAACAATTCACATGCCAAATGTTAGCTTCTACTTGTCTTGTGCTGTCAGATAGGGCAGATGGATTGTAGGGATACTAGTTTGAGGGGAAAATTTACACAATTGAACAAGCATTTCCATTTGCACATTTCCCAAGAAGATTCCATGCATAGTTCAGGCTCCTTAAGTGGTCCTGTGACCACGTTGCCACATAGAGATGGGAGATGGATGTTACAACAATTGGAGGGGCACTGCATAATCAAAACCATTAAAAAATGCGACTCTTAAATATAAGATGAATTAATTAGATCTATATAATTTAAAGTTTTTTGTTATAGTACTTCATACAACTATCTAATTATATTGTTCAATACCTTTTATTGCCAAAGATATTTCTCATAGACTAACGAGCCTTCTTCTTCTCATTCTAAGTTTTGAATAGAATAATTTCTTATGACACAAATATATGACAATTTTGTTGCATTCTAAGAAGGTATGGGATGAGATAGAATCCCTAATAAAAATATCTCTATTTTAATTGATTATGAAAAGTCTCATGACAGGATTGCATGGGATTTCATCATACATATGGTGTAATATTTGAGCTTTGGCCCCAAATTTGTTAGTTATTCATTTGTTGTTTTGTCATGATATAGCTTATATCACCATAAATGGAGCTCACATATTTTATTTTTTAAGATCAATTAAACAAGGTTGGTCAATAGATCCCTCTATTTATTTTCTTGCTGAATTTCTTGCCAAAAATTCTTCTAGGTTTTTGGTTAAAATTATCTCTCTAAAACACGAGAAATATGTTGTACTTGATAAAATTTGTTAAGGAAAAATGCTAAAATAAACATAGCTTCCTAAGAAATTCAATGATAGAAGAAAATGAGCTTTCATATTGACCACTATAAAACCATATTAAGGAACCATGGAGAATTATGATAGTTTAGAATAGGTATCACGGATATCCATTATAATATAGTAGAAAACATATGCTATAAATTTTTCAATGTATATAAAATTTCTAATCATGCACAAATTACGAACTACTTGACATAACGACTTGGGAGAGATGCACTCTCATGCAATGCACTTCTTGAAATCAATTCCCACGTAGTTGTCAATTGCTAGTATTTACAAAATACATATGGTAGATTATTAGAATAAAACACACTTTCGAAGGAAATAAACTTAGTAGCTTCTCCGATTGGTTTTTATTATATTTTAGAATTGCAGACTGGTGACACCAATATATCATGTTATAATGGGCAGAGATGCGATATTTACTTAATCCAGCTCTTCCAAACAAACAAAAAAAACCAATATTTCATTTGATGAAGTCGGCCGTACGACGGTGAAGCTCAACAGCGTTTTTGCCCTCTACATCCAAATAATTGAAGCCGTGGTCTTCATCGTCGAAGAAAAGCACCTCAACTTCCTTTCCGCAATTTTTAAGAAACTCACAGTACTGCAATTGTTTGTCTCTCGTTGTATCACGCCCTGGAACCACAAAAAATATGGGCGGAAGGGAAAGTTTAGAAACTGAATCCTCAGTCCCTTCCCCTACGGGATTACAAAAAGGATGATCCCTGTTGCTTCCCAAGGGCAGTGCCAGTCTCCAATAGGCGTCCGAATGTTCCACCTTAAGTATGGAGAGACTTCCTTCTTGTGACTGCATCCGATCTTCACACCCGAAAAAAGGGTACAACAAAATCATCCCCTTGATTTTAATTTCCATTCCATTTTCGGTCTGTCCAGATGCCCACATGCCCAGATGATGTGCAATGTTTCCTCCTGCGCTTTCGCCCATCACAAATATCTTGGAAAAGTCGGCGTGAGATTGTAACCACGGATCTGCGACTGCGCCGTCTTTTTTCATCGCCTCCAGCCACCTGAGCGCTGCGATGGAATCGTGGTAGGCAGCAGGAAGACGATGCTCAGGTGCTAACCTGTACTTGACAGATATGATAATCACGCCTAGTTGGGCTGCCCATAGCTTGCATATGCCGTGGATATGGGGAGATGCAGGGCTCTCCATGATAAATCCGCTACCGTGAAAGTATAAAAGCACAGGCACCCTGGAGTTGGAGTTGGTATTCATTAGGGGCGGCAGGTAGAGGCGTGCCCACAGCTCAACTTCCTCGTCAAACACAACATCTTTGCATAACACATCGACATCTCTCTCAGAAATGGCTAAAGGGAGAGATGTTTCGTTTTCCCGTACAACTGATCCATCGCTGTAGACTTTGAGATATCCAGGAATTTCTTCCACTACCAGAGGCTCGCACTCAAAATTATTCGGCATTTTTGCTCCGCTTTACACATTTGGGAAACAGTGGGGATAAATGAATGGCTCGCGGGCATCAAATATATTTAGGTGAAGTTGAGTTAGATGGCCACGTGAATATGGTTTCGAGTTAAGTGGTGATAGTCTTGTTTGACCGTTAGATAGATCAAACTCGTTATCTTTTCCATGACTGCCTTAACACTGTACAAAGTTGGGTTTTTAAAGCAGTGGGGAAATGTATGTGGAATGGTCCTCACATACTTCGTGCATGCGTGCTACCTGTTCATATGTTGAGGACTAAGTATATCATATGCCTTGTGAGCCACACAAAGTGCACAATGCTTACCCATCCCTTCAACTTTCAACTTTCAAATGCAAGTTGTGCCCATATAATACTAGAAATTGCATACAAGTATGTGACTGAAGTGTAAATAAGAACAAAGTATGCGACATAAATAAGAATGGAAAGAAAGAAATTATGTATGTACAAGTAAACATTGAGCAAGACATGTATAAGCAATGGACAAAAGAAAAGAGGATTGGTAGTATGGAAGGGTGGGGAAGGGAAATGGCGAGGGGATTAAAAGGCTAGGAAAATGTTTAACGAATGGAGGCATGATTTCTCGTTCATTTGAGATTGAAGTAGAAGGGACATTGACATTATATTAAGAGATAGTAAGACAATTAGTTTTGCACTACGCATATATAAAAAAAACATATAAATTTACGAATTTGGATACACCCTAAACAAACATGGAGGTAACTAAAAGAAAGGTCCATATCTAAATAGAAAAGCACAAAACAAGAACAACAAAATGGGTGCATGGACTTATAAAGTTTGATTTGTTTTACATATTTTTTTTTATCACAATATAAACATGGATTTACAAAAATAAATGTGATGTTCTATAACTTGTTTCAATATATAGAAGGAGGCCAACTCACCTCAACGTCGCATAGTAAAGCTATATGATCATAGCAAAATAGAACTATAGTTTTTAATAAAAAAAACTGTAGTAAACAAAAGCACTAGAGGATAGAAATTAAGAGAACCAAAATCTCAATGAACACAACATCTAGTGGAGGAAGAGGACTATAAAGCTTATTCCCTAGCCACTACTCCCAGAGGAATGAGTTATATCTTTGATAGGGTTAGAATTTTGATTTTGTTGAAGCTTTTTTTATTCTTGTGAGGAATAAAATTAGTAAATCCAAATGCATTAATTTCCCCTTGGGGGATCATCTAAACCATTGCCTCCACTACCATTAATGTGTTAAAAAATACCACCGCTATGTGTGGATAAAGAGGAGCAAGATTTGGGTAGAGAGAAATAAAAATTAGGGTGGAATTAGCTTTTATTGGAACACTATTTTTCAAAACCATCTCCACATTCATGACAACGAGAGTGAGTGCACATATAATCTAAAGGAACTGAACAAGTGACACATAGAACATTCTACTTGTGAGAGAGTAGCGATTTAAGAGTCTCCACTTCCAAGCATACATTCTCTTCTTGGTTCTAGATCTCAAGTAACAAATTATAGAGCATAGAGCCTTTATTAGTTATAAAGAAGTATCTATGGATAATAGTTTTGTTAAAAATAAAAAAAATATGTCTTTTCGTACATGAAAAATAATATCACCATGAATAAATATAAAATTGTCATTGTAGTTTGTAGGAAGAATTGTTGTGTCCCCTAAAAGATCAATTTTCGTAGTAAAATGTCTGGGATGTAAGGTGTGAAGAGGGTATGATCCAATCTCCATAAAATCTGAACATGAGGGAAATACTAGAAAAATATTTTCAAAGAATCAAGTTGTTAGCAAGACATAAAAGTGGAGTTCAAAAGCCTCATGTCTTTAATCATATCCCCAACAGAGAGACCCTGATATTATATTACTCAAAACAAAGTGGGTTTTTTTTATCAATGATAGCTTTCCACATATAAGAAACCCTTACGGTTCAAAAATAATAATTAGGAACTAAGACTCAAATGGTAATTGAGAGATCCATCTAGAGCATGTTGAGGGGAAATAGTTTCGCCACTCATCCTAAACATCACATACATTTTGCAAATTGAATTGGTCAACCAAGTAATGTGAAAACACCACAAAAAGGTAGTAAATAACATATTGGCTAGTTGAACATTCATCCTTATAAAAATGTGTGTTTGATAGGCTCTTCTGAGGTTAATAAAAAAATATAGCGTATGTACCTACAATAAGGAGTCACTAAAGGAAAATTTTAGTATTATAACAAGAGCACACTAAAAGAAAAAATATTTTTTTGTAAACAATCATCATGTATGGAAGTTTGATTTTTTAAAAATAGACTCTTTATCTTCATTGCTAAGCTACAATACCAGTTTAAGCATATCCCATGGCAACCACGTCCAAGAACCTTTACAAAAATTGTCACCACCGACTATAATTCCCTTTTTAAAAAATTTGAAGCCCTTTAATCCAAGGAACCATAGAAAATGATACATTATTAAACTTTAGAATGAGGTATAACCAAAAAGAAAGAAAATGTAGAGAAATTATAGGAAAAAAATCATTCTAAACTCACACAACAAAATATCTTCCACACAAATGGATTAAGCAAAAGATGTTTCAACCTATAAAAATCACAATTATTTATTTTCTTATTTCTTTTCAACCTATAATAAGATAACACATAGCCATACATACACGTTCTCTTGTCAACAGATGGGACCATATTTCTTATCTAATTTTGTACTCTCACCTCACACAACAGAATATCTTCAACACAAATGGCCGAAGCAAAAAATGTTTCAACATGTAATAATCACAATTATTTCTTTTCTCATTTCTTTTCAACTTGTAATAAGATAACACATGGCCAGATATACATGTTCTCTTGTCAACAGCTAGTACCATATTTCCTATCTAAGTTTATACTCTCACCTCACACACCAGAAGATTTTCCACACAAATGACTGAAGAAAAAGATGTTTTAACCTGTAATAAGTGCAAGTGCACAAAGATTGGGGGACCAAAAAGTGGCCAAAAAATTACTTTTTGGTCATTTTTCCATAATGCGCTTGCGTTATGGTTCCAACGCGTTATACTGTGACAAGAAAAAATAAAGGTCGCATTATAGTGCAAGCACATTACAGATTAGATTTATCAAGCCGAAACATGCTCACATTATAACACGAGCACGTTATAACGCACTCACATTCCTATTTTGGACATATTCCACATTTCAAACAAGAATGCGAGAGTGGTATAATACAAGCGTGTTATAACACGAGCATGTTATAATGTGAGTGTGTTATAACATGCTCGTGTTTCATATTATTTAGGTTTGAAATTCGTAATTCATAAGTTTAAATTTTCCTTAGATACACACACAAATATATATATATATATATATATATATATATATATATATATATATATATATATATATATATATATATATATATATATATATATGCATATGCCCATATGCATATGCATATGCATATATATATATATATATATATATATATATATATATATATATATATATATATATGCATATGCATATGCATATGCGTATATATATATATATATATATATATATATATATATATATATATATATATATATGCATATGCATATGTATATATATATATGCATATGTATATATATATATATATATATATATATATATTATATATATATACACACACTCATATATGTGTGTATATATATATATATATATATATATATATATACATATGCATATATATATGTACATGTACATATACATATATATAGACACACACGCACATATGTGTATATGTATGTGTGTGTGTGTGTGTATATATATATATATATATGCATATATAATCTATACACACACATATATATACATATATATGTCACACACACACACATATATATACATATCATATATACATAATATATGTGTGTGTCTATATGTATATACATATAGACACACACATATACATATACATATACATATACATATACCAGATACATATACATATACATACATATATGTATACATACATATATATATATATATATATATATATATATATATATATATATATATATATATATATATAATGCATATATACATATACATATACATATACATACATATATGTATATGTATATATGTATATATGTATATGTATATATATACATATGCATATATACATATACATATATATATACATATACATATATACATATATGTATGTATAGGTATATGTATAGATATAATACTATGCATATGTATATATTATATATATATATATATATATATATATATATATATATGTATATTATGTATATTATGTATATTGCATATGAACATATACAATATATATATACATATACATTATACATAATATGTAATGTATAATGTATATGCTAGTATATATATATTGCATATTGTAATATATATTATAGTATATATATATATATATATAATATATATATATATATATATCTATGTATTATGTATTTATGTATATAATATATATATATATCTATGTATATATGTATATGTATATCTATACTATATTATTCTGATATGTTATATGCTATATGTATATGTATATGTGTGTGTATATATATATTATATATTATTTTAATTCTATGTATATAAGTATATGTATGATATATATATATATATATTCTATGTATATAATGTATATTGTAATCTATATTATTACCTATATGTATATGTATTGATATAATGTATATGTTGTGTTGTATTATATATATATATATATATAGTATATATATGTACTGTATGTTATATATATATATATATATATATATATGTATGTATGTATTATCTCTCTCTCTCTACCTCCCTCTCTCTCTCTCTCTCCCTACCTCTACCTCCCTCTCTCTATCTCATCCCCATCCTCCTTGTATACATCATTATTCAAACCGGATTTTTTAAAATGGGGCAAAATGCCCATATTTAAATAGGGTAAATACAATGAAATTGTTCGATAACAAATAAAATTCTATTCAAACCTTAGGAGAGGATTAATTAGAATAAACAAAAAATAAATAAAAGATCATCCTCCTCAAGCTTGGAAAAACTTTCCATGGCTCCCTTCTTCTCCTAAAAAAAAACTACAAAACAAAATGAGAAAATAAGCCAAAAGAATGAAAAAAAAGTTTTCAAAAAGAAGTTTAGGGTTAGTTGAGTCCCTAGATCTAAGGGCCCTAAATGAACTCATCTAAGGGTTGTGATTCAACCCTACAAAAGTTAGGTGATGATTATGTGGGAATATGATTTTAAATAAAATGCATGTATAGCTTATGAATGGGGCCACTAAAGGGGTGTTAGGAGATAAATTTAAATTGTGACCTTAATGTTTAGTTGGTGATTTTAAAAATCCCTTGACTATTGTATTTAATTAAATTAAATTTACTCAATGGTAGCTAGAAAATATTTATATAGGGATTAATTTATTTGTGCTTAATTTAATGGGAAGGTAAGCTTAGACTTAGCTCTAGAATGTTAAATAAATAATGCAATAAGGGTATTTTAGCCAATGACTTATAAGAGTTAATTAACGAAATTTTAATGGGAGCCCTGAAAGAGGATTTGAGTTGAGATGTCGAATTAAAATATTAATAATTAATTGTTAATTAAAAATAATGAATTATTAACCAAGAAATAAATTAAATCTAGTTGAAAGTTTTCCCCTTGCAACCTGTTTTTTTTTTAAATTATTTCATAATTTTTCTTATCACTGGGTTTTGTGTGAGAAAAATGTGGGCGTTACATGACACATATCAGGAAGTTAATAACTAAGGTGGAAAAGATTGAATCAGTCTTAGAACTATACTATGCACAAGTAGCCACTCAAGGACAAGTATTTAGAAGCCAACCTTCTATGGAAAGAGAGCACATATATGAAGTAAGATGCAATTCAAAAAGTTCAGATTGCAATGGACTGTATTTTGTCCTATTGAGTATTGGGTATAAAGATTTGAGTGGAGAGAGATTTGTAAGACATGCAAATAACATGGGATTGAGACATGAGAGCAGCATAAAGAGGAGGCAAAGTCAAGAAGTGGAAATGGAACATGATCACAAGGAAAGAATGAGATATATAGTAGAAGCCAGAACTCAAGGTGAAGGAATACCTTTTAACAAGAAATAATATTTTATACAACCCTTACTAGATGTCCATTTGCAAATGATGACAAGGAAAGCAAAAGCAAAGCACAAATGTAGAGCCTAAGAGTACACTCACCTATATGAGCGGGTTGTGGAAACATTTATTGGAAATAGAATGGTTAAGAGGGTAGGAAAGTTGAAATGGCACAATAAAAGCACAAAGCACAAAAAGCGAATAAAGGTGAAAATGAAAGCATTTCAGTCCTTAAGAAAAACCAGAGGGAGTATAGTTATGACAATCAAAAAAGAAATTAAGCCATGAAATCTAGATGACATTCAATCAAGCAAGAGCCTAAATGACAAGAGAACCATGGAAACTAAGACAAGAACCTCCAAAGCAAGGACAAGCACACTAAGAAAAAGAAAGAGAAAGAAGACTACCAGTATAAGAAGGAGGATCACATACATGCTTGGAGAAGACACCTACGACTGGAAAAAAAGAAAGATGCAAGAGTAAGTGATAAACAAGTACCATTTGAGCTAGATGCTCAATTTATCCTCTCATAGGTAGAATGATGCAGAGCATCACAGAGGCTTAGGTGTCTAAGTGTGTTATTTAGTACATGCTTGATGTTAAAAGTGTTTTTCCCTCCATGTTGGAGGTATTTAAATTCAAATATGTATGTAACTAGGAGAATTTACTTAGATAAGATGTATACATGCCAAATAAGGCCATGTAGGCCATAAAAGTATGTAATATTTGTTTTCATACGTGATCATAGGTTGGTTATAGGTGATTTGATCAGGTTTCAAGTTTGGAACATAGTGGAGTGAAAAATAGTGGTAGTTGCACCAGCTTAGGAATGGTTGTTGCTTGATTGCTAATATGTAAAATACTCAAAAAAAGAGAGAGATATCACGTGTGGAGGATATGATGTGGTGTAGTCAAATAGAACAATGGTGAATAAATAATGATGATTGAATTTTGTAGGATTCAAAGGTTTTAGTGCATGTTTAATTCCTATTTTTGAGTATATTGTATTAAGACCCTGTTCGAGGCAGTGAGGAGGAAGTTTAACAATCAGCCATATGAGGATTTTCTAGATCTATGAAGGATAGAAAAGGTGGATAGAGGTCCATGGAACCTTGGAAATTTTTTGTAGCTCATGAAGCTATCTCAAATTTCCTATAGCTCCATTTATCTACTCTCGGGACCTAGCTAGGGCATCAAACCATTTTAAATGCACCTGTCCAATCTTCATGAAATTTTGAGGGAATATCTTCCTAGTTGTATTCTAGAGATTTACAAATTTTGGAGCTCCACCTCGCTCGTGTGAAGACATTTCAGGTAGTTTTGCAGGTCTGACTGTAACTGGGTGATACAACAAGGAGAATTAGGTGCATGCACGAGTGAATGGATGAATCAAGATATTAAATTCATCATGGAGCATGTGAGAAGTGTTAGAAAGGTGTTTCTATTATTTCCTAGGTGAGATTAGACCCATAAATTTCATTGTTACATTTTCAAGGTAAGAAAAGACCTAGTTAGGCATAAATTACCCCTAGGATTGTTATAAAAGTCATTGACTGTACAAAGGAGTCAACCTTGAGGTTCATATATAAGAATGAGCTCTATAAAAGGTTTTTAAATCAGTCATGAGAAGGTGAGGTTATTTCAGGGATAATTAAGATTCATTAGCATTTGTATATAGGAAGGGCTACTATGAAATAAGGCTAATATAAAGGAATTAAGAACAAATGTAAGGGCATGACAAAGTTTGGAGGTCCTATCTCCTCAAGAAATACATGAATATATGGTCCAAGCTTATAGAGACTGTGTTATCCAAAATTCACCCCCCAGGGTAAATTTTGATAACATGCATTAGAATATTCAAGTCTGAGGCAAATAGATTGATTCAAGGCCCAAAATCATGTTTTTTGGGGTCCCTCTGTTCCATTCTAACTCTCCTGTCCAAGAAGAAAGAGTAAGTTCTAGAAAAGGGTGAAAAAGTTACAAAAAACAAGCTTGGGACAGAAAAAATCATGAAAATCGGCTAAGTCCTAGTCCTCGCAGGAGTTGGGACGTCGGGACGTGAATCGGCCAAAAGGCTGCCAGGCGGTCCGCATAACAAAGGGACATCCGGGCCATGGGGACGCGAAAGGGCGAACCGGCCGAAGGTAAAGGCAAAATCGACTAATTGTTGTGCAGAACAGGTTGGGACATCTGGGCCGAAAGGACGCGGCGGATGTGAACCGGCTGAATCGGGCGAAGCAGAGAACTTTAGCACTGGGACAGTTGGGACAAAGGGATGCGAGGGATGCGAGAAGCCGGCAGGCCTGCAGATGAATCAATGCATGCCACATGTCCTAAGTGGTGGGGCACGGGGGAAAAAATGGAAAATTTCCCAAAGTGATAAAAAAGTCAAAATTTCCAAGGGAAACCCGCGGGAGGTGGAGGATAGAGAACTGCTCATCCAATCAGTGCCTGACACGTGTCATCTGAGTGGCAGAGCGCGGGAAAAGGATTCAAAACCCATTTTTGCCTATTTTGTGCCCTAAATCTTTAGATCGCCATATCTTTCGATCCAGAGCTCAGATTTGCGCGTTCTTTATATCATTGGAAAGCTTATGAAATTCTCTACACGATTCCAGGTTCAATCTTGAATTTTGGTTTAGTCTAGAGAGATAAAATCAAGAAAACATATCTGACGCGTGGTAATGGCCAGAAGCGACGTTTCAACAACCAGTTTAATGCACATGGGTCACATTCTTCTTCAGCATGGCCATAAGCGATGTTTCAACAACCAGTTTAATGCACATGGGTCGCATTCTTCTTCAGCATGGCCAGAAGTGATGTTTCAACCACCGATTTTAATGAAGAACGCATTTCGGTCAATGGTTGGGCTGCTTGCACGCCTTCTCATGTTTCTCTCTCTTGGGCTCGACCCATGCACTGTAAAAAGCCAGATTTGGCTCATATTATAAGAAGTTGTTCATCTTTTTGGCTCTGCCCTCCCTTCTTTTCTTCTCCAGGGTTGAAAATGGAGTTTGAACCTCCTCCCTTGCTCTGTAATAGCGTTTTTGCCTTTTACTATTGAAATGATGTTCTGTGTAAACTTCTGAAGCAATACAAACGTGTTTTGTGATGCATCTGTCCATCCTTGCTCGTTTTTGCTTGTTTTCTTCTTGCCTCTCTTCATTGCAGGTATTTGTGCAAGTTTGAATGTTCATTGCAGGTCTGGAGATGTGTTCATGGAGTTTTGGGACATTTTCTGTGTGAAATATATCCTTGGGCCTGTGATGCATCTGTCCATCCTTCCCATTGCTCACCTCTCCTTGTTCCATGGCAGTTTTGATAGATTTTCAGCACTCTCCTTCTCTGGTGTATCACCGTTTTAGTGTAGGCTTTTGCTGTTTTTCCCTTTTCTCTCTCTCTCTGTCTCCTTGGCATGGTTAGATTAGGTTTAGATTAGCTTGCCTACACTGGAATAGCTTGTGGCAGGTAGTTTAGGAGTAGGAACCAGCCTTCTCTAGAGATTCCTTTCTAATTTCTGCAAGTCCCACACTTGGAGAAAGGTTTCAATGTTGTGCAATCACACTAGATGCTTGTATGATCAGCCTAGAAACCTGATCAACATCCAGGGGTGCTATGATTTTGCACTAACAGTTTTGGCACGCCCGGTGGGACACTGAGGTTAGGTTATTTCATCTTCCAGAGGTGTCTCATTATCAACAGCAAAGTTTAAGCCACCGTGTGCCTGCACCAACAGTTTTGGCATGCCCGGTGGGACCTTGGAGGTCTTCCACTTCATCTTTTACAGGTTGGTATGTTCCTGTGAATATTTCAGCCTTTGGAGGCACTTGCAAACACATCTAGTGACTCCATCTGATCAGCAACCCATTTCTGAAGTTGCAGACCCGTTTTCCATCCATTTCCATCCATCCTTCTTTCCATCCCTTTCATTATTTTCCATTCCATGAAGTTGTGCAATCATGACTTCATTTCCATCATGGAGTTCACATTTTCAACAACACCAGTTTATCACACCTCCAACATGTTTTACAAATCCTCCAAATCAGCATGCATACCCATATGAGCAGCAATGCCAAAATCAGTTCGGCTATGGAGATTTCCAAGAGCAAGAGTATGCATATAATGAAGACAATAAAATGCAAGATGCTGGTTTGTTGGAGAAAATCCAAAATATGGAGGTAAAGATGGTGCAGTCCAGAGCAACAACTCAAATGAGAGCTTTCAGAATTGGTTGCAGGACTCCTTGTCCATGGGGAGGCCCTTTTCCAAGACACTTCAGCCCTCAAGAGAAGCTGGACTTCATGATGAAGATGATGCCCCAACTTGCACAATGGACTGCAGAAATAGAGGCCTATACACTTGTTGTTGAACAACCTTGTCAATGGGTAAGTTCTACACCATCATCTAGTTTTTCTCTTCCCATTACTCAAACAACACCATCTCATTTGGAATTACAAATTCTAAACTCCCCATCTGCTGTCCCAAATGTTGATCCCATGTCTCCACCTCTCAGTCTTCCACCACACCTCAATTCTTCTTTCCTTTTTCCTTCCAAACAGTCATCCCCTCCGCAAGAGCTAACAGTAATACCCCCTCCTCCAAGGAAACGAGAGTTTCTACCTCCACCACCACAAAAAATTGCCAAATTTGGGATGACAAAGATCCCCTTGATGGTTAAACCTACAGAAGAGGCTAAGGTTGAACAAATGGTGGTCAGGACTGATTTTGTGGCAGAAGAAGAAGAGCAAAAAGAAGAAGCAGATCAGCAGTCAGTTTGCTCAGAAAGTAGTGTCTATGTTGGCACTCTATTTAAAGGGAACGCTGATTCAATTCAAGTTGCACAATCAGCTATAAAGGAAGAAAGCTCAGAAGAAGATCTGGTAGTCCTAACTTGTCCTCTAGAGCAGCAGATTGAAGAGTTTGACTTGACAAACTTCATGTTGGGGGAAGAGTTCAATCAAGAGCAAGATTGTCTTCAAGCATTGGAGGAGGGAGAAGCTGCTCCAAATCCAAAAGAAGAGGAGCACACCCTAGTTGTGGAGGAGAAAAGTGCAGATCCAAAGGATTTGAGCACAAAGCAGGCTACAGGAGAACCTTCAGTTCTTCCTTCTACTTCATCTCTCTCAAGTTCTAGTACTAAAGAGGAGTTTAATCTCTCAAACTCAATGTTGGAGGGTGAAAGAAACCATGGTGGTCAAGTTACAAATCAAGAAGACACCATGGAGGAAGTGGAGCATTTGCAGTAGGACAGCCATGAGGCAGTTTATCTGTCAGATTTGGAGGATTGTTTTGATGAAGAAGAACCGGTTGAGTTTCCACCATTCTCTCTTTCATCATCCACATTCCAAACACTCGAGTCTACTGTCATGAAGGAGAACATTCATTTGCAGCAGCCTGCATCTTATAACAACTCTTTAGGATCAAGATTGGAAGATTTTAATCTTCCATGTTCTTCATTGAAGGAAGAGAAAGGACAGAGGAATTTCACCATTGCTTCCACACCATCCATTCAGGAGGGTCTGCAAGAGAACTCCATTCTTGGAGTTGAAAATTAGAGCTATGGGCATATCAAATGGATCAGACATTGCCCAATCAGGTATTTGGCTTCATTGGAACCAAAGGAGAAGCCACAACCAGTCATGCTTGCTTCTGAGCATGAGGAAGAGCTACAAAGTACCAAGGATCAGCTATCATACCTCTTCAATCCAAATGCAGAGCAACTAAAAGAGGTAGTGGATTCACCTACAACTGATACCTTGATGATTTGGGTGGAAGACCAGCTTCTTGTTGATTTTCCACTCATCCTAACAGCCATGATCAACTCCAAATTAATTGCATGGCTGCCACTTTTGAGAAAAGGAAGCTATTTCTCACAACCAATTGTAGGGTTTTTTTAGCTTGCCTTTGCTCCAGTTAGAATAGAGTAGTTAGGTTTGCTTTCAGTAGAAGAAGTGCTTGTGCACACTCTACATGTTCCATTTGGAGCATGTATGATTTTCAGTTCTGTACATAGTTTTTTGTGGTGCTGGTTTTGTTCTTACACAGTTCATTTCAGTGGCTTTTTGGTGAGAACAACTCTAAGTTTAATGGATTCAAGTGGCTCAGAGGGGAGGTTTTCAAAGTTTAGATCAGTTGCAGTTTACTACTCATGACTCCATGCCCAATGGATTGCTTCAGGCTACTGATCATTCATCTAGCAGGCAGATGACCCTGCTGAGTCACCAAATTATTATCCAAAATTCACCCATCAGGGTAAATTTTGATAACATGCATCAGAATATTCAAGTCCCAGGCAAATAGATTGATTCAAGGCCCAAAATCATGTTTTTTGGGGTCCCTCTGTTCCATTCTAACTCTCCTGTCCAAGAAGAAAAGAGCAAGTTCTAGAAAAGGGTGAAAAAGTTGCAAAGCTTGGGACAAAAAAAATCATGAAAATCGGCTAAGTCCTAGTCCTCGTAGGAGTTGGGATGTCGAGACGCGAATCGGCCGAAAGGCTGCCAGGCGGTCCGCAGAGCAAAGGGACATCCGGGCCGTGGGGACGCGCGGGACGCAAAAGGGCGAACCGGCCGAATCGGGTGAAGCAGAGAGCTTTAGCACTGGGATAGCTGGGACGCGAGGGACGTGAGAAGCCGGCAGGCCCGCGGACGAATCAATGCATGCCATGTGTCCCAAGTGGTGGGGCACGAGGGAAAAAATGGAAAATTTCCCAAAGTGATAAAAAAGTCAAAATTTTCAAGGGAAACCCGCGGGAGGCGGAGGAGAGAGAACTGATCATCCAATCAGTGCCTGACACATGTCATCCGAGTGGCAGAGCGCGGGAAAAGGATTCAAAACCCATTTTTGCCTGTTTTGTGCCCTAAATCTTCAGATTGCCATATCTTTCGATCCAGAGCTCGGATTTGTGTGTTCTTTATATCATTGGAAATCTTATGAAATTCTCTACACGATTCCAGGGTCAATCTTGAATTTTGGTTCAGTATGGAGAGATAAAATCAAGAAAACATCTCTGACGCGTGGTAATGGCCAGAAGCGATGTTTCAACAACTAGTTTAATGCACATGGGTCGCATTCTTCTTCAGCATGGCCAGAAGCGACGTTTCAACAACCGGTTTAACGCACATGGGTTGCATTCTTCTTCAGCATGGCCAGAAGTGATGTTTCAACCACTGATTTTAATGAAGAATGCATTTCAGTCAATGGTTGGGCTGCTTGCACGCCTTCCCGCGTTTCTCTCTCTTGGGCTCGACCCATGCTTTGTAAAAAGCCAGATTTGGCTCATATTATAAGAAGTTGTTCATCTTTTCGGCTCTGCCCTCCCTTCTTTTCTTCTCCAGGGTTGAAAATGGAGTTCGAACTTCCTCCCTTGCTCTGTAATGGTGTTTTTGCCTTTTACTATTGAAATGATGTTCTGTGCAAACTTCTGAAGCAATAAAAACGTGTTTTGTGATGCATCTGTCCATCCTTGCTCATTTTTGCTTGTTTTCTTCTTGCCTCTCTTCATTGCAGGTATTTGTGCAAGTTTGAATGTTCATTGCAGGTCTAGAGCTATGTTCATGGAGTTTTGGGACATTTTCTGTGTGAAATCTATCCTTGGGCCTGTGATGCATCTATCCATCCTTCCCATTGGTCACCTCTCCTTGTTCCATGGCAGTTTTGATAGATGTTCAGCACTCTTCTTCTCTGGTGTATCACCGTTTTAGTGTAGGCTTTTGCTGTTTTTCCCTTTTCTCTCTCTCTGTCTCCTTGGCATGGTTAGATTAGGTTTAGATTAGCTTGCCTGCACTGGAATAGCTTGTGGCAGGTAGTTTAGGAGCAGGAACCAACCTTCTCTTTAGATTTCTTTCTCATTTCTGCAAGTCCCACACTTGGAGAAAGGTTTCAATGTTGTGCAATCACACTGGATGCCTATATGATCAGCCTAGAAACCTGATCAACATCCAGGGGTGCCGTGATTTTGTACTAACAGACTGGTCTAAGACCTCTAGTCAATATAATTGGTATTTTGGTCACCTAGAAGCCTCATTGGGCATATTCATTGAAGTAAGAGCTTAATACAAAAGCATTGGATCACCAAATATAAAAAAGTTAATGGTGGAGTAAGACCAATATAGTGTGACAATAATCATGGAATATAGATTTAGCATGATGGAATTATGGAGAGCCTCAGTAGGCTATGAGGATGAAGTATATGCACGAGGGAGTGAAAGATGAAGATGAAGTGGATTTGAGTGGAGAGAAGCTTGAGGAGGTATAGTAGATGGAATTAGAGATGGAGTAAGTGTGGAGCCATAGGGATATTAAGGGATGTGATGGCCTTATGTGAAATCTCAAGCACATTAGGTTTGCATAGTGGAGACAAGTGAAAGAAGCATAGTGTTGAGTGGAGTGGGTCAAGAGCATAAGGAAAACCAAGTGTTATGTTCATAACAAAGAGGATCTCAGTATATGTTGACTATGACAAAGCAGGGGAGGTAGGTCAAATCAGGTTAGGGTATGAATTCCATGTTCTTCTTCACAAGTTGCTTGAATAAGTCCACATAGTGAGTTGTGCATACAATATGTCCTTTGTGAATATGTTACTTATGAAGTCAATCAAAACACCAAGTAGATCATCTATGAAGATCCTCAGAGAAAGGGGTGATTGGATGGTGTCTGTTAGAGTAGGTATTTACCTTAGCTCATGCTTACTTAGGTACTTTATTTACCTTTATTGTATTTATCCTCACCCACTTATGTGTGTGGATATTTCTTTTATCTTATTTAGATATTAGGAGATATTATCTAGTTGTTAGGTATAGTTCTTTCCTTGATCTATGGTATTGACTAGATCCTTGATGTCTAGTTCTCTCCTAAATCTATGGTCTTGACTAGTTCTTTGATGACTAGTTATTTCCTTGATTTATGGCTTTATCTATGACCTTGACTAGTTCTTAGATTGTTATTCCTTGCCTATTTAAGCAAGACCCATTCTCAATGTATTACATTGAGTTCCATAATAATATATGATATTGTTGCTCATTTGTTTGCAAAGGTTTTATGTAAAGTTATTCACCCATTAAAATCCTTAGCCCTTGGTCATATGGTATGGTCATATGAGGGCGTAAAGCTTGTGATTCCTAGTAGGTTCTTAACTTCAGCCCCCTTTAATTTTATTTGTGTGGTGAAGGCAATAACAATTTATTTTGTTTTAGTGGCAACTAAATAAATAACAAAGCAAAAATATTGAAAAGTTTGTATCTTTTGATCGGTAACTCGGTTTTGAGTAACGTTTTTTGCAAAAGTGCTTGTTTTTTTCGTGCTCTTTCCATTGGAGTTATTTATTTTGACACTTGAACTATAATTATAAAGTGCAAAATATGGAGGAGTGTTGTAATCAATTGTGGACACATTTTTGGCCGAGCCCGACGTCCTAAACTTTTGGGAGTTGCAGTTTGTACCTATCATGGATTATGAGAATGATATGATTTTCTCTGAAGTATGTGGACTTCAAGAGGATATTGTAAAATTTTTGGAAGAAAATAGATCACTCAAGAAGTGAAATTATCTTCTACAATCACTCATTCACGATAAGGATACAATAATACACTCCCTGCAGAACAAACTTACTAGCCTACAACATCACCATCATATTGTGGACAACCATATCCATGCTCCTAGTCCACTTGCAACTGTTGCTCTTGTACCCACTGCCATTGATATGCCAGTCTTTGAGCCTGAAACTACTTTTGATGCTTCTAAACCTGTGAGGCTTGTTACTGCATGCTCTTCCACATCTGTGCCTATTACAGTACCACATGTTGTGTATCCTACTTCTATTGAGGTGCATGGATTTTTTGAGAAGCATACCACTGCATTCAGATCTCGCATGCTCCGTTCTATGGGTCTCACTGGTGGAGTCATTGACAGACATTCACAGGGTATTGTTTCCTCTATTCCACATGTTAAGTGGAATTCTCGTCATGACATTAGTTTTCAAGCAGATACTTCATTGGGATCACACATTGACAGAGCTCCTTTTTTTGTTCACTTGACTCTTTTTGAGGATCATGAGCAACACATGACTTATGCACCTTCACTCAGGATTGAGAAACCTGAGATTTTAGCTGTCAAACATGATCAACCTGACACACATTCTAATGTTCTTTTGTATGCACCCATTGTGCATTTTGCACCAAGTCATATGTAGGCATCTTCTTCATCCATCCATGTTGATTTGGGGTGGATATCTGATCACTTGTGGTGGTGACATAGGAATTCGTTGAGAGGACTCTACAGGCATGGCTCCTCCACCATTCGGCCTCTTGCTCCACTTTCTATACCTTATGCATTGTGATGCTTCTTGTTTTGAGAATTTTTCTTTAGCAGGTGTAGTGTATCTCTCTTGTTTGTTGAGAGATTTTGTATTTGTATTTTCGACACTTTTGGCATGTTGACAATCTCTCTTGTGGGGGAGCTATTCTGGTGGAGCCCAGTGTTAGTTTGTCGGTTTTTGAGTAGTTGTAATTTTTTTGACAACTCATACAGATTTGTAGCGTCACTCCACCCATTCAGCAGTATGGGAGGGTGTGGTTTTGATCCTGATTCTTCGGGTTTCGTTTCCTTGCCTTGTTACCTTGGCTTTTCTTGGATCATGACACTCTACAGTTAGTGTCCTTTCCTTATTGCTTTGGTTATTGTTCTTGGATCATGACACACCTATTTGCAGTAGTTTATCGAATTATGTATAGTGGGTTTTTTTGTACTTTGGACATCACTTCGTTAACAGTCTCCTTGTATGGAGCTATTCTAGTGAAGCCCAGTGTTAGTTGTTTTTGAGTTTTGTGATCGAGAAGTGGATTTAGACTATAGTACAAACCATAATTCTTCAACATTGTATGATTTTTTTTGAGCCAATCTTCTTGGGATGACTTGGAGCGGGTCTTTTATCTCTTTACTTTGTTGTTACTGGTTTTGGGTACCTTGTGGTGTCCCTTTTTTCCCAGTTATTGTACACATGAGTACCTCGTCGGGCCTAGTTGTCGAGGACTCATACTGTGGACATGCCACTTCTATTTTGGCCCCTAGCTTCACTTGAGGGGGGGTGTTATATTAGGTATTTACCTTAGCTCATGTTCACCTAGGTACTTTATTTACCTTTATTGTATTTATCCTCACCCACTTATGTGTGTGGATATTTCTTTTATCTTATTTAGATATTAAGAGATATTATCGAGTTGTTAGGTATAGTTATTTCCTTAATCTATGGTATTGAATAGATCATTGATGTCTAGTTCTCTCCTACATCTATGGTCTTGACTAGTTCTTTGATGACTAGTTATTTCCTTGATTTATGGCTTGATCTACGACCTTAACTAGTTCTTAGATTGTTATTCCTTGCCTATTTAAGCAAGACCCATTCTCAATGTATTGCATTGAGTTCCATAATAATATATGATATTGATGCTCATTTGTTTGCAAAGGTTTTATGTAAAGTTATTCTGGCAAATTACTTTCATCTTATTGATTGTGGTGTTTGATAATTAACATCTATGTTCCTGGCTTGGTATGATCTTGTTATCGTTCCTTTTAGTGTAATGCATGGTTAAGGAAATTGCGTGTTATATACTTAAGGCTTGTCAAAGAATGGCATGGCACTAGTGGTGATGACACAAAGGAGGTGCATCAATGTATGTCATACACGCGGAAGAAAATGAAGTGTGGGATGAAAGTATAGAAGCGTAAGAGTAGAAATGCAATAGACACATGCGAATGGAGAGGAAATGGGGCAAACTGGTGAAGTGGGAAACATGATACCCCCAAGGTGTAATTATTACAAAGTAGATATCTGTTGTGCGTGCGAGAGGGCTAAGGGTCCTCCAGCTGATTCCTGAGGAGATCAATTACAAGTGCACACGCGTATGATGTATCAATGGTCTAGGAAGACTGAGGCAAATGCGCAGATAGGTGCATGTAGGGTAATAGGTGGAACAACCCTATGTGAAAAGGACCCCGATGGAAGGGGAAGAACACCTAGGAGAATGAAACGTGCAGGGCGAGTGAGGAACACTGCAATCAAGGAGATGTGCCAAAGAGACCAATTTGAAGTGTGATGCACACCTGTAATGAAGGATACTCAGGAAGCCATGAATACCTGTATGCAAGTTGATCTAAATAACTAGGAGAGCTATTTGGATAACAGTAGGACATGCGACTAATTTCCCCTTGAGGTTGCTTATCTCCTTTGTCCCTGAATAGATCTCAAATGTTAAGAATATGCACATACATTTTCTATACTTTTTAGGGGGCCTGTATTCTTTAGTCACTTTGCAAGGTCAATCCTTTTTTGGATGTTAATGATCCAACAGTGTCAAACAAGTGGAGTCACCATATGTACAGTGAAAACTTGCTCACTATTATGGATGGATTCGAGACATCAAGTGGGCTCATTATTTTCCATCTAGGCTTACTTGGGCAAGGAGACAAGGAATACCTAAGGACTGCATTTGGGCTACATTACCTTCAATGCATATGAAGGTGCCATATTTTTGAATTTCACTCACACAGCATCTTGAGAGGCCCAAATATAACTTGATAGCACGCCTGATGGTGCGACTGACATTTTGGAATTGGATATGAAACCTAGCTATCAAGTGGACACAATTCAATGGCACACACAGGATTACACACTAGAGCTACATACCAGTCTGAAGATTTAGTGTAGCTGTTATTGTGTCAATCACATTGGGGTGAGCATTGAGGTCAGTTCAACTAAAAGCATATGCATATATAATGTATTAGAAGAGAATGTTTGCATCGATCCTTGTGCATGTTAGTAGGGTTTATTTTACATGGTTCAGGTGATGCATCAATACTAGAACCCTACAACAAAGTCAAGATGCAACAAAGATGTGAAAGGAAGGAAGGTACACCATTCATACCCTAAGATTATCATTTGAAGCAACAGACTTTCTTATCAAGACATTAGCGAGTGAATCATTAAAGACATTATGCATTTCGGGTGATCATTGTCCTTATCATAGGTGGTCATGTCTAAGGGAGTTTCATATTCCAATTTTATGTTATGAAGCATATATAGATCCAGATGCCTAAGTTTGAAACATCCATAGGTAGAATTAAAAATGCATTGATGATAGTCATACCTAGTATTTTCATTATAATTACATCCTTTAGGGCGAGATGGGTCTACATATACGTGTTTAGGAGGAAGCATGATAAATCTTGCTCTCAATTAGTTGTGGTAATAGATTCATGCAGATCTCAAAGAAATTCCTCTGAATGTAAGCCTTGGAAGATTTCTGTTAAAGCTTTTCAAGAGTAAATGCACCTTATGCCTTTTATAGTCCCTTCAAACTTCACCTCACCATTAGGTTTCGTCCTCTAATGTTTATTTACTTTCAATCAAGTTAGAAGACGATGAAGGATGCTATTTTGGTACTTGAGTTTTAAAATATTAGATAAGTATAAAATCACGTAATTTAAGCAGTATGACATAATTAATCAAACTGAAGGAGATTTACTTCATTTAGATGACTACTTTCTTGTAGAGGAGGTAAGAGAATTTGGACAATAATAGATCTTGTCAACTCTTACAGTCTGGTGGAGTACATTACACCCATCCTTATCTCCCTTGATTCTTGTCTCATAACAACTTCACTTATTCTCTCTAATATATGCTCTAATTATATCCTTATGTGAATTATCCTCGCAACCTGAGCTATGAGTTGATATCTTAGACAACTCATTTACATTTATTCAACACACAATGAGCGATTACAATATAAACTAAGAGAAGGTCTCACTCATGCAATAGATACCAAAGTTGATCTTATAGGTGGTAGTATCCATCTCTATCTCACAACTCCCATGACAACAACATACGATGGTGGAGGGCATGCTAGGACTAACCCTATTTTCTAGTAAAGTATGGTGATGCTCACAATAAGGGACAGTGTCACCTGAAAGGACCTAAGATGATCTTAAGGGTCACCATCTCCCTTAAATGTGAAGATAGCTTAATGTTGAAAAAATAAAAATAAAAAGGATATGCATAGAATGGAGGGCTTGATACCCGATGTTATCAAACGTCTTGAGTAATGACTAGGGAGTCAAGTGATGACAAATGCATATGATTACTTGCCTCCTGCACTTATACTTGTCATGGATCTAAATTTCCTAAATGTGTTCTTGTGATTTGCTTTGTCTATGGGATGTCCATGCTTTATTATATCTTTTTAAATGTGCAAAATATTTGTATGAACGAGTTAAGTAATTGTTAGCCTTCTCAACTGAGGCCGAAGTGATAGTATTGGCAGTGTGGATTCATGGGACTAAGACTTTTAATATGTTTAACATGTACTCTATGTCGATAGTGGTAGTACTGCATGTAGGAAAACTTTTCAAGCTAAAAATAAAATTGGTGGCTTCTTGACTATAAGTGACTAGAGATTGGAGCGACATACCTTGTCGATTTTCTTGGTAAATGATTTATTTAAGCCCAACATGAATGGTACAACTTAACCAAGGCTATTTATTATCTGAAAATAAAAAATTTAGCAAAGAAGGAAATAAGTTTATTAATCAATACACATATGTACAAGAATAGGTATGCATTTAAGATGATGGGTTCATTAGTTGATTTAATTTAAATATTTTTTTTGTAAAACTCTAATTGTAGAGTCATGTATGATATACAAATGGTAAATAATTGTTGGAATATAAATGACACAAGCAATAAGCTAGATAAAATATTAAAATCCTAAGTACAAGAGAGAGGGAAATACAAGACTTAGCTGATTCATACACTAATCTTGAAATTGTGTAGATTGGGAAAACCAATGAACAATAAGGGTAGACTATCACAACTGTGAACAATAAATTCAAGAGCTATCGTATATGTCGAGACTAGGTGTGTTGATTGGGGGGAGGGTGTGTAAGCGCCAAAGACCTCTGATAGGAACCTGTGACTACATAGGAGCTCGGAAACTGATATTTTTGGTGTTATAAGGTGGTCACTGATAGTCAATGTTGGTTTCTTGTATATCACACTATGATCACATAATTCATCTGTAATATATAAAGATAAGATGACATGTAAAACCCTAAAACTACATCAAATCCCAAAAAGAAAAGATTTAGTATGGGGAGTCGGACTTACCTCGGTGGTCACATGACTAAGTGAAATTACGACCGAGTGCTACACTACATCAAAAATTTCATGTGTAATTCTTGTGCGTGTGTGATATAATCATGCCCTAGGAAGCCTTTGGATAAGTGCACATGATAACGAGTGATAGATAAATGTAACAACGTAAATAGATGTGTGGATGGAAAAATGTACTTCCCCTCTTATGCGTGTATGTAGAAAATTTAGTCCCTTGTCCCTTTAATGAAAGCTAGATGGATGCCTTTGATGCTCTTAGATTCCTTTATATGCAACCTTAGGTGATGATAATAGATGCTTAGAGCTTGGTACTTTATTTTCACCACATAGCTTTGTATTTATATGATTCCCTTGGTTGAATTTCATAATTGACAAGTGGAAGGCCGACCCATAAGAAAATAAGATGCCCAAAAGATAAAAGAGGCCCGAAAAGAGTGAGGAACACAAAAAGAGGTCGTGGGCGCCTAGAGGGGACAAGGGCACCTGGGAGATAGCATTCTGGCTGGGCGCTGGTGTCCAGAGTAATGATAGATAAAGCAATAAAGTTCAAATTGAGCTATAGGGTGTGTAAAACCAAAAAGAAAGCAAGAAAGATAGAAAAGAGTCCCAAGACAATAATCAATTACTGGTTTTCTTGCTTAGGAATCATATAAATGCAAGTATGTTTCTAGGACCTAGAAATGTATCCAAGTGTGTGATTTTGTGTCTACACTCCCAAGACGTGACAAAACATATTATTTCTCACCACTCAAGGATAAAGGTTGTGGAGTTTATAAAATCTTAGCTATTAATGTCAATCTCACATCTTTGATCAGAGGCATATAGCTATACCTGGGCATGCTTGATAAAACCCACGAAGTAGCTGTGGAACGTTGTTGAAATCATGTATGGAAATTTCGCCTGTCTCATTAACCAAGTCATTGCAATTTAATTTAAAAAATCTAAAAAACCAACAACAAAAAACAATGGACAATGTTTCCATTTAAATAAATTTTTTTAACTACATACAAAAATAGGTTATTGGTTTCCAAAAACATATGAAATGTGAAAAATAGGGCAAAGGAAATAGAGCTCTACATGTTGAAACCTGATGTCATACTTCTGTTGCTAAGACTCATGCTAGAAAAAACTTGTCTGTCAATCCCCTTTGCTCCCAATACATGCACTAGACTCATATTGCGTTTCTCCATATTGCAGGGCACGACCTGCATTGACTCCAGCTACCCCCGCATTAATGATACTCTAGTTTCCTTCTTGGTGCATCTTCTACTTTTGTGAATTTTTTTTATATAAGATATTTTTAGAGTGGTGTGACTTAGGAATAATAATTAAAGATAATAATATAATATTGTCTCTAATTAATGTCTCAAACCACCTCCTCTTGTAGTAGTGCTATTTAAAAAATAGTGCACAATTTGCATTTAATTAATTAAGCCCAATTTATTAATAAGATGTATTTTCAAAACTATGATGAAAGGGACATGTATTTTTGGCTTAAATAATTAGGAATGATAGGGTTTCTAGATTTAAAAAATCATGGGTATGTTCTCAGTGTCCAATGGATAATCCAAAATGTCGATAACTCTAAATCTTGGAAGATTTTTCTTTGTCGTTGCATCACTAAAGATACCCCTATGGGCATAAAAACATGGAATGCTTCTTCATTTTAGAGTCTCCTCCTATCACTTGTTCATGTGAAGATTAGATATATATTTTTTGTTAAAATAATTTGGAAGGCATGAGAATCTCTCAAACCAATGTTGTTTTTAGTTGAGAATGGTTTTTGTCCTAAAATTTCTCTAATTTTAATTTATTTTTGTTTTTGTCCCATTCTAAATTTTTATAATGTCTCATTTTATATGGTTCCTTGGATCAATAAATTTTCAAAAAGGGAATTAGACCTGGTGGTGATAATTTTTGTAAAGATTCTTGTACTTGGTTGCTATGGGGTGTGCTTAAAGTGATACTGTAACTTAAAATTGAAGATATATAGTCTATTTTAAAAAAATTATACTTCTATTCTTGACAATTTACACAAAAATTATTTTTTCTTGAGTGTTCCCTTGTTAAAATACTAAAATTTGCCTTTAGTTACCCCTTTCACGAAATTCTTGCAAGGTAATGGTAGGATGTGTAGCTTGCAATCCATAAGTCTAAGATTCAAGTTTTCCTATCTTTAATTATAGTTTTTACAAATTTTCCAGTTATTTAGAATGCTCCAAAAATGAAATCCATATATTTGTGTTCTCTAATACTAATATTTTAACCATTCCTTCATTAAAAAATATATTTTTTTATATAGAAAAAATCAACCAAGAAATTTACGCTTTCATTCCTTTCTACTTATGATGGCATCTATTGATACCTGCACATATCCATGCTATTGAAAACCATAAAAAGTCATAAAGTAAAATTTGAAAACAAACCAACGGGTGTTTAAATTATCTTGGCTACTAAGAATATTTCAAGACATTTAGAGTACTAGTTGTTAGAGTTAAAATAAATCAATTTTAAAATCTAAATTTAATATGTATTTGGTATAAGTGTTAAAGTTCCACTACCCATGTAATTTGTAAACCTACAATAAAAGAAAATGTTATATGTCAAAACAGGAGCCTAAATCTTAATTTCCACATAGTAAATAATTATAAAAATAAATCATGATGCCTAAGATCCCATTTTTATTAGTCCGTCGACAACACTTTCTTTCAGTGTATGTCCACATTCGGTTTTAGTCAATTTCATCTATAAAGAACTACTATTATCAATTTCACTTTTCCTGAGCTTATTTATTAATTGAACACCATTCCTTTACATTTTTAAAATCACTTTTTATCATAAAAATTCATTACTTTTCACATCAACAAGCATATTATTATTATTCTTTAAATGATATATTATTGAGTTTTATTTTTAGTGTATTAATAACCCATTGACAACTACCATCCTTATTTACATTTATAGATAAAGTTGTCCCCATTTTACTAATAATGGGGAGTAGTAGCTTAATCTTCTTTGAAAGAGATGGGTTAAAACAACCTTAATGTAGATACAATAAAGATGGTAGTTAGTCCCAAAATAAAACAAAAACATACAACTCTTTTATTACAAATTGAACAACAAACTCACCTATAACCCTTAGTAAGATCAATTTTATTGTTATTTGTTTATTTAATAAACCATAGGATGTATTAAAACTATTTAGCCTAATGAAATTTAGGCTTATTATTCAAGTATAGTACTCACCATTTTGAAATCTTACCTTCAACCATGTTATATTTACCTTACTACTCTATCCCATACAAACCAACACAAAATATTTTTCACCTAGGTTTTATTCACTCAGTATTGGTGGGGTTTGTACAATTCTATCTTATTTCTATGCAATTTAAAATAAAATTATAAATATGCATTAGAGTTGTTTGGACCCTTATGAATCATATATTGTTCATTAACTGCTCATAATTTTTCCTGGATTTGGACTTTATCATCTTTGTTTATTTTTTATCGACCATGAATACCAGATGGATGATCATCATCTAGATCCAATTCTTTGTACAATTTTATGGAATTCTTGGCATAATTTTTAGTTTACCACAGAGATTATGCATTTTTTCTCAATTGGAAATCATGGGATAAGTACGAGTAGTTTTCTCTCAACTCTCTTGGTGGTTACTGAATTCTATAAATAAATAAATTTAGATTGTATAATTTTTTTTATTTTTAGAATTGCTATGCTAAAAGGCGTTGTTTCAGTTGGGCTAAGGCGGGGGGCTTATGACACAAGACAAAAGTGTGGATGACGAAGATGAAGTGATAAAGGACGTCGAGCACAGACCGATGTGAGCCATAAGATGGAGGGAGGATGACACAATTATCAAGAAACCCTAATATGCCAAGCCTCACATTTTTGAAGAAATCTATTGTTTATCACATTTGTATGATTGTTTTCGTTGGTCAAAAACCCCTGTAATCAATCATTTTAAGCTTGGCATTAAATCTTTTTGTGTTTTCAGGATGCATCCATAAATATTTTTATAAACCTAATGATGGAATAGATGAATGTGAAATCAACGATACAACAGAGGATGCCATTTATGAAGGATACAAATATGTGTTAAATTCTAAGGCCACAACTGAATCTCTTAGGTGTGAGGATTTTTTATAATCATAACTCATGGATCAACATTAATTTGTAAGCCATTTTCTCTAAATACATGCGGCATTTGCTAGCTGGGAGCCAATGCATGGGAATTTTAGATATAGACATCCATGGAAGTAGTATGTGACAATAGGATCCAAGCTCCAACATTTGAAATTTTCTATCGTAACCTTGCATGGATGTTTGTAATTGAAGATTCAGGTGTGTGCATATATATAAATGGATTTTTTTTCGCTTAACTCCTAAAATCTAAATCAAAATAGATTAATTGGAAATCATTGCAGCTCCAAATTGTTTGCCATGTGTGGCTAGTATTTTCAAGAAAATTAAAGGTTGGCCTTTACGTTCATGTACCAAATGTCAGGAAGGTGTAGTCAACGAGGTAACATTCACGTCTCATCCATGTTGGAAGTCCGTTCATAGAAGCCAAGAAATCACAGGGTAATTATCGACTAATTGGGTATTAGGGATGATTAACCACTAAATACAGAACTACTCATTTTTGTGACGTTGAGTTTTAAAATTGATTTGTAATGGATAATTTCATTGTCAAATGAAAGAAATAAAAAATACCACCTGTGCAAAAATTGAAAACAAACAAAGGCTGTAAAGTTAGGTTTGAAAAATATCATTATGCCGAAAGAGGCCATGCAAATCCTAATCTTAGTTGTTTTGTGTCATGTGGTGGATGACATTGAAGAGGTTGTGCCAATGGAGGCACACCATTTACAAGAGAATTTTTTTTGGAGAATAGAAGATTCATGAGCAGGGCGGTGAGATTTTGGGTTTTGTTCATTTATTTGATGGTCTCTCATGCATTATAGGGTGGGGTCACTGGGTTAAATCTTGTTAGGTTTACATTTTCTTTTTGTAATTTTTTTATAGTTGGGAATTTTTCTCTGTATTCGTTGTTGTGTAGACACACACATTCCTAACCATCAGGCTTTGGATGAGCAAATATTGACCTATAGTGCCTCATAAGACTTGGACTATTATTTTTCCTTAAAATAAGTGAAACATTGTACATGGATATAATTACTAATGAGGACAAGAAGAAATGGCATGTTCCAAAGTGTTCACAGTTTTCATGGTTTACATACTTATAACAGCTTGTTTTCTTACATATCCCTCCTTCAATAAACCACAAGCTACGCGCACAAGCCATATGTCATTGTCTCAAGATTTACGCCTTTATTGCTATGAGTTACGATTTAGTCATGTGTATTATCTAGCATGGAATTTTTCCAAATCTTAATTACCAATTGAATACATGTTTGCCACACTCATGATCCTCATCAGGCTCATCTTTGGGATGAGAAGGGATGTTTCCAAAGATAAAGCTCCCACACAAAACAAATCACTCTTTTTTTTCTTATAAATATAAAAAAGGGGCTAACCTTACGTTAAGGGAGTGGTTCTGGTTACCCTTTACATTCCCAATATCATCTTAACAAACATCATTTCTATTATTCATTTGCGAATACCTTATTCACCCACAAATGATGTCTTAAGAGGTACTAGACATATCTTAACCCTATCTACATAGCAAGGTAATCAATCTACAAGGAAGTTTACTACGAGGTAGTTAAGACATGATCATGCTTTCATAAAACCAAAATACCAAGGACAACTTTGACCATCTTACTACGAGGCATACCATGTTCACACTCATTTACATGATAATATATCCTTGAGTTCCAAGTAGGTATCAAGTTTAAGGAACTTATAACTAAGTGTAACGTGTCAAGAGGCATTAAGGTTATACACAAGGTAGCTACATAAGAGGTTTTCTAATGTACCAATTGAGTGTCATGCCACATAAAAACTCGTCTCTCGAATCGTAAGGTGCATATGAACATGACATGAAATGATACAAGGGTTTATTAGCTTAAGCATGCAAGGATACATAAAGCATTTGTGTTTAAGGCGGGGTCAACATATATTAAGGGCACACCAATAGGTAGTTCCCATTGATCTAGTGTAGTGGTTCAATTAATGGATCATAACGCAATCAAGGTGAATATGTCACAGGGAGGAATTTAGGAAGCAATCACATTTTGATATGTTTAGAACTGGCCTTCCTACCACACATGACAAAATATCATAATAGGAAATAAACTAAACAAGACCATCACTTTTTTGGGGTGTAATGAAATCGTAGAAATTCAATACCTAACCATAGTTTTTGATAAATGTCAACAAGAATTTAGTCAATCTATTCTAAAAATTACAAGAACATGACAATTCATTTAATGAAAGTGACTAATTCATTTATTTAATAGGTGTAATGATATATGTTAAATTATAGTTTTTTCTAGCATTGAGTGATTTACATGAAACTTAATACCATTTAACATTGGAGATATTTTACAATCCTTCTTCATTTCTCAAATTAAAACAATATACCATAATGCAAATACACATTCTTTTCAAACAAATAATATGTAAAATTCTTTTTCCAATTACAGATATACATATAATGTTAGGATGTGCATAAATAAAGTACATGTCACGAGCATAGAACAATGTCCATCTATCATGGCCTGCCACCTTCATCCACATGGTCACGATCCTCCCCTGTCTAAGGATTTTGACAAAGCTTGGAAAGCGGATAAGTTTGTTGTCAGAGGGATGGAAATTGAGGTGTCCGAGTCCTCCATTGCCCTGGTCATGAACATGAAAATGGATGAGCTTAAAATTTTTAGGGATAGAACCCGTAGAGAAAAGGAAATTGAGATGTTCTTTGTTGGCAAGGAAATATGTTCTTTCTTTATGGATGGTATTGCCAGGTCGTGCATTCTAGGTATATGGAGAGAGGTGTGCCTTCAAATCATGAAGTGCATCACTTTAGAGGGCAAATATAGAAAAATCTATACTCACCATTTGACCCTTTTGAACATGTTTCACGATAAGGTCATGGTGACCATCCCCTTCTTTATGTTTATGTCTCTAACCAACTCTTTAATGGCTTTCTAGCAGGAGAAAGTGGAGTTGCCTCTGCACGAAGGGCTCAATCTTCTGATGTATGAAAATGGGAAACCCGCTCTATCCCCTTCACTGAAAGAACATGCGGTTGAAGATGACCTCACTCTCACTGATTGCCTCACCAAGATGAAGGCCGTAAAATACAAAATTGTGGGGGAGGATTCTGGAAAAGATATGGGTGAGGATGATTGTGGGGAAGCGAGCACTCCAAGAAAACGTGATAGGGATTGTAATTTAAAGGGTTTCAAGGATTTAAGCAGTAAGGTTTAGTAATTAGAAGGGGTGCTCCATGCGATAGAAGAAACCAATGCTAGCCAAAGGGAAATAATGATGGATGTCATCAATGCTTCCAAGAAAATTTTCATTGCACACGTGAAGTCCAGGTAGTAACTTTTGGAGCTATAGGACCAGGTCAAAAAGCTCAGTGATAGGATGGAAAGGATGGAGGAGGGCACCAAAAGAAGGATTTTCAAATTGCGCATCAGTAGCTCCGAGGATGAGTTAGAGGATGATATTAATGAAAAAGGTGTTGAGAGTGGTGTGAACAAGGATAGCCACAATGGTAATAGTGGGGGATCCCCAAAAAAGTAACTTTTGGTTCCAGACTGTTGGCAGAATTTTGGTGAACTTTTGTTGTTTTTCAGTTTTGGAGACTATTTCTCCTTCTCTCTGGTTTCCTCACCTTTCTACTAAGTCTTGTCCTTAATTGTAAGAGTTAAGCGTGTTTAACTCCTTTTTGGGAATTTTTCATTTCCTTCTTGCTTGTTTTTTGTTCCTCCTTTTGTAATGGCCCTTGAGAGATGATCCCTGTTTTTACTGTATCTAATAATAAAAAAACCTTCATCCACATGGTGTCAGCACTAAGCTGGCATGGAATCACCACCATATATCTAGTTATGAAATCATAAATCTGATGATATATTGTTTTCTTTTTTGCCCCAAATAGATATTACACCAAAATGAAGCACCTAATAATCCTCGATCTTCTTCTTTTCTTTTGCATACAAAAAAAAAACAACGATAAACAATAGTTTCCCTTCCACTTAGATACCAAATGAACCCACTTCAGATACAACTACAGATCTAGATCAATCAGTTTGTATATAGTAAAATAAGGAGATATTAGGGTTATAGATTATATTTGTCTACAAAGCTAATTTTACCAATAACGGTACCAATTTTTGAACGATTGTTAAAGAGAGCTCCGTTTAACAAAGTTCCCCGTCATGTTCGGTACATAAATATTTTTTACCATTTTTAGTAAAGAAGAGCTTCGAATTTTGCACTGGCTGCGACTATCAAACTACTACTAAATTTACAAAGTTAACTTGGGTTTCACCGTGGTTATGCCTCTAGATCTCAAATAAAGTGTTTTTCTTATTATGCAAGGAGAATGACAGGTCTAAAGGATCGTTTATGATGTGTCACTACATATTGAGGGAACCAATGCTTTCTGAAACCTACAAACGAAACATCTAGCCAAACAGTTCACATGCCAAACGTTAGCTTCTACTTGTTTTGTGCTATCAGATAGGGTGGCTGGATTGCATGGATACTGGTTTGAGGGGACAATTTGCACAATTGATAAAGAATTTCCATTTGCACATTTCCCACGAAGATTCCATGCATAGTTCAGGTTCCTTAAGTGGTTCCGTGACCACATTGCCACATAGAGATGGGAGACGGATGTTACAAAAATATGAGGGGCACTACATAATCAAAACCTTTAAAAAATGTGACTATTAAATATTAGATGAATTAATTAGATCTATATAATTTAAAGTTTGTTGTTATAGTACTTAATACAAATATCTAATTATATTGTTCAATACCTCTTATTGCCAAAGATATTTCTCATAGACTTATGAGACTTCTTCTTCTCATTCTAAGTTTTGAATAGAATAGTTTCATATGACACAAATATATGAAAATTTTGTTGCATTTTGGGAAGGTATGGAATGAGATAGAATCCCTGATAAAAATATCTCTATTTTAATTGATTTATTATAAGTCTCATGACAGGATTGCATAAGATTTCATCATACACATGGTGTAATATTTGAACTTTAGCCCCAAATTTGTTAGTTATTCATTTGTTGTTTTGTCATGATATAGCTTGTATCACCATAAATGGAGCTCAGTCTAACAGATTTTATTTTTTAGATCAATTAGACAAGGTTGGTCAATAGATCCCTCTATTTATTTTCTTGTTGAAGGTATTATTTACCTTCTTGCCAAATATTCTTCAAAGTTTTTGGTTAAAATTATCTCTCGAAAACATGAGAAATATGTTGTACTTGATAAAACATGTTAAAGAAATAGCAATCACATGTGTACATAGCAATGTGAAAGCTGAACGGTATATGTTATTTGATTTAGAGGGATAGTAATTTCTTTTGTAGTTGACGTTGATAATAGGTGTGATTCATTTTGTAAGTGTAGGATTATAAATGAAGTATTACATTTAAATGTTGTATTTCTACATTTTAAAATTGTTACAAATTTGTACATATACATTTGCATATCCTATATCATGAGTGGTTACGTTTTAGGGAGTAAGTTGTTTGAACTTAACATGAATACATGAAGACTTTCATACATGTGTAGATTTTCTATCATGAGTGGCAGTGTTTTGTGGGAACCGTACATATGTAGATGAAGCCTACAATTTGTTTGTACAAATGGAGGAATTTGGCCCTTTTCCGGATGAATTGACATTTAATGCAATTATTGATGAAATGTAAAAAGACGACAAAATGGACACGACTCAGGATTATTTTCATATCATGTCTGGAAAGGGAGAAGAAGAAATCTTTGACAATCCTAATGTAGGTGCAAACAGATACCTAATGAGGCCTAATTTCTTACAAGATTTGCATTTTCATGGGTTTTCAAGAAGGGTAAAGGCCAAGGATGTCATTGTCTTGCTTTAAGATTGGGGTCTAAATATCCTCTTAATACAACCACAATAGATGTGTTAGAAAAAGGATCACAAAAGCCAGTAGAAAGTAAGATGTTTCACTAAATCTAATAATATACACTGAAAAATCCCTTTGATTATTTGCCACTATTGGAATCTTGTTTCATTCGAAATAACAAACTTGCTAGAATCCCTTTGGTGATATTTACAAGTCCTCAACATCCACTAAAGTGTAGACTTCTACATGGTTTTGTTACTGCAATATTATACATAGTTTACAGGTCATATTAAGTATCATATCTTGCAGAACATGAGTAAGATTATCACAAGAATCAAATAACACAAAGAAAGAGAAATACACCGGAATATTATAATATGGAATTTTTAATTCATCGAGGATATTTTATTATAGAAGGAGGTTACAATTTATAGGGCATTTTTCTTCTACAAAGAAGGAGTCAACTCCAATCATGATCCCCCTTATTTCTCGATGATCCTCACATCCCTACAAACACTCACACAAATCTCTCACACACCTATTCTTTCTCAAACCATGATTCTCTCAACTATCGTAGAATCTATGAGTTGTATTTACAACTCATTTACATCACACATATTATTGTTCACACTAATTAAACTATTCCTAACATATCCAACTCCCAATGGAATGCTTAATTATGGGTAGTATTAAGAATTATACCTGAGTTCTAGTGACATGCTTAATTATGAGTAGTATTAAGCATTATACCTGAGCTCCAGTGATATGCTCCATGAGAGCTCTAACAACAAGGGTGTTGTATTGTCTATATCTGTCCACTAGGTATGTATCACCAATGGTGATATTGGGTACAAAATATGCAAGGTCATCAACTTATAATACAAGGAATGGTGCACTATGACTGTCATGAGTATATTAAAATGAAAGCATCTACTTATAGAAGTGTAGAAACTACCTAACAACAATTATATACTCATTATGTATTACTTATAGTTATCAAAACTTTCTGTCTATGCTCCGAGGTTTTACATCTCATTCTGCACAAGAGAAAAGAAAAATAATGAAAAAGTATGGTCTTAATCCTTGCACCATTGGATGGAATGATTTATGGACATGGCTCTTCACATGTATGATGACATAATGAGAATCAGAGAAAATATAAACATGAAATATATAATTGGCTATGGTGTTACAAGCACTATTTATAAATGTGTTAAAACTTAGCTACAAAAAGGTGGAAGCATCAAGCATTGGAATCTTGTGAGTTTGCATAGAGATTCACTATTCCTCTTCCCTACTCTTCCCCTAGCTAATAAATGTTTTGAAGTCCTTGAATACTAACATTATGACCTACAAGACAGAGCTTCATTTGGTAATTTTGAGAAGACAAAATTTGGTACTTTTTTTTAATATTAGATATAGCTTACAACTCAGTGTCATGTTCAATATATATTATAGATAGAAGTACTACATTATGTGGGGATTGATCCATCCTCCATAGGCATCTTCAAAAGGATTTATTTTACCCTAATATTGTCTATTCGTAACCAGTTGTACTTTCCGCTTCCATCAAACACTTAATATAATTTCATTTCATTTTGATAGTGTTGCAATTAATGAATGACAAAGTCTCATTTCAAGTGACCATTAAAGAAAGTTTAGTACCATGGAGGATGAGTTCATTAATGAGATTATTGTGTCTCCTGGGGATTTCAATTCTTTAGTAGTTTATGAGATATTTTTTTTGGATTTCATTTTTTATTAGAATGTGGAGTGTTAAACGTAAATGCCATTGTTGGGTTTCCTAAGATAATGTGATTTCTTTTATTCTTTTGGTGTTTTTCAAACAAATGATTTAGAGGCTGATTTTCATAGGTTGTGAGATGTTCAATGCAAATGATTTTAGGTGGGATTTTATTTTTATTCATTTCAGGTTTTCATGAGTGGTCATTAACTTAAAACTTAATTGATAATTTTCCTTTATGTATTTTGGGTATTGATTGAAGGAAAAGAAATCCACTCAGCACACAAGCAACTCTAAGTGTTTCTCAGTAGGGGAGAAAGGGTGATAGTAATCCAGAGTGTTGGTTTATTTACCCTATATGCTCCATCCCTTCTAACATATGATATTGTTGGGTGTCCTGAGAAGTTGTTGTGAGTTTTATTGGTTTTTTTCTCAAGTGAAGCTCATCAGCACTGAACAATAATTCTGCAAATGATTTGTTCTTTTTTGGTAGCATCCTTTTGTTTTACTTGTCTTTTTGGGTAAGGCAGCCTCCTACTAGAATGTAATTCTAGAGGATAGGATGACACTCTATCGAACTCATTAGTGAACAACCTTTTTGACCTATCTTAACTTTATCTTGAAATAATTTTTGGTTCTCAATTTCATTCTATTATTTGTTCAGACATTGTTGATTTTAGGGGAACCAGTGGGTACCTTTTTTCCATTTCATGTGTCTTTACTCCAACTCTCACATATCTAAATTGATGCATTTCAGAGGTATTTCCACCTTTACTTTAGCAGTAATGGAAGTTCAAAATGTGATATATTAAGGAATTGTTCTTTTGGAAACTGAGTCATTCTAAATCAACATAGGTCTAATGCATTTTGCGCTTGGTTATGTAGTAATATACAAGCATGGGTTTGAGAATATGCCTTGCAATACAGTCACAAGATCCCACTGTAGAATTCTTGCTTGGTCGGAAGATAAGGAACACTCCTCCTGTAGGGAAAGATACCTTGCACACTGTTTGGTTGGAATAGTCATTGAGTCTTTTTTTATTTCTTGATTTATGTTAGAGGCCATCTACAATTTAATTAAGAGAAAAATATTATTTCTCAGAGGTGATTCTAAATCTGCCATATTCATATACAAATGGTTGTAGTTGCTTCTTGAACATCTTTCTCAATTAAAGAAGGAAGATAGTAGGATTAATCTGACCCAAAGAGTTCTTGGCGAGGTGGGTAGAGGATCTTTGTCATTTTCCCTGCTAGAAAACATAAGACACCATTCTATCTTCCTTTCTATAAACAAGTGTAGGGATCAGAGAGGGAAAGGCATAACATCGGTCAAATTGCAGTCTATGAAGATGCCTATTTTTTCTTTAAAGTTATTAGCTTATGACATCATGTTTAATCAATTGTAATAAGTTTGAACTTTAACGTAAGAGCATATCTTCTTGGACCATCTTCATTGAAAATTAGATTATGGGTGAGGAACTTGGCGTCCTTCTAGGGATGGATTCAGTTTTAGTAATAGGAGCATTGGCAAAATTGATACGATTTGTAGGAGGAACTGGAAACACCAAGGAACTAGAAAGGAAATTTGATGTGATTGTATATTATGGAATAAACAGTGAAGAAACCTTGTGGATGGTTGGTGCCTCAGAGATATCAAGGTTTTACAACTTCTACTTGCCCCTTTTCCCTCAAGAATGATGTAAGGGATTAGATGATTCTACAATAGATGTGTTTACTAGTAAGCTAATTGTTAAGTTATGTCAGATGGTACATGAGGTATCTATGTAACCTTGTTGAGAAGACTGATACAAGGAGATTGAAAACACCTTAATTTCTGAAATTGACAGTAGCTTCCCTAAATCAAGACAACAAAGTTGATTCTGGTGGAAAAACAAGTGGAAAAATTTGGGATGCTACAGAAAACATTTTGGAGGTAAACATATAATTGTAACGTACTGGACGATAGGAATTTTTTATTGGGTTGAGTTTTGATAACTGCAATCAAAATTGGATGTTGCATAAAGGTTCAAGTGCATTTGTAAACCCACTGAAGTTTTCTTGTTATCTTGTAATGGACCCCAGTTAGTTAAGATTGCATTAAGATATCGGGGTTGTGTAATTCAAGCCGACACTAATGTATCTGGTGCATTCTACCTAGCTTCTTCCTCCAATGGAGCATCAAATAAAGGACCAATTGAAGAGAATTTTTTACCATTAACCATTGTTGGTGTTCCCTTTCTATCTATGGATTCTATCATCAACTGGGACATTAACATCAACTGTTTGAACGAGGATGCAAGGAAATTTATTACTTTAAAAAGTGGCAATAGTAGAAGCATATCTCCAGTCACATTTGATCAAACCAAGAAGACATTGACCCTTTTCCTACCAAGATTTGACAAATCAGATATCAGACTATCTCAAGTAGGTTTTCTACCTTTAAAACTTAAAATAAATTGTTATATTTATTAGCTTCTGTGGCACTTTGGCATATTGAAAAAATGATGCATTAGATTCAAGGGTTCTAAGACAAATTCCAGATATAGAATTCATTATGATAATTACTTATGTATCATATATAACAAATGAAAACATAAAGACCATGCATAAGCGTTATAATATTGGCAAGTTGATACAACATTACAAATGAATCATATAAAAGAATTAGTGCATTTAAAATCAGATACATTAATCATCACTAGCCAATATCTATTCATAACATATCAAATTGTAAAGTAGGGAGGTATTTAGAAGTAGAGAAGTAAGATGTTCCTAATGTCCATCAAAATCCTAGCTTGCACATATCAGACACGAGATATTTTGGTTAATTAATCATCTGTAGTTCTTTTATATAGGCTTTGAATCCAACACCGAGACTACATGCAAATGGTAACTGGAAGTATTTGGATTTGGAGAATCCTCAATCCCTTTGAGTAAAATTTGCACATCAATATTTTCCACATGGACAAAGAAATGGGAATGGCACCAGAAATTTGAGTGTGGGCTTTAAATGAAAAATTTCATGTTCTGTAAAATTTCAAATTATCAAATTTCAAATCCATCCTTGTGTTTCTAGAAAACAATGTTTTTCTGTTCTAGTACATGAAAGGTTTCCTCAATATTCATGGTTCCAAGAAGTCTTAACAATGTTGTTGGGTGGCTTGGGTATTTTCAGGTTTTATACTCCACAATTCGCAATAAAGAAACTTTCTATTAAATGACTATCATTGGTGTCCTATTATTCTTTGCAGTAATATTATTGTAGATAGCCCAAATTGCACCCATGAAGATGTTTTTGGTGCTTAAAAATTTGCTTAGGAAGAAACTTTCAATTAAATGTCTATTATTGTTATTTTTTTCTTCTTTGCAATAATATCATTGTAGACAACCCAAGTTGTACCAACGATTTTTTATTTTGTGCTTAAAAACTTACTTTATGAAATGTTCAACTTTAAACAAATGAAATTTTGATAAAATAGGGACTTAAAATGAGAAATGGAGATTATTTCTCTGTAGGTGGGTCTTTAAGTTATGTTTATTTTCTAAATGTAACTTATTTATGAGATGTTTGCATAAATCATTTATATTATATTTCACATATTCCTGATGTGTAAAAATCTTTGGATGTAATTGTTATCCATATTTTTACCCCAAGCTAAATATTGGATCAAAACACGACCCCGCATAGGAGAAACCTAAGGAAACACACTCAATCATGGAAATTGGAAGCAAGAAAGGCCCAACAATGAAGTGGCAGGGATAAAGAAGAGCAAATGATCCTGCATAGAAAGAAAAGACTCTATCATGTTGTTTCTACATCTTAAATCCATTCTCCAAATCCAGGCAAGGCAAAACTATGAAATTGCAGGGTCAGACAATGAGGATCAATACAACAAGGAGCCAAAAGCAAGAAGGAAGAAGAACAACAAAGATTTGAAGTCCCTGGGCTCGAAATGATTCAGGAAAAGGGACAAAATTGACTAAGTATGAAGGAGGCAATGGAAGAGGCCACGTGTCCCAACGACACTCCTCTAGAAGTGAATCCAAAAAGAGAAGCTCAAACTTGCACTGACCCTCCATGTAGAAAATGGTCAAACCAAGTCAAAGGTGGACAGGACAGGCCTCAAAATATACTAAGTATAGAAGTGTAAGCGTAGAGTGCCAAGTGTTAGCTTGGCGCATTTCTAAGAGTTGGCCCAAAGTCGGATACCCAAATGAGCGCAAGCTCATCACGTAGCCCAAAGTCTAAAAGTAAGAAGATTATTGAAAAGTCCAGAGATTAGCGGAGGCCGACAAGTGACAACTTGGTGCTCCTCCAAAGGCAAACTTTGGGTCGGGTTTGCAAACAAGCGAGGTGCCTTCACGTCTTCTACCAAGGGGGGCAGAGTCAGTTGAATAGTCAATGCACAAACAGGCTAACAGAGGCTGCCAATTGTCTCAATGGCACCGATTCAAGGGTAAAATAGAGAAAAGATTTCCAAACAAGTGCCAAAGTGACATGTGTCCCAGAGGAAAGCGGGGCATCAGGGAAAAGGTTGATTTTTTGCCCTTTGCCTCAAAAGGCAGTAAAAGTTGCAAAATGGCCCGCAACTTCGCATAGGTGAAAAGTCAGCATTTAGACTTGAGTCAAAGCCAAGGCGGGGAGTCAGAGCAAAAGGTGAAAATTTTCCTTTCACCCAAAATGCATAAAGGTAAGAATGGAAGTGCATTTCCCATCCAACCAAAAGGGGCCACGTGTCCATGCGGAGCTTCGGGGCTGTGGGAACTTTTTAAGTTTTGCGTTTTTCACCCAAAAGGATAAAAGGTGAATTACGGACCCACGGGCCTGAATTTTGTTCCAATCTAGCTGCCATGTGTCCCAATCCAAAATGGGGACCCATTTTTCAAATTGTTTTCCTGCCCATTTGTACGGAACCGATTCAAACTTCAAAGTGGCATATCTTTCGACCCAGGGCTCAAAATATTGCAAATCTGACATCGTTGGAAAGATCTCAATCTCTTCTACACCTTGGGAGTCTAAAAATTTGATTTTTGGGAAGTTAGGTGGAGGTAAAATGGAGAAATGTCTTCAATATTTTAATGCAGGATCATCAGTCTCAACAACCAGATCGGATTCAATATATTTTGCTGTTTCCTCTTCCTTCAAGGTGCAGAACCAAGGATCGATGCAAAAAGATGGATTCGGGGTAGATTTTAGTGGAGGCATTAACAGTGGTGGTTGAGCCTCAACCCGTGTTTTCCTGCTTCTCTCTCTCTCTCTCTCTCTCTCTTTCTTCTCTCGTGATGAATCTATAAAGACAGATGCAGGGTTCATTGTAAAGGGTTGGATATTCTTAGTTTTGTAGGCTCCCTTCTCCTTCTAGCAAAAGATTTGTGGGGTTCATGCCTTCCATTAAAACTATAACATGTCTCTGCCATTTGGTTATTTTGTAATGAACTGTATCAATCTTTGGAGTAATAAAATACGTTTGTGATCGATCTCAATTCCTTCTTGCTTCTTTTGCTTCTCTTTGGTCTCTCATTACACGTTTGGCTATCTGTGCTTGTTCACTGTATACATTTTATTGGTTCGTGTCAAAGGTAAACAAAGTATTCATCATTCCTTTGGTGCATCACCTGGTAGTTTAGTTATTTCTCATTTCTGTACTCTTTTATCCCTGTCTCCTTGGCAAGCTTTAAACTAGGTATATATATAGATCCTCTGCAAATCCTTACGTATGCACCTGAATAGAGGGATAAGGAACCAACCTTTAAGTCTGGAGAGCTTTTCCAATTTGTAAGGTCCTACACCTTAGGAAAAGTTTCATGTTATGTAATCACACTAAATGAGCCTTCCTTAGAAAATAAGATCTTTTAGAGCTCATTTTGGGGGGTGGAGAGGGATCTGAATTGCTGGTAGAAGTAGGTGACTAAAGGCGCATCATAAATTTACCACTCAAATAGGATGATTATGACCTGTAAGATGTGATAAAACTCCAGCTGAACAAGGAATCCTGAATTACAAGGAACACAAAGAAACTACCAAATAGCTAGATTTCAGAGAAGTTGCTTATTTCTTTATATTTTGGTAAGACAACTATTTAGATATCTGTAAACAAATCCTCCTAAAATATACAAAAATCCATTCCTTTAGATTCTATTGATACTGTCATTTTGAAAGTTAAAATGTGTCATAAAATATACTAAACTCATTCCTTGATATTTCGATATGTTCCTCTAGAAGGGCAGAAAAGGAAAATATAATAACATGTACTACAACTCACCAATGTGTTCTGCTTAAAGTTTCATTGGCATTGGTCCACGCAGTAGATCTTCCTCGATTGCCTATGTAGTACCACTAAATTGCTTTGTTGAAATCTCTCACCACAACCTCCCTCACGTTCTCAATCTCCACTCATCCATGTGCATCTATTTGAATTGAAAGACTAAACCAATACCAAAAAAGTTAGACATGCACATGATTTTAAACCACATCTTGTAATGAATAAAGGTATGATTTTATTTCATAAAGGAAATGGTTTTATGATTTATACTATGCATTTTTGTAGAATTCTACTTGAATTGTTTACAAATGCTCTGCTCAGATCAAGACAAACTTGAAACAGAAAAATGGAGTGCAAAATACTATTTTCAGAAACTGACATGAAGCAAAAATTAAAAAAAAAGAGTACAATTGCCTCTGAAAATATCAAATTTGTATACAAAACATTTCTACTTCCCTACAAAATTTCATGATTTACAGGGTTCATTAAGGGCATTAAGATAAATACTTCTAAATTTTGTGACTGTTGAACAGAACATAAAAATTCACGAGACCATTTTACCCATTGAATAAATCCTAAATTGGCATCACTCTACTCGCTGAAATACCCTAAGGAGTTACCCCTCACAAAAATGCAACAAAATCGTCACTACGTTATCCTCTCTCAGGTAAATAACACTCACCGAACACATAATCATGTAACTGAACCGCATTTACATAGAGGTCCCTCATCTTTTGGTGAAAATTACAAGTACAATAGAGGGATCACTTTCCATTCTACTCGCTGCTGTTGCCTTTACCCTTGACTATATATTTCATATTCTTCTTCAGGGAAGCTTCTTGAAATTTTGCTACTTCTACTGCCTCTGCAATCTGCTTGAGCTTTTGTTGAATTGCGCAAACCATGTACCTCATTTGTCAGAGTTTCCTCCACATATAGATGGTATAAATATACAGTCCACCCCACACCACACCATAAGAAGCCCACACATATGGGTAAGTCTGAGCGTGTTCCATACTTCTTTGTCATTGATCCTCTTACCTTCTTTAACGATGACCTCACCCCTTTTTCACCATTCCTTCCCATTTCAATAAAAAAATGACAAATACGAAGCTAGATTTTCCCAAAACCCTTGGAGATCGGTATCTAGGGTTTCCCAACAAGAGAAGGTTTTAAATGACTCGTCTTCCTTGTCAGGATCCTCTAGGGTTTTAGGAAACAAATTAGCAAAGCATTCTGCCTCCTCAAGCATCTCATAGCACTCGTAGAGCCAGTAATAGCGAAACCACAGTAAAGACTGTACAAGCTTCCACCGTTCTGGCGAAAAATCCTCCACCTGCTGATATACCAACGGAATGAACAACGACATGTTAGAATTCAGAGTAGATATTCTATTTACTAGTGATGCGACAACCATCTTGTCGGAACATAAAGGAAACAAAACCAATGACCTCCCTGTCAAAGAGAAAAAAGACATTTATTTGCAAACCCAATGTTATTTCTGCGTCAATCTGGTGTCGTAGTTGTCGATGAAGCCCGAGGGTTTCATGTTCGATTCCTTCAAATGCCAAAACTCGTTATTCTTCACGACTTGCTGTAGAATTCCCTTCGTGGTAAAGTCGAAAGCAACATATCTCGCCTGTAGAATGGACCCAATCAACGAGTTTCTGCCCAAATCATGCAACTACTACATTCGAAAGTAACTGTCAACACATGCAACTGTCAAACATCAAAACTGTCATCAAAATTAACATAGTTGCAAAATCGTCCGGAAGGACCTTTCCCATAGGGGGAACGCCTTCGACATAAAATTGCTAAAATAAACAGAGCTAATATGAGCTTCCTAAGGACTTCAATGATAGAAGAAAATGAGCTTTCATATTAACCACTATAAAACCATATTAAGGAACCATGGAGAATTATGATAGTTTAGAATAGGGTATCATGGATATCCATTATAATATAGTAGAAAACATATGTTATAAATTTTTCAATGTATATAAAATTTCTAATCATGCACAAAGTACGAACTACTTGACATAATGACTTGGGGGAGATGCACTCTCATGCAATGCATTTCTTGCAATCAATTCCCACGTAGTTGTCAATTGCTAGTATTTACAAAATACATATAGTAGATTATTAGAATAAAACACACTTTAGAAGTAAATAAACTTAGTAGCTTCTCCGATTGGTTTTTATTATATATTATAATTGCAGACTGGTGAAACAAATATATCCTTATCATGGGCAGAGATGCGATATTTACTTAATCCAGGTCTTCCAAACAAAAAAAAAACCAATATTTCATTTGATGAAGTCCAACGTACGACGGTGAAGCTCTACAGCGCTTTTGCCCTCTACATCCAAATAATTGAAACCGTGGTCTTCATCGTCGAACAAAAGCACCTCAACTTCCTTTCCGCAATTTTTAAGAAACCCACAGTACTGCAATTGTTTGTCTCTTGTTGTATCACGCCCTGGAACCACAAAAAGTATGGGCGGAAGGGAAAGTTTAGAAACTGAATCCTCAGTCCCTTCCCCTACGGGATTACAAAAAGGATGATCCCTGTTGCTTCCCAAGGGCAGTGCCAGTCTCCAACAGGCGTCGGAATGTTCCACCTTAAGTATGGAGAGACTTCCTTCTTGTGACTGCATCCGATCTTCACACCCGAAAAAGGGGTACAACAAAATCATCCCCTTGATTTTAATTTCCATTACATTTTCGGTCTGTCCAAATGCCCACATGCCCAGATGATGTGCAATGTTTCCTCCTGCGCTTTCGCCTATCACAAATATCTTGGAAAAGTCGGCGTGAGATTGTAACCACGGATCTGCGACTGCGCCGTCTTTTTTCATCGCCTCCAGCCACTTGAGCGCTGCGATGGAATCGTGGTAGGCAGCAGGAAGACGATGCTCAGGTGCTAACCTGTACTTGACAGATATGATAATCACGCCTAGTTTGGCTGCCCACAGCTTGCACATGCTGTGGATATGGGGAGATGCAGGGCTCTCCACGATAAATCCGCTACCGTGAAAGTATAAAAGCACAGGCACCCTGGAGTTAGAGTTGGTCTTCATTAGGGGCGGCAGGTAGAGGCGTGCCCACAGCTCAACTTCCTCGTCAAACACAACGTCTTTGTATAACACATCGACATCTCTCTCAGAAATGGCTAAAGGGAGAGATGTTTCGTTTATCCGTACAACTGATCCATCGCTGTAGACTTTGAGATATCCAGGAATTTCCTCCACTACCAGAGGCTCGCACTCAAAATTATTCGTCATTTTTGCTCGGCTTTACAAATTTGGGAAACAGTGGGGATAAATGAATGGCTCGCGGGTATCAAATATATTTAGGTGAAGTTGAGTTAGATGGCCACGTGAATATGGTTTCGAGTTAAGTGGTGATAGTCTTGTTTGACCGTTAGATAGATCAAACTCGTTATATTTTCCATGACTGCCTTTACACTGTACAAAGTTGGGTTTTTAAAGCAGTGGTGAGTGGTGGCAGTGCCTCGGGAAATGTATGTGGAATGGTCCTCACACACTTCGTGCATGCGTGCTACCTGTTCATGTTGAGGACTAAGTATATCACATACCTTGTGAGCCCCACAAAGTGCACCATGCTTATCCATCCCTTCAACTTTCAAGTTTCAATTGCAAGTTGTGTCCATATAATACTAGAAATTGCATGTAAGTAGTGCAATGTGAATGTTGAAAGAGATATAGTATGTGACTGAAGTGTAAATAAGAACAAAGTATGTGACATAAATAAGAATGGAAACAAAGAAATTATGTATGTTCAAGTAAACATTGAGTAAGACATGTATAAGCAATGGACAAAAGAAGAGAGGATTGGTAGTATGGAAGGGTGGGGGAGGGAAATGGTGAGGGAATTAAAAGGCTAGGAAAATGTTTAATAAGTGGAAGCATGATTTCTGGTTCATTTGAGATCGAAGTAGAACAAACTTTGACATTATATTAAGAGGTAGTAAGACAATTAGTTTTGCACTACGCATATATATAAAAAAAAAACATATAAATTTACGAATTTGCATACACCCTAAAAAAACATGGAGGTAACTAAAAGAAAGGTCCATATCTAAATAGAGAAGCAGAAAGCAAGAACAACAAAATGGGGGCATGGACTTATAAAGTTTGATTTGTTTTACATATTTTTTTTTCACAATATAAACATGGATTTACAAAAATAAATGTGATGTTTTGTAACTTGTTTCAATATATAGGAGGAGGCCAACTCACCTCAATGTAGCATAGTAAAGCTATATGATCATAGAAAAATAGAACTATAGTTTTTAATAAAAAAAAAGTGTAGTAAAAAAAGCACTAGAGGATAGAAATTAAGAGAACAAAGTAGAATCTCAATGAACGCAACATCCAGTGGAGGAGGGGGACTACAAAGCTTATTCCCTAGCCACTACTCCAAGAGGAATGAGTTATATCTTTGATAGGGTTAGAATTTTGATTTTGTTGAAGCTTTTTTTATTCTTGTGAGGAATAGAATTAGTAAATCCAAATGCATAAATTTCCCCTTGGGGGATCATCCAAACCATTTCCTCCATTACCATTAATGTGTTAAAAAAACCACCGCTATGTGTGGATAAAGAGGGCAAGATTTGGGTAGAGAGAAATAACAATTGGGGCGGATTCAGCTTTCGTTGGAACACCATTTTTAAAAACCATCTCCACATTCATGACAATGAGAGTGAGTGCTCATAGAAACTAAAGGAACTGAACAAGTGACACATGGAACATTCTACTTGTGAGAGAGTAGTGATTTAAGAGTCTCCACTTCCAAGCATACATTCTCTTCTTGGTTCTAGATCTCAAGTAACACATTACAAATCATAGAGCCTTTATTAGTTACAAAGAAGTCTCTATGGATAATAGTTTTATTAAAAATAAAAAAATGTCTTTCCATACATGACAAATAATATCACCATGAATAAATATAAAATTGTCATTGTAGTTTGTAGGAAGAATTTCTGTGTCCCGTAAAAGATCAATTTTGGTAGCAAAATGTCTGGGATGAAAGGTGTGAAGAGGGTATGAATCAATCTCCATAAAATCTGAACATGAGAGAAATACTAGAAAAAAGATTTTCAAAGAATAAAGTTGTTGGCAAGACATAAAAGTGGGGTTCAAAAGCCTCATGTCTTTACTCATATCCCCAACAAAGAGACCCTGATATTATATTACACAAAACAAAGTGGGTTTTTTTCGATTAATGATAGCTTTCCACATATAAGAAACCCTTATGGTTAAAAAAAAAATGGGAACTAAGACTCAAATAGTAATTGAGAGATCCATCTAGAGCATGTTGAGGGGGAATAGTTTTGTCACTCATCCTAAACATCACATACATTTTACAAATTGAATTGGTCAACCAAATAATGAGAAAGCATGACAAAAAGGTAGTAAATAACATCTTGGCTAGTTGAACATTCATCCTCATAAACATGTGTGTTTGATAGGCTCTTCTAAGGTTAATGAAAAATATAGGGTATGTACCTACAATAAGGAGTCACTAATTGAAATTTTTAGTATTTTAACAAGAGCATACTAAAAGAAAAAACATTTTTTGTAAACAATCATTAGGTATGGAAGTTTGATTATGTTAAAATAGACTTTCTATCTTCATTAAGCTACAATATCCATTTAAGCATATCCCATGGCAACCATATACAAGAATCTTTACAAAAACTGTCACCACCGACTATAATTCCATTTTTAAAAATTTGAAGCCCTTTAATCTAAGGAACCATAGAAAATGAGACATTATTAAAATTGAGAATGGGGTATAACCAAAAAGAAAGGAAATGTAGAGAAATTATAGGAAAAAAATCATTCTAAACTTAAAATGACATTGGTTTGAGAAGCTCCTATGTCTTCCGAATTCTTTTAACAAAAAATTGTATCTAATTCACATGAACAAGTGATAGGAGGGGACTCTAAAATGACGAAAGCATTCCATGTTTTTATGCCAATCACATATTTCACAGTGAAACCAATATTTCATTTGATGAAGTCAGACATACGACGGTGAAGTTCAACAACAAATTTCCCTCCACATTCGAGTAATTGAAGTAGCAGTCTTCATCTTCGAACAAAAGAACCTCAACTTCCTTTCCGTAATTTTTAAGAAACTCACAGTATTACAATTGTTTGTCTCTCATTGTATCGCGCCTGGTAACCACAAAAAGGATGGGTGGAAGGGAAAGATTTAAAACTGAATCCTGTACGATCCTTGTTGCTTCACAAGGGCAGTGCTAGTCTCCAAAAGGCGTCTGAATGGTCCACCTTAAGTATGAAGGGAAATCCTTCTTGTGATGGCATTCAATCTTCACCCCCGAAAAATGGGAACAACAAAATAAGCTTCCTCATCAAACACAACGTCTTTGTATAACACATCATCTACCTCAGAAATGGAAAAGGGTAAAGATGTTTTGTCTTCCCATACAAGTGATCCATCACTGTAAAATTTGACAACACCAGGGATACCCACCACTACCACAGGCTCACACTCATAATTATTTGACTTTTTTGCCCGGCTTTGTAAATTTAGGAAACACTAGCAATAAGATGGTAATCTTAAATGAATGGCTCATGTAAATAAAATAAGGTGCTGGTGAAGTTGGGTTAGTGGTGTCAGTATTCGATTGGTAGAGGTGTTAGTCTCAAATTCCTCATCAAACATGTCATCTTTTTACAATATAATCTCTTCCACACAAATGGCTGAAGTAAAATATGTTTTGACCTGTAGTTGTGCATGCACCAAAAAATGTACATTTGTTTTCACAGATCCACTCAACGGATCCATCACTATCGACATTGACATCACGTTATCTTCCACATAACCATTACTACTGACTTTGATATGCCACGACTCAAATTCCTCATCAAACATGTCATCTTTGTACAACAGAATATCTTTCACACAAATGACTGAAAAAAAAAGATGTTTCAACCTGTAATAATCATAATTATTTATTTTCTAATTTCTTTTCAGCCTGTAATAAGATAACACATGGCTAGACATACATGTTCTCTTGTTAACAGATATGACCATATTTCCTATCTAATTTTGTACTCTCACGTCACACAACAAAATATCTTCCACACAAAGGGATGAAGAAAAAGATGTTTTAACCTGTAATAATCTCAATTATTTCTTTTCTGATTTCTTTTCAACCTGTAATAAGATAACACATAGCCATATATACATGTTCTCTTGTCAATAGATGACACCATATTTACTATCTAATTTTATACTCTCACCTCACACAACAAAATATATTTCACACACATGGTTGAAGCAAAAGATGTTCTAATTCCTGTAATAATCATAATTATTTCTTTTTTAATTTATTTTTAACCTGTAATAAGATAACATATGGCCAGATATAAATGTTATTTTATCAATAGATGGGACCATATTTCCTATCTAATTGTGTACTCTCACCTCACACAACGAAATATATTCCACACAAACGGATTAAGCAAAAGATGTTTCAACCTGTAATAATCACAATTATTTATTTTCAACCTGTAATAAGATAACACATGGCCAGATAAACATGTTCTCTTATCAACAAATGAGATCATATTTCTTATCTAGTTTTTTACTCTCGCCTCACACAACATATTATCTTCCACACAAATGGCTGAAGCAAAAAATGTTTCAACACGTAATAATCACAATTATTTATTTTCTAATTTCTTTTCACCCTGTGATAAGATAACACATGGCCAAATATACATGTTCTCTTGTCAACAGATGGTACCATATTTCCTATCTAAGGTTATACTCTCACCTCACGCAACAGAAGATTTTCCACACAAATGAATGAAGAAAAAGATGTTTTAACCTGTAATAAGGGCAAGTGCACAAAGATGGGGGACAAAAAAGTGGCCAAAAAACTACTTTTTGGTCATTTTTCCATAATGTGCTCGCATTATGGTTCTGGTGCGTTATACCGTGGCAAGGAAAAATAAAGGTTGCGTTATAATGAGAGCACATTATGACTCAGATTTACCAAGATGAAACACGCTCACATTATAACACCAGCGTGTTATAATGCACTCACATTCCTGTTTTGGACATATTCCACATTTCAAATAGGAATGCGAGAGCGGTATAACATAAGTGTTTTATAACACGTGCATGTTATAATGTGAGCGTGTTATAACACGCTTGCGTTTCATATTCTTTGGGTTTGAAATTCCCAATCCATAGGCTTGGATTTTCCTTGGATATCCAAACCTAAGGTTTGGACTGTGAAATTCGTGAATAATTCCATGTTTGACAGAAAAACATCAAAATATCACATGTACACCCCGATATCTCATATATTATAACATAATATTAAAAAAAAATAATACAAAAATGTCAAGCTTGGTTTTACCTTGGTGGCGATATAATTCTTTCTAAAATCCAATTATTTTAAGGCTTTCATACATAATTTCTTTTACTAGTGCCTTGTTTTCTTGCTAAAAACTATGCATACGTTTTGGTGCATAATTTATGATTTTTTCATTCAAAATTAAAAAAAAAGTGGGTATTTCTAAACTCGATTTTACACGCACTAGAACAATAAAAACAAAAAAATGACTTTTTTCTCAAAGTTATGGGGGTGTACACACAAATATTTCATTTTTGGGATGTGTGCACTTTGAAAATTTATAAAAATTTATATATTCATCCAAAAATTATGAAAAATTAGTGGGACCTCGTACATGGTATTAGCTAATTTTTCTGTTGAAAGAATTTGAAAAATAATTTATAGAACTCAAAAAAAGGGGGGACGCACACACAAAAGGTTCTTATCTTTTTGACACAAAAATAAACATACTTTGTGTGTGCACCACATTTGACCCTCTTAATCTCTAAAATTAAATAAAATATAGTAGTTTAGAAACTAGATTCCAAGATCTATGGTACTTATTCTTATCACTTTGTTAAATTTTGAGCATATGTATGCCAAATTATTGGATGAAGTTCATGTTTCGCTGATTTCAGGAACAATGTGTCCACTTTTGACCCCCTTTTGGTCCCTCATTTCCATGCACTTACCCAAATCACAATTATTTATTTTACAATTTATTTTCAATGTGTAATAAGATAGAACATGGCCATATATATATATATATTCTCTTGTCAACGGATGGGACTATATTTCCTATCTAATTTTATACTCTCACCTCACATAACATTGAAGTTGTTTCACCAGATATAACAAAAAAGTGTCGAATATGATCAATTTGAAAAGAGTTTGCGAGAATCGAATCGGAAACGAGGCACCATGAAGTAGTTGCACTCCAACGGAATCGTGAAAGCTCCAGCGATAGCAAGGAAAAAAATGATTAGTAATGGAATAACTTGCTCAATAGAAACAAAGCTTGCATAGAGGAAAGACAGCGGAGTGTCTTGGCATGCTCATAAATGAATAGAAAAGGGGTACATATAGGGTGCTGAGTAACCCTAGTGCATGACACATATGAAACCCTAAACCTAACCCTAAACCTAACCCATGTGAGATGACCCTCCAACATGAGAGGAGGACATATAGGATAAATCACACTAACACCCCCCCTTCATTAAAGCTGGGGTAGCGGCTGTGATGAGTCAGACGGAAGAGGAAGACACTCCTAAACAACTAAGAAAGATGTGTCAATGGGGCCTGGTAACTTAAGGCCTGATAAGGTGCCCATATACAAACACAATCTTCCTAGAAGAAGAAGAAGAAGAAAAGGACTACATAGCCCTAAAAAGATGGGAAGCTGCAGAAGACCTCACCCCAAGAAGAGACTGTAAGTGAAGAAACTTCATCTCAGTGAAAGGTTTGGTGAATAAGTCTACAATCTGATCAGCTGTCTGAATGTACTAAATGTCGATGATACCATCATGAATAAGCTCCCGTATGAAGTACATATGGATCTCAATGTGCTTCGTCTGTTGATGCTGAACTGGATTTCTGTAAATAGAGATAGTGCTCCTGTTATCACAGTAGATAATGGTAGGCCACCAAAATTGGATGCCAAACTCTATCAGAATACCTTGTAGCCAAATAGCTTCTGTGGCAGCATTGATTGCTCCTCTGTATTCTGCCTTTGTAGATGTTATCACAATTGCATTCTGCTTCTTGCTAGACCAACTAATAGGACCCGAACCAAGAGAGAAACTATAGTCAGAAGTAGATTTCCAATGATCTAAGTCACCAGCCCAATCAGAATCTGTGTATGCCATCAGCATAAGTGCCACAAACATAATGAAGGATCCGTTTAGCTGCTTTCCAATGCAGCTCATGTGGATCCTGCATGAATCTGGACATGATCCCAACAACATATGATAAATCCGGTTGAGTGTGAGTCAAGTAGATCAAGTTCCCAACTAACTGTCGGTAAAGAGTACCATCAACCAAGGGAGTAGAGCAATCTGAAACCAACTTAACCCCGGAAAGAAAAGGAGTAGGAGAAGACTTGTAATCAGACATCTAAAACCGAGCTAGCAAATCAAGAGCACACTTAGGTTGCGAAATCAAGATTCCTGAGTCAGATTGTGAAATCTGGATCCCAAGGAAGTAATGAAGCAGACCTAAGTCAGTCATGAAAAACTTGTTGGCTAAGGCGATCTTCACATAATCAATAATAGAGGAAGAGCTGCCTGTGATCAACAAGTCATCAACATATAGAACAAGAATGAGTATGGAGTCATCTTGCAATAGAATATAAACATTTGGATCAGAGTGACACCTAGTAAACCCTGATGTAAGTAAGAAGGAGTCCATCTTGGCATACCAAGCCCAAGGGGCTTGTTTAAGGCCATAAAGAGACTTCTTTAACTTACAAATGAGGGAGGAATCTTGGACATAACCCGGAGGTTGTTCCATATAGATCTCTTCCTCTAGGTCACCATGAAGGAAGGCACTCTTAACGTCCATTTGATGGACTTTCCATATGTTTACTGCGGCAATGGCTAGGGTCAGTTGAATAGAAGTCATCTTCGCAACCAGAGCAAAGGTTTCTGTATAATCAACCCTAGCTATCTGGGAGAAACCCTTAGCTACTAATCACACTTTAAAATTTTTGACGTCTCCATCTACTCCATACTTTGTTCGGAACACCCACTTACACTGAACGATTTTTCTTCCTTTCGGAAGAGTGGTGAGGTCCCACGTATCGTTCTTCATGAGAGAGGAATACTCCTCATCCACGGTAGAATCCCACTTCGGAATACCAGCAGCCTCTCGGAAAGACTATGGATCAGAAGCAGAGGTGAAGAAAGAGTGGGGTCCAATGAAATCTAAGCGAGTATGTCTCATATCTAAAGTATCTCCAACTAAATCTCCAACACTTTGCAAAGTTTTCCTGGCCCAAAGGGGACTAGGAGGATCAGGCTCAGAGTCAGAAGATTCTTCACTTGAGTGAGAAGGGACATAGTCCTCGTCATCACTACTATCAGAATCAGAAGACTCAAAGGTTTGATGGTCAGGAGGATCTGGAAGAGGAGCATGCTCAACAATATCATCATTTGATGAGTCAGAATCCGAATCAGCGAGTTGAAGAACCTCAATAGATGGAGAAGTAGAAGTCGAAGAAGACTCATTGAACTTAACACTTCTCTCAATATATAGCTCATGAGAAGTAGAATTCATCAATCGATATCCCTTCACGCCATCAGGATACCCTACAAAGATACAAGGTTTGGATTGTGGTTCCAAGGCCTTGCGTTTCTTCTTGGGAATCCGAGCCATAGCCTTGGATCCAAAGACTTGAAAGTGCTCAACATCAGGCTTACGTCCAAACCAGGCTTCGAAGGGTGTCATCCCTCTTACTGCCTTGTGTGGAACACGGTTTTGAATGTAATTTGCATAATTCCCTGCTTCGGCCCAATACTGCAGAGGAAGAGACTTCGAGTGAATCATACAAGTGGCCATCTCCTTAAGAGCATGGTTCTTTCTTTCTGCGACTCCATTCTGTGAAGGACTATAAGCAACTGTATGCTATAGAGAGATCCCTTCAGAAGTATATAAATCCATGAACCTATTGTTTACATATTCACCTCCATTTTCAGTTCGAAGAACCTTGATAGACCGTTCCTCCTGTTTCTCAGCAAGAGCCTTAAAGTCCTGAAAATGTTCAAAGACTTCAAACTTAAGCTTAAGAAAATATACCCAAGTATATCGCGAATAGTCATCAATGAAGGTTAGCACATAAAGAGCTCTAGTAAATGAAGGATAAGGAAATGGACCAGAAACATCGCTGTGAACAAGATCCAAGGGACGAGTGGCTCTCTAAGCTTTTCCTTTGTCAAAGTTCTTTTGAGGATGCTTTCCAAGGGTACAACCCTCACAAAGACCCTTAGAAAACTTGACGCGAGGCAACCCGTTGACCATTTCGTTTTGACTCAATTGTTCAAGATAGCGATAATTTAGATGTCCAAAATGCTCATGCCATAGCTTACTAACCTCATTTGCATGAGTGAGCAAGGCAGTGGGCATAGAATCAGAAGTAAAGTGGGAGAAGGTGTACAACCATGAACGGTGATTTGCCTTTCCCTCAGCCACTGTAGTGTCATTGTTAAGCTCACAAATGATCACCGAGTTAGGAACAGATTCCACTCGCATTCCTTCACCAAGGTGACTAATTTGGTAAACTGATAGGAGATTGGTAGAGAGATCAGGAACACTCAACACTTGGTTAAATGTTCCCCCATCCATCTCTACCGATCCACTACCGGAAACTGACATTGTCGTGTCATTACCCATTGTGATTTGGGACATTCCACAAGGTTCGATGTTGGAAAAATCAACATGCGAGGAACCCATGTGGTGCGAGGCACCGGAATCTATAATCCATGTCGATGAAGAAGCAACTTTGGCTATAAGGGCCTTTCCTTTCTTCTTATCATTTTTAGCACCTTTTGCAGCATGAAAAGAGTTTTCTGCCCTCCAACATGAGAGGAGGACACATAGGATAACTCACACTAACACAATTATCCTTTACTAGCATGTTGATAACCTGTGCCAAAATGGGGCTTTGAAATGTAGCACAAAAATATCTTGAAGCATTATGAAGAAAGGAATTTTGCTAGATGTTTAAATTTCTAGTGTCATAACAAACATGTCTACAAAATTTGAAAGCATGAAAACTGTTCGAAAAAATTCCTGAAACATTCAAGAAAATGCAATCAGAAGATGTAAACCCAGGTTCCAAAATGTCTTTATGTATCCTCTCAACCTCTATTTAAATGGGAGTTTTAGAACATGGTAGTTTACTCCTCTTCAAGACCCAACATATAATTGTATTGTGAAATGCATGGAAGTGTCTAAATATGATAGAAATGAATTTATTTTCTACTGGTTCTTTAGTTTTAGTGGTATCCCAAGATATCTTTTTAAAACCCAAAAAAATGATATGCAAAAAAACAATAGGAAAATATTTTTGATTATGGCCAAAAGAGGTTTGAGAAAATGTTTAAAAGGAAAAAAAAAATGAATATTTAAAGTTTTTAATAATTATTAACCTTAATATTTTTTTGATTACTAGCTTCACACGTCGTTTGCATGTTTTCCTCTATATCCAAACCACATTACACATGTCAATTGAGTATTCTAGATGTTCAAATTAAAGGGGGAAATTAATCCATGTTAACATTAATGTTTGAATTTTTCTAATGTTTGTTTTTATCTTTAGGTATCTGGTGTGAAAGGTCTTGTTGACAGGGTTCTTCATCAAGTTTTGGGTCAAGCTGCGAATAAAGGAAGAAATATGTGATAGAAAGAAGAAACCATTATACATAGGAGAAATCCTTGGAAGCCAACATAAATCCGTAAATCAAACAGAGTAAGACAAAATCCGATAGAGGCATGACCAAAATAAGTGTCTTTTGGATTTTTTGCAAGGAATATATTTATTGTATTTAATCAAATGTATATGATGTACCACACAAGATAAGATATGTGTGCCAGAAATGAGAAAGATATAAGATGTAGAGAATATAAATAGATTATATGTGTGTATGAGACTAATATAATCTATATTGAGACATGAATAAATACTAATGGTTGCAGAAAATTTTATTATGTGATTTTACATTCTTTCTGTTCATCAAACATATTTAGTTTACTTTTCCCTGACACATCCTTAACAAAAGGGTGAACTTCTTAACCCTCAAACTACTGTTGAGGCTTAAGGTCAAGATTTGGTGTCCAAGCCTAGGTTCCTTTTGTTGGTTGGATGTCCAGAAAAATTTCACCACCAGGGTATTAGAAAGCAACACTAATAAAAATTTAGGATTGGTGAGAAAATTATATTAATATATTTGTCAAAGGAGAAGCAAAGAGACTTAAAGCATCATTTAAAGAAATTGAAGCAAAAGTATTCAGAGAATATAGAGAGGAATTCTGGTCTTAATTCCAACATTTATTGCAGCCTTGCATATTAGCACATGCTAAAAGAATAGAGTGGTCACAGCTACATTTGAGAAAACCCTTTGAGTGGACCCAGGAAAAATTAAATATACTTTGAAACCTTGAAGAACTGTGGACCAGAGAAATAGATGATTGGTTTGATACCAAATTATATTGTTACATAATTACTTGGGCTATCCAAGGTTGGACAAGTTTTGACTACAAGAAAGGTAAAATTTTAAGCAGAGGAAAACACAAATTTCTCAAAAAAATTACATTTTTAATCAAGATTTTACTAGTAGAAGAAGGATTAATTAGAAAAACTAAAACATTTACTTTAGGATACATGCATCACGAGATGGTACTCGTGAAGGGGGGTGATCCAAGAGATGTAACTAATCAAAATTAATGGGGTGATGGTTGGGACAACAGAAATAGGATGACATGAATAAAAATAAAAACAAAACAAATTACATAGTTGATAAAAAGAAGGATTAGGAAAATTAAGATGAAATTTAACTAAGAAAAAAAAAGCAATCATGATGAGTGGGTCAGAACAAAGAGCTAGGATAGTTGCAGAGAAGAAGGAGTTAGAGAAAAAGACAAAAAAAAAACGAGGGAGCAAAGGGAAAAGAGGCTGAACGAAAAGAAGTAAAAGTTGACTAAAATTCATAAAATAGAAAATAAAAATAAACCCGCTTCAAGTGGAAGAAAACAATTGGCTACCCTGAAGACAGAGGCAGAGCTTAAGAGTCCTATAATTCCTGCATCAAGCAGAGACCACCAATTTTTGGTTACTCCACAGACCCCCATGATACAAAATCTCTTAATAATCCAATACATCAATCATTATCAAGGCAAGCTATGTTAATGAAATATTTGTAGGAGTTAGTAGGAAGATTATGACCAAATCTTAAAGAAATAGTAGGCCCAATAGAATGGGACAAAAAGGCTCCATTATTGATTAAGGAAAATGAAAAAGAAGAAGTGGAAGTTAGCATTATGAAATACTTGATTTAAGAATTTAGAGAAAAATTAAACATGCCAGAAGAAAAGGATGAATGAAAAACTAGTTCAAAGAAATAAGAGAAATAAGAGGAAAATAAAAATAATAAAAGAAGAAGTGACAAGGGATTACAAGACAATTATAGATTAAGATATATTAAAGGTAGAAAGTTATTTATGGAAAATGATAATTATGAAGAATCATCAATAAAAGGTGCGTCCCCCAACCATCACACTAGCCCAAAGGAGATGACCCCCCCAGATTGGTCATCATTCCATGTGCTGCTTCACACACCTATTAAAAAAGTAGAAAAAGGATAAATTTTGATGAAAAGATATTAACTATTTCAAGAAGAGAGCAAGAAGAGAGAAGAGATTGTAAGAGAGTTTAGAGAAATATTAGGAGACTTATAATTTGATATTGAATTAAATAGAGACAAAGGAAGGAAAAAAAACTTGACAAAATCTCATAATCAGTCTAAGAAAGTAAAACCCTCGAAGAAACAAACAGTTGTTAAGCCACAATCATATCCCCAACTAACTAGAAAGATAGCTCAAAAAATTAAGTTGTCAGTATTTGGAAAAGAAACCAAAGATGCTAAGGAACACTAATTCATTATGGATTCATATTGGAAGAGTAACAACATAAAAAATAACACAACAAAATTATATGATTTCATAGGCACTTTAAGGGAAGACACCTTAAGTTGGTACATGAAAACAAATGCACAAGGCTCTAAATATTGGGATACAATCAAGAAGGAATTTAAGATAGACTTTCACTTTCCAGAGGCACCTTCAGAAGGCATTAGAAAGATGAGAGAAATTATTCAGAAATAGGATGAAAAAATAAAAGAATTCAGCCACAGATTTAAAAATTACAAGGAAATTGGAAGAACCAATGTCATAAAAACAACACATTGAATGATTTACTTAAGGAATTTTACCTTACATTAGGGAATCTTTGGATGGAAAACCATTCCAAACTCTGTCGGATGTAATAGAAATGGCCATTAGGCTAGAATTTCAACCTTGGAAAAGTGAAGTAGAGAATTAACTTAATACATAATTGGAAAGAGTACAATTGGAATTGGAAAAATTAAAACTCCAGTAGGAGATTCAGAGAAAAGAGGATCTCATAAATAAATCACCCCCAAGGAACATAGTCAGAACAAAAATTTGGTGCACATTGTTTTGCGCAGAATGACACAGTAAAAATGATTTCCCTTACTTATAAAAAGCAAAAAGAGCTGCGGCTGTAAGACAACATTCATTAGAAAGATATTCCTCCAGTGCCATATTTGCAATAGAAAGAACTTAGTGTGGAATTTAAAAACTATGGGATCAACATATTCAAGATACTTTCCCCTTATTAGAAGTATCTCCCCCTATCTAAGAAATTAATGTATTGCATAGTGTGTGGATCTTATAATCGTTACAACTACACAATTAATGTATTACACAGTGTGTGGATCTTATAATCATTACCACCATACATGCCCTTCAGTTAATGCACTTGAATAATTAAAGGAGTATAATACCCAAAGGGTTATGACAACTAGACAAAACACATGACCTACCCCCTCACCTCCATGACTATAACCAGTTTCACTCCCACAGACCTCACATCCAACAATTAGTGCTCCACAATATCAAAATTATCAAGGTGGACAAAATAAAATTGGCAGTAATTATCAAGGCAATAACTACAACCCCAATTATCAAGGATACAATGGTGAAGGATACCGAAGAGGATTATAGGGGAGGATATAGAGGAGGATTCAGAGGTGGACATAATAAATATTATGGTGGAAGAGGATGTCAAGGGTACCAAGGAAGAGATAACAAAAACAATTCAGGGGCTATATACCAAGATAGAAGACGAATGCACTGTTACAAATGTGGACAAGATGGACATATAGCCAGCAATTGTATAGAGCATGACACTTGCATATTATTCCATGAGAAAGGACATGACTCATTTATTTTTCCCAAGGCTTCCCAATTTTATCAAAATTGAGGTACAAAGTAAAAACACCAGGGAGGGATGCTCATAAAAATGTACAACACATTACTAAGATACCCTGGGATGATGAAAAAATAGGAGAAGACAAGGATAAATAATCTAGCTAAAAATTCAAATAGGAAAAAGACAAGAAAAAGGAAGAGGCTAAAGAGAACTATTTCAAACGAAAATCTTCTAAACCAAATAAGGATCACAAAAAACCAAAATATAGAGTTGCAGTGACAACTAGAAGTGCAGCTAGGAAAGAAAATTCGCCAGGGAAGAAGAAGATTATCAGGCTACCCACTAAGGAATAATCCTTCTGTAGTGAAGAGTGGGACTTTACAGAAATCAGACCCGACCTTCATGATAAATAAGTAGAGAAAAATAAAATAGTTGTTAAGAAGGCACAATCCTAGGAAGAAACATAGAAAAACTGTTTCATAGAAGATGAAATCATTGCCCTGAAGGAGATAACAAGATTAATCATAAAACGCAGCCTTGTAGATAAGTAAAATAAATTTAGCAAATATTGGAACAAATAAGATAAGAGATTTCATGTCCAGAGGATTGAGGCTAGACATAATAAGAACAATAAAAATATCTTCAAGAAAAAATGAACATGACACAAGTCCGCCACATTCTTGGCCATTGATATATTTGACACTACTATTAAAAAAGTGATTTTAGATCTGGGTGCGGATGTAAACATGATATCTAAAATTACCTAGAATAAGTTAGGGAGACCTTCATTAGAATCTACAAGATATTACATAGGGCTAGCAGAAGGCTTATCAAAACAACCTGTGGGAGCACTGAAAAATGTAGAAGTCAACTTCATGGGAGTCAACAAGATGGTAAAATTTGAAGTTGTAGAAAATTTTGATTTTAAACCCACATAGAACGCCATCTTGTGCTTAGAGTGGTTCATTGATTGCAATGGTACTTTGAACTCAGAAGAATAAGTTACATTATAATCAAAAGGAATTTGTGTCCACGTACCATTATACGTAGGAATGAGCATTGCATGGTCTGAAGAAATTTGACACGACACTGAAGAAGAGGAATTTGATGATATACAAGGGGTATATGCTCTAAACTAATTTACCAACATCTATAGATAATTTGAACCAAATTCCAAAGGAGAAATTTAAGTAAAAATCGAATCCACAAATGAGATCTCTGATAATATTGTCGAGGTGTGGGTACATGGGTTCTCATGATCTAGATTAAGGAAGTTGTATTATGCAATAAGAGTACCACCCCACGTGATTGCCTTAGATGATGCTAACCTCGATTCCGCAGATCCCACAAATGAAATTTTCTTGCCCGCATGATAAAATTTCAAAGAAAAAGATGGATATTATTCCACTAGCAAAGAACGAGAGGAAAAACCAATCAAAATAATTTATAGACTAAGTTACGGGGTATACCACCGAACTCTACCAAAATACTCAGGGTTTGGATATTTAGAAGGCTATCTGGAATAGATGGAAAGAATATTTCCTAATGAGAAAGCAAGAATGGAGGCTCTAGATGACACCTTGACAATAAACACTGCAGGATGGTGGGTGACACATAAAACCAATATATCTCATTGGAATTGTTTGACCAGATTATTAAAAACAAGATTAATAGAGAGCAAAGGTTATTATGCGGCTATACCTGAATACACAAGTGAAGGAGATCCATAGAAAAAATTCAAACATGTGAAAGGAATTGGAAGATATGCAGTGAAAATTATCGTCTGGTATGGAATCAACTATTTATATGGACATTAGGACCCATACCTAGATCCTGGCATGTGCATCAAGAAACAAGGAAGGAGATAAGAAGTTGGGATCAAATTGTGAATGATTTCTTCCATAAATTCAACTTCTACGTTGTGGATCTTAATATTATTCGAAAATTATAAAAGATAAGAAATTTTTAATTCTTAACTCCTAAAGAAACTAAAAAACAATTTGCACAAATGAATCCATAACCCCAAGAACCCCAGAGCCAAGAACATCCAAGTAAAGGTCCAGAAATGGTTTACTATTTTATAGTAGAGAGACAAGAAAGAGAAGAGAAACCTGAAAACTTAAAGTACAAGACAATTGAAGGGTAAAGAGAAGTAGTAAAAGAAAAAACAAATGAAGAAAAATATTATTTTCATCCTCAAAAGTTAAGGAGTAGAAATATTGGCATAAATGGAGCTGAGAAGTTTGCTAAGATTGGATATTATTGGTTAGAAGAAGAAGTGACAAAAGTAGTAGAAATTCTCCAAGAATTCCAAGATATATTCCCTAAACACTTTAAGGAATTGTGAGGCATAAAAGAAGAAGTTGGAACCATGAAAATATAAATTATGGATGGGGTCAAACCATTGAAAAAGAGAGCATATAGATTAAATCTCAACCTAACAGTCAAAGTAAAATCAGAAATAGAAAAAATGTTAAATGTAGGTATCATTAAACATATCGATGATTTAGAGTGGGTAATTCTTATGATACAGAACAAGAAAACAGAAGAAATTAGAATATGCGTGGATTATAGGGAACTTAAAAAAGCATGTGTACATAACCCAATACCTACTCCATTCATAGAAGAGGTTCTAGAAAATGTAGTAGGAAGAGAGGTCTATTCCTTCATAGATGGGTTTTCTGGTTACCATCGGGTTCATAAATTCCCATAAGATCAACCTAAAACCACATTTGCTACATAATGGGTATCTTTCATGTACATCGTAATACCTTCTGGACTAAAGAATGCACCTGTCGTATTCAATAGAATAATGATTAATGCATTCAAATAATTCATCCATGATTTCTTGGAGGTGTACCTAGATGATTAGACAATCTATGGACTATTGAAGAATCATATCCAAGTATTGAGGCTAATGTTACAGAGATATAAAGTATTAAATAGATCACTAAATTTAAAGAAATGCATATTTTTGACCCCATTTGGTACACTTCTAGGTCATGTGATTTGCAAAGATGGATTACTAATAGATATAGTCAAAACTTCAGTAATTATAAACTTACCACCTCCCAAGACACAAAAGGAGGTTAGGAAAATTCTGGGTTATACATGATATCACAAAAAGTTTATCAGAAACTATACTAAAACAAGTGCACCTCTAGAAGAATTATTGAAGAAAAAGACAAATAAACAAATAGAATCGACTAAACCATGCGTTGATGCTTTTGATATTCTCATAGACAAAATCGTACATGTACTCATTATAATATTTCTATATTGGAAGGTTCCTTTCCATGTACATGTAGATGCATTGGATATTGTTATTGGTGTTGTTTTAACACAACCAAGAGAAAAAAATGGACCATCCTATAGCTTATTCAAGCCGCAAGTTAGATAAAGCATAAAGAAATTAATCTACCACAGAAAGAGAGGCCTTAACATGGTGTACTATTTACAAAAAATTAGACATTATCTACTGGATACATCATTTATCCTCTACACAAACCATGAACCATTAAAATACTTATTAAATACACTAGTGCTACAAGGAAGAATATGCCGCTGGTTGATGTTGTTTCAAGAATTTGACTTTACTATTGCTGTGAAACCAAGAAAACAGAATAATGGACCAGATTATCTCTCAATAATTGAAACGGGGGGAGATCAAGGACCTATTGATGATGAATTCCCTAGAGCACATCTATTTAGATTTGAGGCCATCCTAAAAGAGTTTGATGACATTACACAATTACTAGCTACAGGAGAATTCCCTAATAAATACACAAAACAATAAAGGAAGAACTTACTAAGCCAAGATTTTCCCTTCACCTTAATTCAAGGACAATTGTACAAGAAAGGACATGATGATGTCCTTATAAGGGTTGCTCCAGAACATGAACATAAGAACATACTAGAAGAAGCTCGTGAAGGCATAGCTGGTGGGCATAATTGAGGAGAAAACAAATCCAAGAAATTAATGATGGTGGCCTACACTATTCAGGGATGCACACAAGCATTCAAGATCTTGTGATATATGTTAGTGGTTTGGAAAACCAAATGTAAGAGATGAGATTCCTCTAAGACCAATCCTAGCCCTAACCCCATTTGAGAAATGGGTAATCAATTTTATTGGACCCATCAAACCAACTGCAAAACATTCTCAAGCTAGATTCATCATCATAGGAACAAAATACTTGACAATATGGGAAAACACTATGCCAACCAAAGACTACATTGCCAAGACAACAACAAGATTTATCTATTAACACATTATCACTAGGTTTGGATGTTCCCTAAGCATCACAAGTCATCAAGGAAAATATTTTGTGAACATTAATATTAAGGATTTATTAGAAAACTTCTTGATAAATCATAACCGCAGTACACCATATCATCCACAAGCCAATGGAGCAATTGAAGCATTTAACAAGGTCTTGGAGAAGTTGCTCACAAAAATATGCTAACTCCAAAAATAAGATTGAGACTTAAATATACCAACAACACTATGGGGTTACCACACCATATATAAGAGGCTGGATAAATATTCCCCATTTCAACTGGTTAAGGACTTGAATCCGCGACACCCATAGAATTTATCCTTCCAAGTTTAAGGGTGGCAGTGACATTTAGACTAAATGGAACCCTTTAATTCATTAAAGACTCATTGAATTAGAAAATTTTAAGAAAAGAGATTCATAACATCCTACAATCAGACTCATGAGAAAATAAGACAAAAAGCATGTCATGACCGCAATATAAAAATGAAGGAATTTGACACAGGGGAATAAGTACTACTATATGATAGCAAATGGAAACATCATGGGAAACTTAAAGTCTGATGGTTAAGACCTTATATCATCAAAGCTATATTACCATCATGATCAGAAAAACTTCAAACTTTGCAACTCAAATAACTGATGAGCTATGTCAATGGAGCACGAATAAAAATATCATAATTAAGAAAAAAAGGAGCAAACAAAAAAAACCCGGCCTATCTAAAAATTGACAATTTGGCGGATAGGATGAGGAGTAGAATGAAAACGCACAATGGCATCCTTACTCTAACAAAAAAAATGAGGAGTTAGTCAGAAAATCCACAGCAAATAGAAATCCATAGAGGAAAGAATACCCTCACAACCAAGAAAAAATCCATGGAGGAAAATACCTGCATAACAAAGGAAAAATCCGTGGAGGAAGAATAACAACGTAACCAAGAAAAATTCCATGGATGGAAAGAATACCCACCCACACAACAAAGCAAACACCCATAAAGGGAAGAATAACCACGTAACGAAGAAAATGCTACGGAGGCAGGATACCCCAAAAATGAAATAAATCCACATAGATAAGGACACCCATGCAATCATGAGAAAAACCGCAGAACACCATAAAAATTACACAAAACCACGATCAAGCCAAAGAAGAGAGAAGATAACCACGAAAGCTAGTAGATACTACTTTAAATTATAGGGAGGCACGTAACATAACAAAGAAATCCTTTGACTAACGAAACATGAAGGCGAAGCTGACATAACTTCCTACCAAAATAACAATAAATGTGATAGGTAGGAATTCAAAATATACAAAAAACATCTATCCATAAGGGATTAATGTATAAAAGGAAATTAGTAAAATCAAATAAGTAATTGACGAAATCGTGAAGGAGAAATAAACTAGGGCACACCAAAAAGAATCATGAAAGATGGATACCCCAACTGTTTTAGCACAAGAAGACCTCCCAAAGACAAATTTATAGAAACACCCCATGAAGTCCACTAAGCATGATCCTATGGGGGAATTTTCACAAATTCCATTCAAGGTTGCACATACATGTGATGTTCAAAAGTACATCCATTCCCAAATTGCATAATACAATCACATGCGACTAGAAGCGGATAGACATTTGCTTCTTTAAGAGAACCCTACTACTAAAGAATAAGAATATTAATAGACTGCAAAATTCATAGGTGAGATGAAGATAGAAACATGAAGCCATATCCGTTATTTTTTCAATGTCAAAAACATAATTAGGGTTATCATTAGCCGATTATATAACCAAATGTTATATCTGGATCAACCATATAAAATTAATACAAAATTAATTGCTAGGGTTACATGATTATTGGTAATAGGGTGCTCTAAAATCACAAAGAAGAAGAACCCCATGAAAGAAACAGTGTAGATGATGGGTGTAACCAAGACAAAAAGAGGAGTATGAATTAGCGAGATAAAAAATAATATCCTCAGGTACGCCGCCAAGGCCATTTGTCTCAATATTTAGCATACAAAAAGTGAAGATGGAGCTCATGGAATTAGTTCCCAAATCACCCTATATATGGTGAATTCAAACTTGGAATATAATCTCTGTGATCTATTGACATTTGCATTTCATCAGAAAACTAGGAAAATTAAGGAAGGAAAACATACCTTATGTTATGTGTCTATTCTTTTATGTCTAGCAATGTATTTAACTAAAACCCTTCCAGCCCAAATAGAACCAGTTGAAAGGTAGCTAGATATACCTATTGATGAACAAAATTTTGAACACATGAATAAAATGGACCCCGTTATCCAAATTACATCCTTGATAGGTTGGATAAACAATATTAGGCAATTGGTAGCAAATAGAGCAAGGGTATCAGAACAAATAGTGGCAAGATACGAAAATGAGGTAACTTTCATTACAGACATAGATTATACCTTTCTCAAACCCTTCATTCCATGCACTTCACCTATATCCCCGCTAACCTATGAAGCATCAGATGAATTAGTGGATACATATATAGATACAATAAGAAATATTCTAGTGGACTCTAGAAAATCTGTGCCACTAAATATTAATGAAATAATTGAAGAAACATGGGAAGAATACAGGAACAAATACCCATAATAATATGGCAAAGAAGAACCAAGAAAAGTAGAACCCAAAACATACAAAATAAGAAAAAATAAAGGAAAATTTTCTTTGGGCCCCATTATAAAATTCCGAAAGGAAATGGTATCAAAAATAATATTGAAAGAAACAGAGGTTAGTGAGGAAGAAAAAGAAGACTCATAAGAAGAAGTAAAAATTCTGAATAAGAATAAGAAGGAATTCCCTCCCCCCAACCTTCACTTCCATTAGTACCATAGGAGGAATCAAGACCACAATTTTCAAGAGAAGTTGAAATTTTTGAAGAGTCACAACTATCCAAACTTGCTTATGGATACTCCAAGATATGTTTAACTCAAGGTGGTGTTTCCCAGGTGGCACAACAATATGAAGTAAGCACAGGAACATAGCAAGTGGCCATAGCTGAAGCAATTATTCATTACATGGAAACGTTTTCCTTGATAGTAGGGGATATAATTCATCTCCTCTCCATGAATTATTGAAATAAATCCAAACACAAGCATATATATATATATATATGAGGCAAACATATTGCTATCTCTTTAGCAAAAAATAAGAGAATTAAAACAAAAAAATAAGATCATCAAGGATCAAAACCGCATAGAGGAGGTAGAAGAATTAATTAGGATTATTAACAAAACAAGAAAATAAAAAGAAGAGGAGGCTAAGAAACCTAGATAAGAATAAAAAACCAAAGAATATTCAAGGGAAACAAATGAGTAACAAACAATTGAACAGAAAAATATAAAAGAAACAAAAGAGGAAGAATCGAGGAAGAAACACGAAGAGGAAGATAGGAAACTAGAAGAGACAGAACAAAAGAAAAAAATGCAAGAGGAAGAGTTAAGGGAGAAAGGAAAAAGAGATAAGGAAATAAGGGAAAAAGAAACTAAGAAATAAAGGAAATAAGAATTAGAGAAAAAGAAGAAGAAGAAGAAATCCAAAGAGAGAAGAAAGAAGAAGAGAAGAGAGAAATAAATAAAAAAGAAGAAGAAGAGAGAAAAAGAAAACATAAAGAAGAGGAAGAAAAGAAGGAAAAGAAAAAACAATATTAAGAAAAGAAGAAAGAAAAAGCAGAGAAAGAAGAAGCAAAGAAACATGAGGAAGAAAATAGAAAGAAAAGGAGGAAGAAGAAAAATAAGAGTTATAAATAAAACAAAAAAGAAGATAGATGAGGAAAATAAAGTACAATTACCATGATCAGCACCATCCAAACTAGTTGAAACCTCTAGTGGTATAATAACTGTACAGTCTCCTAGGGACCCATTGATAAAAATAAAGTGGGCCCTCCAACAACAAAAGAAAGATCAATCCATCTAGTTAAAACAAAGAGTGGTGGAACAAACACCAGAAGGGTACATGGTACATTTAAATAAACTCTCACCCCTTCAGAAGACTGCATGCAGTCAATTATTGGATCAAATTAAAAAGTAGGATTGGATGCAAAGATATGTAGACCTAGAAGAATAAATGAATAGAATACTCACATCTATTTAGGAAAAAAAGCCACATACTAAAACTTATTCGAGTTTATAAATAGAAATAAAAACAAAACAAGAAGTTAAAGAAATGGTAAGAAAAAATACTACAAGTCAGGAATAGGAGAAACAAAAGGTCTAAGAAGAAGACATCAAAGAATACAAGGAGTAAATTCTACAACTACAAGTTCTAGAAAACCAAAAATGAAGGAAGGAGATGCAAGGTTCTTTAACTAAATTAGAGACAAAGCTCAACAATTCTGCGACATACTATGCATACACAATAGGATGGCCAAGTGTAACTCAAAAAGAGAAATAATAATTAGACAAAATCGAACAATAGTTATATCTATAATCTACAACATATGACATAAGTAAAGACAAGGATGGGACCTAGTGGAGAAAACTTATCGAACTTACATAAAATATCAAAATAAGCAACATAAGAGATCAGAAAAGATTACAGACATGCAAGATAGGAGCAACACTATGGAAAGGGGACTAATAAGGATGCAACAAGAGTTCAGAAAAGGACAAAAAATATACAGTTAGATTCAATCAAAGCCATACCATGTTCACACTCATTTACATGATAAGATATCCTTGAGCTCTTAGTAGGTACTAAGTTTAAGGAACTTTCACTAAGTGTAATGTTTCAAGAGGCATTAAGGTTATACACAAGGTAGCTACATAATAGGTTTTCTAATGTACCGGTCGAGTGTCATGCCACATAAAAAATCGACCCTCGAATCGTAAGGTGCATATGAATGTGACGTGAAATGGTACAAGGGTTTATTAGCTTAAGCATGCAAGGATACATAAAGCATTTGTGTCTAAGGTGGGGTCAACATATATTAAGGGAACAATAAAAGGTATTTCCCATTGATCTAGTGTAGTGGTTCAATTAATGGATCATAACACAATCAAGGTGAATATGTCATAAGGAGGAAGTTAGGAAGCAATCACATTTTGATATGTTTAGAACTGACCTTTCTACCACACATGATGAAATATAATAATAGGAAATAAACTAACCAAGACCATCAATTTTTGGGAGTATATTGAAACCATAACAATTCAATACCTCACCACAGTTTTTGATAAATGTTAACAAGAATTTAGTTAATTTATTCTAAAAATTACAAGAACATGAAAACTCATTTAATAAAAGTGACTAATTTGTTTATTTCCTAGGAGTAGTATTATATGTTAAATTCTATTTTTTCCCATCATTGAGTGATTTACATGAAACTTCATACCATTTAACATGGGAAATATCTCTCTCTAGATAACAAAGTGGCTGTTCCAAATGGGACAAATGCGAGTAAGGAAAATACTCCTCCTTTGTCTTCTTCTCCAACCGCGAAGGCTCCATCAGGCTGGATTACGGTCAACAAAAAGAAAAAATCTACCACTCTGAAGGGTAACACTTTGCCTTGATGATTCTCATCTCTGCTATTGGCTGGCTGGGTTTCATTGGTCTCATTTTTCTTAGCCGGATAGCAAGTTGCTTCCAATGGTGTTGATAGGCCATTGTTGTTTGATTGCTGTACATCAGTTTTTTTTTGTTGTTGTTTTTTTGGTTGTTGGTTTTTGCTTTGTAGTCTGTTTTCTGTAGTCGGGCTTAATTGTTCTATCTGGATTTTGATCCTTCTCTTGTGCTTTAACTTTCAATTCTGTCTTCTGAGCCTTAGTGTACAAGGGTATAGTCCCTTTCAAAAAACTATTTGCCAATAATAAAAAAAAACATGGGAGATATTTTACAAAACAGATTAATATTTTCCTTCTTTATTTCTCAAATTAAAACAATATACCATAATGCAAATACACATTCTTTTCAGGCAAATGATATGAAAAATTCTTTTTCCAATTGCAGATATACATATAATGCTATGATGTGCATAAATAAAGTACATGTCATGAGCATAGAACAATTTTCCTCTGCCATGTCCCGCCACCTTCATCCACATGGTGTCAGCACTAAGCTGACATGAAATCACCCCCCATCTATCTAGTCATGAAATCATACATCTGAAAATGTTTTTTTTATTTTGTCCCCCAAACATACTTAGTCATTTTTTTGTTCCATTCGAATTAAGAGGTTTGCAAGAGAGAAAAATATGAGGAGAGAAAACATCAATCCATAAAATGCTACATAACCATAATTTCTCATAGTTTAGGAGGACGAAGGATAATAAAAGAGATAAAATCCATAGATTTCCATGACATATCACATTTTGTTTAAAATTAGTAAATTAACATGACGAGGTCAATTATATGGAAACAAAAGTCTTTACCAAACAAAATAACTTTCTATTTTAAATGGAGTGGCTAGATGGTAAAAAGGGTGACCTAAGATCAAAATCAAAATGCAACTCAAATAGTCAAAACAGGCTACGAAATGGTCTCTAAAAAGGGTGAACGCTAAGCGAAAGAGGTAAAGGTCTCTCCTCACCTCTAATACTATAAACCAAGAATACTGAAGAATTGAGGATGGTAAGAATAGATGCACGATACACATTTTGGAGGTGTAACTCCAAAGTGAAATGTAGTAGTTTAAAATATGCATTATCATTTCAACGTAGTTCAACTAGTCACAAAATGGCCTTGTAAAAAGTGTATATGGGTGATCTAAAAAATTATGGATACTTCAAAACTATTCACATATATACCAAGATCTCAGGGAACCAGACAAAAGTGGGATCCAACTCACATAACTCATTTTAGGAGCGTCGTTCAAGAGGTAAAAAAAATTGAGTTTTAGCAGCTTATGCCTACACCTAGTAGGCTAAGTAGGCACCAAAATGGGCATGTAAATCATATTTTCCAACCATCATAGTGAATTCCAACCTTGTCTCACTATTCTTCGAATAATAGAGAAGGGATATGGGGTGATAACCAATGTTTTCGTGACAAGTAGTTTAGTTTGGCGGGGCAATTCTGAATTGATTTCGCATGCGTACGAGTAGGCATCTCCTTCATTTGAATCATTCTAAATGTGAGATAATGCATACCTAAAAGACTCTAGATCATAGCTTATATAATGTTTTACATTTAATCAAATTTCTCCATGTCTTGACATTGTTATTGAGTTGGAAATGCTACTCTCGTGGGGTAAGGGTTTGTGCATACCAACATAAAATTTAAGTAAAATAAATGTCTTCAATTTTCCTTAATTAAAAACACTTAAAATATCATATGCCAGTATAACATGAAAAAAAAATAGAGAGGAAGAGAGGAATAATCCCATTCCTATTTTTGATGAGGTAGAGAAGGAGAGGTGTTTAGCTGGCTTGCAGGCTACCTTGACATTTCGTCAAACAGTTTGTGTGCGTTGAAAAACCTTCACATTCGGTGCTGATGGTTGTCGATTCTTACTCTACGCCCTAAAAAATTATTTTCTTAAACTCTCCAAAGCCTTTGAACATCAAACCATTTTTGAGCATATCTTACAATCCACGCATTCCATGAGTCTACATTGGTTCGATGCATTCTGAGAAATCATTTGTGTGCCTTTTGAGGCCACATTACTTTAAGAAATTTTGTTAAATAGTTCGTGATCCAAGTTCATGTTTCCACATTTTGCATACATATCTTCCTGACATCTGCAAATACAACATCTGAAAAGATATTCATTCCAAATCTCCATTATAATTTGGTGTAAATCCATGCCCTAATTTAAACCTTCCATTTTAGCAGTGTGATAGGATGCTAGCATAGCCCGTGGAACCTTAGCTTTACCCTAGCCATTCACATTTTATTTTATAGGTTTCAAGATCTCCAACGAGCCCATCTTTCCAATATCGTAACACCATTGAATACCACAACCTTTTCAGCAATAACCAAAAATAAATAAATAAACGTTTTGATGTATGTATTAAATCTATTCATAATGCATTTATTCTGATCACAAGAAGGAGGAAGTGTTGGAAAAAGACGCGGGGGCTGTCCCTACTCCTTCAACTGCATCTACACACCCAAGAAATAATAAAACAATATTGGCACCTACATAAATAGTTGCATTCCCAACTGTCTAGACGTGTGTAACCTAAATAAAGGACAAAAATCCCCTCTTCACGCATTATAAGAGAATGGACAATAAGAGGGTTTTGTTAGGAAATAAGGGATAAAATATGCGGAACAATCCCACACACAATCGCAATAGTAGAAAATAATATGCATAATAATATCACAGATCTGAAATAAAAGTGCAGAAAATAAAAGAACCCAACATAGAGAAAATATTTAACGTGGTTCACCCAATTTGAGCTACGTCCACCAAGAATCACTTGCTCAAATTTTATTATAATCCACCTCTTTCTCTCAATACAATACCTAGATTTGTTTGGAGTTATGCTCAACAAACTCTCTGGAATTCACACTTGAACTCACACACATCTATAATGATATGTCTACCCTATCAAAATCCCATAAATAGGTAACTACTTAAGCAGTTTTACAATACAATGGGTACCAAAACCATGAGACAAAACCGCCCCATAAACCTATGGGTCAAAAATCTCGCCCATATGAGAAGAACACATTTCCTGAAATATCAGGCACATTTTTCGATGCTGAAAAACTATGGAGAGTGTATAGTAATTTTAGTGTATAGTCTTCAACACTTCCAAACATGAAAACATGCTCCACAACATAAAAAACTCCCAATTAGAGACTAGTTTTCCTCTGAGAAAAATTCCCAACCCTTCACTATCTTCCGTGAAGACCAACTAAAGTTGAACACAACTTCAGTTTCTCCCTTGTGACCACCTTGGTCATCATGTCTGCATGATTTTTACTGGTATGAATATTCTCCAGCTTCAACTTCTCTTCCTTCAAAGTTGTCCTAATGAAATGGTACCTTAATTGTATATGCTTCATTCTAGAGTGGAAAACATAGTTCTTTGCTAGGTGTATAACACTATGACTATCACTATGCAGCTTCCCTTCCTCCTTCTTATGCCCCAACTCCTCAAGAAATTACTGTAACCAAATCATCTATTTACTTACCTTTGTGCCATCAACATGCTCAGCCTCCATGGTTGACAAAGCCACAAGATTCTATGGTTGTGAAATCCAGCTCACTGCTGTCCCACCTACAGTGAAAATATAACCTATCGTGCTCCTCTTGTTGTCTACATCTCTAGCCATACATGAATATACATAACCACACAAGGTGGTGTTTGATCCACTGTAGCAAATATTGTCCCCATAGTCCCTCTCAAGTACCGAAGGATCCACTTTACTGTCTTCCAGTGATCTCTACCTGGATCACTCATAAATCTACTGACTACTCCTACTACACGTGCAATACTAGGCCTAGTGCACACCATGGAATACATCAAACTGCCAAACACTAATGAGTAAGGTACTTTAGACATCTGGTTTCTCTCTTGCTCTGTCTTGGGATACAACTCTTTTGATAACTTGAAATTGCATTCCAATGGAGTTCTAACTAGTTTAATCCTACATATTAAACCTCTCCAAGATCTTCATAATGTACTCTTCCTGAGATAAAGTCAGCTTTTGTTCCTTTCTATCCCTAGATATCCTCATACCAATGATTTTTTTGGCCGCCCCCAAATCCTTCATATCAAAGGAGTCACTTAGTTGCTTCTTAAGTACTTTTATTTCCTACATGTTTTTTCCTATAACAGACATGTCATCCACATATAAGAATAGGATACTATAACTTCCATATTGAAATTTATTAGTATACACACAATGGTCAGAATGACATATAATATAACCTTGTTCTATCATGAAGCTATCAAATTTCTTAGACCATTGACGTGGGGCTTGTTTTAGGCCATACAAGCTCTTCTTCTATTTGCACACCATCTCCTCTTTACCTTTGATCTCATAGCCCTTTAGATGCTACATAAATAGATCCTCCTCCAAATCACCATGGAGGAATGCAGTCTAAGTGCAAGTCTTCTGCTGCCACTATTCCAATAACAGTTCTAATAGAATTCATTTTTAGTACAGGAGAAAAAATATCATCAAAATCTATAAATTTTTTCTATGCAAACCTTTTGACCACCAACCAGGCATTGTATCTTTTCTTTCCTCCTTATTATTATTTAACTATGTACACCAACTTGTTATGCAATGCTCTTTTGCCTTTGGGTAGATTCACTAAATCCCAAGTCTGGTTCTCCATGAGAGATTGATGCTCATCATTCATGGCTTTCTCCTACTTCTTCCTAAAATCTACCTACATCACTTCATCAAATCTCTCTAACTCTCAACTGTTAATGAGTAATAAATAATAAAGAGAAGGAGAAAAACTTTTAGGTTCTTTTCTTACCCTAGAAGACCTCATTAATATAGGAGTTTGGGGTTCTTGTTGAGTAGGTTCCTGAACTGATTTATGGGTCACTTTCCCATCTGTAATATCCTCTACCACTGCATATTCTTTCCTGGATTCTTCCCTATTTTCCTGAAACTGTTGCTTATACATAACTTTATCATTAAATACCACATCCCTAGATCTCCAAATTCATCACCACCATAACCAATGAAAGTGTATTTTTCTGAGTTAGCCTCTAACTTGGTCCTATCATCCTTGTCAATATGCACAAATGCCTCACATCCAAATAATCTAAGAAATTAGTAATCAAATTTCTTACCAAACCAATCCTCTTCATGTATGCCTCCATCCAAGGCACTTGCGGGTCCTCTGTTTATCAAGTGCATAGTTTTTCTCATCGTTTCTACCCAAAAAGAAAGAGGCAGTCCCACATGTAACCTCATGCTACTAACTTGTTACATTATTGTCTTGTTCATCCTTTCTGACAACCCATTCTGCTACGGAGTTCCTGGAACCATATTTTCCTTGCGGATTCCATTCTTAGAACAATAATCATCAAATTCATTGTTGCAATACTTCCATCCATTATCTGACTTGAGACATTTTAGCTTAAGACTCATTTCATTCTCTACTAAGGCTTTCCATTTAACAAAAGTGTTAAATACATTAGAATTATTTATAATACAATATACCCAAACATTCCTTGTTGCATCATCAATAAAAGTAACATAATAATTTGAACCCCCAAAAGATGATACCTGAGCCAACCCCCACACATTAGAATGTACCAACTCTAACTTACTCTCTTTCTTTGCAGGTCCAACCTTGAGAAACCTTACTTGCTTATGTTTCCCATATACACAATTCTCACAGAACTGCAAACATGTTTCTGTATATCTCTAGGAAAATTCTTCTTTATGATCTCCATTCCCTTATGGCTCATATGACCGAGCCTATAGTGACACAATGTTGTATCTGCATATGAGACCATAAGATTACAAGCATTAGTGCTATCATTGGTTAAATACAAGGTCCTAACCTTCTTACCTCTTGCAACCATAAGAGAACTCTTAGTAACCTTCCTAGAGTCTACTGTAAATATCACAATACAACCATCATTTCCCAACTTCCCCACCGATATATAATTTTATCTTAATGTAGGCATATGTCTGACATCCTTCAATAGCCATGTATTCCCATTTTGCATCTTAACCTGAACAAAACCTTTTCCAACTATGCTTCAAGGCTCATCATCACCAAGAAAAACATGCCCAAAATCCCCTTGAACATAATCAACAAAATAATGCCTATGTGGATTAACATGGAAAGAAGCCCCTGAATCTAAAACCCAAGATTCAGTAATATTATGCAAAGAAAGAATCAAAGCATCCTGACATACATTACCCGATGCCACATTTGCCTCCTTGTTTTCTTCTTGTTATTTCTTCTTGTCTTGAAGCTCCCAATAGTTCTTCTTTGCATGCCTAAAATTTCCACAGTGCCAGCATACCATCTTGCTTTTGGATTTTGATCTTGCTCGGTATTTTGATTTTCCACAACTTCCTCTATTCTTCTGTCTCCCTCTAGTTTCCACCATCAAAGTATTCCCTGAAGTAGAAGATTCCCCAAATATTTTTGTTCACATTTCCTCGCTTAGAATCACCCCTACAACGTCCTCAAAATTCAACTTTGAGATATCTAGAACTAAGTTTCTTACTGCCGTTACAAGGATATTCCAACTCTTAGGTAAAGAGCATAAAATTAATAAAGACCTAACTTCTTCATCAAATTCTATTGTAACTAAAACTAGCATATTCACAACCATATTAAAATCATTCAAATGATCTGCTACTGAACTATTATTAGACATCTTCATATTAAACAAATTTTTCATTAAAATATCTTGTTAGAGGTAGAGGGTTTTTCATATAACTTCCCTAGTGCATCCATAAGTTCTTTTGTAGTCTTTTCCTTTGAAACATTAAATAATATCAAATATGTAAGACATAGCCGGAAGGTTCCATGTGCCTTCCTATCTAGAAAATCGCACTCCGCATCCATCATGATTGAAGGTTTGTTCCCTTTCTTAGACAACATAATATAAAGATCCTTCTGATAAAGGTAATCTTCCATCTGCATCTTCCAAAGACTAAAATTCTGCCCGTTGAACTCATCAACCCGTGATTTTCCATCATCTACCATAGCTCCCACTCAAGCTAAAACTTTCCCTACAATTCAACACTTCAACAAACCAAACTAGGATTTGATACCAATTGTTAGGAAATAAGGGATAAAATATGTGGAACAATCCCACACAGAATCACAACAATAGAAACTAATATGCAGAATTATATAATTGATTTGAAATAAAAGTGTAGAAAACAAAAGAACACAACATAGATTGTATTTAACGTGGTTCACCCAATTTGGGCTACGTACACCAAGTATCACTTTCTCATATTTTATTACAAGCCACCTCTTTCTCTCAATACAATACCCAAATATGTTTGGAGCTGTGCTCAACAAACTCTCATGAATTGGGTAAGTGCACCAATCTGGGGGGCCAAAAGGGGGTCTTAAGTGGATGCTTTTTTTCTAAATAATAAAAATCTTCAACTTGTACGAGTTATTTGAAATAGTTACACTCAAAATTGGAAGATGTTCAAAGAACAATAAAATGTCCCACTTTTTGTATGTTTTGTACCTTTATAAACATGAATTTTCAATTTCATTGATTTTCTAAAGGTAATAGCCACAAAACTGTATGCATTCATGAAATTCCAGAAACTAACGGAATGTTGTTTTTAGAGTGTAGAATACATGTATATATATTTTTAAAAAATTTGGTGTTTACCTTAATTTTATTCATACGTTGTTTCTTATGTTATAAAAGAGGAATGAGTGTCCCCTGGTGGTGTTTTTAAATGAAAATTTGTTTTTCCACCATGAAATTTTAGATATATGTTCAAGATTTGACTTTTAAGGTCTTGTCAAAATTTTGTATTTGTTTGACTTATATATTTTTTAAATAATTATTCAGTAAAAATATTTTTAAATAAATAGTGTACATATGTCTATGCCAATAAATTTTAAGATTTATATCGAAATTGAGTTTTTTTTCATAGGTACGAAGAAGACTTCAACAAATAGTAAGTTTATTTTTTTCAATATTCTACAAATTTTCAAATTTGGTTGATTGTGTACTATTAATAGTCCTAAAATACCATATGTTAGTAAAAATTAAAAAATAAATAACAAAACAAATTTTTAAAAAATGAAAACTATATTTTTAGAAAGCTAATAAAAATATGAATTTTGTGTTAAAATTTTGTAGTTTTACTAGTTTGTTTACCCTAATTACGTGGCACCTAAGTGACATATTTTGGCTTACAATTATCCTCTAAAAGGATTTGGATCCAAAATGTGCCACTTAGGCGCCACATAAGTGCCACTCAGGGGGGTTCATGTGAATGGGGGTTCGCGTGTACTACCTTCGTGCAAATAGGGGTTTGCACGAATCCATGTTCGCATGAACCCCCCTGCGCCACCAAAGCGCCGCCATAACGCTTCCTTCTAAATTTAATGTTTTGCAAATTTTTTTTAATAAGTAACGGTGTTAAAATAATATTGTTCATTTTTTTATGTTTTAAATTTAGTTTTTTACATGTTTTTTTGTTTTAAACTAAGTTTTTTTTATTGTTTTTAACCAAAAATATGTAATATGTTATTATATTTTTTAAAAAATATTTTTTATTATATTTATATAATAAAATTGACTTTAAAGCATATAGTTATTTTATTTAAAAATATATTATAAAACTAAATAATTGTGTATTAAATATAAATTCTATTAAAATTAGAAAATTTGTTTTAAAGTTATAAAAAACTAGAATTAAAAATAACCTAATTTCTACTGAGATTTGTATATAATAAGATTTGTATGCACTTATAGTTTTGTATCAAGTTTAGTCTTAGAAATTCAAATCTATCTCGATTTATGTGTGCAGGTAAAAATTATTGAAGTGGATGAATCATGGGAAATGCAAAGAATGAGAAACGAAAAATATACTAAAGAAGAAAATGTAGAGAAGAATGCTAGAAGATCACTTCGTAGGAAGGCACAAACAGAGAGAGAGAAGGCACAACAAGTGAAAGACAAGGCTACAAAAATTGGTACATACATAGAAACCCTTGATAGATCATAATTTTATTTTTCGTTCTAAGGTAAATATGATAATATGTTTTTTAGATTGGGTAAAGGCAAGGGTTTTGATAGGATCCCATAACCTAAAACAATAGAAACAATATCTGAAGATAAAATGCTCTAACAAAAACAACATAAGAACCAACCAAGTACTGAAAAAGGATCCACGCAGAATAATCTTTCGACAAAACAATAATTGTTGAAATATCAACAAAACATGGTAAAATATATAAAACATGGTAAAAAATATCGCAACCAATCAATAGTATAATTTGGATCTTGATCTATCCATCTAATTTTTTTATTACTTGTTACTGTCTAGGAGAGATGATTGTTTTTATCTCTTAGTTAAATATAGGGTTTCTATTCAACATCAACTTCCATTCTTCAACATCCTCTCTCACCTCTTAGAAAGGCTCTATTTCAGTACCCACCAACACCTTTCTAACTTAATCCTCATATAATTGGGTCATTCCCAAAAAACAAGAACCTTTGTATTCCTCCCATCTATATCTCTATAGTTAACCCCTTGAAATTTTGTTTCTTTATTCTACATTTTACCTTCTCATACATCTTTCAAAATTTGGCATTTTTCACCCATCTTGCTTATGTGTTCCATTCAAAATAAATTTCTATCTCTGGATATAGGCCTTAACCCAATTCCTCTTTATCAAGGGTAGCCTCTAAATTCTAGCTCACCATCATAAGATTAGCTCCCAAAAAGGTCATATTCCTTATTTACTTATTGTTTATCTAGCTATAATATATGTTTTTCCATTATTTAGGTATGCTTCTATCGTTTTCTCCTTTCTACACTCACCTTTTCTCACTCATCATTTCTCTCTTTTAGCTTCGAAAAGGTTGTCTTCGTCTAGATACAAGCATGATCATCTCAACATACCTTTATTTCTTAGCACTCTTTCTTTATCCACATATTCTTCATGTGGAGATAAAAAACCTTCCAAAACACTTTGCAGTAAAGAACCGCATTAATTTTTTCCTTGATTCCCTCTTCCAAACATCCCATTATATCATAGATCATTTTGTGAGAATGATTAAGTATGATGCATAGCACAAGATATCCTAGTCGAATGAAATATTAGGCTTGTACCATGCCATATTTAAGAAATTAGATAACTCTAACACCAAATATCTATCTATCTATCTATGAAAAAAATAATTGAAAGATCAAATGATGACTTGATCCAATATGTACTGTAAGGAAATTTTGATCTCCTCAATAAAATATTAGTTGGAAATTTTGATCTCCCAAATCAAATATTAGTAAGGATTGATATTAGCATGTTAATAACATCCTATGCATATTACAACCTTTGAAAAATTAATATTTATATGAAAAATTTGGTAATTGTTCATTTGGAGTAACAAAGATTCATTACACATGCTACATCAACATTAAAATTATAGCTATACTCTATGCATATTAAAAATATTTAATAGTGATTTAATATTTGATTACTCCATACTACCTTAAATAGTTTCTTAGTTGTCTTAGACAATGTATGTAAATTTTATAATAGTTTCATCCTTGATGCGTGCGTGCGTTTGCGTCATATGCGTATGTTGTATCCCGTCAACTACATAATGCACGTCAAATCCAAGGTTGATTGAACCAATGCATGGTAAAATTATTTTGAGTTAGTAAGACTATTCCTCTACATACTATTTTTTGTCACAATGCATGAAATTTCCTAAACCTTTTGAGATTCACACTAAGGCATCCAAATATGCATTTGGTATCCAGTAGTCATCCAACAAGGAAATTAAGTTGATTACTAAGTTTAGATACGTTTGATGACATGGTGAAAATTTATTCCACATAATAAATGACTATGTGGTATTTTGTAAGAAAATAATTTATAAAAAGGAAAGTGGGAAAAGGGGAAAGTAGGTTTTAGACCAAAGTAATCAATAATAGATAACTATGTCACACTCAGATGTGCTTCTAAGTTGAAAAAGTCTTGAATAGAAAAGAAAAAGTATTGTTTAGTAGATTTCAAGAAGGACCTCATGAAGCTATCTAAATACAATTAGCTTGGTCAACTTAATATTATTGTTTACTAGATAGTAAGTTAATTTTTTAGATATTAAATTGTTTACTAGCTTGGTCATTAATGGTGTAATCACATTTGTATGTTAATTTTTTAACAAATTTTGGTGTAATCACATGTGTATGTTTATGGACACAGATCATGATGCACAACATTATGTTGAGGTGATAACAAAAGTTATGGAATTACTTCCCAAGAAAAATGTGAAACACTTGGTGAATATGGATTTACAAAAATTTAAACAATTTTCCCAACAAGAACCACTATCAAGAAAGAAAACAACAAAAAGTGTAGAGATAATATATGGTGAATTTGTTAATTTGACTACAGTGGCTAGATAACATTTGTTGGTTACATTCTTGAGTCATGTTGATATGAAGGAAACATTAGAATCGTTGGGTGTTGATTTTGGATGGGAAAATTCAAAACGTATAGAAGAAGAATTTTTTGGGAATGTTTCTAAGGGAATAAGTTCTTTGGATACAAAAACTAGGTTTGCTGATAAGAGTATTTCTCATAGAGCAATATTAACTTCATTTGTAAGTGAAGATACAACAAATAATCATCATGTTACCGTCATTGCCAAGGCATTGGGTTTATCTAGAAAGACAGTCAGTAGGTATGCAAAGAGGAGGAAGACATTGGATGACTCTACTATGGAAGGAAATTGGGCACTAATGTGTAGAAATCCATGTTCTGATAAAATAGAGGATAATATTGTGAAGATAGTTTCTGATTTTTGGACTGAGAGGACTCGTCCTTCTCTGAATGTGAGGGATGTTTTAAAACACAGGATAACTCATAATAACTATGATGAACATATAAAACATTGGCTTGAAATAACTCAACATGAGATGTACATAAAGTTTACAGAAGAAAATCCAGATGTTAAGATTGGAAAATGAATGTTTGAAAATTTGAAGCCTTGGTATGTGCAAGCTGATAAAGTCCTTGACACATGTTGTTGCCACTATCATGTTGAGTTTGATTATCACTATCAGGTACAAAAAAAATTATATCATGTATATATATTTTGAGGTGTGCTTTCATTTATATCTATATATTTGAAATTTGATTAAATTTCATTTTTTGAGATGTGATTTAAAATTAATGTATTTCAAAATCTATGTTTTTTCAGGTGTATAGAAAGTTATGGGAAGCATCAAATGGTCCTGAAAATTCCCCACCTACACGTGTCAGTGAATTCATAACTTCAATTATTTGCACAATATCTGATGATCATGTCAACGATCGTATGACTTGCATCAAAGGTGTTTGTGACAAGTGTGGGGACTTGAAATTATTGCCAGAAACAAATGAAGATTTGGACACAGTTCAAATGGTGGCTTGCAAGAGGTGATATGTAAATATATATATATATATATATATATATATATATATATATATACACACACACATGTGTGTGTGTGTGTTTTAAAATTTGGATGTACATATTTTATTTTGATTTTTATGTTTACTGCAAATGAATATGAAATTTTTCCATTATGTATTGATTTTGTAGGTTCAAATACATAAAATATTCAACATGGCTTGGAAAAGATGCAACCAGGTTGGATTTGGTAGAAGAGGAAATCCCCATTGCTACATTCATGCAAAGTTTCTGAAGTTTAATTAGTCTGTACATCAAACATTCTCACTATGCAAAGTGGCAGGCTACACAATTCAAGACTAATAGAGACACATTCCCTATTGGTTCCATATTGTCCGTGGTTGATTTTGCTGAGAATTACTCATTTTCTCATCAAAAAGAAATTTAGACACAATATTATCATACTAACCAGGTTACTATCATGGTTCAAGTATTTTATAGGCATGCACAATTGGATTTGGATGGGGTTGAAAGTACATATGTGAAGCGAATGATCAAGGAGTATCACTTCTATATAAGTGATGACAAGGAACATGACACCCACTTTGTGTAGCATTGTTTTGGTTTGTTCTTTCAATATCTTCATCAGCGAGGAGTACAAATAGATCAACATTTTGTTTGGTCAGATGGTTACGCATCACAATTCAAATCCTCTCACCCTTTCTTTGCACTCAGTCATTATCATCGTCATCACAAAATACCTCATTTATGGAGTTTTTTTGAGAGTGGTCATGGGAAGGGAGAACACGATGGTGCGGGTGCATGCATCAAACATGCTCTAAAGAAACAAAGCTTTGATTATGAGGGATATCGATTGATTGATGCCCACACAGTTGTTGAATGGTGTAAGAAACATTTTATAATTCAGGTTTCAACCACACAGGCTTCAACATCACACCCTTCAACCTCACATAGGTTTCAACCCCGCACAGATTATTTTGGGAGATAACAGGTACATGCGCATGTAAAATATACATATGTACATCTTTATGTGATTTATTAAGTGAACTACAAGTTACTAACTTTAAAATATTTTTTATTCTGATTTTTATTGTTTGTTTTAAACTTTATTTATCTTTTAAGCATGATTAAATGAAGGTATTTATCGGAGGATAAATTATGGATTTGAAAGGATTCCCAATTCTAGGTCTTTACACTCTCTGATAACTATGGATAGTAATAACTGGATAATCTGTACAAGAGATTATTCTTGTTTTTGTTATGAATGCATGAAAAAATCATATTCAGAGTGCAATAGTCCAAAACATGGGTATGTAGGTGAGTGGAAGCAGAGTTCTTTTAGTTGTGGATGACACATGTGGATCAGATCATGATGATAGTTTTTAAGATGTGCCATTAATTTCAAGTGATTATGACCACATATCTGGACTGGTTAAACAAGGTATGTTTTATTTGAAAGGATCAAGTATAATTTGATAATTAAATATATATATATATGTATATATAATTTATATTATACATCCAATCATTTGAATGTTTCTTTAAATTTTGTTATAGGAGATGTATTTTTAGTCATTTTTTAAGAAGACAATATTGAGAAAGTGGAGTACTACTTGTTGCACTGCACAGAGGAGAGAACAAGGCTAATATGTGAAATAACAAGTGAAGTGACAACATTTTATACTGGCTCAGTTGTAATGCACGGAACATACTTACAAAAAGATGAAAACCCTCCAAAGTGGGATTCACTTTGTTGATTATAAACTAAACAAAAAGTGTATCATTACACCCATCACATAATTGCTACAAGGTTACAATTTCATCACGTGAAGACTAAAAGTGGTCAATGAAAAAAATGGAGACTAGATGTAGAAGACCATGAAAACATTTTACAGGTCATTGAACAATGAGAAAATCCACTTGGTATTATATAGAAGGACTCAAAATATTATATATTCATGTCTTCTAGGAATAAAATATTTTATCTATTTTATTTGCCATTTGGTATACATATTTGACAACTTTCTTGCTATGATATAAATGATGGGTTCATTAATGATGTAATTTTTTTCCTAGTGTAACGCCCACTCGAGATCCAAGAACAACCTAGGTTTAGTTAGAAAAATTATGGAATATTTTTTTTGAAAGGCGTGCCCACATATAGGCTTCGAAACTACAGTTGTCACAAAAGTGTTTTAAGGACAATTGTATTCAATAATTAAATTTTCGTGTTAATATAAATATTTAAGTCCACATCAAAAATTAATGAGTAAAAATTAATCCAAGCATAGCTAAATTTCCCTTAGGTGTTAATTTAATAATTAATAAAATTAGCACTATAGTTAAATACTTCTTAATTAAAATTAGAGGGTCAAAGGGTCAATACAAATTAAATACCCAAGGTATTTAATTCCATAAGGACTAGACAATAGACAAGGTTCCTATTTACATGTGGTTAAAAAAGCATTCCTTTACCCCATAAGGTGACCCCTTAACAAGACAAACCATGCTTTAGAAATAGAGCATTTAAATTAAAAGGATAATTTCTCACTTACCCACTCTCATACTTACTTTATGGTTAAATCCATTTTTTTTCATATTTATCGCACTTAAGACTTCCTGAAAACATTTCCATTAGATAGGAAATTTCTTCCCCTTTCCAATGATATAAAGAAGTCCTCATAACTCCTTATATTTCTCAAGTTATGGGCCGACAGGTCTTGGGATGATTTAATTCCCAAAGCGGGCCTGTGGGCATGGGGATAATTTTTTCCTAGAGAAGATCACTAACCAGCGGGCCTGGGGAGAAAACTTAGCACTTTTTCCCTTTTGGGAAAAAAGCACAATCTACACCCATGAGCCCACGATGGGAATTCGTGGCAAAAGAAGAAAAAGTGAAAAGTTTTAAAATGGGTCGCGCCTCCACCGACACCCCAAAGTTACAAGCGGGGAAGTGGACCGTTGGGAAAAATTAGAAAATTTTTAATTTTTGAAGAAAATCATAAAGGGTTAAAAACAACCCACACCTCCGCTGATGCCTAAAGAAGCCACGTGTCAGACCAATAGTGACGTGCGGAAAGGCGGGCCATTGGGGAGACTTAGGATTTTTTGCCAATTTTACAAAAGTGAAATTTGAAGGTGCGGGCCTGTGAACCCGCAAAATTATTTTTCCAAAAGCGAAGTCTGCGGGGCTGCAGGGCCGTGGAGGAATCTGAGCAAAAGTAAATTTTTGAACTTAGAATCGATAGAGAACTTCAGGTGGCCATAAATTTTGACTAGAAGCTCGGATTTGAGAAAATGAGGACTTTTTGGAAAGGGATCGAAATCCTCTTTGCTCAGGAAGCATAATGTAGATTTTTAAAAAAATTCGATGGGTGAATTTTAAGAAAACATCTTTCCTACCATTGAAATGTGAACTAATCATTTTTCAACTACTAGAATTGATCTAATTTGCCATTCTTTCTTCTTCAACACACCAATCAGGCATGGAGAGACGCACTTGAAATCTTTCAAATGGATTGCAAGGATGAATTGTTAAAGGTTGAGATTTCAATTCTAATTCAATTCTCCTTTTTTTGCAAATCCGTTTTTCTGCCTCTTACCCAATTTATAGAGTTCTAAGTAAATTTCTTTGATCAATACAAACTATTTCGGTATGCATTTTGATCATCCTTAGTTCAAATTAATGTTTCATTTCATCTTTCATTGTTGCAGGGTACTCTGTATATTTTGCTGACATTTATTGCAGGTTTACAATAATCTAACGGAGATCTATGTATTTTGAACCAAAGATGGACCTACTTCATTTGACATACTATTAAATATTTATGTTCATTCCAATCTAGATTTAAAATGTTTATATTTCCTTTAATCAATGCATGAAAAAAAAAAATATAGTTCTTTTTTCAAAAACGTTCCTTTTAAATAACATAGAGAAATGTGATGTTTCTTAACATAGACTTTTCTAGTCTTCAAACAATAAGTTTGCTACAATATTTCCAACCAGATTTCAAACGAGAGAAACACCATTTGTAGAAATAAAACAACTTCTATTAAATTGAAATAATTCCTTTTACAACTTCCTTTCAGTTCACCAAAAATATAACTTACAAAATAAATCTTTCTTATTTCTTTTCACATTCAAATATAACTGTCAGGTGCAAAATCAAACAAAGTTTTCACCACAAATATTATTACAATGTCATCCACTTGAAGTGGAAAAATTTGCAATAAGGAAAACCAAGAGAACTATGAAATTGTCTTCACATAAAGCTCCAAGTACAACAACAAGAGAGATCCACCATGTTTCAATTTGGTCACAAAAAAAGGGGGAGAGGCAACGCTCTCCACCCAATAAAGAATTCCAATGAAGAGGAGAAGCCTTCCTCCTCATTGGCCCCCGAGCCCCAACAACATTACAATAAGAAATGGATTCAACTCATGGTGATAACAAGCTTCCACATCACAAAACCAAATTTCATAGTCATACCAAAATCCAACATTTCAACTTAATCACAAGAAGAAATTCAAAAAATACACAAGGCTTCAACATACAAAGCCAAAGAGTAAGATCTATGGGGGAAGTTGCTTATACCTCCCAATGGGAAATGGGTGTCCACCTTAAAACCCGCCAATATATATATATTCATCTCAAACCTCTACATACTCTTATGCCTCCCTCAAGTACCTCTTATAACTCCCCATTCTCTTATGCCTCCCTCCTCTTATGGCACCCTCATAAAAGTAAGAGAATGTAAGCAATTTCTTGTCCAAGGTGGGACATCCATCCCAAACTCCCTACACAAAATAAATATTATGCCTCCCCACAAGAAAAATACCCATAGTATCCTCCTAAACCACACTTAGGCTATCTACCCAACCAACCAACAAACATACCAAAACACTCAAAAAAACATTCACATATACATAATATGGAAAGAAACATTTTACAAGAGTTAAGCTCCTACCTCTCCATGATAGAGCTTGATCCAAAAGTTTAACAACCAGCTTCTTCAAGTGCAAACAAACATAAATAGCTCTAACAAATCCACAAGAATTCTAAAATTCTGTCACTCTTTCCAATTGCAAGAGCACAAAAACCCAATGAAGTAACTCCTAAAACAACACAAGAATTCAAATAAATAGAAAAGGGAGAGATGAGGATGAGGTGGCTCCATGTAGGATGCCACATCACTCATCCTCAACTCCACCTCACAGGTCAACTTTAAACTCGAAAGAAAAATCAATAAGTGGGTGAATAAAATGACATTTTACTTACACACACAATCCAAGCCCACACCCCTTAAGGACTAAAATTAATTACATGTAAGAAGGTGCAATAAAAACTTACAACTTGGCTTCCTAAAATATGTAATGAGGCCTAATTTTGACTCCCCAACCCATAGGTAGGGTTGTTATACAAATTTAAGAGGTGTGGGACAAGTTTAACTTGTCCCACAAGCCTCCAAAATCAGCCCCTAAGGACATATCCGAATTTCAAAAGGAAGGTGGAGTGTTTCACACTCAAAGTTGCTTACACATTACTTACAACACATAATCCAATAGCCATAAACTCTAACAAATATATTATTTTGACCCATTTATAATTAATTTAACAACATGATTACTCGCAGATGTAGACACAAATTAATTACATAATGAAGGGGAAAATACATCACTAAAAATCACATACTAAAATTAAACAAAGGAAACTAAATAAAAGAATACACACAACCCCTTGGTCACATTTGAGGTGATCCCCCCCATGGGAATCCCTAACAACAATCAAACATACACACATAACAATAATACATGTTGCCATGGTGACCCTTGTTGAATTCATCTAGGATTCTAATGTGGCTGGTCTCCAATCCCTCGATGTTTGTTGTGACATGTTTACCTGCAAAGCACATAACACCTCCTTCGGCCTCGTGGCCACATCAAAACATCTAAAATAATATAAAATATAACTTCCAAAATCATCTATATATGAATCAAAACATCATCTAAGCAAGTAATGATATCATTACAATTTCATCAATAACCATATCATCACAAGATTAGTTCAATTTTCTAGGTCTACTCAATATGAAAAAATATCACATGTACGAAGAACATATATATAACCATATCAATCAGTGTATCAACATCAATATAAAATGTCTCTAATAATTCACATGCATCATATATGAATCAAAATCAACAATAGTCCATGATCTCTAATGTCTAACATCATGCCAAATCAAAAGCTATAATAATATCCATAAGTGTAATTAACAGCATCATAAACAATATAAAAAAAGTGTCGAAGGGAAGTGGGCACTGCATCCCCCTCTCCTTAGACTTGAATTCCTCCTAGAAGTCACTGGAACAAGTGTGGAAACTTAACTCGTAGTAAAGTAGAATCCTCCCATGTAGCCGCAGTCTCATCATATCTATTCCACTGCACTCAAACCTAGTCAATCTCTCTACCTCAAAGGCCTAGGGTCATGTGCTCTATAATGTGAACAGGATCAAACATCACCTACCTCTGATCCTGCACCTGCAATGAGGTCCAATCTAGCATATGAGAATGATCTCCAATATATCTCCTAAGTAGTGAAACATGAAACACATCATGGATGTAAGACAAGCTAGGTGGAAACGTTAGACGGTAGGCCAAAGGGACAACACACTCCAAGATCTCAAAGGGACAAACGAATCTAGGAGCTAACTTAGAACATTTTCCGTAATGGATAGGGATCTTATCTGGCCTGACACAAAGGAACACCTTTACGCCCACATCAAAACTACGATCAGTCCTATACTGATCTACGTATTTCTTCTACATGTCCTGCACCTCCTACAGTCTCTATTTGATCATAATCACCTGCTACTCCGTGTCTTGTAATAAATATTGGCCCAAGAGAAACCTTATCCTCTAACCTGTCCCAACTAAGAGGTGTCTTGCACTCTTTTCCATATAGTTCTTGAGAAAGTAGTCCATGCTTATCAAACTCTCAAAACTATTATTGTAGGAAAACTCCACCAAGTACAGTTACTACTCCTATCTCTATTAATGATCCATAACATACATCCTAAGCATTTCCTCTAAGATCTAATTCACCCGCTCAGTATCTGTCCATATGTCTTGGGGTGATATGTTGTGTTGAAATTGATCTCCATCCCGAGGGCATGCTGCATGGTAGTCTAAAATTAGGAAGTATATAGAGGATCATGCGCTCATAAATAATCTTCCGTGGAATCCCATGTAATCTAACAATATCATCTAGATATACACATGCCACTACACCAAATTTATAGGTGGTCTTCACCGGAGAAAAATGAGCCACTTTTTTCAATCTATCCACCGTGACCCTGATGGCATCATGGTGGTATCTCAACATTGGTAACCCAGCAATGAAGTCCATAGAAATGGTGTCCCACTTCCACTCCGGTATAGCATGAGGAAAGAGAAGTGCTAGCTAGATGCTAATGATCTACCTTCACCTTCTGACACTCTAGAACAATGTGACACAGACTAAGCCACGTATCTCTGAAGTCCCCTCAAGTGATACAACTATATCAAGGTGGCGTGCATCTTCTTCACCCCAGGATGGGCCGAATAGGGTGCACAATGTGCCTCTATCAAAAATGTCCTGCCTCAAGTCTCCATCTCTAGGAAACATAAATCTATCCTATGTGCTTAAGAAGGCCATCGGCCTGTAATAAAAAACCATCAAAATTCCTGTTGAGGGGTCTTTGAGACTCAATATCTACTCTAGTTTCAATTTAGAATCCATCACGAGGAAGCTACTGTAGAAACCTACTTCACAAGTTTATGCCTACAGAAGTGGCCATAACCACATGTCTCCATCTTCTAAGAGCATCTGCAACAACATTCTCCTTCCCCTTCACATGTTCTATCTCCATATCATACTCACAAAGTAACTCCATCCAATTCCGCTGACGACGTGTTGAGATTGGGTTGTGTGAAGAGGTGGCGAAGACTCAAGTGATCAGTCCTGAGTGTGAATCTCTGGCCAAGCAAGGAAACTGTCTCCATCGAACCAATCTGTGAATAACTTACCACAAGCTCAAGATCATGAGTTTGATAATTGAGCTCATAATCTTTGAGTTTACAAGAATCAAAAGTAACTACTCTTCCCTCTTGTATTAATACGCCACCAAGTCCTGCCAAAGAAGCATATGTGCATACGAAGAAACTCTTCCTGTGGATCTGGCACTGCAAGGATAGGCATTGTTGTGAGGCATTCTTTCAGTGTCCTAAAGGCCTACTCACATCTATCTAACCAAACATACTTATTTCCTTTCCGCTTAATGGAAGTGATGGGGTACGGAACCCAAGAGAAGTCATGAACAAATCTCCTGTAATATCTTGCTAAAACTATGAAGCTGCACACCTCCGCCACACTAGTGGGTACTGGCCAATCCATAATAGATCGAATATTGGAATTATCCACTATGATACCTTCCCCAGAAATGATGTGGCCCAAATACTGCACCTCTATCCTGAAATAACGTACACTTCTCCAGGTTCCCGTAGAGATGCTCCTCACAAAGACACTGAAGAACTTGGAGAAGGTGCCCCTTGTGCTCCTCACACGTAATGTGAGTAAATCAAAATTTCATAAAGGAAGCTGAGAATGAAGTGATCCAATAATGTCCTAAACACCCCATTCATTAATCTCATAAACACTGCAGGGGAATTCGTCAAATCAAAAGGCACCACTGTGAGCTCGTAGTGACCATATCTCATACGAAAGGCAGTATTATGAATATATTCCTTCATAATCCTCAACTGATGATAACTTGACTTAAGATCTATCTTAGAAAAAACTGTGAACCCCTTCGTCTGATCAAATAAATCATCAATGCATGGAAGGGGATAAGTATTCTTGATCGTTACTTTGTTCAGCTGGTGGAAATCAATACACAACCATAGAGATCCATCCTTTTTCTTTACAAAAATCACTGGTGCACCCCAAGGGGATACACTAGGATGATTTAGGAATTTCTCTAGAAGGACCTCTAGCTGTAACTTGAGCTTGAAGAGCTCAGGGGTGGTCATTCGATAAGGTGCTCGTGAAATAGGATATGTTCTTGGAACCAGATTTATGTGAAAATCTATCTCATCTGGGGGTGGTAACCCTGGTAGCTACCCTGGAAATACATCAAAAAAATCTCTCAAAATGGGATGGTCATCGAGCGATGGTCCACTAGACTCATCCTCTTATCGGTCACTAAATGTAACAACATACATTTGGCAACCCTGTCGCACACATCGCTTAAGATGCATAGTGGAGATGGTGCGAATGGAAATGGGTCTCCTAACCCTTGTTATCATTGACTCAACTCCTAGATCATCTACACATGATATAGTCTTATGGTAACAATCCAACTTGGCTTTATGTGCAGACAACCAGTCCATGCCCAAGATGACTCCATACGATCCCAAAAGAAGGATACGAGGATCTGAGGTAGTGGTGAAGGGTCCCAAATCCACTACACACTCCTTAACTAAGGATTCTATAGAGATCTTCACTCCAGAAGCCATCTTAGTGTCCCAACTAAGACCCTGACCAACTTCCACCATCTTGCATCACTCTACTAAAGATAGTACAAAAAAAGAATTAGAAGAACTAGAATCAAATAGAATGGAGGTAGGAATACCACCTATGCTACCTGTCATCTCAATCACAGTACTCTAGTGCTCATCCTGGTGGTTCTCGACTGTTACATAGATTCGATGATTGTTCCCCATGTCACCAACAATAGGCTCTGAAAAATGCATCTTACCCTTGTTACTAGGTTTCTGTGGGCAATCTCTCCAAAAATTTCTAGCAACACCACAATCATAACAATTTCTCGGTCCTCTCCCATGGGTAGCAACTCGATCCGGTACTTTGGAGGTCTGTGATGTGGATCCTGATGATCCAGCTATAGATTGTTGAGGTATTTTTGGGCGATCTCTTGCTTACTAAGCTCTCGGTGCACCCTATTTCCTAATGAGACCCCTAGGAGGAGGCCCCATACTCTGACCCCTTGGTGCATCAAATCTCTGTGGAGGTCTATAAGGTGGGCAGGTCTGCTGCTGCTGCAGTGGCCTAAAAGATGACTGTGCTGAACCCTGTCCACCACGAGGAGGAGGAGATGACCCCCTCGATCTGATTTCCTGCATCTGATGGATGCGGCCCCAAACTCTGTCTCTAGCTTGTTGTGTCTTCCCCTGAGTCTCCTTTGCTATATAGGCCTTCTCAATGACCTCAATTAATGTCTACGAATAGTGGATATGCACCATACCTCCCAAGTATAGATTCAGGCCCCTGATGAACATGTGAATCCATACCTGTTCATCCTACATATAATCGACATAATGGAGTAGATCTAGAAATTAACTCTCATACTCAGCTACTGTCATAGATGTCTGTCAGAGGTTGTGAAACTCTTCTATCCTCTGCTGAATGAACCTTCGAGATAAGTACCTACTCCTGAACCGCTCCTCAAAGAGCTCCCAGGTAACCGTCTCTGAATCAATATGGAGCTTCTACTCCTCGGTCCTCCACCAGACACCTTCTCCATCCCTCCGAATATGGATCGCAACACGAGCTTTCATGTTTCTAGTACAAGGGCAGAGCTTGAAGCACCCACTCAAGCTCACCAACTAGGCCTCTACCTGAAATCCACTGTATCCCCAAAATAGTGAGATGGTTGTAGCTTTAGGATCTCCCTGATATAGTCTGCAACTATATTATGGAGACCCATAGGCCTCTCTACATGCTCATCTCTAAGCCTAGGTCTCCGAGACCTATCCATGTGTCCTAAAATTCGGTCTCCATGTCCCCTCTGCGGTGACTCTGCTCTGGTTGATTCCACGTGGGAGTTCTCTACGCTATGCTCCTCACTATGTTGAGGAGATGCATGAGCCTCAATAGAAGGCTCCCTATCATTTCTGGCTAAACATCCTCCTACGGCCCCTTCGCGTAAAGCGGCATTGACGTCCTGAAGCGTCTGTAAAATCTGTGGTAGGATGGCTTCTACATCATGATCTGGAGGTGACAAGTTTAAGTCTATATGAAAGGACCCCTTGTCTGATCCCCGCCTCCTACACAGACCAAGGTGAGAGTTAGTTCATTATTCTAGGTTTTATTCAGTTTTCCATGTTTACTAAAATATGCAATTTTCAAACAAAGTTATTTTCTAGATTAAAAGTGTGCTAGGTTCAATATTGTACTAGGTTTAATGTTCATGTCTCAAGTTCTCTAGTGTGCCCAAGGGTCCAAGATTTGAACCCATGGATCTGATAACAAGTGTAACACCTGCTAAAACACCCACTCGAGATCCAAGAACAACCTAAGTTTAGTTAGAAAAATTATGGAATAATTTTTTTTGAAAGGCATGCCCGCATACAGGCTTAAAAACTACAGTTGTCACAAAAGTGTTTCAAGGACAATTATATTCAATAATTAAATTTTCTTGTTAATATAAATATTTAAGTGCACATTACAAATTAATGAGTAAAAATTAATCCAAGCATAGCTAAATTTCCCTTAGGTGTTAATTTAATAAATAATAAAATTAGCACTATGGTTAAATACTTCTTAATTAAAATTAGAGGGTCAAAGGGTCAAAACAAATTAAATACCTAAGGCATTTAATTCCACAAGGCCTAGACAATAAACAAGGTTCCTATTTACATGGGGTTAAGAAAAAACATTCCTTTACCCCATAAGGCGACCCCTTAACAAGACAAACCATGCTTTAGAAATAGAGCATTTAAATTAAAAGGATAATTTTTCACTTACCCACTCTCATACTTACTTTGTGGTTCAATCCGATTTTTTTTCATATTTTTCACACTTAAGACTTCATGAAAACATTTCCATTAGATAGGAATTTTCTCCCCCTTTCCAATGATATAAAGATGTCCTCCTAACTCCTTATATTTCTCAAGTTACAGGTCGACGGGCTTTGGGATGATTTTTTTTCCCAAAGCGGGCCTGTAGGCTTTGGGAAGAATTTTCACCTAGAGAAGATTGCGGACCGGCGGGCCTGGGGAGAAAACTTAGTGTTTTTTCCCTTTTGGTCAAAAATCACAATTTACACCTGCGCGCTTGTAAGCCCACGGAGGGACTTTGCGCCAAAAGCAGAAAAAGCCAAAAGTTTTAAAATGGGTCGTGCCTCCGTTGATGCCCAAAGAAGCCACGTGTCAAGCCAAAAGTTACAAGCAGGGAAGTAGACCATCAGGGAAACTTTAAAAATTTTGAATTTTTGAAGAAAAGTGTAAAGGGTTAAAAATAACCCGCACCTTTGCCGACACCTAAAGAAGCTAGGTGTCAGACCAACAATGACATGCGGAAAAGTGGGCCTTCAAGGAGACTTAGGAATTTTTGCCAATTTTACAAACTGAATTTTTAAGGTGCGGGCCCACAAACATGTGGAAGTATTTTTCAAAAGTGAAGTCTGCGGGGCTGCGGGGCCATGGAGGAATCTAAGAAAAATTAAATATTTGAACTTAGAATCGATGTAAAACTTCAGTTGGCGATAACTTTTGACTGGAAGCTCGGATTTCAGCAAATGAGGAATTTTTGGAAAGGGCTCGAACTCCTCTTTTCTTAGGAAGCATAGAGTATATTTTTTAATAAAGTTAGATGGGTGAATTTTGAGAAAACGTCTTTCCTTCCATTAAAATGTGAATTAAACGTTTTTCAACTACTATAATTGATCTAATCCGCCATTCTTTCTTATTCAACACACCAATCAGGCATGGAGAAATGCACTTGAAATATTTTAAACGGATTGCAAGGATTAATTGTTAAAGGTTGATATTTTAATTCGAATTCAATTCCCATTTTTCTGCAAAGCTATTTTTTTTCCTCTTACCCAATTTATAGAGTTCCAAGTAAATTTCGTTGAGAAATACGAACTATTTTGGGATGTGTTTTGATCATCCTTAGTTCAAATTAATGTTTCATTTTTTGTCTTTCATTACTGCAGAGTACTCTGTATATTTTTCTGACATTTATTGCAAGTTTACAATAATCTAACGGAGATCTATGTATTTCGAACCAGAGATTGACCTACTTCATTTGCCACACTATTAAATATTTATGTTCATTCCAAACCAGCTTTAAAATGTTTATCTTTCCTTCAATTAATGCATGAAAATCAATAATGTAGTTCTATTTTCAAAAACGTGCCTTTCAAATAACACAGATAAATGTGATGTTTCTTAACACAGACTTTTCTAGTCTTCAAACAACGAGTTTTCTACATTATTTCCAACCATATTTAAAACAAGAGCAACACCATTTGTAGAAATAAAACAACTTGTATTAAACTAAAATAATTCCTTTTACAACTTCCTTTCAGTTCACCAAAAATATAACTTACAAAATAAATATTTCTTATTTCTTTTCACATTCAAATATAATTGTTAGGTCCAAAATAAAACAAATTTTCACCACAAATATTATTACAATGTCATCCACTTGAAGTGGAAAAATTTACAATAAGGAAACCCAAGAGAATTGTGAAATTGTCTTCACACACAACTCCAAGTACAACAACAAAAGAGATCCACCATGTTTCAATTTGTTCACAACAAAAAAAAGCGGGAAGAGGCAACGCTCTCCACCCAAACAAGAATTCCAATGAAGAGGAGAAGTCATCCTCCTGATTAGCCCCCAAGCCCCAATCACATTACGATAGGAAATGGATTCAACTCATGGAAACAACAAGATTCTACATCACAAAACCAAATTTCACAGTCATACCAAAATACAACATTTCAACTTCAATATAAGAAAGAATTCACAAAATACACAAGGCTTCAACATACAAAGCCATAGAGTAAGATCTATGGGTGAAGCTTCTTATACCTCCCAATGGGAAATGGGTGTCCACCTTAAAACCCACCAATATATATATTCATCTCAAACCCCTACATACTCTTATGCCTCCCTCAAGTACCTCTTATGCCTCCCCATTCTCTTATACCTCCCTCCTCTTATTTTTCCCTGATAAAAGTAAGAGAATGCAAGAAATTTCTTTTCCAATGTGGACACCCATCCCAAACTCCCTCCACAAAATAAATCTTATGCCTCCCCACATTCTCTTATGCCTCCCCACAAGAAATATCCCCATAGTCTCCTCCTACACCACACTTAGGCTATCTACCCAACCAACCAACAAACATACCAAAACACGCAAAAAAAAAACATTCACATATACATAATATAGAAATGAAACATTTTACAAGATTTAAGCTCCTACCTCTCCATGATAGAGCTTGATCCAAAAGTTCAACAACCAGCTTCTTCAAGTCCAAACAAACACTATAGCTCCAAAAAATCCACAAGCATTCCAAAATTCTGTCACTCTCTCCAATTGCAAGAGCACAAAAACCCAATGAAGTAACCCACAAAACAACACAAGAATTCGAATAAATAGAATATGGAGAGAGGAGGATGAGATGGCTCCTTGTAGGATGCCACATCACTCATCCTCATCTCCACATCACAAGTCAACTTCAAACTCCAAAGCACAATCAATAAGTGGGTGAATAAAATGACATTTTACTTACACACACAATGCAAGCCCACACCCCTTAAGGATTAAAATTAATTATATGTAAGAAGGTGCAAGAAAAAATTACAACTTGGCTTCCCAAAATACATAATGAGGCCTAATTTTGACTCCCCAACCCATAGGTAGGGTTGTTATACAAATTTAAGAGGTGTGGGACAAGTTTAACTTGTCCCACAAGCCTCCAAAATCAGCCCCTAAGGACATATCCGAATTTCAAAAGGAAGGTGGAGTGTTTCACACTCAAAGTTGCTTAGACATTACTTACAACACATAATCCAATAGCCATCAACTCTAACAAATATATTCTTTTGACCCATTTATAATTAATTTAACAACATGATTACTCGCAGATGTAGACACAAATTAATTACATAATGAAGGGGAAAATACATCACTAAAAATCACATACTAAAATTAAACAATGGAAACTAAATAAAAGAATACACATAACCCCTTGGTCACATTTGAAGGTGATCTCCCCCCATGGGAATCCCTAACAACAATCAAACATACACACATAATAATAATACATGTTGCCATGGTGACCCTTGTTGAATTCATCTAGAATTCCAATGTGGTTGGTCTCCAATCCCTCGATGTTTGTTGTGACATGTTTACCTGGAAAGCACATAACACCTCCTTCCTCCTCGTGGCCACATCAAAACATCCAAAATAATATAAATTATAACTTCTAAAAGCATCTATATATGAATCAAAACATCATCTAAGCATGTAATGATATTATTGCAATTTCATCAATAACCATAAATATTAATAATAATAGGTTTTTACAGTCCACGATGCCAGGTGGCCTGGTTTTGGGTCTACAGGCAGCTTATAGCATATGGGACTACCTCGTACCCACATGTGGGAGGAAACTAACGCTACTATAGATCAGGTGTACATACCCTACCCCCTGTAGGATTTGAACTTGTGACCTCTATTTCAAGAGCATATGATCAAAAGATTCGTTCAATTTTCTAGGTCTACTCAATATGAAAAAATATCACATGTATGAAGAACATATATATAACCATATCAATCAGTGTATCAACATCAGTATAAAATGTCTCTAATAATTCACATACATCATATATGAATCAAAATCAACAATAGTCTATGATCTCTAATGTCTAACATCATGCCAAATCAAAAGCTAAAATAATATCCATAAGTGTAATCAATAGTATCATAATCAATATCAAAAAGGTTTCGTAGGGAAGTGGGCACTACACCTAGTATCTCCAATAATATTCTTTCCATATATATCAATTTTTATATCATGAAGTATTTGGAAACTTGAACTATATATATATATATAACAAACGAGTTTTTATAAACTTATTGTTAGGTGTACCTAACATGTCTTGCGTATATAAAATTAAATTTTGATATAGACAATTAAGAACTACATGACTCAAGGTATTGAAAGATATTATGACTAAAGGTTACCATTTGAGTGTCATTTGGCATACATATTTGACAACTTTCTTTCTATGATATCAAGGATGGGTTCATTAATGATGTAATTTTATTCCCTTGTATATCCAATAATATTCTTTCCATATATATCAATGTTTATATCATGAAGGATTTGGAAACTTGAACTATATATATATATATATATATATATATATATATATAGTTCAAGTTTCCAAATCCTTCATGATATAAACATTGATATATATGGAAAGAATATTAGGGAACAAAATTACATCATTAATGAACCCAATCAAATATGTATGCCAAATGACACTCAAATGGTAACCTTATAGTCATAATATCTTTCAATATATATATAACAAATGAGTTTTAAAAACTTAGTTTTAGGTCTACTTAACATGTCTTGTATATATACAATTAAATTTTGATATATACAATTAAGAAGTACATAAATCAAGGTATTGAAAGATATTATGACTCAAGGTTACAATTTGAGTGTCCTAAAAAATGTACCGATGGTGGTAGAAATGTGAGTGAACATATTACAAATGTAGATGAAGAAAGGTTTGCATCAATGCATCAAACCATGAACCTGAAACTAGTGAAGAACTCATGATGAAGATAATATTGCATAGAAGTGAATATAAAATTATTTCTTAGGAATTGGTAGATAAACTGAAATTGAAGAGGATGCCACATTACATTCCACAACTGGGGTATAATCTACACATTAGTTCTTAGATTGAGTAACATATTACTCTTTATGAGGTAGGTTGCCACAAGTTTTATCTCTAAGGACTTTAGTTTACAGAGAGGCATCTTACGTTAGATGTTTTAATAGGCTATGCATAATGAACTAAAAATTTCATCATATATGATTCAAATCACAATTTTCAACATTAGATGTGCAGTATGACATACTTATTTTGATCAAGACGAAATTTCATGATATTCACTAATGTTATCCCTTGCATTAAAAATCAACCATCACTTAAAACATGTTCACTACCTAATATATATTGAATACATTCTTAAATTAATCTTTATAACTTCCTTTCTTCCCATCTCCAAATAAATTCAAATTTACAATTACATTAAAATAGTACAAATCATGGAAATGTATTGCATTACATTTACTTCATCGCACACCTGAAATAACATGAGTTTATATTTCCTGAGTTTTAGAGAGAGGATAGATAAAGAGAGGGAATCTATCATTTTTACAAGCTTTTAAGTTACTATATATTTTTAGAGAGATAGTTTAATACTAACAACACTTTCCTAAACAATGAATATTGAATTTGGCAATATATACTGAGACTCAAATTTTGAGTTATAAGACTTAGTAGTGATATGAATAAAAACAAAGTTAAGGTGGATAGAAAATGGCCTTTGAAAATATTTGACAAGTGCATAAGCAAAGAAGCATTCACTAAGCCATGGAATATTTAATGTAACATAAAGTATTACTAAATTGTCTAAGCATGAAATGATTTAATATAGAATTTTAAAGAAGTTTACAATGTTATATCACAAAAATTAAGGGTATTTAATATCTTATCTATCATTATACCTATTATGATATCATCAAGAGACAAAAATGAAAGATAAGGGGGTGTCTTATATTCACATCCATAATTGTAAATATACACTAGAACTCATAAAAATATAATAATAATACATGTGTCTAAGACATATATCAAAATATAATAATCATGTCTAGAATGAGTATGAGTATATATACATGTCTAAAATATCTAAAATCATGTCTAATGAGTATATACATGTCTAAAATGTCTAAAATCTATAAAATATCACTAAAGTCTCCTCCATGCAATAGTGCGAGTGCCAGACCCCTCACTATGCTCTGTTGCACCCTGCATGTTAAAAAAAGGAATATACACATCAGAAACTATATATAACGTGTACCATATATTAAAATTTATAAGAAAAATTCTATAACAATTCTTGATTAATTAAATACATCATATAACATATATGTACAATTGATTACCTCAGTATCTATCCCTGGGAGGATATTGGGAGTATCTACGCTATGTGTAGATCTCTGTCCCTTAGATCCCTGTGAAAAAAAATAAATAAAATGTAAGAAATTGATAAATAAGATTTTTGAATAAAGTTAATTAATTTCTAACATTTCAATTTAGATTAAATATTAATTCTATTAAAACACATGTATATATATACCTCTGCGGAATGTGTCTCCAAATCTATGGGATTGCCACCCACGACCTCAACACCAGCAAATACTTCACCAAGTGAACCAAGCTGACTCAAGCCCAGAACATCAAGATCTATGCTGTGCTCAGTCAAGAGTTGTGTGTATGTCACACGAGTAGATGGCATGGGTTGTGAAGCTCCACACACTTGAGCAGAAGCCTAAATACAAAAGTATATGTTTAATTTTAATATTAATAAATTGTAAAGTAATGATGAAATAAAATAAATTTTAATTATATTAAGGTTTAATTTCACACACTGGAACAGAAATGTGTTGAACATCAGGTGTGACGATCCCAACAATAAGAGGTCTAACTGTAGTAATGACAGTAGTACCTTGACTAGAAGATACATTACCACTTTGCTCTATAAAATCTAAAACCCTCGATAGTGGAATGCTACAATGCTGTGAAATCACCTCATATGCATGAAACAAGTCAACACCCATGATGTGTCCTAGCTGATGTGTTTAAGCGGGATTTGTAACTACCTGAGAGTCATATGGGGAAATCAAAGATGCACGAGCGTATACCTCGTTGCGTTCATCACTGCTGCTACTATCACCTCCACTGCTAGTATCACATCTCTGAAGGTACTGACCCACATGGTCAGAAGAGATCAATTGGATTTCATGAGAAATGCCAACAAGACCCTCGATAGCAGCCTCATGTGCAGTCATAATGATAGGTGCTACGACATCCTAAAAGCCTGATAAGAATGGTTGTGGCCTTGGTACAAGCTGTCACGCATCAAAAATTACACGAGATCCCTCCTTTCTATATGCCTCCCTATGGCTAATACGGCCACGTCCCTACCCCAAATAACTAGGGATGTCTAAATAGTTACCCTTTAGGTGTAGGTGAGCCTCAACATGTAGCATCATTATGAAGTATAATGGTAATTGGTCATTATTCGGAAATTGGCCTTGAGAGGCCAGAAATCTAGGATAAATAAAAGGGGCACATAGGGTACATGAACATTTGTTTACATAATATGCCCTTACTTTCCGTTTGTCTACATAAAAACTCCAACAAGACCTCTTAACGATTTCCTTATCAGAAAGTCGTAATGTAATCTCATTATAATCTACATCTCCTGAGACTCTTGATTTTAATGAATCCATAATTTTTTTTATTGAATCAGAATCAAATGGGTTATATTTTTTGAAACTTTTCTCTATTCTATGAAGATCAACTAGTATTTTTTCACAATGGGATTTATACTACCCAACTGTAGTTGGATTCTGGAGAATGGATTGTAATTTTTCAATCTCTAAATCGGTCCTCTCAAAAAAATTAGGAGCAGAAGAAGCCATGACTATAAAAAAATGAAAGTAAAATTCAATTAATAGTACTTTTAATGAAAAAATTCTCCTAAGATATTCTCCTATTTTAATGAAAATAGAAATATGATTTTCAAGCTTTAATGCAAATAATTTAGAAAATAATTACATATATCTTATAAGTCATTCATGCATGAGTGTAAGGATCACATAGATTTAATGGAACTAAAGGAGGAATTGTCTAGAATGCAACATGCAGTTTTTATAAGTCAACCATGCATGAATTTAAGGATTTAAAATCTTTAATACAATGTACAATGGACTTCACCATATCCATATAAAATTTTAATATGGGATCCACCTTATTTACAAAATATTATAGGTTGGGCACCTCCTTCGTTGTAGAATTAACCACATTGTAACAATACTCAACGTTAAGGACCATACATAGGATACCATAATTATAATTAGGGCTAGAACACTCCATAGATGTCAAGCGTAATGTGTAACATGGGGATACCAAGGTGGTCACTAGTAAATAATAATAGAGCCTAAACCCCAAATGTGGCACGGTTTTATACCTTTATTGAGAAAAAAATCACATTTTATAAAATTTATCATCTAATCAAATGCAAGAAACATATTGCACATATCGTAGAGTTCCTACACAACATCACACATAAGACTATCCCACATTGGAGAGAATGTGAAAGGATAAGTAATTACGTAATGTCACAATACATAATCAAATAAACCATTCTTAGACAAATATTTAAAATATGCAATCAGATTCCCTACCAAGCCAGAAAAAGGATAGTTTTATAATTTTACACATACATACAAGGATTACACCCATCCCAATGAGGATATCCATATTCCATTAGAGATACCTTCGTCCATTAGTGGGGATTATGATGTGGATTTGAATAATTGAATGCACATATATCATGAAATCAAACTAATGAGAATGTTACAAATGGAAGAAAGATAAAAATTACAATATTTTGGTGCACATAATTAGGATACTTTCCTAATAAATTTTGGTGCATGATGTAGTTTTTATGACAAAATGTTTGTTCTCGGCCGAGATCTTGGGAAAACAATAAGAAATTTTCTAGTTGGTGGAATTTGATAAAACTTTGTAAAAATCTCTACCCAAGCATAGAAAGCATGACCACGAAGTTTCATAGTGAATGGGCACGTGAGGAGAGAGATATCGATATCATAAATTCGGGAAAACTGTAGGTTAGCATAGTGATCAGATTTCATGAAGAAATCGATGCAAATTTTGGATAATTTTTCATAAGAGATTGTGACACTAAATTACCAAATGCAAAAGCTTCATTGTGATTAAATTTTATAAATTTTTAGTGAAGAATATATAGTAATGAACATTGATAAGTATTTAAATTCATTAATACACATTTTTATATTATTAAAACTAGATCTCAAATTGAAATAACTTTATATACATGAAGAGATGATATAATGAAAATATTACAGAATGCAAAATGAAAAAATGAAGGGAAATGTAAAAGATCGAAATAGATTTAGTAACAATTAGGTGGAGAGAGTTTATAAACTCACAAAATTCCTCACTTTCAAGTGTACATAAGTGAAAATACCCATTTTTAGAGTCCTCAATGAATTTAAGTAGGATCCTTGTTGGTTTTTTCTAAACTTATAACCTTCGATATTTTTATTATCTTTATGATTTTCCTACAAGAGAAAAAGGTCACAAAGTTTAATATGACACTTGTAAAATTTCTTGGTGTAGCTTGGGAACACACTAACATCATTTAGCTCATGGTGTTTGAAAACCTTGAGATGGTTTTTGAGTAGGATCTTGAGTGTGGCTAAACAAGAATTCATATACTTATCTTCATAGAGTACAACCGAAAGGGAAACCCATAGGATATGGAGTTGGAATTCTAAAGGAAGAAAAAATTTAGAAACCTAAAACGAGATAGAAAGGGGTGACACATGTGGGCATGTGTATGTTAGTCCTATAATCCCTTAGGGAAAGATATAGTTATAGGTACCAATCCCTTTTTTCGCTTTTAACTATTTTAAGCATAATGGACTTCAATATCTTCTTTATTTCTTAGACCAATCCATTATCTTGAGGATATTACAGAGATGAAGTGTGGTCTAAGATAGATAATTTCTTGTACAAATAATGCATCTTGGGATTATTAAAGGATATTCTATTATCATAAATGATGACTTGGGGAAATCTAGATCTATAAATGATTTCATAGGTGCTTCCAAGGTGGCCGTCAGTGACTGCACCATGACATTAAAACAAAACATGTTTAGAATCTTTGTGATCTACACATCAAAGGAACATGTCATTAAAGGGACATCCTATACAAAAAGATATCCAAGATAATTTATTTCACATCTATAGTATGGATGCTTCACCTCTAATTGTAGTTTGTGTCTTCTAGATAGCTACATTCAATAAAGTAGGTCATGAGGTTAGTGTACGAATGAGAAGAAGTAATGTCAGAAATGAAAATGTAGTAAATTACTTCGTAGGGAGGTTTAGTATCTACTAGTTATCATAAATATCATGGATTTTCATCTAAAAAAAAAAAAAATATTATCCCTTTGACATTCTAGTTGGTGTAAGTTAGCTCAAAATTTTCGAGGAGATTGATCAAATGACGAGCCTTCTTAGAGAGAGTTTGTTGGGTCAAGAATGTACAAAGGAATTGAGACTTGAAAATTACTTTTGTTTCCTAGTTTACCATATAATGGTGAGTCATTTAGTATAAAATAATATAGGGAGGAAATCAGTCTTGGCTTTAGAATAATGAGTTTCCTAATCTCGGAGGATGGAGTTGATGAAGTATATAACACATTCCCTAACGTCATGGTCCTCTTCGGAAAACATGCATGCAAAAGGGATATCATATGCATGTATATACTTGATAAAAGGTTTCGCATACCATGGTACCATGAGTGTAAAAAGAGATAAGAGTAATTTATTAATGTCCTCAAAGGCCTCATGAAAATATTGAGTCCACTAGATTACTTTATTTTTTAGGATTTTATTGAATGGGTTGACAATGTATGTAATATTATGGATGAATCTGCATATAACCCGTAACTTCCCAAAAATGGATTTGATTCATAATTCACTTGTTGGTGCAACAATTTCAAGGATAACACAAATTTTAGTGGGATCAATGTCAATTCCTTTCTTAGATATGATATAACCTAGTAGTTTTTATCTCGTCGCCCTCAATACACATTTTTATGGGTTCAATGTGACACAAAACTCATTGGTTCACAACACCATTATTCTACAGAAGCTATATTTAAATTTAATATATCATTACAATAGAAATTACAGTTTCCACAACACCATTATTCTACGGAAGGTATATTTAAATTTAATATATCATTACAACAGAAATTATAGTTTTCATAGCACCATTATTCTACATAAGGTATATTTTAAATTTAATATATCATTACAACAGAAATTATAGTCTTCACAACACCATTATTCTACAGAAGGTATATTTTAAATTTAATATATCATTACAGTAGAAATTACAGTTTTCACAGCACCATTATTCTACAGAAGGTATATTTTAAATTTAATATATCATTACAGCAGAAATTATAGTCTTCACAGCACCATTATTCTATAGAAGGTGTATTTTAAATTTAATATATCATTACAACAGAAATTACAGTCTTCACAGCACCATTATTCTACATAAGTTATATTTTAAATTTAATATATCATTACAATAGAAATTATGGTTTTCACAACACCATTATTCTATAAAAGGTATATTTTAAATTTAATATATAATTACAGCAGAAATTACAGTTTTCACAGCACCATTATTACCATGCATTGACACTGAACACCAAAATTTGTGAAGCCTGGTCATGATACAAGAGATTTTAAATGGGGTTTTACAAAAAATGAGCTAGGGTTTCAATGTAGAGGTAGATCAAAGAAAAAAAATGAACAGAGCTCTATTAAAAATGATTAGACAAAAAACGTATCAAATTGGCTACGGTTCTGTAAAAACTGAGCTAGGGTTTCAATTATTTTATGCCCAAATCCATGGGATCCTCCATTTTCACCAATAAAACAACTTATTTCATCCCTAGTGCTCGTCAATGGCCTCGTTGGTCGTCAGTGGCCATGCTAGTGGGCTTGTTGGGCACGGTCTGTGCTTGTGGGCTTGGTGGGCTCATTCTAGTCTATGTTATTTCATACCTAGTGCTCATCAGTGGCCATACTAGCCTGCTTAGTGGGCTTGTTCAGAGCAGTCTTCTCGGTGGGCTCGGTCTGGTCTGGTCTGTGTAATTTTCACGTGAAGGAGGCGGGTGGAGTAAAAGTGAATTCCTCTGCAGTGCCTCTAATATATAAATAGGGGTGTTCACATGAAAGGGTGTTCGCACGAACCGCATTCAATGCCATACGTGGAAAAATAATAACCTACGTGTAACTTTGCATGAACGTGGTTCATGTGAAGGGGGTGTTTGCGCGAACCACTGCTATATACCACCCAACCACAACTCCCCACTCACGTTTTCGGGACAATAAGTGGGACACAACACCATGCATTGACCCATATATATTTGAAAGATGACACATGTGGGAACATCTTTTGACATATCTCTAAAAGGTCTAATTACAATATTTCCCATGTCAAAAAGAAAACAAGGGGAGAATCTTTTGGGGACGGTGTGTAGATATGATAAAATAATTATTGAGAAACATGAGTCAACTTATTCAAAAATAGTATAGAGCTTAAGACTAATTTTATATCGTATCATTTTAGCTGTATGGATGTCTTGCTCAATCGATGCCATTAACTTATCCGTAAATTCTAAGGCAAAAATAATTGGGCCTTACACAATTGAAAAAAATGAAAAAAAAAATCAAAAATATTTTTAAAATGGGCTTTGCTATTTTTTTATTTTATTTTATTTTGTATGATGTCAAGATTTTCGATTAGATGACATTTAGTTAGTTAGATGAGGCAGACATAAATGGAAATTTGAAAAGAAAAAGATGGGAATTAAATACCTACATGTCCCACACTTGTTCCATGACATAGATTGTTCCTACCCATATAATTATCTGTTATCTATGCTCCATTTTATTATCTCGTTCTTGCTCACATTATTCATGTGACTATAATTTGTGCATAAATTGGAAAAACTAAAAAATGGGAAAAATCCAATAGATTCCACATTTGAAACCCAACCACTATGATTGTTTATTGGAGCACTTTATAGCCCCTCTTTTTATTTTAGGGTCTAGTAATTGCAAGATAACAGGTGATGCACAACAATGATGGATAATTGAGCCCCTGCAATGATTGTCAAAAGTGAAAGCATGCGTTCAATTTAATTGAGGAGTTGTCATTCAAACAACCAACCTTAATAGTTGTCGCATATCAATTCTACAGAGACATTTAATCCTGCAATCGAAAGCGAGCAACATTTAGTCCAAGGAATTTTCAGACTATGAAATAAGAGAATCATTGCCTGAAGATTATGTGTAATGGTATCCTCGTAAAGATCCTGCTTTAGAGTGCATAAGGGAAAGGGTTTTGTTGCATCCTGAAAGGCATTAGAGAGCTTGGTCGAGAGTCTTTCACTTTCTTGATCAGGTTGAAACAATGAGTTATAAATTCTAAGAAGTGATTTCATTTTGCTTAAGTTTTATGCTTAGCTTTTAATGTTAACAAGTTCATTTATTTGGAACCAAAGGTTCATGTTTAAACATATTCATCCATGGTTTGATCGATGATATGGAAAAGTACAACAACGATAAACAAATCTTGAGCCAAATAGCACCTACAAAAAATCTGTAAAAATAGTTATTTACAAATATTATGTCGTTGATACAGTTGAATTGGGTGGTGTCAAAATCAATTACCCTCAATCTAACTTATGCAACACCTTCAACATAAAAAATATAAAAAAGAATTATTCTTCACTATAAGATAGTAAAGCCATTATGAAACCACCATTTGAATGCTAGTTAATATATACACTCTAATTTCAGCATCTCATGTTTCTATTCTCTCTAATGCTAATACATGCCTGTTTTTTAACACCAATCAAACAATCAATCCTTAACATGAACACCAAAAATTATTTAATCATTAATAACTATAAGAATACATTAGAAAAGCCAACAAAAGACTCACAAATACCCCCTTGATATTCAAACACAACCAATTCAATCCATTTCATGTCCTAAAGAAACTCCTGCAATATATATATATATATATATATATATATATATATATATATATATATATATATATGCCAACTTCCCCAACACCACTGTCCTCCATGAAAGGTTTAGTCAGTACAACCCTAACTAAAACCTACCCTAATTTCATGATAAACAATTAGATCAGAAAAATATGAAGGGCTAATGAAAATATCTAGGCCATGGCCGTGACCTTGCTTTGTAGCTGCAGAAATGTTTGTAGGAGAAAACTAAGGGTGTATGCAAATAGTTGGGGAAACATCCATATGTAATGCTTCCCACCCAAGTTAGAAATTTCATTTGTTGTGAAGACAATCGATGTGTCATTCTACTTTAGGATAAATTTTTATTGTTTGTTTAGTTAGAAATTGAAGTAAAAAGATTGATTTAGGACATGTCAATTTTCAAAAACATGAACACTTATAAAGATCTATTGGCGAATTAAATTTAAAATATAATGAATTAATTTCCTTATTATTCCATCATGGTTGACAAAATTAACAAATTCAAATGTGTATGTTTTCATTATAATTCAATCGTTAGTAACAAAATTATAAACTTAAAAAAAATCTTTAAATAGACATTGAAATATTTAAATTTAACAAAATAGAAATAATTGAAATATCTAAATTTAATAGAACATATACTCCCCACCTTAGCACTTTGTAGCTTAACACTAAGCTCAATGAAGCCCTTTATTTATAACATGGTTCTCCTTTTGAAAGAAAAAGCATCACAATTCATTTACTGTTCATAATTTATCATGGATCTTAGATTTTGACACTAGCTGTTATTATACCAATAAAACATCTATGACATGCAACCAATAAAAACTACAAGAGTGACCTTACAAAAACATTTGAAAAATCCACTGGCCTTCAGAGCATTAGATACTATTAATCGCACTTGGAAAGTGCGATGGAAACGCTGAAGGAATGCAGCGTGGGAAAATAAGTGGAAGGTGTAAGGGGATGACATCTGGGGAATGGAGGACATCATCATGCTAGGTGGAGGGTGGACAATTTAGGGGGGCAACAGAGGAGGGATGATAATGGAAAGTGGAAACTGCTTAAGTGTAGATATTGTTTATGGAAACATATATGCTTTTTATGTGATGGAATGTCAATGCACATGCCATTTTAAGTAGTTTTTTTTTGTGGTTGGCTCTAGGGATAGGAAGAATGGGATCATGGTAAGGGTTAATAGCATCCCAAGGAGGAAATTTGTACTTTAGTCATGTCTATTGAACCATTGACAATGCCATCTTCAACCCACAAATTGGCTATAATAATTGTTTTGTGTGTTTTTTCAAAGAATTTTTTTTATCCCGATTGTTCGTCATCAGGATGAGGAGAGTTGGATCACCTAATGAGTTGTGCAAGTGAAGGGTTTGAGGGTAGAAAGATGACTATAAATGGGTTCAACTACTCATCAGGTATCTAGTGGTTGACAAAATCAATTCGTATTTTGGGAAGTGGAAACTGACTCATCAATATCTAGTGTACAAAATGCAATTCGTATTCTGCGGACAGTCCCTAAACTAGCTCAATCCATATTTAGTGTACAAAATCTTTAAAGTCTGGATATGCATATGTGATGTAGCAACATAAGAGCCCAGGAAAATAAATGTGACTGTTGATATGTTCCCAAGTTAGACCATATCTATTTCATAGCAAAATTGTAATTTATGGAAGCTAATACTTACACAAAATGTTATCATATGATGTGTTATGAGCATAGATGGGAACATCGTTACTAGAAGATAATTGCCCCTAGATGTCTTATGATAGTAGAATAACGAATGTCGACATAGGAAAGTAATGCCTCTTGATCTAGTGTCACCACAAGCTTCACGCGTTCGATGGGTCGAAATTTGACGGCTAGTTTGGGCCCAACGAAACTTTTTGTGATTTTGGATGTAAAATATTCTGTAACATATTTGATGCTAACCCAACTAGCATATTTAAAGTGCATGGACCATCAGTGGTTTGATATCCTAGATTTGTATAAATGCATATTAATATCATATATAGTATAGGTAGAATTTATCTTGATAGAAATGGCTCCAATTAGCTAAGTAAATAGGAGAGGAGACTTATTTGAAACATCAACATTTGAGATTATTACGTTATGTTGAAGGGCGGTATTAGATAAAATTACCGTTACGCTGATAATACCTTGAATTCGATCAGGCATTTAAGTGGTGCGTCAAATTTAACCCGTTGTTGGTCCATAACTAGAACACTGTTGTGGCTCAAACTATCAAAAGTCATACTGCACTGTTCATAATGAAACATGGAAGAGATCTGAACAAAGAACTCATATTGGTTAAAACCGTGATCGAACTTACCAGACAGACATTTATGTAATAGAATCGATAAAAGACAGAAATAATGATATAGTGCTTTAAATCGTATGCAGATGCCACCCATTTGTTTCAGCGTTTTTGAACGATTAGGTAAATTGATTCATACAACAGGATTATTTTTTCGGCATTCAGAACTTCATGGATTCCGATCCCCTAAGTATGCAGCTCGACGTAAGAATGCCATTGTTAATTGTATAATTTAGTACCTGCAAATAAACCTTTACGGAAAATATTTGATGAAAGAATCATAGGCGATTCGCCATCATTTGAAATAGATTCGACCTTTACAGCTGCTCGAATTTTAGGCGGCAACAACTTTGCAGTCCGTAGATTACATGTTGGAAATCGAGATGGAATAGACAGCTCTGACATTATTATATTCCGTTGTTTATGCGCAAATCTCTAGGGATTTGTGCGGGCTTAAAATTAGTTTGTGTATTTTTAGTACAACCTGGCTTGACAGATACATTTCCCAAGCTCAAACAATGTGATTCGAACATCGGTTGAATGGTCATTCAAGCGTATTACCATCGCACTATGCACTTTCTACGAGAAATGCCTTCACTTTCGTAGTCTCAAGTGTGTACACCACATCTAAAACATTTAAAGGTAATCTACAAAGTCATATGTTCTACGTCATTTTTTATGGTTTTTTAATACAATTTTATTTTATGTTAATTTTATTTTGGTGAGATGAAAAAAGTGAAAAAAGGTGAGAAGCTCCAAATTCGTCATATTTGATAACTTTACATCTATCATATTGATTACTTATTGACTCAATTGCCTTCTCTCCAAAATTTTTAGTTATTTTTTATAAAATTTCTTTAATAATAATAAATAATAATAATAGGTTTTTACAGTCCACGATGCCGAGTGGCCTATTTTTGGGTCTACAGGCGGCTTATAGCATATGTGACTACCTCGTACTCACATGTGGGAGGCAACTAACTTTGCTACAAACGAGGCGTACATACTCTACCCCTTTTAGGATTTGAACTTGTGACCTCTATTTCAAGAGCACATATTCTTCACCATTAGGCCAAGTCAGGTGTACTAACTAATTGTAAATGACTTTACTCGCATTAAACCACTTTGTGTACCAAAAAAATATGTACCTAAATTATTAAAAAAAAGCAAGTCTAAAATTGTGTAACTGTCCTATAATAATGAAACAGGGGTGAAAATTAAAACAGGGGTGAAAATTAAAATCATTATTATCGTCTTACACAAAATAGATGCTTAAAATCATTATTATCGTCTTACACAAAATAGATGCGGCACTATACAATTGTTAGAAATTCATGATCTAAAAAAATATTGAAATGTGATTTCTAGACGTTTGTGTGATGTGGCAAAAGGGAAGGCATTTATGGAGTACATCTGCGCCATGGGGATCATAGTACATTTCAACGAGGGATCATCTTTGCTAATGGAATATCAGCACGCATCAAACTTCCATGGACTTAGGATTAGCTGGTGTAGCGATGTCATCGTCAATAGCTGGCAAATAACTCAAATCAGAGAGTTGACCCAACTGTATCAACCACTTTTCTAATTTCAACGCATGCATAGTCGAAGGATTTGCGCCATTGATTTTAGAGACATAGGATTGAGTTTCAACATAGTAACGCCTTCAGCATAAACATACATTTTGAGGCAATATTTCTTTGTAGCCCCACAACTAATTAAAAAACCATCAAAAGTGAGCGAATTCAATCAATAGAGCTAACTCTATAAAAAAAATAGCATTTGAAAATCCTTCACAATAGACAACTACTACAAACATTTATTTATAAATTTAAATTGATTTACAACAAAACAACTACTCAAGAAGCCTTCATGATAGACAACCACTCAAAACCATTTATTTATAAACAATTGTTCCAAGATCTAGACTGTAAAGTGTGTAAGAAGAGGCCATGACTTTCATAAAACATGGGAACGATAAGAATAAAGAATGCCCAACTATATTAATCAATGACTTCTGTAGAATAATTGAAGTTCAAACAAGAAATCCTTATTTAATTTCACAGTTTCCAACCAATACTTACCCATTTCTGAATGCTTCTCAGTCCATATGTATCTAGGTTCATAATTTTTAATGACTATACGCTGAATTTTGCACGTTCTCTTTGCAAACTACATTGTTTAAACAAAGTCTATTCACTTCAAAAATCCCAATTTTTTTAGAAAAATATACAAATATTCAATGTGTAAATGTTGGTATTGGTTATGGCCTGGAAAAATGGATTGGATTCATACTTGAAACAATGAATTCGACATGCTACACCAACGTTTCTTCATTTCCCTATCAACAAATCCCAAACACTAAGACAAACATATGTACTGAACATATATATGCGCTGGCAGCCTGCCATTGATAAGACCTTGGTTAGGGCCTTGAAACATGGTTTGTGGGTGCATGGGAGAATTTGAACAAGGAAATGGGAATATCGTTTGCTTTGATGTATTCTTGTAAAGCCAATGAACACTTTGGTGACACTACTGGAAAGAATGGAGAGAACCCTGTAACAACCCAAAAGTACCAACATGAACTGACAACACAGTGGAATACAGGATAAATTTTTTTTTTTGACTTGCTTTGACACAACACGACACAACATGTCATCACAAGGTTACAACCAACACTAGGAACCACTTGTTACGGGGGAGACCACAAGGTCAGCACGGAAACGTTCACACCTATCAAGGACAATGTACTCTTCTTTTGACAAGACAACATGGAAGTCCAATCCACATGACACACTCACGGCTAGGGCATCCCATGAGGAATTCTTGTTAAATTTTTTTGTTTACTAAAATGTCTCTTAATTCTTAACTTACGTTCTTATAAAATTTCATGTAATGATTCACACAATTCTTTTCACAAGAGAGAACTTCTTTATTTTCAACGGTTGGCTAGATAGCTTAAGGCCAAGCTTTCCAAATTTTATAACATAATACACATTCGTACAAAGGAACAATATAACCAAGATTGATGCAATAATCTACAAGTATTTCCATCATCTAACCATGTAAGCCATCTGCAACAATTAATAACCTGAGTCAGTTCGCGAGAACTGAGCAAGATAAGACTATACATAGCAACAATAAGCTACTAGCTAACAATACCATGAAAGGAAACATTCTATTTCAAGAAATGGATCAAGTTCTAACCTCTAACAACCTTTTGAAACAAGATATAATTTCAACATATCAACTAAGAAGAAATCCATAAATTTTAGTTATGAAAACTACCTCGAAAACAACAAAACTTGACAACCAAAATACGCAAGACTATGAAATTTGAATGATTAGACACAAGAGTTGAGAGTATTAGGATTTCAATCATGTAATCCCGTAGATTACGTGATTGAAATCTAAAGTGTAACCCATCAATCCACATTCTCAAGGTGAAGTCAAAAGATAAAAACCGGGCCCGATCTTAGCTGCCAAAAAGAATATAGTTTTGGAATCGTTCCATAGGGCCATAGGTCTAATAGGCTATAAACGAACAACGAGGGTAACACAAAGTTCCATCATGTAATAAAAAAGGTTTAAAGGATGAAAAACTTATATTCAACCCACAACCATTATATCTTAGGCAAAGAGTGACTTCATAGCTAATACGGAGGAGTGGAAAGAACGGTAAGAATGTCCGGAATAGGTATTACCTAGCAACTTACCTACTGAACATAACTGGGGCCAGAATAGCGACAAGCCTCATTAATACCCAAGTTGAGTAGGCAATCTAGCATTCAAAACACATCCTTGCAATTTTCGTAATACCATAGATTTATAATCCTCCCGTTTTAGAGGAACATAGCCATGAATCTAGACTTGGTTAAAATTTTCCGACATCAACTCACTTCCTAATATCATAAACGATGTATACAAAGGAAAAGGTCTCTCAACTCTCCTTAATTTACATCTCATCACTAAGTTTATGGTAACCTATGCAGAGACTAAACACATAACATACCATTGAAGATAGACATCCTCCAATAACGAACTTCTATAACGATGTAATCATAATCATTACGTTCGACACATAAACAAACTATTCCGTAACTTCTTTTCCCTTTTTGACAACAAAATATATTCACGACCTTCCAACACCATCATTCTAAATTTGCAATGAAAGGTCACTCATCAAGAAGGAAGTACAAAACAAGTTTGACTAAATTAAGGAACTTCATGTTACCTTAAGCAGTTGATGAAAACCTTAACCTTCATGAACCGTGAAAGATATTACCTTACTCCATCAAGGCATTATGTCGATACATGATTAAATTGATCACACAAGGAATCATCAACATACCATATCTTAACACCCTAAAGGTCATTAATTTTATCAAATTTTACTCACCGAAAGAGTAGAATCAAAATGGGGTTCTATCAATAATTTATGCCCTTCTATCAACCCAGGACATATTTTCGGCCCAAAACTTCCTTCTTAACAAGCATATACATAGAACTTCTAATTTCCAAAAGCCCTAATACTTTGCACAATACACGAAGTGCATAATCACGCTTATCATAAAAATAATAATAATAATAATTTAACTGTATGTTTTCCTCTAGGGCAACAACATAACAGAAAACCAATACTAGTCAACGCTGCAACGTTCTAGGGGTGATTACATACCCAGGTTCACAAAAGCAAACGGTGATATTTTTGCAGAAGGAAGTAACTTTTAAATTATATATTATATATATAATTCATATGATCAATCAAAGCATACACTGAGAACCTTTGTTTGTTTTATATATATAGATGGGTTGATTACGTCAACAAGAACAACCAACAGAGGCAAAACCAGAAGTAACAAACTGTTAACCATGTACTGAACGCAAATCCAAAAAATCACAGATTAAAAACAATTTCCAGAAAGAAAAAGTTTCATTTCAAGAGGTTATTAGATACTAGCATATTATGTATATGGTTAGTCTATCTTGCCTGTTTTAACGCATCCACCAGTTGTGAACATCCAACAGGGACTGCTACAGCCACACGCCTTCCGCTTTATCCTCTGCTTTGATGACCCATCCTGGTAGTTGACCGCACAAGAAAAGACTTTGAGTGTCTAGACCATAAGAGTCCCAGTTCCATCAATCCCTCCTTCCTTCCAAGCATCCCCACTCATATAATAACATGGCAGCCAAAGAGATAGGCAAAAGTAGCCACAAAAGTGATATGCCCACAAGGTCTTCTGCACAGCAGTATGGAACTATAGCCCAGCGTCAAGGGCACCATAAAAAGAAGATTTGACGACAACCCAAAAAGGCAAGAAAGATAGCAGAGCTCCTGGCTCTGAAAGGCATCTACTGTATTGATGGATAAACCCCCCCCCCCCCCCCCCCCCCCCGTTTTTTTTTTCTTTAGCAGATTTGAGGGCAGCATCATACACTCGGTGAAAACATTTCAGCTGTAGCTTGAAAGGTGTGATAATTCCAACAGAAACCTTTATGCCTGCCAGCTTAGTGACTCGTAGAATATGCTCATATAGTTGCAAGGCAAATTGTGCTTCATGAATACTCTGATATGAAACAGATCCGCCCCTAACAGATTCTCTTCCATGAGTTACATCCTACAACAAGTAAGATCTCAATAGATACTCTTTGTAAATAAAATTTCATCAGGTCTGTTGGTAACACCCTCACTGTCACGAATCGGTTTTGGAGAAACGACTTAGTGCAAGCTCTGGGTTTGAGAAATATCCTGCTACCTTCATCTCCCAAGACATTTTCTCCAACATTGTATAGATCTCCTGTGCCTGTGGGTGTGATCTGTCACCAACACAACAAGCATGCGCCATAACTGCAGCAAAGCAAACGTGCTTCATGAATATTCTGACATGATACAGATCTACACCTAAGATATTCTCTTCCATGTGTTACAGCGTAAGACAAGTAAAGTCTCAACAGAGGATCTCTGTAATAAATTTCATCGGGTCTCCTGGCAACACTCTCACTGTCACTTAATCGATTTTGATGAAAATATCTTAAAGGAGAGTCCCGAATTTGAGGATGAATCGATGCTGAATAGATAACAACAAAGTTGGAAAACCTACCTGCTGGAAGCGCTCAAAAGCTTCTATCATTCTGCAACATGCGTGCGTTAAAGATGGGGCACCAGAGTAGGAGAGAGACAACGAACAATCACAAGGAACAAGGATAATAGACATTTGAAGGAGAAGACGCCTCCAAAATAATGTAAGCAAAGAGAGAGTGAATCCATGAAGTGTGCCAAACATGAAAAAAAATGCCACAAATCGATTGGGGTCTCATGGAATAGCAACAGACACATGATAGAACACAAGGGAGTGTAAAATTAGTTTAGTACAGGGTGATAACATCCATCAAAGCACAAATGGGTCGCATATTTTTCAGAGATAGAAGCATGTGCTTCGACACCCATGTATGCAAGGTTGGAAGAATCTACACGACAGGAAAAAAATTGTTGGAAAGAAAGAAAATCCTCAATGAGGAGTGGTCTCAAGGAAACATCGACTGAAGGTATGCCCAACAAGGCCAGTAAAAGAAAATGGCCCACAGAGATAACCATTGCCAGAATGCGTAGCCTGTCCAAACATGGGTGCAAAAATGACCACCGGCGCCACCATCACAGTTTTTTTTGAAAGCTCAAAGCCTTTACCAACAGCCCCCGAATGCGGATCTTTCACCAGAGAATCTCACCTGAGCGAAGCAGGATCGTGGAGACAGACCACAAAGGTCAAAGAAGATAGCAAATCAAAAAAAATAATAATAATAATAAATGGGAGGTGGTGCGGCCAGCAGGTAAAAAGGTGTCCAAAAGTCTTGCACACTCACCAAAAATCCATGCAGCAACAACAAGAAATCTGGGAAAGATTTGCAAGAACAACCAAAATTAAAGTATGCGGCCCACTACCAAAAGGGCAGAGATATTTCTTACTCACAGCACGTGGGGCAAACCAAGCATAAATAAAATAATTAAAGGAGTAGGTGGCCTTCATTCCCATGCACCCACGTGCCATAAGACTTGCCTGGTCGGCCATGGTGGCGGGTATAAGAAAAGACTCCAATGCCCAGCGAGGCATTACAAACCCAAAAGCCAAAGAAGTGGTAGTCAATGTCAGTGCTTTAAATGGTATTAAGCACCAAAACTTCAATAGTTTTTCAATCTATTGAAAGAGACCCAAATTGGCTTTATTGAAGCCTAACTTGGTCACGTGGCTTTATTCCATAGATGCTGATTTCGTGATAGAGCCAATTGAGAATTTTTTAGGACAATTTGCATTTAAAAGGAATAAAAAATGGGAAAACATGGTAAGAAGAAAGAAATGAAAAAAGCCCTGTGTAGCAGTTCAGTGTGTCATAATGTGGGTTGTTGCAGTCCTACTTGCTTCTTTTGCATTATGAAGGAACATAATCCTAACAAAGGCTGTTGAGATTACTGAATATTTCAAGGATATGCCATTCCAGAGTGATCATGATAGTGGTCACTTGCTTGTAACGAGTGCAGTGTGGAGCATAACAATGACACAAGCCAATGATCACTCTAGGGCAGGAAGCAACTTTAAAGTCTACGGAGTTTGCATATACCTTACCATGCAGCACATGTAATATCCAACACTATGAATGTAGAAGAATTTGCAGAGATGGCAGTAGAGGCAGGAGTGATTCCACCTTTGGTGAAGCTTATGAGGGAGAAGTTAACATGGGTGAAGAAGAGAGTCACTATGAGAGCTTTGGACATGGCTACTTACTAGACAACATTTATTGCTGTTTCTCAAAATATGGAATTGGTCATGGAATTGTTCACCTGCTGTTTGGAAATTGTTTACACTCAATTCATACACTGTCCAAAAAGAAGGCTCAGGTACCACTGTCATTTACTAACAAGGAGAATGGGTGAAGCAAAGATGAAGAAAATGAAAGCAGAGGAATGGGCTATATAACTAAAATCCCGACCTTTGCATTTGCACAAATTGTTTTGCATACAAGAATGAGTTTTTCCTAGGAGAATTGGTCCTAGAGCTCATCTAGAATTAAGAAGATTAGTACGAAGAGTATTAATTTCCTTATAACTCCATCATGGTTAACAATTAGATATTGGAAAAGAGACAAATGCATCAGCAACAACGACCTGTCTTAAAAGCAATTCAAGTCAAGGCCAAGGAAATTTTGTTGCCTTGATTATGGTGCTGCCTACCATTAAATTAGAGAATATCTGAGCAAAAGAAGAAATGGATCAATACTGTTAAGCATGAATAGTTACATGAAAATGATGAAAACCAAATGCATCCAGTATAGGCCGATGCACTAAAAAATTGAAGCTTCACAATAGAAAAACAAACAAAACCATGCATTTATGGACAAATATTTTACTAACAAAACGAGGCTCATTTTTAAGATATAACTCTTCAGCAATATCACTTGTCTAAACAAGTGTCCAAAATCTAATATTTCATGTTTCAACTCAAACTCCATATTAATATGAAAACTACGAAGCCTAGCTGCTGATATCTATGCTGATACTTCCTACAGCATTTCTGTTCAACCAACAGAAATGAAAAAGAAACCCTAATCATTTTTTTTCTTTTCAGTTTATGTGAAGTCCATTAGGGCGACGGTAGGTACGAGGGTGGGAGTGAAAGGAGGGCAAGGGGTAGGGATAGGGGCATCGGTGGCGGTAGGGGTGGGAATCACAGATGGTGAGGCAGCTGTAACAGGGGTAACCTGGTCTCACCTTGGGGAACTTGAATTCGAAAACCACCAACCGCCTCGAATTTAGCCAGGGCCTTTCAAACACTTTTGCCTTGCAGATCCTGACATGCCATTCCTCCTTCTTCTTCACTTCCAGAGTTAGATGGTACAGATAACCACCTGTAAGTTGCTTCTTTGCCTTCACCACTCGTTTAAATTCATATGCTGTACCATCATTCTGAACAAAACAAAAAAGAATTCCAAACATCCTAAGTGTTTTCTTAAACGCTAATTTCTACCCTACCCTACCCTACCCTAGCATATCCCACCGAACCCGACTCGTCCTGCCATGTTTATTGAATTTCTGAACAGGAAGGCGTACAACAATTACAATCAAAATAGAAACCCTAAAAACCTGTTGATTTCCTAAAACCCTGATATAGAGCCATTATATAAAAATATCGTAGAAATAATATTAATGTTTACCTTACCTGCTTCTTATTAAATTCCTGAACGGAAAAGCGAGCATACTCCACAATGTTAGCGTCCCTAACATAGACACGAGTTATATTCCTTGTAGTTGTGATGAAGAGTGGGTGTTGCTGTAATGCCATTTTTTTTTTAAAAATAAAATGAAATACAATGCAAGCACACTAAACTTTCAGATTTTATATGTAATGCACATTCATATTGCATAGATTTCTAAAACAACAAATCTTTCCAAATGAAGGCATTGAAAATAAAAAGTTCTTGGTTTCATTATAAATTCAAATGACAATCTTACAAGCTTCTTGCAACTATAAAATAAAAGTTTCCTTAATAGAGACTAATGCTTTATCAAATACAATAAGTACAAAATGGGTCTTTAAAAGAGTATAAATCTTTACAAAGCTACATTTATTTACAAAATGAAGGTAATGCCCACAAAAGATGAGTAAGTACAAGATGACAAGAGGCTCTACTATCTCCAACTTGAGCTCCAACTCCAATACTCCTACAAGAATCCAACTCCAAGAGAAATATGGCTTGTTTACCACCCAACCAATAGGCATCATCACATGCCTTTCCATGGTTGGAATTCATGTTAGCCTCCCCCAAGCCCATGGGAGAGAGGAACTAGCTTCCACAATGTGCACAAGTATATATGGGGTTTAAACACACAACAAGAGAAAACATAAGACCATTCAACTACTTAGACCTACTATACAATGAAAACCACACATGAGGAGAACAATGTCAACCTCACAAGGGGGAAGAGAGGAAGAAGGATGCCCAAATCAAGGTGTCCAACCATATGAGCACCAATAAATACATATATAAAAACTCCTTATACCTCCTAATCATACATCCTCCTTATTCCTCCTTATACTATAGAGATCCTTCTTGGGAGGATTTTCAAACCCACATGGGTTTCCTCACCAAGAATGGGGAAAGGATCAAGCCATATGAACCTTTCTCCCACCTCAAACCATATGAGGGGATGAGAAGGGACCTTCATGGCTTGACCAACAACCATGAGTTTTGAGAGGGAAATCCCTCTCTCTTCCCCTACATTCTCCAAAAACCATCAATCCAAATGATGGTGGAGAGAAAACAAGAAAAACCACAAGAACAAACAACAACTACATAACACATATTTCACACACATTATTTCATTGATCAAGCATACATACAATATAAGCACAACTAAGAAGAAGAAGGTTAAGAACCCTACCTCTATAATGCTTTCCAAGACTCTAACCTTTTCCCCTTTGTCCAAGCTCCCTTCCAAGCTCCCAAAATTCTCTAAGTGCTCCAAAAAAATGAACCAAGAAGACCCCTTCTTCCCACATGAGGAAGAATAAAAAGAGGATCCCAAAAATTTCCTCACCAATGGGAAAGTGACAAGTGTCACCCACTCTCCTCTCAAGAGTCAAAGATTCCAAAAACAAAATAAGTAAGAGTAAACTCACCTTTTATCCCTTTTCACCCAAAATACTAAAAACTAAAATAAAACAAAGTGGAGCAACTTTTAACATTTTCACACAATCCAACCATCTTACATGGATGGTGACTAAAGAGGGCTAAATGGGAGGGAAACTCCCTCCAAACCTTGGAAATAGGCCCCCCCTACCTATTAGGTAGGCTCCAAGGGCCCATTTTCATGCTAAGGGAACCCCCAAACTCAAAAGGGGTCCCTAAAATTACCCAAAATAACCCAATTTCGGGTTTGGCATGCTTGGGCACAAGGGTAGAGGGTGTGGGGTTCACCCAAGGTTCACATGTGGTCCCCAATCCCTTCTACCAACACACACACAATTCCCAAAACCAACACTTAACTTAAGATAAGATTATCAACCCCTAAGCTAGTTTACTTAATACAAATACATCCTAAACCTAATTAATTTTACAAGACACAATTACATTACAAATTGAGGGTTCACCCATGGTGCCCAATTAAAATACATCTAATATAAGGCTTCAAACAATTTAGCATGGTTAGGACTCAGCCCGTGGGCCGCTTGTGCACAATTGCGTAGCTGTCCTGAAACCCATGCTCTCCTATACCTGTCACCTGCACACTCTTTGCACACATTAACCGCACCTGTCCAATATAGTAAACATCATCTATACATCACAATATCAATCAAACTTATAATGTCCGAACATAATTTACAATTGATAGTGCAATGCATCCAATTATCCACATAGTTTGCCATGAATCATCCACAATTAAAATTATAACGACATACACTTAGGTTAGCATGAAAATCACCATTATTAAATCCAAAACACTATATCATCAATCAAATTAACCACAAGAGACTAACATATAACTGGTACGTTTATCATATAACCCTGTTAGTGTCATCACATCATACAAAATATATCAGTATATGAATCTAATCCAATTGGCGCTATGTGCCCAAAAATGCCATAATGTCCAAGAGGATAAAATATCATAGTAAAATGTCCAAAGTCTATCAAAGTCTCAATCAAAACATGTCTAGAAGTAAAGGAACCAACAGATAACTGGAGCTATAAAAATGTGGGCACTACATTCACTCTCTACCCAATAAATGCAATATCCTTTATTCCTAACATTTTCCAAGGTTTCAAATTCATCAACTAAAAAAGGAAATTTTAATTTTCCATCCAATACTATGTTAGCACTCAAACCATCAAATCTTCTTCCCACATCTTTGCAATGTAATTTATTCCTACTTGGATATAATCTTCCCTCTGTAACTTTGGTTCCTTTTGAAAAAAAGTCCACATGATCATCCTCTATAAATGCAAAAGACTCTGATACTGTAACAACATAAAATACAATTTTTTTTGAGATGATATAAAATCTGTTAAATCATTGCATAAAATAAATTAAAAATCTTCATGTATGTATAACCATAAGAAAATTTGATAAACATAACACATGAGCTGCAAACTTCTATAATGAAGTAAGGTTTGGAAATACTTCAAAAATCTGCATATAATTAAAATTGACATGAATATATTTATAACATGATTTCCAAACTATGATTGAACTTGACCTAGTTGAATTTAAATGATGGTAAATAAATAGAGGTTACATTTCCATTTGCATAAAATGAAGTTAATTAGAAACTTAATTACTAACCACTTCATCCAAATATCTTCATCATAGTAACTTAACATATATTTTTTTGGCAAAGGGTAATAGTGGGGTTTTTGAAAGGACCTGCATCCTTATACAAAAGGCCCTAAAGGAAAAATGAAGCAATAAAGCATAATAGAAAAGAAGCTCCTAGGAAGAAAAATGTAAAAGGCCACTAAGGAACTAACGGGAAGCACAAGAAACAAGGAGAGAATAAAAAGAAAGTAAGCAACATCCAAAACCATGGAAATAAATAGGTTACTTTAGAGGAAGCCAATCATAGGATCGTAATCTCATTTTAGGGAAAGAAATTCCTTTCTTTTTACTATTTACGACTATCCAACCATCACTCCTATTAGGATCCAAATTTTCATCTGGATGAGTTGGAAGTTGAATATCAGATATCTCCCTTTTTCAAAATTTTCCTCTTCCTTCAAAAATTTGTTTTTGGAGCAATAAGCATCCACCCCCGAAGCAAGTGTCAACACATTCTCCACCTTAGCTGACCCAACCAACTCCACTGTAAGGGGGAAACATGAGTCTCAACGGGTAGTTGTATCTCCCTATCATATAAAAAAAGATATTTGTAAAACTTTGTCGAAACATCTTAAGAGGAATTTGAATAATCCCCAACAACCAACAGGCTGTGTTTGGAATCATTCCACCAAGAAACGTTTTTCTTCAACTTTTGTTTCACTTTCTGACAATATGAAACAAGATGCCTTAGGCCAAACTAATTCCTGCATCTACAGGGTAATCCTTCATAGTCAAGAGGTTGTGATCAAATCCTTTCCAAAACTTTGAGATCAATGGAAGAAGGTAGATCAAGAGAGGTATCCAGATCCATCAGGATATGCGCATAGGTAGTATGTGTGTAAAGTTATGTTTTAGATTCGATAGATAAAAACATACCCAAAGCATTTCCATTAGAAATCAAACTGTCATCCCCCAAACCTATAGTGGGAGATAAGCAAATGAACCCTAAAAGGCTTAACATTGAATGCAACAAAGAGTGGATTAAAGGACAAAAACCACAATTTTACCAGCAAGTGATGATTCTGTAGTTCCTAAAGCTTGGAGAGGATGGTATCTTTATCTTAAACAAAAAAAAAAACAATAAAAAACCCCCTTACACAAGGGTATATGTTAACTTTAATAGTCAAGAGAGGACGCCAGTTCAAATAAATCCAAGAGTGAAGAAGAAGAAGTCTAGGCCAAAGGCCATTGAAGTGATAGATCAACCCTAGGCTAGAAAAAATCCTTCTTCCTCTAATATTGAATCCCTAAAGGAAACTCAAAAGGGAGGATTTGGCAATAGACAGGGGTTTATAAGAAAAAGAGATGGAGGCCATAGCCACAACGTTCAAGTAGGGGTGCTTCATAGAGGGGTTTAGTAGGGTTTACGCATCCCTAACCAAACCCACCTTCCCATCCAAAAGGAACTGCTCCAAAACTAGTTTAGAAGAAAGACTAGGAACTATAGGGCACATAGACCCACATTTGCTATTAGAATAGACAAAATTTGAGAGAAAAACAATGCCACTTATGCCCACATCCATGTTGTGAGGGACCACCACTTGCGCAGGAGGCTGATGCAAGATAAATCCGTCAGATCCAAATCCAGGGAGAATAAATGGAGAAGAGTATGGGGAGAGGTTGGGACCATCACAATGGTGATTACATATATAGTAGTTTATTAATATTACTTTTATAAGAATTCCTCATACTTTCCATATTCCCTGACTATGATAATGCACATTTGTCCATTATAAACATTCTCATAAAAGGATCTATTATCATTCATTCTTTATGTTTCGCGTAGGAGAATTTTTCTTTCTTTCTATATTGAGTTTATGAGAATGGGCATATGCCCATTCTAAACATTATATCTCAAGAAATATTGAATTTAATCATTTTTATATCTCTATAAAGGATGTGAGGATGGGTAATTGTCCATTCTAAAAAAAATATTATCTCTATTTTTCTTCTATGAGAATGGGCATATGCCCATTCAATACAAGATAAAAATATTTGTTTGCATGAGAATGGGCATATGCCCATTCTTATTATGTGTATTTCCTGATTTTTATTATTCTTGTTACTCACTTTTTAAAGCCAAATAGTTTTTTTTTCTCAAAAAGAATAAAAACTAATTGATATAAATTATCTTCCAAATTATTATCTCATTATTTAAAACATATAATGTTAACCTCTGATGTGATTACTATGAGTTATATAATTTTAATCATTATCACAACCATATTATAGACTCAATGATTTGAACACAAATACATGTGGTAGATGTAATTATTTTTTTAATGTACATTCAAAATATTTATAATGAAGCTTGATAAATATCAAAGATACCTATCGAAGATAAATATTAAAAAAAAACAACTCAAGGTTCAATGTGATGAAAAATAAAAATAAGAAAAAAAACTTAAATATCAGTAAATAAGGTATTAGTACCAAATAATTAGATTGTCCTTTGCAATCAATGAGGAAATTATATGATTTTTTTTGGTTTTTGATTGAGCTCCTCTACGGGTGTCAAATTGGGCACTAGATTACATAGTTTAATGGCATCGTTTTCTAAATTCTGGAGGTAAAATATATGACAACATCCTTATTAAAATATTCTTACTATAAGAAAGGTATATAAGAAATGAAATGTGAATGTCACATGAAATTGTTATAGATGTTCAAGTCATTTTAATAATATATGTTTTAGATCAATCCGCCCCATCCCTTCTTTCTAATTAAGTTTCCATTATGATCTAGAGTTCAAGGAGTGGTTGAAGTATGTAAATGATTCAAAATTTGAGTGATTTTGTGAAATCCCTCTATCATATATAGTTTCCCTAAATATCCCCTCTTATTTTTCTCATATTCATTATTAAAAACATCGAGACAATAATGAATGAATAAGGTGCAGAACATAATAACCATTTAAATATATTCATATATCTTATTTCAAATCGTAATAGAAAATAAAATAATAATATTCACACCATATATGATATGTCATTAATAAAATAATATTATTAAAATTTGAAATTAATTAACATAAAAAATACTACATTACCAAATTTTAATATTTTTTATACCTATTTAAAAAAATTATTAAAAAATAAAAATAAAAATAAAAATATTATGAAAATCTAACTATATAACATTTATTGTTTTAAGTAGAATAATTTTTTTTGTTTAGAGGAAATGTCCTCATAACGGGTATATATGACTTCTTTCTTAATTTGACATTGTGTAAATTTTAGTAGGCTTAAAGGAGTTAGTTTTATTAGAACTTAAGAACAATCAGCCATATATTATAGAAGGTTTCCTTATACATGATATTGTTAAATAGTAGCATAATGTTTTAATGTACTAATTATCTTATAAATGCTCAGTTCCTGTGAACTGACTAAGGATAATAAATGTTGTACCTCCATGGATTTCACTAAGTAGAAAAAGCTGGAAAGAAAAGCTCGGTAAAGTTACATCGGTTTTTTATATGAAGTTATTTTTACTTGCAACTTGTTAATGTGTTGAAAGTCTCAAGAATAGAATTTGCTAGAAAATTCTAGAAGGACGTAATGGCCATTAGCATTTATGTAACTGCATAATCTGGAGTAGTGTTTCCGTTATTTGTACTGAAACTAAAACTTGTTAATACTTATAATTTATATGGATTGTCGAGCTAAAAACATGTACAACGAGTATTCTTATGAGTATCTTCTTACTATGATTGAACATTTGAAAGATATTTTATCTGCTGCCATATGACTAATATTTGGTGGTTATCTATTTGAATTCCAAGTTATGCAGGGCATAAGAATTTTTAGTCTACCTATTTCAGTTTATGCTGTCAAGACCGACTGATAGCGAACTATACATCTATGACATAGGCGTATAAAAAATGGTAAACGATGCAATGTTGAGTCATATAATCCTTGAGTCTAATTCAATCCTTCTATCATTGCGACACCTAATGTAATCCAACTAGATAATTCACTGAGTGGTTTTGTAATCCATACTAAAGGTTATAAAAAAGTGATGTTGTAAACATAAGACTGCAAAGTAAATAGTCCTTAAGTCGGACATGCAAAAGGAAACTATCTTCTTGTGTTAACAAGAGATGGGCCCTATACCTATTCCTGTTCATTTAGATTAGGCTAAAAAATCAGATTTTGAAGGGATTCAGAGAACCCTGTACAAGTCGAACTTGATAAGCTAGTCATATGCAGATGTCAAAAAGTGAAACATCAGGGGAAAAATAAGGCCCCACATGACCAAAGAGACACATTACTATAGACAAAATGAAACCCAAAAGCAGGAAGTGCAACCAAAAGGAAGAAAGGGCATTTCATAAAGTAGGCAACAATCAAAGAAACTTAACCGACCAACCAAGGAGCACTAACTACCCTAGTCTTTCCCTTTATAATATATAAGGCTCATCTTGAGAGGTAAATTTCCAAATTTTCCTTTCTTCTTGTTGTTGACCACCTTCCAACCCACTCCCCCATTAGGATATTCATTCTAATTTGAGTGGATAGGAAGGGTAATTTCAAGAGACCCATTTTTTTTTTGACATTGAGACTACAAAGAAACTGAGGGGAGCAAAGGAGAAGCCACTCCCATACCAAAAAATTGTTGATCATTAACATGTGAGGCATCAAGCCACCCTTTAGCTCCACCTTCTTCTCTTCCATTTTCTCTTCCTCCTTCTCTTCCTGATTCCCTGTGTGACTATATGAAGTTTTAATACTATCATTGTCCTCATCAACATAAACTATGAAATTTTTTGGATTAAAATCCTTCCACCATGATACCTTAATACTCTTAATCTATATCAAGATAAATTATCCTTAGTGTTGTTGGGATGTAAAATGATATTAAAATGTAAACAAATCTTTAGTAATTTGGAAAGATAACAAGGTTATGTTAAATGGGGATAAATGATCAAGAAATCATTAAATCTAACTTATTTGTTATAAAACTTTGGTTTTTTTTCATTAGATGAACTTAATCAAGATAAGAATCGATGATGGAATTACTTAATTCAGATTGATTTTTAAGTCCAAATGAATTAAGGGTTAATGAATTACTAGATCATGAAGATGAATGCAAAATTGAACTTCATGCCACCAACTCTTGTGAAGGTACATTATAATCCTTTCTTAAGTAATATAACCATTATGATCCCTGCACAATGGAATTGTTAATTACGAACCTAAATAGTACTTCACCTAATTTGGAGCTTACACTTGCCTCCTGGTACAATGGAGGTATGAATTAAGATCCTGTAGCTTGTGTGTGTAGGTAAATGGCCTTGTGTATTATAACTGTCCTTTTAACAATACTTAAACTAAACAAGTAAATAAGGTAACTTCGGTGAATGTATTAAATGGGATATACTGTAGGTTAACGTTAACAGATTAGAGGAAACCTAGCAAGAGGAAACATGAATGTCTAGTCCTCATGACTTGAGATTTTTAGAAATTAAGTAAGAATTGAAGCAAAATTATAAAAATGTGTAATTCTAAAAGATCAGACTATGGGAAGAACCTACCTATAAGTGTGTACTGTAGTTGAACCATTATGTTTTACCTAGACAAAAAATGAGAATTGGTCTTGATGTGTGTCACACGTTTAGTGTTGCCTATGTGGGTTAGTGTTCATGCAAAACATATTGTGAGTCGTGTGTAGTCCTTAGGGACCACCTGTGGTGTCGTATATACTTCAAGAAAGTACAAAAAAAGTTCTTTGATATTTTCCATGTTGTCTTTGTGTGTGTTAATAGTGGGTGTTACAAAATTAAAATGGTAAGGTTATGACATGCCCATATGTAAACTTCACATGCACCCCATACCTTCAAGGAAAAAATAAATGTGATAAGAAGATAAGTGACTTTATTTGCCCGTTTACACTCAACAAAGCATTAAAATGGTCAAAAGGTTAGCCCCATACTTCATAAGTATGGTTGGGAGATGATTATGAGAGACAAGGGACAAGGTTTAATTATCCCACAAGTCTCAAAAAGTGCCCTCTGAGTCAAATTTCGGGTTTGGAGAGGAAGAAAGAGTGCACACAACAAAAATGCAAAAAAAATCATTTGTCATCATGCACAAATCAAGAACTAACTACCCCATTTATTACCCACATGTCACCTCTTCTTTTTTAGTTTAAAATTTAAGTTGAATTAGCTAATTAAGACACATTAATAAGTGTTAATAAAGTGACTAAACTTTTCCAATTATTAAAAACATGCTCCACATAATTAAAACACACAAAATAAAGAAAAGGAAAACATCACCACCCTAGGCCACATATGCGAGGTCACCCCCCATGGAGAAACCTCATAACCTAGCAAGCAATAACACAACACTCACACAAGTTGTCAATTGACCCTTGTTTCAAACACACAACATCCTTCTAGAGTTAGTCCCCTATCCCCTTTCGATGTATAGTGATATAATTTTCCTGCAATCACAAACAAAAATACCTCTCTGGCCTCAAGGCCATAACAATATGTCATGGAAATAAATGCATATAAAATATCCATCATAAAATCCTTAGCATACATCAAACAATACAACACACACATATATCTGTCAATTAACATCATCGTATAATGTGGCTAAATCATTATCATCAAATTTATGAATTTTTTAATCAATTATTTGCAATTCACTTAACACTTCAATTCTACTCTAGTAAATAATTTACAATCATCAATAATCCAATTTCACATTGTACAAAGTCAAGAAATTCCCTATATCTATTGTGACTCGTAGCTACTAGATACACTCAACAACATATTACCGATCCCTAATCCCATCATATTGTTAGAAATTCACAAAATCAATGAGAACGTGTGGTTAGTCCAATACTCCAAATATACTCAATATGTCAAGAATCCAATGTCAGTATATAACAAAGTGACCATTCTAGATTATCATCATATCCTTAAATGTCAATCAAGGTCCACAATACACCCATACAGTCCAAAGTAACAATCAGAACACAATAGTAATCATGATGTCCCTCGTATCTTATTAACATGATAACTAAAATATAACAATAAGGTCCATGTCTCTAATCAACCGAAATTAAAATCACAATCATAATATAGTTAGTTTCAAAGAGGAGTGGCCATTACAATATGTATCATCAAATATGTAGTTTGAAGCATGTAAATATAGTTTTATCAATTGTTGAAATAGTTAGCGTCACACTATATAAAAGTATATTTTTTCTCCCTGAAAATTCTTAATGAAAAAAAATAGTTCTTCTCCATTTTGAATTCAACTTTTGTTTTCTTTCACATCTATTAAAAATAAATATGGTAACCATTAATACTAAAGTTTACTAAACAAAAACAACAAAATTATTAAAATTATTACTCCAACTTACTCTTACTCACACATGCACACCTAAAAAAGGTGTGAAAAAAAAGAAAAAAAAACATTCTCACAAGCTAACATATTTCACACCCATTTCACAAAAAAGTATTTCACAAATTGATACTGAAGATCCTTAACATACATATCTCTGTGAGAGGCATAAAATACGGTAATTTTTTTTAAAATCTCTCAGAAATACAAAATAAAATATATATAATAAAAAACATTTACATAACCATATCTAAAAAAGAATGGAATCCCTTCACCATTCACAAACCCAGAAGAAATAGTATGTTAGAAACACCTTTCCATAAATGTCCCTAAAACAAATAGATATTCCTCACTATTTATACACAACAACACTAGAATGGACTACATTATGTAGAATCAAACACAACATACATAAATAAATCATTGAGGGAAAACAATTACAACCAAAAATCAAATATGAGGTTTTCACTAGCTATTTCCAACCCATTTTAACATTTGTAAAATACATAGACTATTTACTAGCAATCGCATGTGTTTCATGAGATGTGAACACCGAACGGTATATGATAATTGTTTTAGAGGTATAGTTATTACTTTTGTAGTTGATGTTGATAAGGGGTGTGATTGATTTCCTAAGTGTAGAAATATAGATGGGCCACTTAATTTTAAGGTTGTTTCTACATTTCAAACTTGTTAAAAATTCGTACATGAATACATTTGATACCGTTTTCGATAGTTAATTTATTTTATAGTTGATGTTGTGATGTATTTAATTCGTGTTTATTAGTTGTGCATCGGTTGTTCAGTTGGTGTTTTGTTGGAAAAACATTTATTGTACAATTGATAATGTGTGTGATTGATAGTTGTAGTGTAGGAATTTAGTTGAAACATTACATTGAAATGTTGTATGTGTACATTTAATTATGTTACAGATTCGTACATTTAAAGTTGCATATCATATTTCAAAACATCAAATAAATGTAGATCTGTGTGCACATAATGAGACATGTATACATTTGCAGTATTTATATCATGAATGGTAGCCTTTAGTGGGAAATTTTAGTTTCAATAAACATGATTACATTTGATACCCCTTGAACAACAATGTCGCTTTGGATAGAAGAAGTGTTGAGTATAGTAGTAGTGGAGGTGCTATCAAAGCAGAGGGTAGTATTTACAATGGGTTGAGTGATAGTAGTCTTGCTTCCTCCTTTCTTCTTGCTCCAAGTGTTGGTACATGTGCCATATTTGAGTATCTCTCGAATGAAAAAGTAGGTGAAATGCACAGATTTGCAAGCGAGGGAACTCTGGAGAAAGTTGTGAATGTCAGACCCTACCTTTCAGTGGTTCCAATGTCGACGGTTGCTCTGTGCAAAGTAAGTCCCTGTGACTTGTGGATAGTTAATCCCCAGGCCATTTTAATCAGAAATTGTCTTTGATTCCCTCTCAAAATAGGGGGTATGGGAATATGTAACAGGTTGGAGGGATCCCAACATGGGTCCATTGTATCTATCAAATTTGACAACAACAAATAAAGGTAATGTTGGTGGTTGCATTGATGCATCGGGTAGAAAATGTCGGTGATTTTTCCTGTGGCACCATTCACGAGGCCTATGTCAACCCATAAATTTGCAATAAGCATGATTTTTTGTTGTTTGCACAACAAAACTTTGTGTTCCAACTGATCATCATCATGATTTCCTAGTCCAGTCCGCATGTTACTTTCAGCAATGGATTGGGCAATCTAGAACATGTTCAATGCCTTCAACATTTGTAGGTTGTGGGAGTCCACCTGTTCATTTTTTGCAAACAAATGTGGTGTGTCCTTAAAATTGTTGAGTTCTTGCTGAGTTAGGTGTGTTTCTGTGCAAGACATTAATATTTCCCAATCCTCAATTAGAGGGGTTGAATCTCGTATGTGGAGCAGTAAATTCTAGGAATGAAACATGTGCATTGGTTGTTCCTTATTGCCGAAATATTTTTTGCAATGTAATGGAAGACTGAAATCCCTTCCAAAGGGTTGCTCCATAGGAATTACTTGCATAAAGAGGACTGTCCAAAACTGGCGGTAATTGGCCGAGGTCAACTGAGGAGGATGACTGATCTATTCCCAAATTCAGATGTTCTTGAGTGTGGGAAAGCTTCGTGGAGCCTACTGTCAATTTTTCTTAGTAAATTTGGGCCGATGAAACTCATTTCATCAATAAGAACATATTCTATATGTTTCAGTGACTCTTGAAAAGACGATAATGCACTACCTTCAAGGGGTTTCAGTTCTTTGATTGGAATACGCAGGGCTGCATGGATTGTGGATGCGGAGATGTTGAATGCTGAAACACCGGTAGGGGTGAGCACAAGTAGAGGTGAGGGATATGTGGTTGGTGATGTGAATGAATTGTGGATTTTATTTATCAGAAATTATTTTCCATGTGCCAGCCGTTCCTTGAATTATCAATCTTAGTGGAGGTAGAAGGGTTTTGTTTGCTGAATGGTGTAGTATGCTATCAAAAGCTAGTTTGTTGTTCTGGAGACAAAGGAAGTGTGGAAGATGGTGGTGTGGCATGCATGTTGTTGTTAATTGTGTCTTCCTTCTCTCTCTCAATGAATGATGAACCAGTTATCTGTAAATCATGTGGAACGTCATGTATGTTCCAATTATTGTGTATGTCGAAATCTTGTTTCCCCAACATGTCAAGACTATCTAGACCCATGTTGTTTCTCGGGTGAAGTTGTGCGAAGACCTGCCATTCTTGCAATGGTTCGTGTTGAATACTGCATTTGGGATCTAAGTTAGAACTAACATCTGTAACAGGTCATGTGTTTGCGGTAGTGCGTAAAACATGCCACGGTCTGTAGTTGTGCTTGAACATGTCCCAAGTGTCGTTGATGTCATGTGGGGTTGAGCCAAATTCAGATGTAATATTTCTGAAAGGCTTGTATAAAAGGAGTTTTGACCAACAAAAAAGGTCATATGACATTGAATCCTGAGCTGGGACATCCACAAATCTCAGGTGGACCCGAACAATTGCTTGTGTCAGTCACTTTTTCCATTTATCACCTTTACGGTTCTTACTGTAGTTCTAATTTCGAACAACTTGAATAAGTGGTAGGTGTTCTATGGTTTTTGGATGAACTTTATATGCATCGAAGAAAGTGGTTGTTTGTTGTGCATCGATGTCACTTTCAACGACACGTATCAGAATTTTTTCCAACATTTAATGATACAATGGACGGTTGCACATAACAAGTGGAAATTTTTGTAGCATGTGGCATGTTTCTTGTGTGCTTATGTCATGTTCAACAATGCTTTCTATGAGAATTTTACGGATCGTGATATGTGCTGGAGAATTTGTGTCTGCGTCTCTTGAAAATCTGGATAGCATTTGGTGATATGTTTATGAACGTTGCTTGGCTTTCGAAGCATATTTTGCAATATACTTAAGAACAACATGGCGGGAAAGTACCGGTTGGCAATCGACATTTTCTCTCCATATGTATATCATTGTTCGATTGTGGATGTTCAATCTGTCATCGTTTCTGGAAGGGAGGTACTTAATTTTCCCATCACTTTCAATGTGCAAGGAAGAAGTAGGTTGCGTGGCCCAGGGGGCATTGTACCTGCACTGCAACTGTGATTGCTTTCTATGTAGGCATGTCTTCTCTGAACATTTAGTGTGGCGTCTGAACTTGATTAAGCAGTTCTTCAAGGTCTGCATGCGGGGAGGAGGATAGAATTTGTGTTGTATCTAGCAATCAAGGGTCGTCTAGGAGTGACCTGTGAATACAATCCAAGTGGTTGCAAGTCAAATGGGGTTTCCAAGAAGACGCAAACTTATGAAAGTATTGTTTTGTGGTGTCAATAACTGTTGTATCCTCCCAGTCCATTTTGTCAACTTTAGGTGCATTCTCGAGCCACAATAAACCATGGACATGTGCAGACCCTCTATGTTGTCCATTCATACCTGTGAGATGAGGGAACATAAATCTTAGCTATGTAGTTTGGAAAAAACTTTGAAATAAGTAGATTTGATTACTTGTACCCAAAGTCTACTACTCCAAGTTCCTTCATCAATAATTCTTTGTGAAATATTGTGAATTTGTGATGCAGGTATGATGATACTCGATGAGGGTTAGAGAAAATGTTAAGTGTTCTCCAACGTTGTGTGGCTCGAGGATCAAATGGGCATTCACCCGGCATAATATTGTGGAGATCTGGCCATTTAGTGTCTACAACACTTAGAGTGAAGAATAAGGTTGGTGTCCCCAATTGTTCCACCATATCTGAAAGCTCGCTTCTACTTTTTGCCTTGAATGAACATGTCCCTCGAAGGCTTGATCCAAAGTGCATTAAGCTATCTGGGAGGTTGTCTTTGGGACATTCCAGTAGTTGTCTTTGTAGATCTCTAATTTTCGGAGGGATTCTAGATTCGATGTTCTGTTTCATAAAAACTGTTGTTGTGGACTAGCTTCTGTGTCACATTATGAGGTTTAGAAGGAAGTAACAAAATCTTGGGTGGGAATTGAAGTGCCCATCATGGTAATGCATCAAATGAAGTGTGTATTCATGGAACTTATTTTATGTGGGGCTTGTTGCCACATTGTTTTTCCTGTTGGAAATAAAACTAGGAAAGCCATCGAGAACAGGCCCTCTGTATTGTATTCATTTATTGGTGAGAGGCCAAGCTCTGGCCATGGCATGGTAAATGGAGTGTTATCATCATGGTTGAGTAGGAACTTTTCAATTTCCTCTTCTTTTGTTCCTGTATTGTGAGGTGTTGGCATGAAAGACGATGAGTGTTCATACGTTTCATCAAAGTGAGTGGGAACATCAATACCAGAGTTATAGAGACACTTTGCATTTGGGGTAGTTCCACTGTGGCTGTGTTAAGAGAGGAGGAAACATTTGATGACTCATATGGTGGAGAGGAAAGGGTGTCATCGTCGATGAAGACATCTTTGTAATAGGGATCGTGTTGAATTTTATATTGCAAGGCTGCCCAAACACGAGATCTACTGATGTAGAAATCATAATTTTTTAAATTAGATCCTTCCCTTTGTATGAGAACTATGTCCAAATTTCCAAGGCTGTGGGGTAGGGTCTTTATTATTGAAGTAATGTTTTATGGGAAACTTATGGTGTGTCCTGAGTATTTGTATTGCCTGCCATGTACTTGGGTGACTTGCAGGAATGGATTAACTCGTGCAATAAGCATCTCCTCAATTTGGGTTAAAGATGCAAGAACGGTAGGCTGCTTTTCAGGGTCCATGTTGTTCCATGAAGAGAAGCGGTGGCCTTGTTTTTCAGTTTTACATCTGTTACAGGAGGGAAAACCTTCAAAGGAAATTGTTTTAATTCCAGGGTAATTTTCCAAATAGATTGAGCAAGTTTGGATGTTTTCCAACAAATCTATTCTTTTGCGAAACTGGCATTGGGATTCTAAAGTCAGCAAAGAGGGAGGGAATATGGGAAATATCTGTGTATTGGAAGGGGTGGGGTGTTATGTTTCAGTCGTTTATGGATTGCAAGGTTGAAAGCAGTCTGAAGGAGAGGAGAAACTGGTTGTATATGTGCGATGAACTGAAGAAAGGTCAGTACTTGAGACAGTTTCATGTGGCATCCCAAACATTTGGGGGAAAGTGGCAGTTGTTAGTGAAGATGGGTTTGTACGGAAGGAATTGGTATGCTCGTGAAATTTTGTTTCCATGGAAGTTACATGCGGAATGTTGGTTGGCAATTCTTCAGTAGTTGTATTTGATGGAAAGATTGGAATGTTAGGGAATCGTAGGTTTTTGGTCGATGTAAGTTGAAAGATATTAGAGATTTTTGTTGTTTTATGCTCTAATTTATGACGTCATTTCTCAACAGTTAAGTTTACTTTATTTTTTGCATAGTTCTCTCTTCATTGGGCTCATTTTGTAGGATTCGACATGATTGTGAAGTCACAGGATTATGGAGTACCACATGTTGGAAAAATATCATGCGGGTTAGCAAGGAACGATACATTGTTTGATGACATACAAATGCAAAAATAAGTCAAAATATAAAACTAAATACAATTGTAATGCATGTGGAGTTCCAATGGGAAATAAGCGTAAGAGGTAACAATTTGAGTATCGAGAAACTACATTTTTTCTTAAGGAAAAGAGTATTAGATATATTGAAACATACAATGCGTTCACATAGTACACAAGGATGCAAATACTTACCTAACAAAAGTGCATGCATTTTTAATTTATTTTCTTAAAAGTACTAACAATCCACATAGTAGTAGGAGACAATAGTATGTCAGTGTATAAGGGAATACAACAGTTTTCTTTTGAAGCAGGAAAAAAAGCGTAACATAGATATGAAATAAGAAACATAGCGGTGATAGTTCAAAGTATAGAATGGGATGCATGAGGGTGTAATGTTTGAAGGGACGGGTGGGTTGGAAATCCTTGCATAAAGGTTACGGAGGAGTTGCACTATTTTTTGATTTATTTGAACTGAGGATGACACATTCAATATGTTGTTTCTGCAATATGTCTATTTTTTTCAGTGAAAGTGTGAAGCAGTATTTGTTGCCGATGACATTACTTATAATTTCACTAGTCGCATCTTCATCTATAGACAATATATGGAGGTTGCTAGCTGCAACACCCATGATTAACTCAGTTGTCTCATCAAAAGCGATAATTGATTGAAGTTCTCTTGTTGGGTCCTTTAGATCAATCCTCAATCCATATATATAATCATAGTTTTGAACTTGTCTGCTGTAACTTCAACATAACCACGAACCATTACCATTCTCTCTCACCTTTTTCCTGCATTGTCACCTTTTTGAAGAGGACATGCCTTGTAAAAAAAGTTGTCCATGCTGATATTCATGATTTCTGCATTAACCATGGCCCATTCATTTCTCTCAGTGTTCCCCATATTTAGTACCTCTGAAATCATTGTTACAGAGGTCAGGCTTTTTGGAGGGCCCATAAATTGGCTTGTGATAGAGGGCGCCAGAAGGTAGTAGTCATCGGAATCTACCCAACTATGAAGTGTATTGGTTTCTGAAATTTGAGGGTTGACATAACATTTGGTACTTGAAACAGTGTTGACTAAGCTCCCATTGAAACTAGAGACGTGAGAAACTTTCAAGGCAAGGATCGGGAGAGGCGGTATAGAAAGCATGTCTTCAATTTCTTTGCTTATCTCATCTAAGTGATGTCCCCACAATGTGACACTTACACTAAATCCCGGCATGTCCTTTAATTGCAGATTTCTCCTCTTAGTCTCTGACTTGTCATGCCTACGAATCGTTGAGCATGGTGACATCGTAAGAACAATGCCAATCAAATCAACTTTAGAATGGTCATCAGTTGTAGGTATGTCCTTAATTTTTGAGAAATGAAAGTGATGGGAAGGTATTGTATCCTCATTTTCTATGAGTGGAGTTATGGTTGAGGACGCTTGCAGGAAAATCTCCAAAGCATTGTTCAAATGGCTGTAACATAGCTTTGCATCAGGAATCCTCACAATCCTCCCATTGGAAATTGTATATAGCTTCCCATTTTCAATATGCTCATAGAATGCTTCAGCGGCCTCATTGAAACAGGTGACATGAATTTCCCCTCTTTTCTGATCTACAAAATCAAACCCAAACACGAAACCATCTCCCCTTGCATTGTGATATTCATGAAGGGTTTTTTTTACTAGGGTATGACCCTCTATGGACCACATGCATAGATGTATTCAAAGCACTTATTTTCGTTGGTGTTCTCGTAAAATATTTGTTAACCCAGTTTGCACTTGCATCTGTTCATGGAAACTAAGTGTGTTCGAGAGAATTTTTTGTTAGTCGAATTGGAGCACCGATTAGCAAATGTGTATCAACAAAAACATCCATTTCAATGATAAGAAAAATCCTGCAATGGAAAAGTAAATCGGGATAGAATTAAAACTGAGCAACGGATCGAAAAAACAAATTATAATTAATAGAGGGAGTTTATATACATTGGTAATTTAGTAGGAGATGAAGCTTATAGTTCACTTTTGATCATTCTAATGAGGGATTTTTGTAATCATGCAATGGAGCCTTCTTGTATTTATTTTTTAGTTACACAACTTACAAATTTGGAGGGTAGAAGTGTTGTCTGAAATTGTATCCCATCTGAAAGGTAAACAAAATGTTGGGCACCAATGTTAAGAATGGAGCTTAAGGAGGACAAGTGTAGTATCTAAAATGTGGGGTCAACATTGGAACCACCCTCAATCAATTAAGAAATGCCTTCGTGTGTCAAAGCTATTTCCATGACAACTAAAAGATGCTCAAGATAGTGGGAATTCTGCAAATATATGGTTGTCATTGTAAACTTGTAGGTCAGTCAATCATTAAATGAAAGATGTGTTCAGGAAAGCATGTATTTGTAAAGAATGAGAACCTTTAAAGTTGGCTTCCTTATTATTTTATATTTGCTAAAAAATGCAAACATGAAGTCTAATCCTTTAATAATTCAATATGTTAAAAAGTGATATAACGCACAAAGCTTTGGTTGGAAAAAACTAAAATTTTCATGGTTGTTTCTCAACATTATAAAACTATATGTATTTGTGTGCAAATATTACAAAGAACACATTAAAAATGTGTTGTTGGTTTACATAAAGAAGTGAGCAATTTTATTAAGGAATAATTGAACACATCTGTCGAAAAGTTAGATTATGTGATCCATATGTTCCACCACAATATATACATGCATTTATTTGAAACGAATTACAAATTATTATGTTAAGAAAATAGAATGGAAGACAATAACAACAATATGTACACTTGAAGTTAGAAAACTATAGGTATTTATATGGAGGTACAATGATAAAGAAATTCAAAATCCATAGTTGTTGGATTACAAAAACTAAACATGTGTTTAAACTGATATATATTGCCACGATGCACACATGGATTGAAACCCACCTGAAACAAATTTCTCTCTAATAATTTTTTAGTCCATAACATGCAATAAAAAAAACAATTAAATAAATACTTCAATCAGTATTGAAACCCACCTGAAGTTTGTCTAGAGACAACACTCTTTTCTTTATTGCTAAAGAAAGAGAATCACAAATATCCTGCAAAAAATTGAAATAGGAAGTTAATAAAACTAAATGTATCTACGAATTCAACTTGGGACAGCTTTGAAAGGAGGGACTCCTCCATTAAGATTAATATCTATTTTCAATTTCATTCTCAGTTATAATACAAATAAAAAAACCAAAAAGATTATAAAGAGTTATTAAAAATTGTATATTAGTAGAGGCCATACATAAGAAGATAGTAAACTGTATTTATTTTATTATGGTTTAGAAGAACTTGCACAAAGGTTTCTCTACAAAGATAATATTTCTCCATTTAGTTTACATCCATAAAGTAGAAATTCACCTAATTAGCACAATATGATTAGGAGCAGAAAGAAAGAAAAATTCATTCAATTTTCTCTGTCAGTTACAAATAATCATGATATACACCCTATTATTTTCAAATTAGTGCAACTTCCACTTTGTGCATAGCTGGCAGTGAGATCTTTCTCTAATAAAGTGGGTAAAATATATATTCCAAATGGCAGGTTACATAATCAGAGACCATCGATGATCAATTATATTTTTCTTATTAATGATTTCAGATGTTTCATTGGTTTTAGATACATGTGGGAGAATTCCAGTCTAAGAAAAAGTGTGAAGTTGAGGGACCTTTAAAAAAGAAAGGAGTTTTTCATTATTGAATGCTTTTATTGGGAGGAATGAAAAGGTGGCCATAACATGTGACATATCTCATAGATCAGGCTTTAACTGTCATGAGTGTATAAACTCTTATTGTTTCACTAAAATTAGAAAGTTGTTTGTGTTACTTCCACATTAGGAAATTAAATTACACTTCCCATAGAAACAAGACATGGAGAAAATAATTATGGTAAAATGTTTTGTTTGGCTGTTTTTTAAAAGGATTCATAAGCAACACATACAAAGTGGATGGTGATCAACATACAATTTTTGAATATCCAGCCAAAAACGATATGCATTAAATTTAGATGTCCTTTAATTTCCATACAACAATATATTATCCATTGAAATCAACAACTAAATATAAAAGACTTTAATAACACATGTAAAAAAGAATTTACCATCCATCCAATAGATCTACTTTCCCTAAATGATCAATATTTACAAAATGATTCTAATAGGCAAAGCAATATTTCAAAACTATGTTAGTTTGATCTATGTATCCATTTATAGCAGTTAGTTCCCAAAGAATTTTTATTTCAATACAATTACAACCATTTTATTTCATAACACAAGAAAGAAGTAACCATTAACTTGACTAGTCTTCAACATACTTATGTTACTTCACGGTTCCATGAATTATGAGACCCATTCTCACAGAACATCATAATTGAGTTACCTGTACTGAAATCGCTTACACGATCTTCAAAATCATCGCCCAAAAAAATGCTTGTGGGCTTCAAATGACAATGGACAATGGGATTCTTACAGTAATCGTGCAGATGAACAAGTGCTTGGGCTGTGGATATGCTGATATCGATGTGCTTGCTCAGGTCAAATGAAAAACTGTGCCACTTCACACTCGCACAGTGTATGAGAGAATCCATATCTCTATTTGGAAAGTATTCTGTTACCAAAGCCTTAAAATGGTCCTCATAGAATAATCTGCAATTAGAAAAGTGTCATGCAACCTGTCTCAATGCTAAACATGTATCAAAGCATAATAGAAAGCTCACTTATTTGTTAGCCGATTCATTCTGACCTGGGTATATATGGGCTTGGTCGGCTCACCGATTTTCTATTTTTAGCTGAAACAACTATCTTAACTGCACTTATCTTCTTAGACTTAGATCATGCATGTGCTTAAAATTATTTAAAAAGCTCACTGATTTTCTATTTTTAGCTAAAATTGTTAATAAAAAACAAAAGCTAAAATTGTTAATTATTAATTTTTTTTATTAAAAATAGTAGAGAAAAGCTAAAATAGGGAGGAAAAACACAAACGTCATGCATGTGCTTAAAATTATTAAAAAAAGCTCACTGATTTTCTATTTTTAGCTAAAATTGTTAATTATTAAAAACAAAATTATTAAAAATAGTAGAGAAAAGCTAAAATAGGGAGGAAAAACACAAACGTCAAGACAACCATTAAACCATTAAATTTAACATAGTCGTAGAAACATTCACAGGGGCCTTTCCCATAGGGGGGAACGCCTTTGGCCTAGTAAATTTCTCATGTAATGGTTTATAGCCAGGTTTTTATTATGCTATTTTGTAAAATATGGTAGGTGTGAAAACGCAAGTCGATATATGAATATTAATTGTGTTCAACAATTCGTAAACAAGTCTCCTTGTAAATAAATTTTAGTTACGCATATCAATATTTTTTACTATTGCACACATGTTTTGCAGATTTTTATTTTTTGCATGCATGTTTGGTTTTTATATTTTAACTTAACAATATGCATGTTACGTGCAGCTGTTTAGTGGCTCTAAAAACAAAAATCGACAACATTACAATGAAATATGGTTTATAATGGAATATCATATTGTAGTTTCTAGAAGACAAGGGTATCCTCTCCAGGCATTGACAATGTTTTACCAAATGAAAGCCATAAAATCTTAAAATTTATCATCTTTCCTTGTTCTTATGGTCACATCCTTGCAACCCCTAACTAATGCAATAATTACAAGATCCTCTCTACTTGTGATTTCTTCTTCTAAATTCCAAGCCAAAACTTAATAATATCTTCATTTTTGTTCCAACACCTCTGAAATCACATGCCATTCTAGTATATAATCATGTTCATGTTCTAAAAATTTAGTTCTTATATCTATCAATGCCATTAAGATCACCGAGATACATGGAGTGTCATATGATTATGAAATAAGCTTAAAATATGGGAGATAGTGAGCGAAGATTAAACTTGTGAGAAATAGAATAATGGAAATGTGCGAAGAAATTACGATACTGAAGTGAGCTACTCAATCAAGACCACAAATATCTGAAAAGATAGACATTAGGAGGTGGTGGTGTCTCATCCATGTATAAACTTTCTATAATAAATAGAACATATTTTATCTCCACATATAATTTTTTTCATGTTGTTATTTTATTATTTTTTGATATTTTAAATTATTATTTTACTTTCTAGTTAAATATTTCTTTGAAATTAAAAATGAGTGAATACTTAGAGAAAAAATTTATTTAGATTGTTAACTAATTTTATTTATATCATATAATATAAAGATTGAACATTTCTTTATAATATATTACTCAATATATAAAAATAATTTAATTTTTTTCTAGAAATATATTCCCATTTAATAATAAAAGTATATATTTATGTGTGTTTTAAATGTAGACAATCCACAAAGTTTATTTTACATGAATGTGAAATTGGTTGTTAATAGTAACTTTCCTACATTTTTTTAGAAGATAATTTCACAATTAATTATTGTGGCAATTAAATTGTAGCTTCCGCCTACAATTTCTATGTGGTAAAGACAATTGTAGAAACAAATTGTTGAAATTTCCACAAATATAACATTGATGAGAGATACAAAATTTTAAATTGTGGAATTTCTACAAAGATTTAATTTATAGAAAAATTACATTTTGGTAAAAATTGTGGAATACTACCAAAAATAAAAATTATAGAAATGTTACAAACATTACAAATTATGGACAATGTACAATTAAAAAAATGGAAGTTAGCTATAAATTTTATGAATTGTGGACCATCCACGGTATAACGAAATTGTGGAAAAATTACAATAATATATCAATATGTAGATTAGCTACACATCCAATGCCACAATTTTAATTTTTGAAATACTATATAATCACAAAAATATTGTTGTAAAATATCTAGTATGTTGTAGTGGGAGTTGAGGAGAATGATGGATTATGAAGGTTTTGAAACTCTCATGGAAGAGGAGGGGCCGTAACATCAAATACTCCCATAATTGGGAAAGCACAATAGAGAATCCCCTTCAGCTTTAGATGAGAGCGCGTTAGAGGAGAACAAGAGGACTGTAGACACTCATCTGATCCCACCTAGCCATTGTGCTTGATGTTCCAAATTCAGAAGTAGTTATTGCAAAGCAAGCCAGTGGAAGTAAACAAGAAGGTACATGTAGGTATCATTTTTCATTGAACTCAGAAGGTAATCAGGTTAGTAAGACACCCATGGCAACACACTTAGCACTGTTGTTTGGAAGTATATTAGGAGGATTATTTTTAGGTGCATCATTAGGATAGAGTGTTGGTGCTCAAATTGTTGGTAACACTTCAGTAGGTATTGTGATCGTGCAGACCCTTGGTGTCCAGTTTAGTACCACAATAGGGACATAGGGGAGTTCATCGATTGGGCTACAAAAAATAGTAGTAGGCCAGGGAGATCGAGACGATAAGGTCCTCCACCACACAGAAGTGGAGGTTCTAGTTTGTTGGGAATTGGGACTGTGGAAATGGAATCAATTTCCAAAAATCTGTAGCAGTGGAAGTGTTAACTAGATAAATCCAAATCAAAACAAATTACACACATAACATATCATGTACCATGGTTCACCTAATGTGGGCTACGCCCACCAAAGATAGAGATCTCATATATATATATATCATATATATATATATATATATAGTATAATAAGAGTACAAACCAACTCTTCCCACAAGAGTACAATGCATCTCTCCAATTATCTTCTCCTCAAGAGTATCTCCAAACGGATCTGCATGAGTACACTACAACTGTGCCTCCAAACCACTAGCAGATCTCACACAACCAGGAACTACTATATCTCTGAACTACAAACAATATCTCATGCAAATCTACAAACAAAACCTCTCAAATGGGTCTACCAATGTGCTACCATAACTGTGCACCAAGAAGTATCTCCTGCATCACTGCATCAACTTGTGTAAACAAGAAGACAACCTCATCTACAATTTCTGGATACTATCTAGAGCTACAATACTAGATCTACATGGATCAACAATACAACATGATCTCATGGATCTATAACACAATATCTCACAACAACATGTGGATCTACAAGAATACAAGATATCACAACAACCTGTGGATCTACAATAAGAAACTATAATACAAGATCTCACAACAACATGTGGATCTACAAGAAGAAACCTTATATGCTTTGCATACTATGAAATCCATTACATTGAGGCAATAACAATACAAAGGAAATACATTGGAAGACATTACCCTCTTCTCATCATTCAGATGTACCTATTATTTCCTTCTGTCCAGCTTCTGTCAATGGATGCTATGTTTTCATGTAACCTTTTTCTTCTTCTTCTTCTTCTTCATCTTCTCAACCAAGGATTCCACAAGCAATAATAATCAACTAAATGCAATTCTCATCTTCTAACCCTAGCTTTCTAGTTTATATAGGCATATACAAACTTAGGGAAACTTAGCAATGCATTTACAACCTTTAGATCACCTTTATAATCAAAGGTTGGATCTAATCCTGCATCTACAATAAAAACATAAATGCATAGGTAGTCAGTGCCAGTTCCATGACCTGTGTCGATTCCTCCCAGGTGACCGATGTTAGTTCCCTGATCAATGTCGGTTACTGTGTAAACCTGTAAGTTGTAAAGCATGCATATTTGTGAAGCAATTTAACTCCACAACTCAACAATATCCCACTTGGAGATAAATTATTGAACATGTACTTGTACATTACCATCCTCTATATATTGTGAAGACCAACTATTATTTACTTCAAAAATTCTCTCTAGTAATCAAGAATATTAATCTATCTTCTAAAACTAAGAAGATAACAAACCATGACTTACCATATACCTGCACGAAGCTACTCCTGATCCATGATACACGAGCTATCCACACATCAAGCTCCCACTGAATCATAACTCCAAGCCTCTCATGCAACCAAATCACCATGACTAACATACCTATAAGAGCTCCCACTTAAATTGAAGTGATGAGCTTCAATCACAACCATAGTCATACCTATAAAACCAACCACGTTCTCCAACCATCTATCCATGTCTCCATCCAACAACCAATGCAACTAACAAAAGACAAGTCAAAATAGAATATGCAAAAGAAAAACAAGATCCTGGGTCAAGACAACCCAAATGAATTCTACATGCAACCAGTGGATGCATCCACAACACTTGCACAACTCAAAGAATCCAAACATTGCATTCTACAAATCCAACCCTACATAAACAACTTGCATGTCCAAGACAACCATGTAGAAAATATATCTATCATGGAGTAACATATTAACAAGAGGAAAAACAAACATCCCCTACTCATGCTCAAAGGCATATAAACCATGCTCATAGGCATCCATGTGCAAAACAAATATCTACATCATCATAGACTTCACAAAACATAATCTATCCTTATGTACAAACTCACTATGTACATCCATCCATATCACCAGGATCTCTAGAAGCTCTAAGCCTCTTATCGACTAACTCCAAAGCCACATATGAATCTTGTTCCAATCAATGTGAACAAAAACAAAAACCATGCTACTAATAACTGGTGCAGATACCAACAAAAAATGTCATCAACATACTACACAATCATCCAAGATGAAAGCAAACAAGGGAAACATCAATAAATTGTAAATACAGATTGTTGTCACGTATGTAACCTGTAACAAATAGATTTTCCTTTTTCCACCCTTCCAACTCTAAAGCGTTGCTATCTCTTCTTAACCTAGCTAAAAACCCATCAACTGTCATCCCATAAGGATATCCAGGTACTACACAGTAAAACTAGAAGTGACATCATCATGCACTAGATACAAAATACCTGCAAACCATGACTATCCTCCAAAACAACTTGTACCTCATGCCACTCTAAATAGTAGCATTCTCTGATCACTCTGCATGTGTATATGTGTCCAACCTGCAATGTCAATAACCATGGCTTGCTCCCACTCAACATGAAATCCCTTGTATTGCCTCTAATCACCAAGCTCAAAGGCTCACATATATATTTGTAGTACCCACATTTCTATAGACTCAGTTATCTGTTGAATTCTTTATTCATAGACATGTTATGACAGTGATTTGATATATGTTGGATAGTATGTTAGGATATTTTGCCTTCTTGGACATGTATGGTTATTTGGGTGCGTAGCACCAATTTGACTTGATTAGTATGTTGACACCTTTTCATTTGATGTTGCAGATACTAACTCGTTGCAATGATGGTTGGACCTTTTTATCTATGATGGTTGTAATGATAGATACTTAGTTTAGTCACATGTTGGATTATATGGATATATGTCACTTACATTTATATCTATGGATAACTCAGGGTAAACTGTGTATAATCATGCATGCTGTCACATTTACGATTCTAGGATGATGATATGATAGCATATATTTCATTGATCACTTATTGAGTAGTTGATTTACATTGTATCAGACAGGTGCGTTTAATTTGTGTAATGAGTGTACAGGTGACAGGTCACGTGGGAATGTGTGTTTCAGGGCAGCTACACAAATTGTGCACAAGCAACCCACGAGGTTAAGATCTAACCATGTTAGCTGTATGAGGCCTTAGTATTAAATTTCATTATTTTGGGCACCATGAGTGACCCTCTTTTGTAATGTAGTATGTCATGAAAATTTAATCTTGTTTAGGATGTTTTATTTTGTTATGTAAACTTGGTTTAGGGACTTAAGGATCCCCACTTGCATTAAGTTTTGTGTTTGGGTAATTTTGTATAAATTAGAGAGGATTAGGGTCACATGAGAACCCTTGGGTGGGCCCCACATCCTCTACTTTGAGCCCAAATGTCTTATCCCAATTGGGCTATTTATGGCATTTTAAGTGACCCCTTTTAGTTTTGAGAGTTTACTTAGCATGAAAATAAGTCCTTGGACCCTACCTATTAGGTAGGTGGCTTAACTTCAAGGCATAGAGGGAGTTTCCCTCCCATTTTTCCTCTCTTTAGTCACCATCCATGTAAAATGGATTGGTATGTGTGTTTGTTAAAAGTTACACAAGTTTGTTTTGTTTTTCATTTTGGGCAATTTGGGAGAAGAGTGTTAAAAGTTAGTTTATCTTTTCTTCCTTTTTATTTTGGTAATCTTTGACTTGGAGGGAAAAGAGGGGTTACACATGTCACCCCCTCATTGGTGAGGAAATTTTTTGGCTTCTCTTCAAATTCTCCCACATGGGGGAAGAAGAGAACTTTGTTTTTGGAGCTTTTTCTTGGTGCTTGGAGATTGTTGGAACTAGATCTTTCTTGGATAAGGAAGTGGAAAAGCTAGATTGTTGGAGAGCTTTTGGAGGTAGGCTCCTTGAGCTCATTTTATGTTTTATGTTATGTTAGATCTTAGCCTTGTTTTGTTTAAAATGTGTGTGTTGTTTCTTGTGTGTGGCTATTGTTGAGTATGCTTTGTGTTGTTTTATTTTTCTCCATCCATCATATGGCATGATGGATTTTGGAGTTTATGGGGGAAGAGAGAGGGATTTTCCCTCTCAAACCTCATGGCTTGATGGGCAAGCCATGTAGGTTCTTGTTACTCCCATCATATGGCTTGAGGTGGGGAAGGTGGTTCATATGGTTTGAACTCCCTTCCCCATTCTTGGAGAGGAAAACCAATGGGTTTGAAAATCCTTCCAAGAAGGATTTTGGTGAATGGGTGGAGCAATAAGGAGGGTTTGTTAATTTGTAGGAATAAGGAGGTTGTGAAGATTCTTGTTGTGTGCATCCTATAGATGGATCACACTTTTGGCACCTTGGATATCTCATCTTCTCTTCCCTATTTTGGAGGGAGAATATGGTTTTCTCCTCCTTTCCTTGTTTGTAAAATTTGGTGCTTTTCTTAGTGTTTGGATTGTCTTATATGTGAAAATATTGTTGTTATGTCTTCCTACATCTTGTGCATAATTTTGGAAGCTAGCTCTCTCTCCCATGGGCGTGTGGGAGGCTAGCATGTCTTCCAGCCTTTGGAAAGGGATGTAATGATGCCTATAGGTTGGGTGGTAAAACAAGCCCTTCTCTCGGTTTTGGTCTCTTGGAAAAACATTCAAAGTTAGATCTCAAGTTGGAAGTTGGTTGGATTTATTGGTATCTTGGTTTCTCCTTTTTGTCTCCAAATCGTGTGAACATCACTCTAATTTTAATTATAAGTATATGGCTATGTGGGAGCTTCCTTGTCTTGTAAAATCCTCATTTTGCAATTGGTTTATTAATAAGAAAATAATGCAAGATTGAAGAGAGGTTGCACAAGCAAATGTGACTCAAGTTTACAAATAATACCAAATGCAAAATGAGGATTTTACAAGACAAGGAAGCTCCCACATAGCCATTGTTATGTACCATGGGATATAATATTATAATGTATATGGGTTGATGGAGATGCCGACATGTGGCACACATCCCCTTAGTTATATGTATGGGTTCACATGGGATATAATATTATAATGTATATGGGTTGATGGAGATGCCGACATGTGGCACACATCCCCTTAGTTATATGGGCTCACATAGGAATTAATTATATTGGGTAATGGGTCAGCCTACATTGGGATTAGGTGTTACCCATCCTATTTAAAGGATGTGAGTATCATTATGAGGTCATGTATGTATGAGTTGAGTCTTCTACTTGGTAGAGGTATATTGGAGGTGTCCCCCTTGAAGTGGATTCTCATCTTGGGAGATTGTGGAGTTACTCCTTCCTTAAGGAGCATTGTATGGTGTTGCCCTACCTTAAGGGTATTATTCTGAATATATTGCATATTAGGGCATCTTGGTCCCCCATATCTATTGTGTTGCATTATCTTTTGTAGATTACTCATTTATTATATGCAAGGTTCTTATCAAGTGGTATCAGAGCAGTGATCTGGGTAATTTGTGGGATGAAACCCTAATGTTGGTGATTCATCTATATCTTGAGATAGACCTGGAATTTTTCCGATATGTTTTGTGGGGAGTGGATACATAATTCAAGTGATCTTCCCTCTGAATTTCAGATTTTTTGGAGCTGTTTTGCAAAATCTATGTCCGTTTTAGGTTGAAACCCTGATTCTAAGGTTTCATCTATATCTTTTGAATAATGATGAATTAGGAAATAATTGTTTTTGTGTTGTTGGTAATATATTAAATGGTGATACCACTGAAATTTCAGAATTGGTGGATCTATTTTGACAGAGTTATTTCAGTTTTATTTTTTTCACTATTTTGCTCCATAGGCCACAATTTGAGGAATTTTCCTAAATTTCTTACATTTTCGGAAATCTCTCAAAAATTTAATTGGGGTTTGTTTTATGTGATTTGGTTTATTTTTGGCCGAATGATTTACAAAAGGGTTCAGGTAACAAGGTTTGATCAAAAGGGTCTATTCGTAAAACCCTAGTTTTGTGGATCATGGGGATGGTAGTTTTTTTTGGAGATGGCATGATTTATGCTAGAGAATGGTGGAACAAATTTAGGGATAAATTATCTAAACCATCAGATATTTGGTTATTCAAGTTGTGGATTAGTGGCAAGAAGAACACAGAATTTGGTTTTCTGAGTTAGAAAAGAAGAAAAGTCTAATTGGTCTTTGGAGGAACTGGAACAAGTTTTCATGGAAGGATGGGCTTCAATAAGTTTGAAGGAAGAATCAAAGAAAGAAGTAATTGTTTCCATAAACCCTAGCAACAAATATAACTTCATCAAAGATGTATGAAGTCTTCTACTTGGTAAATGTTGATGATGAAGTTGATTACTTGGGAGATGTGCATCTCCAAGGAAGGAAGCTTCAATATTTCATATTTGAAGAATGCATTCAAAGGAAAATTGGTAATTGTTTCCATAAACCCTAGCAACAAATATAACTTCATCAATATGGATGTAGCTCACAATCTACATGTGCAAACAAAACATATCAAGGAATCTCAAATGGATGGTAAGCATATTCAAGTTTTTGAAGATTTAAAGCTTTCTATGGATAAATATGTTTTACATTCAGATTTTTATGCTTTAGATATGGATGGTATGGATATTGTTCTTAGATATCCTTGGTTAGAGACATTGGGAACAATTAATATTAATGTGCAAAAGAAATTCATGAAATTATGGTACAAGAGAAAGAAAATTACATTGCAAGATATCACACTTAGCAAGGAAAAAGTAATGTAAAATTGGATCATGAAGATGAATTTGAAGATGGTGAACAAAGGGAATAAGGATGAATCAGAAGGAGAGGATGAAGAACATGATGAAAAAGTCACAAAAAATTTCTCTACTCAAGAGAAAAAAGAAATAACAAACAAGTTGGAAGAGGATAAGAAAGTTGAGGAAAAGATTGATAAGGTTGAGTATACGAAGGTGGCACCATATAGACACCCACATCATCATGAGAGGAAAAAATCATGGAGACATGTTAGGGACACATGAGGCTAACAATCTATATGGATATACAGGGAATTGGAGGAGTAATAATTTTGGCTATACATGGAATCAATGGAACAATAATTATATGACAGGAATCACAGGAATAATAATTATGGATATGCATGGATGCCAAGGAGGAACACATATGGACCAAGATGGAATCAGATGAGCACAATGGAATATGGAATCAGTTTGGAGCAGCATCACCCCCTAGGATTTCATATGGGTGGTTGGATGATCGAGCATGGTGACAAGTGTGCAATAATTTAAAGCGCACTCATTATATGGCTTCTTCTTATGTTTCGGGGATGAAACATGTCAAAGAGGGAGGCAATGCTATGTACCTTGGGGATATGATAATATAATTATATATGGGTTGATGGAGATGCCGACATGTGGCACACATCCCCTTAGTTATATGTATGGGTTCACATGGGATATAATATTATAATGTATATGGGTTGATGGAGATGCCGACATGTGGCACACATCCCCTTAGTTAGTTATATGGGATCACATAGGAATTAATTATATTGGGTAATGGGTCGGCCTACATTGGGATTAGGTGTTACCCATCCTATTTAAAGGATGTGAGTATCATTATGAGGTCAGGTATGTATGAGTTGATTCTTCTACTTGGTAGAGGTATATTGGAGGTGTCCCCCTCGAAGTGGATTCCCATCTTGGGAGATTGTGGAGTTACTCCTTCCTTAAGGAGCATTGTATGGTGTTGCCCTACCTTAAGGGTATTATTCTGCATATATTGATATTAGGGCATCTTGGCCCCCCATATCTCTTGTGTTTTATTATCTTCTGCAATTTATTAATTTATTATATGCAAGGTTCTTATCAATAAATCAAATGCAAAATTGCTGAAGATAATAAAACCAAATGTAGGCCAACCCATTACCCAAGATAATAAATTAATAAATTGTAGAAGATAATAAAACACAAGAGATATGGGGGGCCAAGATGCCCTAATATCAATATATGCAGAATAATACCCTTAAGGTAGAGCAACGCCATACAATGCTCCTTAAGGAAGGAGTAACTCCATAATCTCCCAAGATGGGAATCCACTTCGAGGGGGACACCTCCAATATACCTCTACCAAGTAGAAGACTCAACTCATACATCCATGACCTCCTCATAATGATACTCACATCCTTTAAATAGGATGGGTAACACCTAATCCTAATGTAGGCCGACCCATTACCCAATATAATTAATTCCTATGTGAGCCCATATAACTAAGGGGATGTGTGCCACATGTCGACATCTCCATCAACCCATATACATTATATTATCATATCCCATGTGAACCCATACATATAACTAAGGGGATGTGTGCCACATGTCAGCATCTCCATCAACCCATATATATTATATTATCATATCCCAAGGTACATAGCATTGCCTCCCTCTTTGACATGTTTCGTCCCTGAAACATAAGAAGAAGCCATATAATGAGTGTGCTTTAAATTATTGCACACTTGTCGCCATGCTCGATCATCTAACCACCCATATGAAATCCTAGTGGGTGATGTTACTCCAAACATGATTCCATATTCCATTGTGCAAATTTGATTCCATCCTGGTCCATATGTGTTCCTCCTTGGCATCCATGCATATCCATAATTATTATTCATGTGATTCCATGACATATAATTATTGTTCCATTGATTCCATGTATAGCCAAAATTATTACTCCTCTGATTCCCTTTATATCCATATAGATTGCTTCCCTTGTGTGTCCTAGCATGTCTCCATGATTTTTTCCTCTCATGATGATGTGGGTGTCTATATGGTGCAACCGTAGTATGCTCAACCTTATCAATCTTTTCCTCCACTTTCTTTTCCTCTTCCAACTTGTTTGCTATTTCTTTTTTCTCTTGAGTAGAGAAACTATTTTTTACTTTTTCATCATGTTCTTCATCCTCTCCTTTTGATTCATCCTTATTCCCTTCTTCACCATCTTCAAATTCATCTTCATGATCCCATTTTACATTACTTTTTTCCTTGCTAAGTGTGATATCTTGCAATGTAATTTTCTTTCTCTTGTACCATAATTTCATTAATTTATTTTGCACATTAATATTAATTGTTCCCAATGTCTCTAACCAAGGATATCTGAGAATAATATCCATACCATCCATATCTAAAGCATAAAAATCTGAATGTAAAACATATTTATCCATAGAAAGCTTTAAATCGTCAAAAACTTGAATATGCTTACCATCCATTTGAGATTCCTTGATATGCTTTGTTTGCACATGTAGATTTTTGAGCTACATCCATATTGATGAAGTTATATTTGCTACTAGGGTTTATGGAAACAATTACCTTTTTTCTTTGAATGAACCCTTCAAACTGAAATATTGAAGCTTCCTTCCTTGGAGATGCACTATCCTATATAGTAGCTTCTTCATCAATATTTTCTTCTTCTGCACCATCAACATATTCTTCTTCTTCTTCTTCTTCTTCTTCTTTTGATGTTGCTGCTACTTCTTCTTCTTCTTCTTCTTTTTTAACAAAATTGTGTTTCTTTTTTGTTTCCCATCTAGCTAAGAAAATATCCTCCATTTCCTCCCAATCCCAATCCAATAGATCTATATCCAAATAAGAATACCAATGTCATACTTTCCCACCAAGATGAAGATAAAAACTAACCCATACTAAAAATTATTCAAAATACATTTGTTTAAATTATATCCACCATTTTTTTGCATCAATTTTCTCATTACCATAGAAAATTGGTATATCCATGATGCATAAAAATTAGGGTTTCACAAACTTACTCCTTTGAAAAATATTTTACCTGATAATTTCGTCAATCATTCAGCCTCAAATATGAAACCACATAGAATTAATACCTACTAAAATTTTGAGAGATTTCCGAAAATGTAAGAAATTTAGGAAAATTCCTCAAATTGCGGCCTATGGAGCAAAATAGTGAAAAAAAATAAAACTGAAATAACTCTGACAAAATATATCCAAAAATTCTAAAATTTCAGTGGTATCACCTTTTAATATATTACCATCAACCCCAAAAAAATTATTTCCTAATTCATCATTGTTCAGAATATATAGATGAAACCGTAGAATTAGTGTTTCAACCCTAAAACGGACACAACTTTTGCAAAACAACTCAAAAAAATATGAAATTTGGAGGGAAGATAACTTGAACTATGTATCCACTCCCCACAAAAATATTTGAAAAATTCCATGTCAATCTATAGATATAGAAGAATCACCAACATTAGGGTTTCATCCCACAAATTACCCGGATCACTGCTTTGATACCACTTGATAAGAACCTCGCATATAATAAATCAATAAATTGCAGAAGATAATAAAACACAAGAGATATGGGGGGCCAAGATGATTTACACCAGTGACCAATGAAACAACGGCAACAGGGAAATAACGAAACAGCAACAGAAAATGAGATTGGTCCCTTCTACGCGGCATTTTCATTAGAGACTGGAGACTACCATCCAAGTTTTCAACATTCCTCACAGCATCTCAAAATTTCTGCTCTACCAAAGCAGTGACCAACCTAAATTAGCCTTTCATATCTTTCATTCTCCTTGCATAATCCTTCAAATAATAGCTTCATAGGCTTCAGCTATTCTATCTACACCAGAACATAGTCACGGTTTTATGCATGAAATTGCCACAAAACAGTCTTTTGTACAGTGCAAGATAGATTCAAGGCTCCTTGGTGTTCCCATTAGGAATGCATACGAACTATTTGAAAAAATGTTCTGAGATCAGTTGTGCACATTCCCATTGATTGATAGTACATAAAAAATGTTTGACAAAATGTCCTAAGCTCATCCAGACCTGTTTGTTCTATGACAGTTTCAACCATGTCTAATGATGGTTAGGATGATGAAAGAGATCCTAATGCCCACACATTTACCAACAAGCTCAGTCAAATGGAAATTCTCATTCATAAACTTGAACAAAGCATGCAGGAACTCACCAAAACATTGATAGAATAGAACCAAATCATTAAGGAACAAGCATCAAAACTTGAGAAACAAACAGATCAAATTACCATACCGGGAGATCACATCTCAGAACTGGAAATAGCTCTGGCTAAACTAAGCTCAGAGGTTGTTTCCCATCCAACTCAAGCAATATCAAAGGTCATTGCAAATCTTCGAGAAGAAGTCCAAGCAAATAAGGAAGACTATAAGGGGTTTTCTGCCAGACTTGAGAGCATAGCCACAAATCATCCACGGACACAAGTTGTCTCCAATAAATGTAAAACCCCACCAATTATTGAAGCAACAATCCAAGCCAGATTTGCATAGTAGAAATAAAGAGATTTTAAGGTCTTAAACCTTAGAGTTAGAGGCCTCACCAAGGAAGATGCCCCTTTAATAGTAGCTAAGAACTTTCTCCAACATACACTCAAAACAGATAACATGCCAATTTTAAAGGCATGGTATCTACCAAATAATTCTCTGACCATCAGATTCCACAACATACAGGATAAGCTCACTGCCTTGAAATTGAAAAGATTCCTCTTCAACCTTGACCAAAAGATATACCTTGATGAAGACATGACCAGGCTACAATATGAGGAATTCAAGAATGAAAGGGCCAAAATGATTGAAGCTAGGAAACGTGGCAAGTGGGTTGTTATGAGGAGTGGTAAGGCTATGATACATGATAATCCACCTCCTTGGTGGGACAAGCCATGGCCTACCAAAACATCTTAACGCCATAAGGTGGAGCTCCGCTCTCATACATCCATCTCACTCTCACTATGGAATTGTGGCGGATCTCTTTTCTTCTCTCCAGGGTCCTTAAATGATGTTATTCGGGGCAAAGATCTTATTTTATTTACAGAAACCCATGAATCAAGAGCCAAGCCCCTACCTATTTTCCTTAGGTTCACTTTTTTCTCCAAGTATAGGACATAACTTCATCCTGGTTCTAGAGGCTTGGGTGGTATCATTTGTCTTGCACATGACAACCTAGCCTCTAAACTTTGAATTGAAGAATCTGATACACAGGCTAGATACTTGTGGGTGTCACTTGATATAGGATCTTCACAATCTAGATTGTTCATTGCAGTATGCTACTTCCCACCAAGATACTCACCATATACTATGATAGGGGATGATGAATCCCCATTCACTGATCTATATCCTGCAACCTCTAGGTTCTTGGCAATGGGGGATGTTATCCTCCTGGGAGACTTCAATGCCCATACAGGTAACAGAAAATGCTCCCAATATGACCATATCTCAAATCCTTTAAGACTGCATGAGCTTGGAGAAGAGATGGATAGTTATAGGTAGTCAGTTGATCATTCCATTTCACCTTATGGAAGACATTTAATTAGATTTGGGGAATCTCATGACTTGATAGTGTTGAATGGGCTTTCTTGTTTTCCTGGGTCTAGGGATTTCACTTGCTATCATCATGATAGTGGAGCCAGTGTGGTGGATTATGTGATGAGCAACATTACTTTTTAGTCATCCATCTCCAATCTTTTTGTGGAACCTCTCCCACCCCTCGTTGATCATGTACCTATCTCTTTTCAGGTCTTATTCCCCACTCTTGGGGCTGCACATATCACCTCTTACACTTGCCAGTATTCCACCCATATCTCCTTCGAACATGAGTTTGATGATATTTATACTAAAAACTTGACAACCAACCTCCAAGATACTAATTCTATCCATTTCCCAATGGTAAGAGCTGAATATATTTCCAAAAAAAATTTGGAAAACAATTCTCCAATCCTTTCCCCATTCCACTCGTAATCATCCCACCAATGTCCCACTTGGCCATTGCACCTGGAATGCATGGTTTGATAGTAGTTGCAGATCCCTCAACAAGCTTGTGATGCGCATCATTCGCGAACACCCTTATAGGAAGAAGTTAGTCCAAAAAATGTACTGTAGGCTCCTACAAAAAAATAAGAGGTTATATATTCACAAGAAAGAAAGGGACACACTCAACATGTTGAGGTTTAAAGCAAATTCTTTTTGTCAAACCTTCCTCCCAAGGAAATGCTCATGTGTTATATAGGACAAAGATACATGGTTCAACTACACATCCTCTCTCTACAACATCCCCAATCAAGTTCCAATTTCAGTAGAGAACAGGTGGCAAGGTAAAATTCTCTTCACAGACCATATGGTGTTATGGGCTATCTTCAAACTTCAGGTGGGGAAATCAGCAGCTATAGAGAACTTGAGAGCTGAATTTCTTCACCACAGTCCAAAACTCTTAGCAATGCACATCACTGATCTCTTTAATCTAGTGGCTTATTATGGATTAACACCAGCATGGACGTCTCACATCATCTGCCCCATATTTAAATTAGGGAATCAATAAGAGCCAAATAATTATGGAACCATCATGATTGGGCATATTTTGAGCAAAGTTATTTGCTACAGTGCTAGATGATTTGATTTCTAGATTTGTTGAATCCAAGAAACTCTCATGCGAAAGGACAAGCAGGGTTTAGATGGGATCACTAAACAATAGACCATGTCTTAACTCTTAGAGCCATAATTGAAGAAGCAAGGGCCAACAAGTGTAAGGTTTATTGCTATTTTGTTGACTTTCAAAAGGCATTTGGTACCGTACCTCGACACCTTCTAATCCAACGGCTTTGTGACATCCAAATTCCAGATCATTTGGTTCTTCTTGTGATGAAACTCTATGAAAAGGTGGTTGGCCAAGTCCGAACTCCTACTAGTTATACTGGTGATATCAATAGCACCATTGGTGTTAAATAAGGATGCCCACTTTCTCCTACTCTATTTGATCTCTACATTGAAAACCTAAAGCATATCATTGCAAATTCCTGTCTTAGAGACGATGGTTGTTCTCTATATGATATCATCATTTCTATTTTATTATTTGCAGATGATATCATTCTAATGTCACATATTGTTGTAGGCCTTCAACAACACCTTGACATCTTAAGTTATTTTTGTGATACTCATGGCTTACAAGTGAACTTAAAGAAAACTAAGGTCATGGTATTTAATACAACCAAGAGGATTGCCCATGCAACTAACCTCATGTACAAAGGAAACTTGGTGGAAGCAGTCTCCTCTTACACCTATCTTGGAGTGACTTTCACGGGCCCTCCTTTGAACATGCTTCATGCAACATAAGAGATATTATGTAAAGGTTATGCAGCCCTCAATACATTTGAGAGACAATGTTTCTAGCTTCAATTTCAAGATGCCAACGACAAAATTGCGTATTTTCCAAACTCTAGTGACACCAACAGTGTTGTATGGTTATGAGATTTGGAACCCTAATCTTCGGCACAATAGTTGTGCTCGTGTTGATAGAGTACTTGTCTCCATGCTATTCTAGGACTCTCCAGGCAAAATGTTCAGTTCCACGTGCAATTATCTTGGCTGAGTTTGGCACACACCCTCTCTGAATCTCAACTATATTTCATCTTGTGATGCTACTCCATAGACTAAGATTTATGGCAGATACACCAATTAGATAGAATAGATACCCCTTCAAGGCTCTCTAATCATCCATGAGGCTATGTGAATTGGGGATCCAAACCACTTGGTATGCACATTGTACAACCTTCCTCCAAAGCATTGGATTGGATATTAATCACCTTCCTCTCACATTCTCTATTAATTCTCCCCACATTCCTAGAAGGGAAATTCATAGAGGAATTAGAGTGGAGATCTACAAAGCTTACCTTAGATCAATGTGGATTGAACCATTAGAACCATTTCCAACGAAAATGCACCAATATTTGGAGCATTATCTCCAAATTGAAGATGGACATGTCATTCCCCCCAAATACATCAAGTTCCCACTGGGTTTGAGATTTCCCTTGGGTCAACTATGAATTTTCTCTCATCAGCTTTGCATGGAGACAGAGCACTACATTCCTAGGGACCAACGCACATGCACACTTTTCAACAATGAACCTGAATTAGAGGAGCACTTTATATTTCATTGTCCTATGTACTATGAGATTCGTGGCAGGTACTATTATCTCTTTCGAGAAACTCAAGGCTCATTACGTGCCCTTATTCATTATGAAGACTAGAGGTGTGTTGCTTTATTTATCAGGGAGATGACCCAACATAGATATGGCCTCCTCAAACATCATCATGGTAGCATTGGGTTCCAGAATATTGGTGCATTCCTTCAGCCTTCTACACAACACTGGAGGTATAAACAGGCACATGAATTCCACACAACAGTCATGATCTACTAGGTATAGAACCTCCTAAGCTTGGCACATAGACCTGTTGCTTCCCATGTCTTTCCTGTTGCTTCTCGTATTTTGTTTTTTATTTGTTTTTTTTCTTCATGCATTGTCTTATTCTCTTTGCTCCTCTTGTAGTGCCTTTAACCTTTTTGGTTACTTCTGGACATTAATTTTTAAATTAAAATTAAAATTAAATTAATATCAATATATGCAGAATAATACCTTTAAGGTAGGGCAACACCATACAATGCTCCTTAAGGAAGGAGTAACTCCACAATCTCCCAAGATGGGAATCCACTTCGAGGGGGACACCTCCAATATTCCTCTACCAAGTAGAAGACTCAACTCATACATCCATGACCTCCTCATAATGATACTCACATCCTTTAAATAGGATGGGTAACACCTAATCCCAATGTAGGCTGACCCATTACCCAATATAATTAATTCCTATGTGAGCCCATATAACTAACTAAGGGGATGTGTGCCACATGTCAGCATCTCCATCAACCCATATACATTATATTATCATATCCCATGTGAACCCATACATATAACTAAGGGGATGTGTGCCACATGTTGGCATCTCCATCAACCCATATATATTATATTATCATATCCCAAGGTACATAACAACGGATATGTGGGAGCTTCCTTGTCTTGTAAAATCCTCATTTTGCATTTGGTATTATTTGTAAACTTGAGTCACATTTGCTTGTGCAAGCTCTCTTCAATCTTGCAAGAATCTTGTAATAAGGTTTCTTGAGTAGTTATGTATTTGGGTATATTTTGCATATGAGAACTTAACCCCTTGAAAATGAAAGCTTGTAAGATACTTGAAAATTTCTTAATATGGATTGTTGGGGCTCCATTTTGAAAGAAAGTTGATTTATTGGAAATATTGTTATTCTTGATATAGATTTCCTTCTTGTTAAAATGTTTGTAACATGATTGCATGTAAAATAAAATACCATTCTTGAAATGCATCTCTTCTTAAAAATTTTACAATTTAGTAAATAGAATACAACTAGTTTTCTCTCTTTCCTTATTACCAAAATGAAATGGATATATTAGTTAAAGCAAATATGAGCATACCCTCTCCTTCACTAAGTTGTAAACTTAATTCCAAGTATCTTTTATTATTTGAAATAGCTTGTTAGAATCTTCTTATCACATTAACTAGTAAATCATCTAAATATAGGCATGTTGGAAAAGAATGTTGAATTTCATATGTCACCACAATGCCTAAACTTAATCTATTGGATTTACACTTGAAATAGTTTTAAGATTATATATATATTGATATTAAATGTAATGTAACTATGCTATATTTCGACAAAATTTCACATTATTTATATATTAATATGGTTATATTTCATATTATGCTATATTAGTACACACACACACACACACACACACACACACACACACACACACATATTAAAGATATTATATATATATATATATAGTATAAAATTTATTAAGAAATTTAAATATTATCAAAAAAAAAGATTGGGGGTAGGGCCGAGCCCTCCCCAAATATGCGCTCTAAACCCTGCGAAATGGATTCCACCTCCCTCCCTAACTTTGCGGAATCCGCCACCGCCGCCCCAACACTACCGCACTCCCCACACATCATGCTCCACACACACCCCCCCACATTACCCCATTCCCCACATTGATCCACGTGGATTCCGTCACCCCCGCACCAACTCCCTCCCACTCGACGCAGACCCTTCCACCGTGGATCCCACTCCTCCACGCAGCCATTGTCACCCCTGTCTGCCCACATACCACAACCTCTAAACTCATAGTTTTGTTTAAAATTTGTGCCCTTTTCACTGCATTTTGTAAATAAATCTCATTTTTGGAATAATAAATGTTTAAAAAATATATATTTTTAGGAAGAAAAACAGGTATAACATATACCCAACTAGAGATTTACCTGGAAAATGATACTACAATGGGAAAATTTTGAAATCCTCATTAGTAAAAAAAGAAAAAGAAAAGAACTAGCTTGGAGTGAAATGAAGAAGAAGAAAATTCTCCATCTACAACCACCAACAAAGAAATTCTTCATGGCCATCCATGGCCTCTCCCAAAACCTGCAAATAACAACTCAAAGCAAATGAGAAGAGGAATAGAAAGGGAAAGAAAAAAACATAGAGATGTTTAGGGAAACTTTAGGTTAAGATTGAAATCTATGGCCAAGATTAAACTGATCCTAGGGTCCATATGTGACCCTACATACTTTTAAATCAAAGTCATTTTATGGGAACGAGAGAATAATTTGAAAGGGGTGTGTGTGGTAATTAAATAAAAGGAGGGGAAATAACTAGTAAAATTTAAAGGGATGTATATTTACAAGTGGTGACTCTAGGAAACCTTATAGAAAAAAATATTTTAATCTAGTATGGGACTAGATATTATTTAGTTTGGGTAAATTAAATTTGTATAAATTTATTATTAACGGGAATGGTTAAGAAAAGGATTAGTACTAATTAATCACTTCAAAAAAAAATTTACCCAAAATTTTTAGATGTATTTTCGGTGTGTTTACGGTGTCCCGAGGTGGGGCATTACATTTGGTATCAGAGTGAAGGTTTGCACACATGGACACTCTAGGTAATTAATTAACTTGTCAACAGTATTTTAATAACATTAAAAAACAAAAAAATTAAAATTAAAACTTTTTCTGCAACCATTTATAATTTAATAACTTAATAATCCACTTTCTTACCTCATACATAGGATGACACCCATGAGACGATGATCGGTTAGGGGTTTGGGGCGTAGTTCGCCTACGCCTGAAACACAGGCACCTAAGTTAGGACCTCAGATCTTAAAGGCCCTTCAATAGGTGATTGGTGTTGTACAACAACACCTTCCACCACCACAAGAGGCGAGATAGGAGGATATCCAGTCAGGAGAAGAGGAGTCGATAGGAAAGGATGCGTACTCGGAGCTGCCAGAGCACAATACCTCAATGAAGGAGAGGTTGCGTAGCCCTTTCGTTCACCGCAAGATGGGGGCCTCATATTGTTGGAGCTGTTCACACAGTCTTGAGGGACCATTTGGAGATAGACGACCCCATTCACCTTTTCGACCACAGTGCCAGGATCATGACACATGCAATGTGATTAAGGATCTTCTTCGCTTGCAGCCACCTACATACACTGGCTCCATAGATGGCTTTGGGCCCGAGTCATGGATCCTTAGCCAAGATAGCTATTTTGGATTTCACTCTTATGAGAGAAATGTCAAATCCAGGTTTGCCATACACCTCCTTCGAGACTCATCAGACGTTTAGTGGAGGAATGAGGAGTGGAAGCTCCACTTGACTCGAGACACACTGACCTAGGATCTGTTCGAGGAACATTTCATGGATCCCTATATGTCAGAGCATTTTGTACATAAGAGGATTGATGAGTTTCACAACTTATGATAGGGCTCTGGCATAGTAGCATAGAATGAGAGTAGGTTCCTAGATCTTTTGCAGTATGTGGACTACCTGCAAGATTAGAAATTGAAAGTTAACAGGTTTATTCGGGGCCTTAATGTAGACATAGAAGGAGCAGTTAGGATGTTATCTCCTCCCACACTTGAGAAGGCTGTTGAGAAGACATGTTTAGCTGAGGAGAACAGGACCCTGACACAAGAACATCAAGATAGGAACAAGAGCAAGTTTCAGGATAGGATACATGCCTTTCAGAGTCAGAGGGGATGGGGTACAACGCTAGCCCCTAGAAAACAAGTAATGTATATGAAATAGGTTCTTTATCCACAACAAGATGGTTTAATCACATTACAATGAAGATCATGTTTCACTTTAACCATGAAATAACATCTCACGGTTACACTTCCCAAGGAAAAGTGTCAATTATAGTTTTATTGTAGTTATGCTCCAAGCATTAGTTAAGATTTTGAAGGTACTTAACATGGCAACATACTTCCTTTTTTTTTCTAGATTAGGTTTCCTGAGTATCGTTTACATCCAACTTAATAGGGTTTCCCCTAACTAGGTTCATATGGATTTCATAATTAATTGTGTAGCCTATTTGTTAATAGGGATAATTGTATCAAGTCGAATAATTTGATTAGCACTTTATTTACCTTATACTTTTGCTTATATACAATAAGAGCTTTCATACAATTTTTTTTTAAGAATGCAGGGTAATTGATTCATCAATTTCCAAAATAATCCTTTCCAATCAATATGATATAACAAGTATACTAACTTTATTACTTTCCAGAATTAGGTAATAAATCATATTCATAAAATTGATCATAATCTTTCCTTTCAAAACAATTACAATAAATGGCCAAGTGCATTTCTAATTTCTATACAGAAGTAATTCAATTATGAATTCAATAATCAACTATTCCATTCAACTTTCTTCAATCAAAAGAATAATTACAATTTTTTATATGTCTTCCCTCTTTCATCTTTCATGAAGTCCATCTGCAAGATTATTAGCATATGTCATTTCATATGCACTAAGCATGATAGGTACTAAATCTTCATAACATTATGCTCTAACTTAATAATTTCATAAAAGGAACACTACTTTTAAATGAACTTATCTTAAGGCTCAAAAGAAATTACACAACTATTTGATCACGATCCAAGAATATCATAAATAAAATCATTAAATGAATCCAAGTTTAACACATGCAATTCATTCTAGTAATCCAATCAGATATTAATTTAAGTCACAAAAAGGTACCCAAAACAATGTAATTGATCCCAATCAATCATATTAATACAAGTATAAGATTAATAAGGATGCAGTCATATAAGCCCATGCTTATATGACTGTAGACTTATATCTAGTTTAATAAAGTTTATACAACTTAATCAACCTATTACTATGTTTCTTTTAAGCAATAGCAAGCAAGGTGGTAACTTATTTATATTAATATAGGTACACTTATAATAAGATTGCAGTCTGTTATCAGCTAATTTTGACTTCGCAAAATTAATTAAAAAATAGAAATTTTGAAAATTTTCAAAAGTGTTACTTTGTGTGGTTTATCACTCTCATCACGACCGTCTCATTTTTGTGATCATTTCGGTCTTCATTTCGTCCTTTCCGAGTAAGAACTCCTCCTGCAACGTCTCAAGTTGCGTTTAAAATTAATTAATTAATATTTAATTAATTAAGTACTCTTTGTTAGATAAATTTAATTTTTAATAACTTTGGAGTATTTAATTAAATAAATATTAATTAAAATTCATTCAACAACTTTTATTTTAATTGCCAGGGAAAAATAAAGCTTTTGATTCCCATTGCCGGGGACACCAAATTGGCTTCCCGGGCCCGAATTTCCCCTTTCCAAATTGCTTTAAATCCCCGCTCGTGGGATTTCTTCCCCCAATTGCCAAATTAATAAATTGGCAAACGGGCAAAAAATCTTTCGATTTCCAACATGGGGAAATAAAATGGGGATTGTCAGCCTGCTTTGCCATTTCTATTGGCAATTGGCCGTTGTTTTCCCCACTTCCCCCTGGCCATTAATTCCATTGTCTGGGAAGAGGGGAAGTAGGGTTAACCCTCATAAATTTCTCCATCGAACTCGTTGGAAAGAGTCATACGAGACTTTCTAAAATTGCTTCTCACTTCTTCTAAGGAACATCATAATCTTTTTATCACATTCCACAATACTGTAAACGCCATTGTTAAGGAGAAGTAGTAGGTACAATCCAAACAAAGACCAGCACAGTCCAAAGAATTAATCCATGTGTAGGCCCAAGCAAACAATTCACGCCAAGTTAAAGATACCACGTGGGGAGGAAAGAGATAGGAAGAAGACAAAGATCTACGCATTTTTCAGAAGAAAAGAGCAGTCCACGTGCTGGAGGTTGAAGAGGAGCCCACGTTGAAGCAAAGAAGACCAATGTAGAGGGAGGAGTTGTTCGCAGTTTGAGAGGTAGAAAAGCTCAAAACACAGCCATAGAAATCAATGCATTCACCAGGCAGTATAAGAAACAAGAATACTATTTCCTAAAGCTTCACACTGGGTCTAAAAGCCAAAGCCATACACATTGGTGAAGGAGTTTGATTCTCATGCAGAAGACAGGGAAAGAACAATCCAAAAAAATAGAAAATTTTGTTTTGTTTTGTTAAAAATAAGTCACGTGAAGACAAAAGAAGAAAAACCACGCATTGGGCAGTATGGAAACTTCAACACATAGTTTGGAATAAGTAAAATTGGTTAACAAAAACAAAGTCTCTCACACATCCATTGCCCACGCTAGTCATTGGGGTGTAGGGAGAACTCAGCAAAAGAAGAAAACCTATCCACATGGGAGAAGAAGAAATAAAGCCACGTTGTTCGAGTAAAACATCAATTTCCAAGCAGTTGTTAATAAAAAGATTTCTCATGCAAGTTGAAGGCTTTAGCATTCAAAAACACCATGCATTTCAGAGGGAAGAAGACAAGAAAAAGAGTCCACCACGCATTGCACAAAACAAGAGTCCACTTGAGAGAAATAAAATAAAATAAATCTTCTATGCATTCACCAGGGAGGTGAAAGGAGAATACGATCCACGCAATTGCGAGAAGAGGAAGACTGTGTGTGAAGAAAAAATCACATGAACCATTTGAAAATGTCAAACAAGATATATATCAGCACAAGAAAATGAAATTAATAAGGAAAACAATAGATGCGGAACGAAGGTTGTCGTGATTTATATCTGTTGAAGTAATCAACTTTAGAACTCGCTATCTCGAAGTTGATTGATTTTCGGGAAGAACGGTTTATTTTGTTGAATTCTTCCCATATTCGTATACCCGGTTTCCAAATTTTAAATGAGCAGCTCTTCATTTGATATTTTTGACGAACCCAAGAAAAACTTAGTTTACTCGATTTTGCCGCGTGCACAGTTTCAGCTTGGCGGAAGGCCTACTTTCAGAATTCGTATCTTGAATCCAGACGATCATCAAGAGAAAATGTTTAGTTCATTAAATTCTTACCACATTCATGTACTTATTTGCAAAAATTTAAATATATAGCGCTTCGTTTGATATTTTTCACGGAGTCAAATAAAATGCAGTTTGCATGATTTCGCTGCACGCACAGTTTTCAACCTGTCAAGGTGGCTCACTTCGAGAGTTGATATTTTGAATTCAGATGATTTTCAAGAAAAAATAATTATTTATTTCATTTTTTTCCACCTTCATATGCTTCCTTGCCAAGTTTTAGATGCCCAAAGTGACGTTTGGTATTTTTCCCAGGCTAAAACCAAACGGGATTTTCACAGTTTTACACTTGCATTTTCCTAGCAGTTTTAGAAGAGTCAACTTTGACCTTTAATATTTGACTGAAGAATTTGATTGGGGAAAAATATTCTAACATGAAAACTTGTGGTACCTTAATATACTTCCTCATGCAGTGAGAAATTCTCAGGACAAGATTTGCTATTTTTCCCAGGGCAGTTTTACAGACAATTTGTGCAGTTTTGTAAGATGGAAGTAATAGCCTGAAATCACGTTTCTGTCACAGTCATGTCATTCAAATAACAAGAATAACGAATATCAGATAACAAGAATAACAAATATTATTCCAGATACAAATTATTTCTAACAAAACATCACTTACAGAGTCTAGACAATACAAATCGTTCAAACTAAATGAGCCCAAGGCTAATTAGGAGTATCAATAATGTAACTATTTCCCAGCTCCCCATTCCAAAATCCTCAAATGGATCTAGTACTCAAAATTAGAACACCTAGGTTTAATTCAAATACGAAAATCATGGAGTAAAAAATTGATCACCGAATTAGATATCGACTCAATGTTTGAGTCTAAAAACAAGAGCCACAAAATTTATAGTCAAAATTTAACAGACCAAAAAACCCTTACAAGTTTGAATAGTCAAAAGAAATACACAAGAACCTATTAACATAAAGGGCCGAATGGTAAACACAAACTAGAATAAAAAAAATTCGAGTGCATATATAGTCGATAAAAAACAAATCAACAAGTTATTCTCTATCATAAACGGATAAAATGCTTACAAATTTATACACCAACATAAAAGCCTACATAACGAATACCTAGAAAAGAAAGCTTAACTAGAACATAACCCCGCGAACACCCATTTTCTAGGTATGTACATAAATTCAAGCCAAACTTGCATTACCCTGTAAAAATGGCTATCAACAAAACAAAGTTTCCTTGCTTTAAAAATCACAAAAAATGTAACTGAAATAGGCATTCTTATTTATAAAAACAACTCAGCGTAACTGTGCTCAAGCCATCAAGTCAAAATCAAGATTACATTACCAGGAGTCATTTAAATGAAATATGAATATATTCAAAAATTCATTCTAATATACAATCCAGATAAGCAAACAAAGATACAAATACACAAACCCAGAACTAGAGAACAGACTTCATTGCAAGAGAAGAGTTATTTTTTATGAAATAATTACATAGAGAAGATTTTGCAAAGCGTTAGAGCCTATCATACCTGGTATAGCTCTTGAAATTCTTCTTCAAGCTCCCAGGATTCCTTTCCAAATTTCCATGATAATCTCCACAACCAATTCGAACCAGTAATACCTGCTAAAAACGTCTGCACGAGACCCAAGAACAACCTAGGGTTAGCTAGAAAAATTATGGAGTTTTTTTGACAAACGTGTCCACATATAAGCTTCGAAAATACAGTTATCCCATTAATGTTTCTAAGTTGCCTATATTTAACAAAATAATTTTCTCCATTATAATAAGGTATTAAAGTTCACATTATATTTTAATGGACTTAATTAGACTAAGTATGGTTTATTTCCCCCTAAGTGTTATTTTAATAACCAATTTAATTTCACTATAGTTAAATATCCCACCATTAAATCACAAGGGTAAAGGGGCAAATAACTAAATACTAGAGTTGTTTAATTCCACAAGGTTAACACATTTAACAAGGTCCCCTTTAAAACATGGGGTTAGGATTGATAAAAATACTCCTACCCCATAAAGTGACCCCTTAAAAAGTCAACCCATGTATTTGAAATTTAAAACATTTAAATTAAAAGATAATTTCCATTCACCCACTCTCTACCTACTTTTTGTAGGGATGAATCTCATCCCTTGGATGGATTCATTTAGGACCCTTGATGAGGGAAAAGGGCAACTAACTCTAAAACATGCTTAAGAATGCTTCTCTCTCTTTTCATTTGGCTCATTGTTTCTTTTGGTTTTGTAGTTTTTTGGAGGAGGATGAGAAGCCATTGGAGGTCCTCTTAAGCTTTTGGGGAGGCTTACAAGCTCCATTATTTTTCTTGTTTGTTTACACCCTCATTAGGGTTTTAAATGTATTTATATATTTTATTTAGCTCATTTTTATTGGATTTGCCCAAATGGGCTTGTGGGTTTTGCCCATTTGATATAGTTAAGATTTGATTCATATTTTCATTTGGGTATGTGAGATGTACACATATATATTTTACTTATTTCATTTATTGGGTAAAACTAAAATTACCATATTAAGGATTCAATAAGAAAATGAGATAAAAGTTTGAATATATATATATATATATATATATATATATATATATATATATATATATATATATATATACAATAATTTTTTTTGTTGTTATCGTGTCGAAACCATGGCCGCGGGTATGAGTTTTTTTTACACAGGAAACATAGATAAAGAAAGACTGCAGGTTATAATGAGGTGCGCACTCATACAGGATTGTAATACATTTTGAGTGGGGGCGGGTGGCGGGGGGAATGGTCACCGCAGGAGGGTCACTGCCCCCACCCCCATCCTATATTAAGTGGGGTGAGGGGGTGCGGTCGGTGACCCTCCCCCCCTACCATTTTCTTTTAATAAAACTATTCTCCAAGTATGGCCTCGACTTTACCAAGCCAAAGCACTTTTTTTTTGAATTTTTTATATCTAATAAGGTTTAGTTTATTTGGTATGTATATTATAAATATAAATACACACACACACACACATATTAAATATATTAATATCAATAGTATATTAAAATTAAGGTATTTTAATATAAATAATTCCTCCTTAATATTAAAATATTTTATTATTAACAATAATTGAAAGTATTGATATTTCTAATAAGGTGTGGATAAAACAATAGATAGTAGTATTGGTAAATTGATTATTTGCACTATTCCTTGTTCTCTCAACAATTTGATAAAAATAATGTAGAAGGTAAGAGGGAGTACATTTCCTTTCCATTGACGATTTGTAATAGGACTTACAATAATTTCTAAATGAGAATTGCATACTAGAATAGCAATAAGACTACTTCATTGACCAAATGAAAGACAATTTTAATACGAGTTCTTTTCCATCAACAATACAAGAACACGTATAAATAGTCTAACTTTTCCATCTACACATCCAAGTTATACTTTCTTTCAACTACTATAATAGAATGAACAAACATAACTTTTTCACCACCTTATAATTTTCATGGAATACAATAAAAGTAACTATTTCTTTCCTCTTTCAACTACAAGTTTCAACCATTCTCACAACCAATTTTAACAAGGTTTTTAATAAGTTTTAAAATTAGAGATACTAACTTTTCAATAAAATCTATACACTTTTGTCAGAAATAAAACAACTACCATGAGATAAGATGATTCCCTTTTATAACTTCTTTTCTATTTCAGCAATTCAAGCTTTACAAACACATTTCTTTCTTTCCCCTTTTCAACATACAACTACAAAAATGAAGGTAAACTTCCTCTTTCCACAATACAACTTTCAACTAAAATTTTACACATGATTTACATTTTGATTCTTTTCTTTCCATATTATAATTTTAAAGAGAAAGGAAGTTTTACGACTCTTTAAAGAGCTTCCTTCAAATAATATTACAACTTACAATACAACATTTCCTTTAAAATAAAACACAATATTACAAGCCTTCCACCTTGAGTGGGAATAACAAGAAGGTCTTATCACAAGGAAGGATTTCTTGAGGATACTAACATTTGATCCATGTTTCACATCACCAATAAGAGAGCTCCACCATGCTTCATTTGATCACAACAAAAAGGGGGGAGAGGCAACACTTTCCACCAAAGTAATAATTCCAATGAGAAGGAGAAGCCATCCTCCTCATTGGCCCTCGAGCCCCAACCACATTGCAATGAAAAATAGATTCAACTCATGGCAACAAAACAAGCTTCCACATCGCAATATAAGATTTTATAGCCATGCCCAAAATAAACAATACCACTACAATCACAAGAGGGAAAGCAACAAAATACACAAGGCTTCAACATACAAAAGCCAAATGAACAAGATCTATGGGGAGATCACTTATGCCTCCCAATGGGAAATGGGTGCCCACCTTAAAACCTTCCAATAAACATATAAAAACCCCTACACACTCTTATTCCTCCCTCAAGAACCCCTTATGCCTCCCACATTCTCTTATTCCTCCCTACAATCTCTTATGGATCCCTCATAAAAATAGACCAAGTAAGAAATACAAGCAATTTCTTGTCCAAGGTGGGACACCCAACCCAAATCCCTTCAAAACATGAAATGAACTCTTATGCCTCCTCACATGTAAGATCCCCATAGTCCCCTCCTACACCACACTTAAGCAATCTACCCAAACACCTAAAGAGCATACCAAAACACTCAAAAACATGCACATATACACAATATAAAAGAAAATATTTTACAAGAGTATAGCTCTTACCTTTCCATGGTAGAGCTTGATCTAAGAGTCCTACACCAAACTTCTTCCAACCCAAACAATCACCAAGAAGCTCCAAAAATTCCAAAAGCACTCCAAAATCCTCTAACTCCAAAAAATGCAAGAGCACAAAGAAATCAAGTAACCCCCAAACAAGTAAAAAGACTTGAATAAATAGAAAAGGGAGAGAGGAGGGTGAGGTTGCTCCATGTAGGATGCCACATCACTCATCCTTAACTCCACCTCACAAGTCAAACCTCAACCCCAATGCACCATAAATTGGTGGGTGAGAGGAATGAAAATTTACTTACACACACAATCCTAGCCCACACCCCCTAAGGACAAACTTTAATTTCAAGAAAGAAAGTGCAATAATATTTTACCTTTTTATCTTCCCAAAACACATAATGGCGTCTATTTTTTTCCCCCCAACCTGTAGGTAGGGTTGGTATAGCAGTTTAAGAGGTGTGGGATAAGTTTGACTTGTCCCACAAGCCTCCAAATGGCCCTTAAGGCCAAATCTGAATTTTCATGAAGGGGTAGAGTGTACAACACTCAAGGTCACAAGCATTCAATTTACAACACATAATTCAAGAGCCATCTAATCTAATAAATTAAATCCTCTTGACCCATTCATAATTAATTTAGTAAACTAATTAATTTACTAATCTAGACATAAATCAAGTGATTAACAAAAGGGGAATACATCACTAAAATTTTACATACTAAAATTAAATAAAGGAAACTAAATGAAAGAATAACACATAACTCCTTGGTCGCAATTGGAGGTGATCCTCCCCATGGGGACCCCCTAAAAATAATTTAAACACACACACATAAAAAAATACATGTTGTCATGGTGACCCTTGTTGAATTCATCTAGCATTCTAATGTGGTTGGTCTCCAATCCCCCGAATGTTTGTTGTGACATGTTTACCTGAAAAACACATAACACCTCCTTTGGCCTCATGGCTACATCAAAACATCTAAAATAAATATACAATATAACTCCACAATCATCTATATATGAATCAAATCATCTAGGCAAGTAACGATATCATTTACCATTTATAACAACATCTCGATTCTACATTTAATCAATATCCATATGATCACAAGATTAGTTCAATTGGTAAGGTCTACTCAAAATGAAGAAAGTATCGCGAGTAAAAATATATGTAACCATGTCAACAACATATCATCATCAATATAATTTGTCTCTAATAATCTACATACAATACTAAGAATAAAAATCAACAATAGTCCAGTATCTCTAACATCTAACATCATGCCAAGTCAAAAAGTTGCAATAATATCCATAAGTATAGTCGACAATATGGAAATTAAAAGCAAAAGTGTCAAAGGGAAGTGGGCACTACATCTCCCTCCCATTAGACTCGACTTCCTATATGAAGTCACTAGATGTATATGTGTAAACTGGACTCGTAGCAATGTATATCCTCCCATGTAGCACGTAGTCTCATCATATCTGTCCCACTGGACACGAACCTGTCAGATCTCTGTACCTGGAATAGGCCCAGGATCCTATCTTAAATACACACAGGCACGCACCATCACCGCAATTATATATAATCATATAAAATGATGTAGGTTCCAATCCAGCACATGAGAACACTATAGTAATAGATCTTCCTAAGTAACAGGAAGATATATATTAAGTTTTCTTTTCATTTTTTTTTGTCAAGATGAGAAACTACTTTTCACTAAATTTCCAGATAATAAAAAAAACAAGACCGATATTCATTACGAGTATATAGCTTCTTAAAGAGGTACCCAAAAATCTAGGAGCAAGCATCGAGCCTTTTACAATAAAAGTATTGAGACTCCCAAAAACTTTTATACGAAGAACACACACTTCACACACACACACACACACACATTTATGATATTTTAAAACTAAAAAGTTGAACAACGCATAATTTTAGCTTACATAACTGCAACTCCTTCAAATTTCTTGATCCTAAGAACCTTTTCTTTCAAATGTATCCTGAAATACATGCACTTAAAGTATCAAGATAATATCTCTTGTCCTAATAAGCCACTTCTAACTAAGACTTTTCCCACAAATATATTTGCGTATAAGTGAAGTGAAAATTTTAATACCTAGATTTCTTTTCACATAGCCATTTTAGGAAAACTACAAAGTATAAGTGCATCCTTTAAACTTAAAATGATGTAAGCATTTCGTACATCATAATACATAACATCCAATGATCTGTATACATTTCTCTTTTAGTCTGTCCAAACCATCATAAGGAAGATAAGCAATGTTTCATTTATATGAACTACGATAAGAAAAAATCCTGCATGGTAGTCTCATAACAGTGGGAAGTATTACTTATAGAAGGATAAATGAAAATCTTCCATGGAATCCCCTACAACCTAATGATCTCATCAAGATACACCCTTTACAACCAAATCTAATTGCTGTCCCAGGTATTTTTCCACTAGAGACAATGATACGCCATACTTAAGTACAAGTAAATACGCATTAACCATGAAAAAATCATGGTGAGCAAGTCTTGACATCGATTACCCAAGAGGAAAGTACATGGAGATGGTGTCCCATAACCACTTTGACAACAACATTAGGAAATGCAAGTTTACAAGCCATCCCTGGAATATGATGGTCAACCTTCACATGTCTGAAAATTTATAATTTTTTCCCTCAATGATCCAAGAATATTTTTCCAAGGTTGCCACAACATATGAAAGTATTCAATGCATAGGAGAAAAGGGTGCATGTTTTTCACCCCAATGGGCCAAATAAGCATGCATCATATGAGCCATCTGTCAAAAATTGAGGACATGATATCCTCCCTCAAAAACCGTGGGAGAGAGAGAATTCTTTCCTCAATATTTAAAAAATAAAGGGGAGATATGAGGACAACAAAAACACACACACACACACACAATTACAATACAAAACAAGCTCATGAGAACACAACTAATCACCATTTTCCCCCCCTTTTAGAACTTCCATATGATTTTTCCTCAAATGGGAAGTAGTGGTAAGGATTCCCATTATAATCCATATTAGGATCCAACCATAGGAAATTTATTCCACTAAAATAATATCAATAAACCAAAACTCTTCATATCACTCTATCCCAAACACAAACCCTGGGAGGATTCCTTGTAAGGATTTCCAAACCAAGAAAGGTTTCCTTAAATAGGATGGAAGAGGAGGTTAAAACCATATGAAAATTTCCTTCTTCCACATTTTTTCAAACCATATAATGGGAGGAAAATAATAGAAATTCCATCATGGATTTCCCATCAAAAAATGTGGTGTAAGAGGGGGTTTCCTCCCTCTTCCCCTACATTTCAAAAATCCACCACAAAATGGGATGGATGGGGAAATTTTGCATGTAAACAAGATTTACGAAGACACACACAATAACATACAAGCATTCAAGAATCCAAACAACCATTTGCATTTTATATATATAAAAGAGGTATGAAGGCCTACCTCAAATTTTCAAATGGGCATAACTTTTGACCCAATGCTAGAGATTCAACAAACTGTTGTATCCTGGAAAGCTTCAAGCATCTCTCTAACTCCCAATAGTGAAAATTGAGAATTTTAACTTTCCTACCCCTCTCCAAGAGTTAGGTATATAAAGAAGAAACAGGACAAATGTAATCGGCTCACAAATGAGAGGGTCACGTTGTAGTCATCCCAATCATCTTTAATCCAACACAAGATTTCCAAAATCCCATTAAACATAAAATAAAACACATTTGGGAAGAAAAATCCCAAATTTTCAGAAAATGTCAATAATCCAACTTACTTCAACTTTTAAGATAGCACACAAATAAAACAATCTCACAAGATGGTGACAAGAGAGGGGTCAAATGGGAGAAAAAATCCTAGTTTTTCTTCTTTCTCTCTTCCCTCCACAATTGTATACATTGTAAACACTTCTCATTTGAGGGGGGGGGGGTAATTCTAGGATGTGGGGAAACTCTGTAAATTTGGTTTCTCAACACGATTGAGATGTAAATTTTCTCATGGGCTTTGTAAATGAATTTGTTCCTTTATTCTACAAATGTAATGGAATGTGTATAATCATGGAACACTAAAATTTGTTTTTGTGGTGTTATTCTTAATCCTTGCATTTATTTTATTGTACTCCCTTACCTATCTATTTTATGTTGTTCTATTTTTGTGCATATTTCATTTCATTTACACATTTATGATGTTTTTTTTTATGGATTTTTTTTGGTGAATGTATATTTCGGACTGTTTCATATGTTGTTTGGCCTCTCCCAACTGCATTTTTCTTCTCTACTCTCCCTCAATAGGATGATTCCATTCTTTTTCTTGGTGCTATCACCTCTTTAGAAAAGGATTTCATTTCTTTTTTTGCATCTTCTTAACCCCTGTCTCCTTGGCAAGTTAGAGTAGATTTGAGAGTATATACTTTGTAAATTGTATGTGTTTACCTGAATAGAGGAATAAGAACCATGACCTTCATCCGGGGAAGCTCTCCCGATTATAAAGTACTACACTTTGGAAGAATATCCATGTTATGTAATCACACTAGAGAGTATACAACCCATCGAGTTGCAGACATTCAGAGGTGTTGTGATCACACATTAACAATTCTGATATGCCCGGTGGGACAAGTGGTCTTCATTTTACTTACATAGCAAGATTGATGTGCACTTGTTGTAAGTCTTTTAGCTTGTGAGAAGCTTTTAAATTGGCACATTTGGCGACTCTAAGAGATGTAGAATCCATTTGTTTTAGTAGTCCAAACTTGGTAGATTCATGAGAAGAATCCAAACAAGCTCAAGAACTAGATAAGAGGGACTATTTATTTAGTTGCACTTGTCCCCAGATAAAATCACGGAAGAGGAAGAAGATCTCAAAGGTTTATATCTCCACCGAATAGAACCTTATCAACACCTCCACTTGAGGGCCTTTCATTCATTCAACTAGAGTTATCTTCGACTAATCTAAGATGGTGCAACCCAATCCTTATATCAACTGTCACTGGTAGTAGCCCACTTTCTCTCAATGCACAAAATCTAGTTCCAATAGCAGCATTGAAAAAAATTACATATTTCACTTGGAGAGAACCAGAAAAATCCAATTGACCACATCCAAGGACATTACAAATGTATTGTGCAATCCATGAAATTATTGAAATGGACATTTTTGTTAAATTATTGGAATCTTCACTTCAAGGGAAAAGCCTTGCAATGGTTCAGAACCCTAATAACAAGATCTAATCTAAAATTGGGACCACTTGTGCATGTCTCTTCATAGTCAATTTGGAGAAAAGGGGGATTAAAAGTTTGTCTTTGTTGGAATAACTGATAAATAATCAAGAGGGCTCTTAATGAACAGTTGATGGATTTCAACTTAAGATTCTCAGGGGAAACAGGATTGGATTCCATTGGCTGTGAGACCAACAGCTGAAAGTGCTTTCCTATACTTCCTTAAAGCTTTAAATTCTGATATTTCTATGATGACTCAATCCATCGGAGGTATAACTTTACTCGAAGCCTATAAAATTTCTATTACAGCTGAAAATTACTTGATCCAAGCTGGTAAACTTGCACACGTAGGCCACTTATGCCTTTTATATCCAGAATTAGGAGCTCCAATCACTAGTGAAGCACCCACATTAGCTTTTATTCTTGCTCCAAGAAATTAGAATTCAACTAAAGCTTCTACTTCATCTTCCAATACCTCAAATGATCTCCTAACAAGTCATGAAGCAACTGCAAAATTTTTAGTAATGAGTTGGTAACACTTAAGAGGCAGCAAGCTCAAAATTTTAGACCTCCATATCAGACCTAACAAGTCACCCGTTCAAGCTGTAAATTAGGACCAAGTTAGGCCTCCTGCTAATAGACCATTCCAGCCTTATAATCCTAATGTTGTATCCACATCTATAGCCTTAGTACCAGTGAAAAATTACATTGCTCTAAGAATATGAATGGTGTTTTCCCATACAATCAACCCCATAACCAGCTCAATGTGTTTCAACGGTGCTTTGAATCAAGCTATTATGGTGACAAAAACGGGCGCAAAACAAGAGAAAAGACAAGAAGGAAATCAGCAGCAAGAAGCAACTCAGTAAGGGGCACCTCCAAATGAGATCACACTTGTCAATTGGAAGGATGAATATTTCTATGGTATAAATCAAGATCCTTCTCAGAGTGTAGCAGCCAATACATGGTCCAAGAAAAAGAATATTGGAGAGGGAAAATCATCAAATTTAAGTGATCCATAACCCTCTATCACTCCAAAAGGTGTTAGCAATCAAAGTGCAGCTCCTAATGTGCAAGGTCAGCCAAAGCCACCTTCTAGATTGGATTAAGTGCTCATTGTAATAGCCCATGTGCTAAGAGAAGAATGTGCAAGGCAAGGGGGCAAGTAGAGAGATAGCTCATCTCCATTCAAAATCATTAAGCAGATGAAGAAAATTAATGTAAACATTTCAATGTGGGAATCATTGACTATCCCAAGACAAAGAGACCTATTGCAAGTTGTTATGGTAAATTGGTTAGCATCAAATCAACCACCTAATCAACAAGAAAAGGTGCTTACCAATGCAGCTCAGCAAGAGAGAAAATTCAAGGAAGCCACCAAGGTAAGAATTTGAAGCCACCATCATTCTATATCTCATTGATCATAGGAGATAAGTTGGTACATAATTGCATGATTGATTCAGGAGCAAGTAGCTCAGTTATGCCAAAAAAAATAGATGATCAATTGGGTCTTCAATATGAATTTATTTCTAGAGGAGTGGTATAATTGGATGGAACAATAGTTGGAGTAATCAAATATTTGAGCCTCACATTACATGCATGTCCCAATGCAATCATTTTACAAGATGTATTAGTCATAGACTTACCACCACTCATTGCATTATGCTTGTCAAGAGACTTCACTATAAAAATTGGAGGCTATTTGTCTACTAATTGGTCGCATACGTTATTCAAAACAAGGTATGGAGCTAAGGTTATAATCATATATGAGCCCATTGAAAAATTTCACATAGAGCCTCACACACTGAGTCCAATCAATGTGAATTGTTCAAATTTTGATCAAGAGGATCTTCCAAGCACCTATGAGGTAGATACTAAGGTCGGATGCATCCCAGACCTGACTCTTGATGAGTGGGAAAACAAGAGACATGCTTTTGACCCTTAAAAATAAATGGAAGAATCTGAGTTAGGAGTCTATTTTTTACATGAAGAGAATCATCATCTCCCTAGCATCACCAAGCCATACCATGGATGATAATGAGGTATGGTAGTTATTATTTGATGGCTCAAGAAGTAGACAAGGTGTAGGAGGAGGGAGGCTATGCTTATTTCACCCAAGGGTACCAAATATTACTCAGCTTTTTGTTTCCAGTTTTCTTGTTCAAACAACATAGCTAAGTATGAAGCCTTAATTCATAGATTGCATTGGGCAAGAAAGAGAAGTATAAAAAACTTGTAAGTATTTGGTGATAGCGAGCTGATTGTGAACTAAGTCAGAGGAAAAAATGCTCCAAAGAATGATCTATTGAAGAACTACAAGAATCAAATATGAGATCTTATTGAAGATTTTGAATCTTTTGGTATTAATTCCATCCCAAGAAAGAAGAATGAGGCAGCAGATAGACTCGCAGCAATTGGGGTTACATTTGATGTTGTAGAAAGTATCAAAAGTGAGAAATCATAGCCTCGTATCAAGTTGGTTGTAAGACCATCTGTTTTGGATAACAACACGAGTTGGCAAATTTTTGAGAATGATCAGTAAATTATCATTTTTTTACAAGAAGATGTTGATTTCTCTACTAGAAACCAAGAAAAATTAGAGCAGCGGTATGGTGACCAAGTGGTGCAGCTAAGAACTAAAAAATTACCAAAAGTTCTTGTAACTTTGGATTCAATATTCAACCCAAATGATCAATTCCAAAAGGAGAAGGAAAACATCAAGGTAAAGGGTGAAGATTCAGAGCCCATTTCAGTAGATGAAGGTAAGACATTGCAAATTGGCAAAGTAAGTACCTCATAAGAAAAATCTGAATTTGTTCAACTTTGTCAAGAATTCCCATATGTCTTTTGCATTGATGTTATAAGGATTTAAGAGGTTTCAACCCAAGTTTGGCTGAACATACTATTGAGCTAGATCTAGAATCCAAGCCTATCAGACAAAAGCAAAGACTGGTAAATACTCACATTGAGCCTCTCATGAGAAGAGAGTTGAAAAAGTTGATTGAGGCTAGCATCATCTTCCCTATCAAACATTCAAGTTGGGTTGTAAACTTGGTGCTGGTGAGGAAAAAAAATCGAGAAATCAGTTTGTGTGTAGACTTCCGTGATCTAAATAGAGCATCACTCAAGGATCACTACCCACTTCCTTTAATGGAACAAATATTGTAGGTTGTAGCTGGTTATGAAAGGTTTTCATTGTTAGATGGCTACTCAGGCTATAATCAGATAATGGTGAAAGAAGAAGATCAGTTCAAGACAAGCTTCACTACAAAATGGGGTACATATGCTTACAAGAAGATGCCATTTAGACTATCAAATGTCGGGGCAACATTTCAGAAAGCCATGTATATTACATTCAAAGGCTTAATCAACAAGATAGTGTTGGTTTATCTAGATGATATCACCATCTTCTCAAAGAATGCAGCAGACAACCTCTTTCACCTCAGGAAAGTATTTCAAAGATGTAGAAGATTTGGAGTGTCATTGAATCCAAAGAAGTGTGTATTCTTGGCACACGAGGGAAAATTGTTGGGCCATATTGTCTCAAGAGAAGGGTTAATAATTGATCCTGAAAGAGTTGAAGCCATCCAAACACTTCCATTGCCACACCACAAGAAATATCTCCAAAGCTTGTTGGGAAGGATAAATTTTGTTTGAAGATTTGTGCCTAATTTTTCCACTCTTGTGAAGCCTTTAACAATTATGTTAAAGAAGAGTCTTGCATTCAAATGGATAGTAGAATGAAAACAAAGTTTTGAGGCTATCAAGCATGCAATATCACAAGATCAAACTCTTATCAACCCAGAATTTTCAAAGGACTTCATATTGTTTATTATTAGAGGACCAGATACAATCTCAGCTATCTTGGTGCAAATGAATAGAGAAGGTTCAGAATAGCCCATAACATTCTTCAGTCAAAGCCTAAAGATTATGAAGTTAAGTACTTTTTCATTGAAAAACATGTCCTTGATTTCATTAGAAGTTTAAAGAAGTTCAGAAACTTGGTATTGAATAATAAGATTCAACTACTAATGTCTCATGCTAGCGTCAAAGACTTTCTCCTAAATAAGGACTTGAATGATAAAGAGAGCAGGTTGGATCACCCATGTAATGGAGTATGATATTGAAATAAAGGTGACCAAGTTGGTTCGTGGCTAAAGGTTTGTGTGAGAAGATCGCTTCCAAACAACAATAATGAATCAGAAGGATGAAGAAGAAGTTGTCCTACTACTACATAATGATCAAGAGCATCTAGCTAACGATGCACCCATTCCATGTTGGACTCAAGGCTTAGTGCATTATCTCCAAACAAGTTTGTGCCCTCTAAGAAATGAGAAAAGAAAAGAGGAGAAACTTCATATTGTAATCCATTCCATATGTGCTTGTTGATGGTGTCTTATTCAAGAAAGACATCAATAGTGTTATGTTGAGATGCATTGGAACATGTCAAGTTGAGAAGATATTACATGAGTTCCATGACAGAGAAGTAGGAGGCCACTTTTCTCCTTGAGTAACAGCTCTCAAAATCATGAAGGTTGGTTACTATTAGCCTACGGTGTTTAGTGATTACTACTCATGGATCAAGAAATGCAAGAAGTGTGCATTCTTCATAGGAAAAGCAAGATTAGCAGCCCTTCCCCTTCATCCAATTTCAGTAGATCAGCCATTCATGCAATGGGGATTAGACTTCATTGAGTGATCAACCCAAATTCAAGTCAAGGCCACAAGTGGATACTTACGGCAACAGAATATTTCACCAAGTGGACTGAAGCATTGGCACTTAAGGAGGTAAATGAATCTAATATCTTGGATTTTTATGAAGGGATAGTCACTAGGTTTGGAGTCCTTGCCACTATCATATCAGATAATGCATTGACATTTCTTGGTACAAATATCACTGAATGGGGTGTCAAGAATGGTGTATACCTCAGCACTTCATCAAACTATTACCCTAAAGGTAATGGCCAAGCAAAGTCCACAAACAAAAACTTACTAAGAATCATCAGGACTCTTGATGAAAATCAGAGAACTTGGCACAAAAAGCTCAAATCAGCTCTATGGGATGATAGGATCACACCCAAGAGGTCTACATGTAAGCTCTGCATTCCAGCTTGTATATGGAAAAGAAGCTCTACCTATATCACTTGAGTTTATGGCATTGGAACTCATGAAACAGTTGAAACTAGATGAATTTGGACCGATGGAAATCAGGTATGCAGAGCTAATGGAACTAGAAGAAGAAAGAGAATATGCAATGTAGACTATGGAGAAGGATCAAGCATTGATCAAAAAGAGATTTGACAAGAAAGCTAAGGCCATGACATTCCAAGTTGGAGACTTGGTACTAAAGTGGGATGTTGATTGTGCAAAGCCAGACAAGTATTCCAAGTTCAATGCCATATGGAGTGGCCCATACATGATCACTGAATGCAAAGGTAGCAATGCCTTCCAGATGGCTAAATTAGATGGTGAAGAATTTCATATTCCAATCAACGGAATCCATCTCAAAAAATGCTACTAAATGAGAATTTCTCACCTTTGTACATATTAGTCTAGGATTTCCAATTTCTCCAAGTGCTTTTACACACTATCGTTGTTGGTTTCATTTTCCTAAGTGTTGATGCACATGCTCTATTGTTTATGGAGTATGTCTGTATCCAATTCATCTCACTCTCAGAATACACTCATAGCCACAAGAGAATCAAATCACCAAAGTATCCATATCGGAGTAGGTTTGGATGTTTTCATTGCACTCCAATAGATCAGATTTGTAGAAGATCAATGAGGGAAAGCTTCTAAGTTTCAGGAAATTTTCTACTCTCACAAACCTCAACTTTAAGGTCTTCTTACAAAGGATGAAAGTACAAGAAGTGGAAGGAAATCCCAAATCAGATATGAGACTACCAAGAAGACTCCATGCCCAATGGATTGCTACAGGTAGTTGGCCATATTTCATCTGACAGGAAGATAACCCCATTGAGTCGCCAAATTGTTGTCCAAAATAATCTCATGCTTAATTTTGGTCAACTAACACCATTTTCCCCCTTTTTAGTGCTTAAATCTGATTTTTTACATATTTTAAGTACTCAAGGATTCCTCGAAAGCATCTTCATCAGATAGGAAATTTCTTCCCCTTTCTAAAAATATAAAGAAGTCCTTCTAACTCTTCATATTTTACAAGTTACGGGCCTAAGGGAATTTTTTTACACATTTTCCTATTTCAGGCTTGAGGGCATGGAGGGATTCTTTTTGCAAATTTTCTGATTTTGGGCTTGGGGACATGGGGGGATTTTTTTGCTAAACTATCCCAATTTCAGGCTTGCGGGATTGGGAGGATTTTTTGTAAAATTTTCCAATTTCAGACTTGGGGACATGAGAGGATTTTTTTGTAAAATTTTGCCAATTTGAAGGCTTGGGGGCTTGGGAGGATTGTTTTGCAAAATTTTCCAATTCTCAGGCTTGGGGGCCTAGGGGGACTTTTTTTGCAAAATTTGCCAATTTCAGGCATGGAGGCTTGGGGGGATTTTTTTGCAAATTTATCCAATTTCGGGCTTGGGGGTCTAGGGAATTTTTTTTTACAAATTTTCCAATTTGCATTTTCGCCATTTCTTGTGTGGATTAATTCAATTTTTCAAGATGGGCATAACGTTTGACCCGGGATGCCTCCAAATTTAGCAAACTTTATATTTTTCGAAAGGTATCAACATCCTCTATACCATTGAAGTGTGAAATTTTAATTTTGGAAGGGTTAGGTTGGTGAGAAATAGGAAAATGTAATCATGGCTCTAAAAAGTGTAATTTCAGGCTTCCCAATCACTCGATTTTAATACAATATGGTTTGAATTATTCTCTAGTAAGCTAGAGTACATTGGGGAATGGATTTTTAGAGGTGCCCATGAATTTTCTAGATCATTTAATGAATGTTGTTGGTGGGTGGGAGCAAAAATCAGAGTTTCTCTTCTTTCTCTCTCAAGGAAAATGAGCACGAAGCGATCAAAGAATGTCCTGAACACCCCATTCATCAAGTTCATGAACATTGTGGGGGAATTCGTCAAACCAAAAGGCACTATTGTGAACTCGTAGTGGTCATATCTCATATGGAAGGTAGTCTTATGATTATCTACCTTCGTGATCGTCAGCTGATGATAACTCAACTTAAGATCTATCTTGGAGAAGACTGTGGCCCCCTCCATCTGATCAAATAAATCGTCAATCCGTAGAAGGGGGTAACAATTCTTGATCGTTAATTTTTTCAGTTGGTAGGAATCAATACAAAACTGTAGAGATACTAGGATGGATAAATCCTTTCTCTATAAGGCCCTCAAGCTGCAACTTGAGCTCGCAGAGCTCAGGAGTAGTCATCTGATAAGGTGCTCGTGAGATAGGATCTGCGCCTAGAACCAAATTTATGTGAAAATCTATCTCACGTGGGGGAGGTAACCTCGGTAGCTTGCCTGGAAAGACATCAGAAAAGTCTCTCAAGATGGGATGATCATCAAGGGATGGCCCACTAGACTCATCCTCTGATATGTCACTAACCGTAATAACATACATTTGACAACCTCATTACACACACTGCTTAAGCTGCATAGCAGAGATGATGCAAACAGAAACGGGCCTCCTAACTCCGTTATCACTGACTCAAATCCTATATCATCTGTACATGATATAGTCTTATGGTAATAGTCCACTCTGGCTCTGTGTGTAGAAAACCATTCCATGCCCAAGATGACTCCATACGAACCCAATGGAAGGATATGAAGATCTGAGGTAGTGGTAAAGGGTCCAAGTCCACTACACACTCCTTAACTAAGGAGTCTACATAAAGTTTTGCTCCTAAAGCCATTTCATCATGCTAACTAAGACCCTACCTAACTACCACCAGCCTGCAACACCTTACTAAGGATGGTGCAATAAAAGATTTAGATGAACCAGAATCAAATAAAATGGAGGTAGGAATACCACTAATGCTACATGTCTTCTCTATGATAGTACTTTGGTGCTCAACCTAGTGGTTCTCAACTACTGCATAGATCCGATGGTTCTGCCCCATGTCACCAACAATAGGCTCTAAAATATGTGTCTTACCCTTATTATTAGGGTTCTGTGGACACTCTTTCTAATGATTTCCAACAATGCCATAACCATAACAGTTGTCTGGTCCTCTACAGTGAGATGCAACGCCATCCAGTACTCTAGAGGTCTGTGTTATGGATCCTGATGATCCTACTATGGACTACTGAGGTCTCTGTTGATGAGATCCTGTTGACTGAGCTCTTAGTACACCATGTGGCCTAATGGGACCCCTAGGAGGAGGCCCCCATACTCTGTCCTCTCTATGTGTCGAACATCTGAGTAGGTCTGAATGGTAGACAAGTCTATTACTGCTGCTACTGAGGTGGTTGTTGTGGTAGCTTGAAAGAATACTGTACTAAACCCTATCCACCATGAGGAGGAGGAACTGACCCCCCTCGATCTGTTATCTTGCATCTACTCGATACGGCTCTAAACTCTTTTCCTTGGCCCTACTACGTCTTTCCCCGTGTCTCCTCTGCAATATAGGCCCTTCTCCACAGCCTCTTTTAAGGTCCGTGAGTAGTGAATGTGCACCACACCACCCAAAATGAAAATTTAGGCCCCTGATGAACCTGTGAATCTGTACCTACTCATCCTGCATATAGTCAACATACAGGAGTAAGTCCCGAAATCGACTCTCATACTCAGCTACAGTCATAGATATCTGACGGAGGTCATGGAACCCATCTATCCGCTATTAAATAAACCTACGAAATAAGTACCTGCTCCTGAACCACTCCTCAAAGAGCTCCCAGGTAACCATCTCTGAATCAACATGGAGCTTCTACTCCTAGGTCCTCCACCAGAAACCTAGTCCATTCCTTAGAAGATGGATTACAACACGATCTTACGTGTTTCTAGTATAAGGGTAGAGCTTGAAGCACCCGCTCAAGCTCACCAACTAGGTCTCTGCCTAAAATCCACCTGTATCTCTAGAATAGTGAGATGGTTATAGCTTCAGGATCTCCCTTATATGGTCTGCAGCTATTGACCGATGACCCCTAGGCCTCTATGCATGCTCCTCTCTAGGTCTAGGGCTCTAAGACCTATCCTTGTGTCCTGAAATCCTATCTCCCTGTACCCTCTGCGGTGACTCTGCTCTGGCTGACTCCATGTGGGAGTTCTCTGCCCTATGCTCCTTGCTATGTCAAGGAGGTGCATGAGCCTCCAATGATGGCTCCCTATCATGTCTATCAAGTCATCCTCCTAAGGAACCTCCACGTATAACGGCATTGACGTTCTGAAGCATCTGTAAAATATGAGGAAGAATGGATGCTACCACCTAATCTGGAGGTGGTAAATCTAGGTCGATGTGAAAGGAACCCTGGTCTGGTCCGTGCCTCTTGCATAGAACAAGGTGAAAGTTAGTTCATCAATCTAGGTTTTATTCCAATTTTCTATGTTTACTAAAATATACAATTTTTTAGGCAAGTTGTTTTCTAGGTTTAGTATTGTGTTAAGTTTAATATTGTGCTAGGTGTAATGTTCATGTCTCATGTTTTCTTGTGTGCCCAACGGTCCAAGATTTGAACCCATGGCTCTGATACCAAGTGTAACGCCCACTAAAAATGTCCACACGAGACCCAAGAACAACCTAGGGTTATCTAAAAAAATTATGGAATAATTTTTTTAGAGAAATGTGCCCGCATAGAGGCTTCAAAAATACAGTTGTCCCATTAATGTTTCTAAGTTGCTTATATTCAACAAAATAATTTTCTCCATTATAACAAGGTATTAAAGTTCACATTATATTTTAATGGACTTAATTAGACTAAGCATGGTTTATTTACCCCTAAGTGTTATTTTAATAACCAATTTAATTTTACTATAGTTAAATATCCCACCATTAAATCACAAGGGTAAAGGGGCCAATAACTAAATGCTAGAGTTGTTTAATTCCAAAAGGTTAAAACATTTAACTAGGTCTCCTTTAAACAATGGGGTTATGATTAATAAACATACTCCTACCCCATAAAGTGACCCCTTAAAAAGGCAACCCATGTATTTGAAATTAAAAACATTTAAATTAAAAGACAATTTCCACTCACACCACTCCTCTACCTACTTTTTTAAGGGATGAATCTCATCCCTTGGATGGATTCATTTAGGACCCTTGATGAGGGAAAATGGCAACTAACCCTAAAGCATGCTTAACAATGCTTCTCTCTCTTTTCATTTGGTTCATTGTTTCTTTCAGTTTTGTAGGTTGTTGGAGGAGGATGAGAAGCCATTGGAGGTCCTCTTAAGCTTTTGGGGAGGCTTACAAGCTCCATTATTTTTTCTTGTTTGTTTATAGCCTCATTAGGGTTTTAAATATATTTATATATTTTATTTAGCTCATTTTTATTGGATTTTTAGAAATGGGCTTGTGGGTTTTTCCCATTTGATATAGTTAGGATTTGATTCATAATTTCATTTGGGTATGTGAGATGTACACACACACACACACACACACACACACACACACACACACACACACACACACATATATATATTACTTTATCTCATTTTCTTAATGAATCCTTAATATGCTAATTTTAGTTTTACTCAATAAATGAAATAAGTAATATATATATATATATATATATATATATATTATATATACAATAATTGTTTTTATTGTTATCGTGCGAAAACCGTGGCCGCGGGTATGAATTTTTTTTACACAGGTCACATAGATAAAGAAAGACTGCAGGTTATAATGAGGTGCACACTCATATGGGATTGTAATAAGTTTTAAGTTGGGGGGGGGATGAGGGTCACTGCCCTCACCCCCATCCTATAATAAGTGGGGTGAGGGGGTGGGGTCGGTGACTTCCCCCTCCGCACCCCCCCCCCCTCCCCCCCCTATTTTATTTTAATAAAACTATTCTCCAAGTATGGCCTCGACTTTACCAAGCCAAAGCACTTTTTTTTTTGAAGTTTTTATATTGAACTGTTGCTGATTTCAATTCATACATGATGCGTGTGGATTATTAGAGACATTTAATATTGATGTTGGTATGTTGTTAACATGGTTTTTCTATATATATTGAACATGCGATATTTCATCATATTGAGTAAACCTAGAGAATTGAACTAATCTTATGATCATATAGATATTGATGAGATATAAAATCGATATGTTGTTATAAATTGTAAATGATATCGTTATTTACCTAGATGATGTTTTGATTCATATATAGATGATTGTGGAGTTATATTATTTATTTATTTTGGATGTTTTGATGTGGCCAGGAGGCCGAAGGAGGTGTTATGTGTTTTGCAGGCAAACATGTCACAACAAACATCGGGGGAGATCACTTCATGCTCATTTTCCTTGATGACATTATGATTTACTCACGTACACATAAGGAGCATGAGGAGCACCTTCGCCAGGTTCTTTAGTGCCTTCGTGAGAAGTACCCTCTTCAGGAACCTGGAGAAGTTTGCGTTCTTTCAAACAGAGGTGTGATATTTGGGCCACATAATTCTAGGAAAGGTATCGCAGTTAATCCTTCCAAGATTCTAGCTATTATGGATTGGACAGCACCCACTAGTGTGACTGAGGTGTGCAAATTCATGGGCTTGGTAGGATATTTACAAGATATTTTGTGTAGGACTTCTTAGGGTTGTGCACCCCATTGCTTCCCTTCAACAGAAAGGGAAGAAGATTGTATGGTCAGAAAGATGCAAGTAAGCCTTCATGACACTAAAGGAATGTCTCATGATAACGCCTATTCTTTCAATACTAGATCCTCAAGGCGAGTGTTCTTCATTTTCACGGTTGCTTCTTTGGCAAGTACTTGGAGGTGTGTTGATGTAGGAGGGCAGAGTAGTTTCTTTTGAGTCTCGCAAACTCAAGGATTATGAGCTCAATTATCCGACTCATGATCTTGAGCTTGTAGTAGTTCTTCATGCCTTAGGTCGATGGAGACACTTCCTCCTTGGTTGAAGATTTACACTCAGGACTAATCACTTGACTCTTTGCCACCTCTTCATGTAGCTCAATATCAACGCTCGTCAGCATCATTGGATGGAGTTTCTTTGTGAGTATGACATGGAGATAGATCATGTGAAGGGGAAGGATAATGTGGTTTCAGATCCCCTAAGTAGACAGAGACATTTGGTTATGGCTAGTTCAATGGGTACAGATTTGTGGAGCAGGATATTGCATCAGCTTCCTCACGATAGTTTCTACCTTACAGTCAGAGCAGAGATAGAGTCTCAGAGACCCCTTAAGGGGAAGTTTGATGGATTTTCATTAGAGGCAGATGGTCTTCTCTGACACATAGATCATATATATGTTCCTAGAGATGGAGGCTTGAGATATGACATTTTGACAGAGGCTCATCATACACCTTATTCAGCCCATCATGCGGTGAAGAAGATGCACGCCACCTTGAGACAGTTTTACCATTGGAGGAGACTTTGGAGAGACGTGTCTTAGTTTGTGTCATAATGTTTAGAGTGTCAGAAAGTGAAGGTTGAACATCAACATCCAGTTGGCCTTCTCTTTCCTCATATTATACTGGAGTGGAAATGGGATACCATTTCCATGGACTTTATAGTTGGGTTACCGAAGTTGAGATACCACCATGATGCCATCATGGTCATGATGGATAAATTGACAAAAGTGGCTCATTTTTCTCCGGGTGAAGACCACCCTACACAACTAGTGCAGTGCCATGGGTATATCTTGATGAGATCATTAGGTTGCATAGGATTCCGTGGAAGATCATTTGTGACCGTAATCCTTTGTATACTTCCCACTTTTGGTCTACCATGCAGTATTCCCCTCTGGATGAAGATCAATTTCAGAACAACTTATCACCCTGAGATGGATAGACAGACTGAGTGAGTGAATAAGATCTTGGATGACATGTTTATGATGTACGTCATGAATCATCAGTCAAGAAGGGAGGAGTACCTGTACTTGGTGGATTTTTCCTAAAATAATAGTTTTTAGAGTTCGATAGGCATGGCTACTTTTCAGGCACTTTATGGCAGAGAGTGCAGGACACCTCTTAGTTGGGACAAGTTAGAGGACATGGTTTCTCTTGGGCCAGGTTTACTACAGGACATGGAGCAATAGGTTATTAGGATTAGGCAGAGATTGCAGGAGGTGCAGGACATGCAGAAGAAGTATGCAGATTAGCATATGACAGATCATAGTTATGAGGTGGGCAATGAAGTTTTTTCCTTCGTGTCACACCTCATAAGAGCCCTATCCATTATGGGAAAGGATCAAATCTTGCTCCTAGATTTGTGGGTCCCTTTGAGATTTTGGAGCGTATCGGTCACTTGGCCTATTGTCTAGCATTGCCACCTAGCTTGTCTCGTGTCCATGATGTATTTCATGTTTCTGTACTTAGGAGATATATTGTAGACCCTTCTCGTGTACTAGATTGGACCTCCTTGTAGGTGCAGGATTAGAGGTAGGTGATGGTGGATCCCGTCCACATTTTAGAGAGTAATACCCTGGGCCCTTCGAGGGCAGAGAGATTAATTAGGTTCAAGTCCAGTGGGGACATATATGATGATACTGTGGCTACATGGGAGGATGCTACATTGTTACGAGTTTAGTTTCCACACCTGTTCCAGTGACTTCTAGGAGGAAGTCGAGTCTAAGGGGAGGGGAATGTAGTGCCCACTTCCCTTCGACACCTTTTGTTATTGATTTCAATACTGTCGACTATACTTATGGATATTATTGTATTTTTTGATTTAGCATGATGTTAGATGTTAGAGATACTAGATTGTTGTTGATTTCAATTCATACATGATGCGTGTGGATTATTAGAGACATTTTATATTGATGTTGATATGTTGTTGACATGGTTATATATATATATATATATTTCAAACATGTGATATTTCTTCATATTGAGTAGACCTAGACAATTGAACTAATCTTATGATCATATGGATATTGATGAAATGTAAAATCAAGATGTTGTTAGAAATTGTAAATGATATCGCTACTTGCCTAGATGATGTTTTGATTCATATATAGATGATTGTGGAGTTATATTGTAGATTTATTTTAGATGTTTTGATGTGGCTACAAGGCCGAAGAAGGTGTTATGTGTTTTACAAGTAGTCACAACAAACATCGGGGGGATTGGAGACCAACCACATTAGAACGCTAGATGAATTCAACAAGGGTCATCATGACAACATGTATTTTGTTATGTGTGTGTATTTTAATTGTTGTTATGGGGTTCCCATGGGGGAATCACCTCCAATTGTGACCAAGGGGTTATGTGTTTTCTTTCATTTAGTTTACTTTATTTAATTTTAGTATGTGAAATTATAATGATGTATTTTCCTTTTGTTAATTACTTGATTTATGTCTAGATTAGTAAATTAATTAGTTTAATAAATTAATTAAGAATGGGTCAAAAGGAATTCATTTATTAGATTAGATGGCTCTTGGATTGAGTGTTGTAAGTTGAGTGCTTGTGATCTTGAGTGTTGTACACTCTACCCCTTCATGGAAATTCAAATTTGGCCTTAAGGGCCAATTTTGGAGGCTTGTAGGACAAGTTAAACTTGTCCCACACCTCTTCAATTGCTATAACAACCCTACCTATGGGTTGAGGGGAAAAAAATAGACCCCATTATTGGTTTTTGGAAGATAAAAAGGTAAAACATTATTGCACTTTCTTTCTTGAAATTAAAGTTTGTCCTTAGGGGGTGTGGGCTTGGATTGTGTGTGCGTGTGTGTGTAAATTGTCATTCCTCTCACCCACCAATTTATGGTACATTGGGGTTGAGGTTTGACTTGTGACATGGAGTTGAGGATGCGTGATTTGGTATCCTACATGGACCTAGCTCACCCTCCTCTCTCCCTTTTGTATTTAATCAAGTTATTTTTCTTGTTCGGGGGTTACTTCATTTCCTTGTGCTCTTGCATTTTTGGGAGTTACAAGATTTTGGAGTTCTTGTGGATTTGTGTGATCTTCTTGGTGATTTTTTGGGCTTGAAGAAGCTTGGTTTAGGACTCTTGGGTCAAAATCTACCATCGAAAGGTAAGAGCTATACTCCTATAAAAAAATTTCTTTTTATAATTGTGTATATGTGCATGTTTTTGAGTGTTTTGGTATGCTTGTTGGGTGCTTGGGTAGATTGCTTAAGTTTGGTGTAGGAGAGGACTATGTGGATCTTACATGTGGGGAGGCATAAGATTTATTTTCATGTTTTGGAGGGAGTTAGGTTTGAGTGCCCCACCTTGGACAAGAAATTAGCTTACATTTCTTACTTATTCTATTTTATGAGGGAGCCATAAAAGATTATAGGGAGGCATAAGAGACTGTGGGAGGCATAAGAGGTACTTGAGGGAGGCATACGAGTGTGTAGGGGATTCGAGATGTTTATTGGAGGGTTTTTAGGTGGGAACCCATTTCCCATTAGGAGGCATAAGTGACCTCCCCATATATCTTTCTCCTTTGGCTTTTGCATGTTGAAGCCTTGTGTATTTTGTTACTTTCCTTCTTGAGATTGTAGTTGTATTGTTTGTGTTTTAGTATGGTTGTAAAATATTGTATTGTGATGTGGAAGCTTGTTTTGTTGCCATGAGTTGAATCCATTTTTTCATTGCAATGTGGTTGGGGCTCGGGGGCCAATGAGGAGGATGGCTTCTCCTCCTCATTGGAATTCTTGGTTGGGTGGAGAGTGTTACTTCTCCCCCCTTTCTTGTTGTGATCATTGAAGTATGGCGGAGCTCTCTTGTTGGTGATGTGAAGTATGGAGTAATCATTGGTATCCTCAATAAGTCTTACCTTGTGAGAAACCTCCTTGTTATTCCCACTTAGGGTGGAATACTTTTAATATTGTATTCCTTTTAGTTTTCATTCTCATAAGTTTTCCCACTTTAAGTGGAAGATAATGTATTAATAATTATGAAGAAAAGTTGTATTGATTATTAGTGACCATTAGAGTTGTGTTGTATTTTGTAAGGGGAAATAAAGATTTGTTTCTAGTAAATCTAGTCTTGTTGTAATGAAGGAATGAAGTTTAAAAGGGGAAAACAATTTGTTTCCTATTCCCATTGTAGTTGAATATTTTTCTCACATAAAGTGTATTGCTCTCATTGTTCTAAAAATTATTATTTATCATTGTTGAAAGTATTTTGTGGAATGTTGGGAAAATTATGGGAAGAAATATTAAGTTTCATTGTATTACTTAAGAGGCATGTAGTTGAAAAGTAGACTAAATTGTGCATTCTCTTGTATTGTTGATGGAAAGCCAAGACTTGGATAAATAGATGGAAAGAACTCAATTTGCAATTTTCTTTTGCTTGGTTGATGAAGAAAGTTAATTTCTAATGCTAGCTTGTAATTATCATTAAGAAATTATTGCAAATTTACAATAAATGGTTAAGGAAAATGTAATCTATTTTCTCCCACCTCTCACTACAATATCAAATTGTAAGTATAAAAAAGGGAGATTTTAATGCAAGATTTTAGGATGTTAGCCTCTTGGAATGCTCATATAAATTCATTATTAACTTATTGATAGTAATCACTTATAATACCTTGTAAGCCAATATTATCAACAATTAAATTATTATTAATATTCCGTATCAGACCCTTATTAAAATATTAGCAAGTAAGGACTAATATTAAGATGCTAGAGAATTTTAAGTGTATAGTTAATATACTATTAAATTGTTATCATATTAACATATTATTGATTTTGTTATATTAATGAAGGTATTCTTCTTATAAAACTTAGTCATTAAAATATTATTATTATATATGTGACTTATATGTACTATATAAAGTAGCTTTTTGTTAATGAAAATATTTCAAAAAATATAAAATGTGCATTGAGTTGGAAGGGTTGTGGCCTATTATGTTTAGTTTTTTTTATTGTTTGTAAATGGAGTAGGGTTGGGGGGAGGGTAAAGCTAACCGCACAGTCCGCTAAAAATTGGAAAATGCACAATGGGGGGTGGAGTCGGCGACCCTCCACCCAACCCCCAATAAACCACATTCCAAATGCATTGCCACTGTAATACTCCCAAACTCTATGCAGTTTTGGACTGTATTTCCGACTTACGGCCGTATTTATACACACACACACACACATGTGTGTATCAAATGTATGTCATATGTGTATGTGTATACATACACATACACATACACATACACATACACATACACATAACACATACACATACATTTTACAGTTTACACATACACATACACATGACATATACACACACACACACAAACAAAAATGTGTGTGTGTGTGTGTATATATATATATATGTGTGTGTGTATGTGTTTCTGTATATAGACACACACACACACAGATACACACACACACACACACACACACACCAACACCACACACACACACACACACACACACACACACACACACACATATATATATATATACACATACATATATATACATATATACCCAAATGGGTATCACATATCAAACATAGCTATTTAATCACAAAATGGAACAAAACCCATTTGCCTTACTTGGGCAAATCAAAGAGTTATTGAGCTAAATGAAACATATACAAATACATTAAAAATAACCTAGGATGAGTGTATAAATACAAATAAGGAAATAATGGAGCATGTTCATGCCTCCCCAAAAGCCTGAAATGGACCTCCAATGGCTTCTCATCCCTATCCTCCAATAACTTGCAAAACAAAAGAGAAACAATGAGCCAAATGAAAGAGAGAAAGTAGTTTTCTTAAGCATGCCTTAGGATTAGTTGCTCTTTTTCCTCATCAAGGGTCCAAATTGATTCCATCCAAGGGATGAGATTCATCCTTATAAAAAGTAGGTGGAGAGTGGGTGAGTGGAAATCACCTTTTTAATTTAAATGTTTTAATTTCAAATACATGGGTTGACATTTTAAGGGGTCGCTTTATGGGGTAGGGGTATGTTATTAATTTTAACCCCATGTCAAATGGGGACCTTGTAAATTGTTATTAAACCTTGTGGGATTGATTAATTTTTAGTATTTATTTATATTGAACCTTTTAACCTTGAGATTTAAATGTGGAAATTTAAACTATAGTGAATTAAATTGTTATTAAAATAATACTTAGGGGAAATTAACCATGCTTAGTAAAATTAAATGTATTAAAGGTCTAAATGTGGGTTTTCAATTTTTTTGTTATAATGGGAAAAAATTTATTATTAAATTTAATTAACTTAGAAACATCAACATGGCAACTATTGTTTTTGAAACTTTTTTATGGGCACGTTTTTCAAAAAAAATATCTCATAATTTTTTCTAGCTAACCTTAGGTTGTTCTTGGGTCTCATGCGGGCATATTTTTGCGAGTGTTACACTTGGTATCAGAGATATGGGTTCAAATCTTGGACCCTTGGGCACACAGAAAAATGTGAGGCACAAACATTAAACCTAGCACAATACTAAACCTAGAAAATAACTTGTCTGAAAATTATATATTTTAGTAAACATAGAAAACTGGAATAAAACCTAGAATGATGAACTAAATCTCGCCTTGGTCTATGCAGGAGGCACGGACTAGAGAGGGGTCCTTTCACATAGACCTAGACTTGCGACCTCCAGAGCAGGTTGTAGCGGCCATTCTACCCCAGATTTTACAGACGCTTTAGGATGTCAATGCTGCTATATGCAGAGGGTCCTTAGGAGGATGATCAATGAGACATGATAGGTAGCCATCCGTTGAGGCTCGTGAATCTCCTTGACACAATGAGGAGCATAGGGTAGAGAAATCCCACGTAGAGTTAGCCAGGACAGAGTCATCGTATAGGGGACAAGGAGACATGATTTCAGGACACAAGGATAGGTCTTGAAGCCCTAGACCTAGAGATAAGCATGCAGAGAGGCTTGGGGGTCACTAGTCGATAGCTACAAACCATATCAGGGAGATCCTGAAGCTATGACCATCTCACTATTCTAGAGACACAAGTGGATTTCAGGTAGAGGCCTGGTTGGTGAGCTTGATCGGGCGCTTCAAGCTCTACCCTTGTACTAGCAACATGAAAGCTCATGTTGCGATCTATTTTCTGAGGGATGGAGCAGGTGTCTGGTAGAGGAACAAGGAGCAGAAGCTCCATGTTGTTTTAGAGACGGTTACCTGGGAGCTCTTTGAGGAGCGGTTCAGGAGTAGGCACTTATCCTGGAGGTTTATTCAGCAATGGATAGACAAGTTCCATGACCTTCGTTGGGAATCTATGACTGTAGCTAAGTATGAGAGTTGATTTCTGGACCTACTCCAGTATGTCGACTATATGTAGGATTCATAGGTTAATCAAGGGCTTGAATTTGGATTTGGGTGGTGCGGTGCACATTCACTGCCCACAGACCTTAGCAGAGGTCGTGGAGAAGGCCTACATTGCAAAGGAGACACGACGAAAGACGCAATAGGTCAGGGACACATTTTGGAGCCGCATCCAGCAAATGCAGGATAGAAGATTGAGGGGGTCAGCTCCTCCTCATGGTGGATAAGGTTCAGTATAGTCTTCTTTTAGGCCACCACAGTAGCCACAGCAGCAACAACAGACTCGTCCACCATTCAGACCTCCTTAGAGGTTCGACGCACAGAGAGAACGGAGTATGGGGCCTCCTCCTAGGGGTCTCATTAGGACATAAGGTGCACTAGGAGCTCAGTCAGCAGGAACTCATCAATAGAGACAACAACAGTCCATAACCAGATCATCAAGATCCACATCAGAGACCTCTAGAGTACCAGTTGGAGCTGCATCTCATTAGAGAGGACCAAGCAACTGTTATGGTTATGGTGTTGTTGGACATCATTGGAGAGAGTGCCCACAGAAACCTAGCAATAAGGGTAAGACACAAATTTTAGAGCCTACTGCTGGTGACATGAGGCGCAGCCATCAGAACTATGCAGCAGTCGAGAACCGCCAGGCTGAGCACCAGAGTACCATCATAGAGATGACAGGTAACATTAGTGGTATTCCTACCTCCATTTTGTTTGATTCTTGTTCATCAAATTCTTTTATTGCACAATCCTTAGTAGAGCATTGCAGGCTGGTGGAAGTTAGGCAGGGTCTTAGCTGGGACGTTGAAATGGATTCTTGAGCCAAAATTTCTATAGACTCCTTAGGTAAGGAGTGTGTAGTAGACTTGGGACCCTTCACCACTACCTCAGATCTTTATATCCTTCCGTTGGGTTTGTATGGAGTCATTTTGGGAATGGACTGGTTGTCTGCACATAGAGCTAGAGTGGATTGTTACCATAAGACTATATCATGTACAAATGATCTAGGATTGAGTCAATGATATCATGAATTATGAGGCCCATTTCTATTCACACCATCTCCGCTATGCAGCTTAAGTGGTGTGTATGACGAGGTTTCCAAATGTATGCTATTATGGTTAGTGACATATCAGAGGATGAGTCTAGTGGGCCATCCCTTGATGATCATCCTATCTTGAGAGAGTTTTCTGATGTCTTTCTAGGGGAGCTACCGGGGTTACCTCCCCCACGTGAGATATATTTTCACATAGATTTGGTTCTGGTTGCACAACCTATCTCACAAGAACCTTATCAAATGACTTCTCCTGAGCTCTACGAGCTCAAGTTGCAGCTTAAGGGCCTTCTGGAGAAATGCCTGATCCATCCTAGTGTGTCCCCTTGGGGTGCACCGATGATTTTTATAAAGAAGAAGGACGAATATCTGCAGTTGTGTATTGATTACCACTAGTTAAATAAAGTAACGAATAGAATTGTTACCCCCTTCCGCACATTGATGATTTATTTGATCAGATGAAGGGGGCCATAGTCTTCTCCAAGATAAATCTTAAGTCGGGTTATAATCAGCTGAGGATCACGGAGGCATATATTCATAAGATCACGTTTCGTATGAGATATGGCCATTACGAGTTCATGGTAGTGCCTTTTGGTTTGAGGAATGCCCCCGCAGTGTTCATGAGCTTGATGAATGGGGTGTTCAGGACCTTCTTAGATCCATGCGAATAATTTTCTAGATTTTACTTTCTTTTTTGTTATATTCAATTTCAAAACTGTAGATTTTACAAAAACCATTGTTAAAATTTATGAAAAATTAAGCTTAGTTATCTGTAGTTAAAAAATACATACTAATTTCAAAGAAAATGACTGCATGTATCTTAAAATGTGAAAAATCAATGTAGTTAGGTACACACACATATAGGAAAAATAGTGTAATTAGTTATTTTTTACATTAAGATAAGTGTAGATAATAATAATTCTATTATATTTTATATCAATTTTCTATTGAATGTGTATAATAATTTTATTACTTTTTGTTTCTGTGTCAATTTCTTACTCAGAGTTGATAAATGACATCAACCTAATGTCAGTTAGAGTTTCCTCTATGTCTAGGTTCCAAACTAAGAAAGCATGAAAATACCACCCCGGCAAGTAGGGAGCCAATCCCACCTTTGTTGCCTTGAATCATATGCAATCACCTTGTTACTCTGCCCCTTCTTACAACAAATGTAGTAACAACACAACCAAAATGGCCTCATTTTTAAATTTTGTTTATATGTACATGGATCCATAGTTTTCAATTGATGGTACATAAAGGGAGAAATTATTACAATCAGGGTCAAACCCATAATGTGGTTTACTATATTACTTATAGTTTATCCATACCCAAATAATATTTGTTATATGTGATCCAATTTATAGTCTTGATCTTATTTATTCACGTGAGTGCAAGTTGTGCTTCAAGGGGCCAAAATATAAAATGGGGAAAATCCAAAAGGTTCCAAGTTCAAAATCAAATGTAACGGTTATTTACTATAGCACTTTCTAGAACCCATTTTAAATTTTAAGCTTGATTAATTTCAGGAAAACAGGTGATGTGAGACAATCATTAATAATTGAGCTCCTCCATTGGTTGGTCATATGAGCATGAAGTATATTTATTTTTGGATAAATTTTTTTAAACTAATACTATGTATGATTTGTAACATTGTCAAGACCAAAGAGATATTTTTACTAATAAAATTTTCAATGTGTACCATGAAATGCACATGTCTATAATTATTTCCTTGTGCATATGTTGGCCATAAAAAAATTGGGGAAACATCCAATAGGTTCCAAGTTCGAGAGGTATATTTTATCTGTAGGAAATCACATGGAGATTTTTTTAGATTGAGGATGCATATGCTTTCTACTATCTTCAAGAGAAGTTGGTCTCATTTACATAGAGGTATTCTTACTAGTTAAACCATCAAAGTGTACCATGCAATTTACAGGTTTGAAACAAATTCCTTGTGCACACATTGGTAACAAGCTACCAAACGTGAACTGATTGGAGCATACATTTGTTAGATTCATAAGGGGAAACAATGCCAAAATCCTTCATGAGAAGGGACAAATCCTAGACAGGGAACAACATCAGAGGTTTACATGGCCATGTTTTTTCTACTCGTACACCTAAAATTTCCCTTCTAAAATACAAAAACAACACAATATATAATTTTTGAGAGTCATGTACACTCATTTGTATAGTCGTGTACACTCATTTCCAAAGAGTACGAATTACAAATATCATGTGAAAACTTATTTGTATTAGATTATGGCATTGACATAAGTGTTAGAGTCAGGAGGGGACGACAAATTTTAGGCAGCGACTAGGACCATTTAAATCAACAACCATGAATATAAATGCTTGTATTTCATTTCATGTGTCAGCCGCAACACTAGGTTTCTACCAGTGCAAGCACCTTCGCGTAGTAACTTGGGTAGAACCACAAAACTTTTCAATATCCTAGCTTTCATAGGTTGGTCTAGTTTAGATTTTTTTAATTTTTGAGAGGTGACAAATTGGGAAAGATATTTTGACATATATCTAGAAGGTATGATTAGAATATTTTTTATATAGAGGATAAAAGGAGATAATATTTAGGGGGTGGTGCAAGGATATGGTGAAATAAGTATTGAGTAACATGAGTACTTAATCAAAAATAGTATAAAGCTTAAGAATATCTTTGTACTACATCTTAATTTGGACATACAAAGGGGTAATTTAATCAAAACATTAATTTTTCATTAATTCAAAACCACTATCACTTACAAGTGCCAACAACTGATTCTTACACAACCGAAAGAAATGGAAAATTTAAAGAAAAATAGAGAAAAAGGGATTTGCTAATTTTTTATGATGTCAACATTTTCATTTGGATGACATTTGATTTGTTAGATAAGATGAAGACTTAAATGGAATGTTGGAAAGAAAAATGGTGGATTTAAATGTGGGAATTTAATATCTACATGTCACACACTTATTACATGGCTCATATTGTTCGTAGCCAAATAATATCTACTATATGTGATCCTTTTATTCTCAACCTTGTTCACATTATTTACGTGAGAGCAATTTGCATTTAAAGGGGCCCAAAAAACGGAAATTTTTAATAGGTTCTAGGTTTGAAACCCAAATGTAATGTTGGCTTCTTATAGAACTTTTTTGCCACGCTTTTCATTTTTAAGATTGATTAATTGCATAAAAACAAGTGATGCATGAATAATCAAGGATAATTGAACCCCTCCAAATGGGTAAGAATATGAGTGCTAAGTAGATTTTATCTACCAATCATGGGTAAGTAAGTAGATTTTATCTACCAATCATAAGTTATAAATTTAGAATCCTTACAATTTCTTACATTATTTAGTGCAAATTTCTTGTTGACTTGCATTAAGGGATTTTGACTAATAAGACCTTCAAATTGTATCATATTATCTATGGTTTGTGTCTATATGTGCCTCACACGTCTAAGAAAAAGATACGGGTAAAACTTGCACTAAATTTTTGGGCTCGAGAAAAATAATCTGACCAAAATTTCAAGCTCTGACAAAAGAAAAAAACAAAAATGCTTGGCTTAGGAAAAAATCCCAAGAGACAGGTGCATTCATTGATGCGTGACAGAGTAAGGACCATCTATGTGACATTTTGATTCATAGTAGGGTGGGGTGGAGTGTGGTAGAGGAATTTTGATAGATCCTCTTCATTATCTGGTGCCATAGCTAACTCTTGATAACACACATTCTATAGTGTCCCAGTTCAACTTGATGTTATGATACTTTTACAAGATTCCTACTCATGAAATATTATTTTTTATTAGAAAGAAAAATAACTTTATAATGGTTGTGTTCTTGTAGTTCATGAGAAAGACAAACATTTACTATTATGTAGATTGTAATAATTTCATTTCATGGAGTTAAATTATTGCATGATATATAGAAATGTTGGTTCATTACTCATTCTATTGCAAGTTTATTTTGTAAACACTATTTGGGAAGGATTTTACCGATTGTGTAATGTCCGCTAAAATCTCCCACTTGAGACCCAAGAACAACCTAGGTTTAGTTAGAATACATATATTATATATATATATATATATATATATATATATAAGTGTTCTCAACAAAAAATTTATAGTCCATTACAATAATTATCAAATCACCATACAAAACACTAACAGAGTGAAAGTTACCCCGAGCATAGTTGAATTTAAAATTAGATTAACACTAAGCAAAACAAAACTTAATTAAACTCAGAGGGTAAGAAGAGCCAAAACAATAAATACCCTAGGTATTTAATTCTATAAGGTTTCAAAAATTAACAAGGTCTATTTACAAGGGGGAGAATACACATTTAAAATGACAGGGAAAATTCTCACTTACCAACTACCAGAACTCACTTAAAATATTCAACCTGATTTTTCTCATAATTAACACACTAAAAACTTCCTAAAAACATTCCCATTAGATAGGAAATTTCCTCACCTTTCTAGTGATATAAATAATTTCTTCTAACTCCTCATATATCTCAAGTTATGGGCCGATGAGCCTTGGGGTGAAAATTTTCCCAAGAATGGGCATGCAGGCCTTGGGAGGAAAATTTTCCCTAACTCGGGCCTGCAAGCTTAGGAGAGAAATTTCACCCGGAGGAGAAATGCGGACTGGAGGATTGGGGAAGAAAACTTTTCCCATACACATGCTGGTGGAGCGGGGGAGGAATTTAGCGCTTTTTCCCTTTGGGACAAAGGCGCAATTTACCTCCACGCGCCCGCGAGCTTGTAAGGGGACACGTGTCAACATTTCCAAGCTCCAATGGGAATTCAGGTCACCAGAGAAATTTAAGACATTTATCTTTCTTGCCAAAAAATGTTGAGGGATCAAAATGATCTGTGCCTCCGCCAACACCCCCAGGGTGCCATGTGTCAAGCCCTGATTCATGTGGAGAAAACGGACTTGCAAAGAAACTTAAGAATTTAATACTTCTATGATAAAAAACACAAGGGATAAAATTAACCCATGCCTTTACTAACGCCAGATGATGCCACGTGTCAGGCTCTCGTTGGATGTGGGTGACGGGGCAGCAGAGAAACTTTTAGAAATTTTCCAAAAAAAAATTAAAAGGTTAAGTTTTAGAACGCGGGCCCACGCACTGGCGGAAGTGCTTTTCCAAGGCAAGGGCGGGGATACGGGGCCATGGAGAAAAGTAGGATTTTTTTACAAAATGAAAAAGAGGTTAAATTAGTGGTTGTGGGCCCGCGCGCCCTCGAAAATGCTTCCAAAAGTGAAGGGCGTGGCGGTGGGGATGCGGGGAAAATTGGCCATTTTCCAAATTTTCCTTTTTTCCAACTTAGATTATTTTTGACAATGAAGGATGTTTTTCAGGTTGGCGGAGTGGCGGGAGGCTTCATACCTTTGGTGCTTTTTAAGAAAAAAGCACAAAGGGAAAAATTAAGCCTGCGGGTCTACCAGGGAATATTTTATTCATTTAAAATTTGACAGTTAGATTATTTTTTAAGCCAAATGAAGTAAAAACTTCAGAAGGCCATAAAATTTGATTGGGAACTAAATTTTTGGAAAATGAGGACTTTATGGAAATCTCTTGACGTCCTCTTTACACAGAATGTAGACACTAAAATTAGGTCACACTCTCCTTTAGTCCCTCGACATATAAGCACCCTTTATTACATTTACCTAGCCATGATCCCCTTCACCCCACTAATATTAATTTAATTAAATTAATGCATTATCCTCACTGTATTTATTATTTGAATTTTTATTTAAATAATATCCACACATACACTTCACTTAGACACCTCATCAAACCAACTCAACCTAAGACCTATTCTTAGTAAGTTGCCATAACTAACTAAGACTTACCCAAACCCTAAAAATCAATGCCTACATTCCCTCTAACCACATCCCCGCATGCTCACAAGAAGCTCTAAGTCTAATCCCTAGGATAACAGCATGAGATCCAAGGAAATTAGGAGGATCTCCCTAGTTTGGTAAACCTAGGAAATCCCACCTTGACCGACGTCGGTTACCCCTAACCATCACCGGTTAAGCCAGACCGCCGTCAGTTACCCCTTTTAACCCCTAAACTACCTTATTCTCAAGGTTGGAAAACATTGGGAGAAAGTTGACGAGCAAGAACACATCTCAGAGAGATAACACATCTTCAAAGAGAAAATTCTAGTGAAAAATTGCATGCAAGGAAGGATATTGAGCATCTTCTCCTGCACAGCCATCCCAGCCATGATCTGATCTATCCAAACAAAGAGGAGTGTACATGTAGCCGATGCAGAGGATTTTCTTAAGTTGGTGATCACTTGCAACCTTCAAACCCATCATTAGTACCTCCATCCCTCACATATAGGCATTTAGGAATGGAATCCAAGTAAGTATAACATCCTACTTTCCTGGTTTATTTCATTTCCTCATCATTTTATCATCCATTGTTTATCTTGCCCCCTATTTACCTTCTCCAACATTTTCACCTCCATATACCCATTAAAACCTCACAAAGGCCTACTCCAGTAACCCAATATTTCACCCCAACTCACAAAATTCCTTTGTGCAATCACAAAGGAGACCAAAGCTTGTTCTGTGACATTTTTAGATCTCACAGTAATCGGCACTAGTTACACCTAACCCCCGTCGGTCACCCTTGACCGACACTGGTCTCTATCTTTTCCCACACTACCTAAAACAAAGACCTACCCACCAAATTTCATCTCACCCCCATTCACCTGTGATCTACCTGAGACCTCTATCAAACCTGCAGAGACCCAAAACCAATCATTTGACCTTTGGATTCTATTCTAGCTTAGCCTGTTAGATTAGATCTATTTCTTATTATGTTTTTAAGTGAGATGCCTAAATCATTTTAAATAATAATAGGATTTACTTTGTTTACAACATTAAATTGTTTAAAACAGTGGATTGACAACCATCTAAGAAGTATCATACTTCCCGGATCTAGCATACGCTAGGCAGTTCACTGCCCATATTGTTTAATTCCTTATGGTGGTCTTGTTTTAATTACAAGTAGTTCCTCCTAGCCAAAAGGAAGCTCTCACGATCAGCTGTGGATCCAGAAGTCATACACGTGCAACAACCCATCAACCAACATTTGAACATGTATTCCTCCTATGCTCGCTACCCTATCTGCTTCGTCAACACTTCAAAGAAACGATCTAAGAATCAGGTGAAACATTTTGGCATGCCCGGTGGGACCCATCCAGGGTTCCTTGCATTTCATTCATTCCTAGGAAAAAATTGTGTGTTTGTTTCCCTTCTGAAAAGCATACACACTAATTTTCTTCCTTGGTAACCCACCTCTTCTTTCTATTTTCTCTAAAGGAAACTTTTGTTTTAGTGTAATTAAAAAGAACCATTTCTTCATGTTTTCTACGTTGTAGTGAAAGAGCATCCCTCTTCCTCTTCATCTTATTGTGTCATCCAATTTCACATTTCGATTTGGGCTTAAAATAAGTGCATTCCATTCTAATTTATTGCATTAGCTCACATTAATTAAGGGCAACCTATACACTGGAAGTCATGCCCAGCTGATGGTTGACAAACGAATCATAGAAAAGTACTTCTATCCTTTTCTCTTTCTCTGAGTCTTACCAAACCTCACAAAAATTCAAAATACATACATTCTTAAACAATATCCTACTTGGAAGAAGTTGTAGGTGATCACACGATCAGGGCACAGTGGGCACCCAACTCACTGCTCTGTTGAGTCATACTTCGGAGCGAAGCCCACCCCCACCATAACATATCTGAAACCTCACCTTTTAGCTCTCCTTCTTTGTAGGAAGCCATCCTCACCAAAAATTCTATTTCACAATTCATGTGTCAGTCCCTAAATAACATAAGCTAAACAAACATAATAGAAAAGGCACTCCTAGGATCACATTTTCTCAGTGTTTCTGCTTGGCTTGCATTTTGAGGTGAGAGAGCACATTCGTCACTTTTTTTTGTTCATCATTGCACACTCCTCATCACAGCTGGTGTATTCTGGCTTCACCTGAGTGTTCCTGGGCCATATCATTGTCATTCTCAGAATTTTGGGTCTAATTCTACATCAGATTTTAATTCACAACCACTTTCTTGCATCACTGTTTCAATTTCACAGTAACTGTCGTCGGTTACCTCTGACCGCCATCGGTTATACCCAACTGACATCGGTTCTAGGTCCTTTTGCTAACCTACTCAAAAGGAAATTTTACTTCACTTTCTTCCACTTTTCATAGTCTCTGTCACTGTCATTATTCCCATTGACATTTTAAACATCCTCATATTTGGCATACCTATCAGATTTTACTTCTGCCTCACTGTTTACTCACTATCCATTTTCTTTAGTAACCGGTAGTGATTACCCCTCACCGGCGTCAGTTTTCCCTAACCGGCATCGATTAGCCTGTTTCACATTCCAACCACCATTTGGTACTTAATCTATTTTTTGTCACCAGATTCACCTATTCATGTTGTTCTCTATCTCATTTACAGAGAAGCAGCCCTACCTGATCAGTATTGGTTCACATGGTGCTAACCCGAAGACAAGCAAACGCCCTCATATTTCATGTCAGTTGTCAACCACTCCTACCTAGTCCTTCACCACCTTCTATTTTATCACCAGCCATGGATCTCATCCAACCTACCACTATCACTACCCGGAGACGAGGAGTTTGCACGACTCCTTGACTAGAACCCTGTCGCCTTGTAGTTTTACCTTTCCCACTCATCCACCTGAAATGCCTCAGGTTAGTTGATATACGATATGCCCGTATCTATCCCCCCGACTCTCACACACTTCCGCATCGGCTCCATTTGGTTCCGTGCTGCCCGCATCCACTTTACCCCCATTCATTTTGCAGTTAGGTTCTGTACCTGTTATGATTACCACGTCTGTTACCTCTGTGGCACCCATTACATCTACCATACCCTCGATGACTACCCCAAACACAACCTCATCTACCCCTAATGTCTCATACATATCTATAGCTACACTCCCACCTCCAGTGTCGGTGACTCCTACCCCCATTTCGGAACGTGGTTCTTTCCATTCCACAATCATTAGCCCTTATTGCCACTAGGGTTACCATGACCCTTCCACCCCCATATAAATACTACCAACAACCGCATGTTTCATCTATTATTCATTCTAGGTACGCACCCCCTATTTCATTGCCTTCTTCTCCACCACCTTACGTAGCAGGCCACATACACTAGTAATGACACCCCCATTATATGCCCAAACCCAACCTCCTCATGCTATAGGAGGCATCCAATCATCACAACCCACCAATGACCTAATTAAATTGATGTTGGACAAGATGCAGACACTGGAGGTATCGGTTTCCGGCTCCCGCAACACTCTCACCTATGACGAGATTTGCAACGAGCCTATTCACCCATCCATTCCTATCCGTTCATACCCTGTGCATTGAGAAATGCCTAAATTCAACTGCTTCAATAGTAAGGAAGACCCACAACAACATTTATGTTCATTCAAACACGGGTGTTATTTGATCGGTCATGATGATGCCCTGCTTTTGAGAACTTTTCCTATGTCCGTCACAGGACCTAGCATTAGATTGGTATAGTGGGTTACCCAAACAATCTATATTCTCATTCAATCAGGTAGCCCAAGCTTTCTTGGACCATTTCTCTATCAATATCACCAAGAAGGTTACCATGACCGATCTATATTCCACACGTCAGTACAAGGATGAATCTATCAGAGATTTTGTCGCTCGTTGGTGCAGCCTGATCAATCAACTTACCTTCCAACTACTACAAACTGAACTCATCGACCTCTTCACACGAGCTTGTGCCAGACACATCTCCCCAACCTTGCAGGTCCAAACTTTCTAAACATTCAATGAGGCATTCACTATGGCACGAAATTTAGAGATTCAAGCCATCGAAGAGAAGAAAATCCAATTACAAAATAAGAATTTGGCATTCAAGTCAAATGACACCTCTTCTTCTTCCAAACCACCAACAAATTATTCAAAGGCTAAAGGTACCGCTAATGCAGTGGTACTCAAGGCTGGCCCAGCTCATCCATCCAATCAAGCTATACCCTCATCTAATCTATCACATGTCCAGGCTTTTTAATTCAGACAAGAGTAGCGAAAATATACCCCAGTTGGGGAACCTTACTCTTCTGTCTTAGAAAATATTATCAGAGTAGGAGCCATCACCCTTCCACCCATAACACCACACACTGGTTTTGACCCTGCTCACCCCATGCCTACATGGTATAAAGAGCATGATTTCTGTAACTATCATCAAGTGAAGGGTCATAGTGACGGCAACTGCATCACTTTCAAGAATATTTTCCAAGAAATGCTCAAGAAAGGTGAGTTAACTTTGGATAATCCCAATGCTACCCCAACCAAAATCTACAAATCTTCCAAAAACCATTTCCTAATCATGCCCCTTCATCCAATCAAATCAGTGAGACATCCTCTCATGATACCCATACCCGTGAGGTTCATGCTATCTTTAGCGAGGTACCTGTTGCCTCTCAATTACCCCACATCCCTTTTATAGAGGAAATCCTAGCCCGAAATCCTCCTTCTACATTGGAACCAACCTCCGTTGTTCCTTCACCAATAGAGGAACATCTTTCATCTCCTACATCACCTACGGAGGAGTCTTCTGCTAACATTGAGACCATCTCACCCCTAGTTTCTCCAATTAGAGAACCTTTACTTACCATACCTCCTCCACATATAGAGGAGCTCCCATTACCTCCTCCGCCCACAAAGGGGCACCTATTACCTTCTCCACCTGCAGAGAAGTACCCATTACCTCCTTCACCCACAGAGGAGCACCTATCCGTTCCTCCACTTATAGAGGAACTCTAATCATTTCTTCCACCCATTATAGACACAGTGGAGATATCTTTGCCTCTTGGCGAGCACTCTCCATTAGCTACCCAAAATCCAGTAGACCTACTTTTAGCTCTCTTACCCACGAAAGTTGAAGCTAGCCAATTCCCTGTCTCTAAGATGCATTTTACGGGAATTCCCATTAGGTCCTCACCAAATCCACCGACAGATGTGTCATTCTCAAGTTTGGCTGATCACTTAGATTATGTGGATAGGGCTTTGTTATGGGGGCGCCTCTTACTCCCTATCTCGACACAAATGTAGAGATCCCTCGATGATACCTCCACTATCTACACAAACACATTTCCACCCATCAAACTAAATACAACCACTATTGTCGCAACTCCTTCTACGATACCCGTTAGCACTCACACCACACCCTTACCCATAACTGGACCTACATCTAAACCCAAACCCACACCCACAACATTTGCCTCCACTAAACCTATTACCACTTTAGGGGTCACCCGAACCACCAGCCTTACTCATCCACCTGTTAAACTGGATTTAGCTACATCCTCCAACGTCAAAACCATAGCTACTCCGACACCCAAACTAAAGAAACAAACTCATCGACCTCATAGCCTGACCACACCAATCACACCAGCACTTGTCCCATCTGCCTTAAGACCTCAGCTTCCTAACATGGTCAAGCACCCTTCACCCACCCATAAACCAATAAGACAACAACCCATTCCTTCCTCACAAACCTCTAACCTACCCAGGCACACAACATGACTTATACCCACACCTGTAGTATCCTTACCACCAATACCTCTAATACCTTTAGCTATCACTTCACTACCCACTACACTTCAGTCATTGTCCCTCACACTCCAAGTGTGACCCTTGTCATCTACCTTCATAGCACCCTTGTTATCCCCATGGGTAACTCGCCCTCTTCCTCCATCTGATTTTCCTTCTATACTGCATACACCCATATCACCTTTACCCAAGAAGGTGTGACCAAAAAACAAAACCCCAGTACCCCACAACAAGGTAGTCACAACAACCCCACACCCTCCTACACATTCATCTACTGTACCCCTACCCAAATAAACCCGACCGATACCTCAAACCACACTGGCACCTAAGCCCATAGCTCGACCTGTTCCTACTCTTCCAAAAATAATTCCTTGACAACCAACCCCACCTACACCCAAATCCACATTCACTTCCCATTACGATCCCATTACAATCCCTTAGCAGGGTCCTATGTAAAAAATTTAACCAACCTCCTTGATACTTCTGTTATCACATTACCACCACTCCGACCTCATGACCCTGTCAAACCCAAGCCAAAAGGGTTTGACGATACCAAAATTTATGCATATCATCGTGTGTCAAGGCACGATGTGGAGAGCTACAAGGCCTTGAAAACCATCCTTATCCAATTGTGTCCACTAGAAACCAACTTTGACGACGATGACCTTCTTGACAAGGATCCTTCTTCACCAACACCCATTCCAACACTGCCCACTCAACAACCACAACATCCACCCTTACAGCCCCTAGAACCACACACAAAATTTGAAATTAACATGGTTCGCATCATAGAACTGGCCACGCCACTACCCAAATGTTGTTGCACCCAGATGACCTCATAGGGATTCTCTCCTCCAGTAGGTTTTTTCCCTTCATGTCATTATACCACTCACCCTACACCTTCTCCATTTACCAACTTCCCTCAAATCAACATGGTACACGTCACTACACGTGCATAGAGGGGCAAAGACAAGGTAGCTCACCCACCAACCAATCCTATACCCAACATACCATCTGCACCCATACCTAAGATAACTATCCATGGGCCCACATACTCCATTTCTAATGGCGTCACACATCGCACCATTCTCAAACAACTACACCAATCTCCCCTCAAAATGTCCTTATACAACCTCATCCAAACCTCATAATCCCATCGTCAAGATCTCATGGAGGTTCTTCAATCTACTGAGGTTTTACCCAATGACCCTACATCCATAGCCTCCATTATCACACCCCATCATGTAGCCTCTCTCACCAAATTACCACCTTCATCCTCACCTCACCTTGTCCACTAAGTGGCCTCCCTTAGGTTCTCAGAGGAAGAAATCATGCCATACCAAAATGATGACCCAGACCCAACCCTCTTCATCTCTGTCCACATTGATGACATACGGGTACACCGTGTGATGATTGATGGAGGTGCTAGCATTAACATCATTTCATCCCATGCATTTGCTCAAATGTGCATACATGACAATTACATGCATAAACATCCAGTCATGTTGCGTTCATTCAATGATGCTATCACCTCTACACTAGGCACTGTCATCCTTCACGCTCGCGTGGGCCCCCGCACTATTCCAGAATTGTTTTATGTTTTGGAGGGGGAATTCCAATATAACTTGCTGCTTGGTAGACCCTGGATCCATGTCATGGGTTGTGTTCCTTCCACTTTGCATCGTTGTGTAAACTTTGAACATGAGGGACACACTTATACCATTCCAGCTGACCCATCACCTTACATGCAACATGCTTTATCGACCCAATGATGTGCTCATACCTGTCAAGCCGTCTACCTCTGCAACCACTACCGCTTCACCTACACCTCCACCTACCAGTACAGCCACTATTTTCACCACACATACCTCCTCTATTCCTACCATTGTTATAACCTCCACGGCTGACCTAATAGCTGCCCAATCCATTAACTCCATGTCTGCATCAACTTGTGACACATCATCTATACCAGCTACCTACATACCAATCACTTATCCCTTGGAAGGTGTTTTTCAACGCCTCACTCTTGGGGAGTACCACCTATATAGTGTCAACACATTCCTTACTCCGCACGAGTATGGAAGCCTTCACCAACACCCTCGCTATGATCAACGTATAGGATAATGCCTCCTTTACAGTCCTCCTCATATTCATACTAGTCTCACCTATGGGGGACTTGATATTACCACTTACATACTTGAACCACCATCACAACCCCGACCATTTTCCTCTGACTTCCAATCACTTACCAATCACCGTTTTGCCCACACCTTCCTGCATCACTATACATGGAAGGGTTTTGGCTTTGGCTTTTATGAGCAAGGCTGCCATACCATTATTCCATGTACCACCCGTAAACATAATGACCATAGTGGTATCGGCTTCCCCGAACCTCCTATCAAACAAGCCCGCATTGAACTCATTGCGGACCCTAGCCCTTCTCCACCTTCATCACCACCCTCACCGACGGAGTCGATGGATCCTGAATCTATCCCTCCTAGATTTTTTTTTTCATAAACACCATTTCCTTGGGGCCTTTGACTTATCAACGCAAAGGTGAGGTCCCTTCCACTCTCCTATTCCTGTATCCTAAGATGATCGATGATGACACACCTACCATTAATGTCGTTCAATGTCAAGATGATGAATCCATACTCACCTACCTTGGTGTAGAAGACACATATATTCATCGGTCGTTACCCTCTGAGATGTAAACTATGTTGAATGAATCGACTATCGAGATCAACATTCATACTCAGGATGACCCACACATCCTAAAGATCAGACAATCTTTAGATGCTGCTGAGCAGGAAGCCATCACTTCTTTTCTCCAAGATCATAATAACCACACTTTCACTTGGTCTTACGCAGACATGCCCGGTATTGACCCCACCATAGTGGTCCACAATATCATAGCCATTCTTGATAGCAAACCTATCAAACAAAAGCTGAGGAAAATGTACCCTTGCATTGCTCCTCGCCAAAAAATAACTTCAGCACCTTCTTTCCGTTTCCTTCATCTTACCCATTGATTATCCTCATTAGATTTCTAACATTGTCCTTGTTACTAAAGCAACAAGGGGACTCCGAATTTTCATGGACTTCTGTGACCTCAACCTCACCTGCCCGAAAGAAGAATTTCCCTTGCCCGGTATTGATCAACTAGTTGACCTCACCGCTGGTCATGAGATTCTCTCACTCATAGATGGCTTCTCGGGTTATAACCAAATTTTTCTTGCCCCGGAAGATCAACGCAAGACCACATTCATTACCCCTTGGGGAACCTTTTGCTATCGAGTCATGCCTTTTGGCCTTAAAAACGCTGGTGCTACATATCAACATGCTATGAATTGAATCTTCCATGATATCATTCATCGCATATTGGAAGATTATGTGGATGATCTCTTGGCCAAATCTAAATGTCATGCCAAGCACCTCGTTGTCCTCGAAACCATCTTTGACCGCCTCATTAAATATTGCATCCGCCTTCAACCTAAAAAGTGCGTCTTCACAGTTCTCTCAGGAAATCTCCTGGGATTTATTGTTTCCTTCCATGGTATAGAAGTTGACCCTACCAAAGTCAAGGCCATTCTGGAAATGCCTCTGCCCACTAACCTTAAACAACTCTGTATCTTACAAGGTAAATTGGATTCCATTCGCCATTTCATTTCACAACTATCTGATTGATGTCAACCATTTCATCATCTGCTTAGGAAGGATGTCTCCTTTAAATGGGACAATGACTGTCACAAAGCTTTTGGGGCCCTAAAACAATACCTTCTCCAACCACCTGTACGCATTCCACCTAAGGATGATCAACCTTTTTACCTTTACGTATTAGCTACTGATCATTCCTTGGGAGCCATGCTCACTCATCGTGATGAACAACACAGAGAGAAGGCAATTTATTACATCAGTCATACTCTTTTGGACTATGAAACCTGATACAACCATCCAGAAATTTTTTTCTTAGCCTTAGTTTTCATCGCCACTAAACTCCGCCATTACCTACTCAACCACAAAACCTATGTTGTGACCAACACCGATCCTTTACACTTCATGTATACCAAACCTTATCAAAATCAGCATGTCGTGCGATGGCTTATGCTTTTAGCTGATCTTGACCTCGAATTCATTCACCAAAAGTCCATCAAGGGCCAAGCTATAGCCGATAACCTAGCTGATGCACCTATTTCTGGGGATCAACCATCTAATTTTGAATTTCCCAATGAATCAATTGCTACTCTTTCCCTGGATGAACCCCCTTACCAAATGACACTGTTCTTCGACGGTTCCAAGTGTCAGCATAGGGGTGGGGTTGGTGTCATCCTTGTTCCTCTGTATGGAGAACCCATGCCTTTATCTTTCAAACTAAACTTTGACTACACCAAAAATATTGTCAAGTATGAAGCACTCCTACTAGGTCTCCAGGTTGCCTATGCCCTAGATGTCAAATCCATTTACATCTTTGGTGATTCACAATTGGTCATAAACCAAGTCAATGGTAAGTACCAATGTCGTAACGAGATACTTCAAAAGTATAAACATTAGGTAGACATACTTTTGACCACCTTTGATTGTTACACACTTCAAACCATCCCACGTTCAGCCAACAAATTTGTAGATACCATGGCCTGCTTAGCTTCCCAAATACCCGCTTCCCCTACCGATTCGAAGATATTTGTCACCATACAATGCCTCCATTCACCCTCGTATTTACCTAATGATGTTTACTCAATTGGAAATGACACCTCTAACCTGAGTGACCTTTGGTATAAACAATACTCTGACTACCTTTCCCTCTCCATCTTACCTCCTGATCTCACCTGTAACAGACAACGCGCCTTCCTTAAAAGGGTCTCCCATTTCGTTATCCTAGGGGGAATTCTCTATAAGCACATATTTGATGGTATTCTCTTATGATGCCTCACAAGTTCTGAAATTCCTTATACCATTAAGGAGGTTCATGATGGCATATGTGGAGGTCACTTTAGTGGCCTTGTTGTTGCTAAGTGTATTCTTCGCCTAGGCTATTACTAGCCAACCCTTAACCGTGATTCTTGCGACTATGTCAAACGTTGTGTGAAATGTCAACAACATTCCAACCTTCATCATACACCCAGTCATGCCTTATAGGTCACTCATGACCTTTGGCCCTTCTCTCAATGGGGTTTGTATCTGGTCGGAGAAATCAATCCTCATTCTTCCCAATGCCATCAATGGATCATAACTACTACAAAATACTACACAAAATGGGTGGAAGCCATACCACTCATCTCCATGAAAGTTGAGAAAATATGTGAGTTCATTAACCACCACATCATTTGCAGCTTTGGTGTCCCTCATCGCCTCATCACTGACAATGGAAAACAATTCAAAAACAAAACATTGCAAAAACTTTGTGACACCTTCAGCATTCAACTTAGTTTCTCATCACCTTATTACCCATAAACCAACAGCCAAGTCGAATCCACTAAAAAAACACTCTACAAAATTCTCATGAAAGTCGTTGACGACATTGGGAAGGATTAGCATACGCACATTCCTTTTGCCCTATGGGCATACCACACTAGTATTCACACTTCCACTGTGGCCACAACATTTTCTCTGGTCTATGGTACAGAGGATGTTCTACCTCTCGAAGTCCAGATCCCCTCACTCTATATTTCTCTCCATGACATGCTCACTGATGATGAATTTCATCAGGACCGTTTAGCACAACTAGAGTTATTAGACGAACGTCGTCTTAATGCTCTAGATCACCTTCGAGTTTACCAATAGCATATCAAACATGCTTATGAAAAATGTGTCCATGAATGGACCTTCCAAATCGGTGACCTTGTCCTATAATAAAATCAACACGTAACCAAAGCAGAAAAAAGTAAACGGGGCAAATTCGATCCTAATTGGCTTGGACCATACATCATAACTTGTACCTATGGATCGGGTTCCTATCGTTTATCCTCACTTGATGGTAAACCTGAACCTGATCCCCTTAACGCCTTACATCTTTGACCATTCTATTGTTGACTTGTTGTCCTATCTCACCCTTTGTCTCTTTACAGGCTCGTCCCTTGAGTGCTACCCACTCCATACACCTCCCTAATGATTACACAAGCATTATGTGAGTACCCGTTACTTTTTCTCTTCTCTTGAATATGTGTACCATGGCACTACACATAGCATGATTCTCATGGATACTTTTCATCTACCTTTAGATGAGATCCCATGGTCGTTCCACCTTTCCTTTTGAACAAAAGTCGTATCCTCCACCTTGGTCTTGTCCTTGATTTCAAAGACCTCACATGGGACCAAACTCCTTGAGTCAAATTTCTAATAAAAAGATGACTCCCTTAAAAGGACATCTTCCTCTCCACCAAATTGCTACTATAAATAGACTGCTCCCTCGAAGGACAACTATGTGCAATACAAAAACAAAAATGAGAGAAACCGAAGCTTCCCGCATCGATCAGCTTCATGAAGACCTCAAGCAGTACCATATTACTTATCCCACATAGACTTCCCGCATCGATCAGTCTATCAAAACAACAAAACTTTTTAGTCATGGACTTGCCTATTGTGACCTCGAACCTCTTACCCAAAATACCTGTCACTCCAAACATATACAATTAACTACCTTTCACCCACCTTACAATTTCCACTCTCATTTCCTAAAACGCCTCAAGGGACATCTTAGAATTTCGACATTTGGTGATCCTATGACTACTTTCACCGTAGAACAGTTAATCGTGTAATTCCTTTCGGGTATTGTGTTCATCACCCCCTCCAAGATATGATCTACTTGGTCTAATCCTATCCAATCATGTGGCTTTATCGCCCCCCTCTTATCTTTTAACCATCTTTGTTGACATTTTGACTACCTTATATAGGACTTGGTCCTCGACGCTTACCTTTGGGGTATCCCTCCCCTTTCACCATAATTGCTTTACCTGCATCATTTTACCTATAATCTACCCACACTTATTAAACCTAAACCCACAACATGCCCAAAAACCTACCAACTCATTCTCATATTCTTCCCTAGCTCATGGGCGAACTACATCGGCCTGAGGTCCCTTTTAGCCGGGACTATGTAGGCAACACTCCGAGGGCATGGGGCCCTTGGAGGTTAGCTTGGCCATTCTCTACCCTAAACAATTCATCAACCATGCCTAACTCACCATTTACCCCACATTTCACTTAGTTCCCCTTTTATAACAAAATTGGAAATTAAGCCACATACATAACAAGTTGCTTACTACAACATACATTTATGACACTTACCATCTCTGTATCATCACTATGCATAGATTATACAGCATTTCACATATGACCCATAGTATTATTCATTGCCAAAATAATGAATCATAACTAAACCTACTTTCAACTCAAACATGCCTATAACCTGACTCGATCCATGCCTAACCAAACCTGACTCGATCCATGCCTAAACCACCCTAACTCCATCATGACTAACTCACCTAATTTCAAACCACATTAAAATAACAAATCCATAGCTCATTTAACATAAACCATACAACCAATATCTCATAAACACATCAATGCATCACAAAATCCCATAAATCTCATTATATAAATCAATAATTGTGTATCTCAAAATACATGTCTATCTCATGACCATCATCTCTAAAATGTTGGCATGCAGGCCGATCTACAATACAAAATTTCATCGGCACGTAGGCTGGTCTCATATATACACAAAGAATGAATGCATCAATATAAAATATCTTCGGCACACAGGCCGGTATATGCTCACAATATACAATAAAATCACTCATACATCCTCACTATCTCCGGCACGCAAGCCAATATGTGATAAAAATACAACTATCTTTGGCATGCAGGCTGGCATATATATAAAAAATAAGCACTACTATACATCAAAAATCAAGGTGACCACATATTAGACATCTCACCGGATGTCCTCCATCTCTGTGTCCCCTACACCCTCGGCCTCCTGTGTCTTTGCTAGCACATCACCTTGCTCTAGTTGCCATGTGCTGGTGGCCTCACCCTGATCAGGCCTCGGAGCTTGTTGACCTCCTGTTCTCTCCACACTATGTGTGCGGGATCTCTTCCTCTCACTAGATGCCTGATGTGCCCTATACTATCCATATGAGAGGAAGTCTATCCCAGCTTCCATGAGCTAGTCCTGATAGTATCGCGCCTCACCTAGGGCATCCCACAGCCTAGATATAGGCACGGTCTGAGGTGGTCCCATAGGTCTCGGCCCCTGTACCTACCTTGCGCCAACCTGTGCACTGGGACCCCTGCGCCTGTGGTGGTGCCCCTACCCCAGTGCCTGTGGTGGCGCCCCTATCCTTGTGCTTGTATCTGGGCCTGTAAGACCCCAATATGTGCCTGGGCTATGGCTAAATGAGCCTGTAATCCTACCACCTGAGCATATAAGGCTACCACCTGACCATCTTTGTCTCCATCTCCTCTACCCTCTCCCTCCACCATCTGAGCCTGCAGACTGGCCAGCTGTACCCGTAGCTCTGAAACCTCTGCCTCTGAACCCTCCAGCTGTGTCTGCAGTATACCTATCTACATGATCAACATCGCTACCTACCCCTATAAGGCGTCTCTCTGCACTGTCACGGTAGCTAAATCTAGCTTCCTTGGTCTGGGGGGTATGGCTCATAACTGAGCCACCCACCACTACCTATACCTGTCTGTGCATTTGGCGTCATCAATTCGTTCATCCATTGGCTACTACTCCTCTCCTGTAGGCACTATAGGCTATGGAAGAGGGAGAGGCCTCTTCACATCATCTCTCTGATACTGTGGGAAGGGTGGAGGAATATCCTATACCAGCCCGAACTACCGTCGGACCCTATCAACCGGGATCATCTCATCCTCCCTGACACAGTGACCTTGTATCCACCTCTCTAGCTGGAGCTCAGCCAGATCCTCATGCATGTACCCATATGAGGGGAAGCCCACATATGGCCTCCAGATAATGTCCACTCCGGACAACCCCTCCAACAACTACCAAAAATGGGCCACATCATATGTCGGCCTATCTGACCTCCACTCTCCTACAACTGGCACCCATCTCCTGTATCCCAACCGCACACATCTCAGTGGGAATACATCTTCTCGGGGCATCCCTATCAGTCAAACATAGACTACGTGCTCGTAGGCCCAGCAGTGCAATATAAATGTACAACACAGGCTAAACCTGCGCAGCCGTCGATACGCCCATAACTCCCTGTAAAGTTACACCAAGAATGTTGGTGCTCAGGTGAAGCATGTCTCATGTACCATCATATCGTGGAGCACCCCCATCAGTGATAGGGGAAATTGTCCACCCTTTGCATCAAGCAATGCATAGCAACACATTGCCTCCATGAATAAAACTACTAGCCTCGTCTCATAACTAGGTGCATATAACCATAGCTCAAACTGGCATTATGGAAACTCAAATATACCGCTCCCTCTCCGAATACAATCTTGATCAGCTCCTATGAGGCCTTAGAGGAGATAGAGTATACCTGGGTCCCCAATATGGGTAACATTAGAATCTGGAACACGTCCTCCAAGGTGATAGTCATCTCACCCGTCGGGAGGTGGAATGTGTTGGTCGCGGAGTCCCATCTATCGATGAGCGCGACCATCAAATTAGGCTGCCGAACAACATGTCGGTAGTGCTGAATATAGCTCAATCCCACTGCCTCCACGTACTACAGCTCTAAAGGGGTCGCTAGGTCACGCAATGTCACTAGCAGCGGCAGAACCCTGTCTCGCATGTGTAACTACGATTGACCTTGCATCCAATCCAAAGCACAATATTAATCTACCTTTACCATGACCTTATTCCTCACTTATCATTACCCGCCACCCTATTATTTACCTTACCCATCTCAACCACCTAACTTACATCATTTTTTTTTACCCTTGAGCCTAAAATCCCGACCGGTGCCGGTTTAGCCTAACTGACTCCAGTCACCCTTAAATCGGCATCAGTCACCTATTTGGTGACCAATATCGGTTTGACATAATCGGCCACAGTTCCACGTAATTAGCATCGGTCACCTGTTAGGTGACCAATCCCAGTTATACCCGACCGACGCCAACCAAGCTTGACCGACGCTGGTCACTGTCGCGGAAAAATCCACGACTTCCCAAACCCCCCTTTTTCTATAACCCTCCCACCTATCCCTTTTTACCCCACCTACACTGACCTACATTACCCCACAACCCCTCCCCACCCCACCTATCTAATTTTCTATCCCTCGCCCCCTCTTTTTTGCCCATTTTTCCCCCCATACCTGATTTAACTTTTTTTCCCACGTACAAAATAACAACACCCACAATGACTTATAGTGAATTGTCTATGAAATTTCCTATGTTCACTCTTCTATTACTTTCTAATATTTTATTTCAAACTAAGTTGGGTGCTATACTTTTTATGGATGTTACCTCTACCTTCGGTGGCATGTCTGGCCACTGTGTTAGTGATCTGCTCTTTCCATTCATTTCATTTCAATGCCTTTTTCAAATCTTCTTGCATACTCCGTCTTCAAAAAGATTTCTTATTTCTTCCACTATGCTTTTAAACTCGTGGACTTGTTGACTATACGAACCCCATTATAACGTTCACCCATGTATTTGCCATCTAACTAATCCCGTTGTCCTCTATGGAAGAATTATCTCACTGTTTCTCTCTGTTAGCTTACTAATTGTTGCGAATTGAAAGAAACAAATAGATTAGAACAAAATAAGCAAAGTACTTTAGAGATATTATCATCTGTATACCAAACTCGACTGAACCGATGTCGTTTCCCCATGTAACTATACAACAGTCATCGTGCCATAACAAAAACTAATCATTGTTGGTTATCCTCTACCGACGTAGAGTTTTCAACATGACAGCAAATAAACGGTATATTACAGTCATATTAGGGAAAAATTCTAATTAGAGGTTAGCGCATCTAACATCCAACATCTTTCTTACCACATTATTGATCCAACATATTCTCCTAGATTACACCAATTGTAGATTTCATGAGTATGTTTCCTCTAGATGCACTAACAATGTTTCACCAAAACTAATCTTTAATAATCCACTATGACCATCTCATCCAAAAATCTCTTCAATATCAATAAGGGATTTAGATTTGTTACTCAACTAATTTTACAAGATACACCTTACCTAGCTTATTGCCGTGACTGTTTATCCTGACCCTACCTTTGGTGTACCGGAACATACCTATACCTTGGATATCGGATTCACTTCAACCTTGTTTGGATAAACCTATCGACCTTAGACGATGTAGAGTTTTCCTGCTCTTTAACCCGGTAGTGTGTTGCAGTTTATATGTGTGTGTGTGTTTGACTGTTGCTACCTTTGACCCTGACCCATTACCTAGATTTCCCGAGTAGACCTTTCACTCCTTTTTCCCTGTACCCACTTACCTTTTCTTCACATTTATCTTTTATCAAACCACTCACCGCTTCAACCTGCTGCCTCGTCAGTTCCTAGTTTGAGGGGGATCACCTTCACCCTAACATGGGCCAACCACATCTTATTTTTGTTAGCGTTGCTTACCAATACAAGCTACACAACAAAAAGGGGAAAAATGTAGACACTGAAATTAGGTCACTCTCCCCTTTTGTCCCTCGACATATAAGCATCCTTTATCACATTTACTGCCATGTTCGGCTTCATGGTACTAAGTATTAATCTGGTACATTGATTTAATTAAATTAATGATTGGGTATGGTCACTCTATTTATTATGGAAATATGTTGGATGTAAATTCAATGTCACCCTCTCTTACATAGTTTAAGTGTTAATAAAATAGTTACACCGAAGCTAGTTTATACCTAAGACTTTCTATTAGGTATGCCAACAATATTGAATAGAATACAATCAACAGTATCTTACCCATATACCATATACATCAATGTTAATACATTTTTCCTTGCTACTACTACTGACCCACATAAATGGATCACAGAGTAGTAGACACTTGTAGCTATGTAGCCATGTGGGAACAATTAAATGATTGCATCCGAGATCATATGAATTGAGGATGCTCCCTAAGTTTAGTATATTTACTCATAAAGGAAATGACACCCTTGACCGACGACGGTTACCCATAACCATCGCCGGTTAGGCATTTGAATGCCGTTGGTTACCTCCATTGTATAACCCAAGAAAAACTCTTATTGTCCAGGTTGCCAAGCTTGGAAGTTGGAAAAAATTCAGAGAAATTTGATGAACAAGAACAAAATCTTATAGTGATGAACGCTTGTTCAGAGAGATAAAATTCCATCGAATTAACAATCGCATCTAAGGAAGGAGATTGAGTATAGGTTCAGCTTGCACAGCCATCCCAACCATGATAGGCCATTCCTATCCAAGCAAAGAGGAGTCTACATGCAACCCATACAGAAGATATTGTAATATTAGATGGTGAAAACTTACAGCATATCTACAACCCATCATACAAAAACATCCATAACGTTTGCACACATAGACCATCAGGAACATAAATACACATAGTAAGTCACAACATACATACATTTTCTGTGCTTAGATCAAGTCAGGATCATTTTATCATCCATTGTCTAACATTCTCCAAATTGAACTTTTCAAACATTTTCACACTCAACTACACCCAGAAAAACCTATGTTAAAAATCCCACTCGACGTTGACTTACTTCTTAATACCACGTAATAGACAAAGTAAAAATCATTATGTACAATCATCTAATTTGTACATGAGCCCCTTAAAGTTATGCCATGAAGTGATCTGGTGACAATTCTAGGTCTCACAGTTACCAGCCATCGATGCTACCATAGACTGCCTTTGGTCACCCCTGACCTGGTACCAGTCTCTATGTGCATTCTGACTCTTTTCCTGAACAGAGTACCTGATTCAGGAAAGTGTAATTTAAAATTATTCATTTATGACCTACTTGAAGATCCCAAATTCACCCCTGCAGGTAGACTTTGGACCAATCATTTGACCTTTAAAGTCTCTTCTAGGCTTGAGCCTAGTAGGTTTTGATTCAAAGCCCAAAATTGTGGTTTCAGAGGTCCCTTTGAGCTACTTTCTAAACTCATTCCATACAAGGAACGATATGAATTAGTTAAAGCTTGCAACATTAATTTGTTTAAAAAAATGGAGTCATAGGTCTATTTTAATGTAAGTACCGGGTACTTGCCGAGTCTAGCTTATGATAGGTAGTTCACTACGGATCATTGTTTAATTCCTTCTGGTGGTTGTCGTTACCATCATCAGGCAGTTCCTGAAAATGCCAAAAGGAATCGGCTAAACGGTCATTTTTTGATCCCAGGAATTCCCGTACTCGACGCCAGGACATCCGGGATCAACCAAAAATATGAATATGTATTCCTGCGATGCCCGTTACCCTATTTGAATCATAAAAGGATTCACATAAAATATATAAGAAAAAGGTAGCACAACAACTACCATTACATGTTTTTTTCATATAAGACATGTTAGGATTAAACAAAAGACACTACTATGATTTGTAATCTTTCACAAAGAGTAAGTTTTGATATTAATCACAATAGGAATTTTCAACTGATAGGATAATTATCTGGCCCCCAAATTTCCATAGTACCTTAAGAAGTCCTACCTAGTTTTCCTCATCCTTTGCAAGCTACGCGCTTCAGTGGGCCTTGGAAGGATAGGTTTTTGCCATAAAGTAAAATTGTTATGCTATATTTGTACTTAGACCTCTTGCCAAACGTTACATTACAGACTTCTGGGGCGGCGGGATAGATTATGAAACTATTGGTTTATATATTCTGCTTATAAAGGAACAAGTTGCGATTTAATAATACCGCGGGCCCTATTAAGGTTACTTTTTCATAAGTAGAAAGTTTCAAAGCCACGGGGATTGTATTATGGTATAGTTTTTTATCCACGGGCCCGCATAGTCCGCACTATATAATATTTTTCACCATAATGAAAAATATGTAGAAGTTGAACATGTTTTTTCGCTTTATGTTTTCTGATCTTTTATGATATTTTCTACAGGTTATGCCACAAAGTTGAATTTATCCTTCAGTAAATCCTTTGCACCTTCACTCTATTAAATATTTTTAAATCCAAGGTCATCATCATGAGCACTTCGGACCTGCGAACCATGAGATTTTTTGCAAATCCCTTTTACACACCTTTTGCAGAACAGGATAGTTTGTGATCCCTCGAACCCATGGATCTATTTAGAAGGAAGACGTGGTAATTAATGAGGAAAGAGAAATTCTCATGTGTAAAATAGTCACCTAATCAATTCCTAAGGATACTAAAGCTGGGACACGTAGCCATGAATCAATATACATCAAGCTAGAAAGCGGGGCGTCAGAGGCACTTAGGAATTTTGGCTCTTTATAGCCAAAAGTATAACATATTCATAAAGTAACCCACACCACCATTAATGCCCTAGAAGATCTAAAAAATGCTCAGAGCTTTGAAATAAGCTTAAGGGAAGCGAGATCAAGATGGGTATCCTATGTGTCAATCCATATCCTATCTTGAGTCCCCTCTTAGTAAGTGGCATAAGTGATTCTATATAGTAGTTTATCTATGGGCCCGCAAGTCTGTGGATTCTTGCCCCATAATATTGCCACATGCTCTCATAAGCAAAGCTACTTTTATCCAAAGACTAGTAAGTTTAGAATGTGCCAAATATGAATTTTCCTAATCTAGCAGAGGAATTTTTGGAAAAAAGAATTTTTGCGCGAAGGTTTTTTCGAACAAGGTGATTTTTGATCCTGAGGATGCTGCGGGACCATTTCTCGTAAAAATCTTATTCAGAGTTCTATTCCTGCAAAAAGTCTAGTTTTTGATTTTGGACAAAACCAATCCATTTTGCAAAGATCCACTAGTTTTTTTCCATTATCACCCAAATTGAAATGCAAAATTCTTAGGTGTCCCATAACTTTCACATACTGGAGCTCGAAATTTGTCTTATGTATGGTTTTCCATCACACGCACAAGGAACTATAGTGTACATGATAATTTTTTGTCTTAAAATATCCTTTACAAATTACCAAACATTTAGATTTTAACATTGATATCTGAATCGCATCTCAAATAATTTACTATTTAACTAGGGCATATATTGTTGATAAAAAAAACAAAATCAAAACAGAATGGGTAATCTACATTTAATAAGTAATAATTTTACATATTATTAGGTATCAACTTGGTTGAAATGTTCACATACAAAAATTAAGTTGAGAGATGTTGACGGATGTCTCTTTTCACATCCAAAGTGTCCACTATAAATCATCTAGATAATTTACTTTAATTTACGGTACAACATCAGTGAAATAGCAGGATGACTCTCATTGGTGACATCCTAGACAAAGTTACATTTCGCTTTACATTTCGTTATTTTCTTGATTTAGCAACTTACTACTGTGAACAACTTCCATACAATGAATGGCCACATGTGTGTGCACGTGAGTGTGTTCACAATTTTCCTAATAATATAAATCTATCTTATTCAACCTGATAAACCTTAACCCTACAATTCATATTTTCCATCAAATACTAGTGAAATCTTACGATTGATGGCTAATATAATTCTTGTTAACTTTGTATCCAAATACTGATATTAAACCCCTTCATTATTTAAATATGTTTCTACATGGTGTAAAATTGTTATGTTATATTCCTACGTAACCTCTTCAATTACATCATAGTTAATTATATGCTTGTTATCAAATACAAGAATAAGTAGATAGTGTTCACTAGTTAGCTAGGGATATCAATTTATATATAAAAAAAAGAATTTACTTCTCAAAGGATAGTTTCATTTTGATCACTCATGGAATTATTTGATTTCAAGTAAATCACCTCTACATTTATTTGTTGAATATAAGATTATTATTTGTTTAGCTTCTTAAGGGTTAACCGACCCATTTTACTTTACTTATAAAATATTGTCACTAAGTCTTAGAAAGATTTAGCTTAACAATTTATTCTCAAAATCAAAGTTTTACAATACTCATATCAATGTAAAGATTGAATGCCATTTCTCACAAGGATAATTTCAAGCTTAACTACACAGGAACAAGACACTTTATTTCACCATTACCAAACAATACAAGGCAAGAGGTCATATCAACTCTCTTACAAGCAATGTTACACAATTTACAACACATTGGACATTTTTAAAAGGAACTTCATAATGGTACAGAAGAAACTTTTACACTCTTTTCTTCTAGTCTACTCGCATAATCCATCTGCACAAATATTAACTAGAGTCAGTTCGCTAGAACTGAGCATGTTAAGTCTATGCATTGACATAATAAGCTAACATTTAACAATTGACATGAAAGGAATGTTCTACTTCAAGAAAGGATCAAAGAACAAACCACTAATCTACTTTTCACACGAGGTAAGGATCTACACCAGCCAATAATGAGGAAGTCAAACATTCCAACAAGCAGTATATCACAAAACAATGAAACAATCCAAGAACTCGTGGAATAGGAACGAAAGGTCAATAGTATAGAGAATTTTGATCATGCAACCGTATGGATTACGTGACTTAAATCTAATATTCAAACCATCCATCTTAAAAGGGAAAGAAAAACTTGAGAGTCAACGACATACTAGTTACGATCAAGACACGAAACAAAACATAGTTACCCAGTCCTTCCAGGAGGATGTTTCATAGCAATAAAGGGATACGTGACCCTGAAGGAAACATTCCATCGTTACAATCTAAAATAAGAGGTCTACCGCCTCTTCCTTACAAGGTCTTTTAAAAGTAATAAACGTTAACAACTAGGATTCTCTCTAATTTCTTTGGTTTGCAACTAGGATTCTCTCTTCTTAGAACTTTCTATTGCTAAAGGTTGTATCTTGAATCCCATTGATCTACTTTCGGGCATTAAGGACAATAATGAAAGTTCCTTCTTTCCTTCCTAATGTCTGATACCAAAATAGATTATTGAAAAAAAAAAACACAAGCCGCAAGCCTTATTAGGAAACGAGTAACAAACAAAATAGCTCACAAGTAAGCTACACTCTAGGTAGGCAAGCATGAAAAATTTTAACTGGAAACCCTAAACAAACTTCATTCGTAATCTTCATAAATAGCATACATACTATTATCCAAGACAATATAGCATTATGTGTAAAATGTTGTACGATATCAATTCATTCCAGCAGGACTCTCACTTACGCAACAAATTACATTCGATAGGAAGGTAATCAAGGAGTAGTGTTACAACTAATAAAACAAGAGCCACTCTAGCTAAGGACCCAGATTTCCATATTTTTGATATTCCTTATCAATGATGATAAAACACCGCAAAAGAAATATACATGCATTTGTGTTTTATCCAGCGGTAAGTCTACATTCAGTAGATCTGAAAGGTGATAACTATCTTGTCAGCACAAGCAAGGGAACAAGCCAAAGAGGAAAGAAGCATTTGAGTGGGGCAGAAGTACTAATGAAGGCAACCCCCCTAAGGAAGCAAAAGCAAGAAGTATTGACTATCGAGCAGAAATCAGACCCAAGCATTTATGAGCTTCTATTGATTTGATATCACTTAGGGTAGCCATAACCAAGCATTTTGAAAGCTAACATTTATTTATTTATTTATTTATTTATAGCTTCCATGTTTCATAAGAATGTCCCTTTCCCATTTCAGATGGTTTGATCCAAAACAAACAAAAGCAAGTAAAACATTGTTCTCAGCCATATAATTATAACAGAGTAAAGATAACAACAATTTTCCCCTATGCAAACCAATCATGAAAGGAACATCGATTCAGGAGAAGGAACAGGAAAAAAAAAAAACCAATGCACTCAAGGACATTCGATAAAATCAAACACAGTATTCCATCTTAAGGCGTCATTTCAGGTAGTAGATCATTTATTTCATGAAGTTGAAAAAGGACAGCAAAATATTTCAGGGGCTAGTCTTAACATGCCTGGTTTAGAACGCCATCCATATGTAAAAGATTTGTCTCAAAGCCGCTGCTTGCCCTTAGCCCAAAGTGCTCTGCGAGCTCGTGCTAGCGCCACATTCACGCAGAGAAAAACAACTACAAACCAACCCCATGATTTGAAGCTCGGACATGAGACATATTGATTACACCACGCTCCTGGCTCGGGTAGGCATCTACCGTGATGATCAATAAACCTTTTCCTTCATTAGATTGAGGACAACATCAAACATTCGGTGCAAACGTCTCAACTGCAGCCTGTAAGGTGTGATTAGTCCAACATAAAACTTTATGCCTGCCAATTTGGTGACTCGTTGAAGGAGCTCGCATACTAGCAAATAAAAAAGTGCTTCATAAATACTCTGATATGAAACAAATCCACCCCTTTGAGATTCTCTTCCATGAGTTACATCCTACAACAAGTAAGATCTCAATAGAGACTCTTTGCAAATACATTTCATCAGTTCTGCTGGTAACACCCTCACTGTCCAAGGTCAATTTTGAAGATCAACTCAGTACAAGATCTGGATCTGAAAGAAAATATCCTACTACCTTCATCTCCCAAGACATTTTCTCCAACATTGCATAGATCTCCTGTGCCCGCGGGTGTGATCTGTCTCCTTGAAGGAGAGTCCCAAATTTGAGGGTGTAAACGATGCTGAACAGATAACAACAAGGTTGGACCACCTGCTTATTGGAGTGCTCAAACCGACTTCTACTACTGCAACATGCCTAATGCCTAGCTAATTATTGTTGCAGGCAGTTGCTGTGAATCCCGAACAAGAACACACCAGACAGCACCCAAAGAACGTGGAGGTAACACGCCTACCTCTCTATCTCGTAGCTTCATCTATAACCACCATATCAAACCCATGGCCAGAACTAGGAACAGTAGTGAACACAATCTCAGCCTCATTGCAAAACTTGCCTCAGGGTTTGATCGAGCTTCTTCCATGCTAGATCCGCCACCTGGACAGAAGCGACTTCCCAAAAAGAAAGGGCAAGACAGCTCAATCTAAAACTTTATCTCGTTCTTCTACTACAGCTACGAGATTTTGCAACAGCCGATCATGGCTGTGGTCGCGTGCAACCAGAACAGAATGGACAGAACACATAAATGGTCATCCTGTCAGCACGTTGTCCTTGCAACACTCTCACTGTCACTTCGTCGATTTTGAGAACATAACATGAAGGGGAAAGAAAACCTGAACCTGAGGATGCAGTCGAACTGAACAGATAATAACATAGTGAACAACCTGCATGTTGGAAGCGCCCAAGACAGCTTCTACTACAGCTGCAAGATTTTGCAACAACTGAACATGACTGAGGTTGTGTGCATCCAGAACATCAGGATCAACACCGACGGTGCCTTGGGATCACCCTGCAGTAGCTGTCATGTTTAACTCGTTCTGAACTCCACGAGCAGGGAGGAAGGAATAGGCGGCTCATTCCATCGCTCAACTCCATCCCAGGAAATGATGCTACTTGCAAAAAAAATGCAGAGGGAACCCTTTACTACGACATTATACACTGTCTCGCCTAAACCGATTCCCAGCGCCATTCTTCAGCATCGCAAAAAGAAGACTTGATGTAACGCACAAAAAAAATACAGAAGAGACAACAATTCGTACAAAGACAAAGGCGACAGGCAGACGCATGGCCATGCTATGCAGACATCAAAGCTAAACAACATGAAGGCATTCAAATAAAAAAAAAGGGAGGGCAGAACACAGTCTGCGGAGATGAGACCCTCCAAAAGCCACAGCCAAAAATCAAAATAAACAAAGACAGGACGTAAACCAAACCTCCTTGATCACGTGACTAAATAGGTCAAGGGGAGCAGTTAGCATGGGGCGCGAGAAATTTGCCAATCCAAGGAATTAAAGGAGGTGGGGCGGCTGGCAGAGGTAAGTCCGGCACCAACAGATAAAATTTTGACTTTAAAAATCATGTCCCCTCCAACCTGTGCCACACACCTACTCTCCCTTCTTTCCCACGCAAACCCTGCTTTCCTTCATTTGTTTATTTTTACTTATATTTTATTTCATTTCATTAACATCGATAGTACGTTGTATCTCAACTATAACATCCGAAGCGCTACTGCGAGCAAACAAGTATACAAAACTATAGAACAAAGTAATAGACCTGGTTTACGCTAAGTCGCCTTTTAAATTTCAGCATTCTATCTATTTCTGAATTAAATATATCAACCAAACATACAATGACACGGTTCTATCGAACACGGTAGAATATTCATTCTATGACATTACAAATACAACAATAATATTATCTGAAGAAGAAGGTTCCCTCAATTTGGAACTCTATCTCCACGAATGAGAACCGTCACATGAACATCATGCGCATTTACCTGCCATTAACATTATAAATACTAAAATCTTTAATCAATCCACGTTAGTTCACTGACTGGTTAAACTTCGTTGAATTAAATATATGTGATATATGGACAAGATTGCAGTTCAATGGTGAGGATGAAGGTTCGTTAAGTATAAATTCCTTACAATATTTTAGATAGATAAAGAAATAAATAAGATCCTGACTTTCCTTAGTCAAAGGAAGACTTTCGTATATGATATAGATATACCTAAATTTAACGAGAGTAAACAACTGTATGTTAAAGGCTTCGAGTATAAACATACGCTTACTCAACAAGTGTTATCACTCATATGTTGAAAGCTTCTCAACAAGTATTAATAGTTATATATAGTAGGTTTTGATATAGAGATATGTTTATCACACAAATGTTATAAACTATATGTTAAAAGTTTTAATAGGAATATACACATAGTCAACATATACTGCAACGACCCAACAAGGAAAGGGTCACTACACCATGAACCAGGGTAACCGCCAAACGGGGCATTACATGGGAGGCAAAGGTTAAATTTGATGGCCTCCTATGACTCTTAAATTTTTTCTAAGGGATGGTAGTTTTTCAATATTGCTCTTCAAAAATATGAAACTTTTTTATCTATACACTGATAGTAAAATATATAAAATACTATTATATATATATATATATATATATATATATATATATATATATATATATATAATGAATTCTTTGTTCACTAGTCTACTAAAAGTTGATGCTTGCTAGCTTCTAGGGTTGGCCTCAATGGTTTGTTGTTGGAACATTGATTTAAATGTGACATTATAGGTTGTGACATTGATGCCACACCCGAAGATTGGTAGGTTGGGCACACCCTCCAAGTGCACATCTGTAAATGTGTTAGGTTACTGGGTTATTCCAAGATTTAAAGATAGTAACCCAATACTTTAATTTTAAAAATAAAAAATTAATACTTGCCCTTGGATAACCTATCATAAATATCTTATTTGGATACTAAATTCTTCATACTTCAACATATTTTTCTTGGAAAAATCCCATTTCCTTTGTGTATCGAGTATTTCTCAATACCTACGTCTCTCATGAGTCGTCTTGCCATATCATTTTTTCTTTTGTTTCCCTCCATTATTGTGCAAATAATAAGTGCATCATTATAAGAGATATAACTCTTAGTGTGGGTCATAATGGAAAAATAGATTTCTTTTAGCTGTGAGTATTTCCGGAAGTGCATTTGGAAACCATCTTAGTAATTAGGAGGAACTGAAATTTTAATTTATTTCTAAAAAAAGGTCAAAATTGCCAATCTTCTTGGAATGGAATATTGTGTGAAGAGGAATTATTTAATTTGTAGAAATCTATTTCATAGTTTAATACTTTATGCGCAGATTCTGCATTTGCGTTCTCACAAATTATTGGGTAAACATAAATTTCTCCATATTGTTAGGTTTGTTTTATTCTTCCTTTTAAGGAAAAAATCTTCTTAAGATTGAAACACCATTGATTTCTCTCTCTCACTCTCATATCATTAATTCTGCCTCTGCTATAAATAGTACCCGCGGGTACAACAATTGGACAAAGCAGTGAAGTAATTACATCATAACTCAAAAGTAAACTAGTTCTTACTAAGTATATTATACAAGTAACAAGATAATAGTATAAAATTTCCTTTTTATTGAATTATTCTTATTATAGTACATATGATCATGAAAACTCACGTTTATGACAAACTTTTCCTCTACATCTTACCCGTTTCTAGCCTTGTAAATATCACATATGGTGGAGTAGAAAATATTTGTAATCTTAGAGTAGATGTTGAAGGGAATGAAAATTGGTTGAGTTATTTTCATTCTATCATTGATCTGTTAGGAAATTAATGTTTATTATGGGTGAAATAATATTTACAGTTATATTGAGTTGTAATAACAACTCTTATTATTAGTCTTTTAGTTTGGTGAGATTTAGTTGTTAAACCAAATACATGAAGATTTGTGAATAGTTAAAACCAACTCCTAAATTATAGGACTGCCATCTCCTATATATTTGTATACAATTTCAAATCATGGTGAAAGATAGAAGAAATATATTTATATGTGTGAAAATTAATCAAGTCTTTGTGTTATGTTAAGTTCTTCCCTGTGCAAATCTAATTCATAGTTTATATTTGGTATCAGAGCAAAGATGATTCTCTGAAAGTGTGTGAGGGGAAATGTCTCTTATTTATTCCCCCGTACATGAAAAGTTTAGTCTTACTGACCATCAGCATAGTATCAGGTCTGTATAGGATTGTTTGTGTAGTCTTCTTCCTAGACTTTCATTCTGGCGTATTGAATTCTACTTCAGCAAAACGTCTATCTCCTCTACAGTAGAATTTCACATAGAATCGATTGGACAAGGGAACATTTAGAACCTGACGCCAGTGATATCCTGTCAACATCTCTGAGCTCGATTTGTATTAAATTTCCTCACCGTTTTTACACAAAGGCAACATTTTCACTTCGGTATCATTATATGGAAGATATTGCAGATTCTAGCCATTCACCAGATAGCTGATCTTGTCGCCATTTACGAGCCTGTAATTCATCACCATGTGGAGAAGATTTTATTTCTGTGCGGTTGGAATCTTGACATTCAGATCTAGAATTATAATTCACTTGGCAGATCGAACTCCAGATTCACTTGGCAGAGTGACACGTCTCATCTCATGAGTCTCTCGACATTATTCTGACTCAATTCACAGGCAGCAGCTCCGCCTCTCCACCATCTACGTCCATGTGTTGATCAGATCCGTTGTTATGAAATGTACCTGTTGGCTTCTTTGTCAATAAACTCTGTCAAACTTTATCACCCAACCGTATTTCCTTTGCTCTAGATTCTGCAAGGTATTTTGACGCATTAGCAGCTGATGGTAGGCAAATTGTGGCTCGTGCAAAATCAGAGGTAATACGTGTGGTGGCTTGTGTAAAGGAGCTCTGTGAACGAATTGTTAGGTACGTGCATTATGCCAGACGTCAGGGGAAAGGATCAATAGAACGTCTTTTGCATTATACTGGAATTTGCATTCTACTGCCTCGGTTTGATCTCTCCACATCAATGTAGAATTGTGCAAAGCTGGAACCGAGTTTTCAATGCAAACAAATAACATTCAAGGAGTTGAGCCCCACCAAATACAATTCTACGGTTTGTCCTTATAAATAACTTCATGTCATTTAGTTATTTTCCTGTCTTTTTTCAAGTCTACAATTTCTTTTGTCATTAAGGCAATTAGTGTATATGCATATTCGTCCATATGTGTAAACTGTTGCGTGTGTCCATTGTCGATATCCAAAGTCTATAAGTTATTTTGTTGTAGAGACAAATAAAATAATCTTAAATTGAATTTCGTAAACTTGTTTTTAAACTCGATAATAGTCAATAACGTGTTAGTGAGTAGAGGAGTTTGTATGTAATTATAAAAGGTTTTTAATAGAGGTCTTTAAATCAATTTATAGTTGTTATATTTTGTCATGTCATAATATTAGTGTTAATAGTCATTGTGAGTTGTAAGTCATTGTCAATTCAATAGGTGATTTAAGATATTCGCGTCAAAGTCAAAATTTTGGCAAATAAAACAAAATTTGCCTTACGGATGCATTTTCGGTGTTACCCGATGTCCGGAAAATAAAGTATTTCACATTATGGGGGGGAAGTCAAAATAAACCCAATGCGGAAATTGTTGAGCCTCAAATTCAATATCAGCTAAACTAGCAGCATGTTGATAGAGGACGGAGGTATCGAAAGCTGGAAGACAACCAATGACCTCTCGTCAGTCATTAACGACAGGGCCGCTTCACTGATTTGGGGGCACATGTGTGCTTTTTCTTTATTTTGGTGTGGATTTCAGCGTTGTGTGAAAAATAAGAACATAGGTTCATTTCTGTTCACATGTATATGTGGATCTATTACTACATAATTCTCCAATGTAATAACATAATGAAGAACAGATAGCATAGAAAAATGCAGTATCATGAGTCTTTAAGAGGTTGAACAGTCAGATGTGTTCCTGTTCATACCTAGGTTTTTGCTTAGCCTCTGGAAAACCAATGAAGGTTGTTCAGATGTGTTCCGACTTGAGTTACCACACTGCTAGGTCAGATATGTTCCCTAGAGTGACTGGTTAATAAGCAGAGAGAAGATAGAAGAAATAAATTTGTATGTGTGAAAATTGATTAAGTCTGTGTGTTATGGGAAGTTCTTCCTTGTGCAATTCCGGTTCATAGTTTATATGATCTTATGATTTTAGTTGAGCTTAAAAATGCACAATCAAATAATACACACATTGAAGGTTGCATTCAGACCATAGATTGGCCACCGAGGTAAAGAAGGGTTGGATATTATAACAAATTCGATCTTGACACATGGTGTAATCCCAGGTATTCGAATGTCAACAATGTTTGAGAAAAATAGCTAAGGAAAAGAAAGAACCTGGAGCCCATAAACAGCCACAACTCCATACATGGAACAAATTTGGAATCTCTGGTGTCAAAAAAATTGAGAAAAATAATAAAGAGAAAAATGGGAAAAAATAGAAACCTGACTGGGAGCTCATTAAAAATCATGGATTTCCTTCTGACATGAATGCATGGAGCTAGTAGAAAATCATGTACTGTCATGTCGTACCAATCCATGAAACCTTTATCTAATCAAGGCCTGCCATGTGGACCAATTCCATGTAGTCAAATGTAGAGAGAGTTGAGGGGCAAAGGTTATTCTCCCAATAAGTTATGTTCTCACTACACAGATGCCCATACACGCTTTGAGTTCGTATTTTAAACAGTGGTCAATCAAGGGCCGAGTTGTGCAAAAGGGAGCTCTTACCTAATACACCAACACAAAAGGACAAGGCTGGTTCTTTGGATGTGAATTTTTAGACGCTGCTGCTGGAGAGGTCTGTGTGACTTGTTTTAATGAGTCCTACGATGAATTCTTCAAACAAATCCATCTTGGGCGGGTGTACATTTTTTCAAATGGGAAACTTAAACCTGCAAACAAGGCTTACAACCATATGGATGCCATGTCTGAAATTGTCTTGCACCGCACGTCTATTGCTACTCTTTTTCTCGTCTCCCTCTTTGTAGTGCCCCATATTGCACGACCAAAAACACATCTAAACACCCACAAATTTCCCACAATTTTTTTTAACTTGTTTGCTAATGCTATTTTATTTCCCACAAGTGTTACCGGGTTAAAGTACTCCTTAATCCACAATGATTTTAATTAATTTATTTATTGAAACACAATAATATTTTATCACCCCCCTTAAATAATTAATACTACCTAACCATGCACTTATTAATTTCCCCGATACTTAAAAGTCACATTACTTGAATTTATGCCCCACCATAACCCTTAGATTATTTCCCCTAGGCACCCAAATAATTTAATTTATCACATTCCCGTTTAAAATATCTACTCCCACAGCTTAAAAATTACGAGGACATAATGCCAACCATAGGATTGAATAGATCTAGACCTTTGTTCCTAGGTCATTCCCAAAAACCCTAGATTTCCTTAAGAAAAGCATTATAATCTTATGTCATTTTGTTTGTTATTTTTTTCTTTATGTGCACAATTTTATTTCATGGTGGAGGAGGAAGGAGAAAGAGGGAAAATGGAGATCACATAACAAATGGAAGCTCCCTCTTATATGCATTTGGATTTTAATGGAGGAAGGGAATATTTCCTATTTACTTATCTCTCAGATACATACATACATACATACATACATATACATATACATATACATTAACTAGGGTTTGATATTTAACTTCTGGCATTTATTTTTTTAATCATCAGGATAAATCCCTGGTTGAAGAAATGTGAAATACAGTGTGGGTACACACACACACACATACTTACATACATACATACATAATAGGTTAAATGGGATGCTAAAACCATTGTACCAAGCCGGCAATGATTACGGGGATTTTGGCGGCATCGGGTGGTCAATGGGGTGTGACTATGATACAAAGGGGTTCGGAATAGGTGGTGTGGCCATAGCCACACCACAATGAACTATGGTGTGTCTACGGCCAGACTACTACAAATGCATGGCAGGGGAGGGGGCAAGTCGTGGCCTATTCCCCAACCCTATTCCTTTATTTAAAACATAGGCCCAAATCCACAGTGTGGCCGATTCAATTAATTTTCATTATGAAATCTTGTAAAAACGTATTATATATATATATATCCTCCAATAACAATAAAAACATTAAGGGTAGAAATGATATTTTCAGGTTCCAATGTTTTTCTCATATTTACTTGTTTATGAAGTATATAGGGTGAAATACATTTGTGTGTGTGTGTGTGTGTGTTTACATAGAATGATAGAGTCAATTTTGTTTTGGTTTATGTAACAAAGATTCTAAGGAGGAAATTTCCATGAAAATAAGTTTATTAAAATCTCCCTATTCTCATTTTCCTTTATGGAAATCAAACTCATAATATTAAAATAAAGAGAGAAATAATTTCAAGATCTTGATTTAATGCATTCAACTTAAGATCAAACACTACTCTTTTTAATAAGTAATCAAGAACTTCTTTCCTCTAACAATTAAACAATGAGAGTTATCTATATTTTAAGATGCCGAACGAAGCCAACCAGTTTTATTGTTACTAGCTAAACATTCAAAAACAGATTTTTTTCAAAGAACATTCCTTTCATATGTGTCATAATATAATTTTCTTAAAAAACACAAGCAACTAATTCTTTTTTTCCTTTTCACATAACCTTCTCTCACAAGAAAAATGCATCCTTTTACTAACATATACTAAAAGAATACAACAACAAAATTATCATTCCCTATTTCCATAACACATAAAATTATATCATCTTTTGGTAAACAAAATGAGATAATAAATGAGAACTCTCTTTTATTTGGTAATAAAATAAGAAAATAAAATAATACAAGGGTGACCATTTTATGGTACTTAACATACATTCATTTCTTCAAATCTTACTTTCAATAAAAATGAAAAATAAACCTTCCTATTCTAAATTCTAAACCTTACAATATTCTTTTCAATGAATATAAGCACACCAACAACTTCCTCAAAACAAGGTTTACAAACATGCACAAAAGCAAGGATGGAAACTTATTACAACATGTAGGAACAAGATTATAAAATTTCAATCCTTCTCAAGGAGAGGAGAATAAGACTTAACCTATTCAAGTGCAGGCTATAAGATTCATCCCAAGATGGTAGAAAACTTAAAAATAGTTAAAACATCATTACATGAGCATAATAAAATTCAAGATGATAATCCTCCCCAAAATGAGGAACAAAATTTCAAAATGTCCAAGTTTTCTTTTCCAAACTCCAAGCCAAAACTGTAAGTTTCCACTCCAAAATAGTCTTCAATGCAAAAATAATAGGGGGCCAGTTTCCTCCTAACCAAATGGCATCATCACATGCCATCTCCAAAAAATTGAGGACATTTTAGCCTCCCTCCAATCCCATGGGAGAAAGATTAGAAAGCCTCAAGAATGCACAAGGAAAAATAGGACAAGGGTGACAATCACACACACACACACACACATCACTTTTCAACACACACACAACAACCAAATGAACAACCATGCATAAGGGGAAAACTCCATATTTTACCTCCAAGGGGAAGAGTGGCAAGAATCCCTTAAGAAGCCAAAATGTGAACCAACCATAGGAACACTATACAAATCTCCAACATGTCGTCCTTATCTCTCCATTCAAAATACCCTCCTTATCTCTTCTTCCCAAACACCAAGTCTCCTCCTTGGAAGGATTTTCAAACCATACATAGTTTCCTTGCCAAAGACGGAGAAGAAGGTTCAAACCATATGAAAAATCCTTCTCCACATCAAACCATATGAGAGGGACGATAAAAATGAATACCATCATGGGCATGTGGTGTAAGAGGGAACATTCCTCCCTTTTCCCCATACATTTCCAAAAATCCACTTCAAAGGTAGGATGGATTGGATAAAAAGAAAGGAATAACAATCACAAAATACACCCATAAACAAACATACAACAAACAAAGTTCAAAAACCATTCTTTATCTTCACATTATATTATGGAAAACAAAACAAGAGTATAAATCCTACTTGTTGGTGCTCAATTTGATCTTGCCCTGTTTTTCCTTGAAATTCTTCTTTTTGCAGGCTCTGTCATGTTTTCTATCTCCTCGTATTGATGCATAAAAACTATGTCCTCCATTTTGGTCACCATGATCAGTCCCTTCCTCGGTCGAGGATCACTTAAAAGTCTAGAATTTTTTTCGTTCCTCTGTCCATATGAAAGAGTCTATAACTTGGGTATTATACTCGGGTTTTTCCTTTTCTTCCATTTTCCACAGTCATGTTTTGTTGTCCTTGTCATTTTTGTCCCAAATATTCATGAAAAAATGATTGGATACAGCTCAGTGGATCGTATTTGGGCCTTATAACATTTCCAAATTCTCTATCCTTGAAGAAAGATTCATTTCTAGGCTCAAATGATGATTTTCCTACTTTTTACGGTTTGACGTGTGGTTTTTCCCGTCAAAATTACATCTCAGCATCTGTGGAAACATGGTAGGCCGGCGCTTGTTTGGGGCCTCCGCTTTCGGGGACCATCTCAAAATACACCATTAAGACACATGGAGGTTTTTGCTACCTTACCCGGACTTAGAAATTTTTTTCATGTGGCCAGTATAGTTTTGGTGGACCATGGACACGAGGAGGGCCCGCGCTTGTTTGGGGTCTCCACTTTTGTGCTCCATATCAAAAGAGTGCTGAGAGGACATGTGGATATTCCGTGTATCTGTCCAAACTTAGACTTTTTAAAGCGACTTTCTAAGGCCTAGGACACGTGGAGGGACCGCACCTGTTTTTGGACCGGCCTTGTCGACACTAAAATTTTCCTCCGTAATTTCTATTTCATTAATGTATGTATTAGGAATAGGATGTTGTTAAGTATAATTAGTGGTAGCGTATGATAGAAGATAACTGCGTTGCCAGTACGATGCCGCAAATAATGTATAGTACGGTAATAGTCAAAAGTACAATAGGAATGTTGTGGTAAAAAGTAAATATTTGTCATAAGTGGTCTGGCAATGTTAAAATGTCAAAGTTGGGGTAAGTAGAGAAGTAGGGTTTACATGATCAGGAATTAGAAATATTATATTGGTAATAAGGACAAGGAGTGAGGTCATAAATATTTTGTGTATTTTATTTGTAAAAAGTCTAAAAATGTGGAACTTATGCGAAATGATAAGGTTTATCTTATCTTAAAAGATAAGCTTACATGTACAGATAAGAGTTAAGGTATGAAATATGATTCGTCATAGTGGATTTCTTATCCTATCTTAGAGATAAGATGGATAAGCCTAGAAGTTCTCTAAATAAATAGGCCACCCCCCCTCATTTAGCATAGAAGAAAGTAGTGAGAAATATTGTATGAGTATGTGTGTAAAGGAAGTCATCATTTGGAAGGTGTGTTAAAGAAGCCATTAAGAGGTGTAATTGTGAAGTTTCTCCCATAGTTATTGTTGGAAGGCAAGTGAAGTTATTAACACTTGAAGTACCTCATGGGTGAGATTGTAACAATTTCATGTTGATATTATACTTTACATTGATATTTCAAATTTATCATCATTCCTTCTTATCATAGTCTATGGTTTTCTTGTGTTATGTTTTTTGTTGTGTTTCCAGATTACATCCACCAAACTAAAAGTTGTGCATTAGTAAATAATCATAGCACGAGGAGTTCCTAGTGAAGAATTATTATAGTGCCGGATTGGTGATGACATTTTGGTTCCGTTGCCAGGACCATTCCTCGTTGGTGGATTTTCTGGAGAGATATTCCCACTTAGTCAAAAATTATTTGGAGGGTAACCTTGTTTTTACTATGCATAGTAGTTACCATGGTAAAGTCACTTTTTGCCGTGAATAGTATTTACCACAGTAACTTCACTTTTTATTGTGAATAGTGTTTACCACAGTAAGTCAAGTTTTACTATAGTTTACTGTGGTCATTTCTACTTTCTATTATAGTGATTCCAGTTATTTGTGCACATAAGTCTTGTTGATTGTACTTGTGGGTTGGTATTTCACTGTGGTTACGTTTGGAAATGGGGAAGATTCCTATTTTTTCAGCCCAATCTAATGAAGATGCTTCCTCTTTCATTTAAGAGTTTAAACATTCTTATATTTGTAATGGCCTTATAAGAAGGGAACAATGGAATAAATTTTTTCCTACCTTTTTGGATGGTTCAGCCCTTAGGTGGTTTGAAACACTAGGTGATAATGTGAAAAAATCATGGGATTTATTAACTGAAAGTTTTCTTAAAGAATTTGGTGAACAACAAAAATATTTAGATCTCATGATCAATATCACTGGCCCACTCCATCTTGGAAGATCTGTCCAAAAGACCTGTAAATATTACATCTGGTCAACTCTTGGCTATGTCTTCTGAGAAGAGGTGGGAGCTGCGAAGTGGACTCAATGCTCGATGAAGGAAGGAGGTTGAGGTCCCTGTTTTGGAGGCAAAGACAGATCCCTGCGCTCCACAAGCTGAGGTACTATGTAATGGTATTTCAATTCATGATGTCTTAGTTGATGGAGGTGTTGCAGTTAATGTAATGACCGAGTCTGTACTGAATATGTTGGGTTTAAAAATTGATTACCCCTCAACACTTATGTTAAGGTCATTAAATAAGGGAAAAACTAAACTAGAAGGTGTAGTTTTAAATGTGGCAATATCTGTTATGGGTGTTGTATGTGTGGTAGACTTTCAGGTGATGAAAAATGGTACTATTTCATACCCAATGTTGTTGGGAAGACCATGGCTAAGGAGAGTTCATGCAAGTAACTACTGGAATGAAGGCTTCATGACACTTAGATGTGGTAGAGAAAGGGTGCAGATAAACGTGATCCCTCGACATCATAAGATAGAACTTGTGGATTCAATTGATGAAACTGATGATTGGACATCCTCTGATTACTCTAGTACCAGTGAAGTGGACAAAGAAGATGAAGAAAGTGAAGTTGATGTTTTGGTCATGGATATCCTTCCAGTCACACCGACTCATGAACCCATTGTGGAACCCATGTGAAATGATAAGGTTTATCTTATCTTAAAAGATAAGCTTACATGTACAGATAAGAGTTAAGGTATGGAATATGATTTGTTAGAGTGGATTTCTTATCCTATCTTAGAGATAAGATGGATAAGCTTGGAAGTTATATAAATAAAGAGGCCACAGGGGCAAGGACCATACTCCATCTTAGAAGATCTGTCCAAAAGGCCTGTAAATATTACATATGGACAAATATTGGCTATGTCTTCTGAGAAGAGGTGGGAGCTGCGAAGTGGACTCAATGCATGAAAATATTACATATGGTCAACTCTTGGCTATGTCTTCTGAGAAGAGGCAGGAGCTGCGAAGTGGACTCAATGCTCGACGAAGGAAGGAGGTTGAGGTCCCTGTTTTTGGGTGTGCAGGATTTTCTGATTTCGTAGGGACAAGGACCATACTCCATCTTAGAAGATCTATCCAAAAGGCCTGCAAATATTATATATGGTCAACTTTTGGCTGTCTTCTGAGGAGAAGAAAGTTGGGTGTGCAAGATTTTCTGATTTTGCAGGAAAAACGACCATACTCCATCTTAGAAGATCTGTCCAAAAGGCTTGCAAATATTACATATGGTCAACTTTTGGCTATGTCTTCTGAGAAGACCATGGTAAACTATGGTAAAACTTGACTTATTGCGGTAAAAACTGACTTTACTGTGGTAAACACTATTCACAATAAGCATCTTTTGCTAGAATTTGACACAACACAAAATTTGTTCGTTCCACCTGTCCATTTGTGTTTGGCTTGTATGTTGTTGCCTTCTTGTACTTAATAGAAAATTATTGACTAGGGATTCTACCACCTCATTAATGAAGTGGCTTCCTTGATCTATTACAATTTATAATGGGCAACCAAATCTGGTGACAATGCATTCATATATGAACCTTGCTACTTCATCCATGGAAGCTATTTTCAATGGCCTAGCTTCAACCCACTTGGTTAAATAATCTGTGGAAACTACAATATACTTATTTTGGCGTGGGGTAGTTGGAAGTGGACCTACAATATCTATTCCCCACTTTTCAAAGGGACCAAGTGGAAGAATAGGGCATAATGGAGCTGATGAAGTCTTACGGTTATCATGTGTTTGACAGATATCACATGTCTTACAATAATTATAACAATCTCTAAAAAAGAGTGGGCCAGTGATAACCTGCATCCAAGATCCTTCTTGTTGTAAGTTTTCTAGAGAAGTGTCCTCCACATATACCATTGTGGAATTCTTTTATCATCTCCTTCCCTTGATCACGTCCAACTGCCCTCTTATATTTTCCATCAAGTCCTATTCAAAATAATACTCCATGTAGAATAGAATATGGACGAATAGCTCGAGTAATCTTCCTCTTAGTCTTTGCATTGGCACCATCAGGAAACTTGAATTCATTCAGATAATTCCAAATATTTATGTATTCACTAGGGATTGTATCTAGGGATAACAATGCTGCATCTGGGAAATCATCATTATCACAAGATGAACCTAAACCATCATAGGCTCGAGAGAGTGCATCTGTATTGACATGCTTCTTTCCTGGCCTATCTATGATATCAAATTCAAATTTTTGTAACAAAATTATCCATCTTGCTATCCTCCCTGATGGGTTAGGCTTATTTACAATATATTTTAGAGCCTGATAATCTGTTACAAATAGAAATTTTTTCCCTAGCAAGTAATTTCTAAACTTCTTTACAGCAAAAATGATAGCTAGAGCCTCTTTTTCAGTTACAGTATAATTTACCTCAGCACGGCTCATTTGTCTGCTCCTAAAGTAAACTAGATGTTCATTCCCATTTTCATCCTTTTCGCTCAAAGTACTTCCTAGTGTGCATCTGAGGCATCAGTGTACATAATGAATGGCTTGCTCCAATCTGGATTCTTTAAAACATGTGAAGACACAAGGGCTTCCTTCAGTTGTTCAAAAGCTTCATGTGCCTTATTTCTTGATTCATAAGTAACATCCTTCTTCAAGAACTAGGTTAGCGGCTATGTAATTTTTGAGAAATTCTTGATGAATCTTCTATAGTAACCCACATGTCCTAAAAATGATCTCAACTTACTTCTATTCATAGGAAATGGTAACTCTTTGATTTTTGAAACTTAAACAAGATTAGTACCAATACCATCTCTGGATACAAAATGCCCTAACAAAACACCTTTAGAACATCCAAAGACACACTTTGTAGAGTTTAGTGAGGCTTGTGCTTCATCTAACCTTTGAAATGTTGTCTCCATCTGGTGCAGGTGGTCCATCTTGCTCCCATAGATGTAAAAATCATCTAAAAATACTCTGATGAAGTTCCCAATGTAGGGTTTGAATACCCTATTCATCAAGTGTTGGAACGTTGCTGAAGCATTACACAACTCAAAAGGCATAACTCTATAAGCAAATGTTCCCCAAGGAGTGGTGAACGTGGTCTTCAGCTGGTCTTTCTTCGCTATACGAACTTGGTTATATTCGCTATATCCATCAGCAAAACTATAGCACTCTTGGCCAGCTACTTCATCCAAGATCTGATCTGAGAATGGAAGAGGGTAATGATCCTTCTTTGTTGCTTAATTGAGCTTCCTATAATTAACACAAATGCACAACTTCCCATTCTTTTTTATTAAGATCACAACGGGAGAAACCCATTCTAAATTCTCCACAACAAATATGAATCCTGCATCAAGCAACTTATCTATTTATTCTTTTACAGTCTTGGAAAAATTAGGATTCATTCTATATGGCATTTACTTTATGGGCTTAGCACCATCTACCAGCTCAATAGAATGTTCTACCCAACTTAATTGATAGAGTTCATTGTAATCAAAAGTGAATAACTATATGTATCTTCGAAAGAGCTAGAGGTAGCATTCCTTCTCACTCTCCATCACAACATCACCAATCTTTATTTGTTGGAGATGATCATCAATTTATTCTTCAGATAATTTTATGGGTTCATGAGTCGGTGTGACTAGAAGGATATCCATGACCGAAACATCAACCTCATTTTCTTCATCTTCTGTGTCCACTTCACTGGTACTAGAGTAATCAGAGGATGTCCAATCATTAGTTTCATCACTTGAATCCAAAGGTTTTGCATTATGATGCGGAGGGATCATGTTTATCTTCACCCTCTCTCTACCACGTTGAGCTTCTTTGTTGCCTAATTGAGCTTCCTATAATCAGGGTAATGAGGGTAATGATCCTTCTTTGTTGCCTAATTGAGCTTCCTATAATGTAATGCCTTGATTTTTGTAAGTTATCTTGGTGATTATTTTTCATAACGTTGTAACTGCTGAAATGAAGGAAAACATGTTAAGATATATTTTTGATCTTAAGGGAATGTGTTGCTAATCTAGATTCTTGCATACTGTAATTTGTTTACATGGGACAACAGTTATTATTGCTTGTATGTTTGCTGATGTGACGAAAATTTGTCGTATGCTTGCTGAACTCTATTTGCTGATTGACAGCACACCTTGAATCAATTCCATTGATCCAAGGTATGCTGTGGCCTTCTTGTAATCGCTTTGTCGATTTACTCTTAAATCGGACTGAAGGTTGATATAAATGTGCAACACCTGATTTTAGGTATGAATGGCTGGCACGTAGATGCCAACGGAAAAGGTTCAATTCCCGAACCATGCACTATTGAAACATGAGACCTCGTAAGGCGATAAATGCCTGGATGCGGGTGGCTCAAGCATGTTTAATGTGGGATGAAACGTCCTGCATAACACTGAATTTGGTGACAGTCAGAAAGACTGGATTGGAGGTTGATTAATTAGGTGTTAGGGGGAATTAGATCCTAATCTACTCCTAAGTTCTACCTTACATCCTAAACTATTATCCTAAGTGGATTTTTAAATTCTAAATGGTGAAAATAGACCTAAGTTCTATTAACCTAAGAACTAGGCGGTGACCTAGGTTTGAACACTATTGTTAATCCTAAACTAATCCTAACCTAAGGAAGGGGACGCATAGACCCATGGGAAAGGATAAGGATGGAAGGAAATTTAATGGCATTAAATGAAGGTCCTTACGTGGACAGTGCCAGTTTGGCGGGAACAGGAAAAAGGTGGAGGTATCTAGTTAGTTATGGGACTAAACTTGGTTTACATGTAAAATTTGAATTTGGTGGTTCGCCAACCCAAGTCAGCGGTGGCATGAGGAAATAGAAAAAGGTAGAGCCTTTAATGCATTTAATTTTCTTGGTCATCATGACCAGCCCGCCTTGGAAAGAGTATGGAGGAATTTTTTTGGTTGTTTATTGTGTTGTTCGGATTTTTGGGAAGTTGCTCTGCATTTGGTTTTTCTTGGTTCAGTCAAACCAGTTGTGATTAGTTGCTATCTCTGTTTCTTGGGAAATTGAAGGCTATTTTCGAGCCTGTAGCAGAAGGTGATTGTTGGGAAAACTTGTCACTGTCGCTAGGGAAGGAAATACCACCTGTGGACACGGTTTTCTTCGAGCATTCGAGGAAGAATACCAGGCATGTTAAGCCCTTCTCTTTAAAACTACTTGCTTTACTTAAGTGTCTCATTAAAACAACCCTACTCTTCTGATGAAGGGGGTTTTGGGTTTATCTGATTGCTGTCATGACTGAGATGATTTGGGTTTAGTCGATTTTTCTGTCATGTTGGAAATGATTTGAGTAGAATCGTTTTCTTGCTGTTGTGATTTGAACTGTCTTTGCATATTTCCTTGAGTTGGAAATACAACCTTGCTGTGTTGGTTAGCTTGACAGTATTGGGAAATTCATTCTTTTTACTATGTTATTGTGCCTGCTGTATGAGTTGTTTGACGTTGTTTCTATACTGAAATTTTGAGGAAATAAGTTCCTCTTCCTTCTGCTGTTTTAGATTCTGAAGGAAATGATAAATGGGTTTTATTGAGCATTATGAGCTCGGTTGATGGAAGTGATAGTCTTATTCTGCATGCTGTGCTTTTTTTTTCTTTTGTAAAAGAAATGGATGAATGTGACTTGGGTATTCGTGAAAGTTAAGGAAAGTAACTGTTTTCCTTCTGAACTTATCGATGAACTGTATTTTCTCTTGCCTTGGTGGAAAGTTGATTTTGTTGTGTCTTATTGATGCAGTTTGATCTTTCAGTTTGGACTGTAGTTGTGAACAAGAACTTGGTTTTGTATTTTTGTGCAAATAAATGGAGAAATGCATGGGAATTAGCTTGTTGTTTGGGTCTGTCTTGACTGTACCAAGCTTACGCATTTAATACCCTGCGTGGGTTTGCCTTGATAGAGGTATTGATATATGATTATTGTATTTTGAGTTCTGTACATCATTGTGAAATATGAGGATGTTGTTTTGGATTTAAATGTTAATCAAGAAGAAACTCGAATTGGGCATTCTTTTCATATGGTATATTGAATAAAATTTTTGCATGCTGTGTGAGTTGGTTTTGGCATCGTTTCTTTACTGAAAATAGCTGGAAACGAGTTCTTTCTTTTTCTGTTGTTTTAGATTTTGGAAGGAAACGGTAATTGGATTTATTGAGCATTATAGGTTCAGCTTGATAGAAGTGACAGCGGTATTTAGATATTTTTCTGAGTGTTGTTTTCTTTCTGTACTAATGGAAGGTTGAAATGTTTCGTGGGATCTCTGATTTTGCACTATCATACAAAAAAGATGAACTCAACTTGAGTGATTCTTGTTATGCTTGAAGAAAATGGATGTTTTCTTATTAAAATAGTTACAGGGATGAATTTCTTTTTTTTTTCTTGCTGTTTGAATTCTGGAAATAGCATTAGAGCTTTACTATGCATTATGAATCGGACTTGTTGTAGGTAACAGCAAGGTGCAAATGGATATTTATGGACTGTGTGCATTCATGGATATAGAAGGTCATGTGAATAATTGATTAATTGACTGTATAACTATTTATTTGGTTAAAATACAGTGAAGGAAGTATGAATCCTTCTAGTACAGTAAGTACATAGTATGCATCTTTATACTGCTTGTTCTATGATGGATATGATGTTTTACCAACTTGTTTTTGGTATTCGTATGTGCCTGCTTGAAAGGGAGTATTGATATGGATAATAAATTCTTCCTTGCCTTTATTTAAAGCTGAATATGAATGGAATTATTCTTTGCTGCTGGAAAGTGAATTCTGAATGGATTTTGTAAGTTTCACTCTGAACTGTTATCTTGATTTGATGTCTCGTTTGGATTTAATTTTCAGTACAGTCATGAGGAAAGGAATAGGAATGTGGATGGATAACTTGGAAAAATGATCATTTCTTCTCTCATACAGTTGGAAATTTGTAATCGTTTAAGAACGATTTTTGTATTGCTTGGGTTTAAGCATCTATATTTATTGTTGTTTGATTTTCTCATCTGTACTTGATTGTTTGAAATCAAAAGGAGATGCATGAACTGAAAGGAAAGTAATTGGTTTACATTTCAGTTAGATTTTATCCTTTGCATTTATTACTAATGTAAGGAAAGAGAAGGGATATCAGTTATGATTATAACAGCAGTATGCTTTTACTTGTATTCCTAGTTCTTACAAATGTTGTAATCTGGAACTGTCGAAGGAAATTGCATCTTGTAATGGTTATGTGGGAAATAGGACATAAATCCTTTGACTGATTGGGATGGTATTTAGATGGTTCAGTTGTTATGTTGTTCATTATTTTTGATGCTTAATTCTTGATTGATGTTCTTATTAACGTTTCATAAAAGCAGGGTTCTTTTATTGAGACAGTTAATTTGAAGCACCTCATTTTAATGACAAGTGCTTAATATGCTTAGTTCAATGAACTGACCCGTGCAAATAATTTTGCAGATGGAACTTGAGTAAAACGAAGACATGGATGTTTTCTGATACTTCTTTTGATTGTCTAAAGATGAATTGTATTTGTTAGTTATTATTCCTCTACGAGGAATTGTGAAAAGAAGAAAGTACATTCTTCTATCTATGAGTTGTAACATTATTTAATATAAACAAATTCCAGTCATTTGGACTGGCAAATGTATGGATTATGAAATGGATTGATGAATACAAATACAAGTGTGATATTTTAATGACTATATCAGTTTGATATTGTTGATTAAATTGGAAATATAATGTTATTTCTTGATTTGGAATTATTCAATTGTCCTTGGATGGATTTAAAGGGAATTGATTTCTATTCTTACCTAAATGCAACTTTTAAGTTGAAATATGCAATTAGTTCATACTTTGGTTAAGATGAATTTTTAATTGACATTAAAAAGGATTAGGAGGAACATGATCTCATAACTGATAGGTATTCAGGATTAGCTTGGAAGCTAAGGAATATCAAATAACTTAGGAACAACCGAACTTCACATTCGGACTCCGTTAATAGCCTCGTATGTTAAATTCAAAAAGAAAGGATATGGGATCAATATATCCAGGGATAATAGACCTTAACTATGTAAGGTTAAGGAGAATAAATGAATACATTTATTGAGAATTAGACCTCGTTTAAATGACGTCTAATAAGTTAGAATTCTGAATTTGGTTACAGTTGTAAAAAAAAACTTGATTAAGTTTAATAGGTTAAACTTATTACGTCTGTCGGTAATGGGCTGCTTAATCCAATAATTAAGAAAAGAACCAAGTAGAGAAAATGCAACCCTTTGGTACGAAGGAGAAGATGCATAGCAAGCTAGAAGATGGATTTAGTCTCTCTTAGCTCCATACAACTGTAACAGGAACGAGGATAAAGGATCAGCATAGTTGTTGAAAGTTGATCTTAAATATTAAGATCATATCCAAATCACTTGAGCTGGATGTGTACTCTTGATGGGAGGGTTCCGTAGGACATTGACATACGCCAGCTACATCACGGTGTCTTCATGAAGGCGGGGTCTTCATGACGACACAATGTTATAGCTGACATATTACAATGCCCTTCTGAATTAAAACATCAAGATTACATAAGCTGAATATTAAGTTCTTGGCTGGGGATAGGAGTATGATCATGTATATGAAGTGACTATGGAGGACTAAAGATAACTAGACACACGGAGTCGTTGGGAATGACACCGTATGTCTGCGTATCTTTAGTTACCATGAGTGCCTTCCTATATTGGTTCATATTACTAGTTGGAAATTGGAAGTTAGAATTTGACCTTATTTTGGAAGGACTGGTAGGAGCCAGGAAAGACCATTCTAGATAACAGGTGAAGTGAGGTGAAGGACATATTCCATTGGTGTGTATCACATCCAGGAATATGATCATGCAAAGCATGTGAAAATCTTTGGCCAAAGTATCGCAAGTGCTGGTTGCGTTGTCCTAATCACCTAATTTAAGATGCAGGATGTCAGATGAATATCAGTAACAGATATTCATATAGGCTTCTTAAATGGATCACTTCGATAACCGGAAACGGTAAAGAGAACCTTGTATATATATATTATACTATGCATGAATGAACATGAAGGATCGGTAGTTGCCGAGTCATGAAATAAGAGATCGTTGAAACTCCGAGCCATGAAAATGAGAGATCGGTAGTTCTTCGAGTCATTTACAACAGCATATAGAATCTGTTATAAGATTCAATGACACTGAATGTGTGTTCCATATTGTAAATATGTGAACAGGGAACATTAGTTTTAAAAGGAAATTATGTGTTCCAAACTGCATTGTTTGGGCAGAGAAAAATTATTAAAACTTGAACGTGTGTTTGAATTATATAATTCATAACAAAGAACGTTTTATAAAAATAAAAATAAAAAATTTCCCTTGTTCTAGTATCTTAAAATGGGGATGTTACATATAATCAACACAAATGCACAACTTCCCATTTTTTTTTATTAAGATCACAACGGGAGAAACCCATTCTAAATTCTCCACAGAAAATATGAATCCTACATCAAACAACTTATCTATTTATTCTTTTACAGTCTTGGAAAAATTAGGATTCATTCTATATGGCATTTACTTTATGGGCTTAGCACCATCTACCAACTCAATAGAATGTTCTACCCAACTTAATTGATAGAGTTCATTGTAATCAAAAGTGAATAACTGTATGTACCTTCAAAAGAGCTAGAGGTAGCATTCCTTCTCACTCTCCATCACAACATCACCAATCTTTATTTGTTGGAGATGATCATCAATTTCTTCTTTAGATAATTTTATGGGTTCATGATTCGGTGTGACTGGAAGGATATCCATGACCGAAACATCAACCTCACTTTCTTCATTTTCTATGTCCACTTCACTGGTACTAGAGTAATCAGAGGATGTCCAATCATTAGTTTCATCACTTGAATCCACAGGTTGTGCATTATGATGTGGAGGGATCACGTTTATCTTCACCCTCTCTCTACCACGTCCAAGTGTCATGAAGCCTTCATTCCAGTAGTTTCTTGCATGAAATATCCTTAGCCATGGTCTTCCCAACAACATTGGGTACGTAATAGTACCATTTTTCATCACCTAAAAGTCTACCACACATAAAACATCCATAACAAATATTGTCACATTTGAAACTACACCTTCTAGTTTAGTTTTTCCCTTATTTAATGACCTTAACATAAGTGTTGAGGGGTGATCAATTTTTAAACCCAACATATTCATTACAAACTCAGTCATTACATTAACTGCAGCACCTCCATCAACTAAGACATCATGAATTGAAATACCATTACATAATACCTTAGTTTGTGGAGCGTAGGGATCCGGCTCTGTGTCCAAAATAGGGACCTCAACCTCCTTCCTTCATCGAGCATTGAGTCCACTTTGCAACTCCCACCTCTTCTCAAAAGACATAGCCAAAAGTTGACCATATGTAATATTTGCAGGCCTTTTGGACAGATCTTCTAAGATGGAGTATGGTCTTTGTCCCTACGAAATAAAAAAATCCTATAAGGACATTACAAATACAAGATTGTTTAAACTCTTGAATGAAGGAAGGAGGTTGAGGTCCCTGTTTTGGACACAGAGGTGGATCCCTACGCTCCACAAACTGAGGTATTATGTAATGGGTTTAAAAATTGATGACACCTCAACACTTATGTTAAGGTCATTAAATAAAAGAAAAACTAAACCAAAAGGTGTAGTTTCAAATGTGGCAATATCTGTTATGGGTGTTGTATGTGTGGTAGAATTTCAGGCGATGAAAAATGGTACTGTTGCGTACCCAATGTTGTTGGGAAGACCATGGCTAAGGAGAGTTCATGCAAGAAACTACTAGAATGAAGGCTTCATGACACTTAGACGTGGTAGAGAGAGGGTGAAGATAAACGTGATCCCTCGGCATCATAAGACAGAACCTATGGATTCAAGTGATGAAACTGATGATTGGACATCCTCTGATTACTCTAGTACCAGTGAAGTGGACAAAGAAGATGAAGAAAGTGAGGTTGATGTTTCGGTCATGGATATCCTTCCAGTCACACCGAATCATGAACCCATAAAATTATCTGAAGAAGAAATTGATGATCATCTCCAACAAATAAAGATTGGTGATGCTGTGATGGAGAGTGAGAAGGAATGCTACCTCCAGCTCTTTCGAAGGTACATACACCTATTCACTTTTAATTACAAGGAACTCTGTCAAGTAAGTTGGGTAGAACATTTTATTGATCTGGTAGATGGTGCTATGCCCATAAAGCAAATGCCATATAGAATGAATCCTAGTTTTTCCAAGACTGTAAAAGAATAAATAGATAAGTTGCTTGATGCAGGATTCATATTTTCTGTGGAGAATTCAGAATGGATTTCTCCCATTGTGATCTCAATAAAAAAGAATGGGAAGTTGCGCATTTGTGTTGATTATAGGAAGCTCAATAAGGCAACAAAGAAGGATCATTACCCTCTTTCATTCTCAGATCAGATCTTGGATGAAGTAGCTGGCTAGGAGTGCTATAGTTTTTCTTATGGATATAGCGGATATAACCAAGTTCGTATAGCGGAGAAAGACCAGCTGAAGACCATGTTCACCACTCCTTTGGGAACGTTTGCTTATAGAGTTATGCCTTTTGGGTTGTGTAATGCTCCAGCAATGTTCCAGTGCTTGATGAATAGGGTGTTCCAACCCTACATTGGGAGCTTCATCAGAGTATTTCTGGATGATTTTTGCATCTATGGGAGCAAGATGGACCACCTGCACCAGATGGAGAGCATTTCAAAGGTTAGATAAATCAGAAGCCTCACTAAACCCTACAAAATTTTTCTTTGGATGTTCTAAAGGTGTTTTGTTAGGGCATGTTGTATCTAGAGATGGTATTGGTACTGATCATGATAAAATTTCAAAAATCAAAGAGTTACCATTTCTTATGAATAGAAGTAAGTTGAGATCATTTTTAGGCCATGTGGGTTACTATAGAAGGTTCATCAAGAATTTCTCAAAGATTGCACAGCCACTAACCTAGTTCTTGAAGAAGGATGTTACTTATGAACCAAGAAATAAGGCGCATGAAGCATGTAAACAACTGAAGGAAGCCCTAGTGTCTTCACATGTTTTAAAGAATCCAGATTGGAGCAAGCCATTCATTGTGTACACTGATGCCTCAGATGCACACTAGGAATTACTCTGATCCAAAAGGATGAAAACAAGAATGAACATCCAGTTTACTTTGGGAGCAGATTAATGAGCAGTGCTGAGGTAAATTATACTGTAACTGAAAAAGAGGCTCTAACTATCATTTTTACTGTAAAGAAGTTTAGAAATTACTTGCTAGGGCAGAAATTTATAGTTGTAACAAATCATCAGGCTTTAAAATATATTGTAAATAAGCCTAACCCATCAGGGAGGATAGCAAGATGGATAATTTTGTTACAAGAATTTGAATTTGATGTCATAGATAGGCTAGGAAAGAAGCATGTCAATGCAGATGCACTCTCTCGATCCTATGATGGGTTAGGTTCATCTTGTGATGATGATGATTTCCCAGATGCAACATTGTTATCCCTTGATACAATCCCTAGTGAATACATAAATATTTGGAATTATCTGAATGAATTCAAGTTTCCTGATGGTGCCAATGCAAAGAATAAGAGGAAGATTACTCAAGCCAGTCGTCCATATTCTATTCTACATGGAGTATTATTTTGAATAGGACTTGATGGACAATATAAGAGGGCAGTTGGACGTGATCAAGGGAAGGAGATGATAAAAGAATTCCACAATGGTACATGTGGAGGACACTTCTCTAGAAAAATTACAACAAGAAGGATCTTGGATGCAGGTTATCACTGGCCCACTCTTTTTATAGATTGTTATAATTATTGTAAGACATGTGATATCTGTTAAACACATGGTAACCGTAAGACTTCATCAGCTCCATTATGCCCTATTCTTCCACTTGGTCCCTTTGAAAAGTGGGGAATAGATATTATAGGTCCACTTCCAACTACCCCATGCCAAAATAAGTATATTGTAGTTTCCACAGATTATTTAACCAAGTGGGTTGAAGCTAGGCCATTGAAAATAGCTTCCATGGATGAAGTGACAAGGTTCATATATGAACGCATTGTCACCAGATTTGGTTTCCCATTATAAATTGTAACAGATCAAGGAAGCCACTTCATTAATGAGGTGGTAAAAGCCCTAGTCAATAAGTTTTCTATTAAGTACAAGAAGGTAACAACATACAAGCCAAACACAAATGGACAGGTCCAGAACGAACAAATTTTGTGTTGTGTCAAATTCTAGAAAAAGATGCAGCCTTGCAGGTATATACGTGTGATAAAAGGATTCATGTAGCATTTTGGGCATATAGGACAACATCAAAGTCAGCAACAGGATACTCCCCATTTCAGTTGGCTTATGGCATTGATCCAGTTCTTCCTATTGAGTTTGATATTCCTACTGTGAGAGTTATGAAAAATGAAAGGATGGATGAAAGTGATTCAGTAAAAGAAAGGTTGGTATATCTTCATTTGTTAGAGGAAATGAGGGAAATAGTGAAGGATACAAGCTATAAAAAGAAAATGAAGTAGAATGAATACTTTAATCAAAAGATTCGTTGGTCTCCATTTCATGTGAATGATTTGGTTCTAGTATATGATTCTAGATACAAAAAAAGAAGACAGAGAAAATTTCTTCCAAAATGGATGGGGCCTTACAAAATAGCAGTTGTAAATTAAAATGGTACATACCGACTGGAGGAATTGGATGGCACTCCCATTACAAAATGGGTCAACCACGACAAGTTGAAGATTTTCCAAGCACCAGAATAGTCTACTCCAAGGATGGAGTAGAAGCTAGGAGGGGGAAGATGTCGACACTAAAATTTTCCTCCGTAATTTCTATTTCATTAATGTATGTATTAGGAATAGGATGTTGTTAATTATAATTAGTAGTAGCGTCTGATAGAAGATAACGGCACTGCCAGTACGCCACTGCCAATAATGTATAGTACGGTAATAGTCAAAAGTACAATAAGAATGTTGTGGTAAAAAGTAAATATTTGTCGTAAGTGGTCTGGTAATTTTAAAATGTCAAAGTTGGGGTAAGTAGAGAAGTAGGGTCTACATGATTAGGAATTAGAAATATTATATTGGTAATAAGGACAAGGAGTGAGGTCATAAATATTTTGTGTATTTTATTTGTAAAAAGTCTAAAAATGTGGAACCCATGTGAAATGATAAGGTTTATCTTATCTTTAAAAATAAGCTTATATGTACATATAAGAGTTAAGGTATGGAATATGATTCGTCAGAGTAGATTTCTTATCCTATCTTAGAGATAAGATGGATAAGCCTAGAAGTTCTATAAATAAAGAGGCCACCCCCCCTCATTTAGCATAGAAGGAAGTAGTGAGAAATATTGTATGAGTAAGTGTGTAAAGGAAGCCATCATTTGGAAGGTGTGTTAAAGAAGCCATTAAGAGGTGTAATTGTGAAGTTTCTCCCATAGTTATTGTTGGAAGGCAAGTGAAGTCAGTAACACTTGAAGTACCTCATGGTTGAGATTGTAAAAAATTCATGTTGATATTATAATTTACATTGATATTTCAGATTTATCATCATTCCTTCTTGTCATAGTCTATGGTTTTCTTGTGTTATGTTTGTTGTTGTGTTTCCAGACTACATCCACCAAACTAAAAGTTGTGCATTAGTAAATAATCATAGCACGAGGAGTTCCCAATGAAGAATTATTATAGTGTGGGATAGGTGATGATAGCTCTTAAGTTTTATTTTGAAGAAGCACCAAGAGGAAACTTGGAGGATTCCACTCACTCTACCCTTTTCTTGGACTTTTCAGCGGCCAAAGAAAAATGTCTCAGACCCTAGACACATGGTGCCTTCCGCTAATCCTTCAAATTTCTTAACAACTATGCCTGACTGAGACATGCGGTAAGCCCACGCTCATTTGGGATTTCTATTTTTGGGCACCATATCAAAAGAGCTCCATGAAGACACGTGGAGGCTTCCACTTTCTCCTTTTATATTGAGACCTTTTAAAGACCAAAATAATGAATTTGGATCAGTTTTACAAATGAATAATAATATATTAATTCTCTATATATTTCAGGCTAATACAATGGCTATTATATAGCCAAGAATGTAGTTTGAACAACTTCCTATAAAATAGGAAGTATACAAACAATAACAACCCGTATTGATATATTGTTACACATTTGTTATAACAATATATATAAAACTAACCATGTGAATACTAATTCCTAACATTCCCCCCCTTAGTGTTTACATGGTAGAAAAACATCCACACACTCAACTGCAGTATGCTCACCCCTGTGGCATGTCCAAATCTGTGACTCATGACCTTGATCCAAAAGAAAGGCTCTCTCCTTCCATGGTTTTAAACAGGCTTACCACAAACCTTGATGTGACAGGAACCTCATCAACTGTCGACCTCGTGTGGTTTTCTGGATCCTCCCACAAACCCTTTCAAGATCCATGAACTGACTTACTCTGGTGCTACTGTTCACCACTATGCTTATACATCGGGGAATTATGTAGGAAACACAACATGCATATCACAAAACTGCAGAATAGAAGATATACTGAAAAAATTTCACATTACTTCCTATAAGAATCGTAATGTTCTTAATTGTAGTCTCTGTCTTTGATCGCTGCCACTCGATCTCGAACAACATAGAAAACTGCCACTGCCACTGGAAGCTTTCCTTGACTAAGTCGTTTTGGGTGCAGAATGGGAATGGAACATTGGTATGTATTCCCCCCCACAATGTGAAATTCCACTCATATAGATACTGAGAAGAAAACTGCATCGAAGAACATACTCCTGAATGGATCTTGCTAGTTAGGTCTTGCTGCACATGGTCACTAATGCTAGTGAACGTATTCTCCTAGCTGACCATCTTCCAACGAAGTACGGCAGTCAGAGGACCAAGTCAGTCAGAGGATCACTGACAGTCATCTGTGCTCCAACACAACTTTCTTTCCAACATCCATCAAATACCACACAAAACAGGAACACTGCAAACATAATCACTCTGAGAAAATGGAAACCACACTGAAAATCATATACTCACATTGCACACATGTGCCACCAAATCATTCTGTGTGGCCCCATCGTTGGTGACTGACGAGAGGTCACTGTTCGACCTCCTTCCTCCGATGCCTCCTTCCTCCATCAAGATGCTGCTAACTCAGCAAGATGTGAACATGAAGTGCATTTGTTTCCACATTGATCTTATTCTTTTCTTCCTTCCCGCAATGTGAAACACTTTATTTTTTTCCAGACGTCGGGTAACACCGAAAATGCGTCCGTGAGGCAAATTTTTTTTTTTTTTTTTATAAGTTTTGACTCACATAACAAAACTTTATGGTTTGACTAACCATATAACACAATTGACTTGGACAAGAAGACTCGACTAGAAAGATAACCTAAAATCACCTATTTCAATTAACTTGACATAAGACACAATGAGACTTGACAATAACGAAACTAACAACATAATTACAACACTTTTGGTATTTTGATTCTAAATGACAATTGATGACTCTAATTGACTCGAAACAAAAAAACAATAGTGATGTTATAATGACCAATTTTATAAAATATCCCAAATTCTAATTGATATCTTTAAACGTCTAGCTTATAGCATTCAACCGAATGCATGGCATTAAACGAATATTATATAGATTTAAACAACTTTAATAACAAATAAATTTAAATAAAATAGGCACTAAGTATACCAACGGACTAAGACCATACAATTTGTCTAAATAAGACTTGCCTTTATCAACCTGCGTGATCTTCTTGTTTGATGGACAATAGTTGTTCAAATTTGAATCTAATCTCCACACGATGGGTGCGATTGCATGGACGTAGGAGATTGAAAATTGGTGAATCTGAGATCATACCCCGTGCGGATCATTCCAAACCAGAACATGCGTAGCAGATCTACATTCGAATACAGTCATCTCTGTCAATGCTAGGTGTGTCAGGAAAAATTGGATCGGTCAACACTGCTAAATCATTGAAACTGTTATGCGCACAGCTGAATCATATGCTCTGTATTGGTTTGCTCCACCAATGAGTACGAATGCCACAAACCTAGCTTAAAAAAGATCTCCAAACGGTGCAAACTTCGCCACTTCCAAGCCTCTATATCAGAATACGTGCATGACAAATTAAATCAACCACGAATTGAACACACAGCTGTCAATATTTGTATGAAACTTTAAGATAGCTTCGAATTAAATCTGGATGGAGATATGCATGTTCGCACATGAACCAAAGACCATAGTCTGCAGGCACCAAGCTTAACAAATCCGCAAGATTTGGATCTCCACGTTGAATCCAGCGATGTATGAATGGATGGCGTCAAATCTTAAAACACATATGTTGCACGCATGTTAAGATTAAGATGTATGAATGGATGGTATCGAATAGCAAATTTCCTGAGATCTAAAATGCCAAATGAAAACACTGTCCCGGCCTACTCCAGCATACGCTGTGTGAATTGGACTGCACTGGATTCGACAAACAAGACAGGTAGAAACCATGCAAATCAATGCATGTTTCCAATCACCAGGTCTACGGCCAACTGATGGACTGCATCTTTCAATGGGAAATGACTCTCATTCGGACACAACCTCAGACCTCTGATCGCTCTGATACCAAATAATGAATTTGGATCAGTTTTACAAATGAATAATAATATATTAATTCTCTATATATTTCAGGCTAATACAATGGCTATTATATAGCCAAGAATGTAGTTTGAACAACTTCCTATAAAATAGGAAGTATACAAACAATAACAACCTGAATTGATATATTGTTACACATTTGTTATAACAATATATATAAAACTAACCATGTGAATACTAATTCCTAACACAAAAGGCATTTTTCTTTGACCCAGGGCACATGGAAGGACCACACATGTTTGGAAACCAACCTCTGTACCTCGCCTTTATTGTTGTGCAAAAGGAACACGTGGACGACTATGATATAAAGTAGAAAAGGGGTAGAATCAACAATTGTTGTGTATTGCGCCTGTTTTCCACCATTTTTTCTCCAAGATTCCTGGAGATGCGAATACGCATTATTTTTCATAATTTTTGATGAAATTCCTTATCATCTCTATCTGTAAAGTGCCATTGAATGGATTCAGCACTTAATTTGTGAGTCCAAGAATTGTTAAGATTAATATTTTGAAGTTAGAATTGCTCGAGAAATTGAAAAAAAGGTAATTAACAGAGAAGATGGATGTGGGACAGAGTTGCAGAGGGAAGAGTGGGAAAAGATAAAATGATAAAGGTTACAGGCACAAAAGGTGAAAAAGGTGTTGCCTCGAGAATGAAAAAGATTACATGTCAAATCCAGTTGTGCAGAGCCTCCAAAAATGATTAAAAGGGGGATTTCTCACATGACAGAATCAAAATGATTAAAAATATTGTCAAAACAGTTATGGTATGGCATCCTAGTCATTAGTCGAGGGTTTGAGAAATGTGATCAATTCATGATTTGTATACCTGGCAGATGCGGATGCAAATTTGTTAAACATCACTTTCTGTGACAAATTAGTAGCAAGCAAATGTCCCTCAAATATTCTTCTTTTTGGGGACAAAATTTGGGGTGAATGAAATGTATAATGCAATGAGAATACTCTTGTAAATGGTTGGGGGTTGAATTCTTGAGAGAAAATTTGATAAAATCCATCTTCCTGAGAGACCAATCCGAGATAACCTATTAATTTCTTATGTATTATATTTTCTATCATGTCAAGTTAGTTGAGAGTGTACAACCATTGACAAGCTCTGAGACTGTTCTATGTAACTTTCCCTTGCTGATGAATCTAAGCAATTTTGAAATCAATTTGTGTTCATCTTGGATTAATTAGTGTCTGCTTTGTTTCAGAATGTTTGTAATTAGTTTTACTCATTCCTATTGCAATCTTTCATTGAAATATTTGTGAAATCACACAAGATCTCATCCCTATGACAATTTAGTGGCATTTGTAATTTGATTTCAAGAAGATCCTTCATCCGTGATGAGATAAACAAATTTAAATTCACTGCACTGTCATTTGTTGATAAAGAATGTTTGTAAGTATTTGGGTGTACCTTAGGCGTGATTGATTAGAGATTTTGTGTTTAATTGAGTCTTTTAACTTGATCCTTCTTGTTAGATTCTCAAAGGTTGTGTGAAAACGTGTTGATCTGGGCCTCCATTGAAACACACCTTCTAGTTGAAGGAACATCTTAACTATCCTAAATCTTTCTATTGTTGAGTTGTCCATTGTTGTGAATTTTCTCAAAGGTCTGGTATAATCAAATTTATCCTGCTCAATCTCCCATCAAAATCATTCAAAAAACTAGGAATCCATCCTGAACTACCGATGTTTTCCCCGTATATCAACAAAGGAACAACATCTATTTACTAAAATATGCAGAACAATCAGGATTTCATAATGTCTTTAGTAACCTTATCATTGTGTTGAGAATATCTCCATATTTTGGAAGTGACAACTCGTGAGAGTCAAATTTGGTGTGTTGATCATATTTTCCCAAGGTTTTCTTTATAAAATTTGTGTAAAAGAAAGGTATTTGCATCTCCTTCAATAACAGAGGTTACAAAATAGGTTCTCTTACCTTGGTTGAAAGGCACAACCTAAAATAGTTAGGATAAGGTCAAATCCTTTTAAGGTGCTACCCACTTCTTCAAGGCTTGAGTGCTAAAAAGTCAAATAAATTTCTTCCCCAGCTATAAAACGACATACATAATCATTTATTTACTTTTGAGTTCCTTGTCAAATCCATGATGTTGCTTAGTTTGTGAAGAAGAGTAAATTTGGATACCAACACGCTTTTTGGTGCCAATGCCGGGGACTCTTTGAAGAATTTAAAGTTTTCCAAACCCTGGTAATGTTTCTTGTTGTTCTGTGTGTAAATACGTTTTGTAAACATCATTCTCTAATCAAATCTATAAAGATTGAACAAAGTTATAAGTTCTGTGTGCAGTATTTCCAATTTTCCAACAATTATTGTACTAAGTTTGCCTCACCTTTGATAAATTTGGGTGAAGGAAGGTCTGATTTGTATGGCTTTGCATGATTTTTAGTGTTGACATACATTTGACATATTATTTTAAGTGCATTTGCATAGCTAGGGTGAAAATCCTTAGTGGCGACTCCGTGTTGATTTATTTTGGATAATTGTCAATGTATTGATCTCTGTCAATGTGAATTTGTTACTAATCTTTGCAAAGCTAGAAGGAAGAAGATATTTCTTTGTTAAGGACCCTGCTAGAAGGTTGTTTCCGGAGCTGGGAAAATCAAATTTTGAAGGAAGAGGAATTTGGAAAGTGGTTGGAGATCAGACTTCAAGAAAATCGATCTCCATTGTTGAAAGTTACTAGCCTGTCATTGAAATTTGTAGTTCTTCCTCAAGTGTTTCTGAATCAGGTAGTTTCTTTGTAAATCCAAATTCTCCAACTGGAGAGGGTCCTTATTTTGTATTTGAAAGATTTACATCTCATTCTACCCCTATATTTTCCAAATATAATAGTGTCTCCCATGAAAAAGATCCATTAGGGGATATTGATTTTGAAAATCACATTCCTATTCCTAACAAACCCCTCAGTCCTCATCATCTTGCAACTCCTCCAAGATCACCTCCACAAACAACATGTCTCAGCCTACACCCAGACCTCCATTTTTTGTTAATACTTTTGGTCCTATCAATTTTAGAGGGATGACTGGTTACCCAAATGCAGTTCCCCAAGATGTAAGAAGTAGATTACCAAACTTCCAAGGAAATAATGCAATCACTGGTGATCAACACTTGAAGCTATTTGTCAATATGATGGAGGACTTTGAAATAGAATTTGAGGATGTGTACATTAAATTGTCTATCCATACTCTAGAAGAAGATGTAAGGGATTGGTAAAAATCTTTGCCAGATAATTCCATTGATTCTTGGACAAAAATGAATAATTCTTTTAGACTACAGTATGGTAATAAAACAGACCCTAGGTTTCTTTTATCAGAGTTTGAAAAAATTAAGAATAATCCTTATGAATCAGTGCATGATTTCAATATAATATTTAGCAAAACATTGAGAAGACTTCCTATTAATTTGAGGCCATGTGATCAATCATTTCTGATAAAGTATTCAGATGCATTTGATAAGAAAGTTGCTTACTATTTGAGGGATAAGAGCCCTGAAAATTTGAGGCAGGACTTTACCATGGCTTTGCAAATTGAGAAATTTTTTAAAGCATTTAGAAAACCTTCTAAGAGGGAGGGTATTAAACTGATCAACCCAGAGAAGCCTCAATCAAGTAAGGTTGTGGATCTTGAGAAAGTTGTAAAGACTTTGGCATGGGCTGTTAAAGAAATCCCATAAAAATTAGCCCGGGAAGAGAAAGTAATTAGGCAGAGTTTACAAGGTCAGCATAAGGCACCAAATCATGAAAAATTTGGCAATCATCCTAGGGGTGATCAGATATCTGATGATAGAGGTAAAGGATCCATGGGAGCTAAACAACCTTAAGCTAGGGAAAATAGAGTAGTGCCTAATCCTCTAAATTCCATAGTTTTTGTTGTTGAAGAGACAAATCAAATGGATTGGTGTGACAAATGCATCTTACCCTACCCACCATGTGAAGTAGATCAGCAAGTTTACGAAGATGATGATGACGATAACTCTAATGATGATGCATGCATGGTAGATTCCTCGACAAGCTCACAGAAAGGAGAAACTTCAACTGAAGTAATAAGTGCAAGAACTACTGTAAGTTTTTGGGATTGCATTCACCAGATATTACCTCTTCCTCCCACTCATACTTCTAAAATTGATATGGTGCAAGCTTTTGAACTTCGTAATAATGATTGGTAAGTATGATGGAGGGATCCCTTCTGAGGAGGATAAGAAGTTGTTAATGAATGTTGTGGTTGGCCATGAAAAATAATATAATACTAGGAGTAAGGTTGCCAAAGGGGCAGGGCCTTAGGCCAAACTAAAAGTTTCAGTGCTTACCAGTATCCCAAAAGAAACTATAAAGAAATATGCATCTGGTAAAGGCCTTGTTGTCCTAAGTAGAAGTTGTGTCCCTCCCTATGCTCAGATTGTAAAAAATCCAGTGCCATCAGATGAATTTGTAAACCTTCCTCCTAACACTGCATTATCCAAATATGTCCCTTGTGACATAGCCCAAATCTTGAGTCAAATCAAGATTTCTGTTCCTATTGTTGAATTGCTTAGAATCCCTAAGCATAGGAATAGAGCATTCGAATAGTTGGGATTTAAAGAAGAAAATGTCACCCAAGGAAGAAATGTAAATAATGTTGAGACTCCTCCTACCACTTCAAAATTGAAAAAAACCCAAGTGCTAGAAGAAATAGGTGAACCATCTGAAGTTTACTTGGGAACATCCTTGGTTAGGTCTCAGCTGAAGGTGGATCCATTTTTCACTACGCTGATTATCAAGGATAGACTGTTACATAATTGTATGTTTGATTCTGGAGCATCATGTAATGTTATGCCTCTAGATTTCATGAATTAATTGAACATTAAAGTGATAGCAACTTATGGAAAGTGTACTGCAATGGATTCTAGAGAGGTGTCAGTTATAGGATGTGTAAAAGATTTGGCGGTACAACTTGTAGCTTATCTGGGTAAGAACTTGAAACTTGATGTTGTTGTTGTTGATTGCCCTGCCAAATAGGGCGTGTTATTATAAAGACAGTGGGCTACAAGTGTTGGTGGAAGTGTTCAGATGGACATGTCTTATGCCACCATACCAATTGAGGGCAGCCTTATGAAGTTATCTGGAAAAAAGAAAATGTTATATCTTATTGAGGACCCCAACAATGCTTCTTATGAAGTATTGCATACAGATATTGATATTGATAACTCTATGAGCTATGTTGCTTTTAAGGAATATGAAATTGATCAATGTAGGTATCATGCGTAGGATAATTTTCCTAGGACTTTGATGTTTGATGCAGCCTCGAAGGATGTTAAAAAACTTGGCCTAGGCATGAGGGGTAAGCCTGAAAAAATGTGGTCAGATAGTGACTTGGATGGAAAAGAGAGACAATCATATGACCAGTTGTTAAAGACATATCAAGACTGTTTAGCATGGTCATATCTAGAATGGTAGGCACTTGAAGATTTTCCTTGATTATTTTCTTTGAATCAGGTTGTTCATCATTGTACAGTGTATAGTTCTTTGATTTCATTCTGCTTTTGTGGTTTTTCTCGTTTGGGTCCTTGGTGACCTGGTTTTGTTGGTTTGTCGGTTCATGTTTTGGAGGATGGTTATGGTTTCTCTTCTCTACAAACTTGTTCTTTGACTTCGTTGCCCAATGGTTTATTTTTGGCACTTGGTCTGCTATTTGTTCTTATGGCACTCACAGGGAGTACCCATCCCCGAGTCAGATCCGGTGTTGGTGTTCAATTTGATCTTGCTCTGTTTGTCCTTGAAATTATTCTTTTTGCAGGCTTTGTCATGTTTTCTATCTCCTCGTATTGATGCATGAAAACTATGTCCTATATTTTGGTCGCCATAATTAGTCCCTTCCTTAGTCGAGGATCACTTAAAAGTACATAGAATTTGTTTTTCGTTCCTCTATCCATATGAAAGAATTTGTAACTTGGGCATAATACTTTGGTCTTTCCTTTTATTCCATTTTCCATAGTCACGTTTTGTTGTCCCTATCATTTTTGTCCCAAATATTTCATGAAAACGTGATGGGATGCAGCTCAATGGATCGTATTTCGGCCTTATAACATTTCCAAATTCTCTGTCCTTGAAGAAATATTCATTTCTGGGCTCAAATGATGATTTTCTTGCTTTTTACAGTTTGATGTGTGGTTTGTCCCATCAAATTTACATCTCAACATCTGTGGAAACGTGGTAGGTTGGTGCTTTCTTGGGACCTCTAGTTTTGGGGACCATCTCAAAATGCACCATTAAGAGACATGGAGGTTTTTGCTGCCTTGCCCGGACTTAGACAAATTTTTCATGCGGATGGTATAGTTTTTGGCAAACCATGGACACGTGGAGGGCCCCCCCGCGCTTGTTTGGGATATCCACTTTTGTGCTCTATATCAAAAGAGTGTCGAGGGGACATGTGGATATTTCTACGGCTCTTTCCATACCTAGACTTTTTAAAGTGACTTTCTAAGGCCTGGGACACGTGGAGGGACCGTGCCTATTTGGGGACTGGACCTTAAGTTTTATTTTGAAGAAGCACCAAGAGGACACTTGGAGGCTTCCGATCACTCTACCCTTGCTTGGAATTTTCAAGGACCAAGGAAAACTATCTTAGACCCTAGACACATGGCGCCTTCTGTTGATCCTTCAAATTTCTTAACAATTATGCCTAGACTGAGACATGTGGTGAACCTGGGCTCGTTCGGGTTCTCTATTTTTGGGGACTATCTCAAAAGAGCACCATTGAAGACACGTGGAGGCTTCCACTTTCTCCTTTTATACTGAGACTTTTTAAAGGCCAAAAGGCCTTTTTCTTGGGCCCAGGGCACATAGAAGGCCTGCACTTGTTTGGAAACCTGCCTCTGTACCTTTCGCCTTTGTTGTTACACTAAAGGAACAAGTGGACGACTATGATATAAAGTAGAAAAGGGGAAGAATCAATGGTTGTTCTGTATTGCATTTGTTTTTCTGCCATTTTTTCTCCAAGACTCCTGGAGATGTGAATACGCACTCTTTTTCATCATTTTTGATGAAATTCCTTGTTGTCTCTATCTATAAAGTGTCGTTTAATGGATTCATAACTTAATTTGTGAGTCCATAGATTGTTAACATCGATATTTTAAAGTTGGAATTACTCAGGCACTTGTAAAAATAGGAATTACTAGAGAATTTGGATGCAGGACAGAGTTGTAGAGGAAAGAATGGGAAAATATAACATGATGAAGGTTGTATAGTGCACAAAAGGTGAAAAAGGTGTTTCCTCAAGAACGAAAAAGATTACCTGTCAGATCCAGCTATGCACAGAGCCTCCAAAAAATGATTAAAAAGGGGATTTCTCACATGATAGTATCAAAATGATTAAAAGGAGTGTCAAAATAGTTGTGGCATGGACATCCTAGTCATTAGTCAAGCATCTAAGAAACGTGATCAACTCATGGTTTTTCCACCTAGCAAATGCGGGTGTGAATTTGTTAAACGTCACTTTCTGTAATAAATTAGTAGCAAACAAAGGTTCCTCGAATATTCTTCTTTTTGGGGGGATAAAATTTGGGATGAATGAAATGTATAAATACAATGAGAATACTCTTACAAATGGTCAGGGGTTGAATTCTTGAGAGAAAATTTGAGAAAAGTCCGTCTTGCTGAGAGACCAATCCGAGATAACATGTTAATTTCTTCTGTGTTAGATTTTCTATCATGTCAAGTTGGTTGCAAGTGTACAACCATTGACAAGCTCTGAGATTGTTCTATGTAACTTTCCCCTGTTGATGAATCTAAGCAATTTTGAAATCAATTTGCGTTCATCTTGGAGCAAATAGTGTCTACTTTATTTCAGAATGTCTACAAGTAGTTTTATTCATTCCTATTGCGAGCTTTCATTGAAATATTTGTGAAATCACACAAGATCTCATCCCTATGACAGTTTAGTGGCATTTTCAATTTCATTTCAAGAAGATCCTTCATCATGTGATGAGATAAACAAATTTAAATTCAATGCACTGTCATTTGTTGATAAAGATTGTTTGTAAGTCTTTGGGTGTACCTTAGGCATGATTGATCAGAGATTTTGGTGTTTAATTGAGTCTTTTAACTAGATCCTTCTTGTTAGATTCTCAAAGGTTGTGTGAAGACGTGCTGATCTAGGCCTCCATTGAAGCACACCTTCTGGTTGAAGGGAAGTCTTAACTATCCTGGAGCTTTCTTTTGTTGAGTTGTCCATTGTTGTGAATTTTCTCAAAGATTTGGTATAATCAACTTTATCCTACTCAATCTCCCACCAAAATCATTCAAAAAACCATGAATCCATCCTAAAATACCCTTGTTTTCCCTGTATATCAACAAAGGAACAAAATCTATTTACTAAAATATGCAGAACAATCATGATCTCATAATGCCTTTAGTAACCTTAGCCTTGTGTTGAAAATATCTCCATATTATGGAAGTGACAACTCGTGAGAGTCAGATTTAGTGTGTTGATCATATTTTCCCAAGGTTTTCTTTATAAAATTTGTGTAAAAGAAAGGTATCTGCATCTCCTTCAATAAAAGAGGTTAAAAAATAGGTTCTCTTACCTTGGTTGAAAGGCACAACCTAAAATAGTTAGGATAAGGTCAAATCCTTTTAAGGTGCTACCCACTTCTTCAAGGCCTGAGTGCTAAAAAGTCAGATAAATTGCTTCCCTGGCTACAAAACAACATACATAATCATTTATCTGCTTTTGAATGTCTTGTCAAATCCATGATGATTCTCAATTTGTGAAGAAGAGTAAATTTGGGTACCAACACTACCTTAAAAACTAGAAACACAACCCCAAGCACAACAATTTTTTCCTAGCTCCAAGCTCCCAAGCTCCAAGCTCTCCAAATCCAATGGTAAAAATGACAAATAAAATTTCCTACCCCTCTCCATGAGGGAGTATAAAAAGAAGAACAAGTCACCGATCCTCACAAATGAGAGGTTGACATGTGTCATTGTCACCCCTCTCCATCTCCCAACAAAAGATTTCCAAAATCACAAAGATCATAAAACAAAACATATTTTGGAGTTAATCTCCCAAATTCCCTAAAATGCTAATAATCCAACACTCTTCATCTTTTAAGAGAAAAAAAACAACCTCCCTTATAAAATGGTGACATGAGAGGGATCAAATGGGAGGGAAAATCCCATTTGGCTTTGAAAAGAGACCCCTTACCCATAGGTAGGGTCCAAGAGGTCTTTTTCCATGAAAGGGAGACCCCCAAAGTGAAAAGAGGTCCCTAAAATTGCCACATTTAGCCCAAATTCGAGATTGGGGTAAGTGAAACAAGGGTAGAGGTGATGAGGCCCACCCAAATGATAATTAAGTGGTTGCAAAACACTAACAAAAAAATTAAATAACCTACAACAAATCTAATGCATGTAGGGACCATTAGGTCCCTAAACTAGCTCATCACAAGACTAAAACAATTTACAATTAACATAGTTAAAATTAGGAATCATCCATAGTGTCCCAAAAATGAACATGCCACAAACATAAAAGGTTACACACAATCATGCATGTCTAGGACTCTGTACAGTTAGGTACTTGTGAAACTCGAGGAGAAACTACCCTAAAACCTATGTTCTCCTTTGTGCCCTCTAATTTGCACACTCAATTCAAACATAAAACATACATGCTCGATAAAATACATCAATTAAACAATATCAATGAATAAATCATGGATAATCACTCACACTATACCATAATAAATTTCAATATGAAATGGCTAAGCACTAAACACATATATCCATATTAACCCAAGCTATCATATCCATCTAAGCACTACATGAAAATATTCAATTTAACTAATGATATCAAAGTATATGACAAAACTATACGTCTATCCATCATATATGAAATAAAACCAACTATATCATAACCTGCTTATATCCAAAATCATACAATGCAAGATCAAAGATAATGATCTATAATACTAGCTTGGCACTATGCACCCAAATCTCCACAAGTGCCATCAATGATCCATAATTAAACCATATAGCATCTAAATAATGCTAAAATCCATGTCCATAATCTAGTAAAAGTAAAGAGTCAGAAGATGAACTGATGCAAGAAAAAGGTGGGCACTACATCCCCGTCTAGGGAGAAATTTAAGGAACCCCCCTAAAAAAAATATAGAAATCATGGTGAATATACTTGTAATTAGTTTCATGGTTTTGGCGAATATACCTGTAACCAGTTTCATGGTTTTGGTGAATATCCCTTTAACCTGTTTCATTCTTTCGGTGAAAATGGTAAAAATATTTAAAATAGTTGGAAATTGAATGGCGAATATTTGTTGGTAAAATTTAGTGCCAAATGCAACCAGTAAGGGAAGGACATAGCTAGAAAATTAGAAATAATATATATTGTATCACATATATTAAAATATATTGGGCCCGATATAAAAATCCACGGAAAACTATATAAAATAAACTAGACCTGAAATATTATGTAAAACAATACATTCCGGGACTTTGAAGTCTGCTTGGAGAAGAAAGGAGTGGAAAGCCCAAAATGTCTCCACGTGGAATAAACATTGCTAGGGGTTTAGTCAATTTTCAATGGCCAAAACTATTAACTTACTTTTAACGGGAAAAATTATTAATTCAACGGCCAAACAAAAATAAATTTGGCCTACGGGTAGTTGGGGGTTGGTAATAGCAGATTTGCAAGGATCAACATTATAAAAATTAATAATTCTAAAAATATCTTGTAACTTGTTTGGTGAGTACCCTCTTTCAAATTTGACTGTAGGTAATGAGGCCAAAAAAAATTCATTTCTTTTGCATCCCTTACCTTTACACTCAAGTGCCTAGAATGTGTGACACTTGTCCACTTGGAGGAAGAGGAAAATGACACATGGTATCTTTTGATTACTCAATGCCAGTCTCCCTTACCTCACTGACACCGTGGACCTGAAACTTTATTGAATCAGTTCATTCTATGGGCTTAGATTCCAGGGAATGCCTTTGACTTGGGGAGTCCTAGAATCCTGCCATGTGTCTATCTAATGGGCAGTGAAGGATTAATAACTTTACTAATAAGTAAAAATTAACTTATATTTAATAATCAAGGATATGTCGTTGGTTGTTATTAATTTTTTATGTCAGGTATGTGCATAAGTAAGAATGTGTTTTTTAACAAGGCCATAATATGGAAAATCCTATTGAAGCTATTGTCTTTTGATAAATAATGAAAAATAGTATGAGGTCCTTATTACTGTCTAAAATTAAAAATCACATGTATTTATAGGGTCTTATCGCAATTCTCATCATTAATCACAACAACAACAATAATAGATCATTCAATAATCGACAATTTAATCAAATAAAGATGTCAAATCGTCATATTCAAATGTATAGTTAATGCTGCATGCGTGGGAATAGAGATAAAGATGAGTGTTGAGTATGCCTTTGAATGCAACTATGGAGATAAATATAATTCAAAAAATCTAAAGATATGCCAAAAACATAAGAACTGAAAATCATGCCACTAAAAGAGAAAAATTAGTTTCCAATAGAGAATAATTGTTCGTTAAATATAGAACTTTCCATTTTTTTTATGCTTGGATTTTAGAAGATAGACCATAACATTAAAAATAAGATAAGTTGTTACAAATCTATAAGTTTTATTTAGGAAACAAATTTGTAGTTGTCTTAAGTCAGTTTGGGATTAAAGGCGACATCATTGTTATAACATATGCCAGTTGTGTTTATATATTATGGAATCCACAACCAAGACCCTTGCTTTAAATGAAAAGAAAGGATGAGGATATTTCCATAAAACACCTTTCTAAAACAGTAGTTGTCTTAAGTCAGCCTGGGCTCAAAAGTGACATCATCATTATAACATATGTCAGTTGTGTTTATATATTCTAGCAACCATGACCAGGACCCTTGCTTTAAATGAAAACAAAGGATGAGGATATTTCCAGAAAACACCTTTCTAAAGCACAAGAACTCTCCCACCACAGTGTAACTAAATAAGAATATCCTTTTCCTCACAAAAATACACTAACACATTATGTGGGGCATCCTTTCAATTTCTTTCCAAGACCAAACCTTTCCTCTCCTACTTCTAAACTCAAGATCGAGATCAAACACAATTATGTCCTTCAAATGGTCCTCATCTATAATTGGTGTTGCAAGTAGCACCCTCTCTTCAGATACAATCAACCTTGGTCTGTAGTGAGGGAAATGGTCTCTACCATATCTTACAGGTAATAACACAAAATTCACAATAGCATAATCTTGAGTGTTGTATATTCACACGCCCAACATAGCTTCATATGAAATTAAGAACAAAAAATGGTTGTTGAAGACAATGGGTCCATAGAAGAAAAAATCTATCAATCACACCACAATCCTCCAAGTCCCCATAAAAGAATCATAAATTTCTATAGTACCATTGCCTACATTAACTCCAGATCTATTAGCTCATGTTTGAACAACTTTATACGCCTTATTGTCAACTGTAACCAGAATGCCCTGTGCATAAATATAAAAGTGTCATTCATTAGCTAATAACATTCAAGGAAGATTGAAGGAGGTATCATCCTTCAGTGGATTACATACCCTTGAAATGTGACTTGATTCACTCGAACAAAATAGTATTATCCCTCGATGTGAATCTTTAAACCATACCCCATCAAAGCATGATAACCACAAAAAGTTGATAATTTTCCATGTCCTACTGTAAAATTCATATCTCATCCAATGATGACCACTATAATGATTTACAAATATTCATGGATGTTTGTTCCTTGTTTCGTTGTAATGCCTCAAGAATATGGCAAAAGACATGAGTGCTTTCCATTCCTTAGAAACTAGAGAGAACCTACATATGGATTCTAACGAAAGCCAAAGAAATACATTTTCCCAAACATCTTGAGGTAGTGAATGATCCCACAGAACACGATTTCCATGTTGCTCCTCATTATTTGACATTAAATCATCATCCATTTCTAGGATTTCTCTTTTTCCGTTTCTTGGTGATAGTAGAAAAGAAAAGGAAAAGAAAATTTAGCGGTGATTAATGATGTTAAATGGCATATTACAACAATCACACGATACAAGCAGGGGGTTCAGGGGCTGTAGATTAAATGGCCAGGTAGGGTTTCAATGCTTACATTGGAAATAACTTAGAATGAAGAAAACATTCTGGTGTTTTAAGAAGGAGAAGAAAAATCAAAAGGTTCAACATTGTAGCAATGCAAGAGTATCCACAAGAATAGGTGTTGACAAGGAAAAATATATTTTTTGAAACATAAACAAGAGTATCTCATATATTTTTTGAGATCCAGAAATAAGAGCATCTTGTTCCATAAGAGTATCTCATATATTTGTTGAAATATAAACATTACATTACATAAATATTATATATTATAACATAAACATTACATTAACATAGGCATACCAAAAAAGATATAAGCCCTTAGCCTATAACTATACTATAACATAAATATTACATATCATGATATATTTCTTAGTTCTTGTGTTGCTTTCCTAACTATGTCAGTATCGATATTCTCTGCCATAGGGTCATTCAGGGTTAGTATCAAGACACATTATTTATCAATGATAGCTCTGCAAGTGTCTGTTAAGTCTTGTCATATATTTACTCACCTCAAAATATCATTGCATAGTTGCAAGGATGGAAGACACCATTTTGACTTGACTGTCCATCTGAGGGGTCGTTGTCAGAGATTGATTACCATAAATTTCCATCTCCACATTGTTTATAGTAGCATGTGGATAATCCATAGGTTTTGGGTCCAAGGATTCTAGATAAACAGCAGAGAGCTCCATACTTCGGGAATCAGTTTCTTAGACAGGGAATCCAGTTAGAGATTACAGAAGATGTTCCAAGAGAATGAATAGGAACAATGGTAGTCATCAACTAGCTAAGAGAGGGGGCTAGAAGCACCATCAAGAGGATAACTAGAAGTAGAGAGGGAAAAGGTTTTCCCAACAAGAACCTCTTTTGATTCCGTATCAAAACTAGAAAAAACCATGACGTATTTATGGCTTGATACTAGTTCAATGTGCTCAATTTGGTCCTTCATGATTTTGCAAAAGAAAATTGAAAGAAAGTGTCGAAATAATGACAGTAGGCCTTGAATTTATAATTTTCAAGTGAGTTCTTCGACTGGACCATTACACGGGTCAACCAAACCCAAGTATGAATTGATATTTAATATTAAATGTAAATCATGGCAAAAAATTTACATTGAAACAGGCATCACTATCCCACATGCCTCCGCCTACCTTTTAAACATTTAACATATCAAGATAGTGACACCCTCGAACTATTCAAATTAATTGCAATTTACCTATTCATCATTCATGACACATGTAAAGTGTGCCACCACAGATTTACTCGGTACCCTCGCAGTTAATAAATTTCTTATCAATTTTAATTCTTGGTGACTTTATATTTCCTAGCATGAAGGTCTAGGGACTAGGAAACGAGATATTTAATAAAAATACTGAAAATACTTATTTTATAAAAGCAACATATTTAATAAATATGGAAAAGACTTATTTTATAAAATCAACATATTTAATAAGTATTGTATATTCAAAAGTTACTAAGATTTATGAAAAGGGCTCTTGCCTGTGAACTAGTAATTGATTGTAGTTATTATTTTTATTTTTCTAGGGGTTTTGAAGTGTCTTAATATTTCTTGGCCAAAGTCTTATTGAGGTTAAACTACAAGAAACTTACTGAAATAAACATATATTGTTGAAATAAACAAACTCTGTAGAATTAAATACACTACATGAAATAAACAAACTTTACAGAATTGAACATTCTACTTGAAATAAACACACTTTGCATAATTGAACACACTTTGAACTTATTGTTTAAAATGTCTTTAAGGAAATAAGAATGTAAACTATAACACCTACATGGAAAATAGATAACTGCACGTAACAAAATTTAATTGATGAACCAAAAGTACTACAGAATTGCCAAATAATAGAATTATACAAATTACTTGAAAATATAAATACCAATGAAAGAGAAAATCCTTTTTCTTGGAATGGACCCTTGCTCCACCTTGAATCAGGAGTTAACACAATATTTTTCTCTCAAAATTAAATGGCTATTTATTTTTGAATAATTCATTCTTACAAAACTAACTGGAGGATCCCCTCACATCTATCTTCAGTTCTCTATATATATTTTTCCATTCGAAGATTCCTTTTCAATCAAGAGTGTTCAATAGTTATTTTTTCACCTATATATTCTAGTTAAACTGAATAGTGCCCAAAGTAGATATAAAATTTAGAAAACTAGGTAGATATATAGTTATTGGTCTTAGATATATATATTTGGAGTGTGAAGAACCTAAAAATTGTTGGTCTATTTTTTATTGGAATGTCCATTCTTTTCTCCATAACCAATTTTGATAGAGTAAGAAGATCCCCATTGATTCCAGAACTTTGGAGAAGTTTCAGAACCAAAGGGAAACCTTCCAAAACTAACTGCTAAAGTTTCAGAGCTAAGTGTTTGATTTCTGGAGCTAAGTACTAGAGTTCTGGAGCTACGCTGCATTTTAGCCAACTTCCTCAAAAAGTTGCTGGTTGCTTCACAATTCACTTATCCTGACCAAATATGACCTGTTTATTCCAAAAACTAAATTTCCACACAATTTGTTAGAAATTATAGAGTTTTTAGACATTTGAACTAAATCAAACAAAATATGGACAATTACATCCTAAACTTATATTTAGATCAAACAAAAGTTATGAAATGCAGACAAACTTGATTAAAAGGGTAGTAAAATGAGAGTATTCATTGCACATTGATGAGGCATATTTTAGCGTCAACATCTCCCCCACACTTGTTTATAAGTCCTCTTACAAACTCTATTCTCCAAAATTGAAATCATGAATTTTGTATTCCAATTCACTACTAGGGACAAATGATTGAAATTGAATGTCCCATTGCTTATGATCAAAAATTTTGTATCTTGATCCTCCCTCTAGCTTTTTATGCCAATTATAAAAATGAGTGGCATCTTGATGTTCTCTTTTCTGATATGGAGACATGGGTGTAAGAAGGAGAGGAGGCCTTATTCTCATAGCTATAAACATACCTTTGTGTTTTTTACAAATTTGAGGAATGAGTGAAAATAAAGTTCTGGCCCTTTCCAGACTCCATATTAGATTTGTGGGAGATACAATTTCTCTTCTTCTTAATGCTACAATAAGGAATTCCCATCTCTTTAGGCATCCATTATAAATTTCCTCAAATTTTTCCTCTTCATACGAGGTGAATGCATCAATGCTCCTCTACAATATGGTAATGTAATTTTCCTTAAATCGGGTGTCAAAGGCATGAGCCTTGAAATGTATAACAAATGCAGATGGTTTTCTGTACTGAACTCTCATACATAGGCCAAATGAATTAGCATTTATGAAGTGTTCAGTATTCCTTAATTTCTAGTCTATCTGATTCTGGAGCATAGAAATATATGCATGAAGTTGGATTTCCCCCACATATAGATTAATCATAAAGCATGTGTTCTTTTCTAACGTAAAGTTGTAGAGATAAAATTCACAAAGAAGATTCTTATACTCTAAATTGACTAAAGAATATGTTACCATGAATTTTACTTCATCCTTCAATTCATGTGGAAGGCCACATGAAATCCTCAATAATTATCAATGGATAAATTGTTCTTCTAGGAATATATTGTATGTAGGATAAGGTTTTCTAGACGTGTTGTTGTGCAAATGTGCAACAAGGAAATTGACAATTTCCAAGCATAACAACGATACCCATGTACTAATTTTTTCTAGTCCTATCATTCCAAGACACCCCGAATCTTTCCATTCAATCCAAATGACCTCCTGAATAATGTTATATCATCCCCCTAGGTGATTTAGGAAAGTTCGTTCATTACCCCTATGTGATTTTAGGAGTTCATTTACAAGCTACACACAGTTGTGGGAAGGGCTATCACTGGCCTTACTAAAGCTAGAGAAACCTCACGGAATGGAACAAAAGAGTGTAAATGGATGTGGAGGTTATTCAAGAATATTTTGGAATATTTTGGAAGGGTTCATAGAATTTGGGGCAGTTTCGCCAAAATTAGGGTTCACAAGCCTAGGCAGTGCACATGCCTAAAACAACCGATGGGATTCAGAAGAAGATTTAGGGAGCTCCAGATGGATTTATAAGTAAAACAAAACATCTCTAGAAAGAGTATTCCAATGAAAACATTATGGTGAAATCATATTTTTACAACACTTTGGTGCATCAAGTCTGCGGCTAGTTTTTCTCATGCACATGTGGAGTACCAAATCACAATTCCAATTTTTAAGGGATAAAATGGATAAATAAAGACATAATACCCCCACCATTGGATTCAAAAAGAAATTTCCAGTTAGGATCATATAATTTTTTTCCAAAATGTTCCACCGGGATCTAAAGTTATCATTATTCCAAGTTACCCTCTTGGAGGTTGTTCGAGAGTTAGTCAATTTTCGGGAGGACACGTGTCAGCACCAGGACCTGGTGGGATTTTATGTCCCCAAATTCCCTAAGGTCAGGTACATTATACCTTTAAAAATACATCCATCCCCTAAGGGTAGTCTTTTAGTCACCCACGTGATCGGCTTTCAGCCCCCAAGTGCATTTTTGGAGCTCAAATCCCCTACCATCGAATCAAGCGCCATGTGTCAGCTCCAGGGCCACCATGGAAAATGATGTCTCTCACATCCTTGAGGTTAGGAATAGTAGACATGGAAATTTTTTTCCAAGCCCTATGGGGAGTCCTTTGGTCATCCACGTGACCGACATTCAGCCCCTAGTGCTTTTTCAAGCAAATCCCCTGCAGTATGATCGAGGACATGTGTCGTCCTCTTGCTCACCATGGAATTTGATGTCCCTCATGTCCCTAAGGTTAGGGATACCATACATGAAAAAATTCATGCCACCCTTGCATGAGAACATTTTTAATATTCAAATCTGACACTTAGTCGTTTCTTCCCCTCATTTCTCCTTCACAGCTTCTCACCATGCCATGGCCTTATTCTTGCTTATCCAGACACCCGGTCCGCCATTACTAATCCAAACCAGCTCTTCCATGGCCACATAAATACATATTTTTTAGGGGAAGGAATGATCAAAAGTGTTGAAGAAATCAAGAATGGGAAGAAAATGAAGGTTTTTTGCCAGATAACCGTGAAGTCCCCCGATCGAGAAATCTTCATATCTCAATAGATACAAGTCGGATCGAGGTACCGTCTTCTGTAGACTTCCACTTTTTTCAAGATGATCATGATACAAAAAACTAGACGTCAAATGATGCTGAGAATTATTTTATCTAACAAAATCCTCACTTCGTGCACCGACTCAAATTCGTCGGATTTCCCATCATTTTGGCAATCGAAACAAACTAAAAAATTACACATGAGATCCAAATGAAAAATCTATCCCAATGGATTTGTTTTCATCACAAATAGAGACAAAAAAAATACCTACAAATTTCGAGCTCCATTAATGGTCATCATGGCAGCTCCATGCTCAAAGCCACTGCCAGGTGAAAATTTTAATTTTTATTTCTCGGCATTCTAGTTAACAAAATTATGTTAAATTTAGAGGATGTGGTCATGATGATGAGAAGATTCTAAAAAAATATGTTCCATCACAAACCGAGCACTGGAAACACACTTTCTAAAAATAATAAGTTTTCCTATACATACTTGTTATGTTTGGAAAGTCATCTTCAAAAGCAGTTGTGGTGAAAGCAATGTCTACCCAAGCTCACCAGGAAGCCAGAATGATTGTTCAGAGCAAAAAACAATTAAAATGACCACTTACTAAAAATAGTAATTTCCCTATATGGGTACTTACTAAAAATAGTAGGTCAACCCAAAAAGTGGTCAAGGCAAGGGTATTGTGCACAAGATAAAATGAGGGAGTTCATCACATCACGATCGTCGAGAAGAGATAAAAATCACCTCTCACTAAAAATACTAAGCTTTCCATCTAGACACTTACTATTAATAGCAGGTTGTTCTCAAAGGGCAATTTTGGCGCAATGAGACATAGAGGGATGATCATCTCAGGGAACTGGACAATGTTTTTTGACACTCACTACATAGTTCAGGTCATAGGTATATCATATGCAGGCTAGGAGTTGTGGTCATCAACGGAACAATTCACTCAACTTGGTCAGCGTTCGTGAGATAATTTGAAGGAGTTTCATAGTGGGCAAGGAGTTGGAAGATTCAGAGTTTCACTACATTTGAAGCTTTTCATTAACAAGGATCAAAGGAATTCATTGGGAATGACATCTCCTTTTCTTCTCTCTCTCTTTCTCTCTCCTCTTCCCCCCAACTTTCACTCACTTTCCAATATTCTAATTTCACGTTGGGGTTTGCAGTTTTTTATATGCCTTTGAGTCACCCAAAAGTGACTTTAGAAACATAATGTAAATTAAGTCACCTTGATTTTATAAATGGGGCTTAAATATTTTGTAGGAATATGAATAGTCTAAAGTTAGAAATTAGGCATATGGAAGGTCATGAAGAATATGAGGAGTCGAGCCTAGTCTATAGATTGTAAAGCCATTCCCATCTCAAAGGGTTGGTGATTGATCTTATAAACTCAAGAGTGCATCATACCTAGAGAAAGCAAAGGAGATAGCCATTTTCTTCTACTTTCCTCCACTCTCAAATTTCTTCCATTCCCACACTATGTACAGTTGTTGTTCAAGCATTAATACAAGAAAAATGAGTTTCTAGCTTTCTTTGACTAAGGAATTTCATGATAATTGGTTCTCAAATTCTATTTGGTCCTGTTTCCATTTCCAGGGTTGTTTCTTCTCATAAATGCATGTGTTGAAGTTTCTAACTAGTGTGTGCAAAAATATGATTTTCTACGTACAACATTAGTTCTCTTACCTCTCTTCTCACTCCCCTTTCCCACTTCTAGACAAAGTCCTCTCTAGAAAACAATTGCTATCTTTTCCATAGGGTCAGTGGAGTGTCCCTATTGGATCCTTGATCTGAATGACACTATAAAAATCCACATTTTCCCATGCATGCATATATGACAGCTGTATTGGTTAAGTAAAGGGACTTAGATTCCCAGAGAGTTGGCAAGAAATCAACAAGTTTTTCCATCCAAAAAATTTTCTCACCAATAACATGTTAGTAATTTTTCACTCATCATACAGACCATCTACATTTTTTCTAAACACTTAAATTTTTCTTCCTCGCTTTTATAGAATATTTCTTCCCATTCTTCCCTTGCCTTTTTCTCTTTTTTCGTTTGAATTTTTAGTTTCTGATTTGATACTTTTAGCGCATTCATCTTCTTGTAGGTATCATCCCATAATTTTTTGAGAGGCAAGTAAGAAAATTCTACTTGTATACAATTTGATCTACTAAATATACTTTTGTCATAATACTTTGTTAAGTAGCCAATTACAACTCTTTTTCTTTTTCATCCATTCATTGTTTTACTAATGTCAATTCTTCAATCTTATCTGTTAGCTGAGTTTTCAATTGTTCTATAAACATTTCTCTATGCTCCAATTTTTGTTTGAGGGAGTTCAATTCCTCATCTTTCTCCCTAATTATAAGTTCTACTTTAGACAAGAACAAAGACTGCTTCAATTGTTGTTTTTCTTCTTTCACTGGGAGTTCCTCAGGGGATGAGCATTGTTCCTCCACCAAAGGGAATTTTACTTTTAATCTCCAAGATGCCAATTGTTCCTCCTCGTGTGACAATATTACCAAGTCATCCATTTCCTGAAAAGTTTTCTCTTCCAATATTTCAACTTCTCTCTCTAACTCCTCAGTTTGACTTTGTAGAGGAGGAGAAATTGCCATGCTGCCAAGAATATCAGATGCTTCCTTCTCTAAATTTCCTTATACTTAGATATTTCTTGGCTGAGTTTCCCTAGGTTTTTTATGAATTCTTTTTCTTTTAAGAGCTTCAACATTTTCTTAAGTGGGCTTCCCCTTGAACTTCTTCTGATTTTTTCTCCAAATTCCATCTTGGGTGAACTATCACTATCAACAATAGGTATTGGTTCTTCTAGTATTATTAAAGGGGAAGGATTTTCTTTTAAAGAAATGGCGTATTTTGCAGCTTCAATCATCCTATCAGATATCCTTCTTTTTGGTATTTCAACCCCACTTATTTCCTTCTTCTCATCATAGGGATTAATTTCTAATCTTCTTTTAGGAGAAAAAGGAGTTGGTATTCCCCTTCTAATAATATTAGGAGTTTGTTTGAATTTGTGGTAGGAATTTTTCCCATGCTTTCCATTTTTCTTAGAGAGAAAATTATGTTGACAGAATAGATGAATTAATCCATGGTGCCTAATTTTCCCTAATCCCCAAGAATATCTCTAATCCATTATATGGATGGAATTGAAGAGGAAACCAGGAAGGTTTACTATATACTCCTACTTTGTTTTCTCATACCTAAGATATAACAGTATTTTAAGGACTTCCCTTCCAACAATCCTATATTGGCCATCGCATTTCAAGTATTTTACTACCCAAAATGTTGTTATGTCAAACGGTTCATGTAGGCTAGCTCTTTTGACCCCTTTTATGACTTTCTTAGTGGTATAAATGTACTGGAGTTCAAGTTCTCCTTCTTGTATTAAGGTATCTACCAATTCTTTCATAGTTCCCCTTACAGGGTTTGGTACATTTACAATTGGTACACCAGATACATTGATCATTATATTAACAGTAAAGGGAATTATAATTCCCTTAACCTTGGTCCTAAGCTGTTCTAAATTCACAAAAAAAATCTCTTAGCAGTTCATCATTGTATTTTGAGAATTTCTTCAAAAACTCCAGCCAACCTGCCTATTCAAAAATGGTCGTTACTTCTCCATCTGCAAGGAGTTATGTATCGTCTTTTGGTTCTGATTTATTTTTGATACCCATGGCCAAGAGGAAAATTTGAATTTTTTTCTTATTTCAAACCCTTTCTCTATCAGGAGATAGCTGTGGAACTACCAGACTTAGCTACGAAACTCCAAATATGACTTTACTGTTACCTCCTTGAATTTCTCTGTAATTATTCTCAATTTTATTTTAGTCCACCTAAATGACATTTCATTATTAATATGCCACCACTTTCATTTATTTAGTAGGCATCACCTCGTGATTATTTCCCTTTAATCATGATGTGCAATAAATAACTCATTATACCTAAATCAAGTCTAATCACACATGTAAAATTTTTAATAAGATCAAGATAAAATCACCGTCCTTACTAATGTAATCCAATCACCTTGTTGACTTGTCATTCCTAAAAAAAGTCAAAAAAGGTTAGAAAAGACAGTTAAAATTTGAAAAAAGTTTTTTATTTGAATTATCTAATTACTAATAAGACCAACTGCCATTTCTGGTTTTCAATTGGCCTTTTGAGAGAAATTTTTGGGAAAGAGACCACCATTTATTGGTTTTCATTCCCTTCCCTTTTTTTTTAGGGGGAGGAGGAAGAGAATGTCATTTGCTAGTTTTCATTCCCTTCCCTTTATTTATATCCTTCATATGATTACTTGATCATCTTGGAAGAACTAGGTTCTTCCATATGATCAAATTCCTTGTCTGCTTCAATTTTCTTAAAGAATTCATCCCTGATAGGAGGCTTCCTATCAATTTTTAGCCTATTGATCAAAACTTTCCTTCTACTTTCGTCAATGGGAAGTAGCTGAATAGAGCCATTATCATATATCTTCTCAATTTGATAAGGTCCTAACCACCTAGTCCTCAACTTGCCTTTGAATTGTTAGTACTTGGATTCAAATAGTAATGTCCATTCTCCTATCTTGAATAGACTTTCCTTGATATGTGTATCATGCCACTGCTTCCTTTGGTCTTAGATTATCTCTGTTTTTTGAAGTTCTTCTAGTCTCAGCTCATCTAATTCATTGAGTTGTAGAATTCTTTCCTTTTGTGTTATATCCAATTCAATACCCAACTTAGTTGATGTCCTCACTGTTTGTAGTTCAAATTCAATGGGTAACAAGGAATTCTTTCCATAGAAAAACTCATATGGTGAGAATATTTTTGTAATTTTCCAAGTTGTGTTATAAGCCCAGACAACCTTAGGTATCCTTTTCACCTAATCTCTTCTTCTTTCTTCAATTGTTTTGGTGAGAATGTTTTCCAATTCCTTGTTTGTCACTTTTGCTTGTCCATTAGATTGTGGGTGATAGGGAGATGACTCCCTCTCATTGATCTGATAGTATGTTGTAAAGGCCTAGATCATATTAGACATGAAATGTGGGCCTTGATTTGAAAATATACTTTTTGGTGCACCAAACTTCATCACAATTTTGTGCCAAAGGAAATCAGCAACTACATCTTCATTAGCATCTGTTAAAGCCTGCACCCTGCCCACTTTGTTACATAATCAGTACATACAAAAAATTTATCCTTTCCCTATGAAGGAGGAATAAAATGACCAATGAAATACATCCCCTACCTTTCAAATGGTTTAATCACCACTTGAGGTTACAGAGGCATTTCACCAGTAAAATTTGGTTGTCCCATCCTCTGATAGGGATCACACTGCTTGATGTATTTCTTCACATCTTTATACAGAGATGGCCAATAATAGCCAGTGCCAAGTATTTTTTGGGCTATTATTTTTAGTAAAAATTTCCCTCCACTTGGTTCATCATGACATACCCTAAGTATGTCAAAAATTTCATCATCTCTTACACACCTGCATAAAACCAAATCAAGACCACATTCAAATAACATTCCACTTACCCATTTAAATTGTGCACTTGTTTTGATTAATATTTTCATTTTTTATTAGTAAAAGGAGGAAACTTCCATGTTACAAGATAGTTTTCCATGTCAGGAAACCATGGTGTAGCATCTAAAATAGCAAATAATTGTTCATCTGGAAAGTTATCCTTAACTCGATCTCGTTCCCATGTAGAGGTTAATCTTGACAAGAAATCAGCTACCACATTAGATTTTCCTTGATTATCCACAATAGTAATATCAAATTCTTGTAAAAGTAATAACCATTTGATTATCCTACCTCTAACCATCTGGTTTTTTTCATTAAGTATCTAATTGTTGAATCATTTGTATGTACAAATATTTTGTACCCTGTAGTATAATGTCTAAACTTGTTAATTGAATAGATCATAGCAAGAAATTATTTTTCAGTGGTGGTGTAATTTCTTTCAGTGGGAGTAAGATTTTTACTAAGGTAATAAATAGCATACATTTTCCCCCCTTCATCTTTCTGTCCCAAAACTGCACCAATTGAGTTATTTGAGGCATATGTTTGGATGTGAAAAGGTTTCTCCTAATTAGGTCCTCTTAATATTGGATCAGTGATTAGTTTTTCCTTAATCTCTTCAAAATCATGTTGACATTTTTCATCCTAGAGAAATTCACAATCCTTGGTAAAAAAACAAAACATGGGGGCAAAATCTTTACTAAAATCTTTGATAAAACGCCTATAGTACCCAACATGTCCTAAGCATGACTTGATATCCATGGTGGTTTGAGGAACAGGTAAGTCTGAAATTATCTTAATTTTTTCTTGGTCAACTTGAATTCCTGTTTTTGAAATGTGGTGTCCTAATACAACTCCCTCATCAACCATCGTCAAACATTTCTCACGGCTAAGATACAAATGGTGTTTCTCACATCTTGTTAACACTCTATCCAAAATTTTCAAGGAATCATCAAATGTGTCTCCATGCATAGTAAAATAGTTCATGTATACCTCTACACAATCATTAGTTAGATCTGCAAAAATTGCAACACTTTGGAAGGTTGCTAGAGCATTACATATTCCAAATGGCAATACCTTGTAGGAAAAGGTACCCCATGGACAAGTGAATGTAGTTTTGTCCTGATCCTCAACAGCCACCCTAATTTGGTTATATCCACTAAAGTCATCTAGGAAGGAAAAGTATTGTTTACCTAAGAGGTTATCTAAAACTTTATCTATGAATGGTAAAGGAAAATAAAATGTAAGTGTAGCTTTGTTCAATTCCCTATAATCAACACAAATTCTCCATTTTCCATTCTTTTTAGGCACAATTACAAGAGGAGACACCCGCTGACTATCTCAGATGGGGTAGATAAATCCTACTTATAATAGCTTTTCAATTTCCTACTTAACTATGTCCCTTAACGTTGGATTGATCCTTCTCTAAGGTTGCCTACCTGGTTTAACATTTTCAATATAAATGTGATGGGTATAGATTTCTGGATGGATTCCTTTCATGTCTTTATATTCTTAAGCAAAAAACTTTAGTATGAAACTTGAAAAAATCAAACAAATTAGTTTCTTAATCATTTTCCAACCAACTGTTAATGTTAAAAATCTTACCTGGTTGAATCTCAATTTGTTTGGTTCCAATGTGTAATGAATTTTTTTTTTTGAAAAGGTTCCATTAGGGTGTTTAGTGGACATGAATGAGGTAACAACATATGATGTGCAGTAATGTCTCTAAAGTTCCCTTGAGAAAGAACACTAGATAAAGGATAGTAAGCAGAGTTATGATACTTATCTTGATGTTGGTCAAGCTCGTCGTCACTGATGTTTTCCAAAGATTCCTTGCTTTTCCTTGATAACTCCGAGACTAATTTTACTGATTTTGTAGATATTTCCACCCCTCTTGAAGAGAATTCACATTCCTCCAGAGTGAAATTATTTACATATGCATTGGATTGCGATGGTTCCAGAGATAAATCTAAATGTTTCGGAACTAAGTCCGAAGGTTCCAAAACTAAGTCCGAAGGTTCCGGAACTAATTCTGAAGGTTATGGAACTATCTCTGATTGTTCCAAAGATAACCGATAATCATTTAATGAATGATTAATACTATTCTCCACCTCCCATACATGATCCTGCAATGTTATCGTAGTCAAAGAAGACAAATTTTTTATCAATGCCGGGACCATCAACCCATAATCGTTCCTGATTATCAATAAAAGGTCTTGCAGAAGGATATATGGAATTTTGTTTAGAACACTTACCATTAGAGATGGTCATATCACCTGATCTGCAATAAGTTAAGGCATCAACTATAACTAACCATGGTCTTCCCAAAAATATGGGATAACCAAGTGTTTTACCTTTTGGTTGTAATATAAGGAAGTCCACTGGATACTCCCATGCTTCCACCATGACTACCACATCTTCAATGATCCTTTCTAATTTAGCTACTGATTGATCTACCATATGTAATATGGTGCTAGTAGTTTGTATACCTGTCAATGGTAATGCTTTCAAAGTGTCTAATGTTATAACATTTATAGTTGCTCCCAAATCAACCAAAATATTATGTATATGTTTGTTTCCTATAGTGATAGAAATAACAAGGCTTATAAGATCCCCATATTTGGGAAGTGAGAGTTCACCTGTTAGTAAATCAGCAAGTTTCCCATATATCTTAATATTCCTAGGGTACTGCTTCTTCCTTCTAGGTATTTTCAAGCATAACATTTAGATTAATTTGTTTAATTCAAGAATGTCCTTGATTTCTTGCAAAAATGGTATTTCAATATTTAATTTCCTCAACTCCTGCACTAGTTTAGATTATTTGGTCTCAATAACTTCCTTAAGTCTTTCTGGAAAAGGGGTTTGTGTAGAATCTTTATCTTGTTGTTTGTATATTTCTTTTTCATCAACCTTAGGGATTATTGAACTAGGGATTTCAGTTTCATCTAACATCTCCGTAATTATAACAAGTGGACTATTAATTACTTTTTCAGATCTGGTTTTATTATCTTTACAGTCCATGGCATTAAGATCAACCGGTTTTTCTTTCTCTGCTCCATAGATAGGGGTTATTTGTTTGTTTTTGGGATTAGCCACTAGTTGTGCTCGTATTTTTGTTTGAACCACATTTTCAGTTTGTGAACCTTGTGCTGAGGAACCTGTTATGGCTTGTTATTGTTGGTTGTGATATGTATTCCCTTGAGCATAGTTATTGGGGTTCTATCTAGGTTGTGACCAAATATAAGGGTTACCTTGACTAGACTAGGGTTGTTGTTGTCCTTGAGCATACCAATCTTGTCCTGCCCAATCCTAGGGATTCCATGTTGGTTGAGGAGCCCAAGGGGATTGTATCCAATTTTTTGGTACCGTTTGAGCTGCTTATGGCATAATCCAAGGATTAGGAGCAGGTCTTGGTATGAAATTCCCCTGGCTCTGTGCATCTTATCTTTGGACAAAGTTTACTTCTTCTATAATGGATGCAGTATTGGTTTGTTTAAGCTAGTTTTTTATGAACAGAAGAAAATAACAAGTATTTATTTCATGTTCTCTAGATTCACAAATGAGACATATTTTTGTTTTATCTAGAGGACAATCCCTTATTGCATGATTATTTATACTTCTAGGACAATACATAGCTAATGGTAAAATTTTAGCATTTTCTTTGGCTTACAATCCATCCATGGTAGAATTTAATTGAACTAGGATGTCTATTTTGAAGTTTGCTAGTTCATCCATAAGTTTGTTCATGTCTGGGTTCATACCTTTCATAGTTTTTCCTTTCTAGGGTTCACCCCTTATTCTTGAATAATTTCTACAAAGGTCTTTAATATCATTCATTCCCGATGCATTGATGTTTCCACCTCCCATTAAATTAAGGGCTTCATTGATTCATCATCCAAACCATTAAGAAAAATGGTTTTTCTTAGATCTTCTTTAAGTAAAAATCCACACCTTTTTTCCTATGAAGAGGAATTTGTCTAAATAATCTTCCAAATTTTCATCCTCTTCCTGTTTGATCCTAAAAAATACTTCCCTCCCATTTCTCCCTCTATAGTAGTCGTGATACTTGTCTAGAAAGCAGTTTCCATTTGTTCCCAAGTGGTAATGGAATTGGATGTTAATCCCATAAACCTCCTCATTGTTGTATCTTTCAGAGTAGATGGAAAGAACTTGAGTTTTTGATTTTTTTGCAGTCATGGGTTTGAAAAAATTATTTAAATTCAAACAAGAATTAGTCAGGATCCTCAGTCAACATCCCTTTAAATGTGGGTAGGTGTACAGGTGAAATGTTCTTCATAGGTGTATCATTATCCCCCAACTGAATTGGATAAGTGAACTTCCTATCAGGTTCTCTTTTAGCTTCTTTGGCGATATCTACAATATATTCTGATTTTTTTTTCCAATCAACGTGGTATGTGATCCACTTTGGCAAAGGTGAGAAATCAGGGGTAGGAGGTTGACTGCTCAACTAAGAATCAAAAATTACTCTTAAATGGTATTGGCATATAATCCTTCTTTTAAGAGTTCCACCTCCTTTTGGTTATTGATCCAGAAATTCCAAAGGTGGAAGCTTTGCTTCTTATCTAACAGGGGAAACTGGTGCTTCTATTTCTTTCCCAACTTCCCTAGTTGAACCAAAGGATGCTGATAATTCTTGTTGAGATATTTTTGGGAGAAATATACCCTTTGAGTCTCTTGTTCTACTCATAAATTTTATGATAACGTAGGGGAGATTTTTCAATTACTAGATGTGTGATTATTTTTATTTTTGACACCTAATTAGACAATTCCAACTAGTGAGTCCCTGGAAACGACGCCAAAAATGATGGGTGTCATTATTCCCTTCATTTTATCAACTTATGGTTGATGTCATTTTAAAACCAAGGGTGTGTTTGAAGCTCTATGCAACAAGTGAAGTCTCAGGTGAACTAGTAATTGATTGTAGTTATTATTTTTATTTTTATGGGGGTTTTGAAGTGTCTTAATATTTCTTAGCCAAATCCTTATCGAGAAACTGCAAGAAACTTATTGAAATAAACACACATTTATGAAATAAACAAACTTTGTAGAATTAAGCACACTGCTTAAAATAAATAAACTTTGCAGAATTGAACACACTACTTGAAATAAACACACTTTGCATAATTGAACACACTTTGAAAATATTGTTTAAAATGTCTTTAAGGGAATAAGAATGTAAACTATAACACCTACAAGGACAATAGATAACTCCATGTAACCGAATTTAATTGATGAATCAAAAGTACTACAGAATTGCCAAATAATAGAATTATACAAATTACTTGAAAATATAAATACCAATGAAAGAGAAAATCCTTTTTCTTGGAGGAGTGGGCCCTTTCTCCACATTGAATTGGGAATTAACACAATATGTTACTCTCAAAATTAAATGGCTATTTATTATTGAATTATTTAGTCTTACAAAACTAACTGAAGGATCCCCTCACATCTATCTTTAGCTCTCTATATATATTTTTCCATATGAAGATGTCTTTTCAATCATGAGTGTTCAATAGCTATCTTTCCACCTACAGATTCTAGTTAAACTGAATAGTACTCAAAGTAGATATGAAATTTAGAAAACTAGCTGGATATACAGTTGTTGGTCTTACATATGTATATTTGGAGTGTGAAGAACCAAAAAATTGTTGGTCTATTTTTTATTGGAAGGCCCATTCTTTGCTCCATAACTGAATTTTGATAGAGTAAGAAGATCCTCATTGATTTTGGAAATTTGGAGAAGTTCTGAAACCAAAGGGAAACCTTCTGAAACTAACTACTAAAGTTCCAGAGCTAAGTGCTAGAGTTCCAAACCTAAGCCACAATGTAGCCAACTTCCTCAAAAAGATGTTGGTTACTTCATAATTCACTTATCCTGACCAAATATGACCTGTTTGTTCCAAAAAATGAATTTCCACACAATTTGTTAGAAATTATATAGTTTTTAGACATTTGAACTAAGTCAAACAAAAGATGGACGATTACATCCTAAACTTATATTTAGATCAAACAAAAGTGATGAAATGTAGACAAACTTGATTAAAAGGGTAGTAAAATGAGAGTATTCATTGCACATTGATGAGGCATATTTCAGCCTCATCAAGAAGCATGAGCCAAAAAGAGAGACACAAAAGGAAATAAAGAGATCCCACAACTTAGACAGGAGCCCATGAGATGAACCGGAACAATCGAAAAACACCATACACAAAAACCTACCACCACCAAACGATAAACATTGGCCATAACCTAACCTACACCACCCATAACAGCACCAACTTACTGAGAATTCGAGCGAAGCAAAATAAGAAAATCCTCCTGAGTGAGGGCACAAAAATTGTTAAGGTGGTAGATTGCATAGTCGATAGGGAAACGGGAAACATGAAGATCCAACGAGGGCAGGTGTGAGAGATTAGGGCTGTCATTCCAGATAGAAGAGTGCAAATTCTTGGCATAAATAAGAAACTCCTGGTATTGTTCCCTGTACCACTGCACCCTGCACTCAGGACCAAGATCCTATTCATCTACTTCTTCCAGTCAAATCAAAGGATTTGGAAGCCGACATTCCTCTAGTTCCTCATGTAATCCACCATGATTGGTTGGGTAGATGAAGTGCACAAGAACAACCTCGACAATAGCCTCATCTGAATGTAGCAAAATCCAATTGGAAACAAATTCTATTGTAATGTCTAAGGTAGTCTGCACCCTGTTAGAGGCTAGCATATATGACTCACCCAAAAAACACTCAATTGCTTTGGCTTCATGAATCGAGTTGTAACGGAATACATCCTGAAGACACCTATGCAAGATAGCCGATGAAAAGGTCGATTCTCCCAATTTTATGTGCAAAGAAAGAAAAGGGAAACCCACGAATACCATGATTCACCTGCTCGAATAAGAAATGGAAGGAGGTATATAAGGAAAGAGAATCCAGCGACCCGCTAAAAACCAGAAAGACACGAATCACCATTATTTCTAAAAGAAAGTACTGTGCCTTATTTTGTGTGAGATGATCTCATCCAGGAATTATATATATATATATATATATATATATATATATATATATATATATATAATATATAAATAATAAATTTATATCATTATATATATATATATATATTGGAATTTGGGATGGTCTCAAAATCATCTTAAATAATGAAGGGCCTTAAATATATGTTGTCACCAATCTTTTTGAGTATGTGAAGGACCTTGCTTTTTACATATTTATTGTGGGTTGATTTTTTAATTTTCATCCTCCTTTTCGATGAGCACCTATAGATTCTCCTCAAGTTCCCCCATTGTCTTTATTTTGTAATAAAAAGGAAATGGATTTAAGGTCATCTATATCCAATAATCGTCTATGACAGATCTTCAAAATTGGTAACGGTAGCAATCTGGAGGCAATTAAATTGGTTTTGGGGGAAAATTATATGTTTAAGGATGGATGGTGTAGGGTTAATAGTAGTTTGGCCTTGGTTTTTATGGAAAATATTCTGATAATTGACTCATCGAAGCTTGATGTGGTCAACATTGCTCTCCGCTAGGTTTTGTTGTCTTTCTGAGGAAATTTGGTTGCAAAAGGGCAAAAGTGTAATGTTAATTCTTAGGAAGTTGGGGAGGAGGAAAAGCTCTGGGATAGTGTGGATTTGATCATCTTCAGGGAACTGGAATGTCACCATAGGGAGATGATGTTCTTTGTAGAGAAGCTAGTGGTGTTCATCTGTGACAAGAATTCTGGAAGGACGCACTTTGAACTCCCTAATTTGGTTTCCATTAATTATCCCATCAAGCTAGTGCCACTTTGGTGGATGGAAATCCGTGAAACTATAGGGGAATCTTATATTCATCTTTGGTGAAGTTGGTCTAATGAATTTGCTGCTTAGAACTCTGAGGAGGGTGTGGTTGAGAGGCAGAGATCTCCAGTTGTAATTTTGTATGTGTCTTCTAATTTTGGGGATTAATCCTTGATCTAAATATATATTGTAATGTCTATAGTATACTATAGTTATAGTCTTCCTTCCTTCTAGCTGGCTTTTGCTCGATAACCTAGCAGTCATGATTAATGAAGCTTTTTGCATCTTCATGTTGTATCAGAGGTTCGGCCTCTCTTTTGTAAAGGGAATGGGACCCTTCAACCTGCTTTAAGTATTAACAATAAAATTATATATATATATAATGTATTTAAATTATATTAATTCATCTACGTGGCATGGGCATTGGGCAAAAGCGGGGGTGATAAATTTTTAATTTATTGAAAACTTTAAATTAATTTAAGAAATAAATAATCTAATTTATAGCCTATGAAAAATAGATGGTAAAGCCACTTTCTTCTAATTTCACCAACTCATATATCCTTAATGTAAACACTATATAAACGTGAAAACACTATATATATATATATATATATATATATATGATGTTTAAATGCTTTTTTCCAGAGCTAGGAACCAGATGATTAAGGGACCCCACCCTAACAACTATACTCCAAAAAAAACTAAACATAAACTAACAACACAAGGCCTCAGTGAATGGCCTGCATGGAGAAGAAGGAAACACCATTTGAACAAACAAAAGTGGCTTCAAGATAGGGAATACACATGGCAATAGAACCAAAAAAACAAGCCAGAAAAGAGTATTAATCCTCATCTGAAATAACTTCCAACACTAGAAAATACATCTTTCAATTTCTTGACCTTACCTAGAAAAAGAAAAAAGGTCTCGCTCGCATTATCCAAAGACTCATTGAGGTGGTCAATGGCCGATTCTATAGGTGAGAGAGCATCGGTGAGATTCAGAGGAGGCATTCTACTAGGGTCTGAACCACTATACCAGAACAAAACATGAAAAACCTTTGCATAGAGTAGAAGCTCCCTGTACCGCTTGTTGATCCAATCTTCCCCATACTCGGTGCCATTCGTCTGAGTGTTTGCCTCCTCCACCTAGAGAAGAGGTTCTGGGATGCGGCACCTATCTGTTTCTTTATACAAACTGACTATATGGACAGGGTAAATAAAGAACTTCGTGACATCCATGACATCCACCTTAACCAGATGGAGCAAGAGGCAATTAGAAACAAATCCTGCCATGAGTTCAGAGTAGACTCTGGCCCTATGAGAGTCCTGTATATAGGAATCTCCTATCATATACTCAATGGCCGCAACCTCAAGCACAAAATTTTAGTGAAACGCCTCTTGAAGCCACCTATGGGAAGGCCCAAAGAAATGTGGCGCACATGCCATCATTAATTCTTTGATCTTTGTGTGTACCACCCATCATAAATGATAGTATCTTTCAATCCATGTCAATCAATTGCCTCGTTAGCTACCTAGATAATTGGTCCAATTCTAATGTCCATGACCAACAATGAACAATTAATCATGGACCTAAAATTATAATTCATCCCACCTAAATCCAGGAGATTCACGTCTATTGGGGCACGGCAAAAAGAAATCCATGTAATTCTTCCACATGGTATGGGAAAAAGTGGGGGTTTATTATTTAAAATGTTTCAATATCCCCCAAAAATTTCAACGGCCAAGTCATTAAATGCAAACGCCTATCACCACGGACCTAAAACTCTATTATTGAATCGGTTCATTCCATGGGCTTGGAGTCTTGGAATGCCTTTTCCTCGAGGAGGCCTAGAATCCTGCCACATGGCTATCTGATAAGTGATAACTTTCATCCACTAGATGAAATTTGATTAATGACTAAATTTGATGTCTACAAAGTACAATGAAAGACCTAATTGTTTATAGCGATGTTGACAATTAAAATTTTCTTTCTAGAAGGCATACTGTAACAGAAGGAAAAATAGATTCATAGAAGTTGCAGACCATGTAAGCATCAAGATTTTCATATTTCCAAGTAAGTGTCATCCTACATTTGAGTCTTGATTCTTTAAATATTATCTTTTTTATAAGTAGCATTGTATAAGCCTTCACTTTCAAATATTTCAATATAAGGATTGAGAAATTAGGGTTAAGGGTTTACATAATCCAAAATTCCAAGCATGCCTACTTCCACAGGATCCCAAAGTAAAAGTAAAACCAAAATCTCATACGCCAAACTCCTTAAAAATAAAACCCATAATTTTACTGATGAATATCATGATATTAATAATCATGTAATTTGTACAAGAGCTTCACAGCTTAGATACACATCTGAGACAAAGTTGAGGGAAAGTAGAAGTTCAGACCAATAGCTAGACATAAAGCTTTAGGTTGGATAACATGGGTGTCTGGATTGGGACACATGATGTTGCATGAGTTTTTCCCCTTCCCTAAATTTATCAATATATGTGCCCAATGAGACAAAAAAAAGTAATTGTTGTAAAGGAAAATGGAGAATAAATTTTTCACACTACGGAGGTAATCTTGGCATTGCGTTAGGGTTTGAAAGAAAATATTTAGGAACCATTCACATAAACCTAGAAAAAAAATCTAGTGATTATCATGCCACAAATAAAAAATATAGAGATACATTTTTACAAAAATTAACATTTGATGCAGAGGTACCAAAATGGAAGGCTTGATTTCCAATTAAAATATTTAAACAGTGGGTCAAGGATACTATTTATGTGCTAGTATTTTATCTTGGCTTCAATAGCAATGAGCCAATGGATGAAACCCTCCTGGAAATGGTATACAATATTCATTTCATTAATCCACCTTGTCAATACATATTTGGGTACATTGCATAATCTATGCATAAATAATTATCAACTATCAAAGAAGGCTCTGACACTAAGATGTTTAGGTTCACTACATACTTGTGTTATTTAATTCTATGGAGGTTTGTTGGATGGTTTTTTTTAAAAACTTGCAATTGAGCCCTATTTTAGTGAGGTCCAACAAAAATCCATGTGTCCAATAACTGAGTGGACACCCAAGATAAGGCTATATGATAATAGATGGGAATACAATCAATTTGTGGATTATTTTTGGGCTCCAACGTATGAAGCATTTATATAAAGTACAATTCTTAGATTTCCTATGAAATGTAGAGATTATATTCAAGTGGAATCAGAAATACAATTAACAGACTGATACTTCACAAAGGATTATACTATGCTAATTTTTTATGGATAAGGAGTACAACCTTACAAACTCTCAATACATGTGAAAAAGAGAGTTTTTTCCTTGGAATATATACGGTAGATGGAAAGCACAAATAATCTCTATTTTGTTTCTCAGCAAAAGAAGAGCATATTTCCTTCCTTACCATTCTCATGTGGAGGGTTCACATTTGAAATAAAATCATTCTATGTGGCACATGAAATCTTACATATTTTTAAGTTTGATGTTGACTCTCACTAGGTGTATGACCCATGTGAGATGATTAAAGCAAGGGTAGTGGAAACAAGAACTTTTCCACTAAAATTCAACATGAAAGTAAACCTTTACTAAAAAAATTGAAAAACAAGAACTCTTGGGATGAAGTACAAATATCAATGAATGAAATTTCTATTGAGAAAGGAATTAGTTCTCAAGAGTTTTCAAAACAATTTTTTTGATTTCCTGAGCCTCCACAAAAAGAAGAAGAGGATTTTCAATTTTCAAAACTTGATAAAAAGTCCTCTAAAATTATTCCAAAGGCATTGCGTCAAGAATTGCGAGATAGAAGTTGGAAAAGGTCAAAAATTGATGCCTTTTGGTCTATGAGGCAGGACCTAGGCCATCCAAAATTTGTAGAGGACTATGATTCTATTCTAGAAGATGCAAATTTCAGTAAATTTTGGAATAAAGATCATCCTAGAGAGGAAAGTAGTGATGATGACATTGCCTCTAAGGAATTACACAATCCCCCTAGCGGAGAAGTCTGCCATGAATTTGTTACTATTGCTAAGGTTAGCAGTTCTAGTGATTATGGTAGTAGTCAATAGAGTGTTGGAAACTTAAAGAGACCAATAGAGACTATTGAAGTTTCTAGGGCTATTATCCAACAAGGAAGTGAGAAGATGTAGAAGACAAAGGAAAACACAGGTATAATTACTCTTAGCTCAAGGGAACTATTTATAAAAGTTGTTGCCACTGCCACCCCTAAAAAAACTAGCATTCCATAAGGAAATTATCCCCAAACTTTAATTACTCCTCCATTCAAGGTGGAACAATTCACTCCTACGAACACCTCAGGTTTTGATTACCGAGATGAGTTTTCCAATAAATTAGAAAGAGATAAAAGAAATAAGAAGCAAATTCTAAGGGCTACAGGAACTTCAAATCCGTCCACAATGAGGGTATTTCCTACATATAACCCAGACACAGATACCCTATAATACATGTATTTTGTTTCCAAAGTTGTAAAACCATATAATGAAATTCTTCTCAATGACTATGATGTGACGTCCCTTCAAATGGATCTTAAGGAAATGAAACCTTCTGAAAAAATTAATGTATCGAAAAGGAACAATGATGTGTTTTAAAAAACATTACTAAAGGCGGTGAGGGAGAACAATAAGTTATATAATAAGATTGAAAAGTTAGAGGTAGACCTGGAAAATGAGAAATCAAAAGGAAAAGAAGTAGTTAATAAGATAGGTGAGTTGGAGAGGAAGATAAAATCATCTACCTCTATGATTGTAGTTTCTTTGAATGAAAAATCACAGGTAGAACTAGAAGATGTGAAGAAAAAGTCACACAAAACAAAAAGTAAGAATAATAGATTACAAAAATCAGTGGGAGAATTGAAATAGGATGTGAAGGAAGAGAAAGAAAAGGTCAAAAAAATGGGAACAGAGCCTAGATGATGAGAAAAATAAATAAATATTGTAATAGGAATTGGTGAAAGCAAAAAAGGAAATAGATTCTTCCAACATCAAACTATCTGGATTTCATAAAAAGGAATTGATTAATATGACAGATAATTTTTGGGGGAAAATAAACCAAAAAATTGATGATTTGATTAGATTTTTTGAATTCATGACTGATCCACAAAGAATCTGTGATAAGCTCCATGAATATGTAATAGGTAGTAGAAAAGTGATGGCTTTAAGAGAGGATACAACAAAGAAAATTGTGGAATCTATCTACAAATTTAGTGACACAAAACTGGCATCCAAAGGAATTCAAAACCATTTTGATGCCTCAATAAAGGTGTCATCTATGACTCAGAATTGTGTGATCTTAGGCAAAGCACAAGAATTGATGAATAAGTGTTAAAGAATGTTACACAGGCTGCATGGAAAGGTACAAGATCTCACAAAGCTTGTTTTCCAATGCCTTTTGACAATACACACCAATTCATTAAGAAGGATGCATTCCAAAAGAAGATGAAAGAAAAAATGACTCAAGAGAAAGACTAAATTCCTGAGAAGCTAGATGAGAAAAAAAAAATTGAATCTGTTAAACCATTGATAACCTTGTCAGTAATTTTTCATTAAAAAGTAAAGGAAAACTCTAATATCAATTATGAACTACTAACAAAGTTACATGTCAGTCACTCTGATTTACAACAAATTACAATTCCAATAGATGAAGAGTGGAGCATGTTATAGAAGATATATAATTTGTTAAATTTGTGGAGCTTGATTCCAAGTTGAAGTGGCAATTTGGTTTTGTTGTTTCTATTATTTGGGAGGAAATCATGGTCATGGATAAAAATAGTAAATTATCTTATTAATAAACTAGAGTTATCTTTATGTTTTTTATATTAATAAACATGTTATATTTAGGTTCCTTGTGGTTGAAGCAAACTTTTATAAAGAGCTGCACAAGTTAAATATATACATATGTGTGTATGGATTTACTCTTTAGTGTATTTAGATCCATTTTGAAAATTGTTCCATTTGTTGTAATGATAATCTTTGGTTTTTTCATAGAAGGCATGTATCAATCAAGTTGAATGAGGAATAGTGTTATTTTTAAATTTTTATTTCAGTAATGATTCAAGAAAATCCACTTATTCTATCTCATAATCAAGCACCACAACTCTTATATACCTAAAGTGTATAATAATGTAAATGCATACTGATTTAATAGCCAACTAGCCGTAGTGTATGCTTTCTATAAAAGAGATCAACAACATTGTATGTGAAATATATTAAATCCTCATTAAAACATGACTTTGCAATCTTTCTGCAATCAAAATGGAAATGGAATCAATATGATTACCTTTAGACACATGTAAGTTTGGGGTGAGTGCTAATATTTATTTGATATTTAGAACAATGTACTAAATATTTGAATATATTAATTATTATATAAACATCTATATCATGGGATATCCACCAATGGAAGCTTCCAACTTGATGGACTTGGATCATCTCTATCATTTGATTCACCAGATATCTCATAATGACTCACTCTTTCTTGACATTCAATTGCTGCAATAAGGTTGTCTGTTGTATTTGTGTCATTGTTTTCAGCCCCTCACCTTTCAGTAATCGACTTCCATACTGCCAGAGCCTTTTCGTAGGGAAATTTATCCACTTTATACCATGATGTATAAGTTCTCAAACAATTTTCCAAATTTTTTCAAGCTTGTTTCACAATTTTTAATTTATAAAGGCCAAGGCACTGAAAATTCTCTCATCTTCAACTGAACCCACAATCATTGTTTGACATAGATCATCTAATGAGAAAAATGTGGACATGGTTTTCATTAAAATAGTACTCACCCCAATTTTTTTCCATAGTCAGGTTATTTCTCCACACTGTAAGGGATTATCCAAATATTTGAATTGATGAATCATTATAGTGGAAAATTCATGAGATTGAGCACTCAAACTATCCTTTCTTAAAATACCTGCAATATTCATTCTATTGATATCAACAGACTTACAAAAGTTTTGAATCAATGTCGTCAACCTCTTGAAGTATTCTTCTTGCATATGTCTTTCATTTTGGACATGATTCCAAAAGGTCGTATTTACTATAGCCATTGCTTCAAGTAAATCATCCCTTCTAAATCAATCCCTTATTTATTCTAATAAGGACACTATAATTTCTATTAGCGTTTCCCTTTTTAATGATACAATGTTATCAAATAGCAACCTCGTGAGTTTTACCTCCTGAACCTTACCAGTTACTACTTTAAACATATACGTCAGTATCTCATATCCATGTATAGAAGCACATACTTCCCCAAACAAATTTAACTTCAAAAAGATACTTACATTTCCAATATTTATCAAATCATTCCAACCATCAAACATTGGACCTGTAAAAGCAATTTTTATTGAGATACAAATATTCTATTGTCATACAAACTTGTTTCCTCAAACTAGAAAAATCAACAATATAGATAGTTCTTTCATGTTTTTGTTTAATTAAACAATGCATTTCTTCCAACATGGGAAGGAGACAAAACAAAATCATCAATGACTCTATATCGATCAAACCATTTATTGAATCATGGGCATTGTCCACTTACATGGGATTCTGCCACATCACTCTTGATAAGGATTAATACTCTTCGTACAACCTATGAACTGGTTGGTACAATGAGATCCACCTAGTGTTGACATATTTTAACAGTTTATGCCCATTTTTTAGTCCTTCTATAAATATTTGGAATTCCATGAACCTTTTAGGACTACGGTAGAAATAAGCATAAACCTCTCGATCAAGGTCTTCAAGTATTGCTACAGTTTTAAATTTTCCAACTATTCTGTAAGCTAGGTTCATTCTATGAGCCATACAATGAATGGAAATAATATAAGGGTAATTATATGTTTGGATTCTTACACACATGTTATTATGATGAAATTTCATTATAGATTCCCCATCCACCCTGACACATACCATCTTTGACGTAATTGCAATATCATCCATGTCATCGATCTCCTTCAAAAAATTTATCACCAACTCACAAAGGTTTTGATAATTGGAGTTCTCTCTCGTCTTGTGAATGGAAAGTAAGTGAGGTTTTCTCACATAATTCTCAACAGTATACACATACATATAGACCCAAGAATTATTATCTATTAATGTAACCTCATCAATAGATAAAGATATGTATCGTGCAGACTTCATTTTCTCTTTTAAGTCTTCTTTCTCAACCATAACTGTGCATTTTTCCCAATCCCAACCAATACTTTCTAACCAGTGAGAATGAGGAATGTGTGGGACACCAAGGAAAGACAACATCTTCTTTTGTTCAAGAAAATCTATTATAGGATGACCTCTTTTCAAAATGTGAAAAATAGTAGCTAGCTTAACTGTTTTACCAAAAAGACTATTTTGAATTATCTTGTTGAATTGAGAGGTAATTGTCCCTCCATTCACTCATCTATTCTTTCATTTCTCTTGTTCTCTTCAAATTATTTTTCATATTGTACGCCGGAAAAGTGATAGGCGAGTGTGAGAATCTACAAGTGACTCTTCCATGTACTCGACCTCTCGAGGTCGTGCCGAGACAGCCGGTGGGGGTAGAATATGCGTTGGATTCAGACAAACTAGTTAGGCAGTCTAATGTCTTCGACACGCACTAGTGGATTTTGCGAATCTAAGGCAAAGAAGGCCCTTTTAACTTGGACTGGTGTGATAGATCGATCGGCAAGGATGACTACTCGAAGGCTCCAATCAATATCGAGCTCTGGCGTGATTCGATCTATGGGTTGCGAAATACGTGGAAAATGACTTGGGATAGTTTCGTGTATGTCTCCAGATAAGGTCATAGGGTGGATGGTGGAAACAATCGACTCTACGGATGATTCTCTGGCCTAGTCCAGAATTATCTAGCTTCGTTAGCCGCTATATCTAGTAAGGAAAATTGTCCGATGATGATGGGTGGAAGTGGAGTGGATTGGAATACTAGTGTGTGTAGGCCAGTGTCTATATCTGATTGACTTGTGGACTCGTTGGGCTATGGGATCTTTGGATCACAACCATAGGCTCTTGGTTGTTGTGGTCCTATTATGGTCATACGTGAAATCAAGTTCTAATCCCTAGTATCCAGTAATCATATGCTTTATCAGCTTCTATGTTTAGGACCAACAACTGTGTGATTTTCTCATAATATCTCACAAGCGTTCGTGCAACCTGGATCCTTAGACTAGTATCTATATCTGTGAGAGTGTCTCCTGCACCTGGCTGTGGGACCAAAGGATCACAACCAAAGGTTTTTTCTCTTTCGAACCCTTCTACAGTCATGTGAGTGTTTACCTAGGGAAATCTATAATTTGGTTGGTTTGACCAAAACGTGTGTGCTTGGTCGTCCTCTATGTTTAACCCTCTCAACTGAGAACTGATCAGTTGTAAATCTATTGTTGTTCGGAATACTTGTATTCTGATATTTTGGTCTATGTCAACTATTGCTGTGATGAGATTTGGTTGAGGCACGATTGGCTCAAATATATATTCCCTGGGTTCCTGAGGTCCCGTGATTGTCATACAAAATAAAATATAAATCTAACTGTAACGAAGCAAAATCTAACTATGTGGAATAAATCTAAAACATATATATAACTTCTATTCTTCTAAGAAACATTTCAAGATTAGAATGGAAAGAAAAATATTTTAAGCGTATATAGAAATAACAACTAAACAGACAAAATAACCGAGTGCAGTTATCAGCCTGTGCAATTTGTAGATTTTATTCTAAATAAATAAAATAGCTCGTCTAATCTATCTGCAAGATTCTCGATCCTACCTCAGAAGTGAGGAGTGAATCATAGTTTCTCAGAAACTATCAATCCTCACAACTTCCCTGGAAATATCGAGAATAAAAGTCACTGAAATGAAGCAATTATCTACTCTATTTGATATGATTCTAACTAGAACTTTGAAAGTTAAAACCTGGATTCTGCAGAACAGTGGCGAATCCGATGGCATGTGTGATCTTGTCCCCTCAATGTGATCTCCTCGTTCTTTTGTGTTCACGTGGATCCAGAAAAGCGTGTAATGCTAGCATCGGCAGGAGTAGATATTGGGACAAGGACATCTCAGAATGCAGACTGAAAATGCGAGTAGGAGAGGGATAGCACAAGAGTACAGAGCTTGGCTTATGCGATTCCTAGCGGGATTTTACTGCGAGTCATGCAACACAAAGTGACCAGAACCTGAAACTTTCCTTTTTGAAGAGCAAAACCTGCAACTTTAATGGCTTCCTAAGCTATTCTACTCTAATGGATTGGATAAAACAACAACACTGTTTGCACAAGCTGGATATGTGGCTTACCAACAGCTGGACAATGCTAAATGAGCATGTAAATGAACTAAAACAAGTACTCTAAGCAAAATAATAGCTAAATTCAATGCAAAGACAAATTCAGAGATAAACTTCAGACCGGATTGGGTGAAATAATAGCACTGCCTGCACAAGATGGGTATGTGGCTTACCAACAGCTGAGCAATCTAACTAAAGATGCAAGTGAATTGAAACTATGACTTCTAAACAAGATAACAAGCTAAAATACTAAAAAGAGGAGATGAGAGCAAAGATCAGTCTTCAAAATCAGGCCATTTGTTTGAGCACAAGCCATGCATTTATAGGAATTCAATCACCTAAAAATCAAAACCAAACTGAACTCCTAAACAATAAACAAAGGAAAAACACTATTCCAGGGGACCAAAAACATAAATGCATGTTCAAGTCAGCAAGGAAAGCTGGTGAAATGTGATATTTCACGCGAGTCGCGTCAAAAGAACGTTCTGGAAAATGCGCGCAGGACCGCCGCTCTGAGCAGGGCGGCGGTTACAGGACCACCGCCCTGATAAGGGCGGCAGTTTCATCACTGAAGATCAAAAGGCCAAGGAAAGAAGAAAAAAGGGGAAAACAAAGAGCGCGGGGGCTAGGTGGGGCATGCGGGATGTTAACGCATACTCCGAGAGCTTTTCCAGATCCCGAACACCTTGCGAGGAGACCTGTATCATCATTAGGGTGGTTGTTACACTATTCCGGCAGTACAGTACCTTACAATTCTCGGTACGTACATATTACCCCCTCAGAGAAGTGTTTTAGCCATGAAGAGGCATAAAATGGTGGGTCCGAGTATGGCAGTCCTGAAATGGGGAATTAGAAGTTATACCTTACATGTCCGTGTGTTGAAATTACGCCATCCAAAATTCCTGCTACCTACAAAATGAAAAGAGGATTCAAGTGCAGATAGATACAATAACTCTGGAAAACAAATGCTAAAAATACAGGGAATGAGAACGTACCATTTGTGTAGGGATAGGAACTTACCTCCGTCGGCACTCCAAAACCTGCGAAAAAGTCTTTTAAAACGAATCAGGGCGCTATATATATATGAAAGTGGACCCATTTTCCTATTCATTTGTGCGAGTTGATTTTATTGGTTTTGAGCTCTGGGACCCACGGTGACGGTTTCTTGCGTGAGTAGAGTCAAAATGTCCACAGCGAGATCGTGATCATGCCTCCATGTGCGGAACACCGTCCTACTAGATCACAGGTTGGTTTTCTTCAATTTTGTGTTTTTCCCCCTTTAAATTTGAAATGCTAAACTTGTCGTAATGGGGGGGGTTATTTTTGAAAATGTTAGGTTCAAAAGGTCCACCTAGGGGGGCGCCTACTGGGTAGGCTCCATTTTTAGGTCAAATGGTTAGTTTTTGCTAATTTTAGGCTTTTTAGGATTAAAAACCCACGTGGGTTTTCGGACCATGACCACCACCCTGGCCAGGGTGGCAGTTACACGACCACCACCCTTAGGGTGGCGGTTACAAAACCACCTCCCTGCTCAGGGCGGCGGTTCTGCACAGAATGCAAAAGAACTTATATTTGAGATGGTGTTTGTATTTTTTTGCACTTCTACACATTTTTATGACTTTCTTGGTATTGTTCAGATATTAACTTGCTCTGTTTTGTGTGTTTTTGGGTGTATGCAGGTGAGAGAGGAGTATATTAGATGGAGCAGAGAGAGAGAGTGTGTGATTGGCTCTCAGGGGTACTAGATGCCCTTTCACAGGATGAGGAGGATACACTACAGAGAGCCGGCATACTGCGTATATCACATGTGCCTCATGTTGCACCATCTAGTCACATCCTTTGTGACTTATTCTCTTATTGGGATGCAGATCGGAACACCTTCCGACTGCCAGGGGTCCATGGTGAGTGGACCATCACACTTGAGGATGTCTACCGTATTTTGGGGGTCCCGATCATCGGGAGGAGACTTACTTTGGAGACAGCAGGCTCACAGGCACAGATTGCACAGTGGGCAGCATATATGGGAGATGTAGTTATCTCCACGGGGTCGAAGAAGGGAGTGAGAGTTTGATCCATTCCTTCTTTGCCTATCCGCATACTTCGACAGGCCGTCATGGGGATCCTTTCCTCGAGACTGATCGGGGACAAGGGAGGGGATACATTGTTATACTGTTGGGCACCCATCATTGCGCAAATAGAAGGGCATGGCTGGATATATGTCTGGGGTGCAGATATTCTGGGGACCACCTACCATGATTTATACAGGGTGGTCCGTTTACAGGGACAGTCATTGAGCCACCCAACTTTAGTCATGAGCTGGGTGTATGAGTGTTTTATCCCTTATGGTAGGGGTGTGGAGGTAGCAGATCCTGGGGCTGTGAGGGCAGCCAGATGGACAAATATGTCGGTGCTTAGAGCACCTCACTAGCCAGTTACCTCCCTTACTACTGTAGACATGGAGGTGACACCGTACCGGCTTATGGCCGGCATATGGGGAGAGGAGACTCTTACCTTGATCTCTTGCTCGACCGCAGGGCAGCACATTGATTGAGTGGGACGAGTGGAGGTGCAACCTTTTGGCAGAGTTCCTCAGCAGTTTGGCCTACCGTATTTAGGCATGCTTCCCCCAGTGGCGCCAGTTTACAGATTAGTTCGCGAGGCCAAAGGGGGGCCTAGAGGCCGTGGTTGGACAGTGATCACTCCTGGCATTCCCATTGTAGCCAGGAGGATAGTTCGCATTAGAGGGAGAGCTGGTGCGCCTCGGGCACCCTTGCTTCAGATTGCTACGGGTCCTGCTCATGGCAGCGATGACCCTATAGATATTGACTCTGACTCTGAGGAGCTCATAGAGGGAGGGACAGAGGAGGAGACCAAGGACAGCGATCCTGAGTGGCATGACAGTCAGGATATTATGCAGGCAAAGAGGGCTGAGCAGAGGGTAGAGAAGGACACTCTAGTTTTAGAGGAGCCACTCTCTCAGGGCCATGGTGGAGAGGACGAGTTAGTTCCAGGGTGACATGTTTCCCCTGCCACAGGAGCAGCCCCTCAGTCGGCAGTGGCATCTGCGAAAGGTGCCAGCCCCAGCGATCCATCTTGGAGGCCCGGTGATCCGAGTAAGTTATCCTTTCTTCCTTCTTTAACGTTTGTTTAATTTAGGATTTTTTTTAATTGCTATCTCTCCTTGTGTTTTTATCTTGTATCTTTTAGCCTCTTGCTTGGTTTCTGATTCGTTTTTCTCCTTTGTTTGCAGAGACTGTTGACAAGTGGCGGGATCTGATCCGCAGGGTATGTACTGATTCCCTGATGATCCCTATGGATAGGACCCACGCGGAGTTATCCGTAGATGCCGGGGAGCCTTCAGCAGCTGGTAGACATACTGATGTCTTCGCTCCCGTTTGGCACGTGGCCAGGATGGTATCGACCCTTCGCACCGAGCTAGTGGGCTACAAGACGGCTGAGCGCCTTATGAGGAGCCATTCTCATGGTGAGACCGCGGCTGCCCCTCGGGACCCTGAGCCCTCCGTACATTCAGAGCGCCGCCGTAGCCGGAGTCCTAGGCGAGGGCGTGCACCTTCGGAGGGGTCGCGTAGGGGTTGAGATGCCATTTGGCCCTTGTGTATTTTGTACTATTGTATATCACGGGATCTTTGAGCATTTTGACCATGCCTAGAGCATGATGGCATTGTATATAAACATTGATTATTTATATATATGCATTCGTCTTTGGATCAAACGCTTGTCACTCATGTTTTCCTTTCTATTTCTAGCTTCTTTGTGTATACTACGATGTATGTTTATATGCTTTTTAGAATGTATGCAATGGATAACAGATGGTGCAAATGTTTACTTTCTTTTTGTGTTTCATGATGCTAATATATGATATTACATATATATTGTGATTTCGAATCCTAGCTTCTGTGAGCAATTTGGATACCTCATGCTTGTTTTGGAAAAGTGATGAAAATAACCAGTATGATGAACATATTAACTTGCCCCACTCCTAACTCCACGCAACTAGTAAGATGCGAGGGCTCATCACCAAGAGCCAAGAAGGGCGCAAGTTATGAAATGTGGTGAAATGATAGTGATGAAAGACAGACAAAGCTTTGGCGGAACCAAATTGGAAGCTACAAGCTTACTCTACTCGAATGACTTCATAGTTTAGAATGCACTTGTTTTGCGGTTTATCCGTAGATGGCCACATAGTAGACAAGATCTGGGTTTTTAGGATTTTAACTCTCTTGGAATTTTGAACATCTGATTCATTCGTTTTTGACTCAAAGTTTGAATTGTTTGTTTATGACCTTTTAACATTTGCTGTGTCAAGAGGACCCCCTATACTTTGCCCCATGCTACTAGTAAGAACCGTGGGTTTATCACCGTGGGCAAGGCATAGGCGAGTAAGGGCATTTCCATCCTTTCCCAACCCTATGTCATTAGTAAGAGACGCAAGCTCATCACCGAAGGTTGGTGGGGCAAGGAAATGTGTAAAATTAAAATTTTCTGTTTAATCACTTGTTGACTTGTTTTCTTGAGTAAAATGTCAGTATGTGCTTATTTCCAAAGAGATATATATATGTGGGATAGATGTGACACCATGAAGCTTCTAGAACAAACCATAGGCAAGACACATATCCTAAGAAGAAATCAAAGCGAGAATAAACTTGCAGATCTTGGTATGGTTACCGTTAAGACTTTGTCATGTTTGATTTTACTTGATAAAAGATTCCAAGATGATTCGATGATATATGAAGATGGAGAGGTATGATTAAAGAGCTTTATGCCAACAACATCATGAGTTTGTAATGAATTGCTTTGAGAATAGATTCCTTGATCACAATTTATGTAAGAAACAAGTGGACAAAATGATCTAAATCTATATGAAGATGCAATGTAGATAACTATACAAGTAGTGCTAGTTGCTTATGCGTAGAATCGCTTGAGGTGCAGGGAATTGACCGTTTCGCCAAATTCCTCACCTTCTAGCGTACATAAGAGGTAAGAACCATTTCCATAGTCCCTTCATGACTCGGTATGGGCCCAACCATTTGGGCCGGAATTTCCTTCCTTCACCGGTCTTCTTTTCGATCCGGCTATCTAGGCTTAGGACTAGATCACCTTCATATATGTCACGTTCATAGACCTTTTTCTTATACTACCGGCACATCCGGTCAGCATAAGCTCTATGCCGCTGCTCAGCATCTAACCTAGTTTCGTCTACGCTTTCTAGTTGTGAAAGATGTGCTTCTCTGTAAGCGTCTTCATCCAAAATCCCTTGTAATGAAATGCGGAGACTGGGTATTTCGACCTCAAGTGGGAGAACTACTTCTGCCCCAAATACTAACGAGAAAGGAGTTGCTCCTGTTGGTGTTCTTATTGAGGTTCGGTGGGCCAACAAGTCCGGATATAACTTCAAATGCCAATCTCGTTTGTTTTCTTTCACCGTTTTAAGGAGAATGGCTTTCAGTGTTTTGTTTTTCGCTTCAACATGTCCATTGGCTTGGGGATAATACAAGGAATCTGTATGATGGCTTATCTTAAATTTACTACACAGTTCGTGAACTTCTTCATTTTTAAAAGAAGTTCCATTATCGGAGATAATGATTTGCGGGATACCGTACCTGCAAATGATTTTATTCAAAATGAACTTGGCAATTACAGAACCAGGTACAGTAGTAAGAGGCATGGCCTCCACCCATTTGGTAAAATATTCAGTGGCCGTGATTATAAAATTACGGCCGTCTGTGGATGAGGGAGAGAATTTCCCTATTAATTCTAGACCCCATGTACAAAAGGTCCATGGAGTAGCAATTGGTTGCAGAGCTTGTGCTGGCATGTGGATCTCATGAGAGAATTCTTGGCACTTATGACACCTACGTGCAAACTCTATCGCGTCATGTTCTAGAGTGAGCTAGAAATAGCCCATTCGATGTATTTTTCGAGCAGTGGCATGGCCACCAAAGTGGCCTCCACATATACTGCTGTGAGATTCATGGAGAATCCTCTTGGATTCTTCTGTGTCGACACATCTTAGCAGCATTCCATCGAATGCTTTTCAATAGAGTACCTACTCTATAATGACGTATTTAGCTACGATTATGCGTAACCTCCTTCTTTGTTGCGGTGTAACTACCTCTGGGTACGTATGGTCCATGATATAATTAATGATATCAGTGTACCAAGGACACTCAAAGATAGCGGGTCGGGTTTCGATGTAGTATACGCATTCATCTGGAAAATCTAAATCTACTAGACCGCCTCCGTCTAATGGGTTGTTAGCTAACCAATCCACGATGATTTGTCCCTTAACTGACTTCTGGTTTACAAACATTAATTCGAATTCTCCCATTAAGGTTATAAAGCGTCCAGTATTTTTAGACAATGACCCTTACATGAGAAAAGTTCGTAGATGGTTCGTAGATGGTTCGTTTTTACCATGACCTTCGTTTCTTAATTCAGCATATAATGTCTTAGGTGTTTAGTATCAAAGACTATGGCAAGGCATTCTCATTCTACCTATGTATAGCGTGTTTCATAGTCGAGCAGCGTTCGGCTAATGAAATAAATTACACGTTCTCTCTTGTTATCGTCTTCTTGGGCCAACATATAGGCCAGCGAGACATTGGTAGCTCGTGAATATAGAATTAACAGGCGATCTAGCTTAGGTGGCATTAGCGTAGGTGGTGATAATAGAAAATGCTTAACTGCTTCAAAGGCTTCATTACATTCTTTGGTCCAATCAATGCTATAGTCCTTCTTAAGTAAATTGTTGATTGGATGAACGGCGAAGCTTAAATCCAGGATAAATCTTCGGATTGCACCCAGCTTTCTAAGAAATGATTTGATTCCAGATTCATCTGAAGGTGGAACCATTTCAAGGACAGCCCAAATTTTGGTTGGGTCAACATCTATCCCTCGTGATGATATGATATAACCTAGGAGCTTCCCTCCTGTTACACCAAAGACGCATTTCTCTGGGTTTAAAGTGACTCCGTATTCTATTAGACGTGAAAGAATGACGCGGAGTACTTCGGGATGGTCACAATGCTTCTTGGCCTTAGCCAATAAGTCATCTATGTAAGATTCCATGATTTTATAAATTAGATCGTGAAATATGTATGTCATGGCCCGCTGGTACGTAGCATCGGCGTTCTTGAGACCGAATGGCATAACAGTGTAGCAATAGGTTCTCCAAGGAGTTATAAACGTGGTTTTAGCTTGATCTTGCTCAGATATTCTGATTTGATTGTATCCCGAGAATCCATTCATGAGAGACAAAAGTTCAAAACCAGCTGTTGCATCAATAATAACGTCTATGGATGGTAATGGGAAGTCGTCCTTAGGACACACTTTGTTGATATCTCGAAAATCTATGCAGATGCGTATATTTCCATTCTTCTTGAGAACGGGGACGATATTAGATACCCATTGGGAGTAGTCGACTGATTTGATGAACCCTACCTGGAGGAGTTTTATTACCTCCTCTTTTACCATGAGAGCTACTTTGGGCTTCATGGGTCTTGATTTTTGTTTAATTGGCTTTGCATCTGATTTAGTGACGAGGTTGTGCACCGCAATGTGGGGTGTGACTCCTGTCATCTCCTTATAATTAAATGCAAACACCTTCTGATGTTCTTTGAGAATCTGAGTATGTATTTCCACTTCTTCTGGGGTTAAGGATGATCCTAATTTCAATATTCTCGGTTCATCTTTTGTCCCGATTTTGACATCGATTGTTTCTTCGATCAAAGAGGCATTACCCTCTTCGAACTCAGGTGGTGCTGGAGGTAAATCCAAACCCTCCCCATTGTCTACTACATATATGCTAGGTTCCATTTGTGAGGGGAAATCCATCATGGGATTCCCAAAATAGGAAGATGAATGTGGAATTAAAGATAAATCTAGCATATGATAGGAGAGATGTAATGCCGCATAGGCATTTAAGTATTCCAAAGTGGCCATATTATTATCGACGTGGTCTGGGGTGGTAGATTCACTTCCACTTGAAAGGGGATTTGTCATTATTTTATCAATGGCTCATCACGAATGGACACCGTGAACTGGGTATCTTCTAACTTATTACTTGGAGTAAAACGTGATGCTGAAGTTGCTATTGAATTGGTGAGAAGATTTTTCTCTCGTGGGATTACTTCAATGGATATGAAGTTAAATTCCTTGCTTAAATTTAATACGGCTTCTTTGTAAAGCTGCAAGTGTTCAGCTTTGGTTTCATATACTTCAGAAACTTGATTTGCCACTAATTGCGAGTCTCCTAAGACTCTGATGTTATCAACACCAATTCTCTTGGCTAAGGTGAGGCCAAGGAGGAGGGCTTCATACTCAGTGCCGTTGTTTGTGCAGTCAAAGTTTAACTTAAAAGCGAATGGGAGGACTTTCTCCTCGGGCGAAGTAAGAATTATACCTGCCCCCGCTCCATAACGGCATTTAGCTCCATCGAAATGGAGAGTCCAATACTTAGTTGGGAGTATAGATGTTGGGGCATTTGCACACTCTACTTCTACCATACAGAGGTCCTCTACTGGAAGGGAACCAACACCTAGGGAATATCCTATGCCTACTGAATCAAATGGTAAGAACATTGGTGAATCTTGTTCTATTAGTTCAAGGATTTTCGTAGTAGTCCCTAGTGATACTGTTTCTTTAGTTTTATCTTTGGGGGTTGGAATTGTTTTGGCTATGCTGATAGTTTCAAGATCCGTCGTAGGTACCAAATTTTCCTCTGGTTTTGGGTCAGTGGGTTTATTAAGTTGGTTTGTTGGAAGTTCAAATTCTGAGTGCACCCCTGGTCTTTTCTTTAAATCAGCTAGGTGCAAATCGAAAGGTTTTGGATCGCCTTTGGCTACAAATACCTTCCCTAGATGCAAGAATCTTACTTCTTGAAATAATGTAGAAGGGATTGCCTTCATTCGGTGTATCCATGGTCGGCCGAGTATCATATTATAATTAGTTTCCCGATCTATAATATAAAACTCAATCAGAATTGTATTGGGCCCTAAGGTGACTGGTAGTATTATAGTCCCTATCGAAGTGGCTTTAAGGCTATCATAGCCTCTCAATGTATTTTGAGTAGTGGAACTTGTTTCCCCATATCCAAGTTTTTGGAGGAAAGAGAAGGGGACTATGTTAACTGTGGCCCCATCGTCAATCATTTCCCGTTTTACGTAGTTATTATAAACCCATACTTGTAAGTGTAAGGCTGGGTCACCTCGACGTGCGATCTTAGCATCTGTGGGCATTTTACTTATTTTGAATATGAATTCAACGTCCTTGTCCGGCTGCCTCGGAGGGTGGATATCAAAATCTACATGATTTACTTGTGTTTCAGGAGGTGGAGTGATGTTAACTAGATGACCTAGACCTAATGCTTCTAAAAGAGTAGCTCTGTGAGGAGGAGAGTTCTTTAGTAAATCTAAAAATGAGATGTGCGAGAAGGTCTTTGTTAGGTCATTAATTAAATCATAGGCACCTACGAGTTTTTCTACTATTTGCTGACTCTTATCTGTTTCTGGCAGATGACCTGAGCTCGGTTGAGAGAAATATTCTCGCATTCTTGTTATAGCTTCGATAGGTAGTTCAGCGTCTAATTCTACCAAACTGACTATCTTGGGTCTGGGGTTGACTTCCTAATTGTGGTGCAACTGATGGATTTAATGAAGTCGAGGCTTCGTGATCATTGTTTCCTGTCATTGCACTTTTGTTTGTTCCAGTTGGATTTAGCCTATTGCTATCATGATTTGGGAGCAGATCGTTAAAGATCTTGAGGGGAGAATTCTAAGGGGAAACTGCCCCTGCGAGTGTATTTGGTGATGATGAGACGGGATCTGCCAAAAATAAATCTGTGAAGAACTGTCTTTGTTCTTCTGACAAGCGTTGCATAAATTTATTGTAGTCATGACACGTTCTAGTATCGTGACCCCGAATTTTGTGGAAACCACAATAAGAATTGGAATTGTAATTCCTATTTTGTTGGTTAGGTGTGTATTGTGGCCTAAAATTCTGATCAAACTGTTGCCTATTAGGATTAAAGTTTTGGAATTGTTGTTTCTGGTTTTGACTTTGGTTTTGATAACCAAATGAGTTTTGGCTTGGCCCTTGTATGGGATTTCACCGTTGTTGTTGTTGTGGATGGTTAAAATCCACTGTATTGATCGTCGGGGTAGAGTTGTTGCTTCGTTGGTTGTTTGTTTGTGACGGAGTATTAACAACATTTACCCTTTTGGGCTGGTCAGTTACTCCATCTGTTGTTACCCCACGATTTTTGTTAAGGATTTTGGGTCCTTGATTGACATTTGTGATAGCTGTAGTGTTCTGAGTGGAGGTGATTAACCTCCCGTTTGTTCCATATGTCTTACAACCACTATCTATCACTGCTTAGTCTATTCGAAGAGCGCTCTCAAGTACTTCATCGTAAGTTCTTAGTGGGAACTTCTGGACTTCTTCCTTCACCTCTTTGCTGAGAGAATGAAGGAATAAATCACATAGTTCCATCTGATCCATGTTTGGAGCACTTGCTGAAGAATAAAGAACTGTACGCAACCTCTGGATGAAATGGGCGACGGATTCGTTGTGTTCTTGTTTGATGTGTAAGAACTCCCTGATTCCTTTTCTCAACAGTTTGTTCATGTCGAAGGCTTTGATGAACTCCGACACGAGTTGTTTAAATGAATGGATGGAGGCTTCAGGTATTCTATAATACCAGTCGAGAGCAATGCCTTCCAAGGTTTTGGGGAATATTTTAGCAACAACCCCATCCCAAGGGGGGTAATTCTCGTATGGCTGTAGCATAAGCCTTGATATGTGCATTTGGATCTCCCTCACCCTTGAACTTGGGTAAATCAGGGAGAGGTCTTGGAAGCATGACGCTTCGTATGGTGAAGTCTAAGGGTTCCTTTAGATATTCTGAATAAGTCCCTATCGCATAGCTTTCGACCATTGATGGTGGTTGCTGAGGGAGTGGTGGTGGGATAGGTTGTTGATACGGTGTAGTGTATGCATTAGCAAGGGCATAAGGAGGTCCCTGTGTTTGAGCAAATATGCCGGGAGAGGAAAACATATCTCCTTGTGGTGATTTGGAGTACATGTTTAAGTATGATCGGGTATTGTCTAGGAATGGATTATTTGATACTAGACTGAGAGGAATGGTGTTAGAGATGATGGGCCTTGTTGGCGTTTTTTGTGGATAGTGAGGAGGCATACCTAACGTGCCTACGCCTGTGAGGAGATCTACTTGGCCAGAGTGGTACGGAGGATTGGAACTTCCTGCTTGTATGAACGGAGAATTTTGACTTGCTTGAGAAAGTTCTAACCCTCTCACTTTTTCTACTAACGTTGAAATGACTTCATTTGGTGAAGTCACGGTGTTTTTCCTGAGTGGCGTTTGTTGTATACCCTGGTGTTGTATAGGTACGTGATATCCTGTCATGAACTGGTCGCTATCTTGCCAAGTTTCTCCGAGAGTATTTCCTATGTGCAGTGGCATAGAGGTGTTTTCTTGAAAAGAGATCTCGGGTTGTATTTGTAGACCTCCTATAGGCGAGTACATGCCCCAGGAGCGTTGTTCACTCCTAGAATAACGCATTGACTATCCATCATCTAAGACTAGGTATGGATCTGATTACCTACTAATTTGTGGTCTGACTAACATTTGAGGAGATGAACCAGATTCTCTGGTAAACGTCATATTGTTTGAACCTGAAGGCTCTGTTTGTTGTGTTCGAGGGGGTTGATCTAACTCCCCCATTTGAAAAGATGAGTTATATATGTTTCTTGGGGTTTGTGTTGACAACTGATTAGTTGAATAGTTGTCACCCCATAATGAGAGTGAGGGTGACGATTGCCTATTCTGTTGGGCGTAGTATGCCTCGAGACCCAAGAGGGGTCTGTCATATGCATCGAATCCCAACATATTCTGGGGGTATATGAATACCCACAAAATAATGGGAAGGAACGAAGGTGATTTGTGAAAGGATACGTGATACTATGACTCCAGACGAGAAAGTAGGAAGTTTTACGTCAGCTTCACTAATTTTGTTTGTTTCACGTTGGGTTCACCAGTTTTGTATGCCGGAAAAGTGACAGGCGAGCGTGAGAATCTACAAGTGACTCTTCCACATACCCGACCTCTCGAGGTTGTGCCGAGATAGCCGATGGGGGTAGAATATGCGTTGGATTCAGACAAACTAGTTAGGCAGTCTAATGTCTTCGACACGCACTAGTGGATTTTGCGAATCTAAGGCAAAGAAGGCCCTTCTAACTTGGACTGGTGTGATAGATCGATCGGCAAGGATGACTGCTCGAAGGATCCAATCAATATCGAGCTTTGGCATGATTCGATCTATGGGTTGAGGAATACGTGGAAAATGACCTGGGATAGTTTCGTGTATGTCTCCAGATAAGGTCATAGGGTGGATGGTGGAAATAATCGACTCTACAGACGATTCTCTGGCCTAGTCCAAAATTCTCTAGCTTCGTTAGCCACTATATCTAGTAAGGACAATTGTTTGATGATGATGGGTGGAAGTGGAGTGGACTGGAATACTAGTGTGTGTAGGCCAGTGTCTATATCTAATTAACTTGTGGACTCGTTGGGCTGTGGGATCTGTGGATCGCAACCATAGGCTCTTGGTTGTTGCAGTCCTGTTATGGTCATGAACAAAATCAAGTTCTAATCCATAGTATCCAGTAATCATATGCTTTCTCAGCTTCTATGTTTAGGACCAACAACTGTGTGATTTTCTCATAATATCTCACAGGCGTTCGTGCAACCTGGATCCTTAGACTGATATCTATATCTGTGAGAGTGTCTCCTGCACCTGGCTGTGGGACCAAAGGATCACAACCAAAGGTTTGTTCTCTTTCGAACCCTTCTACAGTCATGTGAGTGTTTACCTAGGGCAATCTGTAATTTGGTTGGTTTGACCAAAACATGTGTGCTTGGTCGTCCTCTATGTTTAACCCTCTCAACTGAGAACTGATCAGTTGTAAATCTGTTGTTGTTCGGAATACTTGTATTCTGATATTTTGGTCTATGTCAACTATTGATGTGACGAGATTTTTTTGAGGCATGATTGGCTCAAATATATATTCCCTGGGTTCCTGAGGTCCCGTGATTGTCATACAAAATAAAATATAAATCTAACTGTAACGAAGCAAAATCTAACTATGTGGAATAAATCTAAAACATATATATAACTTCTATTCTTCTAAGAAACCTTTCAAGATTAGAATGGAAAGCAAACTATTTTAAGTGTATCTAGAAATAACAACTAAACAGATAAAATAACCGAGTGTAGTTATCAGCATGTGCAATTTGTAGATTTTATTCTAAATAAATAAAATAGCTCGTCTAATCTATCTGCAAGATTCTCGATCCTACCTCAGAAGTGAGGAGTGAATCATAGTTTCTCAGAAACTATCAATCCTCACAGCTTCCCTAGAAATATCGAGAATAAAAGTCACTGAAATGAAACAATTATCTACTCTATTTGATATGGATCTAACTAGAACTTTGAAAGTTAAAACCTAGATTCCGCAGAATAGTGGCGAATCCGATGGTGTGTGCGATCTTGTCCCCTCAGTGTGATCTCCTCATTCTTTTGTGTTCACGTGGATCCAGAAAAGCGTGTAATGCTAGCATCGGCAGGAGTAGATATTGGGACAAGGACATCTCAGAATGCAAACCGAAAATGTGAGTAGGAGAGGGATAGCGCAAGAGTACAGAGCTTCGCTTATGCAATTCCTAGCGGGATTTTACTGCGAGTCATGCAACACAAAGTGACCAAAACCTGAAACTTTCCTGTTTGAAGAGCAAAACCTGCAACTTTAATGGCTTCCTAAGCTATTCTACTCCAATGGATTGGATAAAACAACAACATTATTTGCACAAGCTGGATATGTCGCTTACCAATAGCTGGAAAATGCTAAATGAGCATGTAAATGAACTAAAACAAGTACTCTAAGCAAAATAATAGCTAAATTCAATGCAAAGACAAATTCAGAGATAAACTTTAGACCAGATTGGGTGAAATAACAACACTGCCTGCACAAGATGGGTATGTGGCTTACCAACAGCTGAGCAATCTAACTAAAGATGCCAGTGAATTGAAACTATGGCTTCTAAACTATATAACAATGGCTAAACACTAATTCTAGGAGATGAGACCAAAGATCAGTCTCCAAAATGCAAGCTCATTGGCGGTGAGCACAAGCCATGCAAGTATAGGAATTCAATCACCCAAAAATTGAAATTTATGTGAAGTCGTAAACAATAAACAAAGGAAAAACGCTATTCCAGGGGACCAAACACATAAAGGACATGTTCAAGTCCTTGAGGAAAGCTGGTGAAACATGATATTACATGCGACCTCGCGTCAAAAGAACGTTCTGGGTGGCGGTCACGTAGGACCGCTGCCCAGGCAGGGCGGCGGTTTCATAACTGAAGAGCAAAAGGCTAAGAAAAGAGGGGAAAAGAGAAAAACAAAGCAGCGTGGGGGCTAAGTGGGGCATGTGGGATGTTAACGCACACTTGGGGAGCTTTTACGGATCTCGAACACCTTGCGAGGAGACCTGTATCATCATTGGGGTGCTTGTTACATTGTTCCGGCAGTACAGTACCTTACAATTTTGGGTACGTATAGATACCTAATATGCAAACATTCATCCACATTTTTCCATCTAGAAAAATTCTTCTCAACGTCATCTACAATTATCTTTTCATATATGTTTCCTACATGCTTCTTAGTAATATCCAACTTAAGTTACATTGTCGTGTCCCTTCCTAATTTCCAGCTACATATTTTACATTTGCATTCTTTAGGAGGTTCAAATTTATTCTCATTTTCAATAAGTTCAATAAATGGAAACTTAGAAACCCACTCTAACCTGAAACTCCTTCCCAAGTCCCATTTTCTTTCCTTTCTCTTTCTTCCAGAAATAGGTGTCCACTGAGTATTTTCCTTTGTGGAATTTATACTTCATTGACTGCCACTACCAAAAGTTTCACCTCAAACATTCAATTTTTCATCTTCATTCATTTTGGGAAGTGGTACAGGTTTAAACTCAACATCATTCAATGGAATGTCTTCAAGGGGAGGCATTTCATTGTTGTTGTCATTGACAACATTAGGAAAATAAAAAATTAACACATTCTCATCCTGAGTTTCATTTTGAATGTAATCATTATCCCTTGAGTGTGATGGTCCTACTGGAGAAGGATGGGTTTCCTTAGATTGTTTCCCAAAATAATATGTTATTTTTCGAATGCCAGTACCACTACCAAGAGGGTTTGGAATCAAATTTTCACCTGAGGCTGAGCTTCCCTTTTTAGGTGCCATTTTGTTGAATCAATGAATCCTCTAGAATTGAATAAAAAATGATAGAACATGTTAGACTAAATGATATTGATATGTGCACATACATCTAAACATGAGAAATATGTATAAAGAAAAATAATATTGTGTCACTTAACATGTATTAAGTTTTGCAAGAGTGTTACATTAGTATAATAAGAATTAGAGCATACATAAAGTAAACTGATGATGTGTTAGAGGTTTGAGACAAGAACAAACAATTTTAAATTTTAAATTATTTTTTGAGAATCCAAAGACACTCTAATGATAAGACACTCTAGTGATAGGAAGTCTTTGTTGTAGCCAATCAAATATGAAATAGGTGATCTCAGGGTTTGTGCTTATTTTGAAATCAAATTCTAGTATGTATATGCTCATGAAGGTCTCTGAGTTCATTGATTCATCCAAGGTATGATCTATCTTTAGTTGATTAATGAATGATTCTTGATGATCGAGCTTTGTCTTAATGTATAGATGTTTGTCATGTTGTATAGAGGTTCTAAATGTTTTCATCAAGCCAAATAAGGTGTGCATATAGTCATGAAGAAATTATTGATTCATCAGAGGTATGAGGTCTTTCATAATCCAATTGGCAAGAGTGTTAATCATTTCAAAAGAGCTAAGAAAGAATATATGGTCTTCCATCTATGACTCGTTGTGGTATGAGACTGTGAATTCAAGGTTGAGAATGTATACAGGGTTCTCTGGCTTGAAAATGAAATGTCAATGTGTCAAAGCTAGCTAAAGTATCATTATTCTTGAGAGAAGCTTGAATGCTTTGATATGATGTTTCACATATGTACAATCATGATAATGGTATTCTTTGTATATTTTCATGTTCCTACTTGGAAAATGAGTTCAAGAAACTTGAAGGATGCAGGAATTAAAAATGTCCCTAGATGTTGATGTTTTTCCTTTATATTAAATATTATAGACATGTTATCTGGACTATGAAAAGGACAAGAAAAGATATCAAAGACTGATCCCACTTCTGCAATCTTCATGGAGGAAGAAGAGTTGGTGTAAACCCCTACCTTGTTTTTGAAAAATTATTTTTGTGGAGAGATATATTCCAACTTTTCCTCAACATTAATAAAAGGGGATTAGTACTACCATATATTTTCTTATGGATTTATAACACAATTTTTTTCACAGGAAGTGCCAGAAGTGAACGTGAAGATAAAGAAAAAAATTTGTGCTTCTCATATTGTTGAAGGAAATCCATGCTTGGAGTACATTCAATACATTATGTTTCCATGGTTTAAGAAGTTTGAAGTACATTGCAGTGAGGAAAATGGTGGTAACAAGAAGCATGATTGTGACAAGATGTTTGTATTTTTCCCACAACTACTATTTTTTGTCTTTTATTTTTCCAAATGCTAATTATTTGGATTTTGGTTCATTGTTGTAACTTTTTTCCCTTTAGCATTTCTTGAATTTTTCATTTTGGACATCTTTGTATGGTCTCTATTTTGTACATTATTGTTTTTCATCATTCTGTTAACCTCCCATTCCCGACCAAATACTCCTAAAGGACATGAACCCCATGGAATTAGCCGCAGTTGATATGTTTTTGGGTCCGGAGTGGGTCCCGACTCCCAGGAGGTCTATGCCACACGTTGTCATTCCGCCAATCTCCCAAGGAATGCCCCTAGTGAACATGAAACCTACATATTTTACCACATTTTATATAACCTTTGGGTCTGATGTGGGACGAGGCAGTGTCAGTGGATAGTGATAAACGGTCATGATATTGGTCATGGAATAAATGGAAAGTGAAACCACAGTGTATATATATATATATATATATATATATATATATACATACATACATACATACATATACATATTGCAGAAGAGAACATTAACAAAAATATTCAAAGAAGATACAGTGATAAAGCAAGGAATATACATAGCAATAGCTTGTGGAGATGTATGAAATGATATATACATACATACATACATACATATATATCTATATATATCTATATATATATATATACTACAGAAGAGAGAACATTAACAAAAAGATTCAAAGAAGATACATTGATAAAGAAACGAAAATACAGAGCAACAACTCGTGGAGATGTATGAAGTGATTTTAAATTATATATTACGTAGAATCTAGATGTATCTAAGATAAGGAAACTAGTTATGATTCTCTGCAAGTGGATGACTATTCTAGACGACATAACAAATCATAGTGGTTATGAGGATGAGGATGCTAAGGCTTTGTAATAACTTATAAATGTGGAATCATAGATAAAGCAATGTGATGTGAAATAAAACAAGTCTCAAATAGACTGACAACTCACCTGCAGTAAGTGCTTCTAGGATGTAAACTACAACACATTATCCAGGTGTTGGCAAGACTTGGATTTATTTGAAATTTTGTAAGCAAATTGCAATATGCCAATTCGCTAAATCCCTTTCTACTACTTCGCAAATATGTAAATTGGAAAATCACAAGAGAACATCACCTTTGTGTATATATAGGGAAAATTTCAGGAATTTTTTCTTGGCCAAATAAGGTTCCATAGATTTCGTGGTGAAACATTAATGTTTTAAAGTCCTGAAGGGTTGATTTCTTGGTGAAATAGTAATGTTTTTAAATGCCAGTGCATTGATTTCTTGGTGAAACATTAATGTTTACAAATCCCGATGCATCAATTTCTTGGCAAAACATTAACGTTTTCAAATCCCAATGTTGCGATTTAATATAAAAATATAAAATGGGATTGGATATCCCTTAGTGATTCAGATGGGACATATTATTGTTTATGGTATTTTTACGAAAAAACTAGGTACTTCCGTTGCTGTAAAATTCACCAAAATCCAATTCCCAGAATTTTACTATTCACCAAACTATGAATATTCATTGTTAAAATTTTCCCTGTGGACCCCCTGTCCTAAATTTAGAATTCCTCCTAGAAGTCACTAGAAGAGATAAATTTATAGAGCCCTCAATGGTGTAGCATCCTCCCACATAGTTTTTGTCTCATTATATCTATCCCACTGCATTCTAACCTGGTCCAAGTCTCACCCCCAAAGGGAAAATCTCTTGTGCTCCAAGATGTGCACAAGCTCCAGTCTCCACTATCCTTCATCCTGCACCTGTAATTCTGACTAATCCAATACATGAGAAATATCATGTACATATCTATGTAAAATTGATACATGAAACACATCATGGGCTCAGGCTCTGCGCAGTGGAAAAGATAAATGGTAGGAAACTGGACCTATGATCTCCAATATCTCAAATGAACCCACAAAGAGAGGTGAAAGCTTATAACCTATTGGTATCCAAATTGATTCTCCTGCGAGGGCTGAGTAGCATCAAGAAACTAGCGGGATTCTTAGAGATAGATGAATCATGATATGAGTCATTTTGTAGCCAGGGAGGGGATTTAGCTGACTCTTTGTTACTCAGGCATTGGAGAAACGGATAGCACCTCACTAAGGGTTTGATCTACCCTCACTACTTTAGGTTATGCCTTCAACCATGGTGAGAGGACTTGTTCTATAACCCGTGTTGGTGAATGATATCAAGAGATCCTTATTTTCACAATTTTCATGAAAACCTTGATGAAATATGATCAATACAACACAATCTAACTCTCACGAGTTGTCACACTAGAGAGTGGAGATGTTTCTTGGACAAGGTTCAAGTTACTAAAGACAATAATTGAATCTTGCTTGTCCCTACATACTTTTGTAATGGAATTTGTTCATTTTTGGATACATAATACAAACAGGGGTGGTTCATGTAGGATTCATCGTTTGAGAATTTTTTGGTGGGAAGTTAAGCAAGATAAAGTTGATTATACTAGATCTTTGAGAGGCTTTACAAATATTAGAAAAATCCCAGAAAAAATGCTACAAAATAGCTAGAATATTCCTTCAACCAGAAGGTGTGCATCAATGGAGGCCCAGAGATGAACGATTTCACACATTCTTCAAGAATTCAACACAAATATTCGTGTTAAAGACTCAATTAAACATTAGAAATCCTTGGTTCATCATGCCTAAGATACACTCATAGTCTTACAAACAATCTTTATCAACATAATGAAAGTAAAGTGATTTTAAATTGTTTATTTCATTACCAGATGAAAGCTCTTCTCATAATGAGATTGGAAATGCCATAGTACTAACACGTGGATGAGATCTTGTGTGACTCAGAGAGATTTTAACATAATATTGCAACAGGAACAAGAAAAACTATTTGAAAACATTCTGAAATAACAGCACACACAATTATGCTCATGATCAACATAGAGTCATTCAAGGTTCATTAGATTCATCAACAGGGGAAAGTTTCCTCAAAAATCTCAGAGCTTTTCAATGGTTGTACACTTGCAACCACCTTGACGTGATTGAATCCAAAAACATAGGAAAATAAACTAGTCTCTTAGACGGTCTCTCAAGAAAAAATGGTTTCTCTCAAACTTTCTGAGAAAAGTTAACCCCCCACCATTTACAAGAGTATTCTCATTACATTTATACAATTTCACTCGCTCACTCATCCCAAATTTTCCCCCAAAATTCTACATCTTCAAGAGAATATTCCTCTTTACAACATATTGTTTAATCATGTTTATTCCCTTGAAAATATCTTGCTTTTTGTTTCTAGGTGGATAAATCATGAACTGATGATGTTTCTCAGTCCCTCAACTATGAATGGGATGCCATGTCATAATTTTTGATAGTATTTTTAATCATTCTTTTATTTTATTGTGCAAAAGATCCCTTTTTTAATAATTCTTAGGTGGCTTCGTATGGCTTGATCTGACAAGCAATCATTTTCACCTTTGAGAATACACCTTGAGAAATGAGTGTCCTCGCATGGATACCTGCATTCGTTCCTCTCAGAAATGAGTTCCGTCACATGGATTATATCACATATCTACGCAGTGAGTCCAAGTTGGCCATGTGTAAAGAGGAGCCAATAGAAACCTCCACGTGTCTCTTTGGCGCAAATGCAAAGGTGAAGTCTAGAGGCAAGTTCCCAAATGAGCATGGGCCCTCCACGTGTTCAGAACCCTAGAGAGATGCACCAGTTACTAAAAATTTAGAGTATGGAAAGGTCCAGCAAAATCTTCCGCATGTATTTTTGGTGTAACTTCAAAGATGAAGTCTAGAGGTGGGACCTCAAATGAGCACAGGATCTCCTTGTGCCCTGAGGCCAAGAAAGTTACCTCGACCTTTGAAAAATTCTCAGTATAAAGAGGAGCTAATGGAAGCCTCCATGTGTCTCTTCAGTGGAATTTTGATATGGTACCCAAAAGTGGAGACCCCAAACAAGCGTGGGCTCTCCACGTGTCTCGACCTGGAAAATTTTTTGAAAATGTTTAAGGACTAGTGGAAGGTGCCACGTGCCTAGGGTCCAAGAAAGTTACATCGGACGTTTGGAAAGTCTAAGTATGGGAAGATCCAGTAGAAACCTCCATGTGTTTCTTTAGCACCCTTTCAAAAGTAAAATTCAGGGGTAGGTCCCCAAACAAGCGCAGGCCCTCCATGTGTCTTGGGATAAAGAAAGTTGCATCGGGCACTTGAAAATTCTAAGTATAAAGAGGATCCAGCAGAAGCCTCCACGTGTCTCCTTAGCACAACTCCAAATGTAAGACCTAGATATGGGACCTCAAACAAGTGTGGGCCCTCCACGTGTTCATAACCCTAGAGAGTTACACCAGTTGCTAAAAAGTTGGAGTGTGGGAAGGTCCAGCAGAAGCTTCCATGTGTCTGTTTGGTACAACTTGAAAGATGAAGTCTAGAGGCGGGACCTCAAATGAGCGCAGGCTCTCCATGTGCCCTGGGCCCAAGAAATTTTCCTTGGGCAGGAGCTAGCGGAAACCTCCACATGTCTCCTTGGCAGAACTCCAAAGGTCAAACCAAGAGGTGAATCCTCAAATGTGTATGCCCTCCACATGGAAAAGATCTTAGTCAAGGAGGGCCTACAGGGACATTTTACATTTTATGCCACTTAAATAAATTGTGCATTTTTGGACAATTTGGCCCGCTCATCTACTTTTGATGTAGGTTTTACACGTGGCTTTCCTGGGTGTCGACGGGGCTACGGCTTGCTTTATGACTTTCATTCTTTTTCAAAACAAAGTTGAGAGTCTCAAAATGCTTCGACAACCCACCTCCCTGCTTTGACTTTTCAATGCTAACTAAAACATGTGACATTATTTGGTCCCCAGTGGAATCACGACTCATTTTACAAATTTTCTCCTTTTCACAAAAAGACCAAAATCTTCAAAATGCTGCGATGATCTGCCTCTCCACCTTTGACTTTTCAAACCACCACGTGTCCTTTTACAGGCCTTAGGCATTCCTTTTATATTTTCATTTCTTTCACCATAATGCCTCAAAACACAAAAAGGGCCCTCCTTTCCGCAACCACTTGATTTATGACAGGTGTACATCTTTGGGGTCAAAGTAATAAATTTGCCTTGCCACTTCATATTGTTTAATAGCCAATTAGAAACTATCGGGGCCGCAGGACCAATTTGGCATTTTTTACAATTGTGAAAAAAGTGAAAGGTTCACCAAATAGACCCATTGTGCCACATCTAATTAGAAAATACCACGTATCCACGAATGTTGGGACAGGATTTACAAAGGAGACACAATCGTGGAAGACACCTAACAACAAATTTTTTCCCTACAGAAAGAAGACTGTGAATAAAAACCAAGACTCAATTTGATCCACAACCCAAGGAAAGGACTATCAATGGAAACCAAATGAAGGAGAAATATTTCACACATCCATACAGGGAGACAAAGAATACTTCAAACCATGCCGACTGAGAAATTTTAAATAAACAGGGTGAGATTAAATTGAGCACCAACATCGGCTCCGACTCAGGGATGGGCACTCCCTGCGAGTGCCGCAATAACAACATAAAAGACCATGTGCCAAAAATTGATTGGGCAATGGAGTCAAGAACAAGCTTTCAAAGTAGAAAACAATTTCCAACCCTCCCAATATCGAACTGAGAAACCAACAAGAACTGGTCACCAGGGACCAGGAGAAACCAAAATAGAAAAAATGTAGAAACAAAAAAGAGCAAAAAGATTGTACACTGTACAATGATGTGTGCCTTGATTATGAGAAATTAGTCAAGGAAATGTTTCAAGTGCCTGCCATTTTAAGTACAACCAAGCCAATAACTCTTGATACTTTTTTAACAACTGGACATATGTTTGTTTTCCTTCTTTATCCAAGTTGCTACCTAGCCATATTTTCTGAGGTTTATCTTTTGTGCCTTTACCAGATCTATATAATGCCATAAAAAAATGTAGATTTAAAAGAATGCTTAACTTATAAATTTCAAATTTATTTTCAAAAAAATATACATGTGCCATTTCATAGATTTTTTTTTTAACAAAACAATTTCTTTTCCAATCCCATTAGAACATAAAATAAGAAGGGATCCTTTAATACCAGATTTCTTTCTTCAAAATAATTTAGTTTACAAATTTCCAAAATGGATTTTAAGACATTCAACACATTCAAGTCCAATAAATCAAGTCCTCTTTACAAGGTTGAACAAAATTTACATAACAAGATCCATAAAACACAAGTTTTCCCAAATCACCAAAAAATGATAATTTTACAAGATGAGGCTATTCACAATCAGCCATATAACACATAGATATAAGGAGACGTAATATTTATAATAAATTTTGAGGATAAAAAAACAAGTCACCACTTCAACAAAACTTCATCCTTGAGTCTCCAACCTTGAGTGTTCTCTTAAGAATGTTGCAACAAGAGACATGGCTTGTTTACCACCCAACCAATACACATCATCACATGCCTTTCCATGGTTGGAAAAAAACACAACAAGAATACATAGAAACATTTAAACACTTAGACAAACTACACATGGTAAGACAACAACATGAGGAGAAATAAGGTCACCCTCACAAAAAGGGGGAAGAGAAGAAATAGGATGCCCAACAACAAGAGTGTCCAACCATAGGATACACCAAATACATATTCTATAACCTCCTTATTTCTCCCAACCTTCATCCTCCTTATTTCTCCTTTATCCAATTTTGCACACATGGCAAGATTGGACAATGGGGTCCTATCACGTTCAAAATGAAAAAAATAGTCCCAGGAACCCACCTTCGGTTATTATCGAGATGCAATAATTAAAAATAATTCCTAAATTACATATGAAGAGATCACCTAGCATCAAAAGGCACCCAGTTGATCTCAACTCAGTGAAGAGTTCAGGGTCGAGTTGATAGAGAACCTGGTGTCAAATTGATAGTCATCTCGGTAGAGACTCTCAGTTGTAAGAGCTTGATGAGGTCTTGTTAATGCAAAATATAGCTCGTTGAAAATTGACGAATGAAGGGAACTCTATAAGGATCTCGGTAGAGATCGATGCAGGCGGAAGTTAAAGCCGAGTCAGGGAGAGTCAAAGTTTGAGCTATCAATAAAGTCTCAATGAATTGGAAAGGTTCAAGCACAGGCGGAAGCGAAGGCAGAGATAAGGAGTTCGACTCATCTTCGTGACTCGTTCATTTTGGAGATCATGTGGTGAGCTTCTTTTAGGACACATTCTGCAGAGCTAGGGTGATTCAAACGCAAGCCAAGGCATCAAGAGTGCTATAAAATGAATGGAGATCGTTGCGTAAATAGAGATACGTGATGGAGCCCTATCAATGGGACTCATCAAGCATGATGGATAATTCAAGGCAACTCGTTTCATGTGGATGCATTAAAGATGGTTTCTAGGATACAATTCCAGGGCTCATTGATTAATGCAAAACTGGGAGGCCTACTCGAAATAATTTTACAATGGTAAGCTCGCAGAGGCAGCAAGAATGTCGGGCCAGGGTATTAGTGAATACAGTATATATATTTTCGCTGATGTTGTTCAGACCTTCCTCGGCCGAGCATTTGGTGAACAGGCAGTTGACATGTTGCAGTATAGCAGAAGTTCTTTTGAGCACTTCCAGCAAGCAGGTCGTCCAACGATGTTTTTATCTGTTCAGCATCGAATGCATCCTCAAATTCAGGATTTTCCTTCAAGATATTTTTATGAAAATCGATTAAGTGACAGTAAGAGTGTTACCGGGAGACTTGATGAAATTTATTACAAAGATTCTCTATCGAGACCTTACTTGTTTTACGATGCAACTCATGGAAGCGAATCTCATAGAGGTGGAACTGTTTCATATCAGAATATTCATGAGGCACAATTTGCTTTGCAATTATATGAGCATCTTCAACGAGTCACTAGGTTGGCAAGCATAAAGGTTTCTGTTGAAATTATCACACCTTACAAGCTACAGCTGAAATGTTTGCACTGAGAGTTTAATGTTATCCTCAAATCTGATGAAGGAAAACTCGGCAGGAGAAAAAATCGGGAGCACGATCATGGCAGACCGAGTAGGTAATCCCGCGCATGGGAAATATTTTACTATCTTGCCAAGGTTGCGTGGCGAAGCTGAGGCCGGGGCCCGTGGATTAATTTGGCCGAGCCGTTATGCGGGGATTCGGAGCTGGAATGCCAAGTGGGTTTTCGTGGATGGCAAGCCAAAGAAGAAATTCCACGTGGGGGAGATTCAGGCAAGCACCGCCAAGTGGAAATTTTGGGATGGAAAACCATGATCAGACTTCCGTGAATGGGAGAAATCGGATCAAACTGCCAAGCGCAGAAATATTACGATGGCTATATCCATGAGACTCATGAGACTTCCGCAGCTTGGGGTCGGAGTCTTTGTGCGAACCAGGAGAAATATTAATCACGCAGCTTGGAATTCCGAGTCTTTGTGCGAGTCACTGGGAGGATTAATAGGACAGTTGTGAATTGGAGCGGGTCATGGGTTAAAAAAACGACGTGATACCAATTTCAGTGGAGGCTACAGGCATACCCAACCAAGGCGATGCGTTAATGGCTCAGTCATGGCTCATATGCGAAGAGTTTGACGGGAAAGCAATGCTGAAAACTCCATGACCTTCTCCTCGTCCTCTGTACAATTCTGAACTTGATGTGGTCGTGAGACAAGCTCCCACGCACAGGCAGCAGGCATGTTGCAGTACAGTAGAAGCCTTTCTTTTGAGCGCTTCCAGCAAGCAGGTTGTCCAACTGTGGCTTATCCTTATTTTGAACTCAGATCGAATGACAGCTGCAGGAAACAAATATTCACTGCCGTGTACGATGGATTGGAGTCACGCTGTTCAAGGCTTCATAAAATTTCCCTGAATCAGGAGATGAAGGTTTATTACGGTGCAGAATGAAACGATTCATATTGCTCAGCATTTTTTCTCTGAGAAATGAATTGAATGTGAAGGTCAACTCTGAAATACCTGGTTGGCCGTTTTGTATGCTACATCCTTGTAACTCGTAAATGGTCTCTTTGAGAAACTCTGTGGGCAGTAGGCAATATTTATACCCTTCCATTATGTACATCCAATCAGACAATAAAAGTATTCTTTTACCAGGTTCAGAGAAACTTGTTTTTTACAATGGACGATTATACTGTAGTTTCAAGCTAATTTTATCTAGCTTTATTTCTATTAGCTTTGATCCACGACTAAGGAAGAATTCATATGGTTGTTACCTGTACATTTTTCCAAGGTCCTCTTGGTTGCCCCAGTTGTTCAATGTATTTTTTGAAGGGCTTCTTTTATGTGTTGCAGATTGTAACATAAAGGATCTTTTTAGTTTCTGGAAAAATGAGTATATTGTGTAGCTCACAGCTACCTATGCCATACTAAGATCCCAATAGTGGCATAATTGTTGATTGGAGCCGAGATTGCCGAGTGCACTGCCAAAATACCGAAGGGTTCTTTGACCAAAAATCAGTCTCAAGGGTGTCTATCGACATGTTATGGGCATGAGCCTGGGTCATCATCATGGCAGCATTAGGTCTTTATTGATAATGGCATTTTCTCATCGTTTGGAAGGTACAAATTGTGCTTATTATGGCAAAGCCAAAACATTCTTACTACAAGTGTTATATGATGAGGAAGAATCCTGAGCATTGTGGTAAAACCATTCTTTTTAGAAATATTGGGTTAAGCTCGGTATTCAAGTGAGTTTGAGCCCAGGAAAGGTAAGATCGTTTGCTGGATGAAGAGCTCGGTGACTTCGCAGGGAGCTCGTGGTGATGTTTCATGAAATTTGAATGTGGAATGCATAAATGGCCTCGAGTTAACAGAGGAAAATGATAAGAATCGAGTTTGATAGCTCACCATTCGAAGGACTCAATGCAAAAGAGCCCGATTACCAAGGCAAGGAAAGAGTTAGTGTGGGGTTCAAAATCGATTGCAACACCGAGTTAGAGGATTCGAAACTCACCGAGTTGAGATTTGTGCAGACTCTATCCACATGGACCCCCCTCCTCTTCAAGTCAAACGGGTCAACGGGGGGGTCCCAACATTATGTTAATTAAATTAATATTTTTATTTAAATATTTTAATAATAATATTTATTATTATTATTTAAATATTTTATTTAAATATTCTTTTAATTAATTGAGAAGACTAGGTCATCAGGCAATTAATGACCCATGATGGAACCTTCTCAGGTGGTTCAACTAACTGTAATAAATACATCATGGGCCTTCATTTTAGGAATGTAATTATGACCATTTCCTCTTCTTTCTCACATATTCTTCTATAAATGTAAGTTGGAAGCTCATTTCAAAGGGTTCCAACAGTTCAGACAAGTTGGACAGTTAGATATCTCAGGCGAGTGTATACTTTTCAAGAATCCTCTCTCTTCTGCAAGTTGTTCTTGTGTGTTGAGAGAACTTTCAAGCCTCCTCTTCAAGACTGTAATGGCAACTATTGCCTCTTCTGAATGTATGATGCATTGTGCATGTTATTGAAGCAATAAAAGTGTGTGTTTTGTGACTAATCTCGGTCCTTTCATCCTTCTGTGCTTCTTTGTGCCTTTCTCATACTTGCAGGTACACTGTGCAAGTTTAAGTTCTATTGCAGGTTCTTGGAGTTCTGTGCTTATCGAGTGGTGAAGTATTGCATGCAGTTGAGTTGTGGTGTCTGTTCACCCTTCTTGAGTTCATCCTTCTTCACTGGGAAACTGGTATATTTCTCGGTCTGATAAAGTTTAACAAAGGGAACGCGTGTCTCTTAGTTTGTGGTATCCTGTACCCTCTCTAAGTTGCAGTAGGTGAAGTTGACCTGTGGTGCACACACCCTCTTCAAATTAACCCTTCCTGAGTCTGAAGACACCCTTTATTTGGTGCATCACCATCCCTAGTATAGTTTCATTTCTGTAAATCTCTTTCCCTAAAACCCCATGAAAATGTTAGCATAGGACTAGATAATCATTTTTGTTACACTAGGAGTAGTACAACACTTAGTTTAGGAAGAGGAAGCCGGCCTTCTCCGGAGGTTCACCTCGAGCCCAAGTCCCACAGCTTGAGAGGTGATCCCATGTGTCCCAATCACACCGAACGTCCTATTCACATCCTGGCCATTCGGAGGGTGCAGTGATTTGGCGACAACAGTTTTTGGCACGCCCGGTGGGACAGAGTTGGTACTTCTCTTCTCACTTACACAAGTCAAAGTACCTGGCGACTCTATATCTCTGGATTCCAAATCTCAGTGCAGTAACTTATGCGAAGAATTCAGACAAGAGCTTCTTCAAAGAAAGGAAAGTATCAGCATATCAAACTTTCCTTGTCTCCTCCAAAGAGAAGCAGAAGAGGCATTTCCACATCCCCAGTTGCAGATTTACCTAGTAGGGGTCATTCAACTCCTCCTTACGGAAGATTTCCTCCACCCAGGAACAATCAACCTTTCGTTGCTATGGCGAGGAACCAAGTTTTTCCCCCTTTCAATGCAAGCAGTCCTCTTATGTTGGCTCAACGTGACCCGATACCTGTTGCGGCACTCAAAAGTTTACCCTTCTACATGGGGGAAACTCACGTTACTCCAGTGGAGCATATCTTTGATGTAGCCAGCATCTGTGCAGTACATAATATCACCTGAAGACAACGTTGCAGTTAGACTTCTTGCTACCTCTTTCAAGGGAAAAGTGCTTCAATGGTTTCGCGGGTTAGGTGTTGGCACTATAACCACTTGGGACGAGTTGGGAGAAAAGCTATGTAAACAATTTGAAGACAAAAGTGATCACCTATCACTTTTGGAACAACTTACTACCATAAAGAGAGCTTCCCAAGAATACATGAGTGATTTCAACTTCCGATTCCACAGGACTTGGAATAGGATTCCGGTGCTCGTAAAGCCTTCTGCACATAATGCATTCTTGTACTATTTGCGAGCCTTGAATAGCGATGTAGCAGTTATGATCCAGTCCATGGGAGGGACTACACTTCCTGATGCTTACGAAGTTGCCATAAGTGCAGAGAATTCTTTGATTCAGGCTGGAAAGATAGCTCCACGACCACCAATGCCCTTTTCTCCAGATCTTACGAATCATCAGCCTATCATTGCTCCTATTCCAGTAGACTCCAAGCAACCATCTCAATCTTCCCCTGCCTCTTCAAATGACCTATTTGAAGTCAAGTCACTACTGCAAAATTTTGGAAATGAGCTCGTTGCACTCAAAAGGCAACAATTTCAATACAATCGTCCGTATCAGCCACAAAATCAGCAGTATCAAGCTAACCGTTCTCCTTTTCAAGGGAACAATCAGCCTCGAAATCAAACTACAAGTCAAGTTGCAAATGTCAGGCCCTTGAACTTTCAGAACCCTCTTGCAGCTAGCTCATCTAGAGCTATAGTACCTGTTCAAAATAATCTAGTTCAAGACTACGAATGGTGTTATCCTTGCTCTCAACCTCACAATCAAAATCTTTGTCCCAATGGGGTTCTTAGCCAGGCCCTTATGGTTCAAAGTGTATCTGCCCCCTAAGAGTTAACAAACAATTCATCTACACAAGAAGCAGCAGATCAACCGCAGGCACCTGAAGAATCCACTTTGCTAAACTGGCAAGTAGAAGATTTTTGTGGATTGAATATAGATTCTTCATCAGTGGCAGCAAACACTCGTTCCAAGAAAAGAGCAATGGAGCCTCAACCTCTCGAAGCTGATCTAGCATCCACTTCTCAACCTGGGTTACAAATGGCAGTTGATAAAAATGTGGGAAAGAAATCACCAGAAACACCGACTAGCCACGCCGCAAGGAAAGATGGTTCTCCAGGCATCACGGTACCCAACAAACATTTTCCAAAGGAGGACCCCAATGCCCAAAAAAGTGTCATCAAAGTTGGAGCAATTCCCTTCAGCATAGTAGAACAAATGAAGAAAACCAATCTGAGCGTTACCATGTGGGACGCACTCTCGATCCCTTCCCAAAGAAACCTGTTGCGAGAAGCTCTGAACAGTTTTAGTACAACCAGCGGATCACCAAGCCATGGAGTGACAAATGCTACAAATTTGTGTCAACCGGAAGGGAAAATCATTCCTACGGCAAACAAACCACCGCCATTCTACATTTCCCTGATCATTGGCGACCACCTGGTACATAATTGCATGATCGATTCTGGTGCCAGTAGCTCTGTCATGCCGAAACAAATTACAGATGTACTAGGCATACAATATGCGCCAGTTACAAGAGGGGTTGTTCAGCTGGATGGCACAGCTGTTAAGACTGTTGGGGTTATCAAAGGACTTCAACTTACCATTCATGCATGCCCAAGTTTTTCATTCACCCAAGACATATCGGTCATCGATCTCCCTCCCCTCTTTGCCATCTGCCTATCACGGGATTTCACTGCCAAGATGGGTGGTTACCTATCAGCCGATTGGTCACATATGATTCTCAGGACTCGATACGGAACCAAAGTAACTATAAGGGCAGAACCAATCTGCCATAATCATGTAGAACCCTACACTGCTAGTCCCATAAATGGAAATTACACCATCGGTGATCCAGAAGAGGAAGATGCCGATCATGAACCAACCACCCTTGTTGAAGAAGTTCCTGATACTTTGCTGGATGAAGTAAGTAGAGATCATCAATACGATCCCTACGCTGATGTATTGGCAGAAGAAGAAGCTGGTTTGCTGGTCTTGGAAGAAACAGGATTAGGTACTTACTGTATCCATGAAGAAGATACGATCATACCACAACTTGTCAAAACACCAAGTGATTCTAAAGGATTGTGGCAATTGTTCTTCGATGGCTCAAGAAGTAAGAATGGATCCGGTGCTGGTGTTATGTTAATTTCTCCAGAGGGAGATAAGTACTTCTCATCTTTCCGGTTGCAGTTCAGTTGCACTAACAATGTTGCTGAATACGAGGCTCTTGTGCAAGGAATTCAGCTAGCCCAAAGGAAGGGAATCAAGGCCCTGACTATTTTTGGAGATAGTGAGTTAGTTGTTCATCAAGTTTCGGCACGTAGTGCATCCAAAAATGATCTTTTAAGATCATATAAGAACCGAGTCTGGGACCTGATTGAAGATTTTGAAGCTTTTGGAATCCATGCAATCCCTAGAGATCAAAATCAAGATGCAGATAGGCTTGCTACAATTGGTTCACAATACAACATACCAGTTGATATCATGAAAGAAGGGCAGCAATTTGTTAAAATGGTGGTTCGACCAGCAGTCCCTGATAATGTGAGTAGTTGGCAAGTGTTTGATAGTGACAAACAAATTGTCCTCTTCCTACAAGAAGAGGCGGAGTTTGCTACAAAGAATCAAGATAAGTTGCAGGAGTCATATGGTGAGAAAATTATTCAATTGAAAAGCAACAAGTTACCAAAAGGTTTAGTCACTTTGGAATCCATTTTCAATTCAGATGACCAAGCCACAAGACAAAGCCCTAACATGGTGGTCAGAGAAGAATATTTTGAGGAAGTTGAAGTATCAAATGAAAAATTTCTTAAGATCGGAAAAGTGTGTACTTCTGAAGAGAAAGAAGCTTTCATCAAACTTTGTCAAGAGTATCATGACATCTTTGCATGGAGCTATAAAGATCTGCGTGGTTTTGATCCAGGTCTAGCACAACATACCATCGAACTGGATCCTAATGCTAAGCCAGTTCGTCAGAAACAGAGACCAATTAATCCCAAAATTGAGCCACTAATGAGAAAGGAGCTAACCAAGCTCATCGAGGCCTGTATAATTTTTCCCATCAAGCATTCCTCATGGGTAGCCAATTTGGTGCCCGTGAGGAAGAAGAACGGAGAGATCCGGTTATGCGTAGATTTCAGGGATTTGAATCGTGCATCATTAAAAGACCATTATCCTCTTCCATCGATGGAGCAGATCCTTCAAACGGTGGCAGGAGCTCAAATATTTTCTTTGCTCGATGGATATTCAGGTTACAATCAAATCCTAGTCCAAGAATCTGACCAATTCAAAACGGCTTTCACTACCAAGTGGGGCACGTATGCCTACAATAAAATGCCATTCGGATTGTCCAATGCCGGGGCTACTTTCCAAAGAGCCATGGACATGGCATTTAAGGGACTAATCAACGATATTATTTTAGTTTACCTTGATGATATAACTGTATACTCTAAGCATGCAGAAGATCACATCACGCATCTAAGGAAAGTTTTCCAAAGGTGTAGGGAATTTGGGGTTTCACTTAACCCCAAGAAATGTATTTTCACAGTGCACGAGGGAAAATTGTTGGGGCATGTGGTTTCAGCAGAAGGATTATCAATCGATCCAGCTAGGATTCATTCAATTATGTCCTTATCTCTCCCAAGTCACAAGAAGGGCCTCCAGAGTTTTCTGGGAACCATAAATTTCGTGCGGAGATTCATCCCTCAATTCGTGACATTGGCTAAACCACTGACAGCCATGCTAAAGAAAAACATGCCATTCTCATGGACAAAGGAAGGATGAGAAAGCTTTGAAGCCATCAAAACAGCCATTTCTCAAGCTCCCACGCTTGTGAACCCCAGGTTTGACAAAGATTTTATCCTTTATGCTTTTGCAGGTCAAGAGAGCATTTCAGGGATCCTCACCCAACAAAACAACAACCTGATGGAGCAACCAATCACTTTCTTCAGTCAATCCCTCAAAGACTACGAGTTCAAATACTCATTCATTGAAAAGCAAGTCTTTGCGGTTATTCGAGCTTTGAAGAAATTCAAGCACATGTTGTCCAACAACAAGATTCATCTGATGGTGTCTCATCCAGGTGTCAAGGAGTTTTTGCTGAACAAAGAAATGAATGAAAAGCGTGCTGGATGGATCACGAAGGTAATGGAGTATGACGTGCACATCAAAGTCACTAAACTTGTCAGAGGTAAGGGTTTATGTCAGCAACTTGCAACAGACATGGAATCAAAAAGTAATGAGGACGTGACACTCCTAAATACTGATGAGAATGTTGATCAAGCTGACTGGTTATCCAAAATGAAGAGTTTCCTCTTCTCAGGAGCATACCCGGTAGACATGGATAAAAACCAAAGGTGAACTTTCCATCTTCAATCTATCCCATATGTTTTGGTAGATAGCGTTCTCTTTCGAAAAGATTTGAACGGCGTCCTCCTTCGGTGCATAGGACCAGAACAGGTCAGTAAGATACTAGAAGAGTTTCATAATGGCCTATCTGGAGGACATTATTCTGCACGAACAACAGCTACCAAGATCATGCGAGCTGGCTACTATTGGCCAGATTTATTCAAGGATGCCCATCTTTGGGTAAGGAAATGTAAGGAATGTGCCTTTTTCACAGGTAAGCAGAAGCTGGCAGCTCTTCCATTGCATCCAATTCAAGTGGATCAACCCTTTGTTCAATGGGGGTTGGACTTCATCGGAATGATTAATCCTCCATCCAGTGACGGACATAAGTGGGTCCTTACCGCAACAGACTATTTTACTCGATGGACAGAGGTGGTAGCATTAAAAGAGAGCAATGAAAAGGCAGTTCTAGATTTTTTGGAGGGTATAATGACGAGGTTCGGTGTTCCGTTTACAGTCATTTCAGACAATGCGCTGGCTTTTCTTGGTATGAAATTGAGTGAATGGGCTGTTAAAAATGGGGTATACCTCAAAACTTCATCCAATTACTATCCTCAAGGAAACGGATTGGCTGAGTCTAGCAACAAAAACCTCATAAGGATTATTAAGCGCACAATGGAGACTAACAAGAGGACTTGGCATACACAGCTTAAGACTGCCTTATGGGCAGATCGGATCACACCTAAAAGGGCCATCGGAAATTCTCCTTTCATTCTTGTATATGGAAGAGAGGAAAAACTCCCACTCTCATTGGAGTTACCTTCTTTGGAGTTAGCTCATCAACTTGAAGTTATAGAGAGTGATCCTCTGACAGTAAGGTTTGCTGAACTCATGGAGTTAGAGGAAGTACGAGACAAGGCTATGAAAACTTTGGAGCAGCATCAGGCTCAAGTTAAGAAATATTTTGATAAGAAGGCATCCAACAGGTGTTTTCAAGAGGGAGATTTAGTTCTCAAATGGGATGAAGACAGGGCCAAACCAGGCAGGCATGCCAAGTTTGACGCTCTCTGGAGTGGGCCATACATCATCACAAGTTGCAAAGAGGCAAATTCATTCCATCTATCTAGGCTCAATGGAGAAGAACTGCCCATTCATGTGAATGGGATACATCTCAAAGCTTGTTTTTGAGAAGCGTTCCACCCCTTGTACAGTTAAATTAGGTGTTTTCCTCCAAGTGCTTATGCACATTGTTGTGTGTTGTTGTTTTGCTTTCCTTGTTGTTGTGTTTTGTGTTGTTCTGCACATTGTTTCATCATTGGAAGGTGTCAAGGAGAAGAAAGGTTCAAGGTTTCCATAAGAGTTCAAAATCTGCTTCATTCAAATTTTTGCAGTGTTCCATGGATGTCAAGCATTCAACAGATTCAGTATACTTCATGCTTAGCATTCCAGGGAGGTCCAGGATATCGGCAATGCTCAAAGAAATTCTGGGATGTGTCAAAGAAAATCATACTACTTTCAGGATTCCAACATAGACTCCATGCCCAATGGATGACTTAAGGCTACTGGAATCATGCTTAGCAGGCAATCATCCCCGAGAGGTCGCCAAAAATGTTATCCAATTTTGCACACATGGCAAGATTGGACAATGGGGTCCTATCACGTTCAAAATGAAAAAAATAGTCCCAGGAACCCACCTTCGGTTATTAACGAGATGCAATAATTAAAAATAATTCTTAAATTGCATATGAAGAGATCACCTAGTATCAAAAGGCACCCAGTTGATCTCAACTCAGTAAAGAGTTCGGGGTCGAGTTGATAGAGAACCCGGTGTCAAATTGATAGTCATCTCGGTAGAGACTCTCAGTTGTAAGAGCTCGATGAGGTCTTGTTAATGCAAAATATAGCTCGTTGAAAATTGACGAATGAAGGGAACTCTATAAGGATCTCGGTAGAGATCGATGCAGGCGGAAGTTAAAGCCGAGTCAGGGAGAGTCAAAGTTTGAGCTATCAATAAAGTCTCAATGAATTGGAAAGGTTCAAGCACAGGCGGAAGCGAAGGCAGAGATAAGGAGTTTGACTCATCTTCGTGACTCGTTCATTTTGGAGATCATGTGGTGAGCTTCTTTTAGGACACATTCTGCAGAGCTAGGGTGATTCAAATGCAAGCCAAGGCATCAAGAGTGCCATAAAATGAATGGAGATCGTTGCGTAAATAGAGATACGTGATGGAGCCCTATCAATGGGACTCATCAAGCATGATGGATAATTCAAGGCAACTCGTTTCGTGTGGATGCATTAAAGATGGTTTCTAGGATACAATTCCAGGGCTCATTGATTAATGCAAAACTGGGAGGCCTACTCGAAATAATTTTACAATGGTAAGCTCGCAGAGGCAGCAAGAATGCCGGGCCAGGGTATTAGTGAATACAGTATATATATTTTCGCTGACGTTGTTCAGACCTTCCTCGGCCGAGCATTTGGTGAACAGGCAGTTGACATGTTGCAGTATAGCAGAAGTTCTTTTGAGCACTTCCAGCAAGCAGGTCGTCCAACGATGTTTTTATCTGTTCAGCATCGAATGCATCCTCAAATTCGGGATTTTCCTTCAAGATATTTTTATGAAAATCGATTAAGTGACAGTAAGAGTGTTACCGGGAGACTTGATGAAATTTATTACAAAGATTCTCTATCGAGACCTTACTTGTTTTACGATGCAACTCATGGAAGTGAATCTCATAGAGGTGGAACTGTTTCATATCAGAATATTCATGAGGCACAATTTGCTTTGCAATTATATGAGCATCTTCAACGAGTCACTAGGTTGGCAAGCATAAAGGTTTCTGTTGAAATTATCACACCTTACAAGCTACAGCTGAAATGTTTGCACTGAGAGTTTAATGTTATCCTCAAATCTGATGAAGGAAAACTCGGCAGGAGAAAAAATCGGGAGCACGATCATGGCAGACTGAGTAGGTAATCCGCGCATGGGAAATATTTTACTATCTTGCCAAGGTTGCGTGGCGAAGCTGAGGCCGGGGCCCGTGGATTAATTTGGCCGAGCCGTTATGCGGGGATTCAGAGCTGGAATGCCAAGTGGGTTTTCGTGGATGGCAAGCCAAAGAAGAAATTCCACGCGGGGGAGATTCAGGCAAGCACCGCCAAGTGGAAATTTTGGGATGGAAAACCATGATCAAACTTCCGTGAATGGGAGAAATCGGATCAAACTGCCAAGCGTGGAAATATTACGATGGCTATCCATCATGAGAATTCCGCACTGGAGTGGCATGAGTCATTGTGTGAGTCAACAGAATTAAAGTGGCAGTTGCTTGGGTGGCGAGTCTTTGTGCGAGTCACCGGGAGGATAATAGGATCAGATTGTGAAGATTGGAGTTGGGTATGGGTTCAGGCTCAAAAGAAAGAGACGCCTTCTCATGGATACCATAATTTCAGCTTACAGAAAACAGGTTTCCTCACGAGGCGTTGATATTGTTTCACCGAACAACAAAAGATGTCCGACCTGATCAGTTCGCCTTTGCCAGCATACTTCTAGCCTGTGCCACAATAAGAGCTTTGGAAAGGGCTGAACATACTCCAGGACCTTCTCCTGAATCCTCTGTAGACGTTCTGGGCTCTGATGGTTCGGTGGTCGCGAGACAAACTCCCACACAACAGGCAGCAGGCATGTTGCAGTACAGTAGAAGCCTTTTGAATGCTTCCAGCAAGCAGGTTGACCAACTATTGCTTATCCTTATTCAGAACTCGAATCTATGGCAGCTGCAGGAAACAAATATTCACTGCCGTGTACGATGGATTGGAGTCACGCTATTCAAGGCTTCATAAAATTTCCCTGAATCAGGAGATGAAGGTTTATTACGGTGCAGAATGAAACGATTCATATTGCTGAGCATTTTTTCTCCTTGAAATGAATTGAATGTGAAGGTCAACTCTGAAATACCTGGTTGGCCATTTTGTATGCTACATCCTTGTTACTTGTAAATGGTCTCTTTGAGAAACTCTGTGGGCAGTAGGCAATATTTATACCCTTCCATTATGTACGTCCAATCAGACAATAAAAGTATTCTTTTACCAGGTTCAGAGAAACTTGTTTTTTACAATGGACGATTATACTGCAGTTTCAAGCTAATTTTATCTAGCTTTATTTCTATTAGCTTTGATCCACGACTAAGGAAGAATTCATATGGTTGTTACCTGTACATTTTTCCAAGGTCCTCTTGGTTGCCCCAGTTGTTCAATGTATTTTTTGAAGGGCTTATTTTATGTGTTGCAGATTGTAACATAAAGGATCTTTTTAGTTTCTGGAAAAATGAGTATATTGTGTAGCTCACAGCTACCTATGCCATACTAAGATCCCAATAGTGGCATAATTGTTGATTGGAGCCGAGATTGCCGAGTGCACTGCCAAAATACCGAAGGGTTCTTTGACCAAAAATCAGTCTCAAGGGTGTCTATCGACATGTTATGGGCATGAGCCTGGGTCATCATCATGGCAGCATTAGGTCTTTATTGATAATGGCATTTTCTCATCGTTTGGAAGGTACAAATTGTGCTTATTATGGCAAAGCCAAAACATTCTTACTACAAGTGTTATATGATGAGGAAGAATCCTGAGCATTGTGGTAAAACCATTCTTTTTAGAAATATTGGGTTAAGCTCGGTATTCAAGTGAGTTTGAGCCCAGGAAAGGTAAGATCGTTTGCTGGATGAAGAGCTCGGTGACTTCGCAGGGAGCTCGTGGTGATGTTTCATGAAGTTTGAACGTGGAATGCATAAATGGCCTCGAGTTAACAGAGGAAAATGATAAGAATCGAGTTTGATAGCTCACCATTCGAAGGACTCAATGCAAAAGAGCCCGATTACCAAGGCAAGGAAAGAGTTAGTGTGGGGTTCAAAATCGATTGCAACACCGAGTTAGAGGATTCGAAACTCACCGAGTTGAGATTTGTGCAGACTCTATCCACATGGACCCCCCTCCTCTTCAAGTCAAACGGGTCAACGGGGGGGTCCCAACATTATGTTAATTAAATTAATATTTTTATTTAAATATTTTAATAATAATATTTATTATTATTATTTAAATATTTTATTTAAATATTCTTTTAATTAATTGAGAAGACTAGGTCATCAGGCAATTAATGACCCATGATGGAACCTTCTCAGGTGGTTCAACTAACTGTAATAAATACATCATGGGCCTTCATTTTAGGAATGTAATTATGACCATTTCCTCTTCTTTCTCACATATTCTTCTATAAATGTAAGTTGGAAGCTCATTTCAAAGGGTTCCAACAGTTCAGACAAGTTGGACAGTTAGATATCTCAGGCGAGTGTATACTTTTCAAGAATCCTCTCTCTTCTGCAAGTTGTTCTTGTGTGTTGAGAGAACTTTCAAGCCTCCTCTTCAAGACTGTAATGGCAACTATTGCCTCTTCTGAATGTATGATGCATTGTGCATGTTATTGAAGCAATAAAAGTGTGTGTTTTGTGACTAATCTCGGTCCTTTCATCCTTCTGTGCTTCTTTGTGCCTTTCTCATACTTGCAGGTACACTGTGCAAGTTTAAGTTCTATTGCAGGTTCTTGGAGTTCTGTGCTTATCGAGTGGTGAAGTATTGCATGCAGTTGAGTTGTGGTGTCTGTTCACCCTTCTTGAGTTCATCCTTCTTCACTGGGAAACTGGTATATTTCTCGGTCTGATAAAGTTTAACAAAGGGAACGCGTGTCTCTTAGTTTGTGGTATCCTGTACCCTCTCTAAGTTGCAGTAGGTGAAGTTGACCTGTGGTGCACACACCCTCTTCAAATTAACCCTTCCTGAGTCTGAAGACACCCTTTATTTGGTGCATCACCATCCCTAGTATAGTTTCATTTCTGTAAATCTCTTTCCCTAAAACCCCATGAAAATGTTAGCATAGGACTAGATAATCATTTTTGTTACACTAGGAGTAGTACAACACTTAGTTTAGGAAGAGGAAGCCGGCCTTCTCCGGAGGTTCACCTCGAGCCCAAGTCCCACAGCTTGAGAGGTGATCCCATGTGTCCCAATCACACCGAACGTCCTATTCACATCCTGGCCATTCGGAGGGTGCAGTGATTTGGCGCTCCCCAAAATTTCTCCAAGTCCAAAAAAAAATGAGGAAAAATTCCCCTTCCTTACCCATGAGGAAGAATATCAAGAGGAACCCAAAAGTTTCCTCACCAATAGGAAAGTGACATGTGTCACCCCCTCTCCTCCCACAATTCAAAGATTCCAAAAACCAAATAAGAAAAAGTAAACTCACCTTTTAGCCCTTATCACCTAAAATACTAAAAATGAAAATAAAACAAAGTGGAGCAACTTTTAACAAATACACACAAACCAACTACCTTACATGGATGTGAGCAAAGGAAGGGAAAATGGGAGGGAAACTCCCTCCAAACCTTGGAAATAATCCCCCTACCTATTAGGTAGGGTCTAAGGGCCCATTTTCATGTTAAGTGAACTCCCAAACTAAAAAGGTGTCATTAAAAATGCCCAAAATAGCCCAATTTTGGGTTTGGCGCACTTTGGCACAAGGGTAGAGGGTGTGGGGTCCCCCCAAGGTTCACATGTGGCCCCAATCCCTTCTACCAACACACACACACTTACCTAAAGCCATCACTTAAATTAAAATGAGATCATTAACCCCTAAACTAGTTTACTTAAATAAAACACACCCTAAACATAATTAATTTTACAAGACATAAATACATTATAATTAAGACTTTACTCATGGTGCCCAATTAATACACCTACTCTAAGGCCTCAAACATTTAGCATGGTTAGGACTTAGCCCATGGGTTGCTTGTGCACAATTGCGTAGCCACCCTGAAACCCACGTTCTCCTATAACCTACCACCTGCACACTCATTACACACATTAACCACGTCTGTCCAATACAATAAATATCATCTACTAATTACAAAATTAATCTAACCTATAATATCCTAACATCATTATACAATTGACAGTGCAATGCATATAATTTACACATAGTTCACCATGAATCATCCACAGATATAATTACAACGACATACACCTATGCTAGCATGAGTTACCATTATTAAATCCAGAAGACTATCTTTCAAGTTGAGGCAAAATTTCAACCATGAAACCAATATTTTCTTGTAGGTTGTAGTGATTAGGCATAGGGGCAACCCACAGAAAATGTACTTTGAAAACAATCTTGAATGCCTTAATTTGAGCTATGGATCTAGACTGCACCATACCTGATTCCAATTTTTGCATGTTAAGTTGCTACTCTGCATCTTCATATGTAGGCTAGCCTCCATAATTTTCATATTCTTTCTCTTGAAAAGCTGAATAGTTAGGTGAATAAACAAAATAACCATGAATTTAATCATAGGGATATGCATGCTAGTTGATTTTCACTATCAAACATCAGATTCTAGGGTGAACTGTAATCATGCTCGAGAATGTAGTTGCACCCATCAATTTTATGCTCCTTAAAATCAGCATAACCCACAAATTTGTCGACATCGACATCTACATACAATACTTCATAAGAAGCATTGTTAGGGTCCTCAATGAGATGTAACATTTTCTTCTCACCGTAAAACTTCACAAGGTTCCCCTCAATTGGTATGGTTGCATATGAAATGTCCATTTGTACACTTCCACCCACACTAGCTGCCCACTTTCTAGATAATAACATCCCCCATTTGGCAGGAAATCCACAATAACCACATTCATGGTTAAGCACTTTCTTGGAAAAGCTGCCAACTACACTACTAATCCCTTGACATACCCAACTACTGGCACTTCTCTTGAATCCATAGTAGTACATTTCCAAAAAGATACTATTACCTTGATATTTAACTCATTCATGACCTCATGAGGCATTACATTACATGAGGCTCCTAAATCAAACATGTAGTTATGTACCAGCCTATCTTTAATAATCAAAGTGGTAAAAATTGGATCCACATTAAGCTGAGATTCAACCAGAGAAGTTCCCAAATACACCTTAGGTGATTCTCCCGGTTCCTCCAATACCTATGGTATTTCTGATTCTACAATAATAGGAGGAACCTCTACATTTTTCACACTCTTTCCCTGGGTAATATTTTCTTCTTTAAATCCCAAATATTCAAAATGCCCTTTTCCTATGCTCAGGGTTCCTAAGTAATTCAACAATGGGAACAATAACCACTTGATCTAACTTAAGATTTGGGCTATGTCACAAGGAACATATTTGGGTAGGGCAGTATTAGGAGGGAGATTTACCACTTCATCTGATAGTATGGGAGGTTTTCAAAGTCTGGGAATGGGCAGGAGCACAGGTTTTATTTGGGGTAATTAGGCCTTTCTCCTAGATGTATCTTTCTTAGGGTTTCCTTAGGGATACTGGTAAGAATTTGGAATCTTTTGGCTTGGTTTTGTGGCCCTACCCCTTTGACAACCTTACTTCTGGTGTTATATTATTTCTCCTGAGCAACTACTGCATTCATCAACAGTTACGCTGTCCTCTTTGGAAGGGATCCCTTCATCATACTTTTTAATCATTAAAGCCCTTAAGTATTCAAAATCATGATTAGGTAGATCAAATTCTTATACCATATCAATTTCAAAATCATTAATGGGAGGAAGAGGTAATACCCAGTGGACACAATCCCAAAAGTCTTCAATAGTTCTAGCACTTATCAATTCAATTGAGGTTTCCCCTTACCATGAGTTTGTAAGGTATTCCATCATGCACAGATCATCATATGTCTCATCATCATCAGCTTCCTCAACTTCTTGATCTACATCACATGGGGAGTGTGGTAAGAAACACCTATCACACCACTCAATAACATTGGCCTCCTCCATAGTAGTAACCCTGGCAGTCAAAGGATCAGGAACCAATCTATTCTCCCTGGGTTGAGGCTATTTATTTCCTGATCCCATGAGCCCTTTCCCTCTGTCATCTAGTCTGTGATCACCTCTGGGATGATTTTCAAATATCTCCTGACCGTGTGGCTTGTGTTGACCCTAGGAATTTTTCCTATCCCTTTTTCTACTCTGGCTAGTTTATAGGATATCTCTTTAACTGCTCCAGCCAAAGTTTTTACAACCTCTTCTAGATCCACAACTTTTTTTGATTGAGGCTTTTCCGGATTGATCAACTTAACACACTCTCTCTTAGGAGGCTTTCCAACTGCTTTGATGTTATTTTCTATTTGTAAGGCCATGGTGAAAGCCTACCTCAATGTTCCCGGGTTCTTATCTCTCAAGTAATAAGCATAACCTTTTTATCAAAAGCATCAGAATATTTTATCAAACATAGGACACATCACTTGGCCTTAGGATTATAGGTAGCCTATTCAAGGTCTTATTGAACCGAGTATTGAAATCATGGACAGATTCATTTGGATTTTTCTTTATATTTTCAAATTCAGATAAAAGGAACCTGGGATCTATCTTATCCCCATATTGCAATCTAAAGGAATTTTTCATCTCAGTCCATGAATCTATTGAATTATCTGGTAAAGACTTGTACCATTCACGTGCATCCTCCTCAAGAGTATGAATAAACAAATTTACATACACGTCTTCAAACTCAATTTCAAAATCTTCCATCATATTGACAAAGAGTTTTAAATGGTGGTCACCAGTGATGGCATTATTTCCTTGAAATTTTGGCAACCTATTTCTGACATCTTGTGGCACCATATTAGGATATCCATCCATACCTCTGAAATCTATAGGTCCAAAAGTGTTCAAACAACAAAAGGATTTATAGGTGGAGGTTGGGCCATATTTCCTTGAGGTGGTGAATTTGCAGGAGAAACAAAATGATAGGGAACGAGGGGTCTTTGGAGCACAGGAGTATAGCTTTCAAAATAGATATTCTCTAATGACTCAACTTCATGGAAAACCCTATCAACCTTGGAAGAAACAGGGAAAACTGAGAGGCACATTTTCAGACACAAATGATGGCCCCTCTCTAGTTGGAGAACTCAAATTTATATAAAAATTACTTGGTTCAGAATCACTTGAAGACGTATGGTAATCTTCAACCACAGATTGATCACCTTTCAGAACTGATATCTCATTTTTTGATTCTTGATTTCCAACAACTTTCCAGACTTGTTTTCCTTCTGAATTTTCTTTTCCTAGTTTTGGAAATAACTTTTTAGTAGGGTCCTTCGTGAAGAGAGATCTTCTTCCCTCCAAATTTGCATATATAATGAAAAATTTCACTTGACATAGGTTAAGACATTGGTAATCATCAAAATTTCAATTCAACATGGAGTCGCCACTAAGAATTTTCACCTTAGTTGTGTAGATGCACTATAAGTAACTTGCCAAGTGTCTACCAATGCTTAATTTCTACAAATCTTAATAGATCTGACCTTCCTTTATCACTATTCACACAAATTTAGTGCAATAACCACTAGAAACTAGAAATAATGCACAATGAACTTGTAATCTTGCACAAATATTACATATCTCAACAAAGGATGACGTTTAAACAACTTATTTGTACTTAAACCATGTAAGAAAGCATTACCAAGGTCAGCATGTGTATGCATTTGTAAAAATAGTTCCCCGGAAATGCCGCTACTTCAGTGTTGTTACTGCACAAATAGGTCTCAGAGTTTAAATAATCCCTGGCAATGGTGCACCACTTTGGTGTTGTTACTGCACAAATAGGTCCCAGAGTTCAAATAATCCATTGGAAATGACACCACTTCAATGTTGTTGCTGCACAAATAGCTCCCGAAGTTCAAATAATCCTTAACAACAAAAATAATTCCCCAGCAACGGCACCACTTAGGTGTTTTTCCATAAAAATAGGTATCAAAGTTCAAATAATCCCCAGAATGGTGCCACTTCGGTGTTGTTGCCACAAAAATAGGTCTGGGAGTTCAAATAATCCCCGAAACTACAAATAATTCCCTAAAAATGATGCCACTTTGGTGTTTGTATCTAAATTGATTCTCCTGTGAGGGCTGAATAGCATCACGAAACTGGTAGATCTTAGAGATAGAAGAATCATGATATGAGTCGTTTTGTAGCTGGGGAGGGGAATCAGCTGACTCTTTGTCACTCAGGTATTGGAGAAATGGATAGCACCTCACTGAGGGTTTGATCTACCCTCACTAATTTAGGTTGTGCCTTCAACCAAGGTGAGAGGACCCGTTCTGTAACCCATGTTGGTGAAGGACATCAAGAGATCCTTCTTTGCAAAATTTTGATGAGAACCTTGAGGAAATATGATCAATACAACACAATCTAACTCTCATGAGTTGTCACACTAGAGAGTGGAGATGTTTCCTGGACAAGGTTCAGGTTACTAAAGATAATAATTGAAACCTGATTGTCCCTGCATACTTTGGCAATGGAATTTTTTCATTTGTGGATACACAGTACAAATAGGGGTAGTTCATGTAGGATTCATCATTTGAGAAGTTTTTGGTGGGAAGTTAAACAAGATAGATTTTATTATAATAGATCTTTGAGAGCCTTTACAAAATTGGAAAACTCACAGAACAGAATGCTTCAAAACAGCCAAAATATTCCTTCAACGAGAAGGTGTGTATCAATGGAGGCCCAGAGATGCATGGTTTCACAAATTCTTCAAGAATTCAACACAAAGGCTCGTGTCAAAGACTCAATTAAACATTAGAAATCCTTGGTTTGTCACACCTAAGATACAATCATAGGATTACAAACAATATTTATGAACATAGTGAAAGTAAAGTGATTTTAAATTGTTTATTTCATAACCAGATGAAAGCTCTTCTGATAATGAAATTTCAAATGACACAATACTAACACATGGATGAGATCTTGTGTGATTCAGAGAGATTTTAACATAAGATTGCAATAGGAACAAGAAAAACTATTTGAAAACATTATGAAATAAAAGCAAACACAATTATGCTCATGATCAACACAGAGTCATTAAAGGTTCATTAGATTCATTAGCAGGGGAAAGTTTCCTCAACAATCTTAGAGCTTGTCAATGACAGTACACTTGCAACCACCTTAACATGATTGAATCCAAAAACAAAGGAAAATAAACTGGTCTCTCAGACGGTCTCTCGGGAAAATGGTTTCTCTCAAAATTTCTCAGAAAAGTTAACCCCCAATGCTTTGCAAGAGTATTCTCATTGCATTTATACAATTTCACTTCCTCACTCATCCCAAATTTTCCACCCAAAAGTCTAATCTTCAAGAGAATATTCATCTTTACAACATACCGTTCCAGATCAAGTTTATTCCCTTGAAAATATTTACACCCTATTGCCAGGTGGATAAATCATGAATTGATCACGTTTCTCAGTCCCTCAACTATGACTAGGATGCCATGTCATAATTTTTAATAGTATTTTTAATCATTCTTTTATTCTGTCGTGCAAGAAATCCCTTTTTTAATAATTCTCAGGTGGCTCCATATGGCTTGATCTGACAAGAAATCCTTTTCACCTTTGAGAATACACCTTGAGAAATGAGTGCCCTCACATGGATACCTTCATTCATTCCTCTCGGAAATGAGTTCCCTCACATGGATTATCTCATATAATTGCGCTACGATTCCGAGTCGGCCAAGTGTAAAGAGGAGAGGCGGAAGCCTCCACATGTCTCCTTGGTGCAACTGCAAAGGTGAAGTCCAGAGGCAGGTTCCCAAATGAGCGTGGGCCCTCCATGTGTTCAAAACCCTAGAGAGTTACACCGGTTGCTGAAAAGTCAGAGTATGGGAAGGTCTAGCGGAAGCTTCCACGTGTCTATTTGGCACAAACTTCAAAGATGAAGTCTAGAGGTGGGACCCCAAATGAGGGCAATCTCTCCATGTGCCCTGGGCCCAAGAAATTTTCCTCTACCATTGAAAAAGTCTCAGTATAAGGAGGAGCCAGTGGAAGCCTCCATGTGTCTCTTTGGCACACTTTTGATATGGTGCCCAAAAGCGGAGACCCCAAACAAGCGTGGGCTCTCCACATGTCTCATCCTAGAAAAGTTGTTGAAAATTTTTAAGAACCAGCAGAAGGTACCACGTGCCTAGTCTGAGAAGTTACATCAGATGCTTGAAAAAGTATAAGTATGGGAAGATCCAGCGGAAGCCTCCACGTGTCTCCTTGGAACAACTTCAAAAGTAAACCTAGAGGCGGAACCTTAAACGAGTGCAGGTTCCCCATGTGTCTATGGTTTGACAAAGCTGCACCGGTCGTTGAAAATTCTAAGTGTGGGAGAGGAGCTAGCAGAAACCTCCACATGTCTCCTTCAGCACAACTTAAAAGTAAGACCCAGGGACAGGTCCCTCAAACAGGCATGGGACCTCCAAGTGGAAAATATTTGTGTTAAATCGGGCTAGGGGATGCTTTTCACATTTTGCATCACTTAAAGAAATTGTGCATTTTTCCAAATTTGGGCCAAGCCCATCTGATTTTGATATGCATTTGGATTAAGTATAAAGACGTGGATTTCCTAGGTGAAACCTTGACAGGGCTCGACTTACTTTATGACCTTCAATTCTTGAGAGGTTTCTCAAAACAAAGTTCCGTCCATGTGGAAAAATCTCAAAGTGCCTCGACAACCCGCCTCCCCACTTTTAACTTTTGATGTGGCTTTTGACATTAGCGGGGCCACGCTTCAATTTTATACTTTATTCCTTTTTCATAATAAAGCTAAAAGTTCCAAACACCTCTGGAAACCCACCTCCCTTCTTTGAATTTTCAATGCTGACTCAAACATGTGACATTATTTGGTCCCCAGCAGAATCGTAACTCATTTTATAACTTTGCTCCATTTCAAAAAACAAGGCTAAAATCTTCAAAAGTGCTCCAACAATCTGCCTCTCCACCTTTGACTTTTATAACTGCCACGTGTCTTTTTTCGAGCCCTAGGCATTCATTTTATATTTTCATTCCTTTATCCATAATGCCTGAAAACACAAAAAGGGCCCGCCTTTCTGCAACCACTTGATTTATGACAAGTGTACATCTTCGGGGTCAAAGTAAGAAATTTTCCTTGCCGCTTCATATTGTTGAATAGCCAATTAGAAACTATTGGGGCCGTGGGACCAATTTGGCATTTTTTTTACAATTGTGACAAAAGTGACAAGTTCACCCAATAGACCCACTGCCACTTACAATTACAAAATACCACGTATCTATGGATGTTGGGAAAGGATTTACAAGGAGACACAAACATGGAAGATGCCCAACAACAAAAAATTTCCCCGCGGAGAGAAGACTGTAAATAAAACCAAGACTCAATGTGATCCACGACCCAAGGAAAGGACTGAAAATGGAAACCAAATGAAGGAGAAAGCTTTCACACATCCATACAGGGAGACAGAGAATACTTCAAACCATGCAGACTGAGAAATTTTTAACAAACAAGGCGAGATTAAATTGAGCACCAACATAACTGTGATAACTATTTTTGTAGGTAACCTCGACAAGATGCAATTAATCCTCCCACTTCTTTTGCTAATCCATCACATACATACACAACATATCCTCAAGTACATTTACCCTCTCTGTCTGCACATTTGTTTGTGGGTGATATGGTGAACTAAAATTAATATTTGTTCCTAGAGAAGCTTGAAAGGAAGTCCAAAATTTTGAAGTCTAGATGGTGTCCCTGTCATTGATGATGGTCTTCAGATCCCGTGCAGTATGAAAATATCCTCCATAAACAATATGGCAATGGTGAGTGCATTATAGGTGACCTTGGTAGAAGAAAAGTATGTAAACTTGGTTAACTTGTCCATAGTGACCATGATAGCATCGTGATAATAAGAATACATAGGGAGATCGATAATGAAATACATCGAGATGATGTCCCATTTCCACTCAGGAATGTTTTGAGGATATAAAATTCATGCGGGATGAGAATTCTTGGCCTTGACCCTCTCATACACAATACAACTATGAAATCTACTATATCCTGTCGGATACCTAGCTAATAATAAAACTCTCTCAGATCGGCATGTATCTTCTTCAATCTTGGATGTGTTTCATATGGAGCTCGATGATCCTCATAAATAATAAAGTTATAAAGATCACTTTCCTTAGGCACATAAATGTGCCTCTAAAACCGAAGTAAACCATCTTCCTCTAGAATACACCTTGTATACCTACACTCTAAGGAACCCTATGACTCAAACATATATTTAACACCCTCATAAAATATGTCCTCTAGAAGATGTTGAATAATCCTACCTCGAAGATCTAACTGTAGAGTCATAATGGCAATCACACGTCCCTATCTACTCAAGGCATCTGCAATGACATTCTCCTTTCTTTAGATATAATGGACATCCATGTCATACTCACATAAGAACTCCATCCAACTCCATTAACGAGTGTTGAGGTTGGGCTATGAGAATATATGTTGAAGGATGTGGTGATCGGTCCTCAAAATGAAAGGCCTACCCAAAAGGAAATGATGCCAGTGCACTAGAGCGTGAACAACTATTACAAGCTCTAATTCTTGGGTAGGATAGTTAATCTCATTATCCTTGAGATTTCAAGACTCAAAAGCAATGACCCAATGCTCATGCATGAGAATTTCTCTTAGACCCTCTAATGAAGCATCGTTGAAAACCATAAACTCTCCAGTCATATTGAAAACTACTAAGATAGGTTTCGTGGTTAGTCGTTCCTTAAGTAACTGAAAAACTAGCTCAAACTTCTCTGACTAGTCAAATTTCTTCCCTTTTCGCTAAAGAGAAGTAATAGGATGTGCAATCCTAGAAAATTCCTATAAAAACATATGGTAATACCCTGATAATTCCATAAAAATCCTCACCTTTTTCACTAATGAGTGCACTGGCTAATCAAGAATGGCTTGAATCTTAGAGAAATTTACCAAGATACCCTCACCTAAAATGATGTGACCTGTCAACATTAAAATTTTCCTCCATAATTTCTATTTTATTAATGTATGTATGAGGAATATGATGTTGTTAAGTATAATTAGTAGTGGCGTCCAATAGAAGATAACGGCGCCGTCAATACGGTGCCACCAATAATGTAGAGTACGGTAACAGTCAAAGTATAATAGGAATGTTGTAAAAAGTAAATATTTGTCGTAAGTGGTCCGGTAATGTTAAAATGTCAAAGTTGGGATAAGTAGAGAAGTAGGGTCTACATGATTAGGAATTAGAAATATTATATTTGTAATAAGGACAAAAAGTGATGTCATAAATATTTTGTATATTTTATTTGTGGAAAAGTCTAAAAAGGTGGAACCCATGTGAGATGATAAGGTTTATCTTATCTTAGAAGATAAGCCTACATGTAAAGGCAAGAGTTTAGGCATGGAATATGATTGGCTAGAAGAGATTTCCTATCCTATCTTAGAGATAAGGTGGATAAGCCTGAATTCCTATAAATAAAGAGGCCACCCCCCCTCATTTAGCATAGAGAGAAATAGTGAGAAATATTGTATGAGTAAGTGTGTAAAGGAAGCCATCATTTTGAAGGTGTGTTAAAGAAGCCATTAAGAGGTGTAATTGTGAAGTTTCTCCCATAGTTATTGTTTGAAGGCAAGTGAAGTTAATAACACTTGAAGAACCTCATGGGTGAGATTGTAACAATTTCATGTTGATATTATAATTTACACTGATATTTCAGATTTATCATTATTCCTTCTTATCATAGTCTATGGTATTCTTGTGTTATGTTTGTTGTTGTGTTTCCAGATTACATCCACCAAACTAAGAGTTGTGCATTAGTTAATAATCATAGCACGAGGAGTTCCTGGTGAAGAATTATCATAGTGCCGGATTGGTGTTGACATTTTGGTTCCATTGCCGAGGACCATTCCTCGTTGGTGGATTTTCTGGAGAAATATTCCCACTTAGTCAGAAAACATTTGGAGGGTAACCTTGTTTTTACTGTGCATAGTAGTTACCATGGTAAAGTCACTTTTTGCCATGAATAGTATTTACCGCAGTAAAGTCACTTTTTCACTTTTTACCGTGACTATGAATAGTGTTTACCACAGTAAAGTCAGTTTTTACCACAGTAACTTCACTTTTTACTGTGAATAGTGTTTACCACAGTAAAGTCAGTTAACTTCACTTTTTAATGTGAATAGTGTTAGGTTTTACCGCAGTAAGTCAAGTTTTACCATAGTTTACCGTGGTCATTTCTATTTTCTATTATAGTGATTCCAATTATTTGTGCACATAAGTCTTGTTCATTGTACTTGTGAGTTGGTATTTCACTGTGGTTATTTTTGGAAATGGGGAAGATTCCTATTTTTTCAGCCCAATCTAATGAAGATGCTTCCTCTTTCATTCAAGAGTTTAAACGATCTTGTATTTGTAATGGCCTTATAAGAAGGGAACAATGGACTGAATTTTTTCCTACCTTTTTGGATGGTTCAGCCCTTAGGTGGTTTGAAAACACTAGGTGATAATGTGAAAAACTCATGGGATTTATTAACTGAAAGTTTTCTTGAAGAATTTGGTGAACAACAGAAATATGCAGATCTCATGATTGATATCACAAAGCTAGCCCAAGGAGAGAAGGAGAAGATAAGGGATTATCATGCTCGTGTTCTAGAGCTAAGGAGGAAGCTCGATGCCCAGATCTCAGAAGGAAGGATTAGCGGATGGGTTAATGAATGGCGTGGATAATCTCCTCTGTAAGCACTTCATTCTTGGGATGAAGTCAGAGATCAGACAATGAGTGAAGTATGACCACCCAGCTACCATTGAACAAGCAAAGGAGATTGCAAGAAGGCAAGAAGAAAGCATGGAAGAGGAGCCCAAAGAAATTGTTGCTAAAGTAGAGCCTACACCAGCACCTTTGGTCCAGAATCCACAACCACTCTCGGTGAGCAAAAATCCTTCTCCTAGTACATCTACTGAGTATGAAGATCTGCTCAGAAAGATGGGTCAGTTAACTATTAATCTTCTTCAAGGAAAATAATTTAGTTCTCAGGGAGGAGATAGAGGTCCAAAAAGAAATATTTCTAAAGTTGTATGTTATGGTTGTTATAAAAAGGGTCATTATAAGTATAATTATCCAGATAGAGCTTCTACATCTGGTACAAGAGATAATGATAAAGGGAAAGCACCTGTGAATTCTTTTGATGTAGTAGATAAGAGCATAAATAATGAAGTAGATGTGTTTGTAACAAAAAGAAAGAAAGAAAAAGATAACCAAGATGGAAATGATCCTAAGAAGATGAAAGGAGAAACTAGTAAGAAACATAGGAGAAGAAAGTTGGGTGTGCAGGATATTTTCTGATTTCACAGGGACAAGGACCATACTCCATCTTAGATGATCTGTCCAAAAGGCCTGCAAATATTACATATGGTCAACTCTTGGCTATGTCTTCTGAGAAGAGGCGGGAGCTGCGAAGTGGACTCAATGCTCAACGAAGGAAGGAGGTTGAGGTCCCTATTTTGGAGGTAGAGGTGGATCCCTACGCTCCACAAGATGAGGTATTATGTAATGGTATTTCAATTCATGATGTCTTAGTTGATGGAGGTGCTGCAGTTAATGTAATGACTGAGTCTGTAATGAATATGTTGGGTTTAAAAATTGATCGCCCCTCAACACTTATGTTAAGGTCATTAAATAAAGGAAAAACTAAACCAGAAGGTGTAGTCTCAAATGTGGTAATATCTGTTATGGGTGTTGTATGTGTGGTAGACTTTCAGGTGATGAAAAATGGTACTGTTGTGTACCCAATGTTGTTGGGAAGACCATGGCTAAGGAGATTTCATGCAAGAAACTACTAGAATGAAGGCTTCATGACACTTGGACATGGTAGAGAGAGGGTGAAGATAAACGTGATCCCTCAACATCATAAGGCAGAACCTGTGGATTCAAGTGATGAAACTGATGATTGGACATCCTCTGATTACTTGAGTACTAGTGAAGTGGACACTGAAGATGAAGAAAGTGAGGTTGATGTTTCGGTCATGGATATCCTTCTAGTCACACCGACTCATGATCCCATAAAATTATCTAAAGAAGAAATTGATGATCGTCTCCAACAAATAAAGATTGGTGATGCTGTGATGGAGAGTGAGAAGGAATCCTACCTCCAGCTCTTTCGAAGGTACATACACATATTCACTTTTGATTACAAGGAACTCCATCAAGTAAATTGGGTAGAACATTCTATTGAGCTGGTAGATGGTGCTAAGCCCATAAAGCAAATGCCATATAGAATGAATCCTAATTTTTCCAAGACTGTAAAAGAAGAAATAGATAAGTTGCTTGATGCAGGATTTATATTTGTTGTGGAGAATTCAGAATGGGTTTCTCCCATTGTGATCTCAATAAAAAAGAATGGGAAGCTACGCATTTGTGTTGATTATAGGAAGCTCAATAAGGCAACAAAGAAGGATCATTACCCTCTTCCATTCTCAGATTAGATTTTAGACGAAGTAGCTGGCCAGGAGTGCTATAGTTTTGCTGATGGATATAGCGGATACAACCAAGTTCGTATAGTAGAGAAAGATCAGCTGAAGACCACGTTCACCACTCCTTGGGGAACGTTTTCTTATAGAGTTATGCCTTTTGGGTTGTGTAATGCTCCAGCAACGTTCCAGTGCTTGATGAATAGGGTGTTTGAACCCTACATTGGGAACTTCATCAGAGTATTTCTAGATGATTTTTTATATGGGAGCAAGATGGACCACCTGCACCAGATGGAGACAACATTTCAAAGGTTAGATGAAGCACAAGCCTCACTAAACCCTAAAAAGTGTGTCTTTGGATGTTCTAAAGGCATTTTGTTAGGGCATGTTATATCCAGAGATGGTATTGGTACTGATCCTAATAAAGTTTCAAAAATCAAAGAGTTACCATTTCCTATGAATAGAAGTAAGTTGAGATCATTTTTAGGCCATGTGGGTTACTATAGAAGGTTCATCAAGAATTTCTCAAAGATTGCACAGCCACTAACCCAGTTCTTGAAGAAGGATGTTACTTATGAACTAGGAAATAAGGTGCATGAAGCTTTTGAACAACTGAAGGAAGCCCTGGTGTCTTCACCTGTTTTAAAGAATCCAGATTGGAGCAAGCCATTCATTGTGTATACTGATGCCTCAGATGTAGCACTAGGAAGTACTCTGAGCCAAAAGGATGAAAATGGGAATGATCATCCAATTTACTTTGGGAGCAGACAAATGAGCAGTGCTGAGGTAAATTATACTATAACTGAAAAAGAGGCTCTAGCTATCATTTTTGCTGTAAAGAAGTTTAGAAATTACTTGCTAGGGAAGAAATTTATAGTTGTAACAGATCATCAGGCTCTAAAATATATTGTCAATAAGCCTAACCCATCAGGGAGGATAGCAAGATGGATAATTTTGCTACAAGAATTTGAATTTGATATTATAGATAGGCCAGGAAAGAAGCATGTCAATGTAGATGCACTCTCTCGAACCTATGATGGTTTAGGTTTGCCTTGTGATGATGATGATTTCCCAGATGCAGCATTGTTATCTCTTGACACAATCCCTAGTGAATACATAGATATTTGGAATTATCTAAATGAATTCAAGTTTCCTGATGGTGCCAATGCAAAGACTAAGAGGAAGATTACTCAAGCCAGTCATCCATATTCTATTCTGCATGGAGTATTATTTCGAATAGGACCTGATGGATAGTACAAGAGGGTAGTTGGACGTGATCAAGGGAAGGAGCTGATAGAAGAATTCCACAATGGTACATGTGGAGGACACTTCTCTGGACAACTTACAGCAAGAAGGATCTTGGACGCAGGTTATCACTGGCCCACTCTTTTTAGAGATTGTTATAATTATTGTAAGACATGTGATATTTGTCAAACACATGGTAACCGTAAGACTTCATCAGCTCCATTATGCCCTATTCTTCCACTTGGTCCCTTTGAAAAGTGGGGAATAGACATTGTAGGTCCACTTCCAACTACCCCATGCAAAAATAAGTATATTGTAGTTGCCACAGATTATTTAACCAAGTGGGTTGAAGCTAGGCCATTGAAAACAACTTCCATGGATGAAGTGGCAAGGTTCATATATGAACGCATTGTCACCAGATTTGGTTGCCCATTAGAAATTGTAACAGATCAAGGAAGCCACTTCATTAATGAGGTGGTAGAATCCCTAGTCAACAAGTTTTCTATTAAGCATAGGAAGGCAACAACATACAAGCCAAGCACAAATGGACAAGTGGAATGAACAAATTTTGTGTTGTGTCAAATTCTAGCAAAAGATGCAGCCTTGCAGGTACATAAGTGGGATAAAAGGATTCATGCAACATTGTGGGCATATAGGGCAACATCAAAGTCAGCAACAGGATACTCCCCATTTCAGTTGGCTTATGGCATTGATCCAGTTCTTCCTATTGAGTTTGATATTCCCACTAGTGAGAGTTCTGAAAAATGAAAGGATGGATGAAAGTGATTCAATAAAAGAAAGGTTGGTACATCTTCATTTGCTAGAGGAAATGAGGGAAATAGAGAAGGATACAAGCTATAAGAAGAAAATGAAGCAGAAGGAATACTTTGATCAAAAGATCCGTTGGTCTCCATTTCATGTGAATGACTTGGTTCTAGTATATGATTCCAGATACAAAAAAAGAAGACAGAGAAAATTTCTTCCAAAGTGGATGGGGCCCTACAAAATAGCAGTTGTGCATGAAAATGGTACATATCGACTGGAGGAATTGGATGGTACTCCCATTACAAAATGGGTCAACCATGACAAGTTAAAGATTTTCCAAGCACCAGCTTCAGAATGTCCATAAGAGTCTACTCCGAGGACGGAGTAGAAGTTAGGAAGGGGGAAAATGTCGACATTAAAATTTTCCTCCGTAATTTCTATTTTATTAATGTATGTATTAGGAATAGGATGTTGTTAAGTATAATTAGTAGTGGCATCCAATAGAAGATAACAGCGCCGTCAGTACGGTGCCACCAATAATGTAGAGTACGGTAACAGTCAAAGTACAATAGAAATGTTGTAAAAAGTAAATATTTGTCGTAAGTGGTCCGGTAATGTTAAAATGTCAAAGTTGGGATAAGTAGAGAAGTAGGGTCTACATGATTAGGAATTAGAAATATTATATTTGTAATAAGGACAAAGAGTGATGTCATAAATATTTTGTATATTTTATTTGTGGAAAAGTCTAAAAAGGTGGAACCCATGTGAGATGATAAGGTTTATCTTATCTTAGAAGATAAGCCTACATGTAAAGGCAAGAGTTTAGGCATGGAATATGATTGGCTGGAAGAGATTTCCTATCCTATCTTAGAGATAAGGTGGATAAGCTTGAATTCCTATAAATAAAGAGGCCACCCCCCCTCATTTAGCATAGAGAGAAGTAGTGAGAAATATTGTATGAGTAAGTGTGTAAAGGAAGCCATCACTTTTTGAAGGTGTGTTAAAGAAGCCATTAAGAGGTGTAATTGTGAAGTTTCTCCCATAGTTATTGTTTGAAGGCAAGTGAAGTTAATAACACTTGAAGAACCTCATGGGTGAGATTGTAAAAATTTCATGTTGATATTATAATTTACAACTGATATTTCAGATTTATCATTATTCCTTCTTATCATAGTCTATGGTATTCTTGTGTTATGTTTGTTGTTGTGTTTCCAAATTACATCCACCAAACTAAGAGCTGTGCATTAGTTAATAATCATAGCACGAGGAGTTCCCGGTGAAGAATTATCATAGTGCCGGATTGGTGTTGAGATATTATAGCAAAAAGAATAAAGGTTGCTAAACAACCCATCTATATTTAGGGTGAGAAATTTGTGGAGTTGTTATAGCAGTTATATATACTCTCCTATATATGTGTAACACATAAATTATATGTTATGTTCAATTAAATTTTTATTGAGCTCATGCTCGTTCTCTATATATGGGGTAAAACCTAAATTTGGTATTAGAGTCGGTTTTGAAAGGGGCCTATATGGGTTTTGTTGACAATTTCTGCGCCATGGGTGAAATTTCTTAACAAGGTCATAAGTGGAAGCTTGGCATTGAAGGAATGCAAAGCACCGGTTTGCAGATGGAATGAAAGCTCATTTCTTTCAGCATAGAAAAGGAACTTGGTTGAGCTAAATTCATGGTGAGTGGAGTGAGCTTAGATAGAAAAATGATTAGGGAGGAAAAAAATGGAAAAATGGCTCATCGGTCGAGCCTGCATATTGGGATCACACAAGTTAATGGAAACCAAGCCATGAGGTTCGCATTAAGATCACAGAATGATCCAATTTGAATGAAGTCTGTAAAAGCTGATTCAAATCAGTCATGGTGGACTCAATGAAGATACAACCTAGGCCTAAAATTGAGATAAACAAAAATGGAAACTCTGAAGTTGGAAATTTTTGCACTTCAAAGGTTTTGGCAGAGAAGCGGGTAAAAAAAAAAGAAAAAGGCCCGAAAACCCAAAATCCCAAAGTCCGAAAGGCTCAGGGTTTTTAGGGTTAACTCCCCTTTTGGGGTCAACGATGCCATAGATCATGGATTTAAAAGTCCAAAACCTGAAGCCAAATTTTGGACTTCAGAGGTTCGGGGTCTTCACCAAGCAAAATGTAAAAAACTTGAGCCAAAGCCCGAAATGCCGAAGTCTAAAAGGGTTCTGGTTTCGAGGTCAAACTTGAGTTCGGGGTCAACATGGAGCTCATTTTGGGATTTGGATTTGGTTATTTTTGGAGGTTTGTTTCAGGGATTGAGGTAGAGAAAGTTCAAAAAATCACAAAGTTCTGAAGTCCGAAGTCTGAATTTCAGACTTCATACTTTTAGGATTTTGGAGGTCTCAGGGGGATTGGTCGGATGAACAGTTTCACAAGTCTGAAGGGCACAAGGTCCGAAACCTCAAGTTTAAATTTCAAACTTCAATGTTTTAGAGGTTTGGGTTTCATATTTTTGGAACTCTCAAGCTGACTTGATCGATGAACAGTAACCTAAAGTCCGAAAGGCATAAGGTCTGAAACTTGAAGTCCGAATTTTGGAGGTTCAGGTTTCAGAGTTTTGGAACTCTCAAGCTGACTTGATCGATGAAAAGTAACCTAAAGTCTGAAAGGCACAAGGTCTAAAACCCGAAGTCTGAATTTCAGACTTCAGATTTTTGGATTTTGAAGTTTCAAAACTTTGGATCCCCAAAACACAAAAGTCACAACTTGAAGTCCGAATTTCGAACTTCGGAGTTTCAGAGTTTTGGAGTTTTTACGCACCTAAATGGATGAACAGTAACATCAACCTCTAAATTCAAGATGCCTGAAAGTGTGAATTTTCAAATTTCAGAGGTTTTCAGGCATTTCAGAGTCTGTAGAAACAAAGCCAACCAATCACCATTAATGCAATATGGAACCCTAATCTTCAGATGGCCATAAATTTTGACTAGGAACTCAGATTTACACAAGAAAGGACTATATAGAAAGCTCAAAATGAAGAAATATAGTTTTCCATTCTAGAGAATTGTTCCAGGTTTCTCACCTACCACAATGATGTGGCATGGGCTTCCTTTCTTGCCCAACAAGGAATAGTACAAGCAGGTATGGTTTTTGTAGTGGAACCCATCATTGTTGCAGGGGAATTTAATGCATTTTAAGGTGGTTAAAGTAAGAATTAAAATTCTTCTATATCCTTTATTTCATTCTTCCTATATATTGTAAGGAGGGGTATGTTCTAATGTTGGATAATTTTACTTTTACACCCTCTCTTCTTCTCTTGTCTGTAAGTGAGTTTTTGGAGTTCAAACCTCCCATCTAGACTGTAAATGAAATCTTACCTCTTGGCCATTGTAATACATTGTATCAATCTATGGAGCAATAATATAATTTTTTGGATGAGTTTCAACCCTCTCTTGTGTTCATTGTTATCTTCTAATCTTTTATTGCAATCCTTGTTATATGTGCATGGTTATTGTATCACATATTTAATGGTTATTGGATTCTCATTGTGGATTGATCTGTGGTGTATTTTCATCCTCCTTAATCTTGTTGTGGTTTCCATCTCCATGCAAAGTAAGTGTTTGGGATTCCTTTTGGTGCATCACCTCTATTAGTTTAGGTTTAATTTCTTGTAATCTTCTTAACCATGTCTCCTTGGCAAGTTAGAGTAAATTTTAGAATAGATCCTCTATGATTTGGATGTGTGCATTAGAATAGAGGAATAGGAACCAACCTCCATCTGGAGAGCTTTCCCGATTACAAATTCCCACACTTTGGGGAAAGCTCCATGTTATGCGATCACACTAATAGTTTTCAACCCATCGAGTTGCAAACATTTATGGGTGTTGTGATTACGCATCAATATTTTTGGCACACCCAATGGGACTAGGGAGTCATTCCACAAGATTCGAAGGAATTTTCAAGAAATTCAGACTTAGAAAACTGTAGATTTCCAATTTCAGACCTTTCACCTCTCAGGCTGAACTCCAAAATCAATTTTAAGGGGTTTAACTTGCTCAAAATAAGTCAAAATTTCACTAGTTGATAGATCGGAGGCTCATCTTCAAAAGGGTATTTTTAGTTTTTTCAAATTTGAATTTTCAAATTTTCAGTTTTTTTTGAATTTTGGGTTTCAGGATTTTGAGATTTCAAACATCTCAGAATTTCAGAGTTTTGGGTTTCGAGATTTTGAAGTTCTCCAAACCTTGGATTTTGGGGTTTCAGACATTCAGAGGTCTTTAGTTTTTAGGTTTTCGATATTTTCATTACAAAATAAATTTCAACCTTCAGAATCTCAAACATACATGTCCTTCAAAGTTTTGATTTTAATTTTTTCAATTTTGGTGTGTAACTTGGAAAAATCCATCATTTAGTGGTTTAGTAGCATAGGTTGCCCAAGTACGTGAGAATAATTTGAACTAGGTATGAAACTAGAGAAGAGTGACTATTTGTCTACCTGCAACTATGATCAGACAGAGGAAGGAGAAGACCACAAAGATTTCCATCTCCACCTAACAAGACTTTATCTACATCTCCACATGGTAAACCTTTTCTCCAATCAACTATGGTTCTTAGGCCAATCATAATGGCACATCCACAACAACAACCACCACCGAATCTCTTTGTCAACTTCACGAGAAGTAGTCCACTTGCCCTAAATGCTCAAAATCAGGTCCCAGTTACAACACTAAAGAATATTCCCTATTTCACAAGAGAAAATCATATTACTATTGACCACATCTAGGACATTGCCAATGTCTGTGCAACTCAAGAAATCAGTGAAATGGATATTGTGGTCAAGTTGTTAACTTCATATTTTAAAGGTAAAGTTTTGCAATGGTTTAGGAGCCTAACATCAAGGTCTTTTCAGAATTAGGACCAGTTGTTTTCACCTCTTTACAATCAGTTCAAAGAGAGGGCAGACAATTTGTCTTTATTAGAACAATTGACAACAATCAAGTGGGCTCCTAATGAGAAAATGACAGATTTTAATTTTCATTTCCAATAGACATGGGATAGGATTCTGATAGTTATTAGACCAACTGCCGAAGGAGCATTCCTTTATCTTCTGAAGGCTATAAACTTAGACATAGTCATGATGATATAATCAATGGGAGGAACAACACTGTCAGGGGCCTATGACATAGCTATCAGAGCATAAAACTGTTTAATTCAAGTTGGTAAACTTGCACCAAGGCCACCAATGCCTCTCTATCTGGACATGGGAACCCCTACAACTAGTCAAATACCAACATTTAATCCTATTCCAGCCCCTAGGAATCAAAGAAGCAATGAGGCTTTTACTTCTTCAAGCACTTCAAAAGAACTACATGAGTTTATGAAATAGCTATAGAACCTAGGAAATGAGCTAGTAACCATCAAGAGACAACAAGCTCAGAGTTCTCGACCGTATCAGCCTCAAGCTCAGTATCAAGCTAGGCCCCCATATCAACAAAATAAACCACCAACTCAGGTTTTAAATCAAAATTTGAACCATGGACAACCTCAAGCTGTCAAACCATTCCGATCATATGATCTGAACACAGCTTCAACATCAAGAGCCTTGGTTCTAACACAAAACAACATGGCACGGGAGTACAAGTGGTGTTACCCCTACAATCTACCTCACAACCAAGCAAATGTTTCAATGGTTCACTAAACCAGGCCTTGATGGTGCAAACCATCGGTGTGTCCCAAGAACCAAGTTAAGAAGGAGATCAGCAACAAGAAACCCAATAAATGACACCTCCAATAGAAACCACATTTCTCAATTGGAAAATAGAAGACTTCTACGGAGTTAACCAACTACCTTTCCAAGGCGTGGCTACCAACACATGGTCAAAGAAGAGGAACATTAAGGAAGGATAGTTGTATAACCCTGTAGTTTCTCAACCCACTCCAACACAACAAGGAGTTAATATACCAAATGCAACTCCAACTATGCTAAATCAACCTAAGGCACCCGTTGCAATAGCACATGTGCTTATTCAGGCTCAAGAAAAGGTTGTGCCATGTAAAGGGCAATAAAAGGATAATTCATCCCATTTCAACATCATAGATGAAGAAAAAACATGTGAACATTTCCATGTGGGAGTCACTAGTAATCCCAGGACAACATGATTTTTTGTAAGTTGTAATGGCCAATTGGTCTACCTCGAATGGATCAAACCAAAGATAGGAGAAAGTTCTCACTAATGCAATGCAACAGGATGGGGGTCAACTAAGAAATAATTTGAATCCTCCACTTTTCTATGTGTCATTGATTGTCGGGAACCACTTGGTGCACAACTGCATGATCGATTCAGGGGAAAGTATCTAAGTGATGCCAAAGCAAATAGCAGATCAATTGGGTATAAAGTATGAGCCAGTGCTCAAAGGAGTAGTGCAGCTAGATCAAAGGGTTAAGTTTAACACTACATGTTTTTCCTAATGTCATAGTCTTCCAATATGTGTCTGTAATTGATCTTTCGCCACTCTATGCACTGTGTTTGTCAAAGGACTTCACTACCAAAATTGGTGGATACCTATCTACAGATTGGTCACACATACTTTTCAGGACAAGGTATGGAGCCAAGGAAACCATCTGATTAAAGCCAATTGCAAACTTCCACAATGAGCCTCATGTCCCAAGTCTTATCAATACAAATTACTCATCCTTTGATCAGGAAGAGTGTTCAAATGATCTGGAAATAGGTACCAAATTTGAGGGTTTTCTAGATTTAACTCTGGATGAATGGGAAAATAAATGGCATGTGTTTGACCCATACAAGGAAATGGAAGAATCTGAATTAGGTGTATATTGTGTACACGAAGAAAATTCACCCATTCCTAATATCACCAAGCTGGAAAATAAGGATGACAATTATGGCAACTATTTTTCGATGGTTGAAGAATAAAACAAGGTGCTGGAGGAGGTGCAATATTGGTTCCACCACAGAACATCAAGTATTATTCATCTTTTAGATTTTAGTTCGCTTATTCAAAAAACACACCTGAATATGAGGCTTTGATTTATGGACTTCATTGGGCCATGAAAAGGGGCATAAAGAACTTACAAGTATTTAGGGATAGTGAGTTGATTGTTAACTAAGTCAGAGATTAACATACCACAAAAAATGACCTACTCAAGAGCTACAAAAATAGGGTATGGAACTTAATGGAGGATTTCAAAGATTTCAACATCGAGTCCATACCTAGGAAGAAAAATGAAGCTACAGATAGGATTACAGCACTTGGAGAAAATTTTGATGTGGTTTAAATGATCAAAAGAGACAAAACACAGCCCCACATCTATGTGATTGTAAGGCCAATAGTTCCAGATAATAACACAAGTTGGTAGGTGTTTGAGAATGATCAAAAGATCATCAATTTCTTGCAAGAAGAGGTTTAATTCTCAGCTAGGAATCAAGATAAATTAGATCTATAGTATGGGGATCAATTAGTGTAGCTACGGACAAACAAGCTTCCCAAAGGTTTGGTTACGTTGGAGTCTATCTTCAACCCAAATGGTCAATTTCGAAAGTAAAAAGACAACATATAGGTCAAAGGAGAGGATTCAAAACCGATTTCGGTTGGGGAAGGAAAAATACTCCAAATTGGTGAAGTGGCCATTGATCAAGAGAAATATGGGTTCATACAACTCTACCAATAATTTCTAGATGTCTTCCCTAGAGCTATGAGGACCTGCGAGGGTTCAATCAAAAGTTGTCACAACATAAGATTGAACTAGACCTAGATACTAAGCCAATCAAGAAAAAGCAAAGGCCACTCAACCCACACATTAAGCCTCTTATGAAGAAATAGCTAAACAAGCTGATAGAGGAAAGTATTCAAACACTCAAGTTGGGTTACAAATTTGGTGTTGGTCAGGAGGAAGAACGAAGAAATCAGGTTGTGCATGGACTTTTGAGACTTGAATAGGGCATCTCTCAAAGACCATTACCCACTTTCTTCAATGGAACAAATCTTACAAGTAGTTTCTAGATCATAAAGATTCTCTCTCCTAGATGGCTAATCAAGGTATAATCAAATAATGGTGAAAGAAGATTATCGGTTCGAGATGACTTTAACCACCAAATGGGGCACTTATGCCTACAGGAAGATGCCATTTGGATTGTCTAATGCCGGAGCCACTTTTCAAATGTCGATGGACATGGCATTCAAGGGGTTTATCAATAAAATAGTATTATATATCTTAACGATATCACCATGCTCTCTAAAAAAGTAGCATATCACCTCTTTCATCTGAGACATGTATTTCAAAGGTGTAGAAGATTCGGGGTATCATTGCATCCCAAGAAATGCATATTCCTAGCTCACGAAGGAAAGGTCCTTTGCCATATTGTGTCAAAGGAAGGACTAATGATTGACCCAGAAAGAGTTGAAGCAATTTGAGCATTTCCATTTCCAAGTCAGACGAAGGCTCTTTATAGCTTCTTAGGGAGGATCAATTTTGTCCACAGTTTTGTACCAAACTTTTATGCTCTCGTGAAGCCAATAACACTGATGTTGAAGAAGAGCATGAAATTTAAGTGGACAACAGAAGGTAGAGTAATTTTTGAGGCTATCAAAGAGGCTATATCTCAAGCCCCAACTCTCATCAATCCATACTTCTCCAATGATTTAATTCTCTGTGCCTTTGGTAGTGGGGATACGATTTCCGCAATCCTAATGCAACAAAATAAAGATGGATCTAAACAGTTGGTTTCCTTCTTCAGTCAAAGTTTGGAGGACTATGAAGTGAGGTAATCCTTCATCAAGAAGCATGTCCTCACAGTAATCAGGATCTTAAAGAAGTTCAAACACCTACTATCAAACAACAAGATCCAATTACTGGTGTCCCATGTGGGAGTCAAGGATTTCCTTCTTAACAAGGTTTTGAACAAGAAACGTGCAGGATGGATCACTCATGTCATGGAATATGAAATTGAAATCAAAGTCACTAAGCTGGTCCATGGGAAAGGATTATGTGAACAGCTATCCTCGACTCAACAAGTTGAAGCTAGTAATGAAAATGAAGTGTTTTTGGTGTTACATGATGATCAATAGAAGAAAATTATAATGTGTTTATCCCTTGTTGGACTTAAAACAGGATAAACTTCCTACAAATAGGTCTATGCCCTCTAGAAATGAGAAAAGCAAAGAGGAGATACTTCAGATTACAAACCATTCCATATGTTCTTATTTATGGCATCTTGTTTAAGAAAGACATCAATGGCATCCTATTGAGGTGTATTGGAATGAATTAAATTGAAAGGATGTTACATGAGTTTAACGATAAAGAATCCAGAGGTAATTTTTCTCCATAGGTAATAACTATCAAAATAATGAAGGTGGGGTATTATTGGCCCATAGCGTTCAGTGACTACTATACTTAGATCAAAAAGTGTAAAAAATATGTGTTTTTCATAGGCAAGGAAAGATTAGCAGCACTTCCATTTCATCCAATTTCAGGTAATCATTCCTTCATGCAGTGGGGATTGGAATTCATCAGAGTCATTAATCCTAATTCAAGCCAAGGCCACAAGTGGATTCTCACAGAAATGGACTATTTCACCAAGTAGACTGAGGCGGTAGAACTCAAAGAAGAAAATGAGTCTAGCATTATACTTCTATGAGGGGATAGTGACTAGGTTCATTGTACCGGCCACTATCATATCAGAAAATTCATTGGCGTTCTTAGTTCCAAAATTATAGAATGGGATGTTAAAAACGGGATCTACTTGAGCACCTCTTCAAACTATTACCTACAGGGTAATGGACAGGCAGAGTCCACGAACAAAAATTTACTAAGAATCATCAGAAGGACTCTAGATGAAGACCAAAGGACCTAGCATACCAAGCTCAAGGCAGCCTTATGGGCTAATATAATCACACTAAAGGTTTCGACAGGAGATTTGCCTTACAAGCTAGTCTACGAGAAAGAGGCATTGTTGCCTATATCACTTGAGTTGTCGGCATTGGAACTCATGAAAAAAATAGAATTATCTAAGTTTAAACCAATGGAGGATAGGTATGTAGAATTCATGGAATTGGGGGAAATTAGAGAACATGCAATGCAAAACATGGAAAGAAATTAGACCTTAACCAAGAGGTCATTTTATAAGAAAGTAAGAGCGAGGACCTTTTAGGAAGGGGATCTAGTTCTAAAGTGGGATGCAGATCAGGAAAAACTAGGAAGGCATTCCAAGTTTGATGCCATTTGGAGTGGTCCGTACATGGTAACAAGATGTAAAAGTAGAAATTCCTTCCAATTGTCTACATTAGATGGAGAGGAACTTTTGATTCCTGTTAATGGGATCTACCTTAAACATTGCTACTGAAAAGAAAATGTTTCACCCTTGTAAATTTTATACAAGGATTTTAATTCCTCTAAGTGTGTATGTACACTATCTTGTTGTAGTTTAAGTTTCAATTTCCCTAAGTGCTTCGGCATAGTTTTTGTTGTTCTAAGGTTTTATCATTGTGCATTCATCGTGCCTCCCGATGAATGTTGTAATAGGGAAGAAGTTCATACTTGTAGGAACAGTTGCTAATTTCAAAGGAAAACCATCAGAGTAATTAAAATCAAGTTCCAGAACAGTCCATTTCAAGAACAGGAAAAATCCTTAGGTCGAGACTATTTTCTACTATCACAAATCTCATCTTCAAGATTTTCTTATGAAAAATGAGAGTGCAAGAATTGGAGAAGGTTCGGGACCAATTTACAAGTTTAGAATGACTCTGCACCCAATGGATATGCCTTGGCTACTAGATCTAAACATCTAGTAGGAAGATGTCCCCACGAGTCACAAAATTGTTGACAATTTCTATCCCATGGGTGAAATTTCTTAACAAGGTCCTAAGTGGAAGCTTGACATCGGAGGAGTGCATATCATCAATTTACAGATGGAATGAAGGCTCATTTCAGTTAGCATAGAAAAGGAACTTAGCCGAGATAAATGCATGGTGAGCGGAGCAAGCTCAGATAGAAAAAATATGTGTGAGGTAATAAATGGAAGAATGGCTCATCTGTCAAGCCTACATATTGGGATCGCACGAGTTTGTGGAAGCCAAGCCATGAGGTCAGCATGAAGATCACAGAATGAGCCAAGTCGAATGGAGTCAGCAAAGGCTAATTAAACTCAGCCATGGCAGACTCAACGAAGATAGAACCCAAGCCCAAAATCAAGATAAGAAAAAATGGAAACTTCGAAGTCTGAAATTTTTTGACTTTGGAGGTTTTAGATTTCAGATTTTTTGACAGAGAAGCAGGTAAAAAACAAGAAAAAGGCCCAAAAACCTGAAATCCCAAAGTCTGAAAGGCTTAGGGTTTTTGGCGTCAACTCTCCTTTTAGGTTCAACTGTACCATAGATAATGGATTTCGGAGTTTGAAACCCGAAGCTGAATTTTGGACTTCAGAGGTTCAGGGGTTCGAAGGTTCGGGGTCTTTGCCAAGAAAAATTCAAAAAACTTGAGCCGAATCCTGAAATCCTAAAATGTTGAAGTCTGTAAGGATTCGGGTTTCAGGGTCAAACTATAGTTTGGGTTCAACGCGAAGGTCATTTCAGGATTCAGAGTTTGGAATTTTTGGAGGTTTTTTTCAAGGATTGAGGCAGCCAAAGGTCCAAAAAGTGCAATGTTCCAAAGTTCAAAGTCTAAATTTCAACCTTCAGAATTTTGATATTTCATAGGTCTCGGTGGGATCATTCGGATGAACAGTGTCACTAGTCTAAAAGGAACAAGTTCTAAAATCCAAAGTACAAATTTTAGACTTTGGAGGTTCGGAGGTTTGGGTTTTGGAGTTTCGGAACTCTCAAGCCAACTTGATCAATGAACAATAATCTAAAGTCCGAAAGGCACAAGTTTTGAAACCCAAATTCCAAATTTTGGACTTCAGAGTTTCAGAGGTTCAGGTTTTGAGTTTTGGAACTCTTAAGTTAGCTTGATTGATGAACAGTGACCTAAACTATGAAAGGTACAAGATCTGAAACCTGAAGTCTAAAATTTAGACTTCATATTTTCAGAGGTTTAAGTTTTTGAGTTTTATAACTTCAGACCCCCAAAACATAAATGTCACAACTCGAAGTCCAAAACCTGAAGTCTGAATTTTGGACTTCAGGGTTTTAGAGTTTCAAAGTTTTTACGCACCCAAATGGATGAACAGTAACATCAACCTCTAAATTCAAGATGCCTAAAATTCCAATTTTCAGATTTTAGAGGTTGTCAGGCATTTTGGAGTCCTTAGAAACAAGGCCAACCACTCGCTATTAATGTAGTATGGCACCCCAATCTTTAGATGGCCATAATTTTTGACTGGGTGCTCATATTTGCACAAGAAAGGAATTTTTGGGAAGCTCAAAATGAAGAAATACAATCTGCCATTTTAGAGGATTGTTCATGGTTTCTCACCTACCACAATGATGAGGCATGGGCTTCCTTTCTTTCCCAACAAGGAATAGTACAAGCAAGTATGGTATTTGTAATGATAGCCATCATTGTTGTAGGGGAATTCAATGCATTTTAGGGTGGTTAAAGCAAGAACTCAGATTCTTCTATCTCCTTTCTCTCATTCTTCCTAGATATTGTAAGGAGGGGCATTACTCTAATGTTGGATAATTTTTCTTTTGCACCTTCCCTTCTTCTATTGTCTGTAAGTGAATTTGTGGAGTTCAAACCTCCCATCTAAACTGTAAATGCAATCTTACTTCTTGACCATTGTAATACACTGTATCAGTCTATGGAGCAATAATATAAGTGTTTGGATGAGTTTCAACCCTCTCTTGTGTTCATTTTTATCTTCTAATCTCTCATTGCAATCCTAGTTATCTATGCATGGTTATTGTATCACGTGTTTAATGGTTTGTGTTTAATGGTTAGTGGATTATCAATAGTGGATTGATCTATGGTGTATTTTCATCCTCCTTAATCTGGTTATGGTTTCCATCTCCATGTAAAGCAAGTGTTCAGTATTCCTTTTGGTGCATCACCTCTGTTAGTTTAGGTTTAATTTCTTGTAATCTTATTAACCCTGTCCCCTTGGAAAGTTAGAGTATTTTTAGAATAGATCATCTATGATTTGGATGTGTGCATTAGAATAGAGGAATAGGAACTGGCCTCCATCCAGAGAGATTTCCCAATTGCAAAGTCCTACACTTTGGGAAAATCTCCATGTTATGCAATCACACTGAAATTTTTCAACCCATCGAGTTGTAAACATTCAGGGGTGCTTTGATTATGCATCAACAGGTTTTTCACTCCACTCATACTTCATTTGTCAAGTTGATTAAGGAAATGAGTTATCAAGTCTCATGGACCTCTGTGACCCAATTCCCTTCTTCCGTTCCCATGCATTTGTTGTGAATTCAAGCCGTGCAAATGAAAGACTTGTGGGATACCACAGACCTGGCGTGAAATCTAGAGTTTGTAGTGTCCACGCTTCTTGCATATTTTTCAACGGTACTAGCGGATACCACGGACCTCAAAACAAATCCATTGACATCCATCATCCAACTGCATTGTCTTCCTCTCCCACTTTGTTTGCTCTTTTCACAGTTTTTTTCATCCATTGTTTTCACTGTTATATTCAAATATATATATATATGAGACAGATCTATTTTTCAAAATAAATTAATTTTTTAAATATCTCTACAGTTGAATCATTCTATTATAAGCATCAGATTTCAAATAATTCTATCCAAGCTTTAGATCTGTTCTCCTTTTGCTTGGCGAGAATCTCAATGACTTGGTGGTGAACTATGCATTCCTACATATCCATTTGGTCCCTATTCATGTCCTTCGTGGAGGTTAGCTTGGTGTTTAAAAAATATTGACACGAGTTAACCCAGCCTCAAATATCGGCTCCCAGATTGTGGTGATTATGATTCCATTAGTTCTAGAAATCAAACCCTATCTCTCTCTCAGATCTATCTCTTCAAATCCATATGGTGGAAAAATATCTTGGCTCATTATCTACATCAGCCTATTTCATGGCTCCATGTTTTGATCTCAACTCGCCTGATTCCATTGGCTTCTTAGATAAAAAAAAAAATACCTCTATGGGTATGGAGTCAATTTCATGAAATTGAGTTTGATCTATTCATTGAAATCAATCCAATAATCTCCACATCGAATCTACTTAGTGAGTTTGATCCTCAACTAGGATCTGGTATCGGATTCCATATTCATATCGGTGAGTTATTTTCTTCTATCTCAATCATGTTTGGTGCCTCAATAACAAATATCTTGTGGCCTAGTCATCTTGTTATAACAAATGTGGTGAGAAGATATTGATAAAAATATTTCTAAATTTCAAAGGGTAGGATCTCCAATAATTAGATGTCCCTGCTATTGGAGATTAATAAGATCTTTAACCTACAAATGCATTGGAATGACAGTAAAAAAGTATTAATTGGCACCTTGCAATGTTACTTATGGTTGTAGTGAATTCTTTAGTATCATCAATCTTCATCTTTAAAATACTCTCGTTGACCCAATAAATTGTAAAAAATATCAAGCAAAAGATCTTCATTTGGTATTAGAAATTGGTGATGATTTCCTCCAACATGTGGTGTGGTGACCTTCAGGATTCACTTCTATGTTGTCCATTCCTACAATGATAGAACAATTAGAATGTCACTTGTTGAATTATTAACCTCATGGGAATGTTTTGGAGTGGATAGGTTATTTTTTCGAAAAGGGGGGAAGGGATATGTTTTCAATAAATTAAAAATGGGTTCACTTTCATTGGATGCACTATGATTTTAACCCACATCCAAAGGGTTTTCACATTAAGGGGGGAAATGCATACTAGAAGAACTTATAGCAACAAGAAACAACCTAAATGACAATGACAACATGTGTTGAAGTTTCATATTGTACTTCATCACCCCATGTTAGCACTAAAGGGGGGAATGTTAGGAAGTAGTATAACATGAGTGCGTGTGTGGGTGTGTTATAATATAGTGTTATGTAAGTTAATATTAAGTTATTGAGAAATAAATTAATATTATATTATTATGAGTATACTTTTATGTGAATTAGATTATACACTGGAATAGAAATAGGAAATAGATATTATAGGGGAAAGAATAAACTTTGTTTAATAACCCATCTAGATTTATGGTGAGAAATTTATGGATTCGTTATAGGAGTTAGAAATACTCTTCTATATATTTGTAACACATAAATTATGTGTTATATTGAATTAAATTTTTATCGATCTCATGTTTCTTCTCCTCACCTCTATCACTGATGAGGGAACTGTCCAATTAAGAATGGCTCCAATATTAGAGGGATCTATCGAGATACCCTCTTACCCTATTATAGGGGAAAGAATAAACTTTGTTTAACAACCCATCTAAATTTTGGGTGAGAAATGTATGGATTTGTTATAGGAGTGACCTATAAGTACTGAATTAATTTTTTATCGATCTCATGTTTGTTCTCCTCACTGATCACTGAGAAACTACACTTAGAGGGATCTACCGAGGTTCCCAAAAAGTACTTTTGATCTCTCAAAACCTGATCCCTCAAAACATGTAGTACCTGTCTCAAATGCTCCTCGTGTTCCTCCTCAGAACAAGAATATATCAATATATCATCCAAAAACACCAAGACAAAATGGTCCAAAAAGGTCCTGAAAACCCCATTCATGAGGCTCATGAAAACAACTGGGGCATTGGTCAAACCAAAAGGTATAACAGTGAACTCATAATGCCCATAATGAAGTGTGGAAAGTTGTTTTGTGAATATCTACATCTGCAATGCACAACTAATGATATCCTGACTTAAGATCAATATTAGAGAATAATCTAGCTCCCCTCATATGATCAAGCAAGTTGTCAATCCTCGGAAGTGGATAATGGTTCTTAATAGTGACCTTATTAAGTTGCCTAAAATCCACACAAATCTTGAGAGAACCATCCTTCTTCTCAAAACTAACTAGCGCCCCCATGGAGACACACTAAGGTGACTAAGACCCTTCTCTAACAACTCTTTCTAGTCTAAATCATTGAGCTCATGAATATTTGGAGTCATCATCCAATAAGGTGCCCTATAAACTAGTGCTGCTCCTAGCACTAGGTCTATGATGAAATCGACCTCTCTATGAGGTGGTAAAATAGGAAGCTCACTCAGAAACACATCTACAAACTCCCTCAATACTGCATGCTTAATCAAGAGGTGAATTCTCTTGAGTACTCTTTGATCGATCATTGATCGTAATTGTAAATAAATAATATCCCTTGCGCATGCTCCACTTTATTTTCTTAGCTGAGATCATACACAAGGAAATATGCCTCTAGTATCCCAGAGATAACAAATAAATTCTCAAGGTCATACTGACACTCAATGATCTTACTCTTACAGTCTACTTTATCGCGATGAGACTCAAGCCAATCCATGTCCAGAACAACCTCGTAGGATCTTAAAGGAAACATTTAAAGGTCTAAGGTAGTGGAGAATACTCCCAAATCGAGTATAAAAGCCTCCACGTAGGTATCCACTGCGAGTTTGGCCCCAGAGGCCAAATCAACCTGCCAACTATCTAGCTACCTAGCCACCACTAGCCCACACTAGTCCACTATAGATGGTGATATAAATGAATTTAATGCTTTGAAATAAAAAATAACTGAGACATAAATACCCCTAATAGTACCTCTCATCTTAATAATCGTGGTCTAATGCTCATCCTAAAGTGGTTATCTACTGATTGTATAGACATGATGGGTGCATCCTACGTCTACCACTATCTTCTTAGAGATATGATCTTTCTGTATGTCAATGGTTGTGGGTTTTGTAAGACACATACACATATAGTGATCATGGAACCCACAAATGAAACATCCTACTGTACCTCTCTGAGAAGGGGTCCCTCATGTACTCTGATGTACCGAACCTGCTAGCCCTAGTAGACTGCTGAGTACGGGCTTGTTGTACCTACTATGTAACCTTCCTCCTATCTCTACCCACACCAAAACCTCCTCAAACTCTTACCTCTTTTCATACTTTGTGTATACCTAGTTCTTTGCTTGTTGGCATGCATGGTGTTGTGACTGTTGTTTTGTGTGCGGTGGAGGTCACGAGACTGACTGTGGAGGCTTGAATCCTCCTCTAGGTGGTGGTGTTGTACCCTATGGCCTCTGATCCTGAAATGATTGCATCCTCTCTTGTAACTTACCCCTATTCCTATCTCTGTGCTCTTTGGCCTTGTTCTTATTCTCCTTATGCTAGGTAGGAATTCTCTATACATCCTTCTCAAGTGTCAGAGGAATAACATCCTGAATGATCCCTAGCTATATTTACATTCAGTCCCCGAATGAACCTGTTGACTTGCAATTTCTCACCATGTAGATAATCTACATGTTTTAATAAATCCATAAATCCTGGCTCTCATACTGTGCAACTATTCCTGAACCCTATCAAAGATCATGGAACTCATCAATCCTCTTATGAAACAAAGTTCTCAGACATGTATTAGGCTCTAAATATCTCCTAAATAGCTCCCAAGTCACCATATCTCTATTCAAATGGACATTTATCTCCTCATTCCTCCACCATACACTTGTTGTATCACAGAGGAGGTGTATAGAAAACCTAGCCTTGACATTTCTCTCATATGAGTGCAATCCAAAAACATTTTGAGGCTCAGGAGCCATGACTCAAACCCAAATCCATCTGAGGTGCCACTGTAAGTAGGTGTTTGTAGATGAAGGAGATCCCTAATCACACTGCCTATGTCTCGATCCTAATTTTGATGTCCAACCATCCTCTCAACTGACGAATGTGGTTGTCCCTCATGAAATGGTCCCTCAATGCTGTGAGAGTGGCTCCGACGAAGAGAGGCCACTCTCTCAAGGTGAATGGAGGGGCTATGGGACCTATCACATCTATGAATGTCATGTTGATGTGGCTCTGAGTGTGTACCTTGTCTGGTAGTGTATCCTCTCCTAGATAATAAGTCTCCTCTCTTCACTCCTGCTACAGAGGGAGACACTGCTACATAACTCCCATCATCTAATGTAGTGCCTCTAATATTTTTGGTCCTAAACCAGGGCACACGCAACTTTGGTGTAGGTGACCTATGTCCCAAATCCCTGACTGAACGAAGTATTGTATTATGTGCCGACATCCTGTGTACGAAAGGGAAGGGAAGTTATGAGTTTGTATAAGGTAGTAGAAATGATTTAAAATGGTTTTTGTTAATTGATTTAACCATCATTAATTTAATGTTAAAATTACACAGAGCGTCTGGTGTAATAACCCAAGATTCTGATACCAGATGTAGTGCCCTATATTTGGCACGACTAAAACCAACCACTATCACCTAAAATTAAGAATTTTTTTTAAATGTTATTTATTACGGAAATTCATTTCCCTAAGGTTACTGGGCTTAAAGTACACCATTTGGTTCTTATTTTATTTATTTATTTTATTTCCTAATGAATAATTAATTTCACCCAAGTGATTTATTTTATGGCCCACAGTAAATAACTACTTATTTAACCATAACATGATTTTGTAAACATTTATTTAATTTACCCGGATCCTAAAGTTTAATTATTTAGGCAATTGTAAAGTTTCACCATGGCCATTTAATTAGTTCACCTAATGCACCCAATCAATTAAATTTCACCCCATTACCCCCATTTTATCTACTCCCATAACTTAAAAGGTATGAGGGATTTATATCCACCATTGGATTAAATGAATCTAAACCCTAGATCCTAGGTCATTCTAAAAAAACCTAAATTTCCTTATGGAATTTTATAACCTAAGTCTGATTTTGTTTTCCTCTATTTTAAATTTGCACAAATTTACTTTAGGGTAGAGGAGTGAAAGGAAAATAAGATCATGGAGGTTTTAGAAAGATTCTTATTATGTATTCAGGGTTTTAATGGAGGAATGGAAGTTCTTATCTTTATTTATTTTTTCATATTACCTTTTCAATGTTTTTTTGAAATTTCATTTTTAGAGCTCTCTAGTTGTAGAAATGTTTTAATATTCATGGTATGGAAGTGTGTGTGTGTGTGTGTGTGTGTCTATATATGTGTGTGTATGAATGTGCAGCATGTGTGTATGTGATTACATTTTTAGGGGGTCACACAGTGTGTTGTGGGTGTAATCCACGACATAAAGTGGCTTAGAAGGTTATGTGTGTGTATACATGTGTGACCCAAGCCACTACATGAAGGATAGTGGTAAAAGGTTAAATAAGGTGGCCGTAGGGGTGTGGCTTCTTGTCACTACATTGGCTATTTTTAGGGTTTTAAAAGGGAGGTATAAGGTGGGAGGAAGTCGAGACATAATAGTGAGGATAGATAATAAGGTGTAATTATGGTGTTGCCACATGGTGGCCACACCATTTCAAAGTTAGTATGTATTTCAAAATACCCAGAAGCAGGCCGGTATCCTATCCCCCCTACATTATGCAGGATAGAATTTATATAAATATATCATCCAATAGACAATACACACATATTCAGTACATATAAATATGGCAGGAAATCATAATATGGCTTTGTTAACAAATATATTATGTATATATAATGGGTCACAGGGTGTATTTGGAAATGACATGAGGTCACACAGAGGTGACTCATGTGTGCATGTGACAGTGTATACAACAAATAAGCATAGGAAATATTTCACAACAAAATAGGTTTATGTAAATCATCCCCCATTTTTAACATATATATATATAAAATATGGGGTATGACAATATTTATATATAATATATATTACATACACCACATACATACACACACACACACATACACTCTGTATAAATACATACATATATAAAATGACTTGTATTCATGTAAAAACAATATTTTTAAAACTACATTTTCTTCACAGATATATAATACATCTGTGTAAATATGGAAATATATCCTAAATTTGTCAAAATAAACACACACATTATAATGAACACTCACACACACACAGTTTCACACAACACACAAACATTGTATACTATTAAAATCTGGTTTGAATGCTATTTTATACAAATAATTCATTGAGGTTTTACCAAAATAAATAGTTTATTAAAATCTTCCTAAACATTTGCACTTTAGTGAAAACACAACTTCAAAGGTTGAGAATAAGAGGGCAATAATTTCAATGTGTACATAGATTTATACATTCAATCATTATGGACACATGTAAATGCAAGGGATTTGAAATTAAGAGAAACCTTCAAAGCATCAAATTTATGATCTTTTTCTTATTCCACTATGATAGGACATTTCTTAATGTTTCCTATGAGGGATATTTTTTAAGTTACATTAAACATAATTCCAATAAGTTTTTAAAAATTTGTGGCAAAATAACAAATAATTTTCTTTTACAATCTAAGAACTAAATTTCTTCTTACACCTTTTAATGTTAAAGTAACTATTATAAAATACCATAACAATTATACTTTCTTTTCTTCCATAACTCATACAAGTGGAATATCTATTTGATAAACTAAAAAAAATTAACTACTAAATGAAATATCCATTTCCCCAATACAATAATCATTCAAATAAACAAGGATAACAAATTTATAGTGCTCAAGATACATTCAATTCTTCAAATCTTCATTTCAATGCAAAAGATAGTGCAACCTTTCCATTTCATAATGTGTAAGCCTTACAATATTCCTTTCAAATAGATAAAAGACATTCCCATAAACTTCCTTGACAAAAGTTTAAAACATTCTCAAAAGCAAAATGAGAGAACTTATTACAACATGAAGAACAAGATTACAAATATGCCAATATTATCTTCTCAAGGAGAGGAGAATAAGACTCAACATATTTAAGTGCAAGATACAAGATTCATCCCAAGATAAGAGATAACTTAACAATAATTACAACATCATTACAAGAGCATAATAAAATGCAAGAGGATAAGCCTCCCCAAAATGGGGAACAACATGTCAAATCTTCCAACTTTTCTTCTCCAAACTACAAGCCAAATCTGTAAGTTTCCCACTCCAAGATAGTCTTCAATGCACAAAGAATAGGGGCTCGGTTTCCTCCCAACCAAATGGCATCATCACATGCCATCTCTAACACATGGAGGACATGCTATCCTCCCTCTAATACCATGGGAGAGAGAGTAGAAAGCCTCAAGAATGCACAAGTAAAGGGAACAAGGGTGACAATCACACACACATCAATTTTGAAACACACCCACAACAACCAAATGAACAACAATACACATGAGGTTAAAACTCCATGTTTTCCCTCCAAGGGGAAGAGTTGCAAGAAGCCTGGATAAGAAGCCATAAATGTTAACCAACAATATGAACACTATAAAAAATATCCAACATGCCCTCCTTATCAATCCATTCAAAAATTATCCTCCTTATCTCTCCTTCCCATACACAAGGCCTCCTCCTTGGAAGGATTTTCAAACCATACATGGTTTCTTTTCCAAATGAATGGAGAAGGAGGTTCAAACCATATGAACAATCCTTCTCCACATCAAACCATATGAAGGGAGGAATAAAAATGAATACCATCATGGCTTTCCCATCAAGCCATGTGGTGTAAGAGGGAACATTCCTCCCTCTTCCCCATAAATTTCCAAAAATACACCTCAAAAGTAGGATGGATTGGAGAAAAATAAAGAAACAACAATCACACAATACACCCACATAGCTAAACATGCAACAAAAAAATTTTAACAACCATTCTTTCTCTTCACATTATATTATGGAAAACAAAGCAAGAGTATGAAGCCTACCTCAAAAACTAGTAATCCAACTCCAATAACAACAAGTTCTCCCTAGCTCCAATATCCCAAGCTCCAAGCTCTCTAAATCCAATGGTAAAAATGACAAGTTAAAAGTTCCATACCCCTCGACATGAGGTAGTATAAAAAGAAGAAAAAGTAACCGATCCTCACAAATGAGAGGGTGACATGTGTCATCCCTCTCATCTCCCAAAACAATATTCCCAAAATCACAAAGAGCATAAAACAAAACATATTTTGGAGGTAATCTCTCAAATTACCTAAAATGTACATTTAATAAATCCAACACCCTACAATTTTTAAGAAAACCTAAAAACCAACCATTCTTATAAAATGGTGATATGAGAGGGGTAAAATGGGAAGGAAAATCCCATTAGACATTTAAAATAGACCCCCCTACCCATAGGTAAGCTCCAAGGGGCTCATCTCCATGTAAGGGAGACCCCTAAAGTGAAAAGAAGTCCCTAAAATTGCCATATTTAGCCCAAATTCGAACTGGGACAAGCAAAAATGTGGTGTGGCCCACCTAAATGATAATTAGGTGGTCTTAAACCACTAATCTACAAAATTAATTAACCTAAAAAAAAATCTAACACAAGTGGGGATCATTAGGTCCCCAGAACTAGTTTATCACATGACTAAACAAATTACAATTAACATAATCACAATTAGTAATAACCCATGGTGTCCCAAACATGAGCATGCCAAACAAACACACAAGGCTACACAAAATCATGCATGGCTAGGACTCAAACTAGTTAAACTCTATTGCAACTCCAGGCGTAACTACCCTAAAATGCACATTCTCCTTTGTGAGCTGTAATTTGCACACTCAATTCAAACATTAAAAATACCTCCTAAAATAAAATATATCAATGAATCAATCATGGATGATCACTCACACTATACCACAATAAATGTCAGTATGAAATGGCTAAGCGCTAAAAACATACATCCAAATTAACCCAGGATATCATATCCAAGCACTACATAACAACATTCAATTATCCATTATAAACCAATGATATCAAAGTATACGATGAAACCATATGTATATTCATCATATATGAAATCAAATATAATGTGCCACAACCTACTAATATTCAAAACCATACAATGCAAGAACTAAGATAATGGTCCATAATGCTAACTTGGGGCTGCGTGTCTTAATCATCACAAGTTCCATCAAATGATCCATAATGAAACCATATAGTATATAAATAATTAATTATACTTGCAGAAATATAACAACATAAATAAATAATGCATGAAAAAGACAAGACAATATTTAACGTGGTTCACCCAATGTGGGACGTCCACCAAGAACTTTCTCATATTTTATTATCAACGAGAGTAAAAAAACTCTCACATTCTTCTCTCAGTTATGAACTCACAATAGAATTTCAAAGATGTTAAACCACATCTAAACCACAATTGATAGCCAATTTCTCAACCTTGATTACTCTTTATCACCTCTTGATCACTAAGAATCAAGACCTCTTGAACACTCAACATACATTCAAGATACATTAGGAATCCCATAACACTTATATTTATAGGATTATAATCCTTTTAAGAAGTCCTAAATCCAACCCTAGAAGTTTTAAGTCATAACCTTTCAACTTCCCACGGATAGAAAAAATGTCACGGTGTTGACAACCAGTTAACAGCAATGTCATAGCAAGAAAAATAGCAGACGACTATAAAATGCTCCCGAAGTCTCCAAAATTAACTATTCAAACTCCAATACTTCAATAATGATTCTAGAAGACAAAAAACAAGTTCCACACCCACACAAACTCCCACTTGGAGACTATTTCCACTGAACAAAGTTCTCAACTCTTCATTATCAACCATGAAGGCCATCCAAAGTTGAACACAACTTCGACTTCTCCCTTGTGACCGCCTTGGTCATCATATCCACAGGATTCTGACTGGTATGAATCTTTTTCAGCTTTAACTTATCTTCTTCCAAAGCTTCCCTGATGAAATGATATCTCAGCTAAATGTGCTTCATCCTAGAGTGGAAATCAGAGTTCTTCGCCAAGTGAATAGTGATCTAACTATCACTGTGTAGTCTCCCAACTTCCTGCTTATGACCTAACTCATCAAGTAGTTGTTGTAGCCAAATCATCTCCTTACTTTCCTCTATGGCAGCAACATACTCAGCCTTTGTGGTTGACAAAGCCACAACCTTTTGTAGCTGTGAAACCAAGCTCACTGATGTATCACTAACCATAAATACACAACTTGACGTGTTCTTCCTATTGTCCAAATCTACTTCCATGTATGAATCTACATATCCATGCAATTTAGTGTCCAATCCACCTAAACACAATGCTTCTCCCATAGTCCCTCTCAAATACTAAAGGATCCAGTTCACTGGTTGTCAGTGCTCTCTACCTAGATCACTCATAAACTTGCTCACTACTCCTATTACATAGGCAATGTAAGTCCTAGTACATACCATAGCATACATCAAGCTACTAACCACTGATGAGTACATTACCCTATACATTTGGATTCTATCCTCCTTAGTCTTGGGACTCTGCTCCTTTGATAATTTAAAGTTACCTGCCAAAGGAGTACCAACCGGTTTAGCATCCTGCATACTAAACTTCTCCAAGACCTTCTTTATGTACTCTTCTTGAGATAATATCAGCTTCCTCTCCTTCATATTCCAATTTATTCTCATACCAAGGATTTATTTTGCTACCCCAAAATCTTTCATAGAAAAGGAGTCACCTAGATGCTTCTTGAGTACCTTTATTTCCTGCATGTTCTTCCCTACAACATACAAGCACAAAATAATATAAATACTATAAAAAACTTCTTAATGTACATGCAAAGGTCTAAGTGACACCTATAGTAACCCTTCTCTGGCATAAACCTTTCAAAATTCTTGTACCACTACCGTGGAGCTTGTTTTAGGCCATACAAGCTCTTCTTCAATTTTCACACTAACCTCTCCTTCCCTTTGACCTCATAACCTTATGGTTGCTGCATATACAATTCCTTCTCCAACTCACCATGAAGGAATGCAGTCTTCACATCTAACTTCTCTAAGTGCAAGTCTTCGATTGCTACTAAACCAAGAACAGGCCTAATATAATTCATTTTAACAACAGGAGAAAAAAAAGCATCGAAGTCTATACCTTTCTTCTGTGTAAATCCCTTGACCACCAACCAGGCCTTGTACCTTTTTCTACCTCCATCTTCCTCTTTGATTATGTACACCCACTTGTTCTGCAATGCTCTCTTGCCCTCCGGAAGCTCCATCAGATCTCAAGTCTGGTTCTTCATAAGAGATCTATGTTCTTCATCTATGGCCTGCACTCACTTCTTCCTAGCATATACCTACATTGTTTCCTCAAATCACTCTGGTTATCCACTGTCAGTGAGTAATAAATAATTCAAAGATAGAGTAAATCTTTTAGGTTCCCTTCTTACCCTAGAAGACCTTCTCACCTCAAGAGCTTGGGGTTCCTGATGAGTAGGTTCCTGAATTGGCTATGTTGAAACATGTTGCACCTAAACCAGCCCCTTGGACACCTTGCCATCTGTAATTTCCTCTAACACTATGTATTTTTTCTTTTATTCATGTTTTTGTTCCTGCAACTAATCTTTATACATGACTTTTTCATTAAAGATAATATCTCTAGACCAAAATATTTTCTTATCCTTAAGACTCCAAACACAGAAACAAAAGTCATCCTCACCATATCCAACAAAGGTGCATTTCTCATACTTAGTCTCTAACTTGATCCTATCATCTTTATCAATGTGAACAAATACCTCACATCCAAATACTCTAAGAAATGAGTAATCAATTTTCTTACCAGACTAAGCCTCCTCATGTATACCTCCATCCAAGGCCATAGAGGGTCCTTTGGTAATAAGATAAACGGTTGTGCTTACCTCTTCCACCCAAAACATGAGTGGCAACCTCACATGTAACCTCATGCACCTAGTATGCTCCATGATTGTCTTGTTCATTCTCTCTGACACTCCATTTTTCTCTGGAGTCTTCGGAACCATCATTTGCCTGTGGATCCCATTTACCGAACAGTAATTAAGAAATTTGTTACTGTAATAGTCCCCTCCATTATCTGACCTAATACATTTTAGATTGAGACATGTTTCATTCTCAACCAAGGCTTTCCATCTTTTGAATGTTTCAAACACATCAGATTTATTTCTAATGCAATATGCCCAAAATTTTCTAGTTGCATCATCAATGAAAGTGACGTAATAACATGAACCACCAATAGATTTTACCTTAGCTAGCCCCCATACATCTGTATGCACTAACTCCAAATTACCCTCCTTCCTGGTAGGTCCAACCTTGAGGAATCTCACCCGCTTCTATTTACTATAAACACAGTTCTCACAGAAGTCCAAATCTAACTCCTTTAATCTGGGTAACCTATCCTTTATAATCTACATACACTTTTGACTCATATGACCGAGTCTCTGGTGCCACAAAGTTACATCTCCATCTGTAGAAACTAAATTACAATAATCAACAACATTTGTTAAATACAAAGTACCATTCTTCTTACCTCTTACAACCACAAGAGCTCCCTTGGTAACCTTCCAAGAATCCATTGTAAAACTGATCGTACATCCATCTCTACCTAGCTGACATGTTGATATCAAGTTCTGACTCAACTTAGGTATGTGTCTGACATCCTTAAGTAGTCATGTGTTCCCATTCTTCATTTCACCTGAACACAACCTTTCCCTACTATGTTGCATGATTCATCATCACTAAGATATACATGTCCAAAATCACCTTGAACAACGTCAATAAATTAATGTCTATGTAGGGTGGCATGGAAAGAAGCCCCTGAATCTAACACCCAAGACTCAGCAATATTATTTAAAGAAAAATTAATTCATCCTGACAAACATCACTTACTTCCATATTTACCTCCTTAGTTTTCTCCTTCTTGTTCTTCTTATTCTGAAGATCCCATCAATCTTTATTAGCATGACCAACCTTCCCATAATGCCAACATTCCAACTTGCTCTTGGACTTTGGCCTTTAGCTATCATTCGAATTCCCACAATCACATTTCCCTCTGTTCTTTTGTCTCCCTCTGCTCTCAACCATCAAAGTGTTTCCAGAATTAGAAGAATCTTTGGTGCTCTTCCTTCGCATTTCCTCACTTAGGATCACGCCTATTACATCCTCAAACTTCATCTTTGAGTTATTAGAGATTGAATAACTTACAGCCATAACCAAGTGGTCCCAACTATCTGGTAAGGAGCACAAAATCAAAAAATCCATGACCTCGTCATCAAATTTAATTTTCACCGAGTTTAACATATTCACAACCATATTAAATTCATTCAAATGATCAACAACAAAACCATTCTCAGACATCTTCATATTAAATACGATTTTCATCAGAAATATTTTATTAGAGGCAGAGGGTTTTTCATATAACTTCCTTAACACATTCATGAGACTTTCCATGGTCTTCTCCTATGATATCTTGAAAGCAACAGAAGATGCAAGACATAATCGAATTTCCCCGAGCACCTTTCTATCCAGCAACTCCCAATCCTCATTTGACATGGTTGTAGGTGTCTTTGTTTTTCCAGCCAAAAGAACATGTAGGTCCTTCTGATACAATTAATATTCCATTTACATATTCCACCAACACAAATTTCCGCCTTGTGCTGAGCAGTGGCTTCAAAACTCAATCTGCCCTTAGAACATAGCGACGGCAATGAACCACCCTCAGGAAGGGCGGTGATTACTAGATTGTTGGTCTGCGTGGGGTTTCCTCCCTTTTGATAGAAAAATAAAATCCCAAGCTGTAAAACCCCATATTGTTAGAATTTAGATTGAAAATCTAAGTGGATAGCAATTCCATCAAAATGACAACAGTACCACTAACTATTTAATATAATTATAATTGCAAGAGTATTATAGCTTTTCAATACCTTTATGGGCACCCAAATGTGTAAAATATCATATATTACATGAACATCGGGGTTTTCACTCCAATGTATGGCTACGTCCACCAAGGACTTGCTTACATTAAAATAACAAAAAAAATAAAACAACTCTCATGGTCTGGATGTCTACAGTTAAGCAAATGAGAACGGATCTTACAAATATGTTAAACTCTTCACAACTAAAACCAAGAAAATTGATACTCCAATGGTGGCACTTCTTTCTTGCAGGGCATTCTTGATCACTAAGACTCAATACCTCTTCAACACCTTCAAGATACATAAGGAGTCCCCTAACATGTCTGTTTTTGGGATTACAATCATTTTAAGAAATCATAAAGGAAACCCGTAGGGAGTATTTAAAGTCATAACCTTTCAACTTCCTATAGCGCTAGGATAGATTTAATCCAATAGTGCCCTGACAGTCACTTAAGTGGACAACATCATTGTAAGGAATAACAGTAATTGATTAAAAAATGAGCATGGATAATGGGGTGAATGGGGCCAAACTTAGTGGCTAGACAAACTCTAGTAATTAAACTTTTGATGTTCAGAAGACCATAAAGGAATCTTGGCTGCATGACCCCAACATGAGCCTACTTGAACTCTATGGATGCTTGATGTAATAGGACTATTTTTTTAAAACCATAAATGGGTATTTCTAATGATCTGAAATTAATAATATGGCACATTATGTAACTAGGCACACTTCTCAACTTTCACAAGCCTAGTGTCAGGAAATAGTGTTTATACCAAAAAGTGCTATTAATTGTGCTCATTCTACTAACCTTGCAGGGGGGACCCCTACTTAAATTTTTTTATAAAAAAATCAAAATAATGATTATCATAAACTTGCAATATTATATTATAGCTGATATATTTTTTTAGAGTAGAATGATGTTACATGGGCGATACACTCTCCATGACATGACTCTCAGCGTCATCTCCTTTATAGAAGAAGTAGCAAGGTTGAAAGAATGGTTCAAAGAAGGTGGCCTTTCTACACCTCTATGTTCTCTCTCCAAGAATTAAGTGCGACGAGTGAAACCATGGCATGTCGTGTAAGACGTGAATTTTAGGTGTGCATCATATGTTTTCATTGGCCATTGCATGTGTAGTACTAGGTATAGATGTCACAGGTGGCACTTCTAAATCATGGTCAATGAGAAAGGAATTCTACTTCATGGCTATTTCAGCTAATGAGGACATTAATTGGGCATTCAAATGGTGGTGGTGAAAGGAAAGAGGTTTGTCAGATCTTCTGACAACACTTAGTATTAGCAGAAAATCAGAGTGAGGTGGAGGCAACAAAGAGAAAGATGAAGACGGTACTGTGATGTATTAGATTTCCATAGAGTAGAGGCCTTCAATAGACCAAAGTGGAAAGTATGGTTGAAGGAACAATGGAAATTGAGGATACTCCAATTCCCTCACTTACTACTACATATTGTTTTGAGTTACACGAGGACATTCGTTGTTGGGGGATGGTTAACACACACGAGAACATATTTGAGTTACCCATTTTTAATAACAGGTTCAAGCAAGATAATTTCATGCATTGACTTTCACTAAAAGGACAATTCTTTGAAAGATGAAAAATAGGACCTCAAAGGAGATCTTTGCAGTTCTCAAAAATTGACTACGATTCTGACATTTCCATGGTTGTTGGATTTGAAATTGCAAATCTTATTTAATAGATCTAAAGATAGCTTCGAGTTTGTTGTAGAATTTCAAAACTTGTCTTTGTTGCTTCTTACTTTGCACATCTCCTACTTTCTACCAATAATGCCAAATGTGCTACCTACCGATGTGGTTTTTATGCACACCTAAAATTTTTGCATTACAATGGATAAGGTATTTGCTACTTGTATAGAACATTTCACCGTATGTCGTCCACAATGCAAGGTACCTGCATTTATGTCGATATCCCATTAGAGCTTCTCCAACACTTTTGTCCTGACTATAGTGCATCAGACAATTATGAGTGATCAAAGACTAGAACTTATTTAAAATTTCAGATTCTTAGTTAGTGTTATGCACTAACATGGTATTCTGTAAAATTACTTTTGAAATGTATACAATTTTACGATAACTTATATTGTTGTTTTAACCCTTAATGAAAATTGCTATTGCTTTTGTAAATAATAAGATTCTTTTTGAAATGTTTCTCAAGACAACATTCAGTGTAAACTTTAGAATGGCCGTATGGAATCATGTTAAGTGAAAAATCCTATTTCAGATCCATCAGAAATAATTGTGTTGACCTAATCAACTTTTTGATTGGATCATGATTGTTCAGGTTATGTATGGTAAATGCTAGTCTATTGAAATACTTATCTATTATCAATATAGTGTTCCGTTGATAATTTAGAAAAATAATGCTTTTAAAGATGGATACAGTAAATTATAACTTTAAAGTTTAACAAATTTTCAATCGCATACTATAATTTATTTAATTTTTTGGCTTCTACGATGGGTCACTACTGCAATAGTATTTATTTTCATATTTCTTAATCTGTTGTATTAATCTTGTACCAATTTCACCAGGATTTTCAACACCGAATCCAGTGTTTGCGATCATGAATGGGAATATCTCTAACAGGAATCACATGATAAGTCTATTATAATCATGCATGTTAGGAAACTATAATTTAGTTTTTTACTTAAAATTCTTCCTGTCATATCTGCATACGTGCTAGTGATATTAGATTGTGATACGAAGAATATAGCATTTTGCTGACAATATAGAAACGAATATGTAATCTTGAAGAAGAACAGAATTTGTGATTGTTTCTAGGTTGCCATCTACTTATCATTGATGCACATACTACAATGTTAGTTATTTCCCTTTCAGGAGTCGGAGAAAATGATCTCTTCCTAAGCTGCCATAGTTTCACAACTCTGAGTTTCCTTCTTTATGTCAACAAAAAAAATCAACCGCTTTGGTATTTTGCTAATTCAATACTTATAATTGCATTTGCTATGGTGTCTTTATATTAGTCGGTTTGTATCTCCATTGGGATACTGTATGTTTTCTTTAAGAGTTTAGACTTTCATTAATCATAGTTTTACTTCTAGAGTTTTTCCGGCATGGTTTATGCTATCTTTCCTTTTACTCGCTATCTCCAATGATGATTCAATACCATCGCATGCAAGAGTTTCTAAAACACTTGATTGATCGTTGCTATGGTTCCCACTCCCGCCTCTGTATTAGATTCCTCTGTAGACACAAGCTCAAACCACCTCAGATTTACTAGCGGTCTTCCAGAAATCAACATCAGTCTTATACAACAATCAACATAAAAGAAATAAATAGAATATTTTTAAATAACTTGCATAAACAGAATGAATATTAGGAACCAGCACTGTTGTGCGTAATCTCCATTAATAAAAGCTTCATCATACTCAGAGTATTTCAGCTCTTTACAATCAAGCTGTATGTGCAGCTGTGTGCTTTCAATGCACATCCTTCCTTGCTTGTGCAGATTTCACACCTTTGTGTGTGCATACAAAGCAATTATAATTGTTGTTATTTAAATAGAATAACTCACCCACTAACAACTCTTCAACTGAGCATTCTAAATTTAAACTCATGCTTTAAAACAGTTGCATGCCATGCATGATTTAAAACAGATTTATTTGAATTAAATCTAATCCTAAAAATAAGATAAAAACTTAACTAAAGCAAACTAAAACAAGACTAAAGCTAAATTAGCTTTCCTAAAAAAGCTACGGTTGGAATTAAATATGTTCGCATGCATATTTCCAACACCCCCCCTTAATTTCAACCTGTAGCTTTCACTCTTCTGGAGCTGTGTTTGCTTTTTCAGATCTGCCATGTGCAGGATCACAAACTCCCAAACAATCTCTCAAATATTCAAAAACTTCCTTTTCCAAAGCCTTTGTAAAAATGTCTGCAAACTGATCTTCGGATCTACAAAATTCAAGATGAATTTCCTTGTTGTTTACCAACTCCCTGATGAAATGATACCTCGTATCAATATGCTTTCTCCTCTTATGAAAAACATGATTTTTGGACAATGTTATGGCTGAGTTGTTGTCACAAAAAATATGTGTAGCATCCTCTTGTTTTTGTTGTAAATCTGTCAACACTCTTCTCATCCAAACAGGTTGACATGTTGCTCCTGTTGCTACTACATACTCTGCTTCTACTAAAGATAACGTGACAATGGGCTGCTTCTTTGATGCCCATGAAACCACTCCTGTTCTAAAGTGAAAAGTATAGCCGGATGTGCTTTTCCTGATCATCCATACTTCCAACACTGTCACTATCTGTATAACCAATGAGTTTGAACTCATCTGAACTTGAATAAAGAACTCCATGATTTTTTGTTCCACACACATACCTCAAAATTATTTTTCCAGCTTGCCAATGTGAATCTTTTGGAGATTCCATGAACCTTGATATGAGGCTCACACCATACATAATATCAGGCCTTGTGGCCGTCAAATACATAAGACTTCCAACCAAATTTTTAAACAATGTTGGATCCACAAATGATCCTTCATCCTCTTTGCTCAACTTCAAACCTACTGCAACTGGTGTTGGTGCTGGCTTACAATTCAACATGTTAAACCTTTTCAAAACATCATTTGCATACTTTTCTTGTGAGATAAAAACTTCACCTTCTGATTGTTGAACTTCAATGCCCAAAAAATAATGCATAAGACCAAGATCTGTCATCTCAAACTCCTTCTTCATGGCTGATTTGAATGACTCTGTAGATAGATTTCCAGTAATGATCAAATCATCTACATATAAACAAACAATTAGAATTTTACCTTGCTCATTTATCTTGGTGTATAAGGTAGGCTCACTGCTGCTCCTACTGAAACCATTCTCAATCAAATAAGAATCTATTCTATTGTACCAAGCTCTAGGTGCTTGCTTGAGACCATAGAGTGATTTCTTCAATATGTATATTTTTCCTTCATGACCTTCAATCTCATAACCTTCTGGCTGATTTACATAAACTTCCTCTTCAAGGAATCCATTCAAGAATGCTGATTTAACATCCATCTGATAAATAGGCCATTTGTTTTGAGCTGCAATTGCTAAAACCATTCTTACCATATCCAAACGTGCTACTGGTGCAAATGTTTCATTGTAGTCAACTCCATATTGCTACATAAAACCTCTTGCAACCAGCCTTGCTTTATGTTTCTGTACTTTTCCATCAGCATTGTATTTTGTCTTGTAGACCCACTTCACTCCTATCATGTCCTTTCCTTTTGGAAGATCCATCAGCTCCCATGTCTGATTCTTCTCTATAGCATCGATCTCATCATCCATGGCTTTTTCCCAAACTTCATTCTTTATAGCCTCTTCAAAATATACTGGATCTGCAGCTTGAGAAAATAATGCAAAAACTGAAAATGAATTAGTTGTATCAACATTATAAATCTCACTTAGACTTCTTGTTTTCCGTTGCTGCACAGGACTATTTGATGCAGGACTACTTTGTGGTGATGGAGTAGCTTCTGGTGTTCCTTGTGGTGTCTCTTACATGGCTGAACATGGCTGAAATATTGGAGACATCCTGAACTGTAGATGGAGGTGTATCTTGTGCTACAACTTGTGGTTCATGTCCAAGATTTGTAGATACAGTACCTCATTGCTCTAATGTTTAATCTTTCATATCATCATGTGGAATAACTACTTCTATACTCATTGTTTTCTCTATACTTCCATCCCATGCTTCATTCTCAATAAACTGTACATCCCTGCTGATCACAACCTTTCTAGTGACTGGATTGTACAACTTGTATGCTTTTGTATTCTCTGAATACCCAAAAAAATACACTTTTCTCCTTTTTTGTCTAACTTCTTCCTTAGCTCATCAGGTACATGTGCATATGCTACACAACCAAAAACTCTGAAATGTGAAACACTGTGTTTCCTATTAGTCCATGCTTGTTGAGGAACCATGTTCCTAACAAGTTTCGTTGGACACCTGTTCAAAATATAAACAGAAGTTGCTACTGCTTCTGCCCAATAGTCATTTGGAAGATGTTTTTCCTTCAACATGCTTCTTTCATCTCCATGATGGTTCTATTTTTCCTCTCTGCCACACCATTCTATTTGTGGTGTATACCTGGTAGTAAACTACTTGTGTATACCATGATATTTGCAAAAATTCATAAACTCATTAGAAACATACTCACCTCCTCTGTCCGTTCTGAGAACTTTGATGTAGTATCCACTTTGCTTCTCCACTAATGCCTTGAACTGCTGAAATGTATCAAAGGCATCTGATTTATTCTCAGAAAATAAACCCATGTCTTCCTTGTGTAATCATCAATGAATGTCATAAAATAAATACAACCTCCAATAGAAGTTGTTTGCATAGGTCCACATAAATCTGAATGTACAATCTCAAGTGGTGCACTTGCTCTTGTTGTTTTGCCAACTGGGAATGAATCTCTGTGTTGCTTTCCCAAAATACAACCTTCACATACCCTTTCTGGTTTCTGAATCAATGGAAAACCTTTAACCATATTTTTTCTATGTAATAAATTCAAACCTCCAAAATTCAAATGTCCATACCTTAGATGCCAAAGCCATGATTCATCTTTCATGACTGAATGAAAAGTTGATTGTGTTCCTTCAACATAGGACTCAATTGTATTACGTAGGAACCAGTGCCGGACTCGTTTGCTGTAGTGCAGACCTGATTTTCATTGGTGAAAGACTCTATTACACTAGCACAGGACTCATTTTTTGAGACTCATCTGCAGGACTCAACATGACAGGAAAAGACTTATTTGGCTTAGCACAAGACTTGGGTACAAACTGAGCTGTTAATTTTGCTGCAAACAGATCTGATTTCTTCTTTTTTCCAGGTTTTAATATCAAAGGAAACATCCTATTACTTCTCATCTTCACTTTTGCAATCAACTGAGTGCTAGGAGCTTTGTCCACAATCACACACTCATTGTCTTCCATATAGAATCAGTATCCTTTCTGTACCAACTGTCCAATACTCATAAGGTTATGTTTCAAACCTGCAACATAGTAAACATCTTGCATACTTGTTTTCTCCCCCTGTCTAGTTAGAATACTAACCGTGCCTTTTCCTTTTACAGACACAATATTGTTATTTCCAAGAGTTACATCACTCTTAACTGAATCATCCAAACTAGAAAACAAATCTAGATTACCTGTCATGTGATTACTGCAACCTGAATCCAAATACCATACATCACATGGACTCTCTTTTGACAAATTACATTCAATAGGGGATAAAGAAGGTATTGCTTCGGAAATCCTTGTGCATGCAATAAACATAGGTTTAGAAATAGAACTTCCAACCTGATTTTGATTTTGTCTCTCTTGATCATATTGCTTTTTCTTGCAATCATAAGCATAGTGCCCATACTTCTTGCAATAATGACACTGAACATGAGACTTATCTTGTCTTTTACCATAACTCTGTTCTTGATTCTGTCCTCTTCCACCTGAGTTTGATGAACCGCTGCCACGTCCTCTAGATGGACTTCTTCCTCTGCCTCTTGGGCTGAAACTTCCTCTTCTTTTTCCATGACTACCTATTGTCTGAGATGCAAAAGCTTGATCTACACTTGCATGTGATCTATTCATCCTTTGTTCATGATTGATTAGTGATGCATGCAACTCATCAATAGAAAATTGACTCAGATCCTTAGTTTCTTCAATAGCAACAACTAAAGGATCAAATTTCGTAGGCAAACTTCTAAGCAATTTTTCAATAATCCTTCTGTCTTCAAGAGTCTCACCATGGGATTTGATTTGATTGACTAAGCCAACTACATAAGTAAAAAATGATTCTATAGAATCTGAATCTTTCATTGCTAAATTCTCAAAATCTCTACGAAGTAACTGTAGCTTGGCGGTTTTTACTTTCTCCTTACCTTGATATGCAACTTGTAAAGTATCCCATGCAGTCTTTTCTTGACTGGCTGCTGCCACTCTTGGAAGAATGCTTTCATGCATTGCCTAATGAATATAGAAAAGATCTTTCTCATACTTCTTTCGTAACTCCTTCAAAGTATCTTTCTCTTCTTGAGAAAGTGCAGTATACGTTGTTGCATCTACAGGCTCTGTGTACCCATCTTCAATGATCTCCCACACGTCTTGAGATCTGAATAGCGCCTTCATGGTCAACGACCAGTATTCATAATTCTTTCCATTAAATTGTGGTGTCTGCATACCAGATGTAGAAGCCATAGCTTGCTACCAATTTAATAAGCTGCTGGAATAACCTTGCTCTGATACCAATTTGTAGAAAATCTACAGTCTTATACAATAAGCAACATAAAATAAATAAACAAAATACTTAAATAACTTGCATAAACAGATGAATATTCGAACCAACACTGTTGTGTAATCTCCATTAATAAAAGCTTCATCATACTCAGAGCTTCAGCTCTTTACAATCAAGTTGTGCGTGCAGCTGTGTGCTTTCAATGCACATCCTTCCTTGCTTGTGTAGATTTCACACCTTTGTGTGTGCATACAAAGCAATTACAATTGCTGTTATTTAAATAGAATAACTCACCCACTAACAACTCTTCAATTGAGCATTCTAAATCTAAACTCATGCTTTAAAACAGTTGCATGCTATGCATGATTTAAAACAGATTTATTTGAATTAAATCTAATCCTAAAAATAAGATAAAGCTAACTTAACTAAAGCAAACTAAAACAAGACTAAAGCTAAAATTAGCTTTCCTAAAAAAGATATGGTTGGAATTAAATATGCATCACATGCATATTTCCAAAAAATATGAAATAAATAGGAGAGAAAGACAGAAAAGAAATGGCGCTCTAATGGAACAAGATTCTACTGCATGAGCATCCTTGTATTCAGTTTCATCGCTGACCTCTTTCAGCTTGTCTCTGTCTGTTGCACCCAATATTGCCAACTCCGGGTTGCAATTCTCCTCTCCATAATGCTTCTCTTAATCATCATCTCCTAATTCTCGTTCACCCCCTCCCATTGGTGTTCATAAGCATGGATTTTTAGATGCGCAACATCATTTTTGTGCAAGAATTGATCAGTTTTCTTCCATGGAGACATGTTTCATATGCTAAGAAAGATACCCTGGTATCAAAACTAGATTGCTTGCATGAAAACATTCTCGCTACAGATGCTTTGCAGAAAAGGGTGTCCATCGTTTTTAGTTGAAAATATCATGGATCCAAGAGAGCAACCTTTTGTTCTTTATGTACTCACTCAGGTTGCAAATATGCTAATTGCAAGGGTCAATATTGTATTGTAAGTGATGCATACATATGAGGGTAATATAAATATAGTAGGCACACCATCATATTCCCTCAAGACATTGAAGCGATTGCTCATTTATCATCATGCCTTGTTCATGATGTTGAGATTGTGGTTGTAAACAGAAAGGGGTCAGAGGACAAGACATGATTTTCTTATTTGCAGATCATGGATTGTGCGCACCCTCAAATTTAAGTGGCTGGCTAATCTTCACTTATTTTTCACCTATGCATGGGTGTGGTGTTTTCCATGTTCCCATGCCACCCATAGCCCCATACTCGTCGGAAAGGAGGCAGCTGCCGAGAAATGAGTGATGGGACCCACGATGGGATCACGTTTTGGAGTAGCATGCAAAATTGAAATATTGAATTAAGTGCCTTCTCCTTCCCCCTGCCATTGTCGCTTCTAGCTAAGCATACCTCTGAATCATTCTCCTACCTCTGAATCATTCTTCACAGTTAATGAAACACTCACCGCATAACAGGGCAATCATTGCACGCCAAAGAGACTTCACAAGAGGAACCTGGTTTAATCACCATCTCTACATTTAGGGGGTAAAAACACAAGTTTTTGTTTGCATTTTACCAATTCAGTTTCTCTCGTGGGTGTTCATTTGAGCCAGAGGAACGAGGGTTGTAGAGGAAGATGCCACAATGGTCACCATTACCGTAAGTGCCATATTTGTCACCATTAATGGTTGTTTGTGTAGTTTTACCAGATGCCCATCATGATTAATGGTTGTTCTTTCTTGTTTTGGGGTCGAATAGTCCATTTGAAAAGGGAACGAGCAGAGGAAGGTATTCCATGCAGGCACGGGATTGAAGTCATCTCCATAACATTCACAGTAAGTTAATCTAAACTTATTGTTACTGTTAATAGTCTGGGTGATTTTTGTGTTGGGTGCTCCTATTGCATCAAATGGTATTTCCATATACTTTAGTTGTTGGTGCGTTGGCACATGTATCACCGCAACATGTGAACTGTTTGACAAAAACACCCCATAAAAATGTGGTCTCGTGGGTAGCAATGAATGCCAGATACAAACAAAATGGGTTTGTTCGAGTGTCCTGGGAACTGCAGGTAGGATTTGCACAGTGTGGGATTTTCTTTAGAGGCGTACTAATTCTACTTACTGCACACAAACCCCATGGAGATCCCTTATCTTCAAACTTACCATAACATCTCCCACTATTCCTGGTCATAACTCTTCATTTATCTTCAAACTGACTGCCACTATTAACTTCCCCACTTCCTCTTTGCATGTATTTTCTCCCTTTCCTCCTCTAAAAATATTGATGCTTCTAAAATGTCAAGTGCAACTACAGTTAAATAAGGAGTTCGATTCAAACAAAACTAGGGTTGGAAACTAATGCTACTCTCTTCCATGCTTGAGCATGCAAATCCCATGCAAATATCAAACAAGTTTTTGAGTGTCAATCAAGAAGGGTGAGTCAACTACGTTAATCTCCCTTGATTTACATTTTAGACATGAAGAGTTTAGACTACCTGATAACTTATAAATTTGCATACTGAAAAAACTTCCTTTTTGACTTGAAACTTTACAAGCCTTCTTTGCTACTGCTTCCTCACATATACATTAACTTGCAGTCAAGGGACTAATGGTATGAAATCCTTTAATAGCCACTAAATACTATTACAACCACCATGTAGTAAAAAAGGCATGTATAATTACACAACAATATTAAAGACCCCTGAAAAATGGACAAGTGTTGATGTGTTGATATGGCCAAAACAACTACGAATAGTAACAACCATCAACCAAGCCAAAATCCACCTCACAAAACAAGCATACATATTGATATGTATATAGTTGCAAGTCACTAAAACTATTAAAGGATTCAAACACAACGCCACAGACATAATTTCATTGTGTTGCATTAAGCTCCATTTATGGCCTATCAGGGTCTGCCACTCTTGCATACATGATACTGATAGTAAATGATAATAAAAATTTAAAAATAACTGAGATCTCATAATGAACGGTATAACAGAAAACACATAATGATGTGTAATAACACCATAAACTAACATCTTAGTTATTTATCCCTCTTTAGTTGCATGATGATGATATTGCAAAATATCTGGTATGATCTCTCCCTTGTAGGAATTGAGCAACAGTAGTTAATTCACTCTATGTTCAAATGGCTGAAAGTTAACCTTTGTTCAACCATGTTGTCAACATTGCATGGTGCATCAAAGAGCTTTGATGAGATATGTGTGCTATGAATGAATTTTTCTTGTTGGAATTTGTGTAAAAACTATTTTGGTGTTGTTGATTATAATTTTAAAAATCCACACAAACCTCTAGAAATATAATTTTAAAAATCCCAACTAAGTATGACTAAATAAATATTTGATATTATGGGATATGTACAAATGGGAATGTGAATAACATGAACTATTTCAACCTTTAGAGTTGTGAGGAGTGCAATTGTGACTATGTGAAGAAGTTTGAAGAAATTCAACTTTTAGAGTTATGTAGGGGCGTAAATAAAATTGAATTTGTGTGCCTTAAAACAGTAGACACCCAAACCCCACATATAAATAATTTATAATATTGTATCTACATAAACAAATTACACTTGTCGGATTTATAAACTTTAGTAAGTGATTGGGAAAGTTGGCCTTTTTCCCAGCTTGTCGAATTTCAATCTTTAGAAAGTGAAAACAAGGTGTATACATATACTCTACCCAAATTTCATCACATGCCATAATAGTCTAATTTGAGATGGTGATTTGGGAAATGGACCTACTATACCAAAATCTAGGTAAATAACTATAAAGAAGTAATAACTTAAGAAGTTAAACATAATGAAATATGCATACCTTTACTTAAGTTTCTACATTCAAGTGAATGGATGTTGGATCCATCATCTCGACCACATTTAACATTTTAAAAATTACTCATGTTAACCCTAATAATAAACGACTACAAAGAAAAGTATAATGCAATGTATACAAACGAGTATAAAAAGTAAGTATAATCAATGTAGATATCTCTCAAAGGTAAGGGTGTTAGGAAAGGTCCAAATACACTATAAAGGGAAGGCTAAATTAGGTCCAAATCCTGAGAAAGGTGTAAATATGTACTAGGCCAAGTCTAGATAGCTATAAAGAGAGGCTAAATTAGGTCTAGGAGACCCTAAAGACATACAATGTATATAAAAGGAACATATAACCTCCTTTCGACATAACTTTTTCTTACAAACCTAGATCACTTTGTGAGCTAGGTATTTTTTTGTGGGTTAGCTCTAGAATGGTCATTTATTTAATACTATTTTGAGAAAGGATCCCTATAGATCATTATTACCTTACATGCAATATCTTAAGTTTATTCTAGTTTGTCGATAAGAGATCTACAATTGTAATATTAGGGTAATTGATTTGTGGGTACACCCATGCTTTATGGCACTCAAGATGACATTGTACAGAGGTAGGAAGTAGATAGGTGGGAAAAAACCTCATATTGTTATAATCTACATTCCTACCTAGTGTGGTTGAGGGATGTATATGTTGCAACCATTATCAATATTTATAAGGCAATTATAAATCTTATGGTGACATGTGTATTTTGTCACAAGTTAGGTTAAGATGTTCCACTTTTTTGTATAGCCATGTGTCAAGTGGTGCTAGATCAAGGAATAATACATTACATGAGTATAATTTTGGTACATTTGTACCATGACATTTATCATATATTAGCTCTATAAAATATGGTGATTAGGTTAGTGATTCTATTTTTGGCATGGATTTATAAGATGTTCATTATGCATATACTAATGGGGAAACATCTACATATTGTGGCAATATTTCACTTATTTGAGTGTTTGGCTTGGAATTCATTAGCAAGTGATTATATGAGATTAAGGGGATATTATGTGGTGCTCGTATATGGGGACATATGATACATGGGCCTATTGTCCATTTATAGTATGAGCTCGGGAGTTGACAAAGCTCACAAGATAATTTTTATGGTGGGTGGATCCCCATTCATTCGAGCAACACTAGTGGACTTGCCTTAGTATCTGGTAAGATATGTTAAAGAGTCATGAGGGAGACTACAAGAAGAACCATAGTTACTAGTTATAGTGTTGAGGCCTTGGAGTTATCTCCAACATTGGGGGAGGAGGTAGAGGTAACGAATAAAATCAGTGCTAGTGTAAAGATATCAATATCGAAATATTATTTTAAGACTTAGAATGCCAAAAATGCTAACACTTGATGTCTATATTTATGGTGTTTTTTGACGATTTAATAAAATTTAACTTATTGCATATGTTATATCTAATTTTTTCCTTTTGAAATGTGAACTTTATTAGCTTATCCTGAATTATAAAAGGTGATCACATATTAGATAATCATATTCAGAGAAATGCTTATTCAACCTAAGGTTCGTATGCATTTTCATATTCAGTGTGGAAGAATCAAAGTCATGTGGTTGACAAAGTTTCTAGCTTCAATTCTTGGACATGGGACCCATATTTTATTTATATTTGGAAGTTTGTGCATCATAGGGTTTATAAATTTGATATCCACTTATTTTCATTCTATTTAGATTTGGTGGCTCGTGCTTAATAGGGTGTCTAAGTCCAATTTCTAATCATTCATATTTTATTCAAATAGTAGGAATGCATTTGTTAGGTTTCCTAACTCCACAACATTTTTTATATAACTTTTCTTAATATGATCAATTATTTCATTTCAATATTTATATTTCAAATTTTATCATGATTTTGCACTTGCCCGTGTTGTGTAGAAAATACATGTAGTTTTGCATATCCAATACACAATGTTATTACCACCTAGAAGACCAAATGTGCAAATATATCCTTTTTATGAATTATGTTTCTACTTAAAATTATGTGCTTACACACTAATGTTAAAGTGAGAAAAATTGTAGGCATATAAACACAACCATGTGTAATTTTATAAGTGTCATTTCAAGCGTTTTTAGCTTACTAGTGCATTTTTTATCATTAGCCTAAATTGAGTGTTATTGGCACGTTTATTAAATTTTGATCGCCATCCCCCTTTCTTGTTAACTACCAAACCTTTCTCCCTCATTTTACACACTTCTTGGTCTCTTTACTAGAAGCACCTCAATGCTTTTGACCCCTTTTTAGTCTTTTTTTATTCACAGTGCACTTGTCTGTATTTCATCCAGTCTTTTGCACTTATAGCTATTAAAGATAAAACTTACATAGTATGTATTTATCATTATCTGAAGCTACCATTTTAGCATGGAGTACTTTTATTACACAAATCAGGGATTTATTTATGTCATGCAATTTTTTATTTTTTATTTTTTATGCAATTTTATATTATTTGTGAGCTTTCTATGCACCTATTGTATGCATGCAAATGAAAGTAGATAAAACTAAGCTATGATCTAACACAAAGTAAACCCTACTCTACTTTCAATGCAAATACATCAAGATAAAGCTAAGAAATGAGGAAAAAAAAATCATAAACATAAACATTGTAAACACAAACCTCCCTTTGATGTGTGGATTTTATTTGGAATGTGGGTATCCTTGTGAGCCGGGTGCAAGCTATGAATGGTTTTAATATAAAGAGGGAGCTTGGTGAAGAAATACATCTCCTCAAAATGACCTAAAAGCCATGTTTGATTCTCCTCTTACTACCTCAACAAGCAAGGGTTTTCTCACTTTTGCAAGCTTTCTAGAAATAAAATGCTCATATGAGAAAATGGATGAATATGTCTTACTTTTTTAAATGGCTAATTTGTTGAATTTATAGTCTGCATTTTTTTATACCTTCAAATAGTCTTTATTGCTCAATTGTTTTCATACTACAGTTTCTTTCTTTTCCTATTCTTGTTTTCGTAGCCAAGCCAAACCCACTTGCCATCCAAGTAGATCCATGGTTAACTTTTTTTAATTTATGATTAGTATGTTTTGTCTTTTTTCAATAATAAAAGCAAGTTTTGAAATTTTTGTATCTCTTAGTATAAAAAGAAAATTTGCTCCTCTAGGTATTGTCTTCATTGGAAAGTTAATGTAGATGAGAGTAACTTGTGTCAACAGTGGAGAGTAGAAGAACTTGAGTGATCAAACCCCTTTTCTCATTCAAATGGTAGTAAAAAATGGAGTATGGGGCCTATATTGAATTCTACTAGAATGTGGGAGGATGATGGTTTTAAATGTATTCTAGATCTGATTTGGAACATTGTGCACATGATAGGCATGACTAGGAATAGGTATGAATTTTGAATTTTTAGGGTTTCTACATGGCTCTATAAATTGTTTAGGGTCTCGTAATAGTGTTAAGGGTGTCATATCAATGTTTAGGATGTCGCATTAGTGAATAGTGTGTCCCAAATGTATTATTGGTGGTGACACATTAGTGTTTTATGTCATATCAATATTTCAATGTTTAGGGTATCATATTAGTTTATAAGATATCATTTTATTGTTTACGGTGTCATATTAGTGTTAATTTTTCCTAATTATGTTATTTAGGATAAACCCTCAATTCTAAATGTTCAACCTTAAGTCATAAACCCTAAAGCTTGAACCCTAAGTCCTAAACCCTAAACCATAATCCTTGAACCATAATCCCTAAACCTCATACCCTAAACCCTGAACCTTGAGGCCTAAACCCTAAACCCTAAACCCTAAGCCCTAAACCTTGAACCTTAAATTTTAGAAAATAATTATAGTTTTCATTATTATTATTAATTAATATATTTGAAACTATAAGAAAAGGAAGCAATTTGATGTCATATCTATTACCTAATACTTTGTAAATAGGAACAAATCTATGTGCTTGATATACACAAGGACAAATATAACATGAAACTTTATCTTAAGTACAAATATATCAAACAATTGTTTGGAAGCATCTTTTCAAAACAAATGACGTGGTCAAATATTTTGTTTAGTATATAAACACTAAATAATAGTGTGAACTAGTTTATTATTATGGTATTATTGTATTCACGTGTTTGTTAATAAATGATAGAGGATTCGGTAATTTCTACAATTTGCGTTTATTAATCATTGGTATGAGACTAGTTAATTATGTTGATATTATGTTGGTATTGGTTAAATATGCATGCGATCTTTGAGCTGTTAGTTGTGATTTCATTGCTCTTAGCTGTTTTAAATTAAATACATTAGGAAAATTTTGATTTCTTAGATGCATTATAGTTGTAAATATTGTGAATGTGGATATCATTTGTATATATATTTTATTAGTTATTAAATATTGGTAATTTTAATGTTGTGAATGTTTAATGAAAGTTGAAGATATAACAATTATGTGATATCATACTCTAACTCTCCATTTGGCATATGGGGACAAGTGCCTCTGTAAAGATAGGAATCAGTGTGTGCTGAAGGGGCTTGCCCCTTAGGATGCCACATCGATACGCCCAACTATCATTGCGTGATGAAGGGGGCTTTCCCCTTAGGATTCCGCATCGATAGTTAGGTGGTATACTGTGCTAAGAAAAGGTTTTTAAAGTCACCCACCGACCCTCTACTCAGAAATGCACCCTGCCGTAATATCACAACTGTCCCTTTTGCAATGGACGGTTGTGATATTATGACAGGGTACATCTTGAGTGAAGGATAGCCATTGGCATTTTTCGATACTTGAATTTGTCATGGATATTAGCTTTCTAATGTTGTGATTATTTTATCATAATGGATTATGTATATTTGATTTGACATGTATTGTACTAACGTTAATTGTATATTTTTGTTTGCATGTGTGTTGTTGTATTTAGTTTGTATTTTACGTGGTGAAAATGAATACACGAAGCTCAATTCCTCCTAATCCCATAGGGATAACATTGACAACTCCCAAATTCCAAAGGGAGGAATGCTTTAGGAGGTCCACATTTGTGGTCTATATAGACCATCATCAATAGAATAAGCCGCCCAAACCGGAAATTGCAGCCATGGTTAAGGCCCGACTCAATTTGTCTGAAACTTATGTTATTTATTTGTCTAAGTTCCGCACTATAGGGCCGCATTCGCGAGGATATGGTCTAGCTTATGACACGATGGAGGATGCCCAGAAGTATGAGCCTCCACATAAGCTGAGAAAGATGGGAGTTTCGGTCATAAAACCAGCGATAGATCCAAAAAATTGTGCAAAAAAGATTGCACATGGAAGCAGCTCCAAGTTTGCTGCTAAAAACAAAAAAAAAATAGTTACTATTTTTTATGTTTTGTTCTAAAAAACTTATGACGTGTTTGAAAAAAACTATATAAATATTTAATTTTTGTCGGATGTTGATTCACACCAACTTAAATATATTTCATTTTGTTGTTCGAATATATTCTTGATTCACACGAGCTTAAATATGAAATATGTTTTGCATTGGATTAAATATGTTTTCCTTAGTATTAATATGTGTTTCTATGGATTATAGTTTTAAAATTACTAATGTTTAGACATTTTTATAGCAAGTTTAGATTATTAAAATTCATTTATGTTAAAATTATATTTAGGTAGGAAATTTGTAATGGTAACGATTTTCTAATTCACTAAGTATGGGATTATCATCATTTGTCCAATTTAGGATTGTATTGGTGCAATTATCATTTCCAATCGTTTATTTTTGTGTAAAGAGTGTTCTAATATGAGTTCAACTCATATAGAGATGCACCTGTAGCCTACTTAATATACATAATATAGAAAACCAATATTGTTTGAAAAGGAGTTAATTCTAGAGAACTCGAGTACTCATTGAAGCATGTAATTTTAATACTAGATATATGTTACAATGGTTATTTAGTGAATAAACTATAACAATTATTAGAATGTCGTTTGCAATACTATAGGCTATAACAATTATTGGAATGTCGTTCACAATACTATAACTAATCAAATGTTTATAGATATTGATATTGCAAATAGATTGAAATCTATCTATTCATAATAGACTAATCAATTTATTAAGTGATTTATTCAAATTTAATATTTACCCATTACATTTATAAACTCATAATTATAGGAAAACATATTTTTAAAAAAAATCTAAATTGTGTTTGTATTAATTATATGTTAGCAACATAAAGTTATCTATTCAGAAAATGAGTGGAATGGAACCAAACCCGTGATTACGATTCCAATATATTCCAAAATATATTTGCACTTTAGTCTAACATACGAAATACGAAGTTTTAGTATTGTAAGGAATACAATGTTTCCCAAAAATAAGTCGCTCATGAACACATGACGTTAACTCATTTAGAGTGTATGTCTCTAGAAAAAGTACTAACTCCATTGACTCTCCAATAAGAAATCGTTATTAATGAACGAACTCAGGAGCAAATGTTTTAGGGCCTTGTCATATGTTAAATTACAGATGTTTGTATTGAAAAAGTCAAATTAGAAGTGTTCATTCTATTTATTTTTTATGTTTGCTTACGATATATTTTTGTCCATTGTAAAGGTAAGCATGGTTGCCATTTGGAGATTGGAAATTCATGGAGTGTCGAATACCTCCGAAAATATTGCATGTTCATCATTCATATTATACGACCCTGATGGAAGCAAGATAGTAGAAAGAGGTACAATTGTCAAAAATGCCACTATGACCTTCCACCAGGTTGAGTATAGGGCATTGATATTGGGTCTTGAGGAAGCGATATGCCACGATGTTCGAAACATTTGTGTGTTTTCTCACGATATGCTTGTTGTGAAACAAATGACTGGTGTATACCAATGTAACAATGTAAATCTTTCAATTCTTTGAGTTCAAGTGCTAGAGAGTGTATCTCACTTTGTGAAATGTTCATACGTGCATGTAAAAGTTAACAGAGGTAGGTTAGATGTATGTCAAGTGTCTAGGGACACTATAAACCAAGAAGTGGTAGCTTTGCTAGCACTTGCCATGGAAGACATTTCAATATGATATATGTACACATTGTATTTCCTTTTTGCGTAATGGTAGACATACATTATTTATTAGATTGTGAATAACTAATATTATGTGAATTGTCTCTAGCGTATATATTATATATTTTGTGGATAATATGATGATACATCATATAGTGTTGGTTGATAAACTGAGCATTTTGGATACATCATGCTTTATCCTATCTTCTCTTTTAACACACTTGCAATTCACATTTCATGTTTACTTCGGAAACATCTAGAGTCGAGTATCTAGTTTTGAAAAAAATAATGTGTACGGCTAATTTCGTCACAAATCATTTATTGTGCACGATTTTCTCAATATGAATGCAAAATATGAATAAATAAGTTCATGCACCATTTGTTTCAGTTTAACTTGTTTTACAATGTGTCACTTCAATGATGGTTATGACAACGCACATGAACGAAACATGCAGAAGCTTGGCGACATGGGTCGATCCATGTTCACAATCCATTCTTATGTTTTCGGGGAAGACATAAATAATGAGACGGTAATATATAACTTTGTGAACATTAATTGTTTGTCATAGTAACAATTATGTCATTTGTTGGGATAACAATTATGAAATTGTTGTCTTTTCATACAGGTTTCTTCACATTCCATGATGATAATATTCGAATATGTGAACATTACTTCTTTTGCAAAATACTTAATATTTTATGTTGGGCTAATAGTTATGCACTTGGACTCCGTAGATACAAGTACCTTCACATCACATGGCATGTACACGTTTTGCAAGTGTCACAGAGGAAGCAAAGGGAGATGATCCTCCAATAGTTGATGGCGATACATCAGATGGTCCTTCCGAGCCCATTCGCTCAGATATCCATGAGCCACCCATAGAATATAAAACTGAATATGTTAATGGTTGTATTCGTTATGTATGTCAGCATGGATCATGTGTTGATAGTGGGGATGTTAGGTTTTCTGAGTTGCATAGACTAAATAGACATCGCCAAGTAGAACACAATCTTCCCTCCATGGAACCTCGTAAGCATGGTCGTAAGCATACGGGGAAATGATCACCTATCTCTCAAGATAGAAGCAGGGCATACATGCAAAAGAGGGAGGTGGATGTGAACTGTCCTGAGGAAACAATTCTACTTGCAGAAGAGGAGGGTTATCGATCGAGTTTGCAAAAAAGAATACAAATATCAATTTGAGGAGTTGAGCCAAGAAGGAAAGAGGGAGGTGGATGATACAATGTGTTCCTATGATTCAGCAAAGATGTGAAAGATGAGAGAGGGGCATTGGTTGAGAGCGAGAGGAAATAAAAAACTCAAATATCGGAACAGAGGTAAATTTAAGATTAGTATAGTATTTTATATATAATGTTTGGTTGGAAATCAAAAACTTGATATTTTGTCATGAACAGGAAGCTAGAGAAGAGGGTGGAACAAGTAGCAAAAATGTTGACCCCCCTACGAATGATAACGTAAGTAATTATTGGTCTTTCGTAAGTAAAGATACAATGTAGTTTTTGTGTATTTTTGTATATACTAACTGTAGGCATGTGTAGGATTATGACATTCCCTTGTGTCAACTCTTACGCCGACAGAGACACTCAATTCCTAGTGTGAAACAAAGAGAGGTAAAAACCACTTAACACGCACTTGAAAAATGTATGTTGCCTTATGTTGTTGATACTTTAATTGTCTTGATGACTCAATTGTTATAGGTGGACGTTTGTGATAAGACGCCCCCTTCTCAATCAGCCTGTGGTCTCGATCTTATTGGAGAGATAGCTTCACGTGAGGTAAGAGAGGAGGAGATGAAAAATCCCAGAGTTGTAGCTTCTTTTCCAGTCGAGGAGAGAGAGGGTGACGAGGGGAGGCACGAGGAGAGGGACACAAACACCGTTGCTGGCAGTACGAGAGAGGGTGGAACTGGACTGGTAAGTTATTGAATGTTCTCATTTGATTTTCTGTATTCTTTTTTGGTGAAATTAAGAAAAAGTTATTAATGCAATTGAGATTGTCGTTATTCTAGGCTTTTCCTGATGGGGCCGAAGTCAGGTTAATGTCAGATGATATGGTTGTTGCGAGAGGAGTGGTTTGTGATAGTAGCCCACACACGAAGTGTCATGGCATCACACTCCCCAAATTTATTGTCAAAGTGATTATTTCTGAGGCCATTGTTCCCACTGCTCCATTGCCCTACCCTAATACATTTGCAAACACTTTGGCAGAGTGTGTCAAAGGGTTTGCTATTTGGGATCTCAGTGATATCAGACTTGACACTCCTAAAGAGGCAAGTAGTTGTAATGAATTATTTAATTTAATTATGTGTTTAACTGAGAGATTCATCTATGTTCACTTATTTACTATATGGTTGGCTTTCAGGATGATGTGGTACAGGTTGAGATAGCGCACCATACTCAGATAAAGACATTGGATGCCCCACCCATTCTTGGCATCACGCCAAATTTTGTTCATAGAAATGAGAAGAAACGTATTAGATTTTATGATGGAGTATTGTCTGTCGCTAACACTAGGTAATGAAGGAGATGAAATCCGGTATGTATAACATTGATTATGAGGAGTCGGATTAGTATATATGTGTATATGATGATGATGATAATTTAATGTGTTTTAGGTTTACGACTTAGTACTGCATTATTGATATATTGAATATGGTTTGTGGTTATGGGTTACATAGAGTTATCCATTTACGATCTGTTTATAATGCATTAGATGGTTTTTATTCTTGTTATGTGACATTCCATTTACTGTATAAATGATGATGTTGTCACTGTGTATCTAGTTAATGTATTAATGTGACTATGGATTGTGGATTACGGTTTTTGGTATGTGGTTACATAGTTGAGTTCTTATTCCTTGTATGCATGCTTGGGTTTGACGTGTTCAATAATTAATCGCAGATAATTCACAATTTTATTTTCAAATTTTGTGTATTATGGATTATGGCTTGTGGTTTATCGTTACATAGTTGTGTTCTACATCCATGTATGCGTACTTGGGTTTGATGTTCTTATGAAACTTTCATATATATTTCATCCATGATAATATTTTGTTATGTATAAGTTAAGTGCATTATTTCATTTCTAATTATGTTTGAATGGTAACAGATAATAATTGATTGTTATAATACAGGTTTATTTAGATGGCAAGACTAAAGAAGACTGGAAAACACAAGGCTTTGCCAGTGAAAGAACCAAATGATTATGAATCATTCGATAGTGACACTTATCCATTCAAAAAGAATACAAAGAGCCTCTACAAACAAATATTTCGGTGCTACACAAGAAGACGAGCCTTCCATGTTAGTTCGTATGGATTTAGAAATGAAACTTGTAACAAAGAAGACAAAGATATATCAAAACCAATGTGAAAGCTTTGCATTGGAAAATTTATATTTTACGAAAAAAAAGCAAGGAAATATTGGATGAAATAGGAGAAATTTCCTCAAGGACAGATGGAGTTGGAGCTCGAGGTTCAGGAGTTAGAACTGGAAATTAAGAATTGGGAGACAATGCGTGAAGCAGACAAAAAAGTGTTCGCAAATCATGTAGCAAACTTTAATACCGTTCTTAAAACACATGAAGATCAGAAGGAAGTATGGAAGAAGATGTACATGTAGGCCAAGGCGGCAATTGAGGAAAAAACACCAGGCACTCCCACCCAAGACAATGATAACAAATGAATATACCAGTCATAGAAATTTTATATTTCACTTACATATTTGACAAATTTTACTTATATATTAGACATATATGTATAGATATTGATTATGTGGTATGCAAAAAATTAGTTATATTTGATGAATTTTTCCTTTTTAGCATAATAGATGATATGGATAGATGTATGTGGTTAAATTATGATTATTAGATGTATGTGATTTTACACTAATATGGTTGTTTTTCGGTTGATGTTATGATGTGCACATTAATTAGTATTTAGATCATGTATTTCAATTGTTATATCTGGTATGCGATGTGATGAATGAGGAAGAGTAATACAAGTGTAATTAGAAGACAAGTGTGATTAGAAGACAATTGTATATATGTGTGATGAGGTTGTTACTTTAATGTGTTTGACGTTTACAATTTAGTATTACATTCTTGTTAAATTGAATATGGTTTGTGGTTCTATTTATAGCACATTAGATGGTTTTTATTCTTGTTATGTGACATTCCATTTATTGTATAAATAATGATGTTGTCACTGTGTATATGGTTAATGTATTAATGTGACTATGAATGTGGATTACGGTAAATGGTATATGGTTACTTTGTTGGGTTCTGCTTCCGTGTACGGTATATGGTTACAATTACGTTTGAATGTTAACAAATATTAATTGGTTGTTTAAATACATGTTTAATTAGATGACAAGAAAAAAGAAGGTTGGAAAGCGCAAGGCATCACCAGTGCCGGAACCGAAAGACTATGCAAAATTCTATAGTCCCAGTACTAATGTGTTCGGAAAGACTGTAGAGAGCCCTGCAAACGAAAATGTTGAAGCTGGACAAGAAGATGATTCATCCCCGTCAGTTCGTATGGAAATAGAACTGAAACTTGTAATGAACAAGGAAAAGTTTTATAAAATCGAGCGTGAAAGACTTAGACTGCAATATTTAAAATTGTCAAAGATAAATAAGGAATTATTGGACCAATTACTAGATGCTTCCTCGAAGAAGATGGAGTTGGAGCTTGAGGTTCAAGAGTTGGAATTAGAAATTAAGAATTGGGAGACGACATGTGAATCCAACAAAAAAGTGTTCGAAAATCAAGTAGCAAGTTTTAATTCCATTGTTAAAATTCACGAAGGTCACAAAGAATTATGGAAGAAGATGTACATCCTGGCCAAGATGTTGACTGAGGAAAAAAGTACCAGTCGCTCACACCGAAGACTGTCCAAGTGACCTTTGACATAAAATGACACTTTCCATTTGGTTGTGTAATAAAATGACACTTTCCATGTGACCTTTGACATCAACAGGTGTTGGTTAAACGTATATTTTAGTTTTTAAAAGAGTAAATAATAATTATACCATCAAAACATAATAAAAAATTAGAAGGTTTTAAAATTTAATAACAAGATTTAAATTGGAATAAGATTTAAAATGTGTGAGTATTGTGAATGTTACTTCTAGTTAATGTACATATTATAGAGAATTCGAATTTCAAGTTCTCATTGAAGCATGTAATTTTCATACTGCGTATACATTACAATGGAATGATCTTAGTTTAAATGTGTGTTACCATTCATTAAGACTACAAAATTGTTTTCATTGGTTCAAGTGTAACTTCTCATCTTCTCATATTTTTTTTGGAAAACCTCAATGTTATATAAGATTGGATGTAAATGTTTTGGTATAAATGTATAAATGGTTTTTCAAAGTGCTGAAAAACACCGTGCATTTTTCAACGTGGCAGAATACACAACCTGTTTCTCATCACTTTGGAAAAACTCAACCCTTCTCCAACTAACAAGTAGTTGATGTGGAGTCAATGTTTACAACAAGAAGGAAAAGCACCACGGGTTGCGCCTTTTGGAGAACGGGGTCACATTTTTCAAAGTGCTGAAAAACACTGTGCATTTTTCAACGTGGAGGAAAACGCACCCCATTTTCCATCGTATTGGAAAAACTCAACCCTTCTCCACCTAACAAGTAGTTGATGTGGAGTCAATGTTTACAATAATAAGGAAAAGCACCGGGGGTTGCGCCTTTTGGAGAACGGGGTCGGGTTTTTCAAAGTGTTGAAAAACACTGTACGTTTTTCAACATGGCAGAATACACATGTTTCTCATTGCTTTCGAAAAACTCAACCCTTATCCACCTGAAAAGTAGTTGATGTGGAGTCAATGTTTACAACAAGAAGGAAAAGCACCAGGGGTTGCGCCTTTTAAAGTACGCGGTCAAGTTTTTCAAAGTGTTGAAAAAAACCGTGCATTTTTCAACGTGGCGTAATAGACGAATTATTTCTCATCGCTTTCCAAAAACTCAACCCTTCTCCACCTGACAAGTAGTTGATGTGGATTCAATATTTACAACAATAAGGAAAAACACCGGGGGTCGACCCTTTTGGAGAATGGAGTCGGGTTTTTCAAAGTGTTTCTCATTTCTTTAAAAAACACTGTGCATTTTTCAACGTGAAAATCACAGGGGGTTGCAAAGAAATACATGAACTATTTCTCATCGACTTTGGAAAAATTCAACCCTTCTACACCTAACAAGTAGTTGATGTGGATTCAATGTTTACATAACAAAGGAAAATCACTGGGGGTTGCACCTTTTGGAGAACGTGATCACGTTTTTCAAAGTGTTGAAAAACACTGTGCATTTTTCAACGTGGTGGAAAACGCACCCCATTTTCCATCACATTGGAAAAATTCAACCCATATCCACCTGATAAGTACTTGATGTGGATTCAATGTTTACAACAAGAAGGAAAAGCACCAGGGGTTGCACCTTTTGGAGAACGAAGTCAGGTTTTTCAAAGTGCTGAAAAAACACCGTGCATTTTTCAACGTGGTGGAAAATGCACCCCACTTTTCATCACATTGTAAAAATTCAACCCTTCACCACCTGATAAGTACCTGATTTGGATTCAATGTTTACAACAAGAATGAAAAGCACCGAGGGTTGCACCTTTTGGAGAACGTGATCGCGTCTTTCAAAGTGCTGAAAAAATGTGCGTTTTTCAACGTGGTGGAAAATGCACCCCATTTTCCATCGCATTGGAAAAATTCAACCCATATCCACCTGATAAGTACTTGATGTGGATTCAATGTTTACAAACAAGAAGGAAAAGCACTTGAGGTTGCACCTTTTGGAGAACGGGGTCAGGTTTTTCAAAGTGCTGAAAAACACCATGTATTTTTCAACATGGTGGAAAACACACCCCATTTTCCATCGCATTGGAAAAATTCAACCCATATCAACCTAATAAGTACTTGATGTGGAGTCAATGTTTATAACAAGAAGGAAAAGCACTAATGGTTGCACCTTTTGGAGAACGGGGTCGGGTTTTTCAAAGTGCTGAAAAACACCGTGCATTTTTCAACGTGGAAAAAAACGCACCCCATTTTCCATTGCATTGGAAAAATTCAACCCATATCCACCTGATAAGTACTTGATGTGGATTCAATGTTTACAACAAGGAGGAAAAGCACCGGGGGTTGTGCCTTTTGGAGAATGGAGTCAGGTTTTTCAAAGTGCTGAAAAACACCATGCATTTTTCAACGTGGTGGAAAATGCACCCCACATTCCATCACATTGGAAAAATACAACCATTCACCCCCTAATAAGTACTTTTTGTGGAGTCAATTTTTACAAAAATAAGGAATAGCATCAGGGGTTGCACCTTTTGGAGAACGTAATCGTGTTTTTCAAAGTGCTAAAAAATACCGTGCGTTTTTCAACATGGTGGAAAACGTACCCCACTTTCCATCACATTGGAAAAATTTAACCCATATCCACCTGATAAGTACTTGATGTGGAGTCAATGTTTGTAACAAGAAGGAAAATCACCAAGGGTTGCACCTTTTAGAGAACGTGATTGCATTTTTCAAAGTGTTGAAAAACACTGTGAGTTTTTCAATGTGGTGAAAAACACACCCCTTTTTCCATCGCTTTGAAAAAATTGAACTGTTCTCCCCCTGACAAGTAGTTTATATGGATTCAATGTTTACAACAAGAATGAAAAGCACCGGGGGTTGTGCCTTTTGGAGAACGGGGTCGGGTTTTTCAAAAGTGCTAAAAAACACTGTGCATTTTTCAACGTGGCGGAATACATGACCTGTTTCTCATCACTTTGGAAAAACTCAACCCTTCTACTCCTGATATTTATTTCATGTGGAGTCAATGTTTACAACAAAAAGGAAAAGCACCGGGGGTTGCACCTTTTGGAGAACATGATCGCATTTTTCAAAGTGCTAAAACCCACTGTGCATTTTTCAACGTGGTGGAAAACGCATCCCATTTTCCATCACATTAGAAAATTTCAACCCATATCCACCTGATAAGTACTTGATGTGGATTCAATGTTTACATCAAGAAGGAAAAGCACTGGGGGTTGCACCTGTTGGAGAACTTGATCACATTTTTCAACGTGGTGGAAAACGTACCCCATTTTCCATCGCATTGGAAAAATTCAACCCTTCACCACCTGATAAGTACTTGATGTGGATTCAATGTTTACAATAAGAAGGAAAAGCACCAGGGGTTGCACCTTTTGGAGAACGTGATCACGTTTTTCAAAGTGTTGAAAAATACAGTGCGTTTTTCAACGTGGTGGAAAACACACCTCACTTTCCATCGCATTGGAAAAACTCAACCCTTCTCCACCTGACAAGTAGTTTATGTGGAGTCAATGTTTACAACAAGAAGGAAAAGCACTAGGGGTTGTGCCTTTTGGAGAACGCGATCACATTTTTCAAAGTGTTGAAAAACATCATGTGTTTTCAACATGGTGGAAAACACACCCCACTTTCCATCGCATTGGAAAAACTCAACCCTTATCCACCTGATAAGTAGTTGATGTGGATTCAATGTTTACAACAAGAAGGAAAAGCATCGGGGGTTACACCTTTTGGAGAACGTGATCACCTTTTTCAAAGTGCTGAAAAACACCGTGCATTTTTCAACGTGGTGGAAAATGCACCCCATTTTCCATCGCATTGGAAAAATTCAACCCATATCTACCTGATACGTACTTGATGTGGATTCAATGTTTACAACAAGAAGGAAAAGCACCGGGGGTTGCACCTTTTGGAGAACGTGGTCAGGTTTTTCAAAGTGTTGAAAAACACTGTGTTTTTCAACGTGGTGGAAAATGCACCCCATTTTCCATCGCATTGGAAAAATTCAACGCTTCACCACCTGATAAGTACTTGATGTGGATTCAATGTTTACAACAAGAAGGAAAAGCACTGGGGGTTGCACCTTTTGGAGAACATGATCGCATTTTTCAAAGTGCTAAAAAATCCGTGCATTTTTCAACTTGGTGGAAAATGCACCCCATTTTACATCGCATTGGAAAACTTCAACCCTTCTCTACCTGACAAGTACTTTATGTGAAGTCAATGTTTACAACAAGAAGGAAAAGCACCAGGGGTTGCGCCTTTTCGAGAACGTGATCATGTTTTTCAAAGTGCTGAAAAACACCATGCGTTTTTCAATGTGGTGGAAAACGCACCTCACTTTCCATCACATTGGAAAAACTCAACCCATATCCACCTGATAATTACTTGATGTGGAGTCAATTTTTATAACAAGAAGGAAAAACACCGGGTGTTGTACCTTTTGGAGAATGTGATCACATTTTTCAAAGTGTTGAAAAACACTATGCATTTTTCAACATGGTGGAAAACGCACCCCTTTTTCCATCACTTTGGAAAAATTGAACCCTTCTCCACCTGATAAGTATTTTATGTGGAGTCAATGTTTACAACAAGAAGGAAAAACATTGGGGGTTACGCCTTTTGGAGAACGGGGTCAGGTTTTTCAAAAGTGTTGAAAAACACCGTGCATTTTTCAATGTGGCAAAATACACGACCTATTTCTCATCACTTTGGAAAAAATCAACCCTTATCCACCTGATAATTATTTGATGTGGATTCAATGTTTACAACAAGGAGGAAAATCACCGTGGGTTGCACCTTTTGGAGAATGCGATTGTGTTTTTCAAAGTGCTGAAAAACACCGTGCATTTTTCAACGTGGCAAAAAACACACTCAATTTTCCATCACATTGGAAAAATTCAACCCTTATCCACCTAATAAGTAGTAGATGTGGAGTCAATGTTTACAACAAGGAGGAATAGCACCATGGGTTGCACCTTTTAGAGAACATGGTCAGGTTTTTCAAAGTGCTAAAAAACATCGTGCACTTTTCAATGTGGTAGAAAATGCACCCCATTTTCCATCGCATTGAAAAAATCCAACCCATATCCACCTAATAAGTACTTGATTAGGATTCAATGTTTACAACAAGAAGGAAAATCACCTGGGGTTGCACCTTTTGGAGAACATGATCGTGTCTTTCAAAGTGCTGAAAAACACCATGCATTTTTCAACGTGGTGGAAAATGTACCCCATTTTCCATCGCATTGGAAAACTTCAGCCCATATCCACCTGATAAGTACTTGATGTGGATTCAATGTTTATAACAAGAAGGAAAAGCATCAGGGGTTGCACCTTTTGGAGAACAAGGTCAAGTTTTTCAAAGTGTTGAAAAATACCATGCATTTTTCAACGTGGTGGAAAACGCACCCCATTTTCCATCGCATTGGAAAACTTCAACCCATATCCACCTGATAAGTACTTGATGTGGAGTCAATGTTTATAACAAGAAGGAAAAGCACTGGGGGTTGCACCTTTTGGAGAACGGGGTCGAGTTTTTCAAAGTGCTGAAAAACACTGTGCGTTTTTCAACGTGGTGGAAAATTCAAAATGTTTGTGCTTCATGACATGTAAAAATTTAGAAGGTCGTGTCTTTCGATTCCATACTCCAAATCTTGAAAAATTTAGATCATTGGAAAGGTCTCTTCAAGCCCTTCACTTTGGCATCATTAGATTCAAAAATTGATGACATTTGGTGGGATAAAAAGTAGAAAACACATTTGGCATTAAAAATCCAGTCCAAGTGTTTGTCAACCACTCGTATTGATGAAGTATGGTTTATGTTTCTTCTCTGAACATCTAAGAAATAAGGAATTAATGATTTGGGAGGCATTCCATGCTCCTTTGTAGGATTTCAATACTTTTTTTGGTGGTTGTATAAGGAGATCATATTTTTCTTCTCTCTCTCTCTCTCTCTCATCTGATATATATTGTAAAAGTATTTCATTTGCCAGAGGAGGCGGATTAGGGGTAGCTGTATAATTTTTTATCAAGTTTTAGGTTCCAATTTCTAGTTTTCTAGTAAAACATTTTTATGTTTTGAGTTCTACGAGGAAGAGCTAAGGTGGTTGCGTTATACAACCATTAGCAAGTTTTGAAGGCATTTGTTTATGTCCCCTATCCAAAACTTACATGAATAATATTCTAACTATTTTGAGAAAGCTATACTTTCCCATTTCTCATGTTTTAAAAGAATGAATGAGGTGATATTGGTTTTGTTACTATCTTGCATTGGCTTTAATTTTTTAAGTATGCAAGGGTATTTCTTAGTTTTTTGTTTTCTCCTGGTCACTATGAGATTATTATTGAATAGTGTATATTTGGCAATAGTGCAGTCTTGTTGTAAAATCCTAAAGGTAACATCACTTTTGAAGATATTTTTTTATCCCTTAAGGGTATTTTGGGTGTAGAAGACAAATACAACAAGTGGTTTATCTCAGCTCTAACTCCATGATTTTTAGTCAAGATTTTGAAGACTGTAGATGGAATTTTCACACATTGAGTGTCAATGAATGCAAATGTTATTTCACAGACTGTGTTAAATAAATTGTTCTTTTCAAGCATTACAGTTAAGGATGGATTCATTCCATGGGAACACTAATGTATCAAGGTCATAAAAGCAACTTCCCTCCCCCCTTTAAATCTCAATTAAAAACAACTAGATATCTCCATACCAACTAAGTCTATCATACCTACATACCATACATATTCTTATTCTGCAAGCTTAAAATTTGTTCATTACCAGTAAGATTTTCTAAAATTCCCACAAATTTTGTGATCTAATATCATTTAAACCACACTTGGTCAATAATTTTATGCAAATGCAATATCTGGAGTTGTTCATTATCTACATTTTTATCTATATTTGACTTTCAAGTGCTTACAATAAATCAAGTGACAACTATTTTGAGAGAAGTATTGTATGTGTGGCTGCACTTTCTTCAAATTAAGTTACACCAATCATAGAGGAAACCAATCCATGAAAAATTTTCCTTTATTGAAATCATCCAACTAGGTCCTCTCGCCTCAGTCCAGGTAGAGACAGAAGTAGCAGGATAAAGCCATCCCCTTTGTGAAGGTTCCTCCTAATCACCTCCTTGATTTGAGTCAACTATTTTAGTGTTGAACAAATCCATAGCTATCAATGACAAATAAATTTTCATTATTCATAACTCTCTCAAAGACATCCCACTCAGGTTAGCTACTCATTCTCCCAGGGGTGCTATTTTGTGAGCCAACACCCAAGTGGAATCACTGCCAAGGATAGAATTTGAAGGTTCCATCTATTTCTAGAATTTGATATTCTAGTGGTGACTCACTAAAGAAAAATTTGGGATATACTAGTTTCATTACATAGTGTGTTGATGGGCCTTTATTAAACTTATTGTCCATAATCTTCCAAATTGTAAACAGGATTTCCATAAAACCTGACTCCGTTGGGGAAAATAAGGGAAAATTCATGAATATATGAAAATCTTAGCCTTCCATTTTATAAAGCTATCATTTCAAAATATTTTTGAGTTAATATTACATCTAAGGTGTAAGGACTTAGTGGTGGCTCCATCTTTCAAAGAAAATTTGGCATGTACCTCAAAAAATTTACAACTTGCTAATTAACTCTCTCCTTTGCAAGGCTGGAAGGAAGAAGGACCTTTACTCAAGTCTGATCCTACCAAAAGATTACTTCTAGAACTAAAAGGTACACATTCAAGAAGGAATCGGATTTGGAAACCAATGGGTGGTCAGAAATTAGACGAAAAGATTGTTCAAACTACTGAGATTCATCAACCTTTGATAGAAGACTACTCTAATACACCTAACAACTTTGATTCATGAATTCCTTGGGCTAATTTACATTCATATTTTAAGAACCTTCAGCCTCTACAAGTAACAAAGGTATTATTCATCTCCCTTGTTTGTTAACTCATGAGAATCAATTGTTTTGTGAAAATGAGTCCTTGACGGATTTCCATTTTTTAAGCTCATACTCCTCTAGCTTCGAAATTCCCCAATTCCCCACCATTTCAATCCTTCTCTTGAAACATCTCCATAAGATAATATGGCACAGTCTTCACCAAGAGTTCCTTTTTTGGATATTACTTATATACTGATAAGGCTTCATGGAATGATGGGCTATCCTAATGAAGTATCACATGAAATTAAAGAGATGTTGCCTAGATTTCAAAGGAATAATGCTATAAATGGAGATCAACATCTCATAGTTTATCAAGATGATATGGATAATTATGGAATAGATCATGAAGATGTGTAATTCCCCTCTTATCTCCACATTGGTGTAATATAAAAATGCATCCTCACGCAACATTTACACTATTTCAGCTTTTCAAAAAACATGTTCCAACAAATCTTTCTTGTTCCAATGCACTAACAGTTTGTTCCAAGATGGGAGCATTGGACAAGGTGAGGGTGGATATCAATGCATAAAGTAAGGTATTTTTTGGATACAAACACCTTATCCTTTGACTGTGTACCCCAATTTGTGCCAAATGGGAACCTCGGGTCATATTTTGAGCAGTGCATCTAGTAAATAGGATATCCATGACTCATTTTTCCTAGATGTATTCAGATATGACATGACTAAGTAATGGCCCGTTCATTGTGGATAAGCATTGGGGATTCAATTTTGATTTGCAATAAGTCTCAAACCATGTCTTCTTTCCCATACCATATTTTCTACCACCCCAAACTTCTTTCTTGATTTCTTCCTCCACGAGAGACCCTCTTATGTTCATTCATGCTTGAACATTTTTCTCCATGAACAAGCAACCATTAAACATGCAAATTACAACGTTTCCTTCCATGTTTTTTTTTTGATTCAATGGACCATTGGATCGATTCCACCATGGTTAATCTCGGGCAGCCTTGCATCTTTGCTAGAATTGAGCGAAGGGTTTGGGCCATTTCCCAATCTTAATTAAACCCATTTTTTGTTGTTATATTTTCTAAGAAGGCAACTTGATGAGTGGAAGGATGATTTTCCTTTAAAGATTCATTGTTTTCCAAAGCACAGTGGCAGGATTAATTTTCCTTTACAATTTTTTATTAAAGGAAGAAGGCAAGTTTCAACCTCCACTTCTTAATTTACTCCAGATTGATTGGGTTAAGACATCAAAATTTCCCTTAACCTACTATTCCACTCATGGCTTTGCAAATTTTTCCTATATCACTCTTCCTCTACATGAAACTAATTACTTATTCTTTCTCTATCCTCCAAGGCGTGTGGTTACAAGTGTTTAGTTTGCAGTTATGGAGATTGTGGGAGCATACACATGGCACGCAAGTTGTTTGATAGAATGCTCCAAAAAAATACGTTCCAGGAAATGTATGGATTGTAGGATCCATACTAAATGGGTGTTGAAAATCCTTAGGACACGTTTGGCTCACCTACAAGCTAAAGAGGAACCATGCTCGAGGCATGCAAATGTTTACCAAAATGCATGGAATAAATGTTGTTATTTTTCATGGCGTATTTGTGTAAAAGGTGTCTGAGAGAGAGGCACTCTCATGGAATGCATGGTCTGCGTGATATGAACAAATATCTTACTTTAAAAACTTCAAAGAAAAGGAAAGGACAGAGATAGAAAGTAGACATCAGAATTTACAATGGTTTAGAAATGCTATTGAATATGAGAAGAAAGCACACACTAAGAATTTGGATCAGATTAAAGATATGAAAAAAAAGTAGTCTCATGGAAATGTGTTATTTTCTGGGTGTAAAGCAAGGGAGCATGAGTAATCCATAAAATTTTACTAGAATTCTTGAAGTTGGTGTGGTCTCGTCAAATGCGGGAATCACGAGTTTCATGAAAAAGGTTTGGTTTTCCCCTTTTCACTTGCATTAAATTTCGCTTCATCATTTCCATATTTTTCAAAATTAAATGTTGAATGATATGGAGCATGATTCCAACAAATGAAAAAGTATTTCCTTGACGAGAAATCTCAAAAAATCAACAAAAAAAAAATTAAAAAGAAGAAGAAAACTCTGATCTTGAAAGTCATGCACATGGAGCGGCACACCCAAGTATACCGAAAACCCAAAACTCCTAGCATAACCCCTGGTAATGTGGGACACCATGGGGTTACTTAGCCAAGTCATTTGAATTTATTTAGCATCCTTGCAAGTCAAATTTCTAATCCAAATAGATTAACAGTCACGTGTGTGACGTGTTTTTTTAATAAAAACACGATCAGTTTCAGCTTACGGTTGTCACTTAGCTTGAGCAAAACTGAAAACCTCTACCTCCTACCTCTAGACTTCCAACAAGAGGATATTAACCCACCTTCAATTCATTGAAAATGCCTTCGGAAACTAATTTTGCAAGTGAGTTTTGGGGCCCATTGGTCGTTGTACGATAAGAGCTATTGACGCAATTACGATATATGGCCCCGAAGTTTCCCTTATAACTTGAGCTCTACTCTTCGTAATCAACATTCGTCAGACACGAAAAATTCTCTATATATGGGAGAGTAAGTAGGAATCATCAAAAATTTTGATCAAACTTAAACCGAGTGTTTTCAAGACCCATTTTGCAGGCACTTTTGATGTTTCGGCCAGCTTGCACCAAAATTGTAACTTTAGCTAAAAACACCTTCTAAGGGTTATGTTGACTCCTAACTAACCATGGAGCCTTATACATATTTTTTACACACTTTATAGAGTATGAATTGATCAAATTATTGTATGAATGCTTTTTGGGAAATTATGATGTTTCTCTCTCTTCCCTTTTCTCTTTCTAGAAGTAACTCTGATATTTTTATTGGTTCTAGAAATGTAAATGAGTTATAAATGTTCATGTGTTCGAAATGAAATGAAAATTTTATAATGTATGTGATTATGATATGATGAATAGAAAGGAAAATGAAAGCCATACTCTCTCTCTGAAATCTAAAAACCAGATTAAATTGCAAAAACAAGGCAGAGCTTACTGTGATTTTATTAATATAAAATGAAGCATTACAACCAAAAGAGAGAGCTGCAATATTTATAGATATTGGATAGCTTCTATCTCTTCCACAATATATGGAACAAATCTCCTAAACAAAGCAAATATGCAGAAATAGCATATTGCCCCTAAAAAGCTTCTACAAGAAATCATTTGAGAACAATATTCTAACTAAAGAACATCCTCCACAATCTAAGGGATGATAACAACACACTAACAACTAAGCTAACTAAAGTAATTAAATAATTACTTTATTATAATTACACATTAATCCACATATGGTGAATTAAGTGTTAGATTATTTCTAACATTCCCCCCTTAATTCATCATATTCTAAAGTGAACAGGAGAGAAATACTCTGAATGCCTCAAATTTAGGACGTGCAAGAGATTTTGTGAAGATATCTGCACGTTGATGTTCTATCAGGCAATGTTGAAGCTGAATGTTGTTGTTTTGAACTTGTTCACGAATGAAATGTACCTGCACCTCAATGTGTTTGGTGCGTTCATGAAAGACTGGATTCCAAAAAAGTTTTATTACTACTTCATTATCTACATGTAGGATTATTGGATGATCCTGTTGAATTCCTAATCCTTCAAGTATCCTTTTGAGCCAAATCACTTCACAAACAGATCCTCCTGCTGCGCGATATTCTACTTCTGTGGAAGACCTTGAAACACAATTTTGTTTCTTGCTCCCCCATGAAATAGGTCCAGATCCCAAAAAGAACACAAATCCTGAAGTGGACTTCCTATCATCAACATTACCTGCATGATCTGAATCTATATATCCTATCAAGAAGAAGTTATCATTCTTCTTGTATTCTAGGCCAAAGTCCATGGTTCCTCTGATGTATCTCAGTACCCTCTTTGTTGCTTTCCAATGACAAACCCTTGGTTCTTGCATAAATCGAGAAAGATAACTAACTGCATAGTTGATATCTGGCCTAGAATAAGTTAAGTAAATGAGACTCCCAATCAACTGTCGATAAAGAGTAACATTTACTTGTTCTGATGGATCTGTGCGAGACAATTGAAGCCTTGTCTCCATATGTGTAGCCATTGGTATACTATCCATCATTCTGAATTTCTCGAGCATTGTCTTGGCATATTTTAGTTGAGTAACAAAGATGTGATTTTCCTTTCGCCATACTTCAAGTCCAAGACAATAATGAAGAAGCCCGAGATCTGTCATGTCAAATGATCGATTTAGATCTTCCTTAGTTTTTTTAATCATCTTCACCGAACTTCCAGTGATGACTAGATCATCGACATATACTACTATGATCACTATCTCCCCCCCTTGATTTTTGAGATAGAGATTAGGATCATATGGACTTCTTTTGAATCCATGTTTGATGAGATGCTCATCAATCTTTATGTACCATGCCCTGGGATCCTGTTTGAGACCGTACAGTGACTTTATGAGTCTACATACCTTTCCTTCTTTACCTGGTATGACAAAACCTTCTGGTTGAGTCATGTAGACTTCTTCCTGTAAATCCCCATTGAGAAATGCACTTTTTACATCCATTTGATGAACCTTTCCAACCAAATTGTGCAGCTAGAGCAAATATCATCATGATTGTTTTGATCTTAGCTGTTGGTGTGAATGTTTCTTCATAATCAATGCCTTCTTTTTGTGCATAACCCTTAGCTACCAATCTTGCCTTGTATTTATCAATGCTTCCATTTGATTTGTACTTTGTTTTAAATATCCATTTGCAACCTATTTCCTTCTTCCGTGGTGGAAGATCTGTAAGTTGCCATGTATTATTCTTAATCAAAGAGTTGAATTTTGAATTCATAGCATCTGACCAAGGTTTTGACTGCTGGGCATCTTGAACTGTAGTGGGCTCACTTGATTCAATTACTGTACTCATTAAGGCTAAGTTTACCTCATTTTGAGTCATACTATGAGTTCTAGGTCCTGAAGTGGATGTGTTAGGATCACTATCCAACTTAGCATCTCGAATTAGATTAGTATACCACTTAGGCATACGTTTAGCTGTTCCTGTAGATGGAGGAGTTGAATTATCCTCATCATCATTATCTTCATCAAGAACATATTCTATTTTCTTACTAGGATTGTTTTGTGAGTTTATGGAAGGAGCATTTGCTTCTTTATTTTCAAAAAACTCAACATCTCTACTTGTGAAACTTTTTCTTGTTTTTGGATCCATTAACCTGTAACCCAAGGCTTCATCACTGTATCCTAAGAATATAAGTTGTTCTGATTTCATATCAAGTTTAGTTCTCTTTTTCTTAGGAATGTGCATACTTGCCTTGCATCCAAAAACTCTAAGGTGTTTTATAGATGGTTTGTTCCCTGACCAAGCTTCCTGTGGTGTTATTCCATCAAGTGCGGAAGTGGGAACTCTATTCAGTAGATAAACTGCTGTTTTTACTGCTTCTGCCCAATATGTTTTACTCAAGCCCGAACCATCGATCATACACCTTACCATATCCATTATAGTTCTATTTCTTCTCTCAACTACACCATTTTGTTGTGGTGTATATGGAGGTGCCATTTGCCGACGAATTCCATGTGTTTCCAAAAAAGCTTTGAACTCATTACTGGTGTATTCACCCCCTCGATCTGAGCGGAGTGTTTTTATTTTCTTACTAGTTGCATTTTCACAAGCTACTTTGAATTTCTTGAAAGTTTCAAAGGCTTGGTCTTTGGTGCGAATGCAGTATACCCACATTTTTCGTGAGTAATCATCAACAAAGAGCATAAAATATTAAAACCCTGAATGAATAGGTCTCATAGGTCCACATAGATCGGTATGCACCAGATCAAGTTTACCATGGGCCCTGAATGTACTATTTTTCTAAAAAGAAGCTCTATGTTGTTTTCCTGCCAAAAAATTTGTGCACTTGTCTATATTTTTCTTGAAATCTGGCAGTCCTCTTACCATATTATTTTTTCGAAGTGTTTCAAGATAGCCAAAACTTACATGGCCAAATCTTCGATGCCACAATTGTGTTGATGATGTATCCTTAGCTACAAGGGCCTAATTTTTGGTTTGAACAAAATCCAACTGAAACATACGACCTACACCAAAAGCTCGTGCAACAATGTTGGAGTTTTTAGACTTATCTTTGATTAAACACATCTTCTTTCCATCTGTACAATCAAAATCCACTTTTAAGTTGTGCTCCAAAAGCTGACTTACTAAAAGTAGATTCTTTGTCAATCCAGGAACATATAGAACATCTCTTATTGTGCACTTTCTTGATCCAAGAGGTAAGGAGATGTTTCCAATTCCTTGTACTTTGTACGATGAATCATCACCCAACGAAACAGAGTCTTTGTTAGGTGTATTCTTTAAATCTAAGAACCAATCATTTCTCCCGGTCATATGTCTTGTTGCTCCTGAGTCAACATACCAAATTTCCTGTGGTGAATTGATTTCTTGAGTTGATTGTACAGCAAATAGGAAGTCCTCATCTGGTGAGTTATCTTCTTCTTCAGCAATGTTGTCGTGTTGTGGTGTTTTCTTTTTCCAGTTACTTTTCCTTTGTCCTTGTTGTTTGTTTTGATAACCTTGACTAGATTGTTGAAAATTTGGCTTCTTTCCACTAGATGAACCCTTCTGAAATGTGTTATACCAACAATATTTTAAGTCATGTCCTTTTCTGCCACAAATCTGACACTGCTTTTGCTGAGTGTTCCCTTGATTATTCTGTTGAGAATGTTGCTTGTGTTGCTTACCAGTTGTATGAATTTGTTTCTTTCCCTTATGGAATGAAGAGCGGGCTTGTTCCTCATCTTCTATAGGTTTGTTCATGGACTCTTCCTATTGTAACATGTTCACTAACTCTTCAAAACTTGTAGTTGGACCCATAATGTTGAGAGTTTGTGACAAATATTTTGTATGAGGCTGGTAAAGCTCTCAATACAATAGGGACAAGAGATTCATTAGTGACCTCTACTTCCAAAGCTTGGAGAGATGATCTCAATATAGTAACACACTTTAGAAAACCTTCAATAGACTCATTAGAATTCATTTTGAGACAATGGAGTTGTGTTTGTAATTGCAAAATAGCATTTTTGTTCTTAGCTTCATATACAGTTGCTAGTTTATCCCATGCTTCTTTTGCAGTTGTCGCTTGATGAATATGAGGTTGTACATCATCAGTTACACCAAATAGAATTATAAGTTTTGCCTTTTGATTAGCACAATCAAACACACGTTGTTGAGCAATATCATTTTCTGGTCTCGTTATCGAGCCATCAACTACACCAATTATGTCCTCAAATTCAAGTTGAGTTTTAATTTTCATTTTCCATGCAGCATAATTATCTCCTCGTAGGAGTTGTGAATCAGGAAAAAAGAATTTGGGCGCATTGTTAGCCATTTGCGCCGAAAGAAAAGAGAGATAGAGAATCAAACACGAAACAAATCCCCCCTCAAATCAGTACACACCGCCCCAAAATTGATTTTTATTGAGTGTGGGCTCCTTTTTGGCCTTTTACAATGATTTTTTGGCACTATCGGCTATTTTTACAAACATCTTGTAAATAGAAAAAGAAAATTGCACCCCCCTTCTTATTTACGAAAAATTAATATTTTCACAATTTTTTAAATTTTTGGGCACTTTGGCCTCTTTTCCCTTACAAATTTAGTTTTTGGCTCTTTAGCCTCTTTGACTGGACCAAAGCATAGAGCTCAAAAAAACACACACTTTAAAAAAAAAACGGCACCTCAATCCGAGGTACCAGTTGAAAGTTATGACCGTTTTAAAATTATTTTTCCGGGCCCCTTTCCAAAAATGGAATTTTTTTTGTACTTCTGATTTTTTTCGCATCGTCCAAAAAAGGAATTTTTTTTTTAAAATGATTTTTAACGCAGAAAATGCGGATCTGACTTACGCATGCGTGCATCTTTGTTTCCTCCGTCGTCAGCCTTGTTTCCTTCGCCGCCCTTTCACCTTAAAGGCTCTCTTACGCTCTATTCTACAAGGTCGCACAGGAATTGCTTGTAGATTGAAGACGCACAGCAAAATCAGTATTCAGCTAGTTTTTCTTTTCTTGTTGCAGGTGTGAAGCTGTCAGGTAAATCTGCAGGTCTACAAGGTGAATTCACAAATATATGCAAATATCGCAGTTGCATACAGGTTGCAGATCGGTGGTGGATGTTTCTCTTTTTTTTATCAATGAAATAATCAGATTTCAAAATAATATTTGTTATATTTGTAATTTAATACAACATCAAATATTAAAAGAAATTGACAAATATCTCCTTAATTGAAATAATTTCACCTGGAAAACAATAATGGAGTTGGGAGGTGCATCCAGGTGCTCTGGCCTGTGATTGCCCTTCCAATTTTTATTTTTTTAATTTCTTGTTGCTTCTACTATTGCCAAGTGTGTGGAGAAGGGGCAAGGGCTGTGAAGAGGTTGGGGGCATCTATGGCTCCTCCTGGCTCAAGCTTCTAGTCCTCCTTCCTCAAATCTTCTAACACTTCCTCAGCAATTATCTACAGCCTTAACTCACCTGCTCTGGTACCAAATGAAATCTGAAAACCAGATTAAATTGCAAAAACAAGGCAGAGCTTGCTATGATTTTATTAATATAAAATGAAGCATTACAACCAAAAGAGAGAGCTGCAATATTTATAGATATTGGACAGCTTCTATCTCTTCCACAATATGTGGAACAAATCTCCTAAACAAAGCAAATATGCAGAAATAGCATATTGCCCCTAAAAAGCTTCTACAGGAAATCATTCGAGAACAATATTCTAACTAAAGAACATCCTCCACAATCTAAGGGATGATAACAACACACTAACAACTAAGCTAACTAAAGTAATTAAATAATTACTTTATTATAATTACACATTAATCCACATATGGTGAATTAAGTGTTAGATTATTTCTAACACTCTCTCTCTCTCTTCCCCTTTCTCTCTCTAGAGATAATTATGAAAATATTGATTGGGTTTTTAAAATACAAATGGGTCAAAATGTATATGAGTTGAAATGAAATGAAAATTGGATACGTGATGTTATGGTGATTTGAAAAGAAAATGAATCCTAGATTTTCTTCCTCTTTCCCTTACTCTTTGTCTCTCTCTCCCTATATGTATCTCTCTCTAGTGTTGGTTTCGATTGTTTGAAATGATAGATGCATGGAATTTAAGCTTGAGTGTAGGGGATTTCCATACTCAATCCTAGGACTGACGCAATATTGGTTGCATGTACTTCGAACAAGAGAAATTTTCTGGATGTGATATGTTGCAATTAATGATTTGTCATTGTAAAGTTACATTCATCTTGCAATAAATGTATTAGCATAGAATAATGATATGTATTGTTGTTCAAATAATTATTATTTGTATATTTTGAAAAGAGAATGCCAATGTGGCTATATTTTATAGTTTCAAATTGGATGTGAAGTTGTACTCAATTTTGTACCTATGTTTTAAAGATATTAAACTAATATTTTGCTATGTTAATTATTGGTTTATTTCCTTAACAAACACAATGCTAGGTAAAATCTCCTCTCATCAAAACTAATGCAAAATTTTTAAAAAAAAGTTATAAAGCCCATTGTAATTCCTTTTCCCATTTGAGTCTTTTTCCAGGGTATAAAACATTGATCATGTTAATAAAATACACTAACCTCATTAATCATCTTCTTGTTTTGCACCTAATCCATTTTATTAAGGACCTTTTACCTTAATATTTTAAGAGGTGGTGATTTTACGTTGTGAAACCTATCATATTGGAAGGATTGAGGTGATCATGTCTAGGTGTTGTAGGTACGACCATATCATGGATAAGTTTAACACTCTTGTGAGTAATTTCCCTTGGTACCCTAGTGGGTGGCCAAATCCTTGCAAGATAGTTGGTGGTTGTACCTATTATTGATCTCTTGTGAGATCTAAATTATGTGAGTGGAGACTACGTGTCAAATTACTTGTGTATTTACCCAACAATTTAAATAGGTCCTTAGGAGGCTTTTGTAATGCCTAAGTGTTACATAAGTGTTAAATAGTTGGTGGTTGTACCTACGATAGATCTCTTGTGAGATATAAATCCCTAAGTGTTACATATGTGTCATAGGAATTACATATGTTCTAAGATGATGTTATTACATGACCAAAGTAACCATGTAAATTTAGTTAGTGAAAGGGTAAATAAGAAAAAACTAAGGAATGGCCACTACAAAATATGGTACGCCATTGAACGATGTCAAAACCAACTAAAATGTAAAATGTGATCATCACATGAATGTAATAAAGTAGATCTCCACAGCTAATACAAGAACCTAATAAATTGAAAAACCAAATATGATGCATGATCACATGTTTTGTTTGCATAAATGTAGATTAAAGAACGATGATAATGAAATAATAAAATGTAGTCTTGAGAATGGGATAGCATCAGTTGTAGCCAAGGTCTTATGAGTTAAGGAATTGCACTATAGTTGGACTTGTAAAAGTTAGTAGAACCCTTCACGTAGATAGGAATATATCAAACCTAAGATCGTTCAGGAAGTAGAATTTATGGTCGAAATATGTAATTAACTTAATGTTATTAGGAATAAATCCTTAAGATGATAACACATAAGTAGTTTTAAATGTAAAATTCATCACTTTAATTTAAAGAAAAATCTCTATAATGGGAACACAGATGTACTGTACCCTTCTATGCACAATATGATTGTGAAAATATAAATTCCTAATTAGAGCAACAGATTGTGAATCAAGAATGATACAACTTAATTAGTTAACCTACATAGTTGGTGGTAATAACTTGAAGATTAAAATAGTGTATTGTTAATATTAAACAATGTTATGAAATGAACTTGGGATAGGTTTTCTATTGATCTAGTAAACTTCCTTTTTCTTCCAGTGAATTTTCCTCCTTCTAACAAGAGTATTTTTCAAACCAAGTAAACACGGCTCTCTCAAACAAATCCTTAAGTCAAATATTAGAAGACGCATGTGTGTATATACGCTCTTAATCACAATCATGTTATATAAAGTTATCTCCACAAGAGAAATGAGCAAATTCTAAAGGAACCACTATAGGTGAAATGTTAAGCAAAAACATTCAGCCTAGTTGTAAAGGAGAGAAGGGTCCCATGTTATGTGTTCTTCAGAAAAATATATTCAACTAATAAAAATAGGATTGTAATAAATGTTTCACCATGAAAGATGTTGTGTTGTGGGAAATGTTTGTGAATAAGTGTATATTGTAGTGGGTCACATTGTTGTACTTTTTCATTTTGGGAATTGTGGCATTGATGTGCATCATGTGTTTCATGTTATATATGTGGGTCCATGGTTACACAAATGTCTCATGTGTTATATATTATCCTAAGTGATCCTATGTGGTGTTATGTATCGTGTAATTAAAGAAAAAAATATCCTGTTATTATGTGTGTTGTATTTGTGTGTGTAAAATGTGGGCGTTACAAGATGTTCATGTTAATATATTCATACATACACTAGAAGAAGATGTCAGAGAATGGTATAACTTTCTTCCTAAAAAATCAATTGTCTCTTGGGTAGAAATGAAGAATGTTTTTACTTTGCAACATGGCAATAAGACATCCCCAAATCCATTGATAGCAACAGTGTTAACAGAAGAAGAATAACAGATCATTGATTGGTGTGATAAATGTTTGTTACCAAACCCCTCTTGTGAGCAGCTTGTTAAAAATAGTGATATTAATGAGGAGCTTGATTTCAGTGATGCATATGTGATGGAGATCCCAAATGATTCACCACAAGGAGCTACTTCTATTGATCTTCTAAATGCCAAAACTACAGAAGAATTTTTGGTCTGCATCAATCAAGGAGTCTCTCTTCCTCATGTAGTTAATGTTGATATGGATATGGCTAAAACATTTGAACTTTCTAATACACACCTTGAAGATATTAATGCCCTTGGACCCTAAATTTTGATGAAGCATGTTTTAATGTTAGAAATGGAGCTGGAGTGGTTCTTACTTCTCTAAATCAATATGAAAATTAAGTTGTCTCCATATTGCAACTATGAAGTAGAGATACTATCCATACGATTAGTCCTTGCTAGCATTCAACATTGGTAGGTTTCTAAAGATTAAGCTCAAAGCTAGAGATTTCTAGAGTGTGAATATGAATTAATTGATCAATTCATTTATCTTGAGCCTAAGATTCTCATATGTGATGAAAAAGAAACCACATTTGGGGAAGATATAATACAGTTAAACATAAGTATTATCCCTAAAATATTGGTTAGCCTAGAGTCAAATTTTGATAGTGTAGACATGCTCATGAGAAAGTCTATCTATGTGCCCAGAGATGTTGAAGAATGCAACTTGGGAGCTTCTCAAAATCCCAGGAAAGGTTTGGTTAGGATGTAGCATGAGCAAAAAAGGAAAACCATCTTATGCCCAATTGCTGAAGAATTTCCTAGATTTCCTGACATGGTCTTATCCAAATGATCAAGTATGATCATTGTACAATTTGCAAGTTTGTTGTGTTTTTTTGTGTTGTTGTTTCCCTTTTTTTTCTCTGGTCTACAGTGATTAGGTTTCTTGTGTTATTTGTTTTCCTCCATCTTGTTTTGTGTCTATTTTGAAAGCCTAGTGTGTTTTTCCCTATGAATCCTTACCCAATGGATTAGGCATATGGTCTTTGTTCTTGTGGCACCCATAGTGGTGCCCATCCCCGAGAAGGAGCCGTTTTTGGTGCTAAATCCAATTCCTTGGATTGAGCTAGTATTCTTTGTATACTTCCTATATATTTAACTATTTATGTGTGTTTCTTATTGCTCCATGTGCTTTAAATATTAGTCTGAGTCAAGGAGAAGTATCAATTTGTACTAGACTTCGTGCCTTAGCAAGATAAAAGGAAGGATTCAGCAAAGATTTAGGGGAACTGGTTTAATGAGCTAGTTAATCAAAGAACAAAAACCTTGGCACACTGGTTTTTTTTTTGGATTTTCAAAAAGACTAGCATTCCATGGATTCCAAAAAATCTTCGAGAAACTTATAAATCTACCAAAACCTGCAGGATGCTAAATTTAAAAGCATTGGTGTGTTACTTTTAAAAGGCCAATAGACGTGCATTTAGTCATCAATATCAATGAAAAAGTCAGTGAGGTCAATGGACACACGGTGTGTGAAGGAAATGACACATAACACAGAATCAATGGTTGGCAGTGGACATGTGTCATCATTCCAATAATTCCCAATGTGATGGGCTCATTCGGACTTCAAGCCCCATAATGGGCTAGAGAGGATAATGTTTAGGGTCCACCCGGCCCCCTTTACCAATAAAAAGAGGATACATGGAAATTTTTTATGAAGCTAAAAAGTTTCTAAGTCCACTCAAGTTTAAAGTTACACGACGAAGGCGCAACCAATGAAAGGCGAATGTGTGGATACATGGAACTTTTCTATTAGCTCATATTTCACAGCAATTGGAAGGGGCTATCAAAAAACTGACATGAGAAGTAGTGTGGAGATTCCCTATTGGCTCATGTTTCATAGAGGTCAATTAATTTTCTTGACAGGTCTGACACGACCTGACATTTGTGAGGAGTGTGGAGCCTACTCATTGACTAAAATTTCATTTTTGTTAGTCAAAGCAAAGGATAGTCTTACATTTGCTAAGAATCGTGGTAGTTTCATATTGGTTGGTATTTCATTAAGGAATAGACCTGCCCGGAAAGGAAAGAAAAGAAGAAAATCTTGATCTCGCTAGCCAATCAACTATTGACACATGGAAAAAGGAAAAACAGTGCACAAGTTGATAGAGGTAATCATGAGCTAATCAAAGGCCGCCATGTGTCATATTTTGTTGCTTCCCTACATACAAAATTTCAAAAGGCCATAGCTTTCTATTCCCTGCTCCAAATATTGGGAAATTTAAATCATTGGAAAGGTCTCTTCAATCCCTTCACTTTGGCATCATCAAATTCAGAAATTGATGATAGTTAGTGGGAGAAAAAGTAGAAAATGTATTTTACACTCAAGTTGAAATACCATTTTTGGTCAACCACCCAAATTGATGAAGTATGGTGTCTATTTCTTCTCTAAACACGCAAGATAGAATGAATGAATGCTTTTGCAGGAAGCTCATGCTCCTTTGCAAGATTTTAATGCTCTCTCTCTCTCTCTCTCTCTCTCTCTCTCTCTCTCTCTCTCTCTCTCTCTCTCTCTCTCTCTCTCTCTCTCTCATATATAAAATTCTTTCATTTGCTAGAGGAGGCGGATTGGGCATAGTTGTAGAATTTTTTATCAAGTTTTAAGTTCCTGTTTCTAGTTTTCTTGTAAAACATTTGTATGTGTCAAGTCCTTTGAGGAAGAGATAAGGTGGTTGTGTTGTAAATCCATTAGTAGGTTTTGAAGGCATTTGTTTATGTCCCCTAACTAAAACTTACATGAATAAGATTATGACTGTTTTGAGAAAGCTATACCCTCCCGTTTCTCATGTTTTCAAAGAATGAATGAGGCAATATTGGTTCTGTTACTATCTTGCATTAGCTTTACTTTGTTAAGTACACAATGGTATTTCTTAGTTGTTGCTTCTGGTGACTGTGAGATTATTGCATAATAATGTATATTTGGCAATAGTTCAGTCTACTTGTAAAATCCTAAATGCAAGATCACTTTTGAAGAGCTTTTGTTATCCCTTAAGGGTATTTTGGTTGTATAAGACAAACACAACAAGTGTTTTTATCTCAGCTCTAACTCCATGATTTGTAGTTAGGATTATGAATATTGTAGATGGAATTTGTGCACATCGAGTATCAATGAATGCAAATGTTATTTCACAGACTATGTTGAATTGATTGTTCTTTTCAAGCATCACAGTTAAGGATGGATTCATTCCATGGGAACACTAATGTACCAAGGTCATAAAAGAAACTTCCCTCCCCCCTCCAAATTTCAATTGAAGACAACCAGATGTCTCCATACCAACTAAGCATATCATACCTACATACCATACATATGCTTATTCTGCATAGTTGAGCTTAAAATTTGTTCATTAACAGTAATCTTTGCTAAAAATCCCACCAAGTTTGTGATCCAATATTATTTCAAGAACACTTGGTCAATAATGTTTTACAAATTCAATATATGAAGTTGTTCATTATATGCCCATTTTATTTGTATTTGACTAACAAGTGCTTACAATAAATCAAGTGACAACTCTTTTGAGAGAAGTATTGTATTTTTGGTTGCACTTGTTTCAAACTAAATTACACCAATCATAGAGGAAACCAAGCCATGAAAGCTTTTCCTTTATTCAAATCATCTAACTAGGTCCTCTCACCTTAGTCCAGGAAGAGCCAGAAGTAGCAAGGTAAAGCCATCCCCTTTGTAAAGGTTCCTCCTGATCACCTCCTTGATTTGAGTCAGTGAGTTGAGTGTTGAAAAAATCCCCGAATATTAACAAAAAAGAATTTTTCATTATTCATAACTCTCTCAAATCTAGCCCACTCAAATTAGTTACTCATTCTCCGAGGGGTGCTATTTTGGGAGCCAATAGGTCATGCCGTCAGATCTCATTGAAAATGGCATGGGCGCTTACTATACACAAATCACAAGGGCTTACCTTGCCAAAAGAAACAATTTAATTATTGGCGACACAAAGATGCAGGACTTTACATTCACGGCAATATCTAGAGTTTGTTCCTTAAAGGACTTATGCATATCCCCCACTTTTAAGTTTGATCATTATGAAAAAATTACAATTGGATCGTATGTCTATAAGAGGAAACAAGGAGAAATCTTCCTACACTTTATCTCCACATCATCCTCTGATGTTGATGCACTTCGTCTTCTTGTAACCCCCGCTTGATTTCTCTATCCAACCACCCTACTCTTTGGTGCAGTGACTTTTCTTAGTGCTCTCGTGTCGTTGCAATTTGTTGTTTCTTTGACTGTTATCATCTTTCCATTTCCCTTGTACAAACAACAAAATGACTCTTTCTTCCTGCACGATGCAGATGACGAGGCCGGAAAAGGGAATAAGAAACAAAAAGAGGAGGGTCCGTAGCCATCCAAACAGCCTTCCTCGGTAATCTTCTCAGCCTCCAGTGGAAATAAATTTGGATTCTTTCCAGACAATTCTTGATGCCATCAGAAAACGCATTCCTTCTCAATGACCTTCAGCAGTTAGAGACTTTCCTTTTGGTTGTGGGATAAATGTAACGGAGCTTGATATTCCTCTCAAATCGTACATTGCAAACATCATCCGTAAGAAATATGAGCCATGGGAATCAGAAGAGGAAGATCCTTTTGACGATGAAATGGATGATAATACTACTTATAATGTTTTCGTTGCTGAGAAAGCGGAACAATGTCAAGAAGTTTTAAAGCTTCCGAAGAATGAGTGCATCCTACCGAGAGAGTAGCGCGTATGTAATTCTCTTACCATGCCTCCGTTGTTTTTTGGCCTTTTTGGTTTTACATCTTAAAAACAAGTAAAAAATATATATGCTGTTCCAAAAAAAATTGAGCATACTTTCTTGCTGTTGTTTTGCATGCCTTGTTTACAAAAAAATGACTGCGTTCATCTCCATGTCTATTTTTTTGTTCAGACCTGCGAAACTATTAGTTGAATTTTTTAGCATGAATATCAAATGTGATTTATGGTTCGTTGTGAAATGTTACCACGTGTTATAAACACATGAAACAACCTGTATAGTTTCATTTTCTAACACATTTAAACTTGTGTACTTTATTGTTAAGTAATAGTATTACTGAGTTAGCTACCTTCTGCGTTCCTGTGATTTTTCCTTGGTTCAAATTTGGTATGTTCTATATGGCCCCTGCACTTCTTCTATTGTGACTATCTTCTTTAATGTTCCGCACAGCAACCTCTTGCAATTAAACTTTTGTTGGTTGTGTTGGCATCAATAATTTTATACGGAATTGCACCTTTTTCAAGATCAGTTTGTATTGCATTTACTATTTGAAAAGGAGTTGGCAATGTTGCCAACAAAATTACCTTCACAATCACCATATCTTCAAAGGTCTAGCATGTTTTGAACATTTCTTGAATGCATATAGATGTTTCCCAAGGATTTAGTATAGAGCATAAGTATTTTCTTGCTCATGTAAGATATTTAATTCTAGTACTGTTATTCTTTGGGTTACAATACACTGTTGTTATTCATTTTCCTTTTCAAGTTGTTAAAATTAAACAGTCTTTGTTGAGCATGCAGTCCCTTGCACCCTCGATGCAACACATAACAGTGGCATGGCCATGTAATTTTTGGTTTAATCTTGTTAGATATTGATGCCTCCAACTTCTTTTACAGCATAGACCATTGCATCCAAGCCCTTCTCAGTGAAGAAATTTTGAATGTTGAACTAATTTCCTAAAAAACCATAAGTTCATTTGAACTTCATATTTATCTATGTATCTGTATTGCAACCTTGGTTTTGTCCTGGCATAAATAGCTAAACAAATCATTGAGTTCATTTGGGAGACTGCAATTCGGATTGGAGTTAATGTTCTTCAAAAAATCCCAAATTGGCTTGCACTTGTTGAGGTAAATACTATTCGTACGCTTCATTCATTTTCTACAAACGACATTGAAAACATAACTTTTTAATTAAGTTCACATGGTCTGTTGTTTCTTCTATTATTTATTTTCCCCTGCAAGCCTCTCACTAATGATTAAACTATGTATAAGTGTTGCATCCAACATTGCATTGCTACTTTGTTCCACATGCACTCTTCAAGCCCGTTTAAATTAAAACATTTGTTAAGATTTTTATTTTGATAAGCGACACCAATTTTATTTGCTAGCTTTTCCTATTCACAGACACGATCTTTCCTCGCCTGAGATTTTTTTTTTGCATTTTCCCATATTACTTACATGCATGCTCCACATGACAATTTGAACCCATAATCTGAGGATGTTTTGTTCTTCAGATTCTGCAAAGTTGGGTGAGTCGTAATTGGCTTAGATGTCATTCCACTATTGCTTTGGATCTTTATTGATGTCCTCTATGTTCCATTGGATGCCTTTTATGATTTGATTACATGAATGATCTCGTTCTCTACCATTCTACTCTTTATTTGATCCGTTGCCTATTGTTGTTGCAATGGAAGGAAATACAATCACTGAGCAGCATGTTGGTTGCATTGTCTGGAAAATGTGGTAAATTCTTCATACAACAACTATATATACTCATCTTGTGATAAGTAGAATACATATGTCACTTTTGATTTCACCTAATGACTTGCAATTTCCTCGTTCCTTTCCTTGTTTAAGATAGTTGTGTTTTTGTGGGTAGGCCAGTTGTTCTCAGAGTCTTAAGTCAACCGATATTGATTATGGTAAGGATAACAACTTGACTGCATCTTGGTTATTTGTTGATTTTTCATTTATTTGATTTTTCATTATATGGGTACAGAACCTAAACCTAATTAAACTTACCTTTGTTCATTGTGCAATGTAACACACACAATTTGACACACAAATACAACAGTAAAATTGTCTGAATAATTTTTTTACTTTAAATGCTCACTACACAACACCACATGGGATCCAATAGATCAACTTAACATCACATAAGAAAATTACACAAAACATCGACCCACATAGACAACATGATAACACCATATACATGTCGATGCCACACTTTCCCTAATGAAGGAATACTAGCAATAACCCAGCCAAAAAGGGGACCCAAGGATTGGCAACTCCATAACACATCATTACCATGGTTACATCTTAGTTTCGATTAAAATTCCAAGAGCATTTGTCATGCAAGGATAAATTCTCCTTTTCCACCTACATATTCTTAAATTCATTTAACATTCAAATTACAATACGGACACTTAAATTGGACATTTATCCCTTACAATAACCTCCATAACTTAAATAATTATTTTCCATATTTCAAAATGTACACAAAATTCCTAACTCTCTCGTTCTTATGTTAAGGTTCTTCTTCTCAAATGTTTATTTGATGTTTAAAATTTACCCTTATTACACAAGGGAAACTAATGTGAAGTCAAGGAAGAAATATTAGGATTCAAGGGATATTTAGATTCAAGATATCTCTTCCCATAAACATTATTCCATCACGGTATATTTATTTTTTTGTTATAGTTGCTATAGTTCAATAACTCGTTTGAATCCATTCAACATTTTCACATCAAGAAATTTTATTTAGATTTATACATATCTTTTGTCTGCTTGAAATTTTGATCTCACCAAGAGAAATTCATATTTATTTTTAACAACATGAAAATGCCTAGTTGAGTTGTAAGGACTTCAAGTATGACATTATTCCTAACCCAAAATATCATTTACTCTTATACTCTTTACACTTACATTGCACTTTGGTCTCACTATTGACATTGTTTTAGAACAATTCTAATTCAAATGATACATAATATACACTTAGGGATTCATGACTACAAGGAGTGATGACCTTGCACAAAACAACTCATTTCATTTCTCTAAAACACTCAAGTATTAAATTCCTAATACAAGACAACCCAACAACTATATGCTTCTCAAATTTCTTCCAAGAAACTATTTAAATCATTTAGTAAATAGGCATCAACATTTCTTTCACCAATACCCGTAAGAGAGGCTCCACAACCTGTTCACTTCAAAAGAATTTATGGATGGGGGAAAAAATTACACCATATGAGAAGCACATGGTAACCCATTACTACATGCTAAGGGACACATTTATCTAAGAGGGGGAAAGGGGTTCAAATGCAAAATTTATAAAATTTTACGTGTTCAAAATCCTTCTAAAGCAATATTTACAATATTTGATAATCATGTGTCATATGTCCTTTACTTAATCACTAAGATCCTAAGGAGTATGATTTCACACTCAACCAAGTTTGGATTCCTGGGAAATTAAGTATTAGATGCATGTTACAAGGAGACATGCAATTATAAATTTTACACACCTTACTAAGGTCACAACTAGAGTGATTGAACACCATTATCTCCAACAATCATCATGTAACTCTAGGTAAATTTGATACTTCTTGTCAAGATGACACTCTTGTTTGAGAGGGGTTAAAGGGGATTCACACTCAATATTCTCATGGGTAGGTAAATAAAACATAGGATCCACTAGAATCATTTACATTCATCTTTAAATAATTTCACTTAACCTGATTCAAATAGCGTGTAGAATTAGTTATGTAACCCATTTGTTAATAAGGAACATTTGCATACTCATGAGACTACTGACTCTCATCCTAGGGAATTTCCTCAAGAACATGATTACCTAGTTTCACATCATACATTCATTTCACAATGGGACAAGTGGGAGAACAAGAGGGAGTAACTCTTCATTTAAAGATTAAGGTTACCTTTAAAGTTTACACATCATGGATTTCGTTTCTCTCAACATGATGATTTAAATATGTTACAAAAAAGATCTAAATTTTGATTTTCTCCTAGTATACCATCTCATGGTTACCCTTTCACAAACAAATAATAAACTAAAATGTTTTTAAGTTCCACAATTAACTCTTAACATTGTACCATAGAATCCCAAACGATATACAAAATTGGGTGTCAAGTTCATTTATAATCTAAAGGTGAATTTCAAGAGTAGTTGGCGATCTTTACTACCGAGCATCCTCCACTCTACACATATGTCGGGCCAAGAGGGTTTTACATTATGTCAAAGGTTGGTTTCTCATGGAGTACTTCCTTAAGAGAACACTTTCTCCTTACTACACACGTGACTACCAATCCTAGGAGGGAACCCGATACCCAAGACAAAGTTTAACCATATCGTTCCCAACTATCAGGTTCACGACAATGTTGCTACACATACAGGGTAAGATGATTACCCCAAACATGGGTTTTTATTTCCTTAAGCTACAATTTTCCATGGAGTTTAATTATTTAGGTTCACCCTATGGATTTATTTTTCGGTGTTAAGAAGGATCACACGAGAAGGTAGTTATGCAAAGAGTTTTATACCAGGGTTGACTGTTTTATTTAGATTTTGTTTCTACGTTATAAAGGAAAATAACACAACACACCAGAGATTTAGTCATCAATTCCACGCTGAAAAGGCACTATAAGATGTCAAAATCAATTACATCTAACATATATATCCAACTTTTACAATACATAATTTTGAATCAAAATAACAATCATGGTTAGATACATATTTCCCAAACAACCCTAAACACATGCGACTCATAAATATTACAAAATTTCAATAATAATAATTTTGATATATTTAACATTATTGTTGCTACAACTTGTATAATTACATTTTTCTAAATAACAAGTTATGAATTCACTAGTACACTTTGCTTTCTCCGTGTCTCGGTACCTGCCACCACCGCATTGTCAACACAAGTCATGGCATGACATCCACCTAAAACTAATATAATTAACGTTTTTAGTTTTCCATTTACATAATCAAAATAATTTACACGCAATAGAAGAGGGTTAGAGACATATATTCATTTTATTTCATTTCATTTCTTATCTAAGAGAGGACAGAGAAAGAGATAGAGAAGAGAGAGAAACACTATTTTTCCAAAAGTCACATTTCACACAACAAGCCACGTGAGAGAGTTTCTTACAGTTACTTATACGTTGAACAATAGTTTTCACAATGGTTTATTGTCTTGACTAGGGTCCTACGACCTTATTTTTACATTTTTCTAATAGCTGTGAAAACGTCTATATTTGGCTTGGAGGCTAAGGAAACATGTTCAAAAAATGTCTTCCAATGGGAAAATGTATAATGGTTAAGTTCCTTCACGTACTCCTATATACAAATAATTTGTAGGAACTTACAGGATACAGAAATGGCAAACATTTTACCAATGGCGATGGGTTTTCTGGAGCCACCAGTTGTAGTTGGTCCAGTTTGACCTAGTCAAATAGTGGCCTGATGCCTGGTCAAAAAAACCCAAGAAATTTCCTAGCAGGCCTGAGGTTTGCCTCAAAAACCCTTTGTCAAACTTAAATAAATGTTTTTTTTCCCAAACTAAGGTTTACAAGCACAATTGTCTAGTAGAAATACTAGTGGTTTGTGAAGGTGGAAAAGCGTTCCTTTGCTCAGGGTCCAAACAGTGAGATGAAACAAAAACCAACTTTCTACTTTTAACATCTCCCTAAACTGCAATAGAAATGGGATAATAGGGCTACTAGAGGGGCGAGAGGAGAGAGAAAAATGATCAATCAGGGGTCAATATAAAGCTTGATATAACTCCCCACATAATGAGGGACACAGAAGAAACTTTCCATCCTTTTTTCGGGGCCTAGAAGGTTGTTTTGTGAGTCTTCAAAAATCGTAATTTACCTACTTTTACTAAGGAACGTTAGCTAGGTTTAACGACGAACTCAAACTCAACTATCCCACTCAAGGGGCTAAAGATATCTAGTTTAATTACAAAGTTTCCAAAAAAATTGAGAAAGTGGGTTTAAGTCAAAGGTTTACACCCAGGGTTTATTTACGACGTGAAAGTTAGAAGGTGATATGTTATTATTTTGCGATACAAGTCTTTTTAAAATAACCAATTATTAAAGTATATAATGGTTTACATTTCTATTATATTGCAAATGAAGAAAAAAATTATATGAAAATTATATAAGATGAAGGTAAGGAGACCATGCTTGGTAAATGTTAGCATCCGCAGCGCAACGAGGTTCTCCAAGAGGGTTCACCCACATTCCACAAGGCTCCAACTCTCTTTTATCATTTTGTCAAACAATTTGTGTGCATCCACAACCCCTCCATTTTTTACCATTCAAGACAACATCAAAGGCCATGTATGCGCTAACCCACTAAGCACAATGAGATTCACTAAACCAATGAACTTCCATAAAATCAACTAAATCGCTATACCTCCAACCAAAGCAACTCACCACAAAATACACCTTTTCCAACCCAACACATTATATCCTGCCAAACATAGTGATTGCCACATTCAAAATCCAATATAGCTTACCAACAAAACAAAGCCAATGTGGCCTCAACAACTTCAGGCATTCTAGTAATAGTATGTGACTTTCTCATGCTTCCTCACTTTTCATACAGGATGACATCGCATTTGCAGCAACGACATCTTGTAATTCCCTTATCCGCTCTGAGCATGGCTAACTCCCATACCCTATTTGACAAGTCTTATTTTGGTATAAGCTAGTAGTATGGTGCTAAGGTGATCTAGGCGGGTTAAACACCTGAGTGTTGCATTGTTGAAACATTGGTGGTGCTATAAGAAGATACCCACGTCTTTTGAATGTTGCAGTAACAAAATTCCATGAGAACGCATTTTTGTATTTTGTCAATCAGTTAGCGAGCCACCTAAAACTTCCATATATTTCATACACATATTACACGTACCCTTGCAACTTCTCTAATTCAAATCCCCCCTTTTAATAAAAGCTAAGAATATCTAGCGAAGGTGAAATGGTCCCCTAGGAACCTGTTGGTTATATTTGGGGAATCGACACCCCTAATTTGTGAGGATACCCTTATCTTCAAAAAAAATTCTTCATTGGGAAACGTTCACAGTAGTTTTAAGCTCTTGTTATCCAATTTTTCCCATCGGGAAAATTGAACAAATAAGAACTTGTACACAACGAAAATGGAGGAGTTGATTCAGTCATGGAGGCTTGCATTTTGGAGTTGGGTGAATAAAGGCAAAATAGGATGAGCAAATTGCAGAGAATTTCAGGAAAAGAAGAAGCTCTGAAGTCTAAAATTTTTAGACTTTGGAGGTGGAGTGTTTCGGTATTTCGGAGATTTCAGTGGGCAAAAAGAAATCCCAAAGTCTGAAATCCCGAAGTCCGAAAGTCTAAAAATTCAAACTTTTGGGTTTTAGGGTTTTGGAGGTTTCGGCGGCCAAACGGGAAAAAATGAGGAAAATTTCTGAAACCCGAAACTCTAAAAGTCTAAAAATTTAGACTTTCAGGTTTTGAGGTTTTGGAGATCTTGGTGAGCGCGAAGGTGGAAAAGGGGAAAAAAGTTCTTAAACCTGAAACTCTAAAAGTCTGAAATTTCAGACTTTTGGGTTTTGAAATTTCAGAACCCTCAAGGCACTCAAGCGGATGAACAGTGGACCACGGGTCTGAAGTCAAAATGTCTAAAATTCCAAATTATGAAAGTCTAAAATTTCAGACTTTCAGAATTTCGGGTTTCGGAACTCTCAAGGGAAGTTGGCGAATGAATAGTGTTTCAATCTCCAGAATGGAAATGTCTGAAAGTCTAACTTTTGGGATTTCAGAGGTTGCATGCATTTCAAACTCTGAAAACAGAAGATCATCATCCTACCATTTTTTGTAGAATGACACCCCGACCTTCAGATGGCCATAACTTTTGACTGGGAGCTTTAATTTGCACAAGAAAGGACTTTTTGGAAATCTCTTAACATCTGCTACTCAACTACAACAAGAAAACTTAAAATTAGTGAGACTAAGTTATTCAAAATGAAAAATACATTTCACCATTTTAGAGGGTGTCCCAGGTTTCTCACCTACCAAGATAATGAAGGTATGGGTTCCTTTATTCTCCAACCAGGAATAATACATGGAAGCATGGGTTTTGGAGTGACACCCATCATTGTTGTAGGAAAATTCAATGAATTCTAGTTTGGTTGAAGCAAGAATTTGAATTCTTCTCATCTTCTTCTCTCATTCTTCTTATATATTGTAAGGAGGGGCATTTTTCTAATGTTGAACAACTTGGCTTTGCACCCTCCCTTCTTCTCTTATCTGTAAGTGGATTTCTGCAATTAAAACCTCCCATCAAAACTATAATGCAAATCTTGCCTCTTGGCCATTGTAATCAACTGTATCAAATTTTTGGAGCAATAATACATTTCTATGGATAATTTTCAACCCTCTCTTGTGTTCATTGCACCTCTCTGATCTGTCATTGCAATCTTGGTTATCTATGTATGGTGGTTATATTACATTTCAATGGTTTTTGTTTAATGGTAAAGCAAGTGTTCAGCATTCCTTTGGTGCATCACCTTTGTTACTTTAGGTTTACTTTCTTGTATCTTCTTAACTTTGTCTCCTTGGCAAGTTAGATTAGATTTCATAATAGATCCTCTACAATTTACATGTGTGCATCAAAACAGAGGAATAGGAACCGGCCTTCATCCGGAGAGCTTTCCCGATTACAAAGTCCCACACTTTGGGAAAAGCTCCATGTTATGCAATCACACTGAGAGTTTCAACCCATCGATTTGTAGACATTTAGGTGTGTTGTGATTATGAATCAACAATTCCCACTTGGTGCAGGGAAAGGTGAAAGAGATAAGACTTGTAGAGAAATAAGTGGAAAGGCAAGAAATGGCACTTTCAAAGCCTTAATCAAAATAATAACTACTCAGGATAACAAATAAAAGAGTAGGAAATATCAAATTGATTGTTGTTGTTTACATCGAGAATGGTGCTACCAAATTTATTATGCGTGCAACATATGTGCACAGAAGCAGAAGAAGAAAAATCAATACAACTACACTTGCATGAAGGACCTTGTTAGCATCAATCTCCTTCTTCCTTAGTTAAGTGGCAAATAATAGTTTTTTTCCCTCTCAGAGACATTGAACCACTTCAAAAAATGGATACAGACCTGGATCAATAAATTTGCATAAAGAAAAACAAGGTAAAGGGTTTACAGATTTAGCTTCGTGTGCAGTACTAACCCAACCCACAATGGTACAGATTTTAGGATGGGTATTGGAAAGAGATCTATTTAACACATTCCCTTGTCACATTTTGATTATTTAATTATCAAATACAATGCTTTCTATGGCTAGAACTGTCCAATTACTACTAAATTTACAATGCTAACTTGGGTTTTACCATGGTTAATGCATTGGATCTCAAATAAAGTGCTTGTATTATTATGCAAGGAAAAGACATGTCTAAAAGGCTGCGAGGATGTGTCACTATCCATCTTCTGTTTGAAAGGCACCCCATACCCTACTACCTAACAGCCCCCTTCCACACTCCATACACATTGTTTGCATTCTGCCACATGCAAACTCCTTAATCCCTTTTTTGTTTTACTTTATTTTGTTTTGTTTTAATTATTTATTATTTTGTTTTGTTTTTTGTGGGGCACTACATTTCCCTCCCCTTATAAGAGCATCATCCTCAATGTGACACAACATCGAATCTCAAAGGATACACAAGAAAGAAATTCAATAATGATACGTTCCATTTAACAAAACAACTTGTATGTACAATGTGACCACACAGGAGCAAACTAATTTTGGTAATATCTTAAATTTTAATGTTCTGTGAAGATTGACAGTTCTCTTTTACTTTATTACTTAGGTAGTCTTTTCCTTTACGATATTTCTTATCTCAAGCTCTTAATATTTATTGTTTAGAATTTTCAATTGTCTTATATTTGTGGGTTCCCGACAGTAATTGGCCTCAAGATGTCACATATAACCCAAACACAACACCAATGGTCCACAAGACATATTACTACATACTTTCATGACTATATCACATCACAAGACCTCTAATTCCACCATGGAAAGACAAAAATTAGTCCACATTACGAAGAATTCCCAACAATTATGTCATAGGCATAGATCCAACACACACAAGTGACTAACAAAAAATGAATCATGATGTTGATACAAAGGCAACTAGTATCACATGACCTAAAAACCATGACTATAGCCACACAGTGTAAGGACAAGATCCAATATTACAGACCAACTAAGAGGAGTGTCAAACCTCATTCATTAAAATTCCTAAAAAGACTCACAAGAGTACACATAAAATTTAATACCAGCATAATAACCACAGAAGAACATCATATACCTCCCAAAAATCACAAAACAACTCCATATACCTCCCAAAGCATCACAAAACAACTCCACGTACCTCCCAAAGAGAAATAATCATAGTGCCAAAACTATTCCAGGTCACTCAACCATAGAGCCTCCTCACCTGAATTCTCCATATCAAGTCACTCAACCATAGAGCCTCGTCTCCTTATTTATCCATTAGGTCACTCAACCATAGATCCCCGTCTTCTTATTTCTCCATATTGGGTTACTCAACCATAGATCCCCGTATCCTTATGTCTCCATTTAATGAGGTCAAGTCACCTTATGGCCATAGGCACATAGAGCCCTGTCACCCCCATTTAAGTGGCATAGTAATCTATAGTTTGAAACCTACACAACCCTATGACCTCCTTAGGGCGTAGTCCCATATAATGAAGTGGGTCCATAGGTCCAACCACTCCATGGTGAATCTCATGACCCTAATCCAACACATTATGACATTAAAACTAGCATAAAAATTTGTTTCAAATGCAAAGTGGCAAAAATCCTAAGCCTCGGGCTAGGGGATAAGTGCACCAAGCTGGGGGGCCAAAAATTGGACGAAAAACCCGAAAATGAATGAAACGTGATCGTGTATTGCAATATTGTGATCGCATTATGTTTTTCTAGGCTTTGTAATTAACAAACCTAAAACGTGTACGCATTATAACGTGATCATGTTATAACGCGTACGCGTTTCTATGATCATAAAACACATACGCATTTTACTCTATAAAGTATAATATTTCTTTTATTATTTCTTATACTTTAAATTTATTTTAGTAAATATAACATGTTAGGGTGACTCTGCACCTAATGGAAAAGGTCTCGTAGATCTAGCAGTTATAATGTACAAGATAGTTTTTCCAAATCTAATCTAGTCAGTATTTATTCATTTTCAGGATTTTAGCAATGACCTAAAACTTTCAAGCCATATATATTATAGTCGGTCTTTGTTTTGGGAAAACATATAGTTAATTTATAGTTTTTTTGACCTTCCGAATTGGATTTTGGCAATGCCATTTCTTGAATTAGTACCAATTTTAAAATTTGGTCCATAATTCACTTTAGTGACCATGAATCAACTCTATGATGCTTGTCTACTTCTTGCTAAAATAAGATCATCACTTTCTAGAAAGAGGATTGCTCCCTGAATGAGATTCTTGTCCTATGGAAAAAATGAGGTGATTGTAATCTGCCTCCTCTTTAAGGTGTGATCACACTACTAGGTGTTGAATGAGTTTTTACGAATAATACCAAGTGAATTACATCAAGTGAACTCAGATGATTTCTCATTCTTATAAACATGATGCTCCATATAAAGATCATGCCTTCACCTTTCCTGGCTCTAAAAGCATCCTTTCATGGAATCAAATTCAAGATTATCATACATGCTTTTGCTCATATGTATCTCATGGAAATAAACAATGTATTAATATTATACACATGACATAGAAGATGAGGGTTTAGGGTTTAGGGTTTAGGATTTAGTGTTTAGGGTTTAGGTTTTTTGGGCTCAAGGTTCAAGGTTCAAGGTTTAGGGCTCATGTTTTAGGGTTTAACATTTATGGTTTAGGGTTCAAGGTTCATGTTTAATGGTTTAGGACTTAGGGTTTACGTTTCGTATTTTGGGTTTAGGGTTTAAGGCTAAGGGTTAAGGGTTTAGGGTTTATGGTTAGAGTTTTGGGCTCAAGGTTTAGGTTTAGTGTTTAGGGTTTAGGGTTTAAGGGCTTAGGGTACATGGTTTAGGGTTTAAGGCTCAGGAATCAAGGTGCGGGGTTCAAGGCTTATGGTTTAGGGTTTAGGGTTTAAGGTTTAATGCTTAGGGTTTAGGGTTTAATGTTTAATGCTTAGGGTTTAGGGTTCAATGTTCAATGTTTATGGCTCATGGTTTGGGGTTCAAAGTTACAGGTTTAGGGTTTAGGGTTTAGAGCTTGAGTCTTTAGATTTAGGGTTTATGGTCAAGGGCTAAAGGCTCAAGGTTAAAGGTTTGGGGTTTAAGGTTTAGGGTTTAGGGTTTAGCATATATAGTTAAGGGTTATGGATTAAGGATTTAGTGTTCAGGGTTTAGGGTTTATTATTTTGGTATCAAACTTTAAGGTTTATAGTCTAGGGTTTAGGGCTCAAGGTTAAGGGTTGAGGGTTTAAGGTTTAGGTAATAGAATTCAGGGTTTAGGATGTAGTGTTTAGGGCTTAAGGTTAAGGTTTTAAGGTTTAGGGTTTAGGACTTACAACATACGGCTTAGGGTTAATGGTTTAGGATTCAAAATTAAGGGTTTATGGTTTAGGTGGTGTAGGGGTTCTACAAAGTTTGTTCTCCTTACTAATATTAATGGTGGATACTTCAAGAATACAAACCCTTTTATGAACACTTAGAATTTTGGTGGTTATCATCCCAATCCCCTGCAAATGAGGACCTTATCTCCAAATTCAACTCTTATACACTTCAATATTAATTTTAACTCTATACCACTATCATAATGCTTACTCTCATCTATCCACTATAGGCATGAAACATGAGATTACCTTGTCCTGCTTGGTATCTTCATTGTTCTTGCATGCTCATATCCTTGTTACCATTGTCTCTATAATATTATTACTAGTCTACATATCCTGATTCATGAAAACAGTCACAAAAACATACATTATTTGTATCACTCAAGCCTAGATCTAGATATGCCTCTTAGGTCTAGATGCTCAAAACCATAATATAGGATTCTCACCATCTTAACACTCTTAAGACATTTTGTGTAGCCTATTACAAGGTGTTTAGACCCAATTCACAGTCATATTCTTTTCTGTCACCTACAATCTCTCCTTGAGGCCTTATTAACTTGTAGCCTTCTCAACACCTAAATGCCCTTTTATCTCACTTTCTCATGAACCAATGCCACAAGCTAATTGATGATTATATGACCCTTTACCAAGCTCTCACTCATACCAAAAATTCACCTCATGTTACTTTGTAAAAAATTGCACTTCCTTTGTAAAGTGGGGTGCTAATTAGGTCTATTTTGACCCCTAAACATAACAGTACACACTTATGGCCATAATCTCACCTGAGAATTAATGGACACACTTCAAGAAGGCTATGGAGAGGGTGTCTATAAATTTTGGTGGCTTAGTTCCATCATTTAACCTTCCATGCACCTTAATTCCTCTTTTCTACTATACCTATACAACATGACCTGCAAAACCTGAAGAACTTGCTCACACGTACAAGTTGGATCCAGAGACTTCACAAATATTTATTCTTCCCCAAGGTAGAAATGATCCTAAAATATCATTGATTTTTGATGGATATAATTATAGTTAGGTGATGCCCTAGTTATGTTCAAAGAGCAAAAAACTAAGGCTACATGTCATTGTATGATGTTTCAAGAGCTACCAAAAATTGAAAGGAATCCATTTATCCTCCCTCAAATTTCTATGCCTTCATAGAGATCAACAAGCTCTCCCATGATGACTATCCTATTCTCATCTCTTGGACTGTGATATGGGTTCATTTTCATCGAATAACTCCTATATATTTACTACACTGAATTCATGTAAAACAACAATAAACTTAGAATATGATAAACACACAAAATAATAGCTCGTTTTTAACTTTATCCAGCTCATGACAACTTATTACATATCTTTATAGGCTTAATTAGGCCCAAAACACCAATTCATATACCTAAACTACATGTTTATGAGCTTATTCATCTTTCACATTCACCTACCGAGTAAATCACTCATATACACCTAGTCAATCATGTTGAAATGTTCTCCTATGACCTTATAGCATTTTGTCCTTGATGCTCCTGCATCATTAGGGTTTAGGGTTTAACGGTCGGGGTTTAGGGTTTATAATTTAGTTTTTTGGGTTTAGGGTTTAGGGTTTGGGGTCAGGGTTTAGGGTTTATGATTTAGTTGCTAGGGTTAAGGGTTTAGCATTTAGGGTTCATGGTTCATGGTTCATGGTTTAGGGTTTAGGGTTCATGGTTTAGGGTTTTAGGGTTTACTATTTTGGACTCAGGGTTTAGGGTTTAGGGTTTAGGGCTTAGGGTTTAGAGTTTATGATTCAATCTTTAGGGTTTAGGGGTTAATGTTTAGGTTTTAGGGTTTAGGGTTTGGGGTTTGGGGGTTTGCGGTCAGGGTTTATGATTTAGGATTTAGTTAATAGGGTTTAGGGTTTAACATTTATGGATCATGGTTTGTGGTTTAAGGTTTAGGGTTTAGGGCTCATGGTTTAGGGTTTAGGGTTTAGGGATTATGGTTCAGGGTTTGGGGTCTAGGATTAAGGGCTCAAGGTTTAGGTTTTAGGGTTAAGGTTTAGGGCCTAGGGTTTAGGGTTTAGGGTTTTGCTTGTAGAATTTAAACCCTAAAAGATTTAGGTGGAATGCTAAAATCCTTAAAATTACCTATGCACTGACCAAATTATACTATAAAAAACTATCTTCTAAACCGTGACAGATGGAGCTACGAGACTAGTTCCATAAGGTGAAAAGTGACCCTAACATTTTATATTTAATAAAATAAATTTAAAGTATAAACTTTTCATTTATTATTATTTGAATAATAAAATTTAAATAATAATAAATGAAAAATTTATACTTTAACATTTATTTTTGTATATAGAAGCATGCCAAAACCACATATCATGCTTAACGGTCAGGTAGGCATACGCGTTATAGCACATACACATTATGTTTTTTTACTTTTCTGAAGCCATACGTCAAGGCTTAAGGATCTGGTTTGGATCCCCAAACTCTGAGGCATGGACCTGTAAAAACACTAGCAATCAACGTGTTTTTGCAAGAAAATATAAAATCCTCTCTTCCTCCATCATAAATCGACATATAAAACTGATCAATTCGTTTAAAAAAAATTATACCATGATGTAGAGCAGAGTTTATAATTTCCAAAAATATAATTTTTAAATTTTTTTGACTAATTTAAGGTGTCCATATTATTTATTTTCTAACAATGCCTTTTTATAGCTATTTTTAAAGTTTAAACATGTCTATATTTTCTCGTATATCTTTTTTTTGGCTCGTCAAAAATTGAATTTTTTAATTATACTAGCCCAAACTAGGCCTAATTCTATACACATAAAAAAAACAATGTAATTTTTGATATTTTTTGAGGTAGTTGGGGTGGGGGGCACGGTCAGAAGCTTTGTTATGTTTTAAAATTTAAAATTTTTGTACTAGAAAAATCATTTAAAAAAATTACTCTCTAAAAAAATCTAAAAAGAATGTAGCCCAAACTAGATGCTAATAGTTATCTTTCTACCAAATGGTCTTCAAAAATATTAAATGGTGCTCAAAAAATGGTGGGCGACATGAAAGTCACTATGTTATGTTTTTTTATAAAAACATGAGAACTTGTTGGCATTTTAGTTATATGACCCACTTAAACTTATCCTTTTTCAACTAAATTTAATAGCTTAGAAACTAGACTCAAAATGCTACGATTCATGTTTATACAACATCTTCCAATTTTGAGTGTAACTATTTTAAAAAACTCATACAAGTTGAAGTTTGTTATTTTTCAGAAAAATGCATCCACTTAAGACCCTAGTTTGGCCCCCCAACTTGGTGCACTTACCCTAGGCTAGAAAACTTTTAAACTTGAAAAGTAATTTTCAAATTAATGAAAACAAATGGCTAAATAGCCGCAATAATACAAAGGCCTTTGGTAAGCACAAATCAAATTATATGCCCAAAATTTAAGAATACATCAGTTAAGAAAAATATTGGTTCTTCCAAGAAAAGAGAAAAATGTCAATTACGAATAAAATACGAGTGTAGAAATATCACATTACGATCACTACATGGCCTTTCTGTGGCCACCAAAGGGGTACTCATCGAGTTGTTGGCACTCAGATATCGAGCCTCAGCTCGCAAAAATACATATAACCAGAAATGAGCATATCTGCATATGTCTCCCATTCACATATACGAGGATCCACATAGTCAAAATCACATAGGATTCTTCGATGGACAACCCACATAGGAAAGAGCAGGGGACACTAGTTTTCATAATTTGAGCCTAAGGTGGTGCGCATCCGTAATATACTGAGAAAGCTCGAAATATATGAAGCAGATAGAAGTGGGTTTTTAGTCTACATGAGACTCCTCTTCCTAACTCATACTTGGCTCAAGGTTATGAAAACCTAGTCCACGCCTCCTCCCTCCACACATACACTCTTAACGATTGCTTCCCTTAGGATCATCTAGTGTAAAGTACAAAACATAGCACATAACTACATCACTAACACGATGTTGATTCACACATATTAACCATAGCATCTTATGCGTGGTATATATATAGGGTATAGCAAAATCATTACTTTCACGAGTTACAATACATCACGTTTCCACATAATGCACCCAAAGTGGAAGTACTAGACAATAGGGGTCATACAATCACCATATGCCCCCTAATTCATGACATGAACCACCACATATATCACATTATACATATGATGAACACGGTGACTAAAATTACAATTTATAGTCAATTGCAACACAACATGGTGACACACATAATTCATCACAACACGGTGGTGACATCACGATACAATCCAATTCATGATACACCACTTTTTTCATGCAACACATCAGCACACCTACATAGCACAGAATAACAAGACACTCCAACACTCTACAATCCACTATAACATTATTTTCACACACACCAATGCGGCACATAACATGTGAACTCCACGCTAAATCCACAAAAACAAGAGTGAATACTCTCATCACAAGCACATCAACATGATAATAAATACACACTAAGTGACATGTACAACATGTGCATTCATAATATCACAATTTCTACGTTGGTCACATAACAACATCTATCACATTATTCTTCCCATCTCCTCCACCACCATGCATAACCATCACAAGTCCAATATGTCCCAGAGATTCGAGAGCATGAACCTTTGCTCTGATACCATATGTAAAGCCCACAATTTGACACACAAATACAACAGTAAAATTATTCGGATAATTTATTTTTTACTTTAAATGCTCACTACACAACACTACATGGGCTCCAATAGATAAACTTAACATCACATAATAAAATTACACAAAACATCAACCCACATAGATAACATGATAACACCATATACATGTTGATGCCACACTTTCCCTAATGAATGAATACTAGCAATGACCCAACCACAAAAAGGGGCCTAATGATTGGAAAATCCACAACAACACATTATCATGGTTACATCTTAGTTACGATTATAATTCCAAGAGCATTTGTCAAGGAAGGATAAATTCTCTTTTTCCACCTACATATTCTTAAATTCATTTAACATTCAACTTACAATACGAAAATTTAATTTGGCTCTTTATCCCTTATAATAATCTCCATAATTTAAATAATTATTTTTCATATTTCAAAATGCATACAAATTTCCTAATTTTTTCGTTCTTATGTTAAGCTTCTGCTTCTCAAACATTTATTCGATGATTAAATTTTACCCTTGTTACACAAGAGAAACTAACGTGAAGTTGAGGAAGAAATCTTAGGATTTAAGGAAGATGTAGATTCAAGATACCTCTTCCCATAAACATTCTCCTGTCACGGTATCTTTATTTTCCTTTTATAGTTGCTATAGTTCAATAACTTGTTTGAATCCATTCAATATTTTCACATCAAGAATGTGTGTGTGTGTGTGTGTGTGTGTGTGTACATTTATACATACATCACACTTATACATGTATATACATTTATACATACATCACACTTATACATGTATATACATTTATACATTCATTTAACGGAGATGTAGATTCAAGATACCTCTTCCCATAAACATTCTCCTGTCACGGTATGTAGATATGTATATATGTATGTATGTATACATATCTACATATATGTGTGTGTAGATATGTATACATACATACGTGTGTGTGTGTGTGTACACACACACACACACACACACACACACACACACACACACACACACACACACATATATATATATTGTCTACTCGAAAGTTTGATCTCACCAAAAGCAATTCATATTTATTTTTAACAACATGAAAATGTCTAGTTGAGTTATAAGGACTTCAAGTATGACATTATTCCTAACTCAAAATTTTGTTTACTCTTTATACTTACATCACACTTTGGTCTCACTATTGCCATTGTTTTAGAACAATAGTAATTCAAATGATACATAATTTACACTTAGGGATTCATGACTACAAGGAGAGATGACCTTGCACAAAACAGCGCATTTCATCGCTCTTAAACACTCAAGTATTAAATGCCTAATACATGACAACTCAACAACTATATATGCTTCTCAAATTTCTTCTAAGGAACTATTTAAATCATTTAGTAAATATGCATTAGTGTTTCTTTCACCAATACCCTTAAGAGAGGCTCCACAATCTATTAACTTCAAAAGCATTGATGGATGGGGGGAAAATTACACCATACAAGAAGCACATGATAACCCCCTACTACATGCTAAGGGTTACACATTTATATAAGAGGGGGAAAGGGGTTCAAATGCAAAAGTTATAAAATTTTACGTGTTAAAAATCCTTCTAAAGGAATATTCACAATCTTTGATTATTGCTTATGGTAAGGATAACAACTTCCTACATCTTGGTTGTTTGCTTCTTTTTCATTTAATTGATCTGTCATTATATGGGTACATAACCTCAACCTAACATAACTTACCTTTGCTCGTTGTGTAGGTTCTCACGGCTTCAGCCAAAACATATCTTATGCAAATACCATCCCATTTCGTATTAGATTGCCTATAGTCTATTGCTTGTTGTTGAAATTTTCAGAAGGTGTACTATTCATTTATGCCATCATACACTTGAAATTACAATCCGCTTATTTTATCTATTTTTCTAGCTACGTGTACTCATTTTGTATTTTCTTACGGCGCTCGCAAGCTTGTCGCCTTCCAGTGCTCGACTTGCTTGGTAGTTTATTATAAAGTTATGATTTTAATGTCAAAATGTTGTGAAGGCTAAACTCCAAAATGTTGCAAAGTATAGTCCATTTCTTACTATTTGCAATAATTTTTGGGCACGATTGTGGCAAGATACAATTACCTCTGATTCTAAATATTTGTTTCTCCAAACATGTCTTTTTTTATATTTCTTTTGATTCAGCATTTGGGGCATATGAGCTTTGTGAAGCTATGGAGGACAAAGGTGTTCTTATTATGCCAGTGGGTCATGCGCAGTTGGTACTCATGTTTAGGATATTGTAGGTCGCCTATATACTGATGCACAATATTTGAGGCTAGTACACGTCAAGTTTCAAATTTATGTTTGGTAATGGACATGGAATTGATAGCCTTGGTTATGCTTCATTATAAATTAAAAACATCTCATGACGCTGCGAATTCTATGAATGTGGAAGTTCAATAAATTCCACATTCAGGATTATGGAACAACTTAAAATCTTACTTAAATGGTGTAAAGTATACCATGATTTTTATACTTGATTCATTCTTGCAAATTCATCACATGTAGTGAATCATGTTTAGAGATGTTGAAAATCATGGGCGAACATACTTTCAATGTGATTGAATTTCTATCAAGCAAAATCATGATCCTTAAATCTTTGATGACATGTTTGTGTTTTTTAATGAAATGCAAATTTTAAAAGCAAAAATATATCATTTGTTGAAGTAAAGCACAATTTTTATTTACATTTTTATGACGGTCTCGAAACCAGGACAAATCTAAAGAACAATAAACTCAATACATGCCCTTAAATTAATTGATAACTTTCTAGTCTGTATGTTCTTCTTAACTTTGTGCCTACTTCACTTTCTCTTCTCCTATAAAGAATCTACATATTCATCCATTTTGTTTGCGTTCGCATCCATTGTTGCTTCTTTCCTTTGTCTTTCAACCTATTGGTGTGTCCATTGCACCCTTCAGTGCAATTGCTAGTTTGATTGATTCCTTATGTATATGCATCCTATGGCATTTGCTTTGTTTTTTAGCGACACTTTCGTGTCCCTCAGTTCTGGATTTTATATCCTCTTGCTTATACTTGTGTGTGTGACACCTTTGTGTCCCATGTTTTCAACCTCGTAAGCCTTTTGTGTGACAAACATATGTGACATTAATTGTTTACTTATTAGTCAGATTACTTGTATACTTGATTGATTCTACATTTTTTTACTGTTATTTATGATTGCTTGTGTGATTATTTTGTGTTTCTTTATTGCTATCTGTGTTTTCCATGGTCTCCACCATGCATACCCCCTTGCAAGAGAAAGATCCTAACGGTGGACACCACGACATCCTTCCATGTGATCCAATGTAAATTATCAGACTTATCCACCATGGGGACACATCATTTATTTTGATCCATGTGATCTACTACTATATCTCACGCACCTCAAAAGAGGTGGCATTCATTGGGGTATATTACACATATACAAATGAAATAGACAAGGTACAAGACTTAGATAGAGATTTATGTAGGGCACAGATCCTTGAAAATAGGAACATTTAAAAAAAAAAGATAGAATTCACATTGGTACATAACCCTCCACTAAGGGATGAAACTATAGGACACTATGGACCGAACTGAACATTTTTTTGTTGGGGGAATTCATAATAAATTTTAGTATTTGCAGGGTTCTAGCACAAATTCGTATACATATGAAACGATTCAGAATAGAATATAGGGGGCATAAATACTTCACTCCTTCATTTAATCACTCAAATACAATTGCAAGTACAAGGTTTGGGGACATGTGACTTCTTCTCCTTTTGTAAGAACCATGTTTAATTCTGACCCCAAATATCTGAGTTTTAGTGTATCAACTCATCGTCAAACACTTGTCATGCGACTTCAAGTTTTGAATTTTGATTCTAGTATATTGTTGTTATAAAATTATTGCAAAATATTTAGGCAAACAAATTGTAAAATAAACATTCCCAATTGACCCACAATGATATTCTAACTGCAAGAATCTTTATTTACCAATTTAGGAACATTGAGGGCAACAATAATCAGGTCTGATATAAATAAATCAGACTGATGTATTTTATTTCAGAAAGTACAAATGTATTTCAAATTAAAGAATTTACCATACAAGCATCACAAAACTTACCTGGAATAAATAGTCCTCTTGTAGATGCAATTATGGGTATAATAGGAAACCTCGAAACAATGAAATTAGGTATTAGAACCCTGTTGGTGTAGTTGTTATAGTTGTCCCAAATGCTGATACAATTCAGACATGTGCATAAAAACCAACATGCAAATATACCCAAGGATCTCCCTACAAATGCCTTCAAACCCTTATGAGATATGGCCGATAAAAGCTCAAAGGAAGAGGTCGATCAACATGCAAGATAACTCCCAACTAAAAATGTAAATCCTTGATATGAAAGAATGTGCCTCCAATGGAAATCGTTGTCCAAGGATGATGTAGCCGATGATATACCAAGTTTGCTCCACAAGACTGAAATCATTGTTGCAAGGGTGTGCCTCCAATGTAGCATGCAATCACCACAAACCCTCAAATGCAATAGCCAAAGAGGGAAGAGTTGTGTTAGGGTTTATGTCTTCAAAATGGATGTCATGACAAAATATCCCCCTCCAACATAGGTGCTAGCATAAATAAGTATTCCCTGAATCGTTGTGGTAGAAACTTGAACAATATATCTCCAAATTTGTATTGGAAAAATCTCACAAATTTGACATGTAACCCTCTACCTTACAATACTCTAAAATCTGCAAACATAAATCACTGAATCTCTATGAAACTAAACAATGATGTGCAACTGTGAATCTTGAGATGAATTCACCAAGTGGGCTGATCTGGGTTTTTGTCCAAATATCCAAAACCTCTAAGGTTTTTGTCCTAGGGTTCCCTGAACCTGCAAGCCAAAACTCTCAAGATCTCGAGGAAAAAAATTCTTTCAAAATAACAAGTCATGAATGAATATTCATTGCACATTTTCTTCCTTTTATAACCCTTTTCCTTTTTTTGAGAGTAATTCTTTATTTTATTTCTTTTTATTATATTTTCCCTCTCAAAAGTGACTTTACTTTATAATATGTCATTGACATTATTAAAGAGTCGCTTTATAAAATAAAGTATGTCCAACAACTAATTAATTAAATATAAGTAATCCCATAGGACTTAGGAGTATTTATCATTTAATTAATAAATTAATTCCCTTTTCCAAAGAGCTATAACACTGAGGTGCCTGATATATTATTTTAATTAAAATGGCAACCTTAATGAAGTTAATTAGATATAGCTCCATATTACACCCAACTAGTGGAAATAGTTGAAAAGCATCGGAATCAAAATCTGACAATACACGAGTGATCCCGATGATGAAAGATGATAAATGAGCCTAACTGGGTGACTCACTAAAAATAGACGCTCCCTCCAAGAATCATGGAGCCCAAACCGGAAGCCGGAAATAACATCTAAAAGTGTCATTTAACCCCTCTAAACAAGTTGAGTTCATTGGAAATATCAAAACATCCCTCAGATCATGCTGACACAAGGCCAAAATGTCAACAACAACTGCACTACTAGAGAACCCGAAAATGGGGACATTACACCTTTGCATTATTCATAATTTACATAATTAGACTCATTTATGACCAAACCTATGAGGGTGATAGGTTATCCATTCCCTTTCAATTTGTTGTTATTACCAAATTTGGTCTAGATCCATTTGCAACGATTCGGTCCAAGGGTGGAATATATCGAAGTGGTTAGATACTTTGTTAGTTGTCATTCCTTCCTCTCTCTTTGTGTGGGTAGATATGAAAGTGGCTAGATACTGTGTACACTACTCTTCTCGCTTTTTGGGGTTTTTTTGGCACAAATGTCATATGGTATCTCTTCTTAGTGTTGGGTCATGCATGCTCAACTCCTCTCCTATTTTGGCTTCTCCTTCAACGTAATTGGGAATTGATCACCCACAATCCTTTGAAATTTTGTCATAGATTAGAAATCACAAGTACAACAAGAACAAGACATCCTCCCTCTACAAAGAGAACAAGTTTATTCCTTCCAAGTTTTTCCTCTCTTTATTTTACTATGAAAAAATCAATTTTCAAAGTTACTTATACACTATTTACATTTGAGTTATAGTTCAATTTATTCTATGGACATTGACTACATGTATTACAAATTTCACCATGAAATGTGCCAACACTAACACAAGAACAAAAACTTACGAGCAAAGACAAAGTGTGTGTGTATGTGCGCGCGCGCGCTTAGGTATGTTTTTCCTTTAAGTATGCAATTTTCAATTCCACACTTAAATGGGGGGAAATGTAAACACTCAAATTTAGTAGCATTTCCTTCGGTAATGAAAAGTTTGACTTTGTTCCTACACTAATACTTACGCTCGCATTCTAATCTTAATTGGCATATCCTTCTCTCTAACGCATGACTTGCTAATATATACACATGTTTCTATCGTTCATTCATGCAATATTAATTATCCTAAGCAATATTTTATCTCTATGAATCTTTCCCAAAATATGACTATGTCGTCATTAAATCTCAGTATGGGACCGTACAAAACAGGGTCTGGCTATACCATTGTCTGGGATGACCTATATAGCCTCATCCCCTCTCTTCTAATGAATCTTTTTTAATTTTAATATCTTATGTGTGTCATTTCATCGTCCCTAGGTCAACATTAATGTGATACCTAACCTATGGAAGCCTGTATAAGCAAGTCAAATACGCTTCATAACTCACCTAGCATTCTCAAGCACTCTTATTGCAAAATATCAACACTAAAGCACTCAAGGCTCTCTTAAATATTCCAAAAGAAAAAGTGCATCCTTTAGAGAAGCCACCACATAAGTCTAAAGCACTCAAACCAAGTTCAAATGTCTAGCTTTGTCCATTACCAAGCATTCAAATGTCATAGAGTTATGTCTTAAAAAGAGGAAGTTAGTCCAAGCATTACAAAAGGTCTTAAGGGACAAAGAGAATAAATTATAGCATCTAAAGCATATCACAACATACTACTACCATGTTGGGTACATTTCTATTCTATCTATAGTTATGCTTGTTATTCTTTGTGCCAAGAGACATGAGGGAAACATAGGGGGTTATCATAGATTGCATACATTCCTTGCACCAACATTAGGATAATTGCATGAGGTTTGCTTCTGCTCGAGGGGATGTAATGCAATGCTTGGATTGGTTCAACAGAGGTTGGCCACCAAGGTCAATCCAACCTTACCCACACATGGACTTCTCTTTTTGTTATCTAATCATTTGATGAAGTTTATTGTAGGTATCTAGGGTATTCTATTTTGTTTTAGGTCATTGCATGTGGTGTTGAAGCTGTGCAAACCCTAATGACATGTTGAAAAAACCATTTCCATGTTACTGACAGATAATAAAATTTATAGAGCTCCATAATTTACATGTGTGAAATCGTAAATTTAAGACCGTGTCGTAATACACCCTAGTCGAATATGTATGGTTTTGTACAGAAACATTTTTAAGGAATAGTCTTGGGAATGAAGCGTTTCCAAGTTTAGATCAGCATTCTCAACCAGTCTGCACACCCATATCACTTTTGTAACTTTATGCACATCTAAGTATTCATCTTTTTTGTGTTTTACATTGTCATTTCATCATTGTATCATAGCTATATTATGGATTGTATGATTAATGTGGATTAATTTATTTAAAATATTCTACTTGTAACATTATTACACCTTTATATATACACATTTATATTTTTTGGGTGTAAACACATCTATAATTACTCGAAGGTGTACAAGCAAGGGAAAGACATGTAAGCAATCTAATTAGCTCAAGATGGTCAATGGACTAGTGTAAAAAGATAGAATTTCAATAATAGCTTACCTGCCCCTGGAGTGGGTATGCCCCCAATGTAGAGGGTTACCCCTCGTTGTAAGTAATGTCAATATCTACATGTTCATAACCATGTGTAGCTTGCATTTCCTACACCTAAACTAATGCATGCCATGCAGACCATGTGCATATAAAATAGATATATAAAGCACCATATAATATGATAATCAAAACTATGTTTGAAACATGTACCAATAAAGCAAGCAATACATGTCCTAGATTTTATATTTGTTAATATTTTAAGAAAATACAATTGTCAAACGAGAAAATTAGGAGCCAAGTGGAAAATTAGACAAGTAAAGCCAAGGGTAAATCAAGTCAACAAGGGGCAATGGGAAAAGATTATGAAATAGAATAATATGAAGTGTTATGGATAATGGTTGGCTTCCTCAAAACTCAATGCACATTAACATGAGGTACCTCAAAATGTGTGTATGTGTGTGTCATCATCACGTTAGTGATGTAAATATCTGGGATGGGATAAACAATTAAGGTCCTAGGGCCTATGAAACATACACAAAAAATCAATGTTGAGGAGCTAGACGAATAGTCGAGATGAATAAAAATATAAAATTCTATGTAAAAATAGAAGAATAGAGGAAGCACCAATCAACTCAAGGGAGATTAATTAAGTATGAAATCAAGAAGAGAAAAAAACTAATCAATGTTGAGGACCTAGAAGAATAGTCAAGATGAATAAAAATATAAAATTCTATGTAAAAATAGAAGAATAGAGGAAGCACCAATCAACTCAAGGGAGATTAATTAAGTATGAAATCAAGAAGAGAAAAAAACTATGTATAATAATTTGCACAGTGAGCTAGCATATGAGGTATAGAAGTGCTAACATGTAATACCACCAAAGGGATAATCATGTGTGTCTTGTATCAATTAGTTGAAATTTCTGATGTCGTAGGTGAGGAGCAATAGTAGTAAATGTATCATTATCAAATTTTGATAAGTAATCTCAGTCATGTGGTACACTGAATCATTTGTGCTAATAGCATGATCATTTATAGCTCTAATAGTTATAGTAATTATGTCAACACCAATGAGTGCTCGACTGGAAAACATCTTTAAAAGAAGTTAGCTCTTTGAGTTGCACTAGCCTTAGCACACCCCCATGATGGATGTGTTCCCTATATACTACTACTCCAAGAGTGGTTAACTCAAACATAGTTCTCTCCCTGCCCTATGTGAATGCAACTAGAAAATTTAATAATGTGATGTATAATTATCCTTCACTTTGCACACACAACTTTGACCTTGATGCTTCAAATTTGGCACACGGACTACTCTAGGTTGCTTCTTGAGAGATTTATGATCAGGGTAAAGCCTTTGTAATGATCTCCAAGGGATTGCCTAGTATGTGTATTTGTAGAGTGCTTATGTTTGATGTGTGTAGATGAGGCACAAAGCCTTATCATGTCTACTCAAATAATTCCGTTAAATTCCCCCTCAAATGCCAAATTGAAAGTCACTCCTAGGCTGATCTATGATGGTACCCAAATTGAGAAACTAGTTGTTAGAAGGCGGTTGGTTGGCATCATGAAAAGACATGTATTGTAATAATATTGTTTAAAGAGAGTATCGGGTACAAAACCATCTAAGGTCTACAATATTGTCCTCGAAGATGCAAACTCGGAAACAAATAATGGAGAGGTGTTTGTATAGGTGCTTAGGAAGATATTGTGCACAATGTAAGTTATTCTAAGAAAGAAAAATGGGCAAATAGGGTTGACCTAGTAGACGGATAAAAAAATGGATATATATGAAAAGGGGTCAATTAAATGTTGATAGTCCAAATGTATTAAAAAGTGTATTTTTTAACATTGTCAAGTGTCTTGTACCAAATTTAGGGCACTACACGCATAACAAGCCCATGAATGAGGTATTACTAATGCCTCTATCAAGTTAGAAATAACAGTGAAACATACTGCATCCATAAAGTTAGAAATAACAGTGAAACATACTACAAATGTCTTCAACAATATGGTCGAGAATATGTCCACCTTGGAGGGGAAATTGCAGGACACATAGGGTGTGAATGAGGGTTGTCAATATCCATTCTTAAGACACTACAGATTCCTCTTGGATATTGGGGCTGCCTCTCCAACGGTCATTCACAATTTCAAGACCATACCCTTTACTAATCCAATAATGCAGAATTATTTGTGCACTCATAAACCATGGATGTTGGCAATGTTGGCTGCCATGGTGTTGTGCCTTTGAATTATGGGGTTAAGGAAGTGGAAATGACACAGTTTCCTTTTTGAGCAGTGTGGACGCTCGTTGAATTCAATATGTAGATGATGAAGATGATGCTTTCTCATCTGCAATGTGCTGATGCAAATACTCGGAGTCCTTTGCTAGTTAGTGGGTACTTATTTGACTGTTGGTTTTAATGTTTGTGATTATAAACTTGAAACTAGTTGATTTGATATATGATTTTTTTTTTGGTGATTTTCAGTAGCAACATTATGCCTAGAAATGGCAGTAGATGGGGGGATTTTTCTAGTATTAATAATCAGCAACAATTTTGTGGAAATAGCTTAGGATTGTTTATTTATTTTCTGGATAAATCTGTGTAAAATGTTTTTTATACTTAAGTTTCAAGTCCTAAACTGGACCCATCATCAGGGAGAAGCATAAGCTTGAGGAAGAGAATGAAGATGATCTTACCTCAATATGCCAAGAAAAAGAATAGAAATTAAAAAAGGAGAATGAAAATATGTCGGCTGTGACCAAAAATAAAATACAACTTGAGAAGGATAAATTATGAAAATAAATCAAAAACTTAGGGATGAAAAACCAAGGTCAAACTAAAGGCACTACGAGATGAAAAACCAAGCTCAAACTATAGCTTAAGATGTTATGCCAAGTAGTGCCATTTCTAGAGCTACTTCAATTTTCATCCTATCTGAAGTATTTTCTTTCAGTGGCAATTGGAGAGCTTGTAGATTACCTACTACAATGGTTCATAAACGCTACGCTTATTTGATAATTTAGCAATATAACATGGATCTTCCTGTCTTAAAAAAACAGCAGAAACTACCCTGACAATTACATTAATGATAATTCTATTTCCAAAACACACGAGTTAATCTTTAGTGACAATAACATATAACAGATGCAAACTCAAAATGCATTTTTCTTTCCTGCATTAGTTATTAACTTATTCTTGTATCTAAATTAAAATTTACATGTCTGCCTTTCTATTTTACTCTAAATTAAATCGATAATATTATTGTCTTTGGTTTACTTGACGATAAATTTCATTTTCTTGTATATCATTACATCTTTCATTTTATTTTCTTTAAAAGGGAAAAATATTTAAAATATTTTTATAGATGCATGTCTCGGTACATTTACTGATCTATTAGCCTCGAATAGTTCATACTAGACCATATGGTTACTAATAATTTAACAAAAAAAAACAACAGATAAAACTGTTAAATCAAATCATGTTCAGATATCGATTCTCCTAATTGGAAAATAAAAAATGTACAAAGATTCACCACATTGACAAATGTAATAAGGCCTCCCTCAAGTTACATAAAATGAAAATACAGGATTTGAAAACTTTTGCACCATCAATGCTAAGCCTTACTTGCATCACAATATACATTCTGTGATACCATGCCACACTCAAAACAAGAACTTGTTTTACTACGAAGATTCCCCAATGAGTTTGTTGAAAAGGTATGCAACTCTGTACAACACACACATTGAGATAGTTGAAGATTTCTCGCAAGTGAGCTATTTATGTGATGAATAAGAATTGAAAATGCTTCAAGGAAGAACACAGCAGTCTTCCTTTATAAACAAGGGAAAATGTGCCTTCACTGTTGCAGTGTTCTCAATCCCTCAGAGAGGTTCACTTCTGTTATGCACTTCGTGTGATCAGCTAAATGTCTGTTTCTTCTTCATCATTGACCTTTTCATTTTCCACACCTTGCTCGTCTTCTGGGTCCTTATCATCAGTATTATCTTCAAGGTCATCTAGTTCTTTTGTATCATCCAAATTATCGTTTCCACCCTCGGTCTCTTCTTCTAAATTGTCTTTTACATCTTCCTCTTCATCTTTAGTCCTTCTATCCTGTAATTTGCTTGAATCTTCAAACTGCCTATCATGCACACCACCATCATCAGTAGTAGTTGCCGCCCCGTCTCCCAATGCAGATTTCTCAATGTTCTCCATTACCCTTCCTTCGAAAATATCTCCCTCTATGTTTTCTTCTCTTGATGTATCAGATTTATCTTCTGTAGCTGCATTTGTATAATTCTCTTCAGAACTCGCATTACCGGAGGTGGTATTTTCTAGCTGTGATCTCCCAGCATCATCGGGCTTGTGGGCTTCCATCTTCTCTACTGTGTTGTTCTGCACATTTCCAGATCTCTCTTCAAACTCTGCAAGTCGTACTTTCATATCATTAATCTCATGCTCCTTCTTATCTAAGATCTCAGTTAGAGTTTGCACTTCACTTTTCTGTTCAATAGACTTCTGTTCCTGCTCCTTCAGCTGAGTTATCTGATCCTCTTTATTCTGAAGAAAGGACTGCAATCTTTTTTGCCCTTCTTCAATGGCACTTTTCACAATCTCCATTTCATTTAGCTGTCTACTCAATGCCATCTTTTCACTTCTCAATATATTAGCGCGCTTTCGGAGATCTTCAAGCTCATCACGTAGTTGATCTGATGCTTCTCTCTCTCTCTGGATAGAAAAACAAAGCAGGTTCCAAGACAAACTTTAAATTCATGCAATGTCTTACAAAAAAGATTAAATAACACTAATGATACCCAAAAAACTGCTTCAAGTTCCCACATGGTTAACAATATATAAATTAACTATAACTTTTGTCAAAAGTGAGTAGCTCAATTGGTTGGCGGTCCTGCTGTTATAGGCAAGGCCCACTTTGCGTCTCTCCAAAGACACATGGGCTCCAGCCCAAGTTGTATGTGAACCTGGACTTTAATCCCAAGATATAATCACCATTAATTTTTATAAATAAAATAACTAAAAAAACTATGAACCACCATTTCTTTTTATTAATGCAGTATCTAATACCATGCCATAGAACCATTTGAGGGTCCTAATACGGTATGGTATAATCAATCCTCTGTATCACTGTAGATTCAAGCCATATGCCATATACTTTAAATCAGGCTCAATTCATATCACAGCTGCTCAGCTTAAGCAAATGAAGTTAGGCTAGAGCAGCAAGAATAGCACCAAAAATACCTTAACTATGTATTCTGATGGACTAGGTTCTATGTTGCCAGGAAACAGTTACAGATACGGGTCCAAAACATGGAAATGTCGATTTTCAAAAAAACCTTGGGTATGAAATGTTACGGAATCTCCATGCAATATATTATCACAAAAATTTAAATTTATTTATATATATATGCATAGTACTCATTTTCAAAATTTTAGTCCATGGACCATAAGAGAACTGATACAGCACTCAAATATTTTGTATTCATTGAAGTTCTAAAGATTCATCATTTAACATGGTTACAATTTCAATGTTTCATATATACATGATTAGTTTAATGATTAGCTGCTCCTTGATGTCGTTATGCTCTTCACAATGCTAAATGTTAGTGTAATGAAAACTGAATTTAGAAAGAGAAAAAAAAAGAGTGTGATTTAGAATGGACCAAAGATGTCAGTCATATAGCTTTTAGGAAGTGTCTTTAGGACGTTTGGATGGGTAGATTAGGTTTAGGAGCAATAAATGTTAAAAGCTATTTTTTTAAATAATGTTTTTAGCTCTTAAAACTGAAAAACCAGCCGAAACGCACCAGAAACATCCTGGCCGTCAGGATGTTTCTGGTGCATTTCATACCTGTTTCCGTACCGGGAACATTTCAGACAGGGTACAGGGGGCTAGGGACATTTCCTGGTAGCACAGATTCGTTTATAAGAAATATATCTCATTGTTAGGCCTCAGTATTTTCTTGCTCTTCGTTATTGGATTTTATACTTGGAAACCTAATCATATTTTTTTAGCCACTTGGAAGAAGTAGCACACATTTCGTATCAGAGACAGTGAATTGAAATGTTTCCCTGTACAAGTCTCTCTGGAGAAGCACATTAATCTTAAGTTACCTAAATTTTTTCCAACTAGAATTCAAATGATTTCCATATTGCCGATTAGGCCATAGTTCACTGGCCAGTTTGACAGTGTTTCATATCCCCCACCAGCATCCTGTTCTTGTTGAGGTCTGCCCAAATAGCATGTCAGCAAATGGGATGAGGCCAGGTGCAAGTCCCAGGAAAATTTGATAGATCATAGGATGAATAATACACTTTAGACTTGGCATCTCTGCCAAAGGAAGCTTCCTACATTAAATGACTAGAGTATGATCTTAATTTTCTGAATGATCGAACCCTCTACAGCTACCTTTACACAGCAAGCTCCTTCCACCGAGGAAAAGAGAATAGAAAGGTAGCTGCAATTGAATCTTGTAAGAAGATTCAGTAATGACCAAAAACCAATTTTAACAGTGGTAGGAAGTAAGCATTTGTAAAGAAACCAATATCCCAACACATGAACTTGTCAGCAAAAAGCCAAATAATAAATATCCATTAAGTACATGCACTGTTCATATCATTATCTAAGGTTCTCACATTAGCAGCATTGCAACTCAATCCTAGAAAGAGTCATCCATGAGAAGGGCCGCCTGCACTGGAAGATAGAAGAACTAGAGTTGAGGAATGGTATGTTGGGTAACAAATGAACCTTGGACATGGTGAATTATAAATACACCTCGCAAACCTTAGATGGCTATTTGTCATCGTTCATGCATTTCTCTTGTCTTGATCATGAGCTGAATTAATCACGGTGTGACCTTCATTTATATAGAGTGAATATGCATTTATTTAGAGAAGACTCTAGTCGGCTCAAAAAGGTTCATCAAACTCAAAAGGATTGTTTATGAAATTTGTTTACTATTGAATGATCAGAGCATCCAAAACATTGAGATATATTTTCTACTGCTGATTTCCATCTAGACATCATAAGTCGAGCATGCGTGTGGGAGTTATTTATTACTGCAGGGTATTAACTGTTGGAATCTCATCCTCTAAGCAGTTTACACCGAAGACTGCCTAGAGAAGACTCACTTTTCCATGATAAATTTCTTTGACACTGTGATCGGCATTTTTTCCATGCAATCATTGTCATTTGGCTATGAAAGTTATCTGCCTTGCTGATGTCTAGGGCAGGAATTTGTAAGAAATAACTACTGTGATTTTAGATATAAGTCTTATCATTATATCACTCAAGGTTCAAGACAAGGGATCATGTTTCCAGGACAGATAGATCCCCTCACCCGCTCCCGAGTCCCAACAAGAATAATAAAGGAAAAAAACAATGGACAGGGTAGAGAGCCCTGTAAGGAAATGTGAACTTAAAGATGGATCAATTAATATGCTGTCATCATACGTATATCACCAATAGTTAGGACGAATAAGCATCCAAAACTGAATTAGACGTGTACTGTAATGGGTGAATCATTAACTTTCTCACTACCAGTGAAAATGAAAAGACAAAGAAACCAATAGTTAGGACGAATAAGCATCCAAAACTGAATTAGACGTGTACTGTAATGGGTGAATCATTAACTTTCTCACTACCAGTGAAAATGAAAAGACAAAGAAAGATGAGATATCATGGCCTATAACAAGATCAGAATCATTGCATTCTGTCTCCGTGTATCATGGTAACCACAAGTTTATCATCTGCAATGCAAAATCCTCCTAAATTACTTAATACAGCAGCAATTAATGAAATAGTTCCTCTCACATTTAAAAGTTATTTGTTTAAGAAAAATAGTTAGTGTTACTCGTGAGTCGTAGGCATAAATATAATAATATATGCATACATTTCATACACTCAGGAAAATATGCTTTCTTTTTCTTTGAATCCATTGTCCCAGGTAAGATGTGTGTTTTGGTAATATATACAACTACAAGTACCCAGCAAACCTCAAATACTCAAACATAAGATTTGAAAATATCTAGCATACATTTTATACGCTTGGGAAAATATCCCTTCTTTTTCTTTGAATACATTTCCCAACATAAGATTTGTATTTTGTTAATATATGTAAATATCTAGCAAAGCACAAATACTCAAACAAGCATAATGCAGTGTTCCAAGACAACAAATTGCAAATACAAACAACAATGGAAAAAAATGCAACAGAAAACAATGGGGGAACTTGCACACTCGGGATGGATTCACATATGCTAATCCGGTCGATAAGGAAAACAAGAGGCCAAGTGACAACTCTCTATATTGGATTCATGATAATAATGATAGGAGAGGGTACAAAACTTAAGTTTTCCCTTTATAAGCTAAGATGTCGGTTCCTCCCCTAGAGGCCTCGTACCCAACTTGGGTTTGTACCCGGTACGTGGTACGGGTACAGTACCACTTGGGTACCTCCCGGGTACATCCTGGGTGTACGGGCACGTTCAGGTATGCTGTAGACATACCATACGCACGGGACATACCCGGGAGGTACTCAAGTGGTACCCACAAGGTAAAACGTTTTTTAAAATATTTTTTTTACTTTTTCTACAAAAAAAGTAACATAAAACATAAAACAAATATTAAAAAAACTCATTCTAACCCTAAAAAGTAACTCAAACACGAAGAACAAAAATAAAAGACCACAAAACACAAAACGTAAATGCAAAAACTATCCTCTCTTTTTGTCTTTGCATACTTACCTTCCATTGCTCACTCAAGGTTGAAGCTTCATCAAACTTCATTGCAGTCATGTTCCTAAGGAGATTGAGGAGCACATTTGCTGCCAAGGTAAGTTTTTGAATCTTGAATTTTCTGTTTTTTCTCTTTTTTCTAAGTTGCAGGGTATTTGTTTTGTTTTGTTTTTTTTTGTGATAGTTTGCATGTTTATTTAACTTGTAACTACATTTTTACAATCACAATGTCAGCTAGTTCTGGGTCAATGGGTCAAGAGCAATTACACTTTGAACATAATGAACAATCACCACTTTAGAGGCATGTGACAGTTCTAAGTTTGGTTCCAAGTGGTGGGGGCGCTAAATGGAGATGCAACTGGTGCAATGCTAAACACCATAGTTCATATAGCTGAGTGAAGGCCCACCTATGTCACATACCTAATACGGGTTTTACAGGATGTAAGGGGACATGTCTTGCTCCAATGTCAAAGACACAAATTTTTGAATTCATCAAGGAGCTAGAGAAAGTAGACACAGCCTACGCCATGAAAATGGGTCACCCTTTGTTAAAAAAAGGACAGGATCAAGGAAACCACCAATGGCCCCACCTGCTGCTAGCAGTTCTACTATGGTGGCCCCAAGACATCTATTTTTGCCATCACCCCCCACACAGGATGAAGATACTCCTTCAAGCAAGAGATGTAGAACAAAAGGACCATTGGAGAGGTCTTTTCAAAATGAGACAAGAGATCTTGCGGATGAGCATATTGCTCGTTGCTTGTACGCCAACGGATTGTCCTTCAATGTAGTTAGGTCACCATATTAGAAGGAAATGATAAGAGCGGTGAATGAGGCCCCAAAAGGTTACCAAGGGCCAGCATATGAAAATGTTTACACCAACTTATTGGCCAGGCAGAAACAATACGTTGACAATTCATTGCAGCCAATTAGGGATTCGTGGATAGAAATGGGGTCTCCATTTCTGATGGATGGAAAGATGCAGGCAATAGGCCTCTTATCAATGTGGTTGCAGTGTGCCCTAAAGGAGCAATGTTTTTGAAGGCCGGTGATTGCGAGGGACGTGTGAAGGATGGGGAGTTCATTGCCAACATCCTCCTTGAATCCATTGAGGCGGTGGGGTCTCAAAACATTATCCAAGTCATTACAGATAACGCAAGCAAAACAAATTTGTGGATAGGCCAAGTGTATATCAAGGGAGAGGAGACTTAGAATTTGAGATATTCATCACAAGCCATCACCTCTCCCAAGCCATGTTTAGAAACTTCTCTTCTTTGGAACTGCTAAAGGTATTCGTAAATTTCTTTTTTTATTTTATTTAATAAATTGTAATTATTTTTTATTTTTAAAATTTGTTTAATACTTAGTATCTACTTGTAGATTTCTTTTATAAGTTTTTTTATTTTTTTAATAGGTTGGGGAGACAAACTTCACCTCTCACACAATCGTCTTGAGACGACTTGTGAACGTGAAAGAGGCACTACAACGCATGGTCATAAGCAACATGTGGGCTATATGGAAAGAGTCAAACAAAGTGGGCCCAAAAATTGAAAAATATGGTCCTAGTTGATGATTGATGGGACCGTGTAGACTATTTGTTGAGTATCACAGAGCCCATCATGAGTATGATACGTTTCATAGACATGGAGCATCCATGTTTGGGAGAAGTATATGACGACATCGAGTCAATGATTGAGAAGATAAAAGTCGTCATTAGTACAAAGGAGCAAGATCCCGAGAAAGTTTTTTCAAAGAAGTGTATTCAATCCTCATCGATCGATGGAACAAAATGACCACCCCGCTACATCTCCGTGCCTTTGCATTAACTCCTCGATTCTATAACACTGAGATCCTTTCTTTTTCAAGGAGGGTGGCCCCATATAGGGACATGGAAGTGTCTGAAGGGTTCAAGTTGGCATTAGCCAATATTTTTCCCGACCCTGAGGTAGAAGACACATTTATGACCGACCTTGGGAATTTCATCACCTCCCAAGGTCAAAGCCGTGGTGTCATACAAGATAAATACAAGAAGGATGCACATATGTGGTGGCACCTCCATGGCCAAGTAACACCAACCATTCAAAATCTTGAAATCAAGGTCTTGTCACATGTAAGTTTATTATTTTTTTAAATGTTTAATTTTCTATTTAATTTTGTTCATGACTTGAATTTTAACTTTTACCTTTTTATAAATTATAATATAGGTTGCAAGTTCATTTTCTTGTGAACAGAATTGGAGCACATACAACTTCATCTACTCACAAAAGCACAACGATCTCATAGCAAAAAAGGCCGAGGACTTGGTCTAAAAACACTCAAACTTGCACCTTATCTCCCAAAAGATGCTTGATTACAATGAGGAGTTGTCAAAGCATTGGGATATAAATCCTAAGGGCGTTGACCTGAATTCTTTCCTTTCACACCAGTCATTGTTTGACATTGACTCCCGTGGGAGACATAGTATAGTTGGCAGGAGTGGTGGAGCTTGTGGTTCTAGTGCACCACGTGATGTTGATATTGATGCTCTCGATGAAGAGCAAGATGACTAAGAGTATCAATTTTGATGTTATGTTCCAGGGGGACGCGTCCCCTATATTTTTAGGCCCGTCCCCAACAAGGGACGTTTCGGGGACGCGGGGACAAGTAGGAAACATCCCCTACGCGTCCCCAATTTATGTAGAAAATTGGGGACGTCACCGAGATGTTGAATTTGGGAAGGGGACGCTAGGAAACACCCAGACATCCCCGATACGGCTAGGGGGCTTCTACAAGTCCCCCGACCATACCGAGGATGTTTGGGCATCCCCTATGTCCCAACAAAGATAAAAACTTATTTAAAAAAACTCAAAAATAATAACAATAAAAGGGGTGTGGAGGCCCACAAGGACCCCCACACTCGTTCCTAACTACCCTAAACTTAAAACAACCTCTCTTACAACTAAAACTAAAAAAGGAGCTCATTTTTGTCATTTCCCATATTGTGAAGGAGAAGATAAAGAAAGAAAATAGTAGTGAGAAGAAGGCAAGAGAGTATTATTCTACATTATTTGATGTATGTTTCACATCCATTGTTCGTTTTGCAAATTTACACCATTTTTTTTCATTTGCTTTTATTTTTTTTCAAGGTTTCAAAGACTTAGGAAGGATTTTGTTTGTTTTTTGTTTGCACTTGCAATTGCAAATGGGTTTTGCATTTTCAACAAAAAAAACAATGAGCAGCAATTAGGGTAGTGAGGGTGATGAGATTCAAATACCACAAAAAGGTAGAAATAGGGTTTCTTCAGGGAGTGAGAGTGTTGCAGCAATTGTGGGTTCAAATAATCCATTTGAATGCCCTTCTCAACTCCTCAAAATTTATGCAAAGGGCCCATTCAATCCTTAAAAACCCTTTTCACAATTTACAATAGCCATTGACAAAAGAAAAAAAAACTCAGGGGGAGTAGTGTGTGGTTGTGTCATATTTGCAACAAAGATTTTAAGGGCAGCTACATAAAGGTTTATTGTCATCTTTTGGGCATAGTTGGACAAGGGGCAAAAGGTTGTGAAAAAATAACATTAGCTGAGAAGGCCAAAGTGACTAGGTTACACATGGAGGGTGTGGCAAAAAAAAAAGGGATGCCAATGGAGACTATGCACGGTACACAATTGTCTGCCCAATCCATGGATGTTGAAAGTCAAAGGGGAGAGGATTTTACCAAAGAAAAGAGAAAGGCTACTACTGTTGCGAGGATGTTCAATGTGCAATCACGGGACGTAGTGACTCTTCTATTGCCACATTCTTCTTTGCCAATGCAATACTATTTCATGTGTCACATTCCCCTTACTTCAAGCAAATGTTCAAAGATATAATTGATGTTGGTTCCTCATATGTCCCTCCTAGAGAACATAAACTACGGACCAGCCTCTTTGATAAAGAATATTCGAAGGTGAGTGTGGTCACACCTAAGCACTGAATATTTCAGTGACCTGGGATTCTTTCAAAGGTATACACATGAAGACCTAACTGGCAGATTTGTTTATTGTCCAAAATATTAAGGATACTTCTAGGATCTGTCATATGACCAAGACAGTAGATTGTTTTATATGGGCAGAAAGCTTGAATGTATTGAGGCAGTCTAATCCAATCATAGCAGCCAATGATATTAATGGTTCCCATGTCTCTATTGTAGGTGGGGAGTGGTCTTCAAGTCCATCCTCAGCACCAAGTGGCTTAGGGATTTCTTCAATATGGGGCTCAAACTCTGACTCAAACGGATACATATCTTCAGCTATGTTTTGGGTTGTAGGAATAACCCTTACTCCATAGTTTGCAAGACCTACAACAAGGTTTTATAGCATAAGCATTAGGAGCAAGATTTGATTGACAACTAGGGCTTTTAAAATAAGAGGGCTCAAACTTTCCTTCTTCCCTACCCTTTATATTAGATAAAAAAGATGCCTTATGAATTCCTACAACTCTCTTCTTAAGTGCTTCAATATATTGTTTCCCTTCTAGCTACAACAATAGCTCTTTCTAAAGAGCCTGGCTCAAACAATCTTACGGCAGTTCGGATGTTTGCTTGCAGATTGGAAATATAAATCTTCTACACCAGATTCAAAGAAATCTTGGACTCCAAAAGTTGAAAGTTTTCAGTGTACTCCTCCACAGACATGTCTCTTTGAAACAGGTGCATAAGTTGGTCATGATCTGGCTTGTCCCGGTTACAATCCTCCCTCTGAGTCGAAGAATGGGCGAACTCAGTTGTCCCCAACAGAGTTTGTAACCCATCTCTCTCCCCATGTGTGGGCAGCACCGTCCTAATGTTGCAGGGCCACATTCAGTTGCCATTTCGATTTTTTATCTTTTGCGCCTTAAAGGCCAATCTAAGCTTACTAGGCCTTAGGCACAACTCCATCCCACCTCCAAAGTCATACCGTGGGATCTTCATTTGTAGGTCAAAAAGGGGCATTGTGAGCTTTCTGCCCCTTCCTGATCTAGTGGAACATGATCAAGGGCCCCCCAAGGGCTGATCTTTTCCTCTTCCTTGTCCTCAATAATGGTGCTCCAATGGTTTGAATTTTTTGGATCTCGCTGCTCAGGCTGCCGCTTTCTCAAGGACTAAATTTCCCTTCGAACTTCATTGCCAAACTCAGCAAATAACCCCTTCAACACCTCCTTGGTCATGAACTTTTAGTTATTTTTTCGTATATATTATTTTTGGCCATCTCCGAGTACCCATCTCTCATTTTTCTAAAAACTAGCAATACCCTTCCCTGCCTCCTCGTATGGGTGCCAATACCAATACCAGTACCAGTACCAGTACCAATACCAATACCAGTACCAGTACCCATCTCTTGGAAACTATGCTAATTACATAAAGATCCTAAGTGCCCTTCTACATTATAAAATACTATACATCCAAGGGCATAATATACCCGTTACACCATGTCATGTCTAGGTACACAAGTGATAAGAGAATTTTACTAGGTAGCCAGTACAGGGTACTGTTTGGGTATGGGTTCAGGGATCCGGTATGCTGGTACGGTGATTCTTTTTGGGGAGGTATGGCACTTGGCTACAGCCATACTATATATATATAGTCAAATAAGCCAAATTTCAGCCTTATACATGATAGAGTAAACAAATTATCATAGTTACCAGGTTCGGAAATCCGATTAAATTCGGAAGGGCAAAAAAATCCGAAAATTCGGAGTTCTCGAAAAAATCCGAAAAAAATACGGAAAAATCCGGTTCGGAATATATATACATATATTATTATAAATTTATATTATTGTATACTTATATCATTATATATAGACAAATCATACAAAAAAGCATCCATCTACCATAATCATCATCATCATAATGATTCTTTCAAAAGATTGCAAGAAGTTGCTTGGTCCAAAAAGGTACAAAAATGGATTTTATGAAAATAAGAAAATATTGCCATCAATGCGTAGAGCTCGACAAAATATATACTTTTAGAGAAGACGACACCTAAAACAGACCCACAGAATGAAAGTTATGGCACATGCAAGTTTTTGCTGCTACATCTTCCCGGACCCTTTCCAAAAATGGCAAATTTTTTTCCACACTTGCGATTTTTTCACATAAAAAAAAAAAATTATGCCAAAAAAGGAAAAAAAAAAATTCCCTGCAAAAACAGGCCCGAACCGAACCGAATTTATTCGGTTGCTTCAAAAAATACAGTTCGAACCGGATTTCATACAGATCCGGCCGAACCTGGTAACTATGCAAATTATTAAATAAGTGAAATAGCCACAAAACATAAGTGACATAACCAAAAAAAAATATTGATAATTCAATGCATTTTGTCATGATATTCATGGATCAAACTTCGAACAAGTACATTGTTCAAACTTCAAATGTTACAATGTATACACAAAAAACAAGATAAATCGGCATACTCATAGTCTAATTATAATCATAAATTACAACAAATCTTGAAACTAGACTAGAATTCCGGCTATTACCAGCTCCCTCCAAAGCTTGCATTTCAGATTCCTTTGAGCTTTCTCTTATTAATCCTGCATTAGTCTTGCTTGCTAGTGGAGATGCTGCCACTGCATTTTTGATCCTACATTACCCAAACTCGTCTCAACTGTTGCAGTTTCAGCCATTGTTTTAGGCACTTCTGTGCCCTTGTATTATCATAGTTGAATCTGGCATTGATTGCAATTTCTGTGTTTTTTATTGTGCACATGCCTATGATGTTCATAGTAAACAGTAATTTGACTGCATCCCTGTCTTCCTACAGTTTATGGGCAGTATTTTCCTTGGTTTTGGGACTTAATTTTTTTCTAATAGCTTTTCTAGTAAAGGAGGCATTGTCAGTACTAATAGATTATTTGCATACATTACTATATGGTTGCCAACTTATTAAATACCTTTAGAGTATTTAAATGTATATTAAGTTTTAACATAGATACCAATTTTCTCCCTTGCTTCTATTCTTGATATTCGTCGAGTGTAAATTAAGTAAAGATCCACTAAGATGTATTGTTTTATTACTAGGCCGGGTACGGCACTTGGGTACGCCATAAAATATATATATATAGCCAAATAAGCAAAATTTCAGCCTTATACATGAATAGACTCGCTACGTTGCACGGAAACGGAAACGGAAATGAATACGAAACGTTACCGGAAACGTCCGTACAATATATTTTGTGTGTGTGAGTGTGCGCGCTCGTGGGCATAATACTCATTTTATAATTGTAGACCATAAGAGATAATTGATAAAGCACTCAAAATATTTTTTATTCATTGAAATTTGAACTTCTAAAGAGTCATGACTCATCATTATATAGCTTTTCGGAAGTGTCTTTAGCAAGTCTAGGTAGGTAGATTAGGGTTAGGGTTATTAAATGTAACTTTTTTCATTTTTTTAAAAGTTTTGATGTTTTAAACTTTAAAAAAGCAGTGGAAACGTGCCAGAAGTTAGGACGTTTCCCGAAACGTTGTCTAGCATGTTTCCACCACGTTTCGTTTCCGTTTCCCGTTTCGGAAACGTTTCTGCCACGAAACGTGACCCCCTGGGGCATTTCCGTGCTTCTGAGGAATAGAGTAAACAAATAATTAAATTAGTGAAATAGCCAAATAACATATTAATAATTCAATGCAATTGTCGTGGTATTCACTGATCAAACTTAGAACAAGTACTTTGTTCAAACTCCAAATGTTACAATGTATACGCAAAAAATCAAGATAAATCAGCATACTAATAGTTCAATTATAATCATAAATAATAACAAATCACATAACTGGACTGGAATTCCGGCTATTACCAGCTCCCTCCAATGCTGACAGTTCAGATTCCTTTGGGGTTTCTCTTATTATTCTTACATTAGTCTTACTTGCTAGTGGAGATGCTGCCACTGCATTTTTTGATCCTACATTACCAAACTCATCTCAACTGTTACAGTTTCAGACACTATTTTAGGTACTTCTGTGACTCCCCTTGTTACCACAGTTGAACCATTTACGTGATCCCATCTATTGACCTTTATTGACCCCAAAAAAAAAAAATTAAAAATTAATTAAAAAATTGCTATTTTTACTGTGGGTACGTGCCCGACCGTACCCGGGCACTGCAGGAGGTACCCTGGATGTACCCACTGCGTATCGTACCCATATCATGCACTGGGTACAGTACATACTGGTACCCATACCCTGTGGGGTACGTACCGTTAGTCAATTTCACAATTCTGCTCAGTGTTTTCTGATCTTTAAAGACATATGCTGGCGACATGTATGTCATTAGAGGAAACTCCCAAATCCAAAATCTCAAACTCGTCTTTGGGACTTAATCAATTTACAAATTTTATTTGGGATTCAGAATGTTATATTGAGTACCTTGCATTTCCTAAATCCTGCCTCCCAAACAATTACCATGACTCAGTCAATTCACCTCATTTAGGATTTGAGAATTTTAAGAAACCGTTTATATGGAGTTTGTATGATGTAACTGATATTTCTTAAAACCCAAAATCTGAACCGTTATGAACTTAGCAAATTTCACAATTCTGCTCAGTGTTTTCTGATCTTTAAAGACATGCTGGCGACATGTATGTCATAATAAGAAACTCCCAAATCCAAATTCCCGAACTTGTCTTTGGGACTTCATCAATTTACAAATTTTCTTTGGGATTCAGAATTTTTTCACGGCCATCTATATTTCAGTCCAATGCCCTATATGCAATAGCTTGTAACTACCTTTGACTGTGACTCCATCTTTTCAGTTTTATTAATTTTTTCCCTGCCATTGACACTTCAAAAAAAATTAAAATGATAGTAACATCTATGTGATGAAATTCTTCCATATATAAGAAAATGAGGATAATCCCCAAACTGTGTGGGCAACGTTGAAGATATTGTATGAAGCAACAAACTTAATGATATTCATGTACTTTAAGGATTCTAATAATCAACACAAAGATGAGAGGGGAATCAATCTCCAATCATATGACAATTAAAGTTGGTATAGGATCAACTAGCAGCTATTGGCGAGAAGGACAATGACAAAAAATGGTGCTAATTACATCAAACAGCCTTCCAAACTGATTTAGAGCATTCAAGATGGGATTGAAATTTTGAATGTAAAGGTATAAGCAAGCTACAAAACACATGTAGTTTGATAGATTTGTATGATTTCTTTTGCACAAAGAACAAATAATGGACAGGATGATTACGTGCAAAGTGCACATATTCATAAGCCAGGAACAAGGAAATGGATGAGTTCAACCAAAGTTTATAAAAGAAATAAGAAAATATCATTACTAAGGTGATGCCGGGCATCTTGAAAAGGATGGCAAAAAAATTAAGCAAGAATGGGCACATTAGAGTTAAAACTTGGATGACTCGGCTGAATGGAACTTTGTGTCTACGGTTTTGATTGTCTGGCTTGCCATAACTCAACAGGGATCAATCCAGGAATGCATTGTCAAGTTGTTCCATGATTTCTGCAAGCTGTATAGGATATGACACAGTTTCTCGGTACCATGTGAGCACATATATATAGGAAGAATGTGCAACTTCGAGGACAAACGATTTCAGATAGCAACATCTTCCAGGATGATTATTGTGAGAGAATGTTTAATTTATCATCCTTGGGGTGATTATCCCATCTATATATGATGAAATGTAAATATGTAAACATTGGAGTCATAGAGGCTTTTATTTCCAAGGTTTAGGGTAGCATTAAAATTTCAAAGGGTTATTTATATAAAGCCTCTGAAGGTCATGAATGTCAAGAGTTAATGTATGTTCTATGGACATTTGGTTTTTCCAAGATGACAAGCTCATTAGCCTTGAAAAAACCATGTCTTCATGTTTTTTGTGCTCGTATTCTTTTTCATAAATAAATATTGATTTCTTCAAGTTATACAAGAAAAACATCATGTGGTATCAGAGCATACCAGAATAGCACCCGGTAGAGAGAAACTGATGAAAAGGGATACGCCCTTGGAGCTTGCTGCATATTTTTCTAGTGTATTGTGTGTTGAAGTGTATCAACCCACTAATCTGGAGAGTGGGATGAACCAAGAGTGATGGCCACTTTGCAAATAACAGAGGATTTCTGCAAAATTTTGTGTATTACCCTCATCATGGCAGTATGCTAAAACTAAAAGCAATAAGACCGACAGAAACTTGGAATATATTGAATGATTTCTGCTTATGGCCTTTCATTTATCTAGTCGACATGCATAACATTTATTCTGTTTGAAGTTGAAGATTCTATTATCTATTTTTTCTCATACTTGAGATAAATTGAGCTTTTTATTTTTATTACGTATATTTCCATTACAAAAACTGTTCTCAGAATTAGGGTAAATTATTCTTTATTTTTTATTGTTTGTGCTAGACAAAATTTGTTTCTTATAACCTATATAAACTAGTCACTTAGATTCTTGAACAACTTTAACTTCTCTCTTCCATTTGTGTGTTGGTTTAATTATTTGAACTTCGAAGATTTTGACCCCTTCTTCCTCCACTCACCACCTACTGAAACAAACCCCTGCACCTCCCTACCTGTTTGTGTGACTGTAGATGCATCTAACAACACCAACCAGATTATAGCCAGCACTTAAACATGCTTGTACACACCTCGTGGGCATGCAAAAACTTAAACTTGTCTCCCTGTTTTGAAATAGACATTTAGGGTCAAGAGGAGCTTACACCCATGAAGACATGTTAGCATAAATGGTCTTGAAAAATTTAAGAATAGGAGCTGCACCAGCAAGATATACCAAATCTTTGGAGTTCCCAACCAACTTTGGTCTACTTAGGGTTTCACCCATATATCTTGACTTCACCTACAAGCATCTCTCACAAAGTGCTAGAACACAAGGGATAGTTTAATACATCGACAATTCAATTGAAGGTAAGTATCCCTAACCCTAATCTGTCTTTCATTTATACTTTGGTAGATATTTTAGATGTTACGCACTTCATGTATTTGATAGTATAATATAGTATATGCTTGTTACTTTATTGCTATCTTTTATATTATTGTTATTCACAGATCTTGCTTTACCACCTTGTGGCACCATTTTATTACATAGATCTTGTTTCAGCATCTAATGACACCCTAAATCTAATAAGGTCTTCCGTCCTTTATCTTCTTGGAGATTATGTGTGTAGGTTCCCTTTATAGAATCCAACCTCCTCTTTTTACACAGCTCTTACATATAGCCCCGGACCATATTTTGGGTCAATGTCTTGCTTGAGTTGGATCTAGAATGGTCTTCTACATTTTTCTTATTTAGAGGATCCTTATATTAAAGAGACCTATTTTAAGCTCAATCTATGTCGTTGCCATATATATAGAGAGCGGCCCTATCTATCTATGGGTACCTGGGTGCCCTTAGTGACCAAGCTTTAAACATCACGGGAATTTGGTTTACAATGTTGCCTTTTGTTATTCAGGTTTTCTGCTAAAATATCTCTTGGCTTCTTCACAAGTTTAATCTTGATTTACTCAATTGTCATTCCATCCGATCAAAAATTTGCATGGCAAAGTATGTAATTTAGTAATTTACAATATATTCCATCAGTGCAACTACATTCAAGAAACTACAAACATTCATGTTAGCTATGCACCTCTAAATGGAAAGAAAACGAAACTCCATGCTATCTCAAGAAAGAATTCAAGTGGTGAAGGGGGATTTTTGTCACCGCGTTGAAAAGAGATGATAAGGTACACAATACATACCAAGCCTGTGAGCTAGTTAGTCAATGGAAGAGGTTTGTCCAAGTAAAATACGAGAAGGCCAGGGATTCATCATCAGATTCCTCCCAACCACAAATTTGCAGAGAAAAGTATGTAATATACAATTTATTCAATCAGTGTAAACTGTGCATTCATGAAAACTACAAACATCCATCTTAAATCTGCACCTCAAAATGGAAAGTAAAAGGAACTTCATGCTATCTCAAGAAAGAATTCAAGCAGTGAAGGGGGACTTCTGTCACCGGGTTGGAAAGAGTCGATAAGGTAGATAATACATACCAAGCTTGTGAGCTAATCAGTCAATGGCAGAGGTCTGTCAATGTAAAATATAAGCAGGCCTGGGATTTGTCATCAGATCCTCATCAGTATCCTCCCAACCACAAATTTGCACAGCAAAGTATGTAATTTCTGTTATATTCCAGCAGTGCAAATTGTGCATTCAAGAAAACTATAAACATTCCTGTTAAATCTGCACCTCAAAATGCAAAGAAAAAGGAACTTCATGCCATCTCAAGAAAGATTTCAAGTGGTGAAGAAGGATTTTATTCACCAGGTTGGATAGAGTTGATAAGGTAGACAGTAAATACCAAGCCTATGAGCTTGTGACTCAATGGAAGAGATCTGTCAATGTAAAACATAAGAAGGCCTGGAAATCATCATCAGATCCTTGGGGGATTTAAAAACCCAGAACCAACTTCAAAATCCAATCTTCGTCCCTGTAGGCTGGCTAGCTTCTATTAAACCATGTTCACCAAGACCCCTTTTGTGGGGAATGCGAAAAGACGGCACCTAGAGATAACCCCAAAATCCTAGGAACAATATTTGAATAGGAATATAGCACGGCGATGGGGATGGGGATACAGGACTGAGGGGTGGGAACACATCCAAATGGAACCTAGCTTTTAAATAATGAAATTTTGCACAAATATTGAAATATTGTTTTCTGGGCTAACATAACCCATCGGAAGGTTGCAGCAAGCATTATTTTTTTAAATACCACACTGAATGTAAAGTTCTACACAATATCACATAGTGGCATTTGCATATGTTCCACATTTTGGAATCTTGGAAACTGGCATTATTGGGATAGCATTGCATTGCATTTTGAAAATTTGCAAAACAGTATGCAGTTAGCATTTTGGTTATTACCACCTTGTCAAAAGCTGGAACCAGAAATGTGTGTGGGACTAAGAACCATGCTTTATAGTTTCTATGTATAGTACACAGAAAAAAAAGTACTTCTGTTAGAAATATAGTTACCAAGTCTGGAAATCAGGATCTGTTTGGGATGGCAGAAAAATCTGAAAATCCGGAATTCTTGAGAAAGTTCGGGAAATTCCAGTCCGAAATATATATAAGTTTAATTTTATAATATCTGAAAAACTTGACAGATAGAACGAAAAACTTTAATAATGTAATGTAAAATGTTATATTATTTAATATATAAGATTTTTGGGTGACTGTTTTTACCAAAAAATTAAAATAAAAAATAAAAAAATAATTTTTTCCCCTAAATTAGGGCCGACCTGAACCGAATTTATCTGAGTCAGCTGAAAAATCTGAATCCGGCCGGATTTTGTGCAGATCCGGCCGGATTTGGCAACTATGCCTCTAGGTGCCCTTTTTTGCGTTCTGATGTTTTCATTGTCAACCGAAGGGTTGTGTTGTAATGATAAAGGGCTGCATCTATACGAGAGTAACTCAGTGTCAAATCCCCATGACACAACAGAGGCAGCACAGGTGGCCCATACAATCGGCCAGGTTCAAATCCCCACACCGCAATAAAGGCGGCCAGTATGACTGGCCAGGTTCAAGACCCCATACAGTAATAAAGGCGGCCCGCAGCCTGCAGGGCATGTCACAGAGGATGTGGAATATTAAAAAAGGGTAACTCTGCAACTGTGTAATCCAACTGACTGTCATGCCCACATCATACTAAGGCGACCCACTGTCTTGGTGCCGGATCCTACACAAACAAAATCAACATTGTGAAGTCCAACAAGCCATGGTTAAGTGGTAAGGTAAATCAATGCCACAATGATGACCAAGTCTTTAGCTCCATTGGGGTGTATGCTCACATTGATAATGTAGCTCAAAACCCAGATGAGGCTAGGTCCAAGTTCCATACAGCTTTTGCTGGATTAGGGAAGATACTCCTTAGACAAGGATTCTTAGCCTAATTGTAGCCTGAGTTTTATAATACAAACCCCAGAGGGTTTGAGTCTTTACCAGTTCATAAATTAAAAAGTCGTCATTTTGAGATGGTAGATCAATCCAGTGGAATGAAGATTGAATTTAGGAGGATTCTTAAAATTCCTAAACAAACTCCCCCTAAGCCTGATCATCAGGCCACAGACATCATACTTCTATACATTTCTTCATGAAACGAGAGAGAGAGAAGGAGGGGTGGAGAGAAGATCAAATTCAAGTAAATGGGTTTGGTTTTCTGACCCCGCTTTTTTAATGGCAATAATAATGTGTGTTGACCCAAAAAAACAAGCACAATACATCTGTCTGGTAACATCATCCTCCTTTTGAAAGAAAAACATGAACCACCCGCGGATTTCAAGATGAGGTTTTGAAGGTGGCTTTCATGTTCAGTCAAATCTATTAAAACTTGGTGGTGTATGTTTTGCCATATCTCAAAAAAAAGTCAACCCACAGATTTCTTGATTGAATTTTGAAGGCGGGTTCCATGCTTACTCAAATCTCCGGATACTTGACAATGAATGTTACACCATATGATCATAATCTGCGAGCATTTTGCACCACTCCTGCAGTGCATTTTATAAATGAATTACCCAAAAAAAAAAAAAGGAGCAGATTCCAAGAGTGGATTTTGAAGGCGGGTTTCATGTCTAGTCAAATCTCTCAAAACTTGCTGATATATGTTTCGCCATATTTCAAAAAAAAGAGAAGTCAACCCTCAGATTTCAAAATTAAAATGTTAAAGGTGGGTTCTATGTTTATTCAAATCTCAAGAAACTTGATGTATACTTCACTATCTGCAAGCACGGCTGCAATGCATTTCCAAAATAAATTACCCAAAAAAAACAGAGGACAGGAATTGGGTACCTGTAAATCTTCCTGCAGACTCTCGATTTCCACCTCTTTCTTTCTAATCAGATCACTTGCCATGCGCATATCCCTCATCTTCTCAAAGCCCACAAAACTGACCAGAGCAAATGCCAAAACTATGAGAAGAAGCAAGTACGACGGAACTCTTGTCTTGTAGGCAGCCATCGATAGCTATGTCGCTGCACTTAATCATCAATCGCATATTATTTACCCTGGAACAACAATCCCCATAATCGAGTGTGATTGCATATCACTACCTCGAGTGTGCAGAAAACATCGACCCGGCAAAAAATAAAAATGGTAATTCTTGAGTGGGAAAGACTCGGATTGTGTGCCATGCATTGTGGGAAGATAATAATTTTTAAAAAGGTTACCTTTTAACACGATGAGAATGATTGCAACAGGACATGAAAGCCCTCCACTCGCCTACCCATATCGCTGGAACCACCAAACTCGATAACACGCTACCTATGTATTTTAGCGATGTTTGCTTGTAATCTTCTGCAAATAAGGACATCTAATAAGTTATTTTAGCGACGCGCTGGCTTGTAAATTTGTAATGTTCTCAAAATATCCCAGGCCCATAGAGTGCCAACATCAAATAAGTCAGGTCAATGAAGTGAGGAATGTGAGCACCTTTTGCACATGTTGTACCCTTAGAGGGAGGTGTATAAGGTGTATAATTAACCCACATGAAACCCAAAGGATGTGCCCTATCCATAACACAACACAATTTGAGGACCACGAAGTTGCAATGTGATGGTTGTGGTTTAAAGTTGATTGGCAATGAATACATTTATTCATTTTGTTGGGGTCTATGTTGGAAGAAACTACATATAATTTAATACAACTTGAGGACCACGCAGTCGCAATGTGATGGTTGTGGTTCAAAATTGATTGGTGATGAATACATTTATTCATTTTGTTGGGTTGTATGTTGAAAGAAACTACATATAATATAACTAAAAGATGTTTCAAATCAGATTTTGTAATCCATCAGCAAGAAAAATATTATGTAAGAACAATCAAGTGGAGCTCATTAAATAAATAACTACTAAAATACATTGATATCAAATGGGACCCCTTAAGAATAAAAAGTAAATGTGAACTAGCCTTTACAATATGTATTAAATATTGTACCAACTTCATGTGAATCATTAAATCCCCTACCCTTGCCACAATCCTTGTCCTCATCCACCCTCTAAAGTGTATTAATCATCTTTAACCTATTGATAATTGGCCTCCAAGCATGACTTAAGTCAAAGCCCTCCTCTCTATTCAATAGTGTTTGTGTTTACCAATTTCAATTGCCTCCCTCCCCTAGTGCTTGTGAAAATGATTTTGGGTTGCAATTACCTTGGTATCTTCAATGCGAATGGAATGCTTAGTTTAGTATGAGTGCTCTACTAAAGCCAATTTACCTTTCTCTAATCGAATGTCCATAATATGATTCTTTATTCTGGTGTGGATGAATCCACATGTTTCCCCTATTTACGGGTGCCCACACTAACACTCAACGCTATAAACACAAATGTTGAACTTGGATCCATAAGTTTTGTTGTTAACTTTATGGCTTTCCTCGATTTGATTTTGGGAATAAATATGGTCTTAATGTTTTCGTGCTTAAAGATTTTTGAAATCTTGTTGTATATTCCTTCAATAAGGTAAGAAAACCTAGTGGATAAAATTGCTACAGGCATATGACATTTAATATATGAAGTAATTTTTATTGGATTTGTCCATATTATATGCAAGTTTAATATGTGTGTCTATTGTATGGATAATTATATTATGGATTTTGTTAATTTGATCTTTAGAAGGCATGTGACACATTGAGTCTTTCTCATCTTGTCAAAAGTACATTTGAATCTATTAGAGATAAAGGATTGAGTGTATTATGTTCAAAAAAGCCATGATTAAGTGTGAGAATGACTATGTTTTATATTATTATTCTAATATAAAATTGTGTAGTCACCCAAACTTATTTGAATGATATACTATTTATCCTACATTTGTTATTTTTTCTTTCTAATATACTAAATATTTTTCTATTAAAAACTATGGTGATTTTTAAACCTAAAGACGGGTACTCGCTCCATGTACTTAGTCAATCATTATAATTTTCCTCAAAGTTTGCGATGTTTGGACTTGGATTCATAATTAATTCATTTTATCTAGAGTTTTTTTAATAATTAAAATTTTAATTTATATCTGAGGTTATTTATTACATATAGCTTTTACAACCACTTCCAACCTATTTGTGGACACCTAATTCGGTAATTAGGTACCTGACAATATTGGTTTGGCTTATATCCCTTAACCCTTATTTGTGCACACAAACAGAGCTCAAACACATTATTTTTCTGTCTTAATGCTTGTAAATACTTCTTATTATCCTACTCCATTACTTAGACACCTACATGTCTGATGTCATGGATCATATGTACATCTAATATCTCTTATCAAAATTCTTCATATTCCCACTTATATTGTTTCACCTCCTTAAACATTATCATCTAAGTTGGATATATTAATCGTTGTACATTTATATCCCTATTGAATGTTTCTATTTATAGTGGCCTAGCAATCACATTTTTGATGTTTCTCTTATTTCCACTTCCTATTCAGACCTCAATGCAAAATCACATCCCGTAGAAAGGTATAAAAGCAGATCAGACACACCCATTTACCCGCCTACCATTCTCAAGAGATCCTCTAGAAAATACTTATCTAGTCTTAAGAAAAGTTGCCTAAATCCACCCTAAATCAAGAGAAGACATCAGGAGCTACCTCCATACAAGTTTAAAACACTATAAACCAAGTTAAGGGAAGACCAAGCTAAGACAAGAACATCTCAAGGCTCGAGCACTATCAAGTATCTACGCACCAAAGAACACCTTAAGGGGGTCTTACTCTAGCAAAATTTATTGATATAAAAGAACCTTATTATAACACTTTGTTCAGTACTCTACTGATAAAGGGAGTAAGGATAAGATGTTGACACAATGGCGTCCTCTTTCTGTGGGTTGGATCAAATTCAACTTTTACGGAGCATCTAAAGGAAACCTTGGAAACGTTGGATGCGGATGTGTGTTTCATAAAGATGATTTTCAGCCTATCCTAACTATGGCAATTGATTACGGTGTAGCTTCTAATAATTTTGTAGAAGGCATGGCTTTGTGGCTAGGTCTGACTGAAGCTAAGTGCAGGAAATGGTCTAGAATTTGGATTGAAGGCTACTCTTTGGCTACCATTAATATTTTTCAAGGAAATTCAACTCATGCATGACAATTGCAATCCATTTGTGATAACATTCAGGCAATTTTGCCAGATTTTGAGGAGGTGAAATTTTCTCACATTTGTCGAGAAGGCAATAAGGTGGTGGATGGTTTAGCAAATATTGGTGTCATGATTTGGAATAAGGGTCGGGTGACGGCTCAATCATGAGAGTCATTTTTCCCTAACGACATTTAATCTCTTTTGGTTAATGATGTGTGTTTGGCTTTGTGCAAAGGGGAATATTAATCACTAAGTTTGTACCCCTTATTTTACTCCCCTCCCGACATTGATGGTTTATTAAGGGAAGGATTTGGTTTTGAATTTGGAGTGTGGCACGTACAAATCATTCATTGGCTTTGGGGGCAGCGTTTGGATTTTAAGCTAAGCATTAGTAATCTTTGGGTCAGTTTTTTCGGCTCCTTCTTTTGTAGTTTGGTTGGTTTGCCTTCAGGGTGTGTCTGGTGGGTTAAAGCTTGTTTGGTTGTTCCTCCTTCTTCTATCATGGTGTCTGATGGTGACTTTGCGGGTGGCTCTGGGAGGAAGCGGTGCCAAACTAAAACAGATCCATATTTGGGTGAATCCTTTTCGAAGTGGCTTAATGGGAGAATTAAAAATGTTGCCATGAGGGGTTTCCTAAAGCAAGTTAGGTCAGTAGCCGAAAGCATAGAAGATGACGAAGAAGAAGTGGTGGTCTACGATAAATTGAGGAAGTTAATGTTGGACCCTGTACGCCGGAAAAGCGACAAGCGAGCGTAGGAATCTACGGGCAACTCTTCCGCGTACCCGACCTCCCGAGGTCGTGCCGAGACAGCCGGTGGGGATGGAATATGCGTGGGATACAGACAAACTAGTTAAGTAGTCTAATGTCTTCGACACGCACTAATGGAACTTGCGAATCTAAGGCAAAGAAAGCCCTTCTAACTTGGACTGGTGTGATAGATCGATCGGCAAGGATGACTGCTCGAAGGCTCCAATCAATATCGAGCTCTGGCATGATTCGATCTATGGGTTTTGGAATACGTGGGAAATGACCTGGGATAGTTTCGTGTATGTCCCCAGATAAGGTCATATGGTGAATGGTGGAAACAATTGACTCTACGGACGATTCTCTGGCTTAGTCCAGAATTCTCTAGCTTCGTTAGCCGCTATATCTAGTAAGGACAATTGTTCGATGATGATGGGTGGAAGTGGAGTGGATTGGACAACTAGTGTGTGTAAGCCAGTGTTTATATCTAATTGACTTATGGATTCGTTAGGCTGTGGGACTTGTGGGTCACAACCGTAGACTCTTGGTTGTTGCGGTCCTGTTATGGTCATGTACGAAATCAAGTCCTAATTCCTAGTATCCAGTAATCATATGCTTTCTCAGCTTCTATGTTTAGGACCAACAACTGCATGATTTTCTCATAATATCTCACAGGCATTCGTGCAACCTGGATCCTTAGACTAGTATCTATATCTGTGAGAGTGTCTCCTGCACCTGGCTGTGGGACCAAAGCATCACAACCAAAGGTTTATTCTCTTTCGAACCCTTCTACAGTCATGTGAATTTTTTTCTAGGGTAATCTGTAATTTGGTTGATTTGACCAAAACGTGTATGCTTGGTCGTCTTCTATATTTAACCCTCTCAACTGAGAACTGATCAGTTGTAAATCTGTTGTTGTTTGGAAGACTTGTATTCTGAGATTTTGGTCTATGTCAACTATTGTTGTGACGAGGTTTGGTTGAGGCACGATTGGCTCAAATATGTATTCCCTGGGCTCCTAAGGTCCCGTGATTGTCATACAAAATAAAATGTAAATCTAACTATAACAAAGCAAATTCTAACTATGTGGAATAGAACTAAAACATATATTACTTCTATTTTTCTGAGAAACCTTTTAAGAGTTTAAGGAAAGCAGCTATTTAAAAGTATCTAGAAATAACAACTAAATAACAATTTAAAACAAACAAGATAACCGAGTGTAGTTATTTGTCTGTGCGATTTGTAGATTTATTCTAAATAATGCAATAACTTTCCTAATCTACTTGTAAGATTCTCGATCCTACCTCAGAAGTGAGGAGTGAATCATAGTTTCTCAGAAACTATCAATCCTCACAGCTTCCCTGGCAATATCGAGAATATAAATCTTACCGAAATAAAGCAATTAACTATTCTATTTGATATGATTCTAACTAGAACTTTGAAAGCTAGAACCTGGATTCCGCAGAATAGTGGCGAATCCGATGGTGTGTGTGATCTTGTCCCCTCAGTGTGATCTCCTCGTTCTTTCGTGTTCACGTGGATCCAGAAAAGCGTGTAATGCTAGCATCGACAAAAATAGATATTGGGACAAGGACAGCTCAGAATGCAGACTGAAAATGTGAGTAGGAGAGGGATAGCGCAAGAGTACAAAGCTTGGCTTATGCAATTCCTAGCGGGATTTTACTGCGAGTCATGCAACATAAATTGACCAGAACCTGAAACTATCCTGTTTGAAGAGCAAAACCTGCAACTTTAATGGCTTCCTAAGCTATTCTACTTACCAACAGCTGGACATGAGGCTTACCAACAGCTGGACAATACTAACTAAGCCTGTAAATGAACTGAAACTATGGCCTCTAAGCAAAATGATAAACTGAACTATGGAAAATGAGAGGATGAGAGCAAAAGATCAGACCCATTGTTTGAGCACAAGCCATTTATCTATAGCTTTCATTCACCCAAAGATCAAAACCAAACTGAACTCTAAAAACCATAAACAATGGCCAAACACTATTCTAGGGGACCAAAAACATAAATGCATGCCCAAGTCGGCAAGGAAAGCTGGTGAAACGTTGATATTTTACGTGAGTTGCGTCAAAGTGCTTTTTGGAAAACGCGTGCAGGACCGCCGCTCTGAGCAGGGCGGCGGTTACAGGACCGCCGCCCTGATCAGGGCGGCGGTCACGAGACCGCCACCCAGGTAGGGCGGTGGTTTCGTAACTGAAGGGCAAAAAGGCCAAGAAAAGAGGAAAAAAGGGGAAAACAAAGGACGTGGGGGCTAAGTGGGGCATGCGGGATGTTAACGCATACTCCGAGGGCTTTTCCAGATCCTGAACACCTTGCGAGGAGACCTGTATCATCATTGGGGCACTTGTTACACTATCCCGGCAGTACAGTACCTACAATTTTGGGTACGTACATATTGCCCCCTCGGAGAAGCGTTTTAGCCATGAAGAGGCATAAAACGTTGGGTCCGAGTATGGCGGTCCCAAAATGGGGAGTTTAGAAGTTATACCTTACACGTCCGTGTGTTGAAATGACGCCATCAAAAATTCCCGCTACGTGCAAAATGAAAAGAGAACTCAAGTGCAGATAGATACAATAGTTCGAAAAATAAACGCTAAGAATAATAGGGAATGAGAACGTACCATTCGTGCGGGGATAGGAACTTACCTCTATCAGCGCTCCAAACCTATGAAAAATTATTTTAAAATGAAACAGAGTGTTATATATATGAAAGTGGGCCCATTTTCCTATTCATTTGTGCGAGTTGATTTGATTGTTTTTGAGCTCTGGGGCCCACGGTGACGGTTTCTTGCGTGAGTAGAGTCAAAACATCCGTAGCGAGATCGTGATCATGCCTCCACGTGCGGAACACCGCCCCGCTAGATCATAGGTTGGTTTTCTTCAATTTTGTGTTTTTCCCCCCTTTAATTTGAAATGTTGAATACTTTGCAATGGGGGGGTTATTTTTGAAAATGCTTGTGCTAAAAGGTCCATCTAGGGGGGCGCCTACTGGGTAGGCTCCATTTTTAGATTAAATGGTCGTTTTTGGGACTTTTAGGTGTTTTTAGATTAAAAACCCGCATGGGTTTTCGGACCACAACCGCTGCCCTGGCCAGGGCGGCGGTTACATGACCGCCACCCTGTTCAGGGCGGCGGTTACACGACCGCCACCTTTAAGGCGCCGGTTTTGCACAGATTGCAAAAGGAACTAATATTTGAGGTTGCACTTATATTTTTAGCCTTTCTACATGCTTTTATGACTCTCTCGGTATTGTTCGGATATTAACTTGCTCTGTTTTGTGTGTTTTTGGGTGTATGCAGGCGAGAGAGGAGTACATTAGATGGAGAAGAGAGAGAGAGTGTGATTGGCTCTCAGGGGTACTGGATGCCCTCTCACAGGACGAGGAGGACACACTACAGAGAGCTGGCATATTGGGCATATCGCGCGTGCCCCACGTTGCACCATCTAGTCACATCCTTTGTGACCTATTTTCTTACTGGGATGTAGATCGGAACACCTTCCGACTGCCAGGGGTCCGTGGTGAGTGGACCATCACATTAGAGGATGTCTACCACATTCTGGGGGTCCCAATCATCGGGAGGTGACTTCCACTAGAGACAGCAAGCTCACGGGCACAGATTGCACAGTGGGCAGCTTATATGGGAGATGCAGCCATCTCCACGGGGTCGAAGAAGGGGGTGAGAGTTCGATCCATTCCTTCTTTGCCTATCCCCGTATTTCGACAGGCCATCATGGGGATCCTTGCCTCGAGATTGATCGGGGACAAGGGAGGGGACACATTGTTATATTGTTGGGCCCCCATCATTGCACAGATAGAGGGGCATGGCCGGATATACGCCTGGGGTGCAGATATTCTTGGGACCACCTATCACGATCTATATAGGGTGGTCCGATTATAGGGACAGTCATTGAGCCACCCAACTCTAGTCATGAGTTGGGTGTATGAGCATTTTATCCCTTATGGCAGGGGTGTGGAGGTGACCGATCCTAGGGCTGTGAGGGCAGCCAGATGGACGGACATGTCGGTGCTCAAAGCACCTCATCAGCCAGTTACCTCCCTTACTACTACAAACATGGAGGCGACACCGTACCGGCTTATGGCCGGCATATGGGGCGAGGAGACTCTTACCCTGATCTCCTACTCCACCACAGGGCAGCTTATCGATCGAGTGGGACGAGTGGAGGTACATCCTTTTGGCCGAGTTCCTCAGCAGTTTAGCCTTCCATATACGGGCATGCTTCCCCCAGTGGCGCCAGTTTACAGTCAGTTCGCGAGGCCAGAGGGGGGCCTAGAGGCCGAGGTTGGACAGTGATTACTCATGGCATTCCTATTGTAGCCAGGAGGATAGTTCGCGCTAGAGGGAGAGCCGATGCGCCTCGGGCACCTTTGCTTCAAATTGCTGCGGGTCCTGCTCATAGTAGCGATGACCCCATAGATATTGACTCAGACTCTTAGGAGCTCACAGAGGGAGGGTCAGAGGAGGAGACTGATGACAGTGATCCTGAGTGGTATGACACTCAAGACATTATGCAGGTAGAGAGGGATGAGCAGAGCACAGAGAGGGTGACTCTAGTTTCAGAGGAGCCACTCTCCTAGGGCCATGGTGGAGAGGATGAGTCCACTACAGGGCGACACGTTGCTCCTGCCACATGAGCAACCCCTCAGTCAGCAGTGGCATCCGCGGCAGGTGCTGGTCCCAGCGACCCATCTTGGAGGCCTGGTGATCCGAGTAAGTTACCCTTTCTCCCTTTTAACGTTTATATGTAAACTCTCCTTAGTTGCTATTGTTGTATCTTTTAGCCTCTTGCTTGGTTTCTAATTCATTTTTCTCCTTTGTTTGCAGAGATTGTTGACGAGTGGCGGGATTTGATCCGCAAGGTATGTAATGATTCCCTGATGATCCCCATGGATAGGACCCGTGCGGAGCTATCCGTAGATGTCGGGGAGCCCTCAGTAGCCGGTAGACATACCGATGTCTTCGCTCCTGTTTGGCACGTGGCCAGGATGGTGTCGACCCTCCGTACAGAGTTAGTGGGCTACAGGACGGCTGAGCGCCTCATGAGGAGCCGTTCTCGTGGTGAGACCGCGGCTGCCCCTCGGGACCCTGAGCCCTCCGTACATTCAGAGCGCCGGCGTAGCCGAAGTCCTAGGCGTGGGCGTGCACCTTCGGAGGGGTCGCGCAGGGATTGAGAAGCCATTTGGCTCTCATGTATTTTGTATTATATATTCCTTGTATATCACAGGCTCTTTGAGCGTTTTGACCATGCTTAGAGCATGATGGCATTGTATATAAACATTGATTATTTATATATATGCATTCATTTTGGATTAAAAGATTGGCACTCATGTTTTCCTTTCTATTCCCAGTTTCCTTGTGTATACTACGATGTATGTTTATATGCTTTTTAGAATGTATGCAATGGAGAACAGATGATGCAAATGTTTGCTTTCTTTTTGTGTTTCATGATGCTGATATATGTAGATATAATGTGATTTTGAATCTTAGCTTCTGTGAGCAATTTGGATACCTCATGTTTGTTTTGCCAAGTGATGAACATAACCAATATGATGAACAGATAAACCTGCCCCACTCCCAACTCCACACAACTAGTAAGATGCGAGGGCTCTTCACTGAGAGTCAAGAAGGGCGCAAGTTATGACATGTGGTGAAATGATAGTGATGAAAGACAGACAAAGCTTTGGTGGAACCAATTGGAAGCTACAAGCTTACTCTACCCGAATGACTTCATAGTTTAGAATGCACTTGCTTTGCGGTTTATCCAAGACTTAGACCCGTAGATGGCCACATAGTATACAAAATCTGGGTTTTTAGGATTTTAACTCTCTTGGAATTTTGAACATCTGATTCATTCGTTTTTTGACTCAAAGTTTGAATTGTTTGTTTATGACCTTTAACGTTTGCTTTGTCAAGAGGACCCCCTGTACTTTGCCCCATGGTGGGTTTATCACCATGGATAGGGTATAGGCGAGTAAGGGCATTTCCATCCTTTCCCAGCCCTACGTCACTAGTAAGAGACGCAAGCTCATCACCGAAGGTTGGTAGGGCAAGGAAATGTGTAAAATTAAAATTTTCTGTTTAATCACTTGTTGACTTGTTTTCTTGAGTAAAATGTCAGTTATGTGCTTATTTCCAAAGATATATATATATATATATATATATATATATATATATATATATATATATATATATATGGGATAGATGTGACACCATGAAGCTTCTAGAACAGACCATAGGAAAGACACCTATCCTAAGAAGAAATCAAAGTGAGAATAAACTTGCAGATCTTGGTATGGTTACCGTTAAGACTTTGTCATGTTTGATTTTATTTGATAAAATATTCTGAGATGATTTGATGATATATGAAGATGGAGAGGTATGATTAAAGAGCTTTATTGCCAACAACATCATGAGTTTGTAATGAATTGATTTGAAAAATAGATTCCTTGATCACAATTTATGTAAGAAACAAGTTGGACAAAATGATCTTAATCTATATGAAGATGCAATGTAGATAATTATACAAGTAGTGTTAGTTGCTTATGCGTAGAACCGCTTGAGGGTGCAGGGAATTGACTATTTCACCAAATTCCTCACCTTCTAGCGCGTACATAAGAGGTAAGCACCATTTCCGTAGTCCTTTATGACTCGGTATGGGCCCAACCATTTGGGCCGGAATTTCCTTCCTTCGCCGGTCTTCTTGTCGATCTGGCTGTCTAGCCTTAGAACTAGATCACCTTCGTATATGTCGCGTTCATAGACCTTTTTGTTATACTACCAGGCACATTCGGTCAGCATAAGCTCTATGCCGTTGTTCAGCATCTAACCTAGTTTTATCTAGGCTTTCTAGTTGGGAAAGGACGTGCTTCTCTGTAAGCGTCTTCATCCAGAATCCCTTGTAGTGAAATGCGGAGACTAGGTATTTTGACCTCAAGTGGGAGAACTGCTTCTGCCCCAAATACCAACGAGAAAGGAGTTGCTCCCATTGGTGTTCTTATTGAGGTTTGGTGGGCCCTCAAGGCGGGATATAACTTTAAATGCTAAATCTCGTTTGTTTTCTTTCACTGTTTTAAGGAGAATGGCCTTCAGTGTCTTGTTTGTCGCTTCAGCCTGTCTGTTGGCTTGGGGATAATACAAGGAAGCCGTATGGTGGCTTATCTTAAATTTATTACATAATTCACGAACCTCTTCATTCTTAAAATAAGTTCCATTATCAGAGATAATGATTTGCGGGGATACCGTACCTGTAAATGATTTGGTTCAAAATGAACTTGGCGATCACAGAACCAGGTACAGTAGTAAGAGGCATGGCCTCCACCCATTTGGTAAAAATATTCAGTGGTCATGATTATAAAATTATGGCCCGTCTGTGGATGAGGGAGAGAATTTCCCTATTAAGTCTAGACCCCATGTAGAAAAGGGCCATGGAGTAGCGATTGGTTGTAGAGCTTGTGCTGGCATGTGGATCTCATGGGAGAATTCTTGGCACTTACGACACATGCGTACAAACTCTATTGCGTCATGTTCTAGAGTGGGCCAGAAGTAGCCCATTTGATGTATTTTTTCGAGCAGTGGCGTGGCCACTGAAGTGGCCTCCACATATTCCGCTGTGAGATTCATGGAGAATCTTCTTGGATTCTTCTGTGTCAACACACCTTAGGAGCATTCCATTAAATGCTTTTCGATAGAGCACTTGCTCTATAATGACGTATTTAGCTACGATAATGCGTAACCGCCTTCTTTGTTGCGGTGTAACTCCTTCTGGGTACGTATGGTCCATGATATAATTAATGATATCAGTGTTACCAAGGACACTCAGAGATAGAGAGGTCGAGTTTCGATGTAGTATACGCACTCATCTGGAAAGTCTAAATCTACTAAATCACCTCCGTTTAATGGGTTTTCAGCTAACCAATCTACGATGATTTGTCCTTTAATCGACTTCTGATTTACAAATGTTAATTCAAATTCTCCCATTAAGGTTATAAAACATCTAGCCTTTTTAGACAAGGACCCTTGTGTGAGGAAAGTCCGTAAATGGTCTATTTTTACCATGACCCTTGTTTCTTGATTCAGCATATAATGTCTTAGGCATTTAGTAGCAAATACTATGGCAAGACATTCTCGTTCGGCCTGTGTATAGCGTGTTTCATAGTCAAGCAGTGTTTGGATGATGAAGTAAATTGCACGTTCCCTCTTGTCATCATCCTCTTGGGCCAACATACAAGCTAACGAGACATTGGTAGCCCGTGAATATAAAATTAACGGGCGATCTAGCTTTGGTGGCATTAGCGTAGGTGGCGATAATAGGAAACGCTTAACTGCATCAAAGGCTTCATTACAGTCTTCGGTCTAATCAATGCTATAATCCTTTTTTAGTAGATTGTTGATTGGATGAATGGCGAAGCTTAAGTCCGGGATAAATCTTCTGGATTGCACCTAGTTTTTCGAGAAATAACCTGATTCCATATTCATTCGAAGGTGGGACCATTTCGAGGACAGCTCAAATTTTGGTTGGATCAACATCTATTCCTCGTGACGATATGATGTAACCTAGGAGTTTTCCTCCTGTTACACCAAAGACACATTTCTCTGGATTTAGCGTGACTCCGTATTCTATTAGGCGCGAAAGAATGACGCGGAGTACTTCCGGATGGTCACAACGCTTCTTGGCTTTAGCCAATAATTCATCAACATAAGATTCCATGATTTTATGGAGTTATATCATGAAATATATATGTCATAGCTCGCTGGTACGTAGCACTGACATTCTTGAGACCGAATGGCATAACAGCATAGCAATAGGTTCCCCAAGGAGTTATAAACGTGGTTTTAGCTTGATCTTGCTCAGATATTCTGATTTGATTGTATCCTGAGAATCCATCCATGAGAGACAAAAGCTCAAACCCAGTTGTTGCATCAACAATGACATCAATAGATGGCAACAGGAAGTCGTCCTTAGGACATGCTTTGTTGATGTCTCGAAAATCTATGCAGATGTGTATCTTTCCATTCTTCTTGAGAATGGGAACGATGTTAGATACCCATTGGGAGTAGTCAAATGGTTTGATGAATCCTACCTGGAGGAGTTGTATTACCTCTTCCTTTACCATGAGAGCTACCTTGGGCTTCATGGGTCTTGATTTTTGTTTAAATTGGTTTTGCATCTGATTTAGTGACGAGGTTATGCACCGCAATGTGGGTGTGCAACTGCTGTCATCTCCTTATAATTAAATGCAAATTCCTTTTAATGTTCTTTAAGGAACTGAGTATGTATTTCTACTTCTTATGGGGTTAACGAGGAACCTAGTTTCAACATTCTCGGTTCATCTTCTGTCCCGATGTTGACATCGATTGTTTCTTCGATCAAAGAGGCATTACCCTCTTCGAACTCAGGTGGTGCTGAAGGTAAATCCAAATCATCCCTATTTTCCACTGCGTATATGCTAGGTTCTATTTGTGAGGGGATGATCCATTAACGGGATTTCCAAAATAAGAAGACGAATGTGGAATTAAGGATAAATCTAGCATATGATAGGAGAGATGTAGTGCTACATAGGCGTTTAAGTAATCCAAAGTAGCCACATCACTATCAATACGGTCTAGGATGGTAGATTCACTTTTGCTTGAAAGAGGATTTGTCATTATTTTTATCAATGGTTCATCACGAATGGACACCATGAACTGGGTATCTTCTAACTCATTGCTTGGAGTAAAATGTGATGCTGAGGTTGCTATTGAATCGGCAAGAAGATTTTTCTCTCACGGGATTGCTTCAATGGATATGAAGTTAAATGCCTTGCTTAAATTTAATACAGCATTTTTGTAAAGCTGCAAGTGTTCGGCTTTGGTTTTCGTATACCTCAGAAACTTGGTTTGCCACTAATTGCGAGTCTCCTAAGACTCTGATGTTATCAACACCAATTCTTTTGGCTAAGGTGAGGCCCAAGGAGGAGGGCTTCGTACTCAGCACCGTTGTTTGTGCATTAAAAATTTAACTTAAAGGCGAATGGGAGGACTTTCTCCTCGGGTGAAGTAAGAATTATACCTGCCCCCCGCTCCATAACGAGCATTTAGCTCCGTCGAAATGGAGAGTCCAATACTTAGTCGGGAGTATAGATGTTGGGGGCATCTGCTACATTTGCGCACTCTACTTCTACCATACATAGGTCCTCTGCTGGAAGGGAACCAACACCTAGGGAATATCCTATGCCTACTCGAATCAAATGGTAAGAACATTGGTGAATCTTTTTCTATCAACTCAACAATTTTTGTAGTAGTCCCTAATGATATCGTTTCTTTAGCTTTATCATTATGGGTTGGGGTTGTTTTGGCTATGCTGATAGTTTCAAGATCCATTGTAGGTACCAACTTCTCCTCTGGTTTTGGGTCAGTGGGTTTATTAAGTTGGTTTGTTGGAAGTTCAAATTTTGAGTGCACACTTGGTCTTTTCTTTAAATCAGCTAGGTGCAAATCGAAAGGTTTTGGATCGCCTTTGGCTACAAATACCTTTCCTAGATGCAAGAATCTTACTTCTTGGAATAACGTAGAAGGGATTGCCTTCATTCGGTTGTATCCATGGTCGGCCGAGTATCATATTATAATTAGTTTCCCGATCTATAATATAAAACTCAGTCAGGATTGTTTTGGGTCCTAAGGTGACCGGAAGTATTATAGTTCCTATCGAAGTGGCTTTAAGGCTATCATAGCCTCTCAATGTATTTCGAGTGGTGGAACAGTTTGTTTCCCCATATCCTAGTTTTTGGAGGAAAGAGAAAGGGACTATGTTAACTGCGGCCCCATCGTCAACCATTGCCCGTTTTACATAGTTATTATAAACCCATACTTGTAAGTGTAAGGCTGGATCACCTCGGCGTGCGATCTCAGCATCTGTAGGCATTTTACTTATTTCGAATATGAATTCGACATCCTTGTCCGGCTGCCCCGGAGGGTGGATATCAAAATCTACGTGATTTACTTGTGTTTCAGGAGGTGGAGTGATGTTAATTAGATGACCTAGACCTAATGCTTCTAAAAGAGCAGCTCTGTGAGGAGGAGAGTTCTTTAGTAAATCCAAAAATGAAATGTGCGAGAAGGTCTTTGTTAGGTCACTAATTAAATCATAGGCACCTATGGGTTTTTCTACTATTTGTTGACTCTTATTTGTTTCTGAGCAGGTGACTTGGGCTGGGTTGAGAGAAATATTCTCGTGTTCTTGTTATAGCTTCGATAGGTAGTTCAGCGTCTAATTCTACCAAACTGACTATCTTGGGTCTCGGTTGACTTCCTAACTGTGGCGCAACTGATGGATTTAGTGAAGTCGAGGCTTCATGATCATTGTTTCCTGTCATTGCACTTTTGTTTGTTCCAGTTGGATTCAGCCTATTGCTATCATGATTTGGGAGTGGATCGTTAAAGATCTTGAGAGGAGCATTCTGAGGGGAAACTGCCCCTGCGAGCGTATTTGGTGGTGATGACATGGGATCTGCCAAAAACAAATCTGTGAAGAACTGTCTTTGTTCTTCTAGTAAACGTTGCATGAATTTATTGTAGTCACGGCACGTTCTAGTATCATGACCCCAAATTTTGTGGAAACCACAATAAGAATTGGGATTGTAATTCCTGTTTTGTTGGTTTGGTGTATATTGTGGCCTAAAATTTTGATCAAATTGTTGCCTATTAGGATTAAAATTTTGCATTTGTTGTTTCTGGCTTTGGTTTTGATAACCAAATGAGTTTTGGCTTGGCCCTTGTATAGGATTTCGCCATTGTTGTTGTTGTTGTGGATGGTTAAAATCCACTGTATTGATTGTCGGGGTAAAGTTGTTGTTTCGCTGGTTGTTTGTTTGTGATGGAGTATTGACAACATTTACCTTCTTGGGCTGGTCGGTTACTCCATCCGTTGTTACACCCCGATTTTTGTTAAGGATTTTGGGTCCTTGATTAACATTTGTGGTAGTGGGATAATTTGTAGTGTTTTGATTGGGGGCGATCAACTTCCCATTTGCTCCATATGTTTTACGACCACTATCTATCGCTGCTTGGTCTATTCGAAGAGCGCTCTCAAGTACTTCATCGTAAGTTCTTAGTGGGAACTTCTGGACTTCTTCCTTCACCTCTTTGCTGAGAGAATGAAGGAATAAATCACATAGTTCCATCTGATCCATGTTTGGAGCACTTGCTGAAGAATAAAGAACTGTACGCCACCTCTGGATGAAATGGGTGACAGATTCGTTGTGTTCTTGTTTGATGTGCAAGAATTCCCTGATTCCTGTTCTCAACAGTTTGTTCATGTCGAATGCCTTAATGAATTCTGATACGAGCTGTTTAAATGAATGGATGGAGGCTTCAGGTATTCTATAATACCAGTCGAGAGCAATGCCTTCCAAGGTTTTGGGGAATATTTTAGCAACAACCCCATCCCAAGGGAGTAATTCACGTATGGCTGTAGCGTAAGCTTTGATATGCGCATTTGGATCTCCCTCGCCTTTGTACTTGGGTAAATCGGGGAAGAGGTCTTGGAAGCATGACGCTTCGTATGGTGAAGTCTAAGGGTTCCTTCAGATATTCTGAATAAGTCCCTATCGCATAGTTTTCGACCATTGATGGTGGTTGTTGAGGGAGTGGTGGTGGGATGGGTTGTTGATATGGCGCAGCGTATGCGTTGGCAGGGGTATAGGGAAGTCCCTGCGTTTGAGCAAAAATGCGGGAGAGGAGAACATATCTCCTTGTGGTGATTTGGAGTACATGTTTAAGTACGACGGGATATTGTCTAGTAATGGGTTGTTTGATACTAGACCGGGAGAAATAATGTTAGAGATGATAGGCCTTGTTGGCGTGTTTGTTGTGGATACTGAGGAGGCATGCCTAACGTGCCTACTCCTGTGAGGAGATCTACTTGGCCAGAGTGATATGGAGGATTGGAACTTCCTGCTTGCATGAACTGAGGATTTTGACTTGCTTGAGCAAGTTCTAACCCTCCTCACTTTTTCTACTAATGTTGAAATGACTTCATTTGCTGAAGTCGCGGTGCTTTGCCTGAGCGGCGTTTGTTGTATACCCTGGTGTTGTATAGGCATGTGATATCCTGCTATAAACTGATCGCTATCTTGCCAAGTTTCTCCGAGAGTATTTCCTATATGTAGTGGTATAGAGGTATTTTCTTGGAAAGAGATATCGGGTTGTATTTGTAAACCTCTTATAGGTGGGTACATACCCCGGAGAGCGTTGTTCACTTCTAGGATAACGTATTGACTATTCATCATCTAAGACCAGGTATGGGTCAGATTGTCTACTAATTCGTGGTCTAAGTAGCATCTGAGGAGATGAACCAGATTCTCCGGTAAACGTCATATTGTTCGAGCCTGAAGGCTCTGTTTGTTGCATTCGAGGGGGTTGATCTAACTCCCCTGTTTGAAAAGACGAGTTATATCTATTTCTTGGGGTTTGTGTTGACAACTGATTAGTTGAATAGTTGTCGCCCCATACTGAGAGTGAGGGTGATGATTGCCTGTTCTGTTGGGCATAATATGCCTCGAGACCCAAGAGGGGTCTGCCATATGCATCGAATCCCGACATATTCGGGGGGTATATGAATACCCACAGAATAATGGGAAGGAGCGAAGGTGATTTGTGAAAGAACACGTGATATTATGACTCTGAACAAGAAAGTAGGAAGTTTACATCAGCTTCACTAATTTTGTTTGTTTCACGTCAGGTTCACCAATTTTGTACGTTGGAAAAGCGACAAGCGAGCGTGGGAATCTACGGGTAACTCTTCCGCGTACCCGACCTCCCGAGGTCGTGCCGAGACAGCCGGTGGGGATGGAATATGCGTGGGATGCAGACAAACTAGTTAGGCAGTCTAATGTCTTCGACACACACTAATGCAATTTGCGAATCTAAGGCAAAGAAAGCCCTTCTAACTTGGACTGGTGTGATAGATCGATCGGAAAGGATGACTGCTCGAAGGCTCCAATCAATATCGAGCTCTGGCGTGATTCGATCTATGGGTTGTGGAATACGTGGGAAATGACCTGGGATAGTTTCGTGTATGTCCCCAGATAAGGTCATATGGTGGATGGTTGAATACAATTGACTCTACGGACGATTCTCTGGCCTAGTCCAGAATTCTCTAGCTTTGTTAGCCGCTATATCTAGTAAGGACAATTGTTCGATGATGATGGGTGGAAGTGGAGTGGATTGGAATACTAGTGTGCGTAGGCCAATGTTTATATCTGATTGACTTATGGATTCGTTAGGCTGTGGGACTTGTGGGTCACAACCGTAGACTCTTGGTTGTTGCGGTCCTGTTATGGTCATATACGAAATCAAGTCCTAATTCCTAGTATCCAGTAATCATATGCTTTCTCAGCTTCTATGTTTAGGACCAATAACTGCGTGATTTTCTCATAATATCTCACAGGCGTTCGTGCAACCTGGATCCTTAAACTAGTATCTATGTCTGTGAGAGTGTCTCCTGCACCTGGCTGTGGGACCAAAGGATCACAACCAAAGGTTTGTTCTCTTTCGAACCCTTCTACAGTCATGCGAATGTTTGCCTAGGGTAATCTGTAGTTTGGTTGATTTGACCAAAACGTGTGTGCTTGGTCGTCTTCTATGTTTAACCCTCTCAACTGAGAACTGATCAGTTGTAAATATGTTGTTGTTTAGAATACTTGTATTCTGAGATTTTGGTCTATGTCAACTATTGCTGTGACGAGGTTTGGTTGAGGCACGATTGGCTCAAATATGTATTCCCTGGGCTCCTGAGGTCCCGTGATTGTCATACAAAATAAAATGTAAATCTAACTATAACAAAGTAAATTCTAACTACGTGGAATAAAACTAAAACATATATTACTTCTATTTTTCTGAGAAACCTTTTAAGAGTTTAAGGAAAGAAGCTATTTAAACGTATCTAGAAATAACAACTAAATAACAATTTAAAACAAACAAGATAACCGAGTGTAGTTATTTGCCTGTGCGATTTGTAGATTTATTCTAAATAATGCAATAACTTTCCTAATCTACTTGCAAGATTCTCGATCCTACCTCAGAAGTGAGGAGTGAATCATAGTTTCTCAGAAACTATCAATCCTCACAGCTTCCCTGGCAATATCGAGAATAGAAATTTTACCGAAATAAAGCAATTAACTATTCTATTTGATATGATTCTAACTAGAACTTTGAAAGCTAGAACCTGGATTCCACAGAACAGTGGCGAATCCGATGGTGTGTGTGATCTTGTCCCCTTAGTGTGATCTCCTCGTTCTTTCGTGTTCACGTGGATCCAGAAAAGCGTGTAATGCTAGCATCGATAGGAATAGATATTGGGACAAGGACAACTCAGAATGCAGACTGAAAAATGTGAGTAGGAGAGGGATAGCGCAAGATTACAGAGCTTTGCTTATGCAATTCCTAGCGGGATTTTACTGTGAGTCATGCAACATAAATTGACCAGAACCTAAAACTATCCTGTTTGAAGAGCAAAACCTGCAACTTTAATGGCTTCCTAAGCTATTCTACTTCAATGGAATGGGTAAAACAACAACATTGTTTGCACAAGCTGGATATGTGGCTTACCAACAGCTGGACAATACTAACTAAGCCTAAAAATGAACTGAAACTATGGCCTCTAAGCAAAATGATAAACTGAACTATGGAAAATGAGAGGATGAGAGCAAAAGATCAGACCCTTTTGTTTGTGCACAAACCATTTATTTATAGCTTTCATTCACCCAAAGATCAAAACCAAACTGAACTCTAAAAACCATAAACAATGGCCAAACACTATTCCAGGGGACCAAAAACATAAATGCATGCCCAAGTCGGCAAGGAAAGTTGGTGAAACGTTGATATTTTACGTGAGTCGCGTCAAAGCGCTTTCTGGAAAACGCGTGCAGGACCGCCGCTCTGAGCAGGGCGGCGGTTACAGGACCGCCGCCCTGATCAGGGCGGCGGTCACGAGACCGCCACCCAGGCAGGGCGGCGGTTTCGTAACTGAAGGGCAAAAAGGCCAAGAAAAGAGAAAAAAAGGGGAAAACAAAGGACGCGGGGGCTAAGCGGGGCATGCGGGATGTTAACGCATACTCCGAGGGCTTTTCCGGATCCCGAACACCTTGCGAGGAGACCTATATCATCATTGGGGCACTTGTTACATTGTTCCGGCAGTACAGTACCTACAATTTTGGGTACGTACAGACCCTAGTCAATTTATGGGTCGAAGGAATGTGTTTGATGTGGCGTAGGGGTTGAGTGTGACCAACATTATTTCTAATTCATTTGGCCAGTTTCTCCTCCATAAGGAGCTAAAGGACCTAGAAGTGATGGTGGTTAGCATGCATTATCATATACATACTCTGACTCGTGGAGTGAAAGCTCTCTCTCGCGGCTTGGTGCCGGTGGCGGAAAGCTAGGGACTCTGCCTCCCAGAGAAGGCCAAAGTTGAAATGTCGGAATGTTGTGCTAGCTCTTCTTCATCTTTAAGCGACTCAAAGGTGGAGATCTTGGTTGAAAAGCCTCCTGGCTCTGGCATGGAAGAATGAATTTGGGGTCCTCTAGGTTAGGATCATTCAATATGGAGTGGTTTTCACACTTTTTGTTTACATTCTAGGTCATTACAGTTCGGTGATATATATATTACTGTATATGACTGGTTTTTTGGTTTTTTGTAGCATGATAATGTGCATTTAACTTTTCTTGTTACGTCCAATGATTTGTAGTTCAATCATGAACTATAATAGGAATTTTTTTGAGGCTAGGGCTTCTCCATAGGAATATTCAGAAAAAAATAACACTTTGTTTCAGTACCCATGAAGGGTATATCTCAAGTATATCTAGATAATCATGTTATTAGTGTTTAGGCACAAGGGAAAACACAAGGGAAGGTAGTACATACTTGTATTCACTCTTACACAAGCACTAGGAGAACTACATCGAGTTTGAGCCCCTCATTTGGGAAATATAGTGTGACGGTTGGTCATAACCAACAAGGGGGTTTCCCGCAAAGGGCTATCCAACTCCACTACACAACACTTTTTGTTATTACTGTTTATTTTATTGTTAGTACACGAAAATAGGGTTCTGATCATTACAAAATAAGATACAAGTATTTTTTAAGAAGTTACAATATAGGAGACGAGTAAAGATGAAGATGAATCAACCCATATCATCAAGGAAGTGCATAGTAGCACCAATCACTAGAATGAAGTAGTCTGTAGAAGAATTTTACTCTAGTTTCTAGTTTAGCGCTAGTGTCCAGTAAGGTTTAAACACTTTGTTTTAGAGATAAAACATATTCATCCCTCTCACAACTTATTTAATTAAGTTTCAAAACTAGATTAGCCCACACAACAATATAAAAGATAAGTACACTCATATTTTTATGTTTTACTATATTTAGCTTGTGCCCTAATTGAATGTAACTTCTCAATATCATTTTACTAGTATTGTCAATTATGTCTCTTTGAGAATTTATTAATTAATTTGATGCACATAAGTTTCTAAGATTTCATTATTGACAAGGGTTCTAAATTCTAATTTAGGTGTAATCATTTGGTGAGCTCCCTTATTGATCTTAAACAACCTCCATTAACCTTTAGGGTTTTATATTTCTTTCTTCTAGGGTTTTGTTTCAGATTTTGATTATGATATCTATATCTCAAAGATGACCTTCCAAAATTTCTCTATAGTTTCATCCTTGGTATATTTATTACATGGTTTATGTGTACCTTACATTCTTGTTAGGACCTCTTTTTACGGTTTCATATTTGGGTCACATTTTTTTGTATTCTATGTTGGTCTTCTATGCCCTTTAGGCATAGTAGCTTAAGATTAGTGGTCAGTTCATCGAGCACATCCAATCTCCATATGTACTATTATGAAGAGTATGCATATGATTGATATCATTTCTTCTCCCAATATTAATGACAAAATCATCATTAAAGACATGCAAAATAATGATGTCCGCATGCATTATAATGACAATTATATTCAAATTGGCTTTAATTGATTTGAAAAATATGAAAAGATCCATCCTTATGAAGTTGATGATGTTGGCCTTGAACATGTTTATTTCTTATCTAATTTTCATAATGGTCTCCAAGAAAATCCTCATCACATTGATAAAATCCTCAAACTTCTCCTCGAATCTAAAGCTCGCAAATATCTAACAATCCAATGGAAATATCCCTTTCAAGTTATCAATACTTTATCTACATCTATTTCACCTATGTCTCGTGTGGAAGTTCTGTTTCAAGATCCCAAGCCTAAATCTATTGTGTTTATATCTATCATTGGTATGGGGGCACCTCTAATCAAGTAAGACATTCCTACATCTAGTCCATTTTTTTATACTACTTTTACATCACCCTGTCTGCACATACACAGACTCTTATATACTTCATTTGTTGTATGTTCCCTCACGTAGACCATTCATGATCTGTAGGCTAAGGTGTTGTGGCTATAGTAGGGTGGGTCGAAGGACTTCCATGCCATGTAATCACATGCTTTACTTCATAGTCCATTAGCACTCGATGTGTTTGTATGATGGAAAAGTGACATGTGAGCATGAGAATCTACAAGTAACTCTTCCATGCACCCGACCTCCTGAGGTCGTGCCGAGACAGCCGGTGGGGATGGAATACATGCGGGATGCAGATAAGCTAGTTAGGTAATCTTATGTCTTCAACACGCGATAACGGGATCTGTGAATCTAAATAAAAAAGGCCCTCCTAGCCTAAACCAATGTGATAGATTGTTCGACAAGGATAGCTGCTCAAAGGCTCCAATCAATATCGAGCTCTGTCGTGATCCAATCTATGTGTTGTGGAATACGTGGAAGATGACCTGTGGGTGCTTCTTATATATCTCCCGACAAGGTCATGAAAATGGAATGGCTAAATTGTAGTGGATTTTTTGTGCTTTATGGACAATTCTCTGGTCTAGTCCAGAAATCTTTAGCTTGGTTGGCTGTTACGTTTAATAATGATAGTTGTGTGATGATGTCCGGTGGGAGAGGAGAGGACCTAAATACTAATGTTCACAAACCAGCATCAACATTGGATTGATTTGTAGGCTCGTTTGGTTGTGGGACATGTGGATCACAACCGTAAGTTCGTGGTTGTTGTGGACCTCCTATGGTCATATGAAGAGTCAACCCCTGATTTCGAGTATCTAGTAGTCGTATGCCTTTTCGGCCTCTACGTTTAGAACTAGAAGTTACATGATTTTCTCGGAGTACCTAACAGGTGTTCTGGAAACTTGAATACGTAGGCTAGTGTCTATATCAACGAGGAGGTATCTTGCGTCTTGCTATGGGACTAGTGGATCACAACCGAATGTTTGCTCTCTTTCAGGTCCTTCTATAGTCATACGGATATCTATCAAGGCAGTCTATAATTTGGCTGATTTGACTAGAACGTGTGTGCTTTGTCGTCTTCTATGTTTAATCCTCTTAACTATGTGCCGATTTCTTGTAGGTCTATGGTTGTTCGGAAGACCTGAATTATGAGATTTTGGTCTATGTCAGTTATTGTTGTAACAATATTTGGTTGAGGCACGATTGGCTCAAAAATGTATTCCCTAGGCTCCCTAGGTCCCGTGATTGTCATACAAGATCAATATAAGCCTAACTGAAACGAAATAAACTAATTATGCAAAATATATCTACAACATATATATATTCCTCTATTTTTGTATTTTTGATAGAATTTTGAATATAATTGAAAGAGAAACTAATCTAATACATTCAGAAAATGACAACTAATCTAATAACAAAATTAAAACAAGTAAGGTAGCCCGGTGTAGCTACTTGCCTGTGTAGTTGTGAGTTTATCCTAAATAACTAGATAGCTGATTAACTTAATTGAAAGATTCTCGATCCTACCTAAAAAGTGAGGAATGAATCATAGTTTCTCAGAAACTATCAGTCCCCATAGCTTCCCTGGCAATATCAAAAATGAAACTTAACTGAAATGAAATATTTCACTGCTCTATTTGATATGTTTTAACTAGAAATTTGACAGATAAAACCTGGAATTTGTAGAACAGTGGCGAATCCAGTAGTGTATGATTTTGTCCCCTCAGAATGATCTCCTCGTTCCTTCATGTTCACGTGAGTCCAGAAGAGCGTGTATATGCTAGCATCAACAGAAGAAGGTATTTTGAACAATGGTAGCTTTGGATATAGACCGAATAAATGCGAGTAGGAGAGGGACAACACAAGTGACAGAGCTTGGTATATGCAATTCCTAGCGGGATTTATTGCGGGAATACAACACAAGTGTACCGAGAGATTCTAGAATCTACCTTCTATGAAGAACACAACCTGCAACTCTAATGGATTCAATCTACAAATGACACTACTCTGCTCTAAACTAATTTGTATGAACAACAATGAACAAGACTGAAGCAAGAAGATCGAATGGCTTCTAACAGCAAAGGAAAACTAGCATGGATGCAAACATGAAAACAAAATGAATTCTAAGCAAGAAATTGAAAGACTAAACAATGAAAATGAGAAGTTGAGGGGCCATTTGCTTGAAAACAAGCTGGATATTTATAGATTTCACATTCACCCAAAGGTAATTCCTATTAGAACTCTTTTACCATTAAACAATGAAGAAACACTATTCCAGGGAACATAAAACATTAATATGAGCTAAGGCGGTTGAGAAAAGCTGGTGAAAGTTGAAAAATTACACAAGTCGCGATCAAAGGAGTGTGCTGGAAAACGCGTGAAGGACCACCGCCCTGAGCAGGGCGGCGGTTTCGTCACTGAAGGACAAAAAGCTTAGAAAAGAAAGGCAGAGGATAAAAAAAAGCACAAGGAACTTGGATAAAGCATTTGGGATGCTAATTTATACTTTGTGAGCTTCTCTGGGATCCAAACACCTTGCGAGGTGACCTGTATCATCATTGGGGCATGTGTGACATCGTTTCGGTGGTACAATACCTTAAAATTTTGGGTACGTACATAGTGCCCCCCTCGGAGAAGTGTTTTAACCATGAAGAGGCATATAATGGTGGGTCTGAGTATGGCGGTCCCAAAATGGGAAGCTAGAAATTATACCTGACACGCCCATGTGTCGAAATGTCACCATCCGAGTTCCCGCTACCTGTAAAATGGAAAGAAGACTCAAGTGCAGATAGATAAAACAAATCGAAAAATAAATACTAAATTAGTATGAAATGAGGAATTACCATTTATGCGGGGATAAGAACTTAGCTCCATCGGTGCTCTAAACCTGCGAAAGGGGCATTCAAAATGGGTCAAAACACCATATATATATAAAACAGGCTTATTTTCCTATTCATTTGCACGTGTTGATTTGATAGTTTTTGAACTCTGGGACCCATGGTGACGGTTTTCAATGAGAGTATAGTTGAAACATTCATATCGAGATAACGATCATGCCTCCGTGAGTAGAACCTCGACCCGTGAGATCCCAGGTTAGTTCTTCTTGATTTAACGTTTTTGCACCCAAAATGTTAAAATGATGAAATATTTGTTGTGGGGGGGGTTATTTTTAGAAATGTTAGTTTTAAATGTGTCTCTTAATCGGGGTTCGCCTAATGGGTAGGCTTTCGCTTTAGCTAAAATGGTCAATTTTTTGCATTTTAAAGCATTTTTAGGGCATGCGACCCATTTGTAGTCGTGGGATAGGACCACCCGCCCTAAGCAAGGTGTAGTGGTTACAAGACCGCCACCTTTTAAGGTGGTGGTTACAGAATTGCCGCCCTGCTCAGGGCGACAGTCCTCTATAAAGTGTTAAAACAACACTATTTTGAGTTTATTTTTGTATTTCTAGTATTCCTACTTGCTTTAATGATTTTTCTAATGCAATCTTGATACTAACTTGCTTCTTTTTGCATGTTTTTGGGTGTTTTACAGAAGAAGGAAGAGTACATTAGATGGAGCTGAGAGAGGGAGAGTGATTGGCTTCCAGCAGTGTTAGATGCTCTCTCTCAGCCTGAGCAGGATACTCTCCAGAGGGCAGGTATATTGAGGATTGCATACGGGTCCCCCACGTTGCACCTGCCAGTCACATACTATGTGACTTATTTTCTTATTGGGACGCAGATTGGAACACCTTCCAATTTCCAGGTGTTAGGGGTGAGTGGACTATCACCCTAGAGGATGTCTACCGTATTTTGGGAGTCTCGATTATTGGGAGGAGACTTTCATTTGATACAACATTAGCCAGAGCTTAGGTGACTCAGTGGGCCACCTATATGGGAGATGCAGTTGTCTCCATTGGTTTGAAGAAGGCGGTGAAGGTCCATTCTATTCCTGGCTTGCCCATCCCTCTTGATCCACAAGGCCATTATGGGCATCCTTGCTTCGAGATTGATCAAGGATAAGGGAGGGGATACTTTGCTCTACTGCTGGACCCCCATCATTGCATAAATTGAGGCACATGGTCAGATTTATGCTTGGGGAGCGGATATACTTGGGACCACCTATCACAATTTATACAGGGTGGTTCGATTGCAAGGATAGTTGCTGAGCCATCCGACTTTAGTTATGAGTTGGGTCTATGAGCGCATTATCCCTTATGGAAGAGGCGTAGAGGTGGCCAGGATCCCGTAGGGCCATGAGGGCAACTAGATGGACATAGATGATGGTGCTTAGAGCACCCCAGCAACCAGTTGCTTCCCTAACTATCGAGGATATGGAGGCCACACCTTATGAGGCCATGGCGGGGTTGTAGGGGCGAGGATACCTTTACTTTGATTTCTTTCTCTACTATAGGGTAACTATGTGGATAGGATGGGGAAGGTAGAGACACACCCCTTTGATCGAGTGCCTCAACAGTTCGGCCTTGCTGTACATTAACATGCTTCCCCCAGTGGTGCCAATGTTCATATCAGTTCGGGAGGCTAGGGGAGGTTCTAGAGGCTAGGGTTGGACTGTTGTTACTCCTGGCGTACCTACATTACAACCAGGAGGGTGGTACGCGCTTGAGAGAGATGCCGGTGCTCCTCAGGCACCTTTACTTCAGATTGCCGCCAGTCTTACCCATAGCAGTGATGACCCCATTGATATAGAACTCTAAGTCTTAGGAGTTCATAGGGGGAGAGATGGAGGAGGAGACCAAAGACATGGAGGTTAGTGAGTCAGGTGGGGAAGAGGATAGTGATTCCGAGTGGCATGACACTCAGGAGATCCTACAGGCTGAGAGGGTAAAGCAGAGCACAAAGAGGGTGACTCTAGTCTCAGAGGAGTTGCCTTCTTAGAACCTAGGTGGAGAGGATGAGTCCATGGTAGGACGCCATGTTGTCCTCAGACATAGGAGGAGGACACCAGTCAGTGGTGGCATCCATGGTAGGCGCGGATCCTAGAGATCCTTCTTGGAGACCCGATAGATCCGAGTGAGTTGTCACTCTTCCTTTTGATATCTTGTTTTTAGCTAGGTGTATGACACCAAATTCGTGTCTTACAACCCCTTGTGACCCGCATCCCATTTCGCAACCTAAGTGCCTCATTACCTAAACCTTACACAATTATTTATTAATTACCTTGTAATTGATAAATCCCCATCACCTCACCTACCACCTTCATTTGGATCCAGATCTCATCATGACCTAGCCCTAATCCTAAACTAACCTAATTAAGACCTAAAACTTGGTCTACACCTACACCCATGACTAATGACCCCTTTCTCGCACCCAAAACTGACCTTCTAGTCACTTGACCAAGCCCGCAACTAATCTCTCGGGAGAAAAGCAGGTGAAGGATGGGCTATTTTACTAAAAATAGCCTACTTTGGACAGAGATGACGGTTGCTTAGAGCCGCCCACGTAACAGCCAATAGGTTGCTTAAATGACTACTAATGATATGGAGGCCACACCTTATCAGGATCAATGGGGGGTTTTGGGGTGAGGAGACCTTTACTTTGATTTCCTGCTCTACTTGACCGAGACAACTTGTGAGATAGGTTTACGAGGAAGGTAGAGACACTTGCCCCTTTGATCGAGTGCCTCAGCAGATTCATGCCTTGCTTACATTGACATGCTTCTTGAGTGGTGCACAGTGTTCATAGATCAGTTCTGGAGGCTAGGGGAGTCCTAGAGGCCGGGGTTGGACTGTTGTTACTCCTCTCATCCCTATTATCAGCCAAGAGGGTGGTACGCAGCTACCAGAGAGAGCCGGTGCTCCTCAGGCAACCTTTACTACAGATTACCCTATCGACATCCTTACCCATAGCAGTATGATGACCCCATTGATATAGACTCTGAATCTGAGGAGTTCATAGGGGGAGAGACGGAGGAGGAGATTTGAGGACATGGAGATTAGCGAGTTGGGTGGGGAAGAGGATAGCGATCCCGAGTGGCATGACACTCAGGAGATCCTACAGGCTGAGAGGGCAGAGCAGAGCACGGAGAGGGTGACTCTAGTCTCATAGGAGTTACTTTCTTAGGACCTAGGTGGAGAGGACGAGTCTGTGGTAGGATGCCATGTTTCCGTAGACGTAGGAGGGGCACACCAGTCGATGGTGGCATCCATGGCAGGCGTAGATCCTAGAGATCCTTCTTGGAGGCCTAAAAGAATGAGTGAGTTGTCACTCTTCTTTTGATATTTTTTTTAGCTAGGATTGCCTTAGTTGCTATCTCTCTTTTTGTTCATCCTTGGTTTCACCTTTTGATTATTTTCTAATTTGTTTTCTCCTTTACTTGCAGAGACTGCTGATGAGTGGCGAGACTTGATTCACCGGGTATGTACTGATACCCTGATGCTCCCCATGGAGAAGACTCGTGCTGAGCTATCCATGGATGCAGGGGAGCCTTCAGCAGCCGGTAGGCATACCAATGTTTTTTCCCCTGTCTGGCATGTGGCCAAGATGGTGACTTCCCTCCATATCGAGGTAGCTGGGTATAGGACTGCAAAGTGCCTGATGAGGAGGAGCCACTCTCATACCAAGGCTACAGCTACTGTTTGGGACCGCGAGCCCTCAATGCACTCAGAGTTTCGGCATAGCCGGAGTCCTAGACGTGATCGTGCGCCTTCTGAGGGATCCCATAGGGATTGAGAGGCCACTTGGCTGTTTTTGTAGTGAACTTTGTTAGGTTGTTTATATGAGTATTTTTGTATTTTTCGGGCTCATTGAGCATTTTGACCATGCCTAGTGCATGATGGCATTGTACATGAAACTGATGATATATATATATATATATATATATATATATATCTTTGGATCTAACTCTTGGTATCTTGAATTTTGTGACTCATTTTCTAAATGTGTTTTTAGATGTTTTTTAGAATATTTTCTTTTTATGTTTCCAGAATGTATGCAATGGACAAAAAATGGTAGTAAATAGAATGTTTTACTTTATATATTTTTGCCATGCTGATATGAGATGATACTAACATATGGTAGTACTGAACTTTTGAACTCTTTGGGAAACATTTGTAATTCCTTCTTATATTGGAAAAATGTGATGAATGCATAGTGATAAAGAGATGAACTTGCCCCAATCCCAAATCCACGCAACTAGTAAGACGCGAGGGCTCAACACCAAGAATTAGGAAGGGCACAAGTTGTATGAGCTTGATTGAATGGAATGATGAGAGACAGACAAACCAAGAACAAGAACCAAATTTGGACCTACACACCTACCCTACTCAGAACTACTACCAAGCTTAGAAGGCCACTTACTTTTCAGTTTATCTAGACTTAGATTCATAAATGGCAACCTGGTTGACAAAATCTGGTTTTGAGGATTTGATCTCTTTGGAATTTGGAATTTGGATATTTGCTTTTTCTTAACAGAATTTGACTTGTGTTTTTAGCATACCAAGATTTGTTAGTTTGTGTGACTGGACCCCCCACACCCTGCCTCACGCTACTAGTAAGAAGCATGGGTTTGTCACCAAAGGCAAGATACAGGCGAGTAAGGGCACTTCTTTCCTTTCCCAACCTCACATCACTAGTAAGAGATGTGGGCTTATCACCGAAGGTTGATGGGGCAAAGAAGTGTGTAAAATAAAATATTTTGTTTGCTTGGTGCTTTTGATTTCATTTGATTTTGACATTTCTGATCTAAGACTTTGGGATATCCTTTCATTCCAAGATATTTTAAGAGGGATAGATGTGACACCAAGAAGCTTCCAGAACAGACCGTAGGCAAGGACAACTTTACCTAGTAGAAAGAAAGAGAAAAGCCAAGTATGCAGGTCTTGGTATGGTTTCCGTCAATGTTTGTCTGTCGAAATTGATGAGAAGATTTGAAAATATTTGATGATGTTTGAAGAGATGTGATATGAATATTTTTGCCAATATCTTCAGAAATTTGTAACAATTTCTTTAAGAGTAAGCTCTTGAACTATCATTTTTACGAAATGGACAAAATGAAGCAGCTAAAAGACTAATGCAATGTAGGTAGCTATAATGTACTAGCAATGACTTTGATGTTTTATGCGTAAAACCGCTTAAGGTGCAAGGAATTGACAGTTTCACCAAATTCCTCACCTTCTAGTGTGCACAAGAGATATGCACCATTTTCGTAGTCCTTCATGACTCGATATGGGCCCAACCATTTGGGCCGGAACTTTCTTCCTTCACCAGTTTTCTTATCGATCCGGCTGTCTAGTCTTAGAACTAGATCTCCTTCATATATTTCTTGCTCATAGACTTTTTTGTTATACTGCCGGCACATCCGGTCAGCATAGGCTCTGTGTCGTTGTTCGGCGTTTAACCTGGCCTCATCAAGGCTTTCTAGTTGAGAGAGGCGTGCCTCCCTATAAGCTTCCTCATCCAGAATCCCTTGTAATGAGATGCAGAGACTGGGTATTTCAACCTCAAGTGGGAGAACTGCTTCTGCCCCGAATACTAGTGAGAAAGGAGTTGCTCCTGTTGGTGTTCTTATTGAGGTTCGGTGGGCCCACAAGGCCGGATATAATTTTAAATGCCAATCTCATTTGTTCTCCTTTACTGTTTTGAGGAGAATAGCTTTCAATGTTTTGTTTGTCGCTTCAGCCTGCCCATTGGCTTGAGGGTAGTAAAGAGAGGTCGTGTGATGGTTTATCTTGAACTTGCTACATAACTCATGAACCTCATCATTCTTAAAGGACGTGCCATTATCTGAGATAATGACTTGTGGGACACCATACCTGTAGATAATTTGGTTCAAAATGAATTTGGCAATCACCGAACCTGGTACAGTGGTGAGAGGCATGGCCTCCACCCATTTGGTAAAATATTCTGTGGCTGTGATTATAAAATTATGGCCATCGGTTGATGAGGGAGAGAATTTCCCTATCAAGTCTAGACCCCAAGTGGAGAAGGGCCACAGAGTCGCTATTGGTTGTAGGGATTGTGCTGGCATGTGAATCTCGTGAGAGAATTCTTGACATTTGTGGCATTTGCGTACAAATTCCACTACATCATGTTCGAGAGTGGGCCAAAAATAGCCCATCCGATGTATTTTGCGAGTGGTGGCATGACCACCGAAGTGGCCCCCACATATCCCACTATGGGATTCATGAAGAATCCTCTTGGATTCTTCTATGTCGATGCATCTTAGAAGCATGCCGTCGAAGGCTCTACGATAGAGCACTTGGTCTAAAACAACATATTTAGTGGTAATAATGCGTAACCGCCTTCTTTGTTGTGATGTGGCACTTTCTGGGTATGTATGGTCCATGATAAAATTGATGATATCAGTATACCAGGGACATGTAGAAATGGGGGGTCTGGTTTTGACAAAGTATACACATTCATCGGGAAAGTCTAGATCTACCAGCTCGCCCCCATCTAGTGGATTGTCAGCTAACCAGTCTGCAATGATTTTTCCTTTAACAAATTTTTGGTTTACGAATGTTAACTCAAATTCTCCCATTAGGGTTATGAAACGAGCCAACTTTTTTAGATAAAGATCCTTGTGTGAGAAATGTTCGTAAATGGTTTGTCTTTACAATGACCCTTGTTTCCTGGTTTAACATGTAATGTCTCAAATGTTTTGTTGCAAAAATTATGGCAAGGCATTCTCTCTCTGCCTGTGTGTAACGTGTTTCATAATCGAGCAACGTTCGGCTAATGAAATAGATCGCGCGTTCTCGTTTATCATTGTCTTCTTGAGCTAGCATGTAGGCCAGTGAGACATGAGTGGCTCATGAGTATAGGATCAAAGGGTGGTCTAGCTTGGGAGGCATTAGCGTGGGTGGTGACAACAAGAAGTGCTTAACTACTTTGAAGGCCTCGTTGCAATCTTCAGTCCAATCGATACTATAATCTTTCTTGAGTAGATTGTTGATTGGATGAATGGAAAAGCTTAAATCTGGGATGAACCTTCGGATTGCACCGAGTTTCCCAAGAAATGACCTGATTCTAGACTCGTCTGAAGGTGGGATCATTTCGAGAACAGCCCGTATTTTGGCTGGATCAACATCAATCCCTCGTGAAGATATAATGTATCCTAGAATTTTGCCTCCTGTTACACCGAAAACGCACTTCTCTGGGTTTAATGTGACACCATACTCAATTAGTCATGAGAGGATGATACGGAGCACCTCTGGATGATCACAACATTTCTTGGCCTTGGCTAACAAGTCATCCACATATGATTCCACAATTTTATGGATAAGATCGTGGAATATATAAGTCATTGCTCGCTGATACGTAGCGCCGGTGTTCTTAAGACCAAATGGCATGACAACATAACAATAAGTTCCCCAGGGAGTTATAAATGTGGTTTTGGCTTGATCTTGTTCAGATATTTTAATCTGATTGTACCCTGAGAACCCATCCATGAGGGACAACAGTTCAAATCCAGCTGTTGCATCAACGATAACGTCAATGGATGGTAATGGGAAATCATCCTTGGGACAAGCTTTGTTAATATCCTGAAAGTCTATACAAATGCGTATCTTCCCATTCTTTTTGAGGATGGGAACGATATTAGATACCCATTGTGAATAGTCAACGGGTTTGATGAATCCTACTTGGAGAAGTTTTATTACTTCCTCTTTTACCATGAGAGCCACTTTTGGCTTCATTGGTCTTGACTTCTATTTAATTGGCTTCACATCTGGTTTAGTGACAAGATTATGTACCGCAACTTGTGGTGCGATACCTGTCATTTCTTTATAATTAAATGCAAAATCCTTTTGATGTTCTTTGAGGATTTGGGTGTGTATTTCTATTTCTTCTAGAGTTAGTGAGGATCCCAACTTCAAAATTCTTGGTTCTTCCTCCATTCCAATGTTTATGTCAATGGTTTCTTCTATCAAAGAAGTGTTACCTTCTTCAAATTCAGGTGGGGCTGGAGGTAGTTCCAAGCTTTCTCCATTTTCTATCTCGTAGATATCGAGATCCTTCTGTGGAGGAGACTCTACCATGGGATTTCCAAAGTAGGAAGAGGAGTGTGGTATTAGGGAAAGATCAACTATAGGGTGAGCAAGGTGTAGCTCTGCATAGGTGTTTAGATATTCGAGAGTGACTTTATCACTGTCAACATGATGTAAGATAGGAGATTCATTCTCAGCTGTATGTGTTAGAAGAGGGTTTGTTGATATTTTCTTCACCAATGGTTCAGTACGAAGTGATACCTTGAAACTTGTATCTTCCAACTCATTACTTGGGGTAAAACGCGAAGCTGAGGTTGCTATTGAATCTGTGAGAAGGTTCTATTCTTGTGGGATTGCCTCAATGGATATGAAGTCGAATCCTTTGCTTAGATCTAATACCGCTGTTTTATAGAGTTGTAAGTGCTCAGCTCTAGTCTCATATACTTCAGAGACTTGGTTTGCAACTAATTGTGAGTCTCCTAACACTCTGATGTCATTAACACCAATCCTTTTGGCTATGAGGAGGCCAAGGAGGAGGGCTTCGTACTCAGCGCCGTTGTTTGTACATTCAAAGTTTAACTTAAAAGCAAAAGGTAGGATCTTTCCCTCAGGAGAAGTAAAGATCACACCTGCCCCGGCTCCATAGTGACATCTAGCTCCATCGAAGTGGAGAGTCCAATATTTACTAGGAAAAATGGATGCTGGGACATTCTTTGTGTCTGTTTCTTCTGTTTCGGTTACTTCTACCATGCAAAGTTCCTCTGCTGGAAGAGAACCAACTCCTAGGGTACATCCCATACCTGTGGAATCAAATGGTAGGAAAATTGGTAGATCTTGTTCCAGTAACTCGACAATTTTTGCAGTAGTTCCTAATGACACTGTTTCTACAACGTTAGCTTCATCCTTGAGGGCTGGGATGCCCTTAACTAGGTTCATAATTTCTAGTTATGTTGTAGGTATTAATTTTTCTTCCGGTTTTGAGTCGATTAGTTTGTTAAGTTGGTTTGTTGGGAGTTCAAACTCAGAGTGAATGCCTGGTCTTTTCTTCAGGTCTGCTAGGTGTATGTCGAATGGTTTTGGGTCACCTTTTGCTACGAATATCTTTCCTAGGTGTAAGAATCTTATTTCCTGGAATAACGTAGAAGGGATTGCTTTCATGCGATGTATCCATGGTCGACCGAGGATCATATTATAGTTGGTTTCCCGATCTATGATATAAAACTCAGTGAGGATTGTCTTGGGTCCTAAGGTGACTGGTAGTATTATAGTCCCAATTGAAGTAGCTTTAAGGCTATCATAACCTCTTAGCGTATTTCTTGTTGTGGAACAGTTTGTTTCTCCATATCCTAGCTTTTGAAGGAAAGAGAAGGGGACAATGTTAACTGCTGCCCCATCGTCAACCATTGCATGTTTAACATAATTATTGTAAACCCACACCTGTAAATGCAAGGCCGGATCACCTCTACGTGTAATTTCAGCATCTGTTGGCATTTTGTTTATGTTGAATATAAACTCGGTATCCCTATCTGGCTGCCCTGGAGGGTGGATATCGAAGTCTATATGGTTTACTTGTGTTTCGGGAGGTGGAGTGATGTTAATTAAATGACCTAGACCTAGTGCTTCTAAAAGAGCAGCCCTATGGGCAGGAGAATTTTTCAATAAGTCCAAAAAGGAGATGTGAGAGAAGGTCTTTGTTAAGTCATTAATTAAATCATAAGCACCTATGGGTTTTACCAACGTTTGTTGAATGTTATCTGGCTCTAGTGGATAGATTGGATTTGGTTGAGAAGAATATTCTCGTGCTCTTGTTATGGCTTCTACGTGCAGCTCAGTATCTAACTCCACTAGACCAACTATCTTGGTTCGTGGCTGATTTCCTAAGTGTGGTGCGACAGGTGGATTTAGTGAAGTTGAGGCTTCATGATCATTATTTCCTGTCATTACACCTTTGTTCGTCCCATTTGGATTTAATTTATTATTGTTATTGTGATTTGGAAGTGGATCATTGAAGATCTTAAGAGGTGCGTTTTGAGGGGAAACTGCCCCTGTGAAAGTATTTGGCATAGGTGTCACAGAATCTGTTAAGAACATATCTATGAAGAGTTGTCTTTGTTCTTCTGGAAAATGTTGCATGAACTTATTGTAATCGTGGCAAGTCCTAGTGTCATGGCCTCGAATTTTGTGGAAACCACAATACGAGTTAGGATTATAACTCCTAGGTTGTTGGTTTGGCACGTGTTGTGGTCCAAAACTCTGATTAAACTGTTGACTATTAGGATTAAAGTTTTGCGTTTGTTGTCTTTGGTTTTGGTTTTGATATCCAGTTGAGTTTTGACTTGGACCCTGTGTCTGGATCTACCATTGTTGTTGTTGTTGTTTGTCGTTGGGGACGATTAAAATCCACCGCATTGATTGTTGGGGTAAAATTGTTGTTTCGTTGATTGTTAACTGGTGGTGGAACATTTACAACGTTTGCTTTTTTTGTTTGGTCAGTCACTCCATCTGTTGTCACTCCACGGTTTTTGTTAAGGATTTTAGGTCCTTGATTGGCATTTGTGGTAGTAGGATAAGTCGTAGTGTTTTGGTTGGGGATGATTAACCTCCCATTTGTTCCATATGTCTTGCGACCGCTATCTATTGCAGCTTGATCTATTCGGAGAGCGCTCTCGAGCACTTCATCATAAGTTCTTAGTGGGAACTTCTGGACTTCTTCCTTTATCTCTCTGCTGAGAGAATGAAGGAATAAATCACATAGTTCCATCTGATCCATGTTTGGAGTGCTTGCTGAAGAATAGAGGACTGTACGCCATCTTTGGATGAAATGAGCAACAGATTCATTGTGTTCTTGTTTAATATGCAAGAATTCCCTGATTCCTGTTCTCAACAATTTGTTCATGTCGAATGCCTTGATGAACTCTGAAATGAGTTGTTTAAATGAATGTATTGAGGCTTCAGGTATTCTGTAATACCAATCGAGGGTGATACCCTCTAAAGTTTTGGGGAATATTTTAGCAACAACTCCATCCCAAGGGAGCAGTTCTCGAATGGCTGTGGCATAGGCCTTAATATGTGCATTTGGGTCTCCCTCTCCTTTGTACTTGGGTAGATCGGGGAGAGGTCTTGGAAGCATGATGCTTCGTATAGTGAAGTCCAAAGGTTCTTTCAAATATTCTGAATAAGTCCCTATCGCATAGGTTTCGACCATTGATGGTGTTTGCTGAGGGGGTGGAGGTGGAATGGGTTGTTGATATGGCGTAGCATATGTATTTGCAGGGGCATAAGGGAATCCCTGTGGTTGAGTGAACATGCCAGGAGAAGAGAACATATCTCCCTGTGGTGATTTGGAATACATGTTTAAGTATGGAGGAGCATTGCTCAGGAATGGATTGTTTTGTACTAAACCGGGAGGTATTATATTTTCAACTGGAGTGGCGTTAGAAAATGTGGTTCTAGTTGGCGTTTGTTGTGAATACTGAGGAGGCATGCCCAACGTGCCTGTTCCTGTGAGGAGGTCTACTTGGCTAGGATGATGTGGAGGATTGGAAGTTCCTGCCTGCATGAACTATGAATTTTGACTTGCTTGAGCAAGTTCCAACCCTCTAACCTTCTCAACTAAGGCTGAGATGACCTCGTTTGGTGAAGACACGGTATTTTTCCTTAGTGGTGTTTGTTGTATATCTTGAGGTTGTATAGGCATATGGTACCCTGCTATGAATTGATCGGTGCCCTGCCAAGTTTCACCGAGGGCATTTCCTATAGGTGGAGGAATGGGGGTGTTTTCTTGGAATGAGACCTCAGGTTGTGTTTGCAAACCTCCTATAGATGGGTACATATTTTGAGAGTGTTGTTCACTCCTAGCATAACGTGCTAAGTATTCGTCATCTAAAATAGATATGGATCTGACTGTCTACTAATTTGTGGTCTAAGCAACACCTGAGGAGATGAACCAGATTCTCCAGTGAGCGTCATATTGTTTGAGCCTGAAGGCTCTGGTTGTTGTGTTTGAGTGAGCTGATCCAACTCCTCTATTTGGAAAGAAGAACTATATCTAGTCCTTTGAGGTGGAGTTTGTGTTGAAAACTGGTTAGTTGAATAGTTGTCACCCCATGCTGAGAGCGAGGGTGATGGTTGTCTATTTAGTTGATCGTAGTATGCTTCAAGACCTAGGAGAGGTCTGCCATATGCATCGTATCCCGACATATTCGGGGGGTATATGAATACCCACAGAATAATGGGAAAGAGCGAAGGTGGATGAAAGAATAGAAAGAGGAAAATTAAAGAGGATTTCACGTCAGGTTCACCAATTTTGTTGGTGAAGCTGATGTGGAGGCTAAAGAGGTAGAGAAGATGAAGTAGTTGTTTGTTTCACGTCGGGTTCACCAATTTTGTTGGTGAAGCTGATGTGGAGGCTAAAGAGGTAGAGAAGATGAAGCAGTTGTTTGTTTCACGTCAGGTTCACCAATTTTGTACGATGGAAAAGTGACATGCGAGCATGAGAATCTACAAGTAACTCTTCCTCGCACCTGACCTCCCGAGGTCATGCCGAGACAGCCGGTGGGGATGGAATACACGCGGGATGCAGATAAGCTAGTTAGGTAATCTTATGTCTTCAACACGCAATAGCGGGATCTGTGAATCTAAGGCAAAGAAGGCCCTCCTAACCTGAACCGGTGTGATAGATCATTTGGTGAGGATAGCTGCTCGAAGGCTCCAATCAATATCGAGCTCTGCCGTGATCTGATCTATGGGTTGTGGAATACGTGGAAGATGACCTGTGGGTGCTTCGTATATATCTCCCGACAAGGTCATGAAAATGGAATGGCTAAATGTGTAGTGGATCTTTTGGTGCTTTATGGATGATTCTCTGGTCTAGTCCAGAAATCTTTAGCTTGGTTGGCTGTTACATTTAATAATGATAGTTGTGTGATGATGTCTGGTGGGAGTGGAGAGGACCTAAATACTAATGTTCACAAACCAGCATCAACGTTGGATTGATTTGTAGGCCCGTTGGGTTGTGGGACCTGTGGATCACAACCGTAAGTTCATGGTTGTTGTGGACCTCCTATGGTCATATGAAGAGTCAACCCCTGATTCCGAGTATCCAGTAGTCGTATGCCTTTTCGGCCTCTATGTTTAGAACTAGAAGTTGCACGATTTTCTCAGAGTACCTAACAGGTGTTCTGGCAACTTGGATACGTAAGCTAGTGTCTATATCAATGAGGAGGTCTCCTGCGTCTGGCTGTGGGACTAGTGGATCACAACCGAATGTTTTCTCTCTTTCAGGTCCTTCTACAGTCATACGGATATCTATCAAGGTAGTCTATAATTTGGCTGATTTGACCAGAACGTGTGTGCTTTGTCGTCTTCTATGTTTAATCCTCTTAACTGTGTGCTGATTTCTTGTAGGTCTATGGTTGTTCGGAAGACCTGAATTCTGAGATTTTGGTCTATGTCAGTTATTGCTGCAACAATATTTGGTTGAGGCACGATTGGCTCAAAAATGTATTCCCTGGGCTCCCTAGGTCCCGTGATTGTCATACAAGATCAATATAAGCCTAACTGAAACAAAATAAACTAATTATGCAAGATATATCTACAACATATATATATTCCTCTATTTTTGTATTTTTGATAGAATTTTGAATAGAATTGAAAGAGAAACTAATCTAATACATTCAGAAAATGACAACTAATCTAATAACAAAATTAAAACAAGCAAGGTAGCCCGGTGTAGCTACTTGCCTGTGCAGTTGTGAGTTTATCCTAAATAACTAGATAGCTGATTAACTTAATTGAAAGATTCTCGATCCTACCTCAGAAGTGAGGAATGAATCATAGTTTCTCAGAAACTATCAATCCCCACAGCTTCCCTGGCAATATCGAAAATGAAACTTAACTGAAATGAAATATTTCACTACTCTATTTGATATGTTTTAACTAGAACTTTGACAGATAAAACCTGGAATTTGCAGAACAGTGGCGAATCCAGTAGTGTATGATTTTGTCCCCTCAGAATGATCTCCTCATTCCTTCATGTTCACGTGAGTCCAGAAGAGTGTGTATATGCTAGCATCAAACAAAAAGGTATTTTGAACAATGACAGCTTTGGATATAGACCGAATATAATGTGAGTAGGAGAGGGACAACGCAAGTGACAGAGCTTGGCGTATGCAATTCCTAGCGGGATTTATTGCGGGAATACAACACAAGTGTACCGAGAGATTCTAGAATCTACCTTCTGTGAAGAACACAACCTGCAACTCTAATGGATTCAATCTACAAATGACACTACTCTGCTCTAAACTAATTTGTATGAACAACAATGAACAAGACTGAAGCAAGAAGATCGAATGGCTTCCAACAGCAAAGGAAAACTAGCATGGATGCAAACATGAAAACAAAATGAGCTCTAAACAAGAAATTGAAAGACTAAACAATGGAAATGAGAAGTTGAGGGGCCATTTGCTTGAAAACAAGCTGGCTATTTATAGATTTCACATTCACCCAAAGGTAATTCCCATTAGAACTCTTTTACCATTAAACAATGAAGAAACACTATTCCAGGGAACATAAAACATTAATACGAGCTAAGGCGGTTGAGAAAAGCTGGTGAAAGTTGAAAAATTACGCAAGTCACGATCAAAGGAGCGTGCTGGAAAATGTGTGAAGGACCGCCACCCTGAGCAGGGTTGTTACAGGCGGTTACAGGACCACCACCCTGGCAGGGTGGCGGTTTCGTCACTGAAGGACAAAAAGCTTAGAAAAGAAAGGCAGAGGAACAAAACAAAGCACAAGGAACTTGGATAAAGCATTTGGGATGTTAACATATACTTCGTGAGCTTCTCTGGATCTCGAACACCTTGCGAGGTGACCTGTATCATCATTGGGGCATGTGTGACATCATTCTGGTGGTACGGTACCCTACAATTGTACAATTGAGGATTTTAGAGAGGATCCACAACCTAGGTTACAATGAAGGGTACCACCATTAGGAACCCAATTGAAGCAACCAATGAAACCATAGTGAAGATGCATTAAGCAACGAAAATGACCGTAGCGAGTGGAGTAGCAACCAGTGATAGAAGAGAGAGGAGCAACAACCAGTGACGGAAGCGAGAGGAGCATCCACCAGCGACGGCAGCGAGAGGAACAACCACCAGAGACAACAACAAGAGGAGTAACAACTAGCGAGAGGAGCATCCACCAACGAGAGGAGTGGCCACCAGCAATAACAGTGAGAGGAGCAGTCACCAGCGACAGTAGTGAGAGGAGAAGCAACCAACGACAAGAGTAGCCACCAATGACAATAGCGAGAGAAGCGAAAGGAGCAGCCACCAGTAATAACAATGACCAACGACAACACAACGAGTAGAGATGCTGCATCTAGCGGCGGACCCACCTCTAAGGAGGATCGTGCCTCAGGGGAATTTGAACATGGGTGGGTAAGCACACAACCATGTGACTTGACCACACCACTCCCACCCCATCAGTGATATTATGACCCCTCTATTCAATATGTTACAACTTTTAATATATATTGGTAGGTCAATTATTAACACACTTCTAAATCAATATTAATGAGAAAGTATCTCATATGTCAAAAATTAAACAAAATTCTAATGAAAATGTTAGTGCATATTGTTATGATATAACACGATGCTTACTAAGATGAATAATTCACTTGTGAAAAATGAGATTCGTGATCTATTCACACAATTTTTACAAGTTCCCTTACAAGAGTCTATCATGTTTTCAAACTTTTGATCTTTCAATGAATTATGGCATGCCCTAAAGGATTGAGAATTCAAGTTTCTCAGAATACAAGCTCAAATATGTGCTTGTTGTACCATTGCAATGTAACATTTGTTTACAAAAAAAATTAAAACTTCGACTTTATAGTCAATAGATTAACCACGTAAACATATGTAATGTTTAGACATAGTTGACACATCAATGTTCCTTTAACTATGTAAAATAAAATTAATATAATTATACACACTTAGGCTAAATTAGATCAAATTATATAAACTGCATATAATACAAATTCATGAAAATGTGAAGGAAAATATAATAGCTTGATGTTCAAGGTCGAGAAAAAAGCATAATAAATATGGTGGAAATATTATGAATAACAAGGTCGAGAAAAAAGCATAATAAATATGGTGGAAATATTATGAATAACATAGGAGTTGAGACAAATGCATGACAAAAATATAATAGCTTGATGTTCAAGGTCGAGAAAAAAGCATAATAAATATGGTGGAAATATTATGAATAACATAGGAGTTGAGACAAATGCATGAAAAAAATGACGAAAATATTAAGAATGGGTTAAGAGTTGAGACAAATTCATGGGAGATATAAGGGAGAAAAAAGGAGAAGAAGAAGACAAGATTAGAGTTGATAAAAAAACATGTGAAAACTGAGAGGAAAACAAGAAAGGGAAAGAAGGTAGGATTAGTAAGAATGGATAAAGGGTTGAGACACATGACAAGAAGATACAATTATTAGTGCATAGAACATTCATATTTCCTCAAGGGGAAATGTTTGGCCTAATATTAATTTATTTGTAAGTTCTTGGATTTGGTGTTGGAATTTGTCATTATTCTTATTATATGTATGGTGCAATGGATTGTTTAGAAGGGGGAATACTAAGAGTAAACTGTTTTTATGGTTTACCATGGAGTATGTTGGACGGAACTTTCATTTGTTCTTCAAATACTTCTCTTTCTCGAGCTTGCAACATTTTTTGTTTGAGACCAAAGTAAGTTTTATATTTGGAGATGACTTTCGAAATATGAATAAATAATATTTGACAAGGATTTAAATCATAATTGTGGGTTAAATTTAAATGTAGCAACAAGGTCATACACTTGAACATTTTTCATGTAAGTTGTAGGATTTTAGAGCTTTCCGTGATACTGGTTGGTATACTATCACATCTACATTTTCCCCTCTCTCCCTATCATAGGTGGTCGTCATTACATTATTATTTTAGTTCTCTCAAAATATTCAAAGATTAAATTAAATTTTAATTATTTCAAAAAATGGTTCAAGAGTTTTGTCATAAACGTTACATGAAACCTCGAAATTTATTTTTCTAGTTACCATGCTATGCAACTGTGATTTCTCTCCTTTGATGAATTGAATGCCTATTACAAGGTGAGTGTGACTTGTCAGTATGTTACGATTTTAATTAATATCAAAATAAAATAGTGCAAATTGACATACATGGATGTAGGTTAGGGCATTCTGACTAGATCAAGGAGATCACATGTTCAATTTTTTCCAGTCAACTATTGAAACATTTTTGCAAGTTATGCTAATCTAAAATTATGGAGGCTAGGTAGTGAAAAGTCCAGCTACATTGCACTGCAACACAAAGGTGATTTTAGGTTACCTTGAAATAGTCATTATCTTAAATACTACTGTGATTTCTCTTCTTACCACAATAGGAATTAAAACAGTGATCCATTAAGCTCTTGGATTTTGTGTTGGAATTCATCATTATTCTTACTAGATATATGGTGCAATGGATTATTTGAATACTAAGACTAAATTTATTTGAAGGTTTACCATGGAATACATTGGGAGGAATTTCCATTTGTTCTTCAAATGCTTATCTTTATTGATGCAATAACATGTTAAGATTACCCATGTTCTTAAGATGGGAATGAGTAGCATAAACATTTACATGCAGGAAATGAGTTTGCAACATTGTTTCTTTGAGACCAAAGTAAATGTTATATTTGGAGATGAATTTTGAAGGATGAATAAATAATATTTCACATAGATAATTCAGCTTTGTGGGTTGGCATTAAATGTAGTATCAAGGTCATATACTTGACCATTTTTCATGTAAGATGTAGGACTTTAGAGCTTGCCATGATATTGATTTAGCAAAAATTAAATCTTAATTAGAGGATTGAGATCAAATAGATATAATAATAACAAGAAATATCTATCATGCAAACATACTAGAAAGTTTGTATAATAAGGAGATAAGAGTGAATTAGTTTGTATCTGAAGATCTATGCTAATTATGAAATAGAAACTAGGTGAAGCAAGCTTATTTAGGACTGTGCAAGCTCTTTATGAGCAAATGTGCTCTGAAAGACCTTCAGACAGAACTACCCAAAGGGGGACATAACCACCCCATGCACTAGTGTTCGATCTAGGTGTTAGTGTCATGGAAATTGCTCTAGATCTGGTTCTTTTAGGATTTTATAATGTCTTAGATTCCTTTCGTTGCTTGTTGTACCCACTTCATTTTAGGGTGCATGTGTCACACTTAAACCTAAAACAATCCCTAGCTACCTACACAAATATTAAGCACACATTAGATGGAATAAATAATGTAAATGCTTGATTTGGACTAAGCACGGTAGTCACCCTAATGTGATTATCACCAAGCATTGCCCTACATTTCAAACTCTATGTAGTTATAGTGTGTGTGTGATAAAATAGTGTACCTTAAAGATAGGTTTCCCTTATTACAGTCGCACTAAGATAGCGGGATACAACTACTTCCCCCAAGATGAATGTGTGAGATGAAATTCACAAAATATCCCCTCCTATGTAGTGAATGATGCATCCCAAATGCAATCCTTGAATATTGCTCTTTTCCCAACTAGAAGATAAGAAGTAATAAACCCAATTTCCCATCCCCTAATAATAGTGAGTAAGTCATGTATATATATGATTACCTTGTTTGAATTTTGTCATTAACAACTAAAAAGGCCAACCTAAAGTGATAAGAAAGGTTTTATAAAAGATAGCAAATAATGTGGCTTTCAAATTTGAGAAAAGGAGGCAAAAGGTAGAAATCACACAAAGGGGACAATAGCACCTAGGCGCTCTTGTCCCCTACTGTCCCTAATGGGAGGTAGTGTTCGGGATGTTTGGAGGATAAAATGTGAAAGGATGAGATGGGTCATTTGTTGTCCAATGTCCAAAAATAAAGGTTTACTTCCAGAAAAGTCAAAGTAAAAAGTATAAGAAGATAAAACAATGTGAATACAGAGAAAAATAAATGTTGTTAATGTCTAGTTTTTTTGCTTAGGAATCATGTGTATGATGACATACTTAGAGGCGTGATGTAAATAATAAGTGTGTGATTTGGTATCTACAACTATTGGCTGTTATACTAAAATTAATCGCATCTTCCTTTTTCCTTCTTTCCCTATCATAGGTGGCCATCATTACATTATTATTTGAGTCCTCTCAAGTACTTTGGAGACAAAACTATATTTCAGTGAATTCCAAAAAAAAATAGTCTAGGAGTTTTTTCATAAACTTTATAGCTTCACAAGATCTTTCGGAACTGATTGAAATTGCCCATTTTTTGAAACCCTCAACTCTATGTTGGCTATTTTTTCTATTTATACAACTGTGATTTCTCTCCTCTGAAGAAATGAATGCCTATCACAAGGTGAGTTTGACTTGTCATTATGTTAGGATTTCAATTATTGTCAAAAGAAAATATTGTAAATGCACATATATTGACACAAGTTAGGGAATTTTGATTGGATAAAGGAGATTACGGGTTCAATTTTTGTGAGTCAAATTCTAAAACATATTTGTAAGTTGCACTCATATGAAATTATGGAGTCTGAATAGTGAAAGGTCTTGTTGCATTGCAATGTAGAACAAAGGTGATTTACATTACCTTAAAATGGTTATTCTTCTAAATCCTAATATGATTGCTCTTCTTACCACAATATGAATTAAAACATTGATCTGTTAAGCATAAAGGAGAAAGAGCCCATTTATCATGCACATTTACAAATTCTACAACCAAAGTCAACACAACTTGAGTCCTAGATATGTGGCTTGTAAGTCACATAACATACCATTGTGATGTGACATTTAAAAAATACAATTGATCATCTGATTTATATTTAATGTATATAAATATTATTACAAAATTTCTAGATAAATATTTTTTAAACAAATAAAATAAACAAAAATAGAAACTTGATCATTTAATTTATCTTTAATGTATATGAAGCAATTTTACTATAAAAATACAATAAAATATAAGATTTATTATAAAATGATATTTATAATTATTAAATTTGAAGTGTTGTTTTAAAAAAGTGATAATACTCACAATTTTAAAAATTATGAACTATATACAACTTTATTATTATTGTGCTACATGTCACATCTTTATTATTATGGATCCACAACATTATGAAAATTGTTAAAATGGTCATAATATTTGCAATTGACATGTATAACAATGTTTGAATTGTGAATAGATGTCACAATTATAACATTGTGGACGTCTCATAATATTTTCATTTGTGAATTTTGTCTTGAATGCCATCTTCCAATCATCTTTAAGACAAAGTAGTTTATGATTCTACTTGTATTTTGATTGATTTTGGTGAAGTAGTGTGGAGTTTTAGTTTGGTCCAAAATAACATCAATATGGAATAGTGGATATTGATTCATGACCATTATCTTTGTGAGAAAACAATATTCAATGCACAAGTACCTTGTGTCATTTTTCTTCGTCCCAAGGACACTCATATTGTGTCAAGGGAAAATGTCAAGGCCTAATCTTAACTTAGTCACAAGCTCTTGGGTTTGGTGTTGGTTTTCTTTATTATTCTTACTAGATGTATGGTGCAATGGATTGTTTGGAAGGAGGAATACTCATCTACTAAATTGTTTTGACGGTTTAACATGGAGTATGTTGGGAGACATTTTCATTTGTTATTTGAATACTTCTCTTTATTATGCAGTAACATGTTAATATTACCCATGTTCTTAAGATGGAGTATGAGTGGCACAAACATTTGGATATGGAAAATGTGCTTCCAAACATATATGATATTTTTTGTTATTCAAATACTTCTCTTTATTATGCACTAACGTGTTAATATTAGCCATGTTCTTAAGATGGAATGTGAGTAACACAAACATTTGGATATGAAAAATATACTTGCAAACATATATGATATTTAGGTGCTAATATAATTGTAGACACTTGGGCCGGTTTGGATCCGATTCTATAACCTCCATATAATAAAAATGCATGAAAATGGGAAGGCAAATATAACATAAATGTTCAAGGTCGAGACAAAAGCACCATAAATGTGGTGGGCATATTATGAATAACTGAAGAGTCGAGACAAACGCATGAAAAACATGACGGAAATATTAAGAATAGGTTAAGAGTTGAGACAAATGTTAGGAGATATAGGAAGAAAACAACAAAGGATAAGAACCTAGGATTATTAAAAGTGTCAAATGTTTTATACTAGATATGATGGGAGCTGGTGCAGCATACATTATCGTATATTTGATCTAAGCTAAGAAGAGAGGATGGAAAGATGGCTCTGGATAAGGAAGAGGCAATGTTTTGGATTTGTGTTTCTGGGGTTGGTTGGCAGGGATTTTGTGCATTCTTCAAATGGATATCATCCCAATTAGTGAACAACCATTTTTGCCTCTCATAACAGTACAAGCTCATCTCTACAACTATGTTCATGTTCATGCAGTTATTGGTGTTTCTGAGAATAATAGCACTCAAAATGTATCTATGAAGAATAGGACAACCATATGCCTAGTTGGTGGAGCTAGGAAGTTTGAATTGATAGGGCCTTCTCTGCTTGAGTATGTCGTGAACATGTACAACAATTCTGATGTGTTTCTATCAGCATCATCCGGTCTGGCAGCAGTGCGTATATTCACTCCTCAAAGGATAAATGAAACCACGCTGCAAGCAGAGGTGTTCACATCCAAAGGCTCACCCAATGGATTACGGGTATTCCTGCACTAACCTTGTCCACGTATTTCCTGTTTCTGATTTGTGTTTTATTCAACCTTGCAAACTCATGTGATATTTAGGCTGAGTAGGTTTTCGGTAAACCCATTGACATCATTTTTCAAAATCTTTCGTACTCGTACTTATTTTTTCAATCATTGTATTGAAACATTTCTGATTACAGGCATTTCTGATTTGGGTTTTATCCATCCAAAAGTTGATGCCAGTTCTTAACATTGCTGCAATATAATCTGTGTTATAAGGCCATGTTGGCATCATTTGTAAAAATCTTTCGTACTCCTTTTTTCAATCATTGTATTGGGTGCTAGTGCTAGAAGCTTTGCTCTATTTTCTTGCAGGGTCCATTACAGTATTTCAACTTGGTTGAAGGATGCTTGACAATGATAAAATCTTACCAGACCAAACACAACGTAGAATATGATTGGATTGTAAGAACAAGAGTGGATGGCTATTGGAATGGACCCCTTCCCCCTCCTCAAAGTTATTCTAACAAGATGTATATTGTGCCATTGGGTTTTGATTGCTTTTTTTGAATTTTGTCATTAACAATTAAAAAAGGCCAATCCAAAGTGATAAGAAAGCTTTTAGAAAAGATAACAAATAATGCGGCATTTCAAATTTGAGAAAAAAAGAGAAAAGGTCAAAAGCGTCCAAAGGGGACACTAGTGCCTAGGCACTCTTGTGATCCTTAATGGGTGGTAATGTTCGGGATGCTCAGAGGATAAAATGGGAAATGCTGAGCTGAATTATTTGTTGTCCAATGTCCAAAAGTAAAGGTGTAGTTCCAAAAAAGTCAAAGACAAAAGTATAAGAATATAAAACAATGTAAATACAAAGAAAAATAAGTGTTATTCATGTCTAGTTTTCTTTCTTAGGAATCATGTGTATGTAATGACATACTTATAGATGTGATGTAAATAGTAAGTGTGTGATTTGGTATCTACAATTATTGGTTGGTATACTCAAATTAATCACATCTTCCTTTTTCCTTCTTCCCTATCATAGGTGGCCATTATTGCATTATTATTTGAGTTCTCTCAAGTACTTCGGAGACAAAACTCCATTTCAATGAAGTCCAAAATAATTAGTTCGGGAGTTATTTCATAAACATTATAGCGTCACAAGCTCTCGCGAAATTGATTGTAATTACCTTTTTTTGAAACCCTCAAGTCTATGTTGGCTATTTTTTTTCCTAGTTACCATGCTATACAACTGTGATTTCTCTCCTTTGAAGAATTCAATGCCTGTCACAAGGTGAGTGTGACTTGTCAATGTGTTAGGATTTCGATTATTGTCAAAAGAAAATAGTGCAAATGCAAATATAATATATAGACGCAAGTTAGAGCATTTTGACTAGATCAAGGAGATGATGGGTTCCATTTTTGTGAGTCAACTTCTAAAAAATTTGCAAGTTGAACTCATATGAAATTATGTAGGTTGAGTAGTGAAAGGTCCAACTGCATTGCACTGCACAACAAAGGTGATTTCAGGTTACCTTGAAATGGTTATTTTTGTAAATCCTAATGTGATTTCTATTCTTACTATGATAGGAATTAAAACATTGATCTGTTAAGTAGAAAGGAGGAAGATCCCATTTGTCATGCACATTTATACATTATAAAACCAAAGACAACTAAAATTTAATCCTAGATATGTGGCTTGTAAGTCACACAACCTACCACTACGATGTAACATATATATATATATATATATATATATATATATATATATATATATATATATATATATATATAAATCATCAAATTTATTTTTAATGTATATAATATTATTACAAAATATAAATAAATATTTTAAAAATAAATTAAATAAATATAAATATAAAAAATGATTGTAAATGATTTATCTTTAATGTATATGAAGCAAATTTATTAAAAAAATACACTAAAATTTAAGATTTATTATAAAATTTAATATTTATAATTATTAAATTTATAATCTTGTTTTAAAAAAGTGATGATAGTTGTAATTTTAAAAAGGAGGAACTATATACAACTTTATTATTATTGTGCTACATGTCACATATTTATTATTATAGATCCACAACATTATTGAAATTGTTAAAATGGTCATAATATTTATTATTATAGATCCACACCATTATTTAAATTGTTAAAATGGTCATAATATTTTTAATTGTATATATATAACAATGTTTGAATTATGAATAGATGTCACAATTATAATATTATGGACGTCTTATAATATTTTCACTTGTGAATTTTGTCTTGAATGTTATATTCCAATTATCTTTAGGACGGAGTAGTTTCTGAATCTACTTGAATTTAGATTGATTTTGGTGAAGTAGTGCGGAAATTTAGTCTGGTCCAAAATAACATCAATATGGAATAGTAGATATTGATTCCTAACCATTATCTTTGTGAGAACACGATAATCATTGCACAAGCACCTTGTGTCATCTTTCTTCGTCCAAAGAACTCTCATATTGCATTTTAAGGGAAAATATTTGGCTTAATCTAACTTAATCGCAAGCTCTTGGATTTGATGTTGGGTTTCATCATTATTCTTTCTAAATGTAGGGTGAAATTGATTGTTTGGAAGGGGGAATACTTGAACTAAATCGATTTGATGGTTTACCATGGAGTATGTTGGGAGACATTTTCACTTGTGATTCGAAAACTTCTCTTTATTGATGCAGTTACGTGTTGATATTACCCAATGTTCTTAAGATGTCTAGTGTGAGTAGCACAAACATCTGGAATATGTGGGAAATGTACTTATAAACATATATGATATTTAAGCATTAATATAGTATATTATAACATTTGGCGAGCTCATAAGTATTCCTTGCTCTATTTTCCTCCAGAGTTTATTACAGTATTTCAACTTGGTTGAAGGATGCTTGACGATGATAAAGTCTTACCAGACCAAACACAACGAAGAATATGACTGGATTGTAAGAACAAGAGTGGATGGCTACTGGAATGGACCCCTTCCCTCTCCTGAAACCTACTCAAACAAGTCGTATATTGTGCCAGTGGGTTCTGAATATAAGGGACTTAATGATAGACTTGGAATTGGTGACATGGAAACCAGTGAAGCTGCATTGTCAAGAATCAGTCTCATACCTCTTCTCCATGAGAGTGGCTACAGGAAATTGAATTCAGAGGCTGCTTTCAAGCATCAACTGGATGTGAAAGGTGTAAACTATACGCTCAAAACTTTTCCCTTTTGCATTTTGATCGAGCACAAGTATAAATGGCCTATTCCTAGATTGGGATGTCCTGTGGCTTCAATTTCAAGCAAAGAAGATTTAAATGGAGCATATTGCAGGCCTTGCACGCCTGCGTTGAAAGGAACTGCTGCTATGACTTACATTAAAAAACGATTGCAGAGGTCATGGAACTGGATTATGCCTACACCGGGGTTAGAGCTTTGCGATGCTCGTAATGAGTGGCAGGAAAATTGGGAACACATATTTGACGAGGCAGCTGGTCCTAAACTCTCCGCAGTTCGACATAAGTTCAAGAACTATACTCGAACCGATTGCATCACCGATTTTGAAGCCTTGAAACAGAAGACAACTGATTGGGATGCTCCTCCTTCAGAAATCATTTGCAAGATACGTTTGTAGCATTCCCAAACAGGTTGAAAGCGAGGTTGATACGTTTTTGCTCACCAAATATGAAGTATTTTATATTCGGTTTGTTTAATTATTAATGGACAATATATTGGGAGTCCATTTTCTTATGATAAATATATTTTTGTTATGATAGGTATTTACGAAAATGAATTCCTAAAGCTCCCAACATGATAGTAGAAATGATATTTATGATTTCATATTATCTCTCTATCTCTCTTGTTTTTTGTTTTGTTTTATTTAAGTTATGTGTGGTTGTGAAATATATATGCATGTTTTTGTTTAGGATTTCCTTGTCGATAATTTTGACTAGCTCTTATATCTAGTGCAAGATGAAATCTTTGTATGGTATAATATAGTTTTCCAAATTCTGTTATGTTCAGCTCTATGTTTGAGGTTGTAGTAAGTAATTCATGGGGGAAGAACACTCTATCAATAGTTAGATTTCCATGTACTATTATTTTACCTTGCAGGGTTTAGAATCACCACTCTTATGTTGTTATCAACATGGATAAAAGGTTGTCAATGTATAATGTATATATAGATTTTAGTCAGGCTTAAACAATACGCACAAACCTAGCTTAAACAATTACACAATTTTTCACCTATCGGTGATAATCATTTAATTTATAAGTTCCCCCTTTTTACCACAAAGGTAACATAGAGAATAGAATATTGTTTGTTTATTCATCACGGGGATTGGGGACTTGATCATTTTATTTTGATTGTCTTTGATGAATAGCTTTTTTTTGGGTGGGTCTCCTTTCCAAGATTATAGCTGGAACATTCAAGGTTTAACGGAGTGGGGATTGTTTTGTGGACATAAACATAGTGAGGAGTTATAGAGAAGTCTTCTAGTTATATTTAGAAAACATTAATTATAGGTTTTTGTTAAATTTAATAAAGAAAAATGCGAAGGTGGTTAAAATATGAAGAGAAGGTTAAAATTTAGAACACAATCTTTGAGTAGCACAAGGAATATATGTTAAACGTGGACATGTAATCATGTTTGTAAAGTTATGTGGTTTTTTTGTGATTAATAAGGAAAAATTAAATTAAAATGGGGGAAGGTTTGAGGATGCACACTCACTAGTAAGGTTAATGTTATGAATTATAGTGTTAATATGTATGTTTTTGTGTTTAATTATATTATTTTAGATAATATAATATTATATGTGTCAAAGTAAGTTGTTTATGAGTTATAACAATTCACATATTTAGGGAGTGAGTTACGAGTTTTTCTAACTCATATGTGCGCGCGTGCGCGTGTACATACATACATATACATATATACATATATATACATATTATATATATATATATATATATCTCTATATCTATATTTTATAGTATCGTTATGTATGGTAGTGTATGTTGTCTGTCTGTCTGTATGTATGTTCATGGATGTAGTGTATGTGTATGCTGTGCATGGATACATACATCATACACATACATACATAAATATACAGTACATACATACATACATACATATACAGTACATACATCATACATACATACATACATAACACTACTACATACAACATACAGATCTATATATATATATATATCTATATATATAATGTATATATGTATCTATATGTTATATGTACTTATATGTTGTATCTATATGTATGGATATGTGTATGTATATGTATACATACATATACCTATACATATGTATATATATGTATGTGTCTACTATCATCTATATATATTATATATATAATATACATATATATACATACATACATACATATATGTATATATATGTATGTATATGTATATACATACATACAGATACATACAGATACATACAGATACATACATACATACATACATACATACATACATACGTGTGTGTGTGTACACACACACACACACACACACACACACAATTTGAGTGGTTGTATTAGACATAATAGCTCTTCTATTGTATCATATATGTAATAGTCTATTTAATTGAAATGTTGTAATAATGAGAATAATGAAGAATTGTTATGTGTTTACTTTGTGGAAATTTGTCACCAAATTTTCATTTGGTATTAGAGTATGGCTTTTCTCAAGAGAATAAAAGCTTAAAATTTGATATGGGGAAATGCTTCTCAGTTTTTGCTCCTATTAATGGTGGTTTTGCAGTCTAATGTGTTTGTAAGTATTATAATATATTTGTAAACCATATGGTAATTTATACATTGTTATATATTTCTGGTGTAGACCTTACACAAACCTTAGCATTCTCAATCAACCATATAGTGTCAAAATTTAATCCCCATGTCTTGCAACGCTAATATCTATTGATTCTTGTGCCTTTGTTTTTTGCAATATTAAATTGAGGGGTCAAATTTGTTCCATCTATATCTCATCATCTCCTTATGCATCAATTTTTGAAAATTAATTTGTGCCATTTTTTTTAATTTTGTTTGTTTCAGTTCTATTATCTTGTTTCATGGTATTACAAGTTGTCACAATATCATAACAAGAATCAACTCCCATCCATACATTAAAACAAAGACAAGATTTTATGAGAAATATCATAACAATGTCTAACTTCATTCAAATACATATTTATGGAGTGAGGAGTATATTTATATTATCTAATGTAAATGGTAGGATGATGATGAATTCTATAAAAGCATTCACTTTGTATATCAATCACAACTATTATGGTACAAAATGTGAAAACATTGGACTTTATCTCTTCTTTTGTTCATTACCCATTGTTTCTCATACATGTGATCTTAAAATGTTGTCAAACCCTACAAAATGTTTTGTGAATGCATACTAGCTATTTATCTCAGTCATGCAATTGTGTCAAAATACACATGTAACTTAGAGAATCTTTTCTTTAAAAGGATATAAAATATTGAAATAACAATAATGTGCATTAGGAATATCATGGGCTTCAATTTTTTATTATTAGGTATTTTATTAAGACATTTTTTTATTAATAAAAAAAAGAGTGAATTAATTTATAATAGTATATTTATGAAAATTAAATTTGTGAAATAAAATTCTATTTTAAATTGACAATAAAAATTTTGATCATAATTTTTTCTATGTGATATTTCACACTGAAATATCCAAGAAATTTGATAAACAAAAACATTAAAGAATTTTAATTTGAAGGGCAAGATAAAAAAAAATGAGCCTGTTTTATGATACATCTTTTGGTAGTATAAAGGGATTGGAATATGAATACCTAACAAATTGGAGCTGCAAATCTCTAATTGATGATATTAAAACTATATAAAATTAGTTTTTGAAAGTTATATTGTAAAACTCAATTGAATGGGCTTTATTCATAAATGGTGAATCTTGATAAGTGTGTGTGTGTGTGTGTGTGTGTGCGCGCGCGCGCGCGCACGCGTGCACACACACACGCACGCGCGCACGTGCACGTGCATGCATGCATGTGCATGTGCGTGTGCGTGTGCATGTGCGTGATAGGAAGGATAAAATCAACTATACAAAAAACATTATTTTTTAGTTGATACAAAAAAGGTTCGTCATTTTAATATTCTAAAGTAAAATTCACATTGTAGTGTAGAAATAGGGTACACATGCAAAATTTGGTCATTATTTTAAAATTTTTAATGAAAATGGTGTCAATTTTTTTAATTTATGGTGCAATTAGCATCAGGATCATAATATGATGCTCAAATAGCATAAGATTTAGCTACACTTGACTTCATTTACTTTGAAACAAAAAATGAGACTTGAGATAATCAATCCAACATGTGATTAAAAATATGACGCAAAATGATATTCATGTTTTACATTTTTCAATTATATGTATAAAAATCATCACATATAAAAAACTACCATCACTATATTAAAACCGTCACATATGAATTAAATGCAAAGTTAAGCTTGCCACCATTTTAGAAAAAATAAAGGATAATATTAACCACTAAAATTGAAATTCGTTAAAAATAATTAACAATAACTGTTTTAGTTTTAGATTTTTCGGTGAAAGGTGTATCTCTATTAAAAACACATAAAGAGTACAATGTTAATCATACAAAAAATGAGTGGCCTAGAATATAACTGTAGAATAAAAAAATCACATCAAGCAACAAGTTGTGCCTTGAGAAAATACAACTAACAAGAAAGGTTGTTAGTAATAACATATCATTAATAGATATTTTTGAATTAAAAAGGTGCATAAAAATGATGCACTAAAGACAACACATTAAGCATTAGTAGTGCACTAAAAAGGCCAACCTAAAGTGATAAAAAATGTTTTAGAAAACATAACAAATAATGTGGCTTTTCAAATTTGAGAAAAGGAGGGAAAGGGTTGAAATCACCCAAAGGGGACAATAGCACCTAGGCATTCCTGTCCCCTATTGTCCCTAATGGGAGGTAGTGTTCGGGATGCTTGAAGGATAAAATGTGAAATGCTGTGATGGGTCATCTATTGTCTAATGTACAAAATTAAATGTGTAGTTACATAAAAGTCAAAGAAAAAAGTATAAAAAGATAAAACAATGTAAATAAAAAGAAAAATAAGTGTTGTTAATGTCTATTTTTCTTGCTTAGGAATCATGTGTATAATGACATACTTAGAGGCGTGATGTAAATAGGAAGTGTGTGATTTGGTATCTACAACTATTGGCTGCTATACTCAAATTAATCACATCTTCCTTTTTCCTTCTTTCCCTATCATAGGTGGCCATCATTCCATTATTATTCGAGTCCTCTCAAGTAAAGAGACAAACCTGTATTTCAGTGAATTCCAAAAAAAATTAGTTTGGGATTTTTTTCATAAAGTTTATGGCTTCACAAGATCTTTCAGAATTAATTGAAATTGCTCATTTTTTGAAACCCTCAACTCTGTGTTGGCTATTTTTTCCTAGTTACCATGTTATACAACTGTGATTTCTCTCCTCTGAAGAATTGAATGCCTATCACAAGGTGAGTTTGACTTGTCATTATGTTAGGATTTCGATTACTATCAAAATAAAATAGTGTAAATGCGCATATATTGACATAAATTAGGGAATTTTGACTAGATCAAGGAGATTACAGGTTCAATTCTTATGAGTCAACTTCTAAAACATATTTGCAAGTTGCGCTCATATGAAATTATGGAGTCGGAATAGTGAAAGATCTAACTGCATTGCACTGCACAACAAAAGAGATTTTTGTTACCTTAAAATGGTTATTCTTCTAAATACTAATATGATTGCTCTTCTTACCATAATATGAATTAAAACATTGATCTGTTAAGCATAAAGGAGGAAGAGCCCATTTATCATGCACATTTGTAAATTCTAAAACCAAAGACAACAAAACTTGAGTCCTAGATATGTGGCTTGTAAGTCACATAACGTATTATTGTGAAGTGACATTTAAAAAAAATGATCGCCTGATTTATCTTTAATGTATATAAATATTATTACAAAATTTCTAGATAAATATTTTTTAAATAAATAAAATAAACATAAATATAGAAATTCGATCATTTAATTTATCTTTAATGTATATGAAGCAATTTTACTATTAAAATATAATATTTATTATAAAAAAAATATTTATAATTTTTAAATTTGTAGTTTTGTTTTAAAAAAGTGATAATACTTACAATTTTAAAAATTATGAACTATATACAACTTTATTATTATTGTGCTACATGTCACATCTTTATTATTATGAATCCACAACATTATTAAATTAGTTAAAATGGTCATAATATTTTCAATTGACATGTATAACAATGTTTGAATTGTGAATAGATGTCACAATTATAATATTGTGGACGTCTCATAATATTTTCATTTGTGAATTTTATCTTGAATGTCATCTTCCAATCATCTTTAAGACAAAGTAGTTTCTGATTTTACTTGAATTTAGATTGATTTTGGTGAAGTAGTGTGGAGTTTTGGTCTGGTCCAAAATAACATCAATATGGAATAGTGGATATTGATTCCTAACCATTATCTTTGTGAGAACACAATATTCAATACATGAGCACCTTGTGCCATTTTTCTTTGCCCAAGAACACTCATATTGTGTCAAGGGAAAATGTTTGGCCTAATCTTAACTTAGTCACAAACTCTTGGATTTGGTGTTGTATTTCATCATTATTCTTACTAGATGTATGGTGCAATGAATTGTTTGGAAGGGGGAATACTCAGAATAAATTGATTTGACGGTTTAACATGGAGTATGTTGGGAGACATTTTCATTTGTTATTTGAATATTTATCTTTATTGATGTAGTTACTCGTTAATATTACCCAAGTTCTTAAAATAAAATGTGAGTAGTACAAACATTTAGATATGAAAAATATACTTACAAACATATATGATATTAAGACGCTAATATAATTGTAGACACTTTGGCCGATTTGGATCACATTCTATAACCTCCCCATAATAGAAATGCATGAAAATGTGAAAGCAAATATAACATAGATGTTCAAGGTCGAGACAAAAGCACCATAAATGTGGTGGACATATTCGAATAAGTTTAAGAGTTGAGACAAATGCCTGAAAAACATGACGGAAATATTAAGAGTTTGAGACAATTAATGTTCGGAGACATGCGGGAAAAAACAACAAATGATAAAAACCTAGGATTTTAAAAGTTTCAAATGTTTTATACAATATGAAAGATGGGATGGGAGTCGGTGCAGCATACATTATTGTATATTTGATCTGAGCTAAGAAGAGAGGATGGGAAGATGGCTCTGGATAAGGAAGAGGCAATGGTTTGGGTTGGTGCTTCTGTTGGGGTTGGCAGGGATTTTGTGCATTCTTCAAATGGAGATCATCCCAATTAGTGAACAGCCATTTTTGCCTCTCATAACAGTACAAGCTCATCTCTACAACTATGTTCATGTTCATGCAGCTAATGGTGTTTCTGAGAAGAATAGCACTCAAACTGCAACTAAGAAGAATAGGACAGCCATATGCCTAATTGGTGGAGCTCGGAAGTTTGAATTGACAGGGCCTTCTCTGCTTGAGTATGTCGTGAACATGTACAACAATTCTGATGTGTTTCTGCATGCTCCGCTTGACAACGACACCTACAAATTTAGTGTGCTGAAGGAGGCATCATCCGGTCTGGCAGAAGTGCGTATATTCACTCCTCAAAGGATAAATGAAACCACGCTGCAAGCAGAGGTGTTCACATCCAATGGCTCGCCCAATGGATTACAGGTATTCCTGCACTAAACTTGTCCGTGCACTTCCATTTTCAGATTTGTGTTTTATCAGAAGTGTCTATTTATTACATGAGTTTCCAAGGTTGATTGTTCAACCAACCAATAGACTGTTTACCACTTTTAGGGGTGAATTTATCATTGGTTGGTTGACCAGTCAGTCTTACAAACTCATGTGATATTTAAGCTGTTAGAGTCTTCATTAAATCCATTGGTATCATACTCTTACTTTATTTTTTCAATCATTGTATTGAAACATTTCTGATTACAGGCATTTCTGATTTGGGTTTTATCCTTCATCCAAAAGTTTATGCCAGTTCTTAACATTGCTGCAGTATAATCTGTGTTATAAGGCCATGTTGGCATCATTTGTAAAAATCTTTCGTAAACTTACTTTATTTTTTAATCTCATACGTATTTCTAGACAATAATAAGCTCGTAAGTAAGTATTGCTAGACAATGGTAAGCTCATAAGTATTTTAGGTTACCTTTAAATGGTTATTCTTCTCAATGCTAGTGTGATTTCTCTTCCAACTATAATAGGAATTAAAACACTGATCTTTTAAGTAGAAAGGTGGAAGACCCTATATCATACATATGTGTAAATATTAAAATTCAAGACAATAAAATTTGAATCTTAGAAATTTATAGTTTGTAAGTCGGACAATCTATTATTGCAATGTAAGATTTGTTTACAAAAAAAAGAAGAATTTTTTTGATTTTATAGTTAACAAATTAACCATGTAAACATATGTGATGTTTAGACATATTTGACATATCAGTGTTCCTTTAAATATATAAAATAAAAATAATATAATTATAAACACTCAAGTTGAATTGGATCATATTATATAACCTACATACAATACAAATACATGAAAATGTGAAAGAAAATATAATAGAGATGTTCAAGGTAGAGACAAAATCATAATAAATATGGTGGACGTATTATGAATAACATAGGAGTTGAGACAAATAACTGATAAACATGGCAAAAATATTAAGAATGGATTAAGAGTTGAGACAAATTCATGGGAGATATAAGAGAGAAAGCAACAAATAGCAAGAAGATAGGATTAGAGTAGAGAAAAACATATGCGAACAATGAGAGGAAAATAAGAAAGGGCAAGAAGGTAGGATTATTAAGAATGGGTGAAGGGTTGAGACGAATGATAAGAATATATGATTATTAGTCCATAAAACTCTCATATTGCATCAAGGCAAAATATTTGGCTTAATCTTAGTTTAATCATAAACTCTTGGAGTTAGTGTTGGAATTTGTCATTATTCTTATTACATATATATATGGTGCAATAGATTGTGTAGAAGAGGGAATTATGAATACTTAGACTAAACTGATTTTATGGTTTACCATAAAGTATGTTGGGAAGTATTTTCATTTGTTCTTCAAATACTTCTCTTTATTGAGCTTGCATCATTTATTGTTTGAGTAACTTTTATCTTTGGAAATGACTTTCCAAATATGAAGAAATAATATTACACGAGGATAACTCATTAATGTGGGTTGGCTTTAAATGTAGCATCTACTTTGACCATTTTTCATGTAAGATGTAGGATTTTAGAGCTCACCATGTTTTTGGGTGGTACACTCAAATTAATCACATTTGCCTTTTTCTCTCTCGCCCTATCATAGGTGGTTGTCATTGCATTATTATTTGAGTTCTCTCAAATACTTGCCCTAATTAAGGGGAAATGTTTGGCCTAATCTTAATTTAATTGCAAGCTCTTGGATTCGGTGTTGGAGTTTATTCTTATTCTTATTATATGTATGGTGCAATGGACTGTTCATAAGGAAGAATAGTCAAACTAAATTGATTTGATTGTTTAGCATGGAGTATGTTGGGAGACATTTTTATTTGTTATTCGAAAACTTCTCTTTATTGATGCATTAACATGTGAATATTACCCATGTTCTTGAGATGAAGTGTGAGTAGCACAAGCATTTGGATGTGAGAAATGTGCTTACAAATATATGTGATATTTAAGCGTGAATATAATATATTTAGTGCTAGACAATGGCAAGCTCATGAGTATTCCTTGCTCTATTTTCCACCAGGGTCTATTACAGTATTTCAACCTGGTTGAAGGATGCTTGACAATGATAAAGTCTTACCAGACCAAACACAACGTAGAATATGACTGGATTGTAAGAACAAGAGTGGATGGCTACTGGAATGGACCCCTTCCCTCTCCTGAAACCTACTCAAACAAGTCGTATATTGTGCCAGTGGGTTCTGAATATAAGGGACTTAATGATAGACTTGGAATTGGTGACATGGAAACCAGTGAAGCTGCATTGTCAAGAATCAGTCTCATACCTCTTCTCCATGAGAGTGGCTACAGGAAATTGAATTCAGAGGCTGCTTTCCAGCATCAACTGGATGTGAAAGGTGTAAACTATACGCTCAAAACTTTTCCCTTCTGCATTTTGAGCGAGCATAAGTATATATGGCCTATTCCTAGTTGGGGAGTTCCTGTGGCTTCAATTTCAAGCAAAGAAGATTTAAATGGAGCATATTGCAGGCCTTGTACGCCTGTGTTGAAAGGAACTGGTGCGATGACTTACATTGAAAAACGATTGCGGAGGCCATGGAGCTGGATTGTGCCTACACCGGGGATAGAGCTCTGCAATGCTCGTGATGAGTGGAAGGAAAATTGGGAACACATATTTGACGAGGCAGCTGGTCCTAAATTCTCCGCTGTTCGACATAAATTCAAGAACTATACTGTAACTGATTGCATCATCGATTTTGAAGCCTTGAAACAGAAGACAACTGATTGGGATGCTCCTCCTCCAGAAACCATTTGCAACATACATTTTCAGCATTCCCAAATAGATTGAAAGCAAGGTTGATACGTTTTTTACTCAGAAGTATTTTATATTCGGTTTGTTTAATTATTAATGGATAATATATTGGGAAGTCCATTTTCTCATGATACATGTATTTTTTGGGAACATTCAAGGTTTAATGGAGTGGGGAGTGTTTTGTGGACAGAAACATAGTGAAGTTTTATAGAGAAATGTTCTAACTATATTTAGATAGCATTAATTATATGTTTTTGCAGCTAAATTTAATAAAGAAAAATGTGAAGGTACTGAAAATATAAAGGAAATGTTAAAAATAAGAAAAACACAATCTTTGATTCGTATGAGAGGAAGGATAGAAAGACAAAAAAGAAGAAATATTGGCTAATAATAGATATGTAATTATGTTTGCAAAGTTATGTGGTTTTTGTTGTGATTAATAGGTAAAAGTGAGAAAACATTATTGTATTGGGGTGGGTTGGGGTGGGTTGCACACTCACTAGTAAGGTTAATGTTATAAATTGTAGTGTTCACATGTATGTTAGTGTGTAATTATATTATCGTAGACAATATAATATTACATGTGTGAGAGAGTTGTTTATGAGTTATAACTCCCATATTTAGAGAGTGAGTTAGAGTTATTCTAACAACTCATATATATAGAGAGGGAGGGGAGGGGGGGGTAGGGCAGAAGGGGGGGGCATTATATTGGATATGTAATAGTCTATTTAATGACAATGTTGTAATAAGGATAATAACAAATAATTATTATGTGTTTAATTTGTTGAAATCTCTCACCAAATTTTCATTTGGTATTAGAGCATGACTTTTCTTAGGAGAATAAAATCTTAAAATTTGATAAGGGGTGATGCTTCTCAGTTTTTGTTCCTATTAATGGTGGTTTTGTAGTCTAACGTGTTTTCCAGTATTATAATATATTTGTAAACCATATCGTAATTCCTACATTATTATATATTTTTCATGTAGACCTTTGCATTCTCAGTCAACCATACATTGTCAAAATTTAATCCCCACGTCTTGTAATGCTAATATCTATTGATTCTTGTACCCTTATTTATTACAATATTAAATTGATGGGTCAAATTTCTTCCATCTTTATCTCATCATCTCCTTGTGAATCAATCTGTGAAAATTAATTCGTGCCACCATATTTTCATTACATTTGTGGCAGTTCTATTGTCTTGTTTCATGGCATTACAAGTTGTCATAATATCATAACAAGAATCAACCCCATCCAAACATCAGAACAAAGAGGCAGACTTTTATGAAAAATATCATAACGATGTCTAACTTCATTCAAATAACAACAACCATCATCATAAGTATATTTATGTTTTGATTAATGTAAATAGTAGGATGGCAATGAGTTCAATAATTTAAGCATGTTTTGTGACAAGTGTCTTACTGTTGATTTCCACTCATCAAATGCCACATACAAAACAAAGATAAACTAGGGAAAGACTAAAAAGATAAAATTGAATTGATTAATTTTCTTAGCATGAGCATAAAAAAATATTTTATATGCTTGTTGCAATGTGCCATGTTTTTGGACCAATGCCAGTCAAAGTATGTTAGGAAGAGGTGAAGAGATAAAGTGAATTCTTGTCATAAACACAACATTTTTTTTTAAAATTCACATATGCCCACTATGCTCACTGCCATGTGGCATATTTTCTTTCCTTTCCAACAACAATATAAATATTATTAACTATTGATATTCACAAAGAGCATAACTATTACCCAAGTTAATAGAGTGGTTAACAAAATTTGAATAATTGACTTTCTATATTAAACACATGCCCCACCGGTGTGGTGCAATGCTTTAAAAACAAATCGTCAAATTTTGATTAAATTTCTAATTTACATGGTCGTTAGGCTTAGACATAATATTTAAAAAAATCTATTAAATTTTAATCATGTTAAAAAAATTATATGCGAAAAATCCTATCTATCATATAGGTTGACATGGTTATGGTGTTGACCAATCAATAGACTATTTAGTATTATTTGGAATCTATTTTGTTATCGGTTAGTTAATAATTCAACTTGCTAACATATATGATATTTGAATAAATAATAAGTGACATAGTTATTTATCATAACAATTAAATTGCATCAAGTAGTGTACATGCAGTCTTTATTTTCTGTCATTTCAATATACAAATTTCCTCAATTCCTTATATCTCTAACTCTTTTCTTTAACTCATAACCTGTATTCCATTCTAATACATCATAATGCTGAAATTCACTTTGTATATCAATCACAACTATTATGGTACAAAATGTGAAAACATTGGACTTTATCTCTTCTTTTGTTCATCACCCATTGTTTCTCATACACATGATCTTAAAATGTTGTCAAACCCTAAAAAAACAAGAAAGAGTGAATTAATTTATAATAATATATTTATGAAAAATAAATTTGGAACATTAAATTCTATTTTAAATTGGTTTTAAAAATTTTGTTGAGAATTTTCTCTATGTGATATTTCACACTGAAATATCCAAGAAATTTGGTAAATAAAAATATTAAAGAATTTTAATTTGAAGGGCAAGATAAAATTGAGACTATTTTATGATACATTTTTTTTGGTAGTCTAAAGGGATTGGAAAATGAATACCTAACAAATTGGAGCTGCAAATCTCTAATTTATTATATTACAATTATATAAAATTAGTTTTGTGAAAGTTATATTGTAAAACTCAATTGACATAATCAATCCATCATGTGATTAAAAGAAAGGATAATATTAAAACCATCACATATGAATTACATGCAAAGTTAAGCTTGCCACCATTTTTGAAAAAAGAAAGGATAATATTAACTACTAAAATTGAAGTTCATTAAAAATAATTAATATAGTTGTTTTAGTTTTAGATATTTTTGAGTGAAAGGTACATCTCTATTAAAAACACAAAGAGAATACAATGTTAATCATGCAAAAAATGAGTGGCCTAAAATATAACTCTAGAATAACAAAATCACATCGAGCATCAAGCAGTGCCTTGAGAAAATAAAACTAACAAGAAAGGTTGTTAGTAATTACATATCATTAATAGATAATTTTAAATTAAGAAAGGTGTATTAAAATGATGCACTAAAGATAAAACATTAAGCATTAGTATTGAACATGGAATTTGTTGGAGGAAGTGGTTGAGGGCTATCTATAAACACTCAAATTTGGCAATTTACACCAAGATAACCCTTGATTTAATCATGCAATCTTTTCTATGATAATTAAAACTTCTCCACTCCCACTTAGTGCTTATGAGGTCCATTTTTTATCTTTTAATCCTTACACACTGACATATTGACACATTTTTAGAATACAATACAAAAAATTAATAGAGAAAAATCAGTCTATCAGCTCTAAATTTCATATGGCATATTTTCTACTCCATCTTAGGACCGAATATTTTGGTTAGGAATTTATATCCGGTCCTGACCCGTCTGTATGGCCTTGGACTGACATAACTTCCAACTACACTTTCAAATTCATATCTTTTGTTGGGTCTTATACTTTATTAGGGCCATCCTTTCTTATATAAATAATCTACAGAACCCTATATAAGAAAATAAACACTCCTCATTTCCTAATTGGGAACTCCTAAGGAAATACACTATAGAAATCACTTCATACACTTGTAAAAGGCATCCAAATATCCCCAAATCTCACACTATAACATCTGAATTCATTAGGGTAGCACCCACATCATGTCTGGAGTTACAAACCAAGTAAGGAAGCCATATCTCTCCCCCAAAAGTACTAAAGCATCCTCTCTCTCCAAGTATTTTAGCAATAGTAAATTCATAACAAGCATGGAAAAAATACAAAATATAAGTGATTTATCTAGATATCACATGCTAGGTGGAAAATGATGTTGTTTGAAACCTCTTTTGAGTGGTTCCAACATCAAGAGTACATAGAGGTGCCCACAATCCTTCTAATTTTTTTGCATGAATCTTCATCCATGGAAATAGTTTGAGATAATGAATAATTCATTTAGAGAGCCTCGTTGCATGTGTGGCTTCTAGGGTTTGAAAATTCATGATAAACCTTTTAATTTGATCACCACAAAAGTTATAGGATCCAGTTCATAGTGTTTCAAAGTCCGTACATAGTTTTGTCATGACCGTATGGTATGGTTTTGGTAGTTTAGTATGGCCATGTCCAAGGTGGATTTATAGTTCTAGTATCTTTTATGATAGTTACTCAAGCTCAAAAATCCCAATTTCACTATTGCATGGTCCCATATCTCTCTAGAAGTCATATGAAATTGGATAAGTGCCTCCATACATCCATTTTGTGATTTCAATTACATGTTAGATTAATTGATATATGCCTGATTCATTCTATTTGATCTGAGATGTAAATTTGATTTAGTATTTCCATTGTAACATCTTTGAAGGATTTTTAATAAATTGTAATCTAATTTACACATAATTAAATTGACCTAAAATTTAATTAAGGGTTAAATATTTTGGTGAACCCTCTTTTGATCAAAATCTTCACCTAATCTAGGATCTCCTTATCTCGTTGAGTATTAGGACTAAATATCTCTCAACCCTAATTGATTTATGGTTTCTATCTAAGTAATTGGTTATTATTTAGGATTATGATTTCTTATTTTATCCTCATGTATACTTTTTCTTCTCGCTCCACAGTTATTTTTGCATTAGCTCACAAACATTTGATCAAATTTACCACAACCAAAATGATTCCTCCTAATCTTACCCCTGATTGTTTTAGAAATTCGTGCTCCATGAGTTATGCTCGCAAAATTAAATTTGGTACCACCCAACTCAATTCCATAGGCATTAATGATCTAGTGATTCCACATACTCTTATGAATATACCTGATGTTTCTTATTTTCATGATGATCATAGCACCACCATTACTAATAACGACCATGACAATCCCCTTGCTTCTCCTCATGTGTTACGACTCCATGTTGAATCTCTATCAATTAATGACATAACACACACTAAAATTCATACAGTCATGGATGATTATACTCATATAAAATGTTCAAATTATTATGTTTTACTTCTTATTTCTCCCCCATCATTGTTTTTAATCTAACACATGATTTATTCACTAATAATTACTTTACTATCATTTTTAATCACATTTAATCCCTAGGCTCTAGTTCTCACCCTTACCAACATGATTAGAATCTCCCTAAAGAATATGCCTAGAAATTTGACCAATTATTGAAAGACCCATCAATATTGATCTTATACTCTACAATGCACATGATCGTCTTAAGCATATTTCATTATCACAAAAAACAAAATCCTTTTCTCCCACATTTGTGACATCATCCCGTTGGATACACCTCATATATCAATATCATATGTCTCTATTTCTATTCCTACAACCACAATTATTAATACAAATCCCACATATACTCTCATGGGTTGCATGTGTCTTCTTCTAGCACACAAGCTCATGAATGCCATTTGCAGACTTTACAATAACAATTTTAACAATCACAAAAAGGTGCATCTACTTCCTCTTACATTATGGATTCCACACAATTAATTCATAATCCAATTACACTAGAAGTGATATCTTATCCATTACCTATTGATTTTGTTGCTCCTAAAGTTCTTATCTATGATGTGAAATGGGATCTTGCTAAGCATCGTCACTTATTTCATGTTGATTTCTTCGATTATGCTTCTATTGACATCATGCTTACCAAGATTTTTCCCTTATGTTCTAAGGAATTCACATTGTATTGGTTTTATGCTCTCTTCACCCACTATGTGCACTCATTCACTGTTTTATCTAATTTGTTTTTCTCACAATTATCTATCAATATCGAGGGAAAAAGTCCTTATGCACAATTAGATTAAATACGACAAGGGCCTACTGAACCTCTCAATACCTATGTAATACATTATAAGACCCTACTCACTAAGATGGATAATATCTTAGTTGACAATGAATTGTAATACCTATTCATACAATGTGTATCATCTCTTTTGCAAGATTCGACCATGTTTGACAAGTTTAGACCTTTTAACCATCTATATCACACTTTGAAAGAATGTGAGGCTAAATTGTTATATAAGAACAAACATACATACATTGTTATATCTCCTCCCACATACAATACTAAGTTTTCAAGAAAACCCATATTCAAAAGAAATCCTAATGAGGTCAAATATGCTTCTAAAGACACTACTAATGTCATATAGCACCGTGTTATCGTACGTCATATTTACTCTCTTGTCAAGTCATCCTCACATTTTATTTAAACATTTTCTTGAGTACAATCTCAAATCTCTCACTCCACATTTTGAGGTTGATATAGGTAGACCTCAAGGAAAGAATTTTTATGCCAATGCCAATTATGATTATTACCAATGAGTTGAGAACTCTACAAACAACTACTTAAAGCTTTGCGATATTATACAATATCTTATTGACTTTAATGTTATTGAATTGGATGAGCCTACTAAATCTTCACAACAATTCAATGATAATGCTAAGATAAAAGTCTTTAAAAATCCTCTTCCTAAGTATGACAATAAAAAATATTCCTTGGATATACATAATGTTTATCTTACGGTTCCTTGACACCCCTCTTATGACCACCCTTTGGATGTAATGATTGGAACAGTTAATCATACACTATCTTCTGCTTGTGTCATCACTTTTGATGACTTTGATATTAATGCTAGGTTTATTTCAAATACATTTTTTATTATTTTTCTATTAATCACATACATATATGAGGTGTGGTTGTTGATCTACATAATAAAAACAATGTTTATTCTCTCAATCTTCATCAATCTTATGGCATTTATACACACAATCTTGCACTTGATACAAATCCTCGCTACCACCACATCACACTACCCATCACTATTGGTCCTATTACTATACTAGTTTTATTATTGGTTTATTCTACTCTCATTTCTTGTGTGATGTGATTAGGTATCCCTTAGCCATATACTCTTAAGGCCACTACATCGGTTATTCATTAATGTGTTAAGCTCATCCACCATCAATAGGTTATCACAAATAAAAGTATTTTCTTTAAGGTTGTACCTCCTATCATGCCTAGTTCCCTATTTGTAGAGGAGGGTTTATTTTAGCTATTTATTAATTTATTTGGTTATTTCCACCTCAAACATGGTGATTCATCTCACTTAAGTGAGTAATACGTCTTTTAGGAGTTATATAAACTATGACAGATTATGGCATAAAAGCTATCATACTTTTCATATGTATCATAGTTTTCATATGTCATACATGAGTTACATTTTATTTATGAAAATTGTTATAAATTTATCCCTTGTGGAGGTATGATGAGTCCAGGCACAGGAGTTACACAACACTCCCTATTTATACACAATTTTTTGATCTATGAGAATGAGTAGATCCTTTTCTTGCATGCTCAATTTCTGTGTGATTAATTACTTAGATATTTTTTTCATTTCTGTTCAAGTGCAATTACATTGATGTGCACACATTCCATTGATCCTCATGCTCTCTCTCACATATGGTATCAGAGCTACATTTTTTTAATCATGTCACTCATATTGGTTTGTTTCTAATTACTCTCATTTTCATGATTTCACTAGCTCTAAATGTGTAATTTTTTAATTTATATTTATTTTATGAATTGTTAGCATTAATTTAGGATAATCTCATATTTTTATAGTTTGGTTCAAGTTTTTTTGGGTGTGTAGTGTTGTATAGGTTACATTTGAAGGATTCAAGGTTTTCTTCTCCAAGTTTAGCCATCTACAACTAAAGATAGAAGAGCTTCCTTTTTGGAGGTCTTCTGCAATAATGTATTTTTTGGAGGCTTTTCTCATGTTTCAGGAGTTTTTTTGTGTTCCAAAGGCCATTTTGTAATCTTTTTAGCTCTTATTATTGTTTTCGAGTTAGTGAGCACGCCTGCCAAAACGTTGCGAAAAGGGACCCAAATCACAACATGAGACAATTTTTCTCAAATGAAAACTTGTTTACTCCCCTTTTCACTTGTTTACGACTTTTTGTTTATTTAGTTATGGTGTGGTTTCATTGTACTTGATTTAAACCTATTGTGGTCTTCACACTTGCATAGATTCTTCAAATTGCAAGGTGAGTGATCAAATGTTTCATGTCACACAAACAAATTATATTTTAATCAGCTCATTAAGTATAAAGTGCCACAAATAGGGGAGTTAAAATATTATTCTGGGGTGTGTGTGTATTTCCTTTTTTTCCAAATTTATGCTTTCTCTCTCCTTATGATGAATGCAATAAATGTTCCTTTGGTCACGTCATTTAATTTTCATGAATGGATCCAAAATGATAATCACACTATGGGGTAAACGGTTTGACCACATTACTATGGGAGTGGAGGAAAGAACCAAAAACCAAACTTGAGAAACCTAAATGGTTCAACCAATGTGATGAAGACTTATGTCTTCTTTGTAAGTCCATTTCTCCCTGCCTTCTCTTTCATATCGAGTCTTCCATTATAGCTGATGGAGACTGGAAAAATATTGATGGCATTTTTGGAAAAAAATATAACTTGAGAGATCATGAGTTATAGAATGAAATTTTAGGTTTGGCTCCTAGTAAATTTGATAAACTACATGTGTTCTTCTCCAAATTTGTTCACACAAGATTGTTGTTAAAAGAAGGTGGAGTTGATAAGAAGTATTCCCAATTGCTCTTATCCATTCTCTCTAATTTTTTCCCTGAATACTTTATATTTATTTCTACTTTTCATGCCATGAAATGATATTTAGGGACTGCTTGGAAGATGCCCTCATGTGACAAATTTTCATCCCAACTCATTCGAGAACATGCCAAGTTGATTAAAATGAGTGAAATCAAGTCCAATTCACATGCCCTAATAACAAGTAATGGTAAAGGAAATGAGAAAAAACTGATAAGAAATCATAAAAAAGAGACCAACCTAAGAAATAGGCTAAGTCCACCCAATCCAAACCCATCAAAAATACTTCTACTTATGATCCTAAACTTGCGAAAGAGAAGTGAAAGTGTTACTATTGCAAGAATTCAGGACATGAAGAGCATCAATACATGAGAAAACAAATTGATCACCTAACTCATTTAATTGATAAACAAAAAATAGGTATTTCTAATTCTATCAAGTAAAATGCTCTGAAACCTTATTCTTCTAAGGAAAAAACCAAATCTAGGAAGAATAAAGGAGAATCCCTCATAGAAAGAGTTGATCCGTTGTAAAATAGGTAATAGATTTTAGTGCCTCGCACCACATGGGTTCTTCACATGTTGAGTTTTCAAACATTGAACCATGTGCTATGTCCCAAATCACCTTAAGTGATTACACATATGTATCAGTTGCTAGTAGTGGATATGTAGAATTAGATGGTGGAACCTTTAACAATGCTCTAAGTGTTACCAATCTTTCCACCATTTTTTGATCAGTTTACCAAATAACCCATATTGGTCAAGGAATATAAGTTGAATTTAACCCTAACTCAGTGTTCATTAGATATCTTCATAGTGAGACTACAGTGGCTAAGGGAAAGGAAGATCACCAGGTTCAGTTGTACACCTTTTCCCACTTCACTCACAACTCTTATCCTACTACTTTTTTTACTCACGCAGATGAGGTTAGTAAGCTATGACATGAATTTTTGGGCTATTTAAAATATTGTTACCTTGAACAATTAGGCCAACATGATATGATCAAAGTGTTACCTTGAATCATTTTTTTGAAGGGTCTATGTGAGGGTTGTGCCCTTGTGAAGCATCCTAGAGAGAAATTTGGAAAATGAAACCCTGAAGAGCATCTAATTCCTTGGATATTGTTCATAGTGACATTTATGGCCCCTTTATATATCCTTCATTCTCTAGGGATTTCTACATAAATACCTTCATTGATGAATTTTTACGTTGTATGTGGGTTTACTTTCTCAAACAGAAATATGAAGTTTTTGATCACTTTCGAGACTTCAAGGCTCTCACTAAGAAAATATATGAAAGGTATATCAAGGTTATTAAAACTAACAATGGAGGTGATTATGTGAGCAATAATTTTGATGATTTTTGCACCTCTAAAGGGATTACTTTATAGTGTACATTTGCTTACATCCCTTCACAAAATGGAGTTTTAGAAAAAAGAACAAAACTCTTAAAGAGATGGCCACTTGCATGGAAATTATAAACCACTTCCTCTATAGTATTGGGATGAATCCATGATTTGTTCTTGCTACATTCATAACTACATTCCACAAAAATTAGTAAAAATGAATGACACCCTTTAAGGCTTGGTATGGATGCAAACTTGATGTTGAGCACTTTTATGTCTTTAGTTCAATTTTCATGGCTTGAATACCCAAAAAGAAACATAAGGCCTTAGAACCTCAATCCAAACCTTACATATTTTTTAGGTATCCCAAAGGTGTGAATGGTTATTGACTTTTGAACCCCACCACTTGTCATCTCTATATCGAGAGGAGTGCGAAATTCTAAGATTCATCTTCTACTTCCACTTCTCCACACACAAAGGTCACTCTACCTCTCTCTAACCATTATTCATACTCTTCTAATGATCTTACTGATCCTACCACTCTTGATCCTCCTGCTCCTCCTAATCTAACATCTACTGATTCTAACATTAGTGATGAGGATGAATATGTCCTATTTCACTCGATTGATGATTTGAGAAATTCTAATCCCGACTCTCCTCTTGGTCCTCATTGGGATAGGTAGACCTTATAGAGTATTAGAGATCAGATAGGGTATCCTTTAGATGAGAGATGAACTTGTTCAGAGTTTTTTTGGGTCTCGTGCCTTCTTTTCCTCCATTTCTGACCCATGGTATTTTGGGGGGCTAATGGGATAAGAGAAGAAAAATGGTTTGGTGTAAGTGGATATATCAAACTAAGTATGGTGCCGATGGTAACGTTGAAAGGTATAAGGCACAACTCGTAGCTAAGGGTTTCTCCTAGGTCTCTAGGGTTGAATATTTAGAGACCTTTTCTCCCATTGCAAAGATGACTTCTATTCAAATGACCCTACATACTTGCCACTAAAAAATTGGATGTTCATCAAATGTATGTGAAGATTTCTTTCCTTCATGGAGACTTGGGGGAGTAAATCTATGTGGAACAACCTCTAAGTTATGTACTATATACCTTCTTTGTTTGCAGACTTAAGAAGTCTATCTATGACCTCAAAAATACCCTTGGGATTGGGATGCCAATATGGACTCCTTTATTCTTGCCTTACGGCTCACTATGTGTCACTTTGACCCAAATGTATACATATTTTTGCAAGATGAGTCCATGCTCATCTTATTTTTATATATGTCAAAGCCTTGTCGATTACAAGTAGATTTTCCTCGATAATTGATTATGTTAATACTGCCTTAGTCAACAAGTTCTCCATGAATTACTCTGGTTTGATTCATTATTTCCTTGGGATTCAAATTACCCAATTTTACTTGTGGATCATTGTTGCTCAACCCAAGTATGACCAATATTTCCTTGCTAGGTTAAACATGTATGATTGTAAGTTATATCCCACTCCCTTCCACTATAGATTCAAGTAAGTTTATGATTTAACCAATATAGAAATTATAACTTTTAAATTATAATTGAGTTAAAACGTAAATTTAAACAATTAATTATAGAATTGACCCAAGCAAGCAAGCTAGAAAAATATAAAACCCTAGTTGCAAGAGATAGGGTAAGATACTTAGTTGATTTGCAATGATCTTGAAGGTGTTTTGAGATGGAAAAATGATGGAACAAGAGGAAAAAATGTCGCAACCAAGCCTAGAAAAATGTAGAATGGTCAGGAATATCAGGACTAAGGCACCTTTGTAGGGTTAGGGGCACTTGGGGCGTTACAGATCTCCTCTAGGTGCCTGTGACTTCTTAGAACCTCATAAAGTCAGTTTCGTAGGGTCACAAGATGTTCGCTCAATGTCACCTTTAATATCATGTATGTCCATATATTTTGTTGTTGTTTTCCTGAAACCTGCAAAGAGAAAGAGCACCTGCAAAACCCCAAAAAACATCAAATCCTAAAAATAAAAGGATGCAAATTGGGAGATGGACTGACCCCGATGGTCACCCAAATGAATGAACTTATGATCCGGTCGCTACACTACATTTCAAACTATGCAGAAGAATTTAGTCTCTTATCCCTTGAGTGAATGCTAGATGGATACTTGAATTTTCTTGTAATGGCCCCTAGATGCAAGCTTAGGTGGTGATAATAGATGTTTAGTGCTTGGTCCTTTATTATGATCACATAGCTTTATATTTATATGATTTCCTTCTTTAAATTTTGTAAATAACCACTACAAGGTGGAATAGTAAGAAATAAAGATTCCTAATAGCTAGAAAGTACCCAAAACATGTGAGAAAGATACAAAGAGGTCAGGGGTACCCAGAGGGGACGGGGGTGCCTAGGCATTGGTGTCCAAACTCAAATAAATTGAAGTGTTGAAATTCATACTAGGAAAGAAGGTGTGTGAGATCAAAAAGGAAAACAAAAGGCAAGTAAAGAGGCCAAAGATAGTGATCAATTAGTACTTTTCTCACTCAGGAATCACATGAAAAGTGGTATGTGATCAGGACTAGAAATATACCCAAAGTGCGTGATTTAGTGTCTAAATTTTCTCCTAATTTATGTTTTTGAGAGAATTCTTGATAACATAAAGTATATGAGATATGCGTACCTGATAACCATGTAGATCGATTGTGAGAAGCATGCCAAGGAGACAAGAAAAAACATGGAATGATAAAAAGTGAAGCATGGAAGCTAGAGAATAGGAAGTGAAAAAATATGGTTACCCTAGGGGTGAAAGCGTATGTGTAGATGTCATGTTATACATGTTGTCTTTGTCACTTGATGCTGGATGATGTGAATGTTACTTCCCATAAGGACGAACCTGAAAAAGAGAAGAGTAAATGAGTAATCAAATATGTGTATATTAAAATTCAGTCCAAACGTGTAAAATTTATGTAAAAACGTAAAAAGTAACATGTGCACCTAATCTATGATGAGTGATAGAGATAGAAAGGACCCTGAAGATGTTGTAGAAGAACAAGTTTTTTGTACGATTTCACGCCAGTTATGCTAAGTGTGGAAGAAGTGTATGGAGAAAAGTCTAGTGTTATTATCCAACCTTTGATTGCTTCCCAAAATATAAACACCACTGCAAATGGTTTGTGTAAATCTGATCCAATGTAAAATTAGAAAAGAAGGTGGAATGCATGTATGTCAAGTGTTGAAGGACTATGTCTGTCATGTAAACGTTGTTATGTAAACTATTGTGAATTGTTCCAAACTGAAAAAAATTATGTAACTACCCCCTGGTCAAAGGTGCTCATGAAGGGTAAAGGGTTCCCATGTGCTACTATCTGTTTCTGGGAACTGGTGTTTGTGTTATGCTAAGGACCCAAGTCAGGTTCTAGGCCATTATTGAGATTGAAGACTATGTTGTATCGGTACTAAACTGTGTTGAACTATGATTGTAAACTATTGTATGTGTGACTGATTACTCAATGATTCCCTCCTCATTTTGGGTGCATTCGACATCGTAAGGAGGATGCATCCCAAAGGAGGACCATACGTTATGTTGAAAGTGATTCCATGAAAGGGGAGTAAGTGTGCTTGGTAGAAACAAAGGCACAAGCAAAAAAAGTGGCTAGAAACAAGTGTTAGTGCAAACAAGATACACACGCATGTAGAAAACAATATGTAAGCTAGAAAGCAAGAAAATAAAGTAGATAAACAATAGTGAAAATAAAGTAGACCGTAACAAGTGGGTTGCAAACATGGGAGATCACTCACAGTGTCGCAAGAAAATTGAGGTTGAAGTGGCAAAAAACATACAGTGTGCACATAACACAAAGGGTAAAGCCTGCAAACACTGACAAACAATAATAATCAATGACAAATAGTGACAAGAAAGATATCAGAAAAACATGGAAGTAAAGAGTTTCTACAAGAAAAATGTTACACATGAAGCACCCGTTAGCATGTTAGAAAGATAGAAAGTATGTAAAAAGGTGTATGATATGATATGAAGTAACATGTTAATATGAATAGGAAATAGTATAAAACGAAACAATAACACATGTAGTGTGTACGAAAGTAGATGCCCCAGGAGCTATTGTGGGATTGGTAAGAGGTACAGTGCCAAGCATCCATGCTACACATAATGATCTATGTAAATTATGGGATCACAACTAGAAGGCAAGTGAATGTGCATGTCTATATGATAAAGCTAATGACATACAAAATATCTAGCTAACATAACAAGTAAGATGTATCAGGCGAATATAAGTAAGCAAGAAAAATATGCAACCAATATATGCAATATGTTGTGGATGAGTGAGATGGAATGGAATGCAAAGTGAGTTTGATAGGAGCCACATGCCCCCCCAAGTTAATGTGAATGAGTATGCATGAGATGAGGTTCATTGATAAAAGACCCCTCGACAGTCAAGAATGAACCATAGAACAAGAGTTCTTCATCGGGAAATGGTTTGAAGTGCGTGTTATAAAGATATGAATGTGAAAGCGTAGAATATAGAGAGTGTGTGAGTGGGTGACTGAGTGTGGTGATTTTCATTTTATATTTAGACCCTCAACAATCGAGTATGAACCGTGTACCTATAGTGTATCATAGGGTAGTGTGTTGTGATGAATGTGTGTGAGAAAGATGTGTCGTGAATGTGCCGAATGTGTAATGTGTAATGTGTCACTAAGAGGTGATTGCAAGGTTCATGAATGTAGTGATCCCTTAATAGTCTAGTGTGAACTATAGCAAAAGTGTGCGTCATCAGGTAATGCGCATTGTTTATGCATAGTAAAGATTAAGATGCATAACATTGAGTGGGTTCTTTAGTGGCTTCCCCAAGAGAGTGGTAAGGCAATAAAAGTCACCACCAAGCTTGTCAGTAATGATATAATGACTAATCTAGTTGGGATTGAATTTTCGTTTGAGAGGATCTTTAACATTCATGTTTTTAAGATTTTCTTTTGACACAAGATCATCCAAATTGAACTCACGAGGACGAGTTTTGTGATTGTATGCTTGGGTGATGTGAGATTGATATGCACAAAGATGTTCAAGAGCTTGGACGCGGTGAGAGTCAAGCATTTCTAGCTCATGTAAGCACTTTTCGTGATATTCATTGTCTTTAAGTATGCCTTTGAGTGAAACACGTAATGATGGTATATTGAGTTCTAGTGGGATGATGACCTCGGTACCGTAGACTAGCGAAAAGAGGGTGGAATTAGTGGGCGTACACACACTAGTAAGGTAATCACAGAGAGTATTTAAGTGTTGATTATATCAGTCGTCACCACTAGTAACAATAGGCTTGTGTAAGATTTTGACAATAGTATTATTGGTGGTCATTTCCCTGTGGGTAATAAGGAGTAGAAAATGATTGTTTAATTTTGAATTTTGCGCAAAACTTTTTAACATCCTTATTTTTTAAATAATACCCATTATCAGTGATAATGGTAGAGGGAATGTTGAATCATGTAATGATGTGAGTAGTGATGAATCCATAAATATCAGATCCAATTGTAGTTTGCAGTGGTGTTTCTTCGACCCATTTAGTAAAATTATTTATGGTAGTAATAATATACTTGTGGCCATCACCCAATTCAAGATTTATCATGCCAATAAGATCGAAACCCCATAGAGAGAATGGCCATGTTAGAGAAATCAGTTAGAGATCATATGGAGGCACATGTAGTAGATTTTGTGCTTTTGGAATTTATCACAGCGTGTAGTGTATTACAAGCAGTCTTTCTCCATGGTAGGCCAATAATAGCCCTCGCGTACGAGATTTTGTGGCATATATTTTCCAGAGAAGTGGCCACTGCATAAGTTGCATGTATTTGAGAGATAGCAATGGGGATGTCACTGAGTCCGAGACATCGTAGTAGATGGACATCAAATGAATGTTTAAATAATTCTACCCCTATGATGACATAACATGTGGTCTCACGTCACAAGTGATGAGCTTCATGAGGTTTTAGACTATCAGGAATGGTTTGTTGATAAAGAAATTTGTAAATTGGAGTGAACCATTCGGGGTTGTCATGACTACGTGTGATGAAACAAGTGGATCGAGGTAGAGTAGAAGTGGAAGGCTGTCACAAATGATGAATGATGAACGTAGATTTATCATTAGTGATGTCTTGGGGAATAAGCGATGCTACACTAATCATAACATCCACATGATGATTTTTTTTACGAGGGATGATAGTAAGAGAGTAAGAGTCAAATGTAGCTAAGAAATATTTGATAAGTGTATTATATGGAATTATGTGCTCTTCTTTTGTGTGATATGTGTCATTAACTTGATTAATGATGAGCTATGAATCAACTTGTATGCATATATTTTGGATAAGGAGCTTTCGAGAGATGGTAAGGATGAGAATGAGAGCTTCTTACTCAATGATGTTATTAGTTTAGGAAAACCCTAAGCCACATGAAAAGGGGAGAGGATCATCGTGTGGAGTAATGAAGACTATCCCAGCCCCAGCCCCAGAGTGACAATAAGATCCGTTAAAATACATGGTCCAAGTATCAGATTCAATTGCATGAGTAGTGAGATTGTCATGAAAGGAATCAAAGACAGGAGATGCATCAGGAAGAGGTGCTTCAGCTAGTTGATCAGAAATGACTTGGCCTTTGAATGATTTCTGTGGAATGAATTTGAAATCAAACTTCATGAGTAGCATGACCCACCACACCAATTTCTTGAGATATGTTTGCAGGATAAGCGGTATCATAATGGATCTACCTTGGTAATGACATGGACTTCATTGTGAAGAAGGTAGTGGTGCAACTTATCCACTACAAATATAAGACCAAGACATAGTTTTTCAACATAACTATAGTTGTATTCATAAGAGAGTAAATTTTGATTAATATAATAAATAACCCTCTCACTTTGAGAATCATCATACTACGTTAGGAGGGATCCCCAATCATGAAACATGGCAGAAAATAAATTCCGCTCAGCAACAAGAGGAACTAGGATAGGTGGATTTAAGAGATATGCTTTAATGACATCAAATGCTTATTGGTAATGATCATCCCAGAAAAGTTTAGTATCCTTCTTCATTAAGCATGTGAATGGTTGGGTTTTATTAGCAAGTTGTGCAATAAACCATCGAATAGCTTGAATTTTCCCTTGTAAAGAGCATAATTGATGCAAATTTTGAGTTGGAGACATGCCAATAATTGCCCTAATTTTATTGGGATCTATTTTAATACCACGTTGTGAGATAATGTATCCAAGGAGCTTTCCAGTTGTAACGCCAAAAACACACTTCTTTGGATTTAAGTGTACTTTTTATTGTCATAAACATTCAAAGAGTGTGTGGAGAACATAAGCATGTGTAGAACGTTGTCGTGATTTATCAAGTATATCATTACCATAATCTTCAAGAATATTGTGAATATAATCATGAAATATGTGCATCATTTCTTGTTGATAGGTGGCCCTAGAGTTTTTAAGGACAAAGGGAATGATGATGTAATGAAATGTTCCCCATGGCATAGTAAAAGAAGTTTTTTCTTGATTTGCTAGATTGATTTTGATTTGGTTGTAACAAGTGAAATGATCCATGAAAGAAATAATATCGTACCTAGCTGCGGAATCAAAAATGGTGTTGATGTGTGGTAAAGGAAAACTATCCATGAGACAAGCCTTATTTAGATCACAAAATTATGTGCAATAACGCACCCTTCCATCCAGTTTCATAACGGGCACAATATTAGACACCCATTATGGATAATTGATGACACGTATAAAGCCAACATATAGTAGTCTTTGTATTTATTCTTTAACTAGGAGTGTGACCTTCGGGTGCATTTTATGGATTTTCTGTTGAACAAATTTTTCACCAAGGTTAAGAATGATGTTATGTGTAGCTACAAATGGATAAATACCAGACGTATCACTATAGTCCCATGTGAAGATGTCTGAAAATTCCAGAAGAACTTTTTTGATATTATTTTGCTCATCAGGTGTGAGAGGAACAACTAACAACACCATTCGTGGATTATTGATCAAGAGATCATTTTTGAAAGTTCCCTAAACATCCCTAAATGGTGTCAGTGTAGAATATCATCTCGAGAGCTTTCCAACGACAATGAGAACACGACAAACGGACATTGGGAGCTCTAGTTATGTCTGGTCAAAGTTTGGTCAAGAGGAAAGTCAACTCTGGTCAATTGGTCAATATTGGACCAATCACACTACGACACGTGGCAAAAAGGCATTGGCAAAATTGGAGTGGTTTTAACCACCAGTCGTCGACAATCGTGGAATGGAATGGCGCGTCGAAACAAGAGGCTCAACTTTTATTACGGAGGAGAGCCCGACCGCCGTGTGGACTATGGTATTATCGCCGACATGGTGGGTCCACAAGCCACCACAAATCGAATACGATCAATTTTCCTATCGGGAGATGAAAAGTGGAATATGATATTGACCGAGTTAATTATTTCCATACCACATTACATGGGTCGAAATTATATTTACTTGGTAAGTCCACTTTCCAAATGCCACACATTATTCCCAAATTCCACATACCACGCATTATGCCACAAAACTATACATATTAATGTTTATACATTAGTATTAAACCAACCACTTAACCGCCATTTTTCCAAGGACCACGTGGAAGGGTGAAGTGAAGCGGTGGAGATGGGGGCGGTTAAGCCTAAGGTGGTCTTTTGACCACTTCACATGCGTGGAAAAGGCTTTGATAAAGCCTTAAACAATATCAACCCACAAAATGTGGGATATACATCCACTTACCATGCATGGAAATTGGTGGAGGAGACTAATTTGGGGATTTAATCCCATTAAAAATGCAAATTTCCCTATATGGGTATGTAATCCCATTAATTTTGCTACGGGTGAGGCTAAGGTTTAAATATAGCCTAAAGATAATTTGTATTGCATTTTTTAAGGGCCCTATTTTTTGTATAAATAGGGAACCCATTCTATTGTATGACACACACTAGCGCAACAGAGAAGCTCATTGCTAGAGCGCAGAAAGGTGGACACATTAGTCCGAGAAGCTTATTATTTTTTAAGCTTATTTGTGAGATGTGTTAACAAATATTGTTTATTGGCCTATTATTTTAGGCAATAGTAGATGAAATATTTGTGATTGGGAGTAAATTATAAACTACCCAATAGGCCCATTGAGCCACACCAATTACTTGCAAATCTTTGATTGTTGACTGGAGTGCTAGCATCGCATTGATAGCGTCGGGAAGGAAGATCGAAGCCGGAGGAGATAGCGCATCAGGAAAGTGAAGAACAATTCGACTAATCATCGAAAGTTTTCGAAGAAGTGGTGTACTGATAGGAAAGTAAAATTCCATTAGGTTTTCTTGTGAAAGTACTATTGTAACTCACAAGTTTTGACTAGTGGAACGGTTCGACCACGAACCCGGAGACGTAGGCAATTGCCAAACTCCGTAATCAATCTTTGTGCAATTGTCTTATTGTCTTGCATTTATTTTAAAATTGATTACTTAAAAGGAGAAAATTGTCAGCAAATAATTAAAGCCTACAAAGGTCTGAGATCAGGTAGTAATAACTTGATTATTTTCGGATCAGTTATTAGAAGTGTCGAGGTTATATTGAATGGTATCCTCATTAAGGAGAACTAACTAATCCTCAATATATGGGTCACTAGGAAAAGTATTAGGATGATCGACATTGACAGTAAGTGTATCAAACTCTCTAAAGTAAGTGGTGACATTAAGAAGTGATGGAGAACCCTTCTTATGATGAAAAGAAGGGAGGTGATCATAAACCCCCATGTATTCGAGAAGAGACTCATCGATATTAAAAGTGTCTAAATTAGTCCAAGCAGCAGAAATAGAATCATTGATGAGGTCTGGATATACCAAAGTGTTATCAGCTAATTTTGACTTCGCAAAATTAGTAAACGTGAAAATTTAAAAAAAATTCAAAAGTGTTATCTTGCATGATTGTTCTCCTCCATCACAATCGTCTTATTCTCACGGTCATTTTGGCTTTCGTTTCATCCATTTTGAATAAGCCCTTCTCCCGCTACACCACAAACCATATTTTAATTATTTAATTAATATTTACCCTGTTATTTAATAAAATTAATATTTAATAAATTTTAGAGTTTTTAATTAATAAATATTAATTTTAATATTGGATGGAAATTGTTCGAAAAACTTGGGAGAACTTTTCTTCTTTTTATTAATTTCCGTAACTGTCGTGAGCAAGTGTCGGGGGCAATTTTTCTTCCGCTTCCAATTGCCGTAGACAATTTTGATTTTGCTTCTATCATCTGGGAATCGATGAGGAGACGGTTACAAGAGGTTGCAGAAGCAGAGGAAATTTGGAAGAAGGAGAAATAAAGAAATATTGCAGGTATCCAGAGCCAGAAGAAGGAAGCTTATTCTACATGTGCTATCCAGCATTCACATGGAAACCTGACATGGGCATTAGCTAGAGCCAGGAGACCTTGACAGTTTTAGGTAGTTTTCTTCATTGGAGGGAAGCGATAGCAAGAAGTTTCTATGATCCACGCTTGCAAAGGTGAAGGAAATCTCAGGCACGTGCAAGGTTTGATTTGGAATCCCAAATAAATCCCGTATGCAGTAGAGGAAAAGGTGAAATTCCACGTTTGTTTTTGTTTGTTATTGATTTGTGCAGGAAGAAGACAAGTTTTCCACGCACAGCCAGTCCATTTCAGGGAGATGATACACTTCCCAGGAGAATAAAATTAGTGGAATTTGAAGGAAAGAAATTCATGCTATCAGCCATGAGCAATTTCCACACCATGTTTGGAAGGGAGAAGGAGGTTTGTCTTTTTCCATGCACAACTTGAAGAGGTAAAGCTAGCTTCCACACATTCCACGCAACCTGCAAGAGAAAGACATAACATAAATAGAGCAAAATCCACGCAGCCTGCAAAAAGAAACAAAACAACAGTTAAAATTAAAATCCATGCAGCAGTTTATGGAAGACAAGCTTTCTGTGCATACTTTGGAGTGATGACTAAGATTAAAAATATAACCAAAAATTAGAAATCCATGCATGCACAATGGATTGAAGTTTAGTGCAGATTTATTTTATTTTAAAAGGAAGATACTCATGGAGCTACACATGCTGAGGAGACGATAGCTTTCTCACGTCAAGGTGGATGGAGATATTTATGCATAGAGTGAACTCGACGTGTCGCTAGAATGAATTCGACGTGTCGCTAGAAGTGTTAAAATGATCTAAAATTGTATTATTTTTCGATGGTGATTTGAGCTTCGCCTCAATATTGTTGTATGGTCATTTTGAATTCAGCATTCGCTAAATCTCTTTTTATTAAAAAATATAATAATAGAAAGAGTCGTATTTAAACAAAAGTGTTATTATTTTTGCCGCGGTTTGTATTTGTTGAAGTAATCAACTTTAGAGCTCGATATCTCTGGATCAGATGATCTTCGGAAAGAAATGTTTGGTTCGTTGAATTCTCCCCCTCTTCGTATACTCATTTAAAAAATTTCAAATGTACAACACTTTGTTTGATATTTTTCACGAACTCAAGAAAAATGCAATTTAATCAATTTTGCCGCTCTCGCAGTTTCAGCTTGGCGGAAGACCTACTTTGAGAATCCATATCTCGAGCCCAGATGATCGTCAAGAGAAACGGTTTGGTTCGTTGAATTCTTCCCACATTCATGTACTTATTTACAAAAATTAAAATGTACAACACTTTGTTTGATATTTTTCACGGAGTCAAATAAAATGCAGTTTGCATGATTTCGCTACGTGCACAGTTTTCAGCCTGTCAAGGTGACTCACTTCGAGAGTTGATATTTTGAACTCAGATGATCATCAAGAGAAAATAATTATTTCTTTAAGTTCTTCCCACTTTCATATGCTTCCTTGCCAAGTTATAGATTCCGAGGGTGACATTTGGTATTTTTCCCAGGCTAAAACCAAACAAGATTTTCGCAGTTTTACACTTGCATTTTCCTAGCAGTTTCAGAAGAGTCAACTTTGACCTTTAATATTTGACTGAAGAATTTTATTGGGAAAAAACCTTCTGAAACACAAAATTTGTGGTGCCTTAATATACTCCCTCATCTAGTGAGAACTTCTTAGGACAAGATTTGCTATTTTTCCCAGGGTAGTTTTACAGGCGATTTGTGTAGTTTTGTAAGATGGAAGTAATAGCCTGAAATCACACTTCTGTCACAATCATGTCATCTTCAAACAAAATGATGTTGCGGTATGGTTCCAAGGAATTCTACTCACCTCGAAGCTCCATTCAGAGTATGAGAACATCGCCGATACTAACTTGGGACATGTCGACATAGGTCGATTCTGCGATCGCATATCAACCGAAGGCGAGTCACAATTTTCCTGACGCTTGTTCTGAATTGGTCATCACTTGCATGGATGCACCACGAAACCTGCATAGTGTGGCGATTCAACTCCAACGGCTCCGAAGCTGAAGCAACCTCTGACTTCCTCATTATGCGGTATAAGTCGTAGCTATTGGTATAGGTCTCTTCGGAGTCAAAAGCCATTGTTATCGGCAGAGATCGATAATGGGAGAATCTTGTCTACAACAATTGTTTTCACTTGATCATTGTAAGGATCTATTCATCGACAAAACAAAACCAATGTACGGATCATCAAGTCAAGGCCACATCATTCAAGTGTGTCCTTGTCAGCTCTCAGTTAGCAGCAGGCGCAATATTTCATCGGTCAGTCTTAAAGTTGGAGCGTTCTCGAATTGGACGATCATGAGCGGATCAGAATGGCAACACTTCAGGATGGTGACAAAGACAAAAGACATAACTCTAGGAAGTGAATTGTAATTTTGGCTCTTGGAAGATCTTCTCGATGGCCAAAGATCAAGAGCTAGATTCTGACAAGCCAAGGTGGCGTAACGACTTCAATCTCGTGAAAAATGAAGAATTCACCATGGAAAGGTATTCAGAGCATGTTGAGAATTGTATGTAATTTTGAATGCGAATACGAATGAAGACAAACTTTCTCACACCAGGATGTTTCTCAAACGGAGAGGTGGATGAATTGCTCAAGTTTCAAGCTCATCTCTCTTGTCATCTGGAGGATTGCGGAGCACGGTCAATGAGTTCATTCCCGTACGACCGGGATAGGTGGACTCTTGGCCCAATGGATAAGGCACTGACCATAGGTGTTTTGATCTAGGTGGCACATTGTTGACTAGGATGTCTATGTGTGCGTCCAAGTCATTTAAGTGGGGTCCACATGTACCCATTTCTTTTATGACTTTTTAACTTAAGTGGTTTCTATTTTTAGTCACTTTTTAAAAGTTGGTTGAAAAAGTCAAAGTCACTTAAGTGCCCTATTTAATGTTCATGTAAACCCTAACTACTTTGTAACCAACTTTTGGGTTATAAAAGAAAGTCAGGGGCTCATTTGTAAGGGTGACTTTGAGAGAGGAGAAGAAAATACTTTTGTGTGCAAGCTTTGTTTCAGGAAGAAACTTTGTGTTCTTTTGTGAAGACATTTTGGAGTTAATGAAATATGAACTTTGTGTCTCATTCATTGTCTCTTGTAACATTTGATGTTCTTATGTTCATTAGATGTTAGATGTTTAAATCTTGCATGCAAATATTGTCTTTAATCTTATTGTCAATGTTATTAATTTGTTGTTCTTGTTCACAGTGATCAAGCTCTGATTATCTACTTGCTCATGTGTGTTCCCTTTTACTCATTCTCGTTTGGGTGATGCAAACTCATTTTATTTGTGTTAGTTATTATTTGTTTCTTCTCCATGCAATATTAGGCTCTGATTTTACCTAACTCTTGCATGTTCCTTCCATTCATTCCTTTCCATTCCTTTCCTTCATTCCATTCCATCTCCATCATTCACTTTTCTTTCCATTGATGTTCCAAAACACCCCCCACATACAATTTTGAATGTACAGATGTAAATACAATTTTGGTTTTCAATAAAGTCAGCCTCACCTTCATTGAGGAGGAACTTTGTTCCCACATTGTTGCATGTCATTTGCATGCGTGCAAATCCATATGCTAACAGTTTTTGGTGACTCTACTGGGGATTCAGGAATCGTTAACCAGTGCTTGGTTAAATCTTTATGACTATCCCCTCTGCACAAGCTCCAGTTCTTCAACCGAACCTTGTGCTCGATGAATATTTTCAAGGAGACATTGCTGCCAACCTTCGAACAGTAGCTTGGGAAAACCACGAAAGCTTGCAGCAATTTGTGGCTGTTGATAGAGCCATTGACAAAGAAATCTACATTGAAGACCTTAGAAGAAGAGCACCCACACTTGTGGCCAGAAGACCTCCTGGACACGTGTTGATCGTTGTTCACCGATGCGGTCCTCTTCCACCAAGGTAATAATTTGTATGACTATTACAGGTAACCCACCTATCTTGCAACCAAATATTCTTTTTGCAGATACTCAAGAAGACATATCATCAGATTTGAGGCAAGCTATTTGGGAAAAGCGCACGAACAACTATCATTTTCATCTCGCCACATCAGTACTAGATAACGAAGAAGATCAAGCCACGAGAGTTGCTAGAGTTATTCAGGTGCAAATAACTCAAGAAAGAAAGTGAAGAGAAAAGACTAGAGTTGATCAGAACATGCCAGTGATCCCTTCATAGTAAAGATTTCAAACTGGAAGAAAGAGGTTTACGCGGGGAGAAAAAGCTAAAGGTCGATCTGATCCCATTTTTGATTTTCAAGGAAAGTTTGGTTTCAAGTTATCTCCTCCAAAGAAGAACACACCTCATAGATCTGTAAGCCTTGCATCAAGTCCTGAAAGAGCAAGCAAGGAAGGAATCACTACCAAGTCAAGCACTTGTCCTTGCTCATGTTGTTTTACCTTCGCATACCACCTTTCCCAAAATGGCAGTCAATGTACCATGGGGAAATGCCATAGGCCCATTGGCCTTACCAGCTCGACATGACCTCCCAAGAGGATCGAGGAAGATTCTTCCCAAGTTCGATGGAGATGGGAAGACATCACCAGATGACCATATTTCTACCTTCTTTGCTGCATGTGTTGTTTTGTCAGTAGAATATGAAGATGTTGTTATTCACCTCTTCATTGAAACATTGCATGATGTTGCTGCAGATTGGTTTCATCATCTGCCAAATGGATGCATTACAAATTGGAATGATATGAAAACTAAGTTTGAAGATTGATTCAAGACAACAGAAGATGAACATGCTCTTCTTGCCCAACTATCTCAGGTGAAGAAAGAGCCAACAGAACCCATGAGGAATTTGTGGCTAAGTTCAACAAAATGGTGAACAAAGTTCCTATCGGGATTCGTCCAAACCTTGATGGACAAAAATGTTTCTTTATTAACGCACAACAACCAGAAGTGTGCTATCAGCTGAGAAGGGCTAGAGTGGCTACTTTGGAACTTGCTCAATCCTTGGCCATAGAAATTGAGGATGACTTAATCATGGCAGGAAAATTCAAGAAAACTTCCCTCAAGGGAAAGAGTCAAGAAACCCCCAATGCTTCAGAAGCTATACTCACTAAGTTGGCTAATGATGTGCTAGCTTTGAAAAAGCAAGTTGCTCAAAGTAGTAAACCTTCTCCTTACAAAGACATCCCAAGAAAAGGCTACGTTCCCAACAAAGCCAGGATTGTAGGTGCTCCGACGAGGCTTGCTATTGAAGCAACTCCCGCAACTAACTCAAAATGTGATGTCATTGAAGAAAGTGATGATGAAGTTGAAGTCGTCGAGGTTGATGAGGAAGAGCCAGATTCTGGAACATCTGAACCTGAAGTTGAAGATCCTGAGGGAGAAAGTAATAATCATTTCTTCGAGTACCGTTCAGAAGAAGAAGACGAATACGAAGAAATTATAGAAGATATGAATAGTCAATCCTTCACTGTCTTCACACACTCTTAGAAAAAGGAGCAAAATACAACTAAGGTGGGAGATAAAGAGGTTTCCAAGGAAGTTCCCAAAGAATCTAAGACTAAGGAAACTTCCAAAGAATCCAAGACAAATGAGACTCTTAAAGAGTCTAAGGTGACTGAGGTTTCCAAGGTCAAAACTATCTTAAAGAAAGGAGGGCCTTTGTCAAGTCAATCAGTTGATAAATCAGCTACGAAGAAAGTTTCTTCTTCCACATCAGTATCAACCAAGCCTGAAGCAAAGGTCAAAAGTGTGCCATCATCAAGTTTGAAAGAACTAGTATCTGAGACATCAAGTATGGTTACTTTGCCCAAATTTGATATCATTGATCATATCAATAAAACAAAAATTTCCATGTCACAGGTAGAGTACTTGAAGTCCAATAAGGATCAACTCGAGAAATTGGTCCAGTTTATCAAAGGTGACTCTACTGTTCATTCCTCCAAAGGAATTCTAAAAACTCCCAAAGATGGGAAGACTCAAAACATTGTGGTGGCCACTACACCTTCAAATGAAAAGATTGAACCTTTCTTTGTGTCCTTTCTGATCAACGGATGCAAATTAAGTAATTGCATTATAGATTCTGGAGCCTCGGATAATGTGATGCCTGTAAAAGTAGCACATGCTCTTGGGTTGACTTGTATGAGAACATTCGGATCCTGTTACTCAATGGAGACAAGACAAGTTCCTTTGATTGGGTAGATTAAAGATGCTCAAATGGTTTTAGCCCAATTTCCTCATAAATGAGTTAAGGTAACCATTCTAGTTGCTGACATTCCTACTTCATATGGTATGTTGTTGAGCAGGAAATTTTGTAGAGATTTGGGTGGTGAGATTCAAATGGACTGGTCTCATGCCATGATCCCTATCAATGGAGAAATGAAGAAGCTAATGCCAGAAACTCAAGCAAAGTTCACAGTAACTAAAATCGAAGATCCTCGTGCACAGATCCTTTTCCAAGGCTCAAGTATGGGTAATTATATGATGACTACAAAAATTCATACCCCTGAGGTCACTTGCCAAGATTCCAATGAGATATGGACTCTTGAGTTTGATGGAAGTTGTTGCTCAATGGGTTCTGGTGCAGGAGTGGTGCTCATATCTCCAAATGGTAAAATATTTCCTTTTTCCTACAAACTTGAATTTTCAAATACTAACAACACTGCAGAATACGAGGCATTAATCCTTGGCCTCCAAGTTGCAGAGGAGAAAGGGATCAAAAATTTGGAAGTCTTTGGAGATGCGGAATTGATCGTGAAACAAGTTAAAAATCAGTTCCAAGTAAAGAATGATCATTTGAGACACTACAGAAATAAAGTGTGGGACGCGATAGAAGCCTTCGATGCTTTTTCCATAAAATTTGTCCCTCGTGAAAAGAATGACAAAGAAAATTCTCTAGCAGTCTCAGCTTCATTAATGATTCCTCATTCAGAGTTTGATCAAGAAAAATACACCATTGAAATGGTTTTTAGGCCAAGTGTTCCTGACAATGCAGAAAATTGGCAAGTATTCAATGATGATCAACAAATTATTGCTTTCTTGGAAAAAAGGGATAATTTTGAACAATTGTACTTTGAAGGAAGTGATTCTGCATTTCATGAATCGATGACCTCACCCATTCAAGAAGGAGTTGAGAACGAAGATCCTGGTGATGGCATCATTCAACTCAAAGGAAATAAAATTCCAAAAGGATTGGTTTCACTTGAAGAAATTTTTGATAAACATGATAGGTTTATCAAAGAGAAAGAGCAGGCAGGACCTGCGAATTCTGCTGACTATGAGCAAGTTAACATTGGTACCAAGGATAAACCTCACCTGGTCAACATCGGTAAGTGTTGCTCACCTGAGGAGCACAAGAAATTCATAAGCCTCCTTACCAAATATTCTGATGTCTTGGCTTACTCATATGAAGACTTGAAGTCTTTCCAACCTAGGGAAATGGAGCATGCCATACCCTTGAAACCTGGTGCAGTTCCATTCAGGCAGAAGCAAAGACAATATAATCCCAAGATTGCAGGACAATATTCCATGAGGTTCAAAAGATGTTAGACACACAAATAGTTTTTCCTATTCGACATTCAACTTGGATAGCTAATATTGTACCGGTTCGCAAGAAAAATGGAGAAATTAGGATTTGCGTGGATTTCCACAATCTTAATCAAGCTTCCTTGAAAGATAATTATCCACTACCGGTCATGGACCATATTCTATAGGTAGTAACTGGATCGGAAATGCTATCTATGCTAGATGGTTTCTCTGGTTATAATCAGATTGAATTGGCTAGAGAAGACCAACATAAAACCACGTTCACCACCCCCTGGGGTACGTTCACATATAGAAGAATGCCTTTTGGTTTGATCAATGTCGGCACTAATTTTCAAAGGGCTATGGATATGGCATTCACAGATTATAAAGACAAGATCATCGTGATATACCTAGATGACTTGATAGTGTTCTCAAAGAAACGAGAAGATCACCTAAGAGATTTAGAGAAAATATTACAAAGGTGTAGACTTCATAAGATTTCTCTAAATCCAAAAAATTCTGTGTTCGGAGTTATGGAAGGGAAACTCCTAGGTCATATTGTTTCTAAGGAAGGAACTAAGATTGATCCTGAGCATGTTCAAGCTATCAAGAATCTTTCCTTGCCTACAAGTAAGCTTGGAGTCCACTCATTCTTTGGGAAGGTGAATTTTTTGAGAAGGTTCGTGCCAGATTTTGCCGAGCTGACCAAAGAAATCACTGATATGATGAAAGGCAAAGAATCCTTCAAATGGTCGAAGGAAGGTAGAGAAGCATTTGAAAAAATCAAGGGTGCTATTGTAAAAGCTCCTACATTGGTGTGTCCTGATTTTAAAAAGGATTTTATAATCTATTACTATGCTTTGATGCACACAATCTATGCCATCTTGACTCAACACAATCAAGAGGGAATCAAATCTCCTATTGCATTCATGAGTTCTGGATTCAAGAAACATGAACTTAATTACACTCCCCTTGAGAGGCATGTGTACGCAGTGGTGAGAGCCTTGAAACATTTCAGGTACTATGTGTTGAATTCTCACACCAAAGTCTTAGTACTAGACACCATAGTTAAATTGATGTTGACACAACAAGAACCAGGATCTAAAAGAGGTAATTGGGTCTCCAAGATCCAGGAATATGATTTGGATATCAATCCTACCAAGTTGGTTCGAGGAAGAGGACTCTGCCAACTCATCGCAGAGAATGAACCACGAGATGACTCTGAAGAAGAACCAGTTGAAGAAGGTTTACCACTGGTAGTTTTCGTCAGTACCACAGATGAATGGTATTCTGATATAGCCTACTTTCTCACATATGGTGAATGTCCTGAGAATCTGACAGCTAAGGAAAAATGAGCTATCAAACTAAGAGCTGTCAGGTACGTCATTTGGGACAACACTTTGTTCAAGAAAGGAATTGATGGCATGTTCCTCAGATGTGTCGATAAGGAACAACAACCCAGGTTGTTTGAAGCCTTTCACAATCATGTTTGCGGTGGTCATTTCTTTAGCCCAGTGACAACTCATAAAATTTTGCGAGCACATTATTACTAGCCCACTATGTTTTTCGATGCTCAGAAATGGGTACAAAATGTGAAGCTTGTCAGCAATTTGTTGGAAGACCAAAATTGGTAGCTTTGCCTTTGAAGCCAATTGTCATTGAAGAACCCTTTCAACAATGGGGTTTAGATTTCATCGGGGTTTTGAATCCTAATTCTAGTGCTGGTCATACTCACGTGCTCACCACAACTGACTACTTTACAAAGTGGGTAGAAGCTATACCAGTGAAACAAACATCTACTGCGGTAATATGTGACTTCATCAAAGAGAATATATTGGTTCGTTATGGAATTCCACACAAGATCATGACGGACAATGCCTCCAATTTTTCTTCTGCAGAGATGATAGGTTTTTGTTATGGGTATGGGATATCTTTATCTCATTCATCATATTACTACCCTCAGGGAAACGGTCAAGCAGAATCCAGTAACAAAAACATCATTACTATCATGCACAAGTTAGTCAAAGAAAATCAAATAACTTGCACAAAAAGTTATATGATGCATTGTGGGATGACCGCATAACTCCCAAAAGAGCAATTGGGATGTCTCCATTTCAACTTTTGTATGGAACTGATGCTCAAATTCCCATCACATTGGAGTTACCAGCATTACGATTGGCTCAAGCAGTTGACGATGAATGCTTCGCCAATGCATTAGATAAAAGGATCATGTTCCTAAGAAAGCTTGAAGAGCAGAGAAGTCAAGTGGAAAACAAGATCAAGGAACATCAATCCAAGGTAAAGAAATTGTTCGACAGGAAAACTAGGGAGAGACAATTTCAAATCAATGACTTAGTTCTTCTCTAGGACAAAAGATGTGAACCAAAAGGAAAGCATGGGAAGTTTGATTCACTGTGGCTAGGCCATTCAAGATTAGACATTTCTATGGAGATAACACCTATTACTTGGCGTATCCCGATGGAACTCATTTTCCTTTGCCCTACAGTGGGTAATATCTCAAGCACTATCAAAATTGAAAATGGGTTGTCCCCCGTATGTACATAGGTAATTAGGATTTTGGTTTGTTTTGTTTTCCCTGTTTTTCGGTTTCTTCTCTTTTGTCATCCCAGTTTTTATGCTCCATCATTTTTGGGATCGTGTTCATTGAATATTTGGGTCTGGGTCTGTTGCTGCATCCTTGAATTCCTTGTCCCTAATACGAGCCAGCTGTTATTAGCTAATTTTGACTTCACACAATTAGTAAATGTGAAAATTTAAAAAAAAATTCAAAAGTGTTATCTTGCATGATTGTTCTCCTCCATCGCAATCATCTTATTCTCACAGTCATTTTGGCTTTTGTTTCATCCATTCTGAATAAGCCCTTCTCCCACTACACCAAAAACCGTATTTTAATTATTTAATTAATATTTACCCTGTTATTTAATAAAATTAATATTTATTACATTTTTGGGTTTTTTAATTAATAAATATTAATTTTAATATTGGATGGAAGTTGTTCGACAAACTTGGGAGAACTTTTCTTCTTTTTATTAATTGTCGTAACTGCCGTGAGCAAGTGCCAGGGGCAATTTTTCTTCCGCTTCCAATTTCCGTAGACAATTTTGATTTTTCTTCTATCATCCGGGAATTGATGAGGAGATGGTTACAAGAGGTTGTAGAAGCAGAGGAAATTGGGAAGAAGGAGAAACAAAGAAATATTGCAGATATCCAGAGCCAGAAGAAGGAAAAGCTTATTCTATAGGCGTCACCCTGCTTTCACACGGAAACCTGGCACGGGCATTAGCTAGAGCCAGACGACCTTGAGAATTTTAGGTAGTTGTCTTCATTGGAGGGAATCACACATAGCATGCCAGAATTTTCTATAATCCATGCTCTTGCACAGGCGAAGGAAATCTCAGGCCACGTGCAAAGATATGATCTGGAATCCCAAATAAATCCCATATGCAGCAGATAGTGTGAAAAGGTGAAAAGGGAGAATTTGTTTTTGTTTGTTATTGATTTGTGCCAGTAAGAAGACAAGTTTTCCAGGCATAGCTAGTCCAATTCAAGGAGATGACACGCTAAGGAGAAGAAAATGCAGTGGAATTTGAAGGAAAGAAATGCATGCTATCAGGCCATGAGCAATTTCCACTGGCCCAGTTTAGTTTTCATGGAAGGGAGAAGGAGGTTTGTCTTTTTCCACGCACAGCCTGAAGAGGTAAAGCTAGCTTCCAAGCATTCCATGCAACATGTTTGGAAGTTCACAAATAGGAGAAAGGATACGCTGCCCAGGAACAGATAATCAGTTTTCCCAGAAAGGAACACAAGGTTTCAACATGCAAAAAGAAACAAAACAAAGTTGCAAATGAAAATCCATGCACAGTTTATGGAAGCATAAGCTTTCCACGCATTTTACTTTGGAGTGATGAATAAGATTAAAAATAAAATCTAAAAAATTAGAAATCCACGCATGCACAATGGATTGAAGTTTAGTGCAGATTTATTTTATTTTAAAAGGAAGATACTCATGGAGCTACACATGCTGAGGAGACGATAGCTTTCACATGTACAAGGAGGATGGAGATCATTTACGCATAGAGTGAATTCGACGTGTCGCTAGAAGTGTTAAAATGCCGATCTAAAATTGTATTATTTTTCGATGTTGATTTGAGCAACCTCAATATATTTGTATGGTCATTTTGAATTCGGAATTCGATAAATCTCTTTTTAAAAAAAAATATAATAATAGAAAGAGTTGTATTTAGAAAAAAGAGTTATTATTTTTGCCGCGGTTTGTATCTATTGAAGTAATCAACTTTGGAGCTCGATATCTCTGGGTCGAATGATCATCGAAAAGAAATGTTTGGTTCATTGAATTCTCCCCCTCTTCGTATATACTCATTTACCAAATTTCAAGTGTATAGCAATTTGTTTGATATTTTTCACGAACTCAAGAAAAATGAAATTTAGTCGATCTTGCCGCGCGCGCAGTTTCAGCTTGGCGGAAGGCCTACTTTGAGAATCTATATCTCAATCCCAGATGATTTTTAAGAGAAACGGTTTGGTTCATTGAATTTTACCCACATTCATGTACTCATTTGAAAAAATTCAAATGTAAAAAATTTTGTTTTATATTTTTCATGGAGTCAAATAAAATGCAGTTTGCATGATTTCGTTGTCGCACAGTTTTCAGCTTGTCAAGGTGACTCACTTCGAGAGTTGATATTTTGAACTCAGATGTTCGTCAAGAGAAAATAATTATTTTGTTAAGTTCTTCCCATCTTCATATGCTACCTTATCAAGTTGTAGATTTCCAAGGTGATGTTTGGTATTTTTTCCAGGCTAAAACCAAACGGGATTTTCACAGTTTTACACTTGCATTTTCCTAGTAGTTTCAGAAGAGTCAACTTTGACCTTTAATATTTGACTAAATAATTTTATTGAAGAAAAACCCTCTGACATGAAAACTTGTGGTAATGCCTTAATATACTCCCTCATCTAGTGAGAACTTCTCAAGACAATATTTGGTAATTTTTCCCAGGGCACTTTTACAAGCAATTTGTGCAATTTTTTAAGATGGAAGTAATAACCTGAAATCACGCTTGTGTCACAATCATGTCATCTCCAAACAAAAATGATGTTGCGGATATGGATTCCAGAACATTCTACTCACCTTGACACTCCATTTAGATTATGAGAACATCGTCGATACCAACTTGGTACACATCGACGTAGGTTGAATCTATGATCACATATCAACCGAAAGTCAGTCACAATTTTCCTGACGCTTTTCTGAATTGGTCATCACTTGCATGGATGCACCATGAACACCTGCGCAGTGTGGTGATTCAACTCCAACAGCCCGGAAGCTAGAAGCAACCTCTGAATTTCCTCATTATGTGGTATAAGTCGTAGTTATTGGATAGATCTTTTCGAGAGTCAAAAGCCATTGTTATCGGCAAAGATTGATAATGGGAGAAACTTGTCTACAAAAATTGTCTTCACTTAATTGTTGCACAGATCTATCGAAAAAGGCCAAATCAATAACAAGTGCAGTTGTGTGGATCATCAAGCAAGGCCGCTCTCAAGCATGTCCATGTCAGCTCTCAATTTCGAATGCAATACTTCATCGGTCAGTCTTAAAGTTGGAGCATTCTTGGATTAGACGATCGTGAGCGGATCAGAATGGACAACACTTTCAGGATGGTGACAATGAAAAAAGAAATAATTCTATGGAGTGAATTGTAATCTCAACTCTTAGGAATATCTTCTCAATGGGGAAAGATCAGAGAGTTGGATTATGATAAACAAGGTGGTGTAACGACTACAGTCTCGCGAAAAATGAATAATTCACCATGGAAAGGTATTCAAAGCATGTGGATAATTTATGTAATTTTGAATGCAAATACGAATGAACAACAAATTTTTCTCACACCAGATATGGTTGCTCAAATGGAGAGGTGGATGAATTATTCAAGTTTAAGCTCATGGCTCTCTTGTCATCTAGAGGATTGCGGAGCATTGTCAATGAGTTCATTCCCGTACGATCGAGATAGGTGGACTCTTGGCCCAATGGATAAGGCACTGATCTATAGGTGTTTTGATCTAGGTGGCGCAGTTAACTAAAATGTCTATGTGTGTGTCCAAGTCATTGAAGTGGGGTCTCATGTATGTGTTATAAACTGGTGTTATTTTCTTTATGGAAAAAAAATTTATAACTTAAGTGGTTTTTTATTTTTAGTCTCTTTTTAAAAGTTGGTTGAAAAATTCAAAGTCACTTAAGTGCCTTATTTAATGTTCATCAGCTAAACCCTAACTACTTTGTAACCAAATTTTGGGTTATAAAAGGATGGTCAGGGCTCATTTGTAAAGGGTGACTTTGAGAGAGGAGAAGAAAATACTTTTGTGTGCAAGATTTGTTTCAGGAAGAAACTTTGTGTTCTTTTGTGAAGACATTTTGGAGTTAATGAAATATGAACTTTGTGTCTCATTCATTGTCTCTTGTAACATTTGATGTTCTTATGTTCATTATATGTTAGATGTTTGAATCTTGCATGCAAATATTATCTTTGGTCTTATTTTCAATGTTATTAATATGTTGTTCTAGCTCACAGTGATCAAGCTCTGATTATCTACTTGCCCATGTGTGTTCCCTTTTACTCATTCTCATTTAGCTAATGCAAACTCCATTTTATTTGTGATAGTTATTGTATTGTTCTTCTCCATGCAATATTAGGCTCTACTTTTACCTAACTCTTGCATGTTCCTTCCATTCATTCCTTTCCTTCATTCCATTCCATCTCCCTCATTCACTTTTCTTTCCATTGATGTTCCAAAACACCCCCCCCCCCCCCACATACAATTTTGAATGTACATGTGTAAATACAGTTTTGGTTTTCAATAAAGGCAGCCTCACCTTCATTGAGGAGGGACTTCATTCCCACACTGTTGCATGTCATTTACATGCGTGCAAATCCATATGCTAACACAAAGGATGTGAAGAAGTATGGAGAGTAGTACAAGCTTCCAAAGAAGGTATAGACGAGAGATGGTATCCCAAGCTTAGCTTGCTAGAATGAGTTGGGATATCCCATGGCTCTGTGACTCCTTTTCCTTGTAGGCTTAGGCCATTATCAAAGAAAATATTTATATCTAAGACCATATTTCAAAAAATCCTATGCAGAAGAACTAGGAGTGCCAGCAGAGTGCTCAATAGGTTTACAATATGTGAAGGGTGATGGATTTGCTGGAACATCATAGACAATTATGTGATAAAGGAATTTAATCCATGTATGACTTGTTTATTCTTCTACAAGCATGCCATGTAGTCCAATGCCTCCCAAGCATGATATTGTTCCTCTAAGGTTAGTTGGACATCCACTATAACTTGGAATGGGTAATGTACATTACCCAATTATTATAGGGACTATGATAGTACCTAATCCCTGCATGGGTAATATTGTCAAGTTGGTCATGTGTTGATAGCATAAGATTGATGTGTTTCCCACCATTTTTCTATGAAAGGACCGAATTGATGTAGAAAATATAATATTACAAATATTAAGTCTTGAACCATTTTCGAATTTAGCATGCTTATACCTGATATCCATTGATATATAATTGAATGTACAGGTTGAGCATACTTTAACATTGCTCCACCGAAGGCAACTCATCTGATGTGAAAGCCTATATGTGATTTTCCTTGACTGACTAAAGTCCAAGTAAATTTTTGATGACATGTACTCCGATGAGGTGTTAGGATGAATTTAGAGTGTTAGCTAGATAGGACCTGTGCTCTTAGTTGATACAATCAGAATCGTTCCTATAAGAAGTTCATGGATGGAGACATCCATGATGATCCAATTCTCACTATGCAGGACATTAGTTGCATCAGAACTATAGATTGGAAGTATCTCCCCACTTAGAGTGTCTCCTTTTGATGACATGGTTCACTAAATAATCCATAACATGTATCTTGTATATTATATATGTGCTCTAAATTCTAATTGTAGTTAAATTGTACCTTATCCACATATGCTACACTACAGATTTGGGGTCCATTGAAAACAAGATAGAAACATGGTGGCATCCTAGTTATAAGAGATAGGGTAACATAACACTAGCTTGAATTATAATGATCCTGAACATTATGTGGCATGAAAACTGAAGGCCTTCCTAGGGTAGCACTATTGTAACCGAACCTATGCTTCTGCTAGCAGTATGGTACTTTGAAATCGTCATGACTAGGGTGCCTGTGCACCCCCATAGTGCATTGATTGTGGAATTATTTAGGACCTCCAATTGATACCACTTGTGATTGCTATCAGAACATCAATAAAGTTACATGTGAAGGATGGATCGTAAGATGTTCACTCTTTGCCCCATTTTAATTACAGGCATCCATCATAATTTTGTTCACTATTCGTGTTTACTGTCGACCTACATATGTCATTAAGCGCACCTACAGCATTTATAAAGGCATCAAATCCTAAATGTGTTAATTTTGTCAAATGGGGATCCCAATTGTTCCCCTAGCGGACACCCTTCTAAGTGAATTTATGATCTCGATACTTGACTACATTGTGTGAACCTCCATGGACAACTGTATGTGTGTGTGTCTAGAATAGCGACCTAGATAGCTCTTCTACAAGTTTTACTTGATAGTGAGAAATAACTAGATGTAAAAAATGTAGATAGATTTCTTCCTTGAAAAAATGAACTTCCCCTGTTTTCAAGTTTATGTAGTAGAATGCATTCCCTTGTCCCTTGAGAGGATATTATATTTATCCTTAAATTTCCCCACCAATGTCTCTTTGGATACAACCTTAGGTGGTGATAGTAGATGTGTAATGCTTGGTCCTTCTATTATCCTTCCATCGGGATACGGTTTTGCATACTTCATATGATTCCCTTGTTTGAATTTCGTAATTAACCACTAAAAGGTTGACTAGTAAGAGATAAAAACACCCAACAAATAGAAAGGACCCAAAAGATGTGAGCAAGATACAAAGAGGTCAGGGAACTCAAAGGGGATGGGGGCGCCTGGGAGCTGGCATCAGGGCTTGGTGTCCAGAATCATGTTTTTTAAAATTTATTAAATTCTAGACACCCTGGCAAGAAGGTTTTTTCCTTCAATGAGGCACACATAAGGTCTAGGAAATCTTCTAGGCCTATGATTCCTTGGGCAGACAATGTGCACGAACTGGAAGAATATGTGGTACGCAATGGATGCGTATGTACATGCGCGAGGACGAGATGAAGTGGTGTGTAGAAGGATCATGCCTAGACAGACAATATACCACTGGCACGACCTAGCTCATCCTCAACCATATTACAGGCTAAAAATAGACCAAACCTAGGTGGAGTGTTAACCCTTCATTAGTACATGTCTACATGATAGCCTCATAGCCAAGTCCTAATGACTGATGCTTCATGAATATGAATCACATAATTCGAGTATTTGTCTTTGTCACACATATTAATAGCATCACATATGGATATATCTTACAATAAGTGGTGAATATATTAGTAGCTTGTCTTGATGTAGCATGGGGGGAAGTTGTTTTTGGCAACCGCCATATTCCTCCCTCGGGATATTTCATGATGCAGGTAAAATCATAGCTTTCAAGCTTCTACGTAGACATGTATGTATATATATATGGCATGGCATATCCACTATCATATATCATATACATATATATATATATATATCTGGATATATACCTATATACATATGTATATATATGTGTGTGTGTGTGTCCATATCTGTATGTATATATCTATATGTATATAGGTATATCCATGTATGCATATGTATGTATATATATATATATATATATATATATCATATATATATATATATATATATATATTGTACGCCATTATTTTGGTACCAATTATGATGTATGAGCTTCTGAGAGTATCTTACTATGGGGATATGGTCTAAGGTATTGATGTTATAGTGTGCATGGTTTAATGGCGCGAGTAATCAATACTATGATAGGTACTACAAATTTTATGATGGGATGCCTTATTTCATATGAGAGTTTATGGAATGAGGGTCTTGAAGTGTGCATCATGGAGTTATGTACACTTTCAGTTGATTTCTTGCTTGATCTCAAGTGAGTGCTATGCAATACTCTATTGTTTGAACTTGGGAATGTCAATACTCTGGTTCAGAAATGCCTCGCTTTAGTTGATCATAATCCATGCTATAGCATTTTGAGGGATCATGTTTCCTATACCACATATGAGGGGACTTGGTAGAATCAAGAAACGTTGGGTCGTGAACTCAGATTTATCTTCGTTTAGATGAGGTTCCATCCACTTTTTCATCACCATTTAAGTGAAATCACAGACTACATTGTTGATTATGTTTCCGAGACCTACATTCTCACCATCATGATACTTTGGTAGGATGTAAATACATTTCATAAAATGGCGTATTTTACGTTGCTACCTATTGTCCAGCTATTCACAATGTTACCTAGAGGACTGGTCAGGAATAGTTTGTCATTGGGATAACAGTAGTTCCTGACTCCCACTTCACACTCATAGGTGAGAAGATTATCTTCCATCATGAATTTTTATCAGTTGGTGTGTTTCAGCTTGAACTTTCTAGTATTGATGTATACGTGATGTTGTGATGGAACATACGCATCATGAAAATGTATTTTTACTTTCAGAAGATCGAGGGGTTGGAAAGTGGTATTTTATTTTGCATCTGGTTTAATGATTATAGGAGATATGGAAATTTAGTCCTAAAAGTCTGTAGTATCGTTGGTATTTTTCAACCTGTTGCATCAACTATACGCTTTCAATTACATTACTTTCTACGTATTTGTGTACTAGCTGGAAGCTAAATTCACATTCTTACGCGAGCCTAGTAGGATCTTACTGGAGAAGGATACCATTAACGATCAATATTTCCCTTCTAAAACTAGATTTAGAAAGCCTACCCATTTTTAGTTAAACCCCCACCATGTGCAAGGGTAGGAGAAAGTAATGTATGAATGAGGGGCAGACATGGCACCGAATAGGGAACCTAGAGAGAAGTTAACTTGGGCTTGCAAGAAGTTTAATGAGGTTTCGAGAGAGGGAAATTTCAATGAGCACATGACAGTGTTGAGAGTCACTCAAGTTGAGGGGAATTTTTCTCATTTTCTTGGTTTTGAAGCTCTCGTGGAAGATTCAACTTAAAATGAAAAAGTGAAATTACTCCCAACTTTTGGCCCAGCACAGTAGAGAATCCAAAACAGCTTCGGATGAGATTGCATCCAAAGATTTAAGACTTGACCTTGTGACACCCTATTGCCTTCATCTCAATCCTCACATGACCCAAATAGGCCTTGCGCATGGTGTTAAAAATCTAGAGGTAGTTATTCCAAAAAATAGGCTAGTGAAGGTACGTCAAGCATAGACGAGTAGCATCGAACTTGACATTGAAATCATTGAGTGAACTCAAGTTATTAGCCCACATGTGGCAAAATGGTTCAGGGTTAGAACATGAGCTTGGGATGTACCTATGCAATATTGTTTTCAAGCTCGATGTGATTAGGGGGTGAGTGTAGGCTTACACAGACCGTTAGGTGTAATACGGCAAGGGATCTGCGACTGCAGTAGCTCAGAGAGATACTGTACGATGGAAAATTGACATGTAAGCATGGGAATCTAGAAGTAACTCTTCCTCACACCCGACTTCTCAAGGTCATGCCGAGATATCTGGTGAATGTTTGGATGTGAATACACGTGGGGTGCAGATAAACTAGTCGGGGTAATCTTATGTCTTCAACACGTAATAATGCGGAATCTGTGAATCTAAGGAAAAGAAGGCCCCCCTAACCTAAACTGGTTTGATAGATCGTTTGGATGAGGATAGCTGCTCGAAGGCTCCAATCAATATTGAGCTTTGTCTGTGATCCAACCTATGGGTTGTGGGATACATGGGAAGATGACTTGTGGGTGCTTCGTATATATCTCCCGAAAAGGTCATGAAAATGAAATGGCTAAATGGTGTAGTGAATATTTTATTGTTTTATGGAAAATTCTCTGATCTAGTCCAGAAATATATTAGCTTGATTAGCTGCTACGTTTAATAATGGATAGTTGTACTGATGATGTCTAGTGGAAGTGGAGAGGACCTAAACACCAGTGTTTCACAAATTGGTGTCAATATTTGATTGATTTGTAGGCCTCGTTGGGTTGTGGGACCTGTGGATCACAACCATAAGTTCCTGGTTATTGTGGACCTCCTATGGTCATATGAAGAGTCAACCCCTGATCTCCCCGAGTATCCCAGTAATCATATGCCTTTTCGGCCTCTACGTTTAGAACTAGAAGTTGCATGATTTTCTCAGTAGTACCTAACAGGTGTTCTGGTAACTCGGATATGTAAGCTAGTGTCTATATAAACAAGGAGGTCTCTTGCATCTAGGCTATGGGACCAGTGGATCACAACCGAATGTTTTGCTCTCGTTTCAAGTCCTTGTACAGTCATACGGATGTTCTATCAAGGCAGTCTATAATTTGGCTGATTTGACCAGAACGTGTGTAAGCTTTGTCATCTTCTGATGTTTAATCCTCTTAGCTATGCTCACTAATTTCTTGTAGGTCTGTTGTTGTTCGGAAGACCTGAATCTATGAGATTTTGGTCTATGTTAGTTAATGCTGTAAAAAAAATTGGTTGAGGCACTGATTGGCTCAAAAACATATTCCCTGGGATCTCGTAAGTCCTGTGATTGTCCATACAAGAGTCAATATAAACTTCTAACTGAAACATTAATAAACTAATTATGCAAGATATATCTGTAGCATATATATATATATATTCCTTCTATTTTTCGTATTTTTGATAGACGTATTTTAATAGAAATTGAAAGAGAAACTACATCTAATATATTCTAGAAAATGAACAACTAATCTAATAAAAAAATTAAAACAAGCAAGGTAGCTCTGGTGTAGCTACTTTACCTGTGCAGTTGTGAGTTTATCCTAAATAACTTAGAGCGGTTGATATAAATTAAATTGAAAGACTCTCGATCCTACCTCATAAATGAGGAATGAATCACAGTTTATGAGAAACTATCAATCCCCACAAGCTTCCTCGGCAATATCGAAAATGAAATTTTAACTGAAATGAAATAATTTCATTACTCTATTTGATATGTTCGTAACTAGAACTTTGACAGATAAAACCTGGAATTTGTAGAACAGTGGTGAATCCAGTAGTGTATGACTTTTCTCCCCTCAGATGTGATCTCCTCGTTCCTTTGTGTTCACGTGAATCCAGAAGAGCATGTATATGCTAGCATCAACAGAAAAAGGTATTTGAACAATGGCAGCTTTGGATATAGACCGAATATAATGTGAGTAGGAGAGGGACATCGCAAGTGAACAGAGCTTGGCGTTTGTAATTCCGAGTGGGATTTATTGCGGGAATACAACAAAAGATGTACCGAGAGATTCTAGAATCTATCCTTCTGTGAAGAAAACAAAACCTGCAACTCTAATGGATTCTAATCTACAAATGAAACTATTCTCTGCTCTAAACTTAATTTGTATGAACAGTAGCAATGAAACAAGACTTGAAGCAAGAAGATAAAATGGCTTCTAACAGCAAAGGAAAACTAGCATGGATGAAAAACATGAAAATAAAATGAATTCTAAGAAAGAAATTGAAAGATTAAACAATAGAGAATTGAGAAGTTGCGGGGCCATTTGCTTGAAAACAAGCTAGCTATTTATAGATTTCAATGCATTCACCCAGAAGGTAATTCCTATTAGAACTCTTTTACTACATTAATACAATGAAGAAACACTATTACCAGGGGAACATAAAACATTAATACAAGCCAAAAGTGCAGTTGAGAGAAAGTGTAGTAAATATTGAAAAATTACGTTTGACGTCATCGATCAAAAGAATGTGCTGGAGAACGTGTAAAGGACTGCTGCCCTGAGTAGGGCGGTGGGTTACAGGACCGCCGCCCTATCCTGGGGCAGCGGTCACAAGACTGTCACCTAGGCAAGGTCAAAAAGTTTATCACTGAAAGAAGAAAGGCAGAAGAATAAAAGGGGGGAAAAGGGCAACACAAAGCATGCGGAGGACTAAGCGATGCATGTGGGATGCTAAGTGTATACATGGCGAGCCTTTCTGGATTCCGAACACCTTGCAAGGAGACTCGTATCATCATTGGGACATGTGTAACATCATTCTGGCGGTGTAGTACCCTACAATTTTGGGTATGTACAGTGCCTAGTTCAATATTATAACTGGGACACAAGGAAGTTCATCGACTAGGCCTCAACCCATAGTAGGAGGTGTGAGAGGATCAAGTTAGGCACTTGGAGGAAACACTGGTGGAATTTTTGGTTCTATATCTGGTGGATAGAGTCCACATCCACAAAAACCACTACTAAATCAACCACCACCTCAGCAACCAGTGTAACCAACTTGTCAAGTTTACTATGGGTTATCTCTCTATTTGCCAGAGTATAGAGGTATTGAAGATGTAATAGAGCACGTACATAAGTATGAACTGTTATGACACGCTAAAGGAATTACAACTTTAGATATGAAGGAAAGTTAATTTTCGATTACCCTCTAAGGACGCGCGCATAACTGGTATAGGAATTATTATCCACATCATACTATGGTGGAATATAATGTTTTTCACATTCCGTTATTAGATGAATTTCACATACCAAAGTTCAAACAACAAAGCATCAACGTGCTCAAGGATATCAAGCAGGGTTTTTTCTGAAAGTGTGAGGGAGTATGACGTGTATTTTAAGACTCTGTTATCTAACTTGTATTATGATATACATTAAAGTTAGTATGAACAATGGTTTATTTGGGGATTACGGAATCTGTTTTGAAGAAAACTCTCTCATAAGACATGTGAATTTGCGTGAGGCCTTGGAAGTCACTCCACGTGCTGAGGCAGTTGAAAGTGTTGATACTAGAGTAAGCCCATTCTTAGAGGCATAGATTACAGTTATAACAACGCAATTAGAGAATCTCTCTACCAACTCAGCAGATGAAATGCATAGTGGTATATGGTGTACTAATTGTGAGGTTGAGGGACATATTAAGGATAGTTTCCCACGCAAGTCTATTCAGATGTTGTTACTAGACTGTGAAGTTTGCCACTTGAACCATGATGTTCAAAACTATCCTCTTTTGAAGCATGTGATTCAGAAGAATGTGTTTGTGTATTGTAAGATTTTCCATGCCCATACTTATGACACAACTGATTACAAATTGATTGATCATATCCACAAATCCATTAAAATAAGAGTGCATTAGACTAGGGTGATGAGCGGGTCAAAGGAGCAGGAAGAAAAACATAATAAATGACACAACAATGGAGATAATATAAATGGAGGCTTCTGAGGATGATATCATGGCCGAGGTCACGATGGTGGTAGAGACAAGTTTTCTAAAGGAACTTGTTAGAATTGTGGGTCTCCTGATCATTACCAATGAGATTTCCCGTAGAACACAAATTTCTCATCTTGTGTGCAAGAAGTAGCACAAGTTAGAGGATTTCCTGGACCTATATGAGCACATGAGTATAAACAAGAAGAAATACAAGGGTGTAGGAATAATCAAGGTGCAATGTGTGAATAATGATCAATGGATGCCTAAGAAGATTTCTGATCCAAAATTTCAATCCATGCTGGTTACGACATGCACCAAGGAAGAACATACATGCAAGCCTCTAAATTCCAATCCGCTCATCACAAGGGAGAAGTAATACATGCTAAGTACCCAGACATAGTGCATCAAAAGGAAGACCAGCAATATACTATGGGAGTCATTTGAGATCTACAGGGTGAAGTACACTGCTTAAAATAATAAGCACGTGAGAGGGAACATGCAAATCATATTTAGATTCTATAGAAGGATGTTGATGCCATGAAAGAGGTGTGCAAGATGTTGCGCTAGGAGAATATTATTCCACTACTAGGAGAATGGATGCACAAAAAGGTACCACCCATTAGTGTTGAGCATGAGAGGTAGATACTTCATGCAGATCTACCACCCCAAGATCATGAATTTGCCAAGGAAATTACACTTGATGCGGTGATTGATGGTTGGATGGTGCACAAATTTTTGATTGATACGGGAACTAAGGTAAATGTACTCACTCTAGATGTATAGAATCAAATGGGGAGACCTACATTTCAGGCATATTCAAATGTGTTTTATATGGAAAACAAGATTAAGGTTATGCCTATTGATGCACAAAAGGATGCATCCATTATCATTCAGGGAGCCAATTTTATTGGAGACTTTGAGTTATTAGATCTTGCTGAAGCATAAAACTTTCCAGCATTACATGGATGGCCTTGGTGCTATGCTAATAATGCTGACTTGTGCTTTAACAAGAGATATATCAGTTTTGAGAACAAACAAAAGTGCATGATCATACCTTTGCATGATAAGAAGACGGAGCCCTCTGTTGATTCCTTAAGTGAAGAAGGTATTAATTGAATTTATGCATAGAAAATGTGCAATCCAGAAAATATAAAACCATAAAAGAAGGCATACTTTAGTGGGAAGGCACGCACTCTGTAAGTGACACCACTAGTGTTTCTTGTGATAACTGGGCTCATGGAATGTATGAGATAGTCGGGTGTGAGGTTAAAGGAAGAGTTACTAGGATGATCAGGTTGCACATGGTTAGGCGGTTGGGGTGAGCGTAGGTACCATGGTATACCGATGATGGGAATCCCGATACATTCTTATACACCATGGAGACTCAATGGCCAAATAAGGGAGATAGAAGAAACATACTAGTCTATACCTTGTGCATGACAAAAACGTGCTGGTGGGCTACACATAGAGATAGCCTTTTGGAATGGTGAGAAGTGAGAATCACCTTTTCCACTAGGTTTACTTAGGGAAATGTACCTACGCACATTTGTGAATTTCATGTTAAGACTTCGGATTTAGTACACATCCATAATTGTGAGATACTATGGGTATAAGGACAGGAGGCTCTAACTCCTTCCTTATGGGTACATAATTTCTACTCCACACTACGCAGATGCACACACGCATGGTATGTCCATGCTGAGATAAAAAGGGAGACACCAAATTGGAAAGAGATGACTGCAGGTATGGTTTAAACTTTTGATTACTTTTCTACTAAGCCTCTAGTCCATGAAGCATTGTAGATCATGAAGCACATCACATTGGGGTATAACACGAAGGCAGAAGAGATAATCATTGAACTGTTTGGTGAACCTAAATCTGAGGAGCACCTAGATCTTGAGGAGATAAAATAATTATAGATGATTCATGCCTAGAAAGAAAAAGAAAAATGAAACCTAATGTACATGATTGATGATGAAGAAGTGGACCACCTGGATGTTAGCCACACAATGGGTGCATGTAAGGTCATGGATTCTGCAGATGAGAAGGCACGCAAGTACCATGCTCCCATGAAAAAAGGTGAATATTGGCACAAAGGATGAGCGTAAGGAAGCAATAATTGGGGATTACTAGTTAGAATAAGAAGTATCCAAGATCATCGAGCTCTTGTGCTAATTTCAAGATCTCTTTTTAAGAGGTTATCACAAATTAAAAGGTGTGCATCCTTCCTTAGTCAAGATGAAGATAAAATTGAAAGAAAACACGTGCTCGTTTGGAAGAGGCCTTATAAGATGAATCCTAACTTGCGTGTAAAGGTGAAAGAAGAAATTGATAAGATGCTCAAGTCTGGAATTATTGAGCTAATTGAAGAATCTGAATGGGTTAGCCCCATGGTTATCAATATCAAGAAGGATGGGTGGATTAGGATATGTGTGGACTACAAATATTTGAATTCTTCATGTGTTATAGATCCATTTCCCACACCTTTTATGGAGGAAATTTTGGAAGGAGTAGCTGGGCACGAAATATATTATTTTACAGATGGTTTTTCAGGTTACCATCAGGTGTGTATCATGAAAGAAGACAACTTTCACTATTGAGTGGATAATTTTTGCATATATAGTCATTCCCTTTGTCTCGAAGAATGCATCGACCGTATTCTCGTGCATCATCATGTAAATATTTTAGGATTTCATTCATAAGTTCTTGCAAGTGTATTTGGATAATTGGATGGTATCTATCTTAGTCAAGGATCACTGTTATAATTTGAGGCTCATGTTTGAGAGATGTAGGAAATTAAGCATATCTTTGAACATTAAAAAGTGTATCTTTGCTACACCCTTTAGAACTCTACTTGGGCACATCATTTGTAAGGAAGGGTTATTAGTAGACCCAGCCAAGATAGCTATGATCTTGGGTTTAGAGGAACCTACCAATTAGAGTGAAGTGCACGGATTTGTGGGATATACATGATATTATAGGAAATTTATAAAGGGATATGCAAAGATTTCCATGCCCCTGGAAGAGTTTCTCAAAGCTAAAGGGAAATTTTATCGGGGAGACGTGCAATAGCAGACATTTGAGACATTAAAGGAGATGATTACCATTGAACCTATTTTGCACTTTCCTTCATGGGAAAAGCCTTTCCATATACATAATCCACCATTCTACCATGCATGCTACATCCAGATCTATGAAAGAACAAGCTTTCAACAGTAATCATGATTGAATCAATAACATGCACCAATCAATTACACACAGGAATGACACTTAGATTTAGCCAATATCCTCCATTTATTAATAAACACAGAAGCTCCTTACAATAATATCAATCTGTACCAATGCTTGCATGGATATGATACAATAATCCAATAATATGCGCATATCTCTATATCTCCATACATCCATCTCTCTTCTACACTCTCTCTATATCTATATACCTCTCACCTCTCTGTGTCAGGATTGGGTATATCATTACATACATATATATAGGGTGGGGACTTTCCCTTCACCGCTGATCTATTCTTGAAATAGGTTGAATACTATTAATAGCCACATGTCATTTACAGGCATAGCCGCACATGCAAATGTGCTATCTATAGAACTTTTACAGTTAACTGAAGTGACAATCCTATTCTTAGCTTATCTCCATGTAAAATGCTTCGATCTGATCCTCTAAAGATAGACAATGCGTGGCGTGCACGTCTCTGCATTGTTGGTGTATTCTACACACCATCTTCTAAAAATAGGTCTTCATGCTTAAAATCGGCTAAGTCCTGAATGTTGAACTTGCCCTTTGCGTGCAGATTCTTCTGGTCCCTCTGCACCCTTGATCCTATCCTTCTCTTCCGTGCAGACCTCTTGATCTCTAACAAGTATTTTGTGATCAACATTACCCCACGATAATCTCATTGTCATCCCGATAATGGTTATCTCCAAAAATTGAAGTAAAGACTAAAATAATGGAAATAATAAGAATGAAAGAATGTATATAAATAAAGAAGTTTTATGAGGCTATGAGGTAGCCTCCTCTGCATCAGTTTGAATTATCAACTCTAGATACTCCTCCTTTATTCCGGCCTCCAAGGCCTACCATTCAGTGAGTGCTTCTTCTGCTTTCTCTAGAATGTCCACAACAATGGATTGCAACTCATCCCTCATAATCTCTCCTTTTTAATTCTACAAAACCAACACAACGCTAGACATCAAGGTCATTATGTTAGGAATACTTATATAGTGATCACATTATTCATATATATGGATGAATAATATTATGTAATATATTATGAATTGTAATAAACAAAATCATAATATCAGGTTATTATATTATATACGTGAGTTGTTTGGGAGTTATAACAACTCACATATATATAGATTTGTGGTTGAGTTGTTTCCTACTTAATAGGAAACTATCTCCCTATATATTTGCAGCTTGTTCAGTATGTATTAATCCCATATGAATTGAATATAGAGAAATAATATAATTAATCTGAGTGTTTTACCTGTGCAAGTCTAATCCAAAATCAATATTTGATATCAGAGCGTTATGGAGAACACTATGGAATTGTGAAAATTGTAAGGGGCAGATCCGCTGCTAATTTTTGCCCTTGCACATGAAATTTTCGAGTTTTATGGTTATCTGCATCATTTTCATTCTAGGCATCCATGACGTCCATGGTTGTAATGTAATTTGGTCGGATCATAAGGCGTTTGGAGTTTTCTTTTGGAGTGTAACCCACCCCACATGTGGAGGATCTTATACTTTCATGGAGTAATTTAAAATTTTATTTTCTGTCGACTATTCATTTGGAATTCATTGCATTTGAAGATGACATAGGATAATTTATGTCCTCTCGTCTCCTCTACAATTTATACAGATCAATGATATTTTGATTCTGTGACATTAATAGTGTGTATTGATAAGATCTGTGCCATCTATCAAATATCTGACACCTGCATAGATTGGTGAAACATTCATGAAGATCATCCCAAATCTTGAATTTGCATTGACCATGATCAGAAAATTAAGAGCTCTCACATTTGTTGTCCTAGCTGTATTTGAGGAGTGTATTTACCCAATGCCATTGAAATCTGGTGATTCACACATAGACTGTTCTGACCTGCAGTATTATAAGCCTAAAAAAGTTATCTTGCAAATCTGCAGTCAACATGTTCGAAGTTGTCTCATTCTCCATGTGGCCATTCAGATGATTCTCTATATGACGTGTTGAGTATAATATAAACTCTTTATTGAATCGGTCTCGAGTTAGTGTCTATTCATAGTTAGTTATTTTTAAATTATGTGTCAAGTTTTAGTGTCATTTTAATTTTGTATTAGTCATAGATTTAATATCCTATGTCTATCTAGAGGGTCATTATGTTATTCAAAAGCTTAACAAGTCAAATAATTCCATATAGGTGATTTTAGGTTTTTTTTAATACTCATTTTCATTTAAAAAGTAGTCTCATCTTTATTACTTTTTAATTTAGTCGAGTCTTTTTGTCCGATCAAAATAGTCATTGTCGAGTCTTTTTGTCCATTCAAAATAGTCATTGTCAAGTCGAGAGTCGATTTGTTGTTTAGTCGTCAAAAGTTCATTGTGGGTCAATGCTATTGTAAAAAGTGTCATCTTCCAAAGTTCGAAAAATAGAAATTTTTTTTTGCCCGCATTTCAATTTTGGACGCATTTTCACTTGTATGCGACGTCCTAAATTATTGAAGGTATTTTTTGAGCTTCATGATCACATCCGGCTGAACTAGCAGCATGAAAACTAGAGGATGGAGGCACAGGATGCTGGAGGTCATTCAGCGACCTCTCGTCAGTCACCAATGACGGGGCCGCATGAAGTTGTGGTGATAGTGTGTGTGTGAGTTTGCTTTCTTTTCAGAGTTGCAGTCGATTTTAGTTGTGTGCAGCATGATTCTTTTTCAGTGTTCCTATTATGGCTTGAATAAGTGAAATGTTCACATTGAGGGGGGGCACATGGTCTCAATGTTCCATTTCTCTTTTCATATTTTTAATTAGTGAGCGGTATTTTCTACATATGTAATATTTCCTACATAATTTCCTAAAGGAAAATTTCCATAGTGGACAGATGAAAGCACAAAAGAAAAGCAGCATCATGATATTTGGGTTGTTGGTTGTCCTATAAAACCATCTATATGTTTGGGTTATTGGTTTTCCTGTAAAACCATCTGTATGTTTGGGTTGTTGGTTGTCCTGTAAAACCATCCTTGAAGGTTGTTGGTTGTCATTGGAAAACCATCCATGTTGAGGTTGTTGGCTGTCCTGAAAAACCATCCAGATCATGAGCACGCACGGGCGGCACGCTGCAAAAGGAAGTGCAATTGTTTTTCTCCCATGTTCGCACTAAGGGGGGGAATGTTAGGAATACTTATATAGTGCTCACATTATTCATATATATGGATGAATAATATTATGTAATATATTATGAGTTGTAATAAACAAACTCATAATATCAGGTTATTATATTATATACGTGAGTGAGTTATAAAATTTGGGAGTTATAAAAACTCACATATATATAGATTTGTGGTTGAGTTGTTTCCTACTTAATAGGAAACTATCTCCCTATATATTTGCAGCTTGTTTAGTATGTATTAATCCCATATGAATTGAATATAGAGAAATAATATAATTAATCTGAGTGTTTTACCTATGCAAGTATGACCCAAAATCAATACATTATTCCTTCTAGAAGATCCATTTTTTGTACAATGATCTTCCCAAGCTCTTCCAACTGAGTCTTATGTGGCTCTTGTGTTGCTGTCAGGGCCTCGTACTTCTGCCTTAACTATTGAACATCTTTTTGCACGGCCCAATGTCTCGTTCATCATTACTTTTTGGACCTCATCATTTTATTGTAGCTTATTTATGCTGATAAGTGCCTTTGGAGCTGTGCATATATTCAAATCCTGGTCTACTTTCTTCAATACTTCTTATAGCGCTTGCAATAGCCCTTCATAGGATGCAATCTTTCACATCACTGAGGCTTTCTATCTTGTTTCTATGCTCTGACATCACTGAGGGTTTCTATCATTCTACCTCTTGATTTCCTTGGCATTGTTATGTGCAGAGGTTCGTCTTCAAGAACCTAAGTCCACCAACTTTCATACATAATGTATCATTGAGGGAAACATATTTGGTACTTTTGTCTCCAAGTGTGGCCTAGATCTTATGACATTGTCCTTAATCTCCTCTGCGAAGCCTATAAATACTTCATTCTTCTTCTGTGACAAGTCCCTCTCTTGTGTTATGCACGCTATCTCAGCATCCTTTGCCTTCAGCTCCTCATGTGGTGCTCTGATTGTTGCAAATTTGTCCATATTTCTTCTATAAAATTCAGTAGAAACCTTCACCACTTTTTTGCTGACCTACTCATCTGACATGATAGTAGGTTTTATTGTCATGTGTCTAGCTTGGGGTGCCTTCTTCAATTGTCTCGAAACACATGAATCTTCACATACATCAAAGTCAAGCTCATCCATGTGGGTGTGCATTGACCAAGATAGTTTATTTTGAGTGCACACAGTTGCCATATCCTCATCAATAAGCTCCCAGCAAAATAAATAATAAGCTCCCGTTCTATGCTATCATGCTCTAGAAGTGGGCTCAGATAATTTTACATGTGTCCTCTGCATACCCCATGGCTAGTGGAATGTGCAATCCACTCATCCTCTTCAATCTAGGACCCTTGGGAACTATAGCTTAAAGGTTAGGATCCTATCCCGTTACATCCTAAGAAGTCACATGCATGGATCCAGAGGTTTCCTTTTCTTTTTCTTCTCTGTCCTTCATCTCTTTATATTTTTGCTCCTCCTCATTTTGTGGCTCATCTTCTTGCTTGAGTGGGGTAGGATATGCATTCTCACTCTCTTCTGATTCATTTCCTTCTTTATCCAACTACATATTTATTCTCTTCTTTGGTTCAATGGTCTCCTTGTGTGGAGATAGATGAGGTGATTTTCATACCATTTACGGGGTTCCACTTTGAGTCCTTGTGCATCTAAACACTTTCTTAAATCTATGCTCCCCATGCTCAACCTTGGTATCTTCCTCTTTTTCATGTCCTTGAGGTGGAATGGTCGCACGCTGTGACTCTTCTTTGTCATATGATTGCTTTCTTCTATGCTCCAAGCCTCCACTATCTTCGCATGCTCCTCGTCTTCACCCTCTACTTAAAAATATTTTGTGGGCCTTTGCACCGGTATGTTCTGGATTGTGTGCTTACCCTTCAATGGCTCTGGGAGCATGAATTCAATTTCTACATACTTATTGTTCTCCATCTTGGGCTTTAGCTGAACATACACTAATGTTACCCCTACATTTGCTATAACTAGACTTATTGGCTTAATATTCAATAGCTCCAAAATGATTCTCTCGGTGTAGGCACTTCTTCCAGGATATACATGCCTATTCCTCAACGTATGGTAGTCATAGTCTACCTTATCTGTATTAAATACCAATCAGCGTGTGTCTATAAATGTGTGAACATATGCTTAGAAATACCTTACATTGAATGCGTAAGGCAATTTACACCAAGGGCTCCAGATTCCATCTCTCATTGGGAAGTGCACAATGTAAAAATGTTGATATACAAAGAAATGGACTTGTTTCCCTACTACTGATTGTAGGTATTTTGGGATGTGCCACTTTCTTCAAATGCCATGTGGAGCCTATCATACCATTTCTCCACCCTTTTCTTGACATCATCTGTCATGGCCCCTTTACATAGGTACTTGCTGAACCTTTCAGCTGGTAACTTATTCTCTATGGGGTATTCCCATACCTATTCCTTTGGCTCATCTGGTACTCCAATATCCATGAATACTCATGATAGTAGAACAACACCAAAGCTAATGTTCCCTCCTGTGTACAATTCCTTGACTATTTGTTCTACAATGTAGCCTACAATATTGTAGATTACTCATTCTAACATCTTACATGCAACGTGTAACCACATAGTATTTACCTATGACCACCGCTCCTGATCATTCAACTTTGTAACAAGGTGTGTTACTTCTTGCAAAACTAGATAGTTCTTCAATTTGTCTACATCCATACCGCGCAGACCCTTCAGGTACCCCAACTCCTGTCTGGTGTTTAACATCATGAATTTATCTATGAGATCATTCTTTATGTCCTCTCATGTGGCCTTCAAACTAGTAACTGATGAGATAAGCACAGATGAGATTCTAAATTTACATCCTACAAAGTAGAAGAAGTCCTCGTGCACTCTGCTCATGAGCCACTGATATAAGGGCTCATACTTCCTGAAATATGTAAGCTCATATAACTGGTAGACCCCAATTTTCTTCAGAAGATTCTCACCTACATCGTCATAAACTGACATATCATCCATCGTACACTTGTTCATCCTCCCAGTAAGTAAGGAATTGAGCTCCTTCTTGTTCTCCATGGTCCTGTGATTATTTTCCCTCACTTTGCTCTTTCTAATAGGTGAATCCCATTCCTAGCCAATGATGACTCCTTCTGGATATTTCATTTCTGAAAAATCACTTTTGGGTGCCATCTTTTCTTCCTCGACCACCTTCTTCTTTCCTTTTAGTTCCTACTACAACTGTCTTCTTAGTTTCCATTTTACCTTGCAAACGTCTCCTCTTTCTAACACTGTAATTTTTGAATCAAATTGTAGCTCAATTCAATCATTCCCTAGGTGCAAACTTTGTCCCCTAACTCCTCTTTGTCTCCCTGCTTCACTCAAACCCTTCACCACTTGGGTCACAATCTTCTTTTCACACAGATCTATTTGTTCATGGTTGGTTTCACTCCCTTCACACCTTAATCCTATAACTCGGCTCTTTGCACTTAGCTCTTTTCTCAATTTCTCTTAATTGCAAGTGTAAAAATGTATTCGCATCCCATCCTTATATATATTTTTCAAATTTTGATGCATTTATTACTCCTTCACCTACCAAATATCCTATCATTCATTGAACAAATCCATTCATTCCGTGTGGTACATCTTCGTGCCCCAGCTATAACCTTATAGCGGACCTTCCTTCCCTCTGGTCAAAGACTTCTCTTCAGTGCGCACCCTTGTGCCTGAGTGCCTCATCACTGTAGCTTCTCCTAGTAGTTATCATGGCCTCTTCTTACTTCGCATTATACTTTCCTTTCATTCATCTCCATCCTTGGTCACTTTTGAGAAACAATCTTTTGTTGCTTAAAGCACACCCGTAGTAGCTTATTCCTTTCACCTTTCAATTCCCATAGTATTTTACTTGGATAACTACAACCACCCCACACTAAAATTATGTGTAGTCCTCTGTGCATAAACATTCTTCACATAGTAATTATCTTCATGCACGCAAGCGCACTTATTACATAAGAACAATAACTAAATTGAAAAAGCATAGTGACAATGAATGAAATACATTAAGGAAATACAAAATTGAAAACCTAATCTAAATGGCAATACTACCTTATTACAAACACCAAGAAGACTTATTTATAGTAGGGCTTCAACCTACTTCCGTTAAAGTAACCGGGTAGCCATGTTCCATCAAGTGCTTCTAACTGGAAAACACCTAATTCAAGTATGTAAGTGATAATATATGGCCCCAACCAATGTACTTTGAGCTTGCCTGGATGGCACAAGAACTTTGAGTCATAAAGTAGTACCATTTTTCCAATCTCAAACTTCTTATCCCTTATGTTTATGTCATGCCATGCTTTCTGCATGGATTTTTCCTACTTTTGACTCCATTGTGCTATGGCTCATCGCTCATCTAGTTGAATCATATTCTCGATACACTCTTCTAAATCCTTCTCATCAACTAGACCTCTAGCGCATGCAATGCACAAAGAAGGTAACATAAATTCTATAGGGAGATCGGCTTATAAGCCAAACACCAACTGAAATGGTGTGGCTTTCTTCAATCTCTTATAAGTTGTTCTATATTCCTAAAGAACAACATACACTTTATCATCCCAATCTTTTCTCCCAACATCACAATTTTTTGTCAAAGTTTTGCTCAAAATCTTGTTGAAAGCCTCAGTAGTTCCATTTTCCTAAGGATGATAGGGTGTAGTTGAAAGAGGGTTTAAAACCCGCAGAGTAATTATCTACTATCCCTTGCTTTCAAAGTACTTTCATAGTTCTATCACTATTCACCATTATTCCTTCACCTAATCCCTCATTATCCTAAAAATGTGACATGCAAAGATTTGAAACATGAGACACTCATCCTAAGTTAATCCTATAAATACTCTCCTCTTACCCCCATAGTTTAAGATGGGGTGTACATTTTATGAGGTTAGTATTAGTTATTCCCAGTGCTTCAATCATGACAACTTGAGTCAACCAGAGGGGTATTTACATTCCCATATTATAGTAGTTTTACTTCCTTATGACGCATATGATGCACTGACGCATAAGAGAATTTCAGGTTATTGGACCCCTGAATGACACATGGACCTACGATCTCACCTAAGTGAGCCTGTGGCTAACTTAATGATGTGGAACATAACACACACTTCAACATCAGCCAACATCACAACTTAGGATGAGGCGGAACCATTCAGAAACAAGTAAATGGGTCCATGTACACAAAGCCTAATTTGGTCCTCTCATGCCCCTAAATAGGTGTACTATTTCATTTCATTTTTATTTTTCATTTGCGTGTCTTGCATGTTCTTATTTCAACCTTGAAAAAGCTATGGATCCAATCGAGGAACATCCCCTAACCACAAATAAAAATTAACACTTTCCTTTAGTGTGTGATTTGCACATAGGGTACCCATGTACAAATTTGGCATATCTCTCAGCCTACTTTATTCATTACAAGAGACCTCATGAAGACCCTTACTGAGTTCAATGCAAAAGATGTCATGGATAGATCTGAATTCTGCAGCTATTAATTTAATTCTCCCATTAAGATATGTCGATAACAAGATCCTATGCAGGGTAGGCTCAATATGTAGGCATACATATGCAACGAATTGTATCAAACTCTGAAACTTAGGAAGGACATAAATGATGTGATTTAATTCCGCCCACTAAAAAATAGTATTAATTGATTTTCTTCTAAAAACTTATAACAAAGAACTCTGTTTTGTATGGTGGCTCTACGGAAGTGTCACAATAGGTCTAAAGAGTGATTTGCCAAGGAACTGTACAGGTAATGCCATATTTTAATCAGAACTGTCAGAGTGAATGATGAATGTTAATTCACTCGCAGAAAGTGATTTCTCACCCTTTATCCTCTTTTCCCATTGTGAAAAGTTTTTGGTGGGTAATAGTGCCTCCATAACATGACCCTATTCTCTCCACTATTACTAATAATTGGATCAATCCAGGTCTCTTTTGACTTGTGCTCTCACATATTGGTAATATTGTTTTTTTTCAATTCTCCGACAAAAGTCACTCTTCTAATTTCCAATAGAGATGATGCAACGTCCTCTGAATATTCCTATAGATGGATGAGGGACTTGTCCCCCAATTCCATTTTCTACACTTATGGCGGGTACTCATGTCGATAATGTTACCCTTGTTTTAAATGGTTTTAGATTTTGTTTTAAGAAAATCATCCCATTATGAGTAATGCTTCAACAAATAGATCATTTTCGATTTTCATTATAAATTTTTTTGGAGTCATCTAACTGAAATTAAGAGGAGTGGAAGGGGTTTTACATCTCTAGAACCTGGAAAGGAGGCGGATGTGATGACTTTTTTCCAAGACTGTAGTAGGATACTACTCGATATCTGATGAGCATCTCGTGAAAGGATGTTTACTCTCATCTTGAATAATGATAGATTTTATGAATTTATTCCTGTGTGGTAATCTCGATATAAGGTAGTTTTTTAATAAAATCTTACATCATCAATCATTGTGGTAACCAAGCAATCATGTATAAAGCTTAGAACTACCATTCCCACGAATAAATTTGTTAGGATATGACTTACATTACAGTTCTTGCAACACTCACTACAATAGTGTTTCAAGGGTAAAACCTTATGGTTTGGGACTGAAAATATTTTTCTAGACACAGTGGGGTGCATAAATGTAGTATGCCTTATGAAAATAGAAATGCTTACTTTTATATGACATGCATTATTGGTAGTGTTTGAAGGCATTATAAAAAGTTATGGATTAGAGAGAATCTCACTCTCAATAATGAAGCAATTACTCAGTAGAGATGTTGTCATGTAAATGTGCCCAAGCAAGAAGGGTAATATTCCCAATCGTGGGTGAAGCATGACGTTCCATAGACCCTACCTAAGGATTTTTCCCATCCTGATCCCTCCTCCATGGTCACCCTAAGTCCCCGAGTCTATAAAGTTTTCCTACGATAGGTCAATCTTATGGTATCTAGTCACTCTCCATGTTCTTCCTAATGCCAGATCCACCAAGAGCAAGACTTCTCAACAAGCTTAGATAATGTGTCTGCGTCTCAAGAGCTTCTCAAGAGTACCGGTGCACACCCCCTCAAAATAGAACGGGGATCCAAAACTTTATCAAGAAGTAAATATACAGAGATCCAATGAACATTTTTCAATCATGTAATTTGTGAAGGTTCATGTAAGTTTTACTAATTTTTGAAGCAGTTTCAACAACAGTGAGTCTTGGAGGCAAAAGTTATAGCAGTAAAACGAGTCCCGACAACTGACCCCTGGAAGCTGTCAAGAAGCGACTTTAGGGAGCATTAAAAAAGTTCCAAAATTAGGAGTGCAACAAGGCATCTCATAGAAATGGGTAATCCATATCTCTAAAATATGGCATAAAATTTTAGGCATGGTTTGTTTTGCAACACCTAGGGCGCACTATGCCTCCTGCCAACCCCATTTTTTACATCGCCCACAACCTTGGATCGCTCGTAGGAAGGTAAATCCTAAATTTCAAGGGGTAAATAGGTGGAATAAATGTCTGAGATACCCCATGCCAATGGAATCATAAGGCCATTTTCAGTCCTTGATATCATTATACAGATTTCATCAAAAAAACTCCAAACAAAAACTAAAAGTTATGGTCCTGACAAGTCACTCTCCAAGGTAATCAAGCCATTTAGCACCGTTAGTCATGGTGTTTTGGGTTGACTGAAACCCAACCAATGTGGATAGTAGCACACGTTTTTGCAGAGAAATGATTTGCGTGCAACAGGTTTGAGACGCAGGAATTCGTTGAAGGATGCTAGAGCCACTATTTTGTCCCCTGGAGACCCTCCAGCATAAAACCACTAGCAGTGTCAGCACTTGTCTCGCAAGTGTAAGCCCCCCAAGCTTCATTTCGCAGCCCCCGCTCCGACCAACCAGGCTCCACCACATGGCCCAATGGGGACTAGTTGTGCTTGAAATTTAATGCACAATAGATGCACCAATCCCTTGGTTCCAACATGGTTTAAAAAAGTGTTGACTCATTCCCAGGATGGTTCAAGATATATTGCAAGTTGAGGAGGTGTTGCAGGTCTGAGCTGGAGCAGTGGATGCTGGAGCGGTGGAGTTGGAGCAGTCCACGAGCTAATAATGAACCACGAGCTACAGGAAACGTGATTGAAACAACAGAGTGCCAAAAAAGGCCCAGGATTCCTCTCCTCCATTGCTTACTGTATCCATGAACCTAGTCCATTGAGATCATTCATCAAATCACATTGATGTTCCACCATTGAGCTCATTTTTGCTAGAGCTGAGAAGTAACCAAAACCAAAAGTTTAGAGCAAAAACCATGCCCGTGTGTTGTCAGAAACCCTCGTAGGCAAGATCAAAGAAACACTCATATCTCATCATCCGGAGAACGGATTGAGATGAAACTTTTTGACTGAACTTTCAAACCATTTTCAGCACACAAACCGAGACTAATATTTTAAACCATGCTGAGCACACAAACCATGCTGGATTATTTAATTCAACAAAAGGGAGTAATCATAGAGAGGATGCCTAGTCAATCCCATTCGTGAACAGATGTTCCCATCAGGGGTGAGCAGGAAGAGTATGAGGTTGAATTGTGAAACACAAGACAACACTAAACTCTGAAAAAGCTGTAACCCAATTGAGTTCATTTCATCATAATTGGACCCCAAAATTAAAACTTGTAGAATGAAATATCTACAACTCTATTAATGGCTTGAAACCTAGTAGCTTCGTGCTCGAAACCTGCACACATGGTCGAACCATTCATAGATTTTATTTGTGAGCTTTCCAGTGAGGCCCGAACATCAAAGGAATTTAGAGCACGATCAGAATCACCATTACGAAGCACGCCAAGTCCAAAAAATTTGAATACCATTGTCGGAAGCCTGAAAATGCATGATAAATTCCAAGGAGTACTATGAATCCAGCATATCTGCTATAATGCAATAAAAGAGGGTTTAAAACCCACAAGCGAGGATCACGAGGGATGGCGTGCACATCAACAGACGTGCGAATGATAGCGTGAAGAGATCTCGGGAGGAGTGAGCATCAACCAAATGTGCATGCAAAGATTTGAAATACGGGCAGAACCTGGTTAAGCCATAAAAACTCTCCTCTATCTCATAGATCAAATGGGGTGTACATATAGGAGGTGTTGAGTAACCCCCAGTGCTGCAATCATGACAACTCGAGTAGAGAGGGGGAGTTACATTCCCAGAATAGAAGTGTAACTCCCAATGACACATATGACACACTAGCGCACTGATGCGTAAGAGAATCTCTTAATGACCCCTAAATGACACATGGACCTACGATCTCACCTAAGTGAGATGACTCACCTAATGATGTGGAAAATAACACACACCAATAGTATTTTTATGGTGTGCAACCATAAAATTATCTAATAGGATCCTGATTGTCTCATTCAAAAAATGTGTATCCCTATCACTTGTCAAGTTTAAAGGACATCCATATCTTGTAAGAACATTCTCCCATAGAAACCTAGCTGCTGTATAGTCCTTCGTAGGTGCTACTTCTGCCCACCGTGTGAGATAATTTGTGCAAGTAATGATATAGCGTGATCCAGTCCTTCGCGCGGCTGGCGAAATAGGTCCTAACAAGTCAATGGCCCATTTATCAAATGGTTCAGCAATAGTAATTGGTCTCAGAGGCATCTCATCTCTTTGCCCTGGTTTTCCTAGGCATTGAAAATGATCACACACCTTACAATATTCTTTATAGTCTTTACACAATGTCTCCCACCATAATCCAACTAGATGGATCTTTTGGGCAGTCGCATCACCTACATAATGGCCTCCTGTAATACCACCATGGGATTCTTCCATAATATCCTTGCGCTCATGCTCTAATACACAATGATGTAATACTTCATCTCTGCCTAACTTGTAGAGGTCACCGTTGATTAACATAAACGGTGTCATGCGTATAGCAAGTTATTTCTTTTCTAATGCCTTCATTCCTTCTAGTGCCACACTAGTCCGTAGAAAGACAAAAATTTATTCTAATTCTGATGGCACACGTTGTAACCTATATAATTGTGCATCTGGCATGGTTTCTTGAATTTTTTTTGTTTCTTCTCCTGAGTTAATTCTAGACAAGTGGTCTGGTCCAGAATTACTTTTCCCTGGCTTTACCACAACTGTGAAATCAAACTATTGAAATAGGATTACCCATCTACATATGTGCCCATGTAAGATGGGCTTATTTACCAAGTACTTTAATGCCATATGATCTATATAAAACACAAATGGTGTTGCTAACAAGTACTGTCAAAATTTGTGCAATGCATAGATCATTGACAAAGCTTCGCGCTCTGTAGTTGTATAATTATGTTCAATAGGAGTCAGCTTCCTACTAGAAAAACAAATTGGATGATTTATAATACCTTCGCCAGGTTGAGCTAACATAATTTCAATGGTCATCCTAGAAGCGTCCACATGCACATGAAATGGTTTATCCCATGAGGGAAAACGTAGAATGGGCGTGGTAGTAAGTTTCTCTTTTAATATCTCAAACACATACTGTTGCGGTTCTCCCCAATAAAATGTACCTTTCCCCTTCAGTAACTCTTCCAAGGGTACAACAACTTTGGCATACCCTTTGATGAATTTTCTATAATATCATGTATGACCTAAAAATTTGCGCACCTCACTTTGACTGGTAGGCACTTCCAGGCCTAGAATGACTACAACCTTAGCTGGATCAACCAACAAACCTTCCTTATAGATTATATGTCCTAATAGTATTCCAAATGGTGTAGCAAATATGCACTTCTTGATGTTCAAAGAGATACTCAATTTTCTGCACCGTTCAAACACTAAGCAAAGATTGTCACAATGATCTTTCACAAGCCCATATATTGTCCAATCATCTAGGTAGACCTGTAAGAATTTGTGAATAAAGTCTTTGAATTCCTGAAAAACTATGCTTGAGAATACAAAAGGTGCATTTTTCAATCCAAAAGGCATCATAGTATAGGCAAAATGACCCCATTCTGTAGTAAATGTTGTCTTTTCTTAATCCTCCTGAGCAATCCTAACCTGATGATACCCAAAAAACCCATTTGTGAAAGAATATATTTCGTGCCCTGCCACTCCTTCTAGTATTTCCTCAGTGAATGGTGTAGGGAATGGATCTGTGATGCATGTAGCATTCAGCTCCTTGTAGTCCACACATATTCTAATTCATCCATCCTTCTTGATACTGATCACCATTGGACTAACCCATTCTGACTCATCAAGGGGCTTGATAATTCCTGATTTCAACATTTTATCAATTTCTTCTTTTACCTTTCTACAAAAATTAGGATTCATTCTGTAAGGTCTCTTTCTCACGGGGTGTGCACCTTCCTTAAGCTTTATCTTCATTTCCCTAAGTGATTTATGTACGCCTTTAAGTTCATGATACCCTTAAGGGAATAAGTCTAGATAATCCCTGAGTAACTCAATGATCTTTGCTACCTCCAAGTTTGACTAGTAGTCTACAATGATGGCCTCCTTAGGCTTAGCCTCTGAACATATCTGAACCTATATTCACCTTCTTTGTCTTCACTGGTTCATGTTAGGCAAGTGTATCCTTATCTACACTATCCAAGACCTCACGCACCCCTTGTGAATGTTCAATATCTAGGTTCTCAACTTCCTCATCATCCACGATGTAAACCATCTTTCCTTTCTCTTTCTCAAGGAAAGCGTGTTCAAGTAGTATGGAGTCCATTTCTTCTTCCTTTTCAAAATGCACTCTAGACTCTACCTCACCAAATAATTCTTGAATATGCTCTTCGGATTTTGCACTATCTCCCATAGTTAAGCGCTTGATAAATTTTAATGCCTCTTCTATTGGAGGTTGGGAAGAAAAGTAGTCAAAGGTCTGGATCATTCCTGCAGTCAAATTTTTCTAGTTCCCAGTCTCTCAATGTAGTTCTATGTATACATACCAGGCACGTGTGCATCCTTGTAGCGTAGAGTACAATCTATGCACCCAGAGTGAAGGTGGTAATGCTTCCTGTCCTATTGTCCAGAGTCTCTCACACTACTAAATGTGATGTTGAACAGGTTGATCACCATGATAAGTGCAAATCTGCGTAGGTGCATTGTTCCTTACAAACCTAATAAATAAGGCGACTCCAATCTCTTCCCATGTTAAAATATTATCTCTGTGGACTACCCACCAGCGCGCTTTGTCCCACGCAAGGTATATACTAACATATCTCTTCTCTTAATTTGATCTGTCCACCGTGTTTCCATGGCTTTCAAAAATACAGGAAGATCTTCTACCCCTATATACCAAGGTACTGTGTTACCTATCCATCAAACCAAACGAAGTCCATTCTTGCATGTAACCATACATTTTTCACCTCGCGCCCTACAAGTTCATATGTTCAATTGTCACAAGCAATACTTGTAGTATCACTAATAGAATGAGAATCCTTCCACTGTAGGATGCCTTATTTTGATGGTTCATTGACCTCTAGGTCCTGAATAGTGCATACATAAATTATATTTAAGTCCTCCTCACTTAGAGGCTCAACATATGGTGTAGAATTCCCATCTGTTAGAGGTATCACAACTCTTTCCTCCTTGTTCTCAAAGCTGATATATCCCTTATTGAATCTCAAGTCATCATTATTCACATAGCACCAAGGGCATCCAAGAAAGGCTGGAAAATTGTCTACTTCTACAAGTGCTAATACCTCAAAATCCCCAGTGAACTTGGCCCCTTGTATGGTTATAGATGCATCCTTCAAAACTCCTATGGAAGTGGCCTTAGTCCGGTTTGCCATAAACAACACATTAGATGATGGCTGCAATGGAGGCCTCCCCATTTGTACCCATGCATCTAATGTAAGCACATTTACTTCCGCAACTGTATCAATCAATATGTTGCTTAGTATCCAACCATCCACAACAGCATTCAGAATTATTTCCTTGTCATATTCAATGCTATCATGGGGAAGATTTGCATGTAGAATCTACCATCCGGTCTCAATACTTGCGGGCAGAGTGTTCCCTTTTAACCAACTTCCTAATAGTGGAATGATGTTCTCCTGGTGCAACATTTTGCACACTTCTCTCAGATCATCGATATCAGTTTGGACTGTCTCTAATGCTTTCTTCTACTCCTTTAAGTATTGTATCTCACCCTAAAGATTCCTTAACACTTCCATGGTATCTTGGTAAACTTCCTTCTGATGAGCAGGATCTGGGTACCTTACATGCAAAACCTCCTCCTTGGTGATCATAGGCTTCTGGTGTAATGCCTCTCTTACACGCGCCACTTCAACTCGTGTAGTAATCTTCACTATCAATGCCTCAAGTCCTACTATCTTGGGCATCCACTGATCTTCTACCACTCGTTGGATTCTAACTATCTCAATGCCTTTGTTTTCTTGCTTATGTTGCTTACTCAGATGCTCATATAAGTCTGGGAACTCTTTATAGCTATGGTTCTTTCTGTAGAAAGAACATGCAATATTCTGAGGACATTCATGCCTATAGTGGTCAGGAGATCCACACATATAACATGTTCCACGAGGGAACTCACCTCTTCCCCCAACATGGCCTCATCCTCCATATCCACCACGATATCCTCATCCCCTTCCATGACATCCTTCAAAACAGCCCTCATTCTTATCATAACATGTTTGATTATGATCCCAATCCTAGTGCTCATTCTTACCCTTAGAATTATCTGTTACACTTGTCTCTCATACCCCAATGTCTATGGCATCCTAGATCTGACCAATCAATCGACAATTCTCAGTATCATGGGTCATGGACCTGTAAATTTTGCAAAAGCTTGGATACATTCTTCCTTATCACGTGCTGTAACAAAGGATAGTGACTAGCATCATGATTCAAATGACAGATCTCACAGTCCAATAGTAATGAGCGTATTGTTCTGCGAGGACAACTATCCTTGGTGTGACCTTCTACTTCACAATCTGTACACCAAATTCTTGAGCGTGTTTCATGGGCTGAATTCGCTGATAGCTTCTCTAACTATTTGGCCATAGCTACAATCTATGCCTCTAAGAATGGACTAATGCCAATGTCAATGCTCCCAACTGCCTCAGCATGCAAAGCTTCTTCCAGTGCTTTGTGTGGATCAGTGTATGTCTTATGTGACAGTGCTCTTCTAAATGGTGTAATCAATCCTCCAGTGAACCATTGTGCATGTTGGCTGGTGTGAATATCATAAGATATCTTAGATAGAAGTGTCTTAAAATGGGCATCATACTCACGTACACTCTCAGTAGTGCCTTGCTTGATATCCTTGAGTGCACTAATACTCTTCTGCTCAAACTCAAGGATATGGAACTCTTTCAGGAAAGCATCCTTCAATGATGCATAATCCACGCAAGTTTGATCAGGTTCAAACTTCCTATACCAGCTATGTATTCATCCCTACAAGGTAGTAGCAAATTGACTTGCCTTACAGTCAGCAGTTGTGATCCCTTTAGCATGCCACAAGATTTCACACATATGCACATGCTCAGTAACATCCTCTATGCCTCTATACTCCAGAAGACAAAGAAACATCTCCATATAAATATTATGTGGCTACTGCGGGCCTTGACCACCTGATCTAGAACCTCCCGTGTTTCCTCTACCTCCAAAACCACCAGATCCACTAGAACTAGAATCACCCACACCTCCTGATCCTCCACCTATAGCTATAATAGGCCCTGTAGTTGTACTCCCCTGTGCACCAACAGTAGTACTATACTGAACCCCTACAATATGTGAGGTAGTTCCACTCCCAGAGGTGAATCCAACATTTTTCGTGCTCATGTTCTATGCGAATGATGTGCTTAAGAATGTTCCTCCAAATAGCATTGAAGTCATCTATCCTACCATTGATGTACTTGTTCCCTGACTTACTCCTACTCTCCTACTTCCCAAGTTAGCTTGTTGGTTACTTGTCGTACTAGATACTAGAAAACCAAGCACAAGGGCTAGGTCACTAGGTGGATTAAGATGCGCGCCCATGGCCCAGGTAGTCTCTGTTGGTGCACTTCTGTGTGAGGCCAAGGGGAATCTCTGTCATGTTTTCCAAGACGGGGGAGTTCCTGATGCTCTGGCTCCACATCTTCTACATGATCTATAAATCCTTCATGAGCCATCTCTCTCATCAACACCATACTTTCTACAATGGAACGTTGCTTCTCTATCTCCCTCTCGCGCACCTCATTATACTTAAGTCACCTCTCCTCTCTCTGCCTCTCTACCACTAGGTCTGCCATCTTTCACCAAACTTGTTCCTACCCTCGCACGTGGTGAAGTTTAGTTAGCCATCAGTTTACTCTCCAGGTCAAAGTTACCATCAAGATCTTGATTGATAGGGGAATGCCTTGCAAATATACTCCTCTTGGATACCGCAAAAATTGGAATTCAGCTACCTCTGGGAAAGAATACGTCGAAATTGAATATTCCAGAATATAACTATTTAGAACACCATGAAACCACATATCCATAACATGAGTCTAGATCAAATCAACATCATAAAGGGCCTGAAATTCTTCATGTGTCCAAACAAGTGTGCGATACCTCCAATTCCGCTGAGATGCATAAGCAGTAAGCCACTCATATAGTTCTACTAGAAAGATGGCAAAAAATATCTCATATAAGTTGTCATACAGATTTTGTTCTACCCAAGTGCTTACGTTAAACTTAGATCCACTGCTGAACCACAATGCATATTCTTCCTCCAGATCATGTATCCACTCCTCAATACTTTCTAGAGTTAACCAATACGTCTTCATCATGAACCATCCTAAAAACAACTGAAAAAGAGGTCCCGGCAACGAAACCAATGATGCAACCTAGAATTTACCAGATAACACCCTAGCCACGTTGGCACATCACTCAGCCTAGACTAAGCACTCACCCAAAGCATACAAAGGTACCAGGTCCCTCTTTAGGGTTGTTGTAGCAGGATGCTAGCATGATGAAGAAAGAAACATATATATCCATAACTAATCCACCATTCTACCATGCATGCTACATTCAGATCTATGAAAGAACAAGCTTTAAATAGTAATCATGATTGAATCAATAACATGCACCACTCAATTACACACAGGAATGACACTTAGATTCAGCCAATATCTTCCATTTATTAATAAACACATAAGCTCCTTACAATAAGGTCAATCTATACCAATGCTCGCATGGATCTGATACAGTAATCCAATAATATGTGCATATCTCTATATCTCCATACATCCATCTCTCTTCTACACTCTATATATATCTTCTACTATGTGCTTCACATCATATATATAGGGTGGGGACTTTCCCTTCACCGATTATCTATTCCATAAATAGGCCGCATGATATTAATAGCCACGTGCCATTTATAGGCATAGCCGCACACGTAAGTCTGCTATCTATAGACCTCTTACAGTTAACTGAAGTGACAATCCTATTCTTAGCTTGTCTCCGTACAAAATGATTCAATCTGATCCTCTAAAGATAGACAATGTGTGGCGCGCACATCTCTACATCGTTGGTGTGTTCCACATGCCATCTTCTAAAAATAGGTCTTCATGCTCAAAATCAGCTAAGTCCTAAATGTTGAACTTGCCCTCCGCACCCTTGATCCTGGCTTTCTCTCCTACGAGGACCTCTTGATCTCTAACAAGTATTCTCTGATCAACAATGCCTCTAGCATGGAAATTGGCATAGTGTTGGAACAACATAGAGAAGGAATTGTTGATCATTCTATTTTCTTTGCAAGTAGGAAGTTGACACACGCAAAGAAAAATTATACAACAATGGAACACGAGGCCTTATCTATGCTACGCCCTGAACCTATTGCTTGTATTAGGATATGAGTAGCTGATTTGTGGCTTACCATATCATTTTACTATATCATCTATACTTTATCATGCTTAGTAGGTCAGCCTTAGTGATGGCCATAAAATATCAATAGTATATATAGGGGATTGTAGGTAGTAGTTCATCATCATTCGAGCATTTGAGTCTTATTGTGTGGTTTGGAGGTTTCCCCCTTGAAGTGGTGAAACTATTTTTATTGCATATTGAGAAAATTTATCTTCAATATTGTGTTCTTTGGTGTTCTATTTGTGCTGATAATCTGAATTATACAAGTAATTTCATTACAAGTGGTATCAGAGTTGTGATCCAGGCCAAAATTAGGGCAAAAACCCTATTTTTTTGTTTCTGATATATCTTGCGAACAAAATAGAATTTGTAAGATATTTTGTTACCAAAGTAGTGAATAATTCCAAGTAAGATTCCCTGAAAATTTTAGACTTTTTTTATTCATTTTACAAAAGTTATTGCAAATTTAGGGTTTTTCGTAAAATTGCTCCCTAGGTTGAAATTTGTGGAATTTTACCAAGTCCTTACATTTTCGGAAAGCCCTAAAAAACTATTAGTATTATATTCTATGTTTTTTCCTATTATACTGAATTAGTATCAAAACCCTAAACCCTAGGGTTTGACATCATGGTGGGGCCTTCCATAAGAGCCAAAAAGAATCCGGTCACTCCAGGTAATACCCTAGATAAAGATGGGTAGTGATAGAAGAGTTGGAGTCAGAAAGGGTAAATACATATTCCTCAGCACTAGGGTTTAGTTCAGTTGATCATAAGGTGATTCAACTCAAGTATGAATTGTGAAATGTATAATTTGAGATGACATGTAAAGGAGACATATACCAAATCAATCAGCAGTTGGATGAAATCATGCAAAATATAAATGGTAAAAAGTATGTCCCAAATCAGTCCCAACTCAACCAAGGAGGATCTTCAGTTCAAAATAATGGGAAAAATAACCATGTTGGATCACTTTTCAAGCCCAATCAGAATCCAACTTATTCACAACCAGGGAACATGATGCCGAAAGTGGAGATGTGCAAATTTGATGGGAAGGATCCACTGAATTGGATAAATCAAATGGAGAACTTCTTTGAGTTAAATCAAACCCCATTATGACAAAATGTGACCTTGACATCCATGTATCTTGAACCAAACCAATTTGTTTAGTATCGATGGTTATGTGCTCAGAGGAAGAAGCGTGGTCTCAATGTCACTTGGACAGTTTTTACTGAGGAGTTGCAATTGCACTATAACTCCAGTGTTTCAGATAACTACTTAAGTCAATTGGGAAAGTTAAGACAAACAGGATCAATCAAAGATTATGGGTATCAATTCCAGAACCTATCCTTAAGGGTGGAGAATATTATAGAAGAGAACCTGAATTGCATGTTTTGTTGGGGGTCTTAAGGTCCACATATAGCATGAGATACATATGTTTAATCCACTGAAACTTTCTGATTCTATTATCATGGCATGTAAAGTAGAGGAATAAATTATTTGCAGTAGGAGGCAACCTTTCACTAACACCAAAGACCATAGTACCCCTTCCCCATCATTCACTCAGCCAATTAGACTGACTCCTTAACAAATGGAAGATAAAAGAGCAAAAGGATTATGTTTTAACTACGAAAAAAAATATGGACAAGGAAACAAATGTGATGAGATGAAGTTGTTCTATATTGAAGGAGAAAATGAGGATGAAGAGGAAGCTCAAATTATAGGAGAAGCTAAGGAACCAGTAGAAGATGAAGTAAAGGATCACTAACCTACAATTTATTGACATGCATTGTCAGGTATTAGTACTCCTCAAACACTCAAGGTTATTGGCTATCTCAAAAAATAGAAGGTGATGGTGTTGATTGACTCATGGAGTACTTATAACTTCATAAATAGTAAGTTAGCTACCTGCCTCAATTGTTTTATTTACCCCACTCTAGAAATGCAAGTTATGATTTCGGATGGTGGGACAGTCAAGTGCACAGGAAAGTGCCATAGCATCAATATTTCAATGGGAGACTACATGTTAGACTCACCTATGTTTGTTATTTATATGGGAGGGGCATATATTTTATCGGGTGTCTAATGGCTCACAACTTTGGGTACTATAGAAATTAATTTCCAAGAATTTTTCATGTGATTTCATTCAAAAGGAATGACAATACAATTGAAAGGGATGGTAGCTAAGTCTCCACAGATTATTATCTCTCATAAGATGGAAAAGGTTCTCAGAAAAGGAGTAGATGGATTCGTTGCAAAGTTATTTTCCATAGAGATACAAAATACAAAGTCTTCAATGCCACCCAATCTTCAAAAGATTGTTGATGTTCACTCATCTGTTTTTAATGCAATTCCAAAGGGACTACCACCAGTTAGTGATCATGATCATGCCATTCGATTGATTCTAGGGATCCCACCAACTAACATCAGACCATACAGATACCCATATTCCCAGAAGAGTGAGATTGATAAAATGGTGTAGGGAATGTTGAAGGCAGGTATCATTAGGCATAACTAGAGCGCATATTCTTCACCAATGGTTATGGTACATAAGAAGGATGAAACATGGAGGATGTGTCTAGATTATCGATAACTCAACAAGTACACCATCAAAGATAAATTTCCTATTCCACTAATTGATGATTTACTTGATGAATTTCATGGTGTTATTTATTTCACAAAATTAGATCTTCGTTCGAGGTACCATTAAATTAGAATAAGAGAGGAAGATGTTCATAAAATGGCTTTCAAGACTCATGAGGGCCATTATGAGTTTTTGGTAATGTCTTTTGGTCTTACAAATGCTCCCTCAACATTTCAAAGCTTGATGAACACTGTTTTTAGGCCATTTTAAAGGAAATTTGTATTATTTTTCTTTAATGGCATATTGATTTACAATAAGACATGGGAAGAACACTTGCAACATGTAAATGAAGTGTTGGAAGTTTTGGAGAAACATAAGCTCTATGTAAAGCCATCCAAATTTTCTTTTGGTGTACAAGAGGTAGAGTACTTGGGTCACATTGTATCCCATGAAGGTGTCAAAGTTGATCCTCAAAAGATCAAAGCTATGGTGGAATGGACAAGGCCCAAAACTCTCAAAAATATCGGAGGGTTCCTAGGACTAATAGGGTACTACAGAATATTTGTGAGTGGATATGGTAGAATATTAGCTCCACTCACTGCATTGCTAAATAAGGATGCCTTCCATTGCACAAACACAACCACTAAATCCTTTGAGCAATTAAAGGAAGCCATGTGCACCACCCCAGTTTTGGCTACTCCCAACTTCTCAAAAACCTTCATTGTTGAATGTGACGCTTCAGGATCAGGAATGGGAACATTTCTAATGAAGGAAGGAAGACCAATTACATTTGAGAGTCATCAATTAAAAGGAAGAGATCTGCTCAAACCTATCTTTGAGAAATAAATGATGGCTATTCTTCATGCAGTTAAGCAATGGGGGCCCTATCTAACGGGTAGACACTTCAAGGTAAAAACTGATCATGATAGTCTCAAATACTTTTTGGAGGAAAATTTATCATCTGAGGAACAATAACAGTGGGTAAAAAAAATGTTGGGTTATGATTTTGAAATCATATACAAAAAGGGTAAAGACAATTTAGTCATCGATGCACTATCCAAAAGGGATACATCCGCAGATGCCTTACTATGTGCAATGTCCATATTAAAAGTCGATTGGGTGGATGAAGAAAAAATAGAATGGGAGCAGGACAAGGATACACAATCTCTAATACAAAATATCAAGAAAGGCTCTCTCACATCTAACAAATTTGAGTGGAAAGTTAATGCCCTATGGTATAAGGATAAGTTATTCTTGTGTAAATATTCTAAGTTGAAGCATAAGATTCTTGCAGAGCTACATGCACCGCATGTTGGAGGATGCTCTAGGTTTTTGAAGACATATCATAGAATAAACAAAGAATTCTTTTGTGAAGGACTTAAGGGAGATGTACAAAATTTTGTATTAGAGTGTTTGGTGTGCCAACAGAATAAAGGTGAAACAATTAAGACACCAGGTCTATTACAACAAGTACCAATTCCTAGCCAAATATGGGAGGAGGTCTCTATGGATTTCATCACAAGATTTCCTTGTTCAGAGGGTAAGAATTTTATTTTTGTGATTATGGATAGGATCACAAAATATGCCCATTTTTGTGCCCTGTCACATCCATTTGCAGCCAGTACAGTCACAATTATTTTTTTTGGAGACAGTTCAAAGGCTACATAGAACCCCAAATATAATTATAAGTGATCGTGATCCTATTTTCACAAGTAATTTTTGGGACAAAATTATTTTCATGTTTGGGTACTCAGCTAGCTCACAGTTCATCTTACCATCCTCAAACTGATGGGCAAATGGAAGTGGTCATCAAATGCTTAGAGGGGTATCTACGTTGTTTTGTATCAGATAAGCATGAACAATGGGTTAATTGGCTACCACTTGTAGAATGGTGGTATAACACATATTTTCATACCTCTTCTCAAATGACCCCATTTTTAGCATTATATGGTTACCATCCACCATCTATCACTTCTTCCTTGAGGGTGCAAACTAAGGTTAGAGATGTCGAGAAACAAATTCAACATCAACAATAGGTTTTGGCTGGTTTGAAGGAGAATTTGGCATTGGCACAAAACAAGATGAAATAAAAAATAGATCAACGTTGTAGTGAAATACATTTTGAAATTGGTGAATGGGTTTTTCTACGTCTACAGGCTTACAAGCAGATGTCCATGAAGCAACAAAAAAAGGACAACAAAATTACTCCTAAATATTATGGTCCTTATCAGGTTCTACATAAAATTGGAAGTGTTGCTTATAAACTAGAGTTGTCTCAATCTTCACGCATACACCCAGTATTCCATGTTTCCTACCTGAAGAAGGTTATTGGAGAAAAAATTTCAGCCCAGACAGAGCTACCAAAACTTGATGAGGAAGAAAGAATCATTTTGGATCTAGAGAAGATTATGCAAACACGTACTAAGAGGCTGAGAACCAGAGACATTAAGGAATATATGATCAAGTGGAAGAATCTGAGCATAGAATATGCAACCTGGGAGGATGAAGGTTTTCTGCAGCAACATCTAGGATTATTCAACATTGAGGACAATGTTGGTTTGAAAGGGAAGGGAATGTTACACTCTTAACCTATTTCTTGTATTAGGACATGAGTAGCTGAATTGTGGCTTACCATATCATTTTACTATATCATTTATACTTTCTCATGCTTAGTAGGTCGGCCTTGGTGATGGCCATAACATATGAATAGTATATATATGGGATTGTAAGTAGTAGTTCATCATAATTCGAGCATATGAGTCTTATTGTGTGGTTTGGAGGTTGCCCCCTCGAAGTGGCGAAGCTATTTTTATTGCATATTGAGATCATTTATCTCCAAAATTGTGTTCTATTTATGCTCTTAATTTGAATTATCCAAGCAATTTCACTACAGTCTATGATTTACGTGCCTCACAAATTCATACAAAAATTGCTAGCTACCAAATTTATATTCTATACAAATCATATCGCGCTGAAGTACTTAGTTAACAAGCCTATTTTGTAAGGGAATATTTGTAGATGGATACTTATTTTTCAGGAATTTGATTTCGCAGTTGTTGTGAAGCCAGGGAAAATAAATTCAAGGCTTGACCATTTATCACGGATCCATTCTAATAAGGACACACAAAGCATTGAAGATACTATGCCAAATGCACATTTGTTTAGATTGAACCGTACACCCTCCGATTTGGAAGATATAGTTATGTTTTTGTGGATTGGATTGGCGCCAAAAGGAATGAATACATTGGAGAAAAATTACTTGGCTATTTGCGTGATGCCTTATCAATTTATTGGTGGATACTTGTATAAAATGGGTAGAGATGAGGTCTTGCATTGGTGTGTTCTAAAACATGAGCGCGAAGCTATTATGGAAGAGGATCATGATGTTATGGAAGGAGGACAATATGCAGGTGATGTAACAACGTGCACAATCCTTATGGCTGGCCTTTGGTGGGAGAATTTGTACAAGGATACCAATGAATATTTCAAAGCATGTTATAATTATACGTGGCTTAGAAATCCTGGACACAGAGATGATATGCCACTTAGACCTATTGTGAGTGCAAAACATTTTGAGAAGTGGGATATTGAATTTTTAAAACCCATCTCACCACCCACATGTAGGACTGGGGCGTGCTACATTATTACTTGCACAAAATATCTGACAAGATGGGAAGAGACATCGCCTACAAAGGATTGTATTACAGCTACAACAACAAGGTTCATATGGGAAAACATTATTAGCAGGTATGGCTGCCCATTGAGCTTGACAAGTGATAAAGGAACTCATTTCTTGAATGTGACCATCCAAATTTTATTGGTAGAGTTTATGGTGGCACACCATAAAACTACTCCTTATCACCCATAAGCTAATGATACTACATAAGCTTTCAACAAGATCTTAGGAAAAATATTGACAAAAATTTGTGATGTTGGAAGAAAGGATTGGGATGACAAAGCGTCATCATTACTTTGGGCTTACCGGACCACTTAAAAAATATTGAACAAGGCCACACCCTTTTAGTTGGTGTTTGGCGCATAATTTGTGTTACCAATTGAATTTATGTTACCATCCCTGTGTATTGTGCATGTAGGTGGATTGGATGATGAGAAATCTATTCAAGAGTGAATTGATAAACTAATGTAATTAGATGAAAGGTGTGTTATTGATCGTTGGAGCCAAAAGATTGAGAAGGTGAGACAACATGCCTGACCTAATATGCACATTAAGAACAAGAAATTTCTAGTTGGTAAGATGGTTTTTCTCTATGACTTCAAGTTTTCGTGCCACCCAGGGAAGTTGAAGGTTCATTGGTTGTGACCTTTTGTAGTAATAAAAATACTTGAATCAGGCGCATGTCAATTACATTCACTAGATGGTACCATGTTTCCTGGTTACTTCAATGGGAGTAGGTTGAAGCCTTACAATGAATAAAGCTTCTTGGTGTTTGTAATAAGGTAGTATTGCTACTTAGATTGGATTTCCCTTTCATGTGTTTCTTTTCACTTGTTATGTCTTGTTATTTTTCTTCTTTGTTTGGTTCTAATAAGTGCACTTGCATGTAAGAAGTTGATTACTATCTATTGAGTTCATGCGTAGAGGACCGTGCATACTTTTAATGCAGGTTGAACCAGGTGCAAGTGTGCAAAAAGGTTTCCTTGTTGGTTCTTAAAGGCGAGTTCAAGTGGAAAGAGATATACACGCGTTGGTATGGTGTTTTGGTTATAGGATGCGAGTGTGGAAAAATGGAGAAAGGTGTCATGAGAAATATGAAGGAAGGCCACACATGAGAAGGAATGCCACACATGAGAAAGGGGCTACACAGTGTAATGTAAGGTAGGCATCGACATGATGTGCTAGTATATGGCACAAAGGTTTATGTACTACAACACAAGGAAGCACGCACGAGGAGGTCTACAGCCTAAAAATTAGTAGGCATGCCAGAAGGTTGCGATTGCATCACGTGGAAGAAAGTAGTGGAAAGTGGAGAAAAGTGGAAAAAATAGATTTAAATTTGTTTTACTGTGGTAGTTTGTGAGCAAGAAATGTAGAAAAAACATGGAGATATATAAAAATAAAATCGAATGACTTCATTCTGACCTTGCACGAGATACTATTTGATCGTAGAAGAGTGATTAGAATGTGAACCAATGCAATTAAGCAATAGAGAAATTATACGACCTCAAAGGAAGATTTGGCACATCCTAAGTTAGGAATCCTTCGTAGGAAGTGTAAGGGAAAGATAACATCATGCTACATGGTTCGAAAGTTGAGTTGCAGAAGTTACGGTTTGGAAAATGAAATTCACATCTAGGGCACATAGATTAGGAGAAAAGATGAGGAAAACATATAATAAATTTCAAGAGTGAGTTGTGGAAGTTGAACATGGTAAGGTCTATAAGAGCACAAATAGAGGCCACAAAGGGAAGAAAGAAGAAAGATCCAGAAGAGGAAATAAAGGAAGTGCCCGAGGAAAAATTATCTGAAATGCGATATCTAGAGGGATTGATAATGGGATATGTTTGGGAATCACAAGTTTGAAGATGAAAACTAAGTGATTGCAATCATCACACCAGTTCGAGAAAAGATCAAATAGAAAGAGAGCTGGTGAAGAAGACCAATAAGTGAAATGGAGATGATAAACCTATATATGATGACAAAGGGTATAAGATCTTACAAAGCGTGAGAATACTGTAAATCTATGAGTTGCCATATTTTCAAAAACCAAAGCACCTTTACCAATGGATCATATCAAGAGTCCATGAGCACTTCTTCTAATTCACTAGGAGACAAATTCACATTACCTCACCAATGATTGGAAGGATCATAGACTTACGAAGCTTAGGTACAAATATTGCCATGAACATAGATGATGAAGTGTGTGTGGAGGCTATTGTGGTTGAGATGGCATATGAAAAAATGGGGCACGTGATGGATATTTCAAAGGTCACCAACCCTGTTGTCAAGATTTTTCTGCACCTCATAACCAAGTTCAACAGGCAGGAGAGATGGTGTTAAGTGAACAAGAAGTGGCTCCACATTGTAAAGAAAATCGAGGAGGTGACAATGTATAATCTTGATGCCTTTATCACAAAGGGAATTGTTGAGGAAGCATGTGTGGGTAAGAATATTTCATGGGGCGTGATACTCCTATCCATTTTGTTAATAGAGATTGGGGTCCCAGATGGCGCTAAGGACAAGATATGGAAATATACACAAGAGAATAGGTCATTGGCCAAAATATTCACATCTTATAACTATGAGGGGGTCACAAGTGCTTAAATGTTAAGGGTAGATATGTGGTATATGAGAATGTGCAAGGCATTCGAGCACGAATGGGACATCTCACGTAAATTGCCTATGATTTTGGATGGGAAGGTGGAATTTGCATTTTACTAGCATAATTGCATTGGAATATTTATTATGAAGGATGGCAAGAAGATCCCTTTAAGTATGTTGTATGAATTTACAATGAGCTATTTCCAAGCTTTAGTGAATAGATTCTCATATGCGCGTAAGATGAGGTTCGATGCAGATAAGGTGGACTGCAACTACCACACGTTGTTGAAGACCTATGTGTACCCAGGTAAGGAATTTTATATTGAGACTTTGATATCTGATGATATCGGCATAAACTCCATGAATTTTGTAGTCGGGAAGGAAGAAGCGGCCAAGGTATACATTTACCGAAATCTTAAGTTGGTTAATGTAAAATACATCAAGGATGAATTTAAATTCCTAGAGCTACCAAAGGGGAAACAAATAGTTGAAACAAGGAAAACACGCGAGGCCACTCCTGCAAGGTCAGAATAGGAAGAAAAGAATAATGATGAAGAGGAGAAAGAGAGAGGATAGTATCGTGATTGATCATAGCACTAGGGTAAAATTTAAAAGGATGCACAAAGGGCAAGACAGTGGTGAAGGGCCCTATGGACCTAGGTAGTCACCACCAACTTCACCACATAAGAAGAGCCTAGTGAAGAAAAAAAGAAGATGAATATAGGTGCTGAAGGGAGATACTCATGAGGAGGATGTGGTATACAAACTACACTAAGAAAAGGGAGTCGGAGAGTAAGAACCACCAATTCAAGATGCAGAGGAAGAAGCACATAAGAAAGAGAGTGTCGTGTGTAATGAGGAGATACAAAAAGTACATGAGGTACATGAAGTTCGTGAACACCCCTCAAAGTATGAAGAAGAGAACAAAAGGGAGAAAACACCTACAAGGGATGAACCTTCAGGAGGAACCATTGCACGTACAAGGCACGAGCATCACGTACCCACTGAAAGGAGCACTAGTGGAAGGAGGAGAAAGGAAGAGGTCATGCAGATACCTCATATGAGTTATGCCAATGATCAGTTTATGGTGTTGCACACGTGGTTTCAAAGTATTATGGATGCAGAATAGTTTTATTGCTGGGAGGTCATCAATGATCAAGGGGCATCCATGCATACAAGGAAGATGTTGTCTTGGAGCATGTAGACACACACGGATGATTTAGATCTTGAGATTATTGGAGATGCATTTTCAATATGTAAATTGAAGAAGGTGCCCAAGAAGTTGTTAAAAACAAAGCTAACTGAGTTGACTAATGAGCAAGAAATAAATGCTCTGAATAAAATGGCTGCAGAGTTAGCATGCAGAAAATAGGACAAGGTGGCCACCATTCAAACTTTGGTGGAGGATAATAATGATAAGGCACAAGATTTCTAGTGACTCATAGAGGAAATAGAGAAAGTAAAAAGGCACAAAAAGGATATTTTGGGCATGGAAGAGAAAATTGGGGAAGAAATTTTGGAGGCAAGCTAGGGTTTTGAAGAAAGAACCCAAGGGAACTTATCTCTCATCATTGCAATACTTACAAGATTTGGTGTATATGTTGTTACAGGAAAATCCAAGTGTGTAGTGGCTAAGTAAAGAAGATATGGCATCAGAAAAGGAGAAGAATAAGAAGATTGTGGCACATAAGATTAGGGAATATGAAACCATGGTGCAAATGATAAAGGATGAATTGAAGAAGGTAGGATGGGCACTAAACAGCTGCTAGGATCCATAATATATCCTTAAGGCTTATACAATCAAGGAGGAGAATGAGGTACTAGCGGCTAAGAAGGATGAAAAAATTGAGAGGGAAGAGAAGATGGCCGAGATTGTAAGGAAGTGCGACACACTTAAAATAACAAGGGATCCTTTAGAAATATAAATCAAAGAGCTTGGATCATAGGTGACACAAAGAATGGATACTATGGAAGGAATGATTTCAAGTCTAGCTGGAGTGAAAAGGGAGTTAAAGCACAAGGGTGAGGATATGACTCCAGAGGAAATGATGGATGCGGTCGGAACAATTCCAGATATAGCTAAGAGAGGACTGGAAGAATGGAGTGAGTTGGAGAGCACTCTTAATAAATAATACCCTGAGATTTTACAACTGGTTGAAGAGTAGGGGATCAACAATGTTGGATATTATTTCATTCTCTCAATATTTGTGAGCACGACCTTTATTCTTCTTCATTGGAGTTATAAGAAGCGTAAACCCCATTACCAAGGACGGAAATGAAATTAGTGTGGGGTAATGTTAGGCAGAAAAAATGGCTAAATACGAAGAGCACACGAGGAGAAATATAGTGCGTAACGGAGGAGCATATACGCATGCGAGGATGAGATGAAGTGGAATGCAGAAGGCTCATGCCTAGGTAGACAAAACCCATGACTTAGTCACTTTTATAGATTACAGGCTATAAATAGAAAAACAGGATGGAGTACCGACTAAGTAAAGAGATGAAAGCATGATAACTTGGCATCCAAGAAAAGGATATTTTTTAAGGATGAACATGTAGATCGAGTATACGTGTGGAGGCTATTAATAGGATTAAAATGGATTGATTTATAGGATAATCTATTATTATCTATTTTGTAAAGCATGCATGCAATCTATTTTTGGCATGCCTATTATTAGGAGAGTGCATGGGCGGTTAAGGGAAAGTCCCCACCCCTATATATATCTATTGTATGCCATTGTTTTGGTACCAATTATGATGCATGTTCTCATATATTCTTTACTATGTGGTTCTTGTCTAGGGTTTGAGGCTTGCGCATGGTCCCACACTCTAGAACGATACTTGTTAGGTATTCAAATTCTAATACCTTTTATTATAATGGAATATTGTGGATGGATTATGGTTGTTGACATGTTTGGATATGGAAGTTTTGTAGTACAACTAATCTTGGTAATTATTTGAACTGTTATGGTTCCTTATTACATGTGTTTCCAAGTGAATGTATGCAACAGTCTAGTATGATTGAATGCGTACTTGGTTAGATGTCATTATGATTATACATGCTAACATCTTGACAAGTAAATACAAAGGAGGGACCTAGTAGATTCATGCGCTTTGGGTGAGCATTAAAACCTATTTGAATGAGGTGTCTGCGCACATATCGCTTAGGTGAAATAAAATAATATAAAGAAAGTGATCAATTAGTCATTTTATCACTTAGGAATCATATGAATAGTATTATGTGATCATGACTATAAATATACCCAAATTGCATGATTTAGTGTCTATAGTTTCTGATTACTCCACTCCGTTAGTTGATGTGCCCTTTGTCACCAATTGAGGATCTCTATCTACCTAACTCAAACAAATTGGATATTTTGTTTGATGTTGACATAGTGTCTATATTCATGCAAGAGCCTCATGAGCTACATTGAAAAGAAGGTAAGTGGATCCTTACCTATGTTAAAGGAACTTGCACAGATGGAATTCCTTACTTAAGAGGGATAAATTTTGATTTAGTTAGATTCACATATTTTGATTAGGATGGTGATCTTGATAATTGAAAATCTACCTCCAAAATAACTTTTATCTTGGTTTTAGTCCTCTCAGTTGGTTACGCAAGAAGTAGAAAATGACTGTTATATCTTCTATGGAGGAAAAATACAAGGGATAATTAATTTCTACCACATAATCTATTTGGTTTTAGGGGATTCTAAAAGAGTTTGGTATTCAATTTCGACATCCTACCATCATCAATTATGACAACCTTAGCACTATCTCTATTTGCATGAATCCAATTCAGCATCAGTAGACAAATAAAATTGAGATACACATGCACTTTATTCAAGAGTTGATTCATGAATACATAATTGATTTGTATTACTATCAAAATTCAGATTAGGTTCCATATATCTTTAAAACCCCTTCACTGAAGCCAAGTTTCTTCACTTGCACTCTCTTCTTGGGGTGAGTTCTAATGCAACCACACATATTCTTTAGGATTTCTAATCCTCTTCTCCTCCTCTTATTCTTCTATTAATATTGTAGTTTGTATATGGGTACCTCATCAAGCTTTGTTTTTGAGACTATATGATGCATCTTTCTTATTTTTTCTAGGGGAGTCTTCTTTCTCTTTCCGGATTTACATGCCTTATCCTAAGATTTGATAAGGGGGTGTTAGTGTAAAGGTTTATTCTAGCCCTTTATTAATTTATTTTGTTATTTCCACCTCACATATGGAGATTCATCTCACTTAGGTGATTCATAGGTTTTTTAATAGTTATATGACATATGATAGATTCTGTCATAGAATCTTTCATACTTATATCATATGTGTCATATTTTTCATACTTCATACAAGAGTTACATTCTACTTCTGAAATGTAAGTCCTTTTTTCCTATTTGAGGTATGATAAGTCCAGACATAGGAGTTACACAAAATTTTTTGTTTACACCCTCTTTTACCTATGAGAATGATTAGACCCTTTTATTGCATGCTCAATTTATGTGTGGTTAATTACTTGTTGATTACTTGTAGATTTTTGGAATTTCCATTTAAGTATAACTACATTGATGTGCATGCAAACTATTGATCCTCATGCTCTTTCTCTCTCTTATATTCCATTTATGTAGTTTCTCCTCATTGTCCTTCTACAGATAGATATTTGGTTATGCACAATGTTTCTCATAGCCCTAACAATTCTACACTACTCCCTAGGCCAATACTCTTACATTCTATTTCTAACATTGTGGATTCTCTTAGGCCATTTATTAGGAACACTTCCTCTCATGTTATTCATCCTCTTAGGTCTCCAAAGTATCCTTATGTTGTACACTCTACATCTTATTAATATAGGCCTCCTCATAAGATTTCCATCCCTCACACTATTTCTCACAGTTATCATTCCCCTGGGAACTCATGTCAATTATCTAGTGCACATACTACCCACATACCTTCTCGATACCCTCTTATATTTCTACACACTCGTTCCTCTAGCCCATTGCATCGGCACCATTCTAGGAACATTAGTGTTATATGTACTAAACCTTCTATAGAAATGTTATTACATAGTCTCACTATCATTTGAATCACCAGTGAATCTTGAATATTCATCCTTTATAGAAGCATATTCACCTCCTTACGAGGTTATCATTGGATAATATCTCTTGCTACCCATATTTTATATATAATTTATGCATTTTGATACTACAAAATATCAAATATTTGCAAAAATAACAAGTTAGGACATGTGCATCTTACTTGAGTTATTATCACTCTACATTACACATATTGTTTGTCACATTAGTTTGATAGATATCATTTTTTATTTCTTTACACATGTGCATTCAGTGGGTATATTGAGTTAGATGCAAAACACAATGATCAATACACGCTTATAGGAGCACTCTCTCTTCCTTAAATTATCATCATTGGTGCAATGCCTCTACATTATGCATGTGCTATTATTATATTTTAGTTCCTTTACACTTCCTCATTTATGATTAATTACATATGTTGTGGGCTTGTTTATTTCCAAACTAATAGGACTAACACATGTGTCATTGGCCTATTTTCGTAGACATTCATATATTATATTTCTAAAATTTGTTAAGGTTTGACTATGGGGTGAAGGAAACATTCCAAGAAGTATGTCAAAGGTGCAAACCGTGTTCTGAAGCAACACTTGGGAAGTTGTTCACATTTTTGGTGTCCCTTTGCACCATTGACAAGATTTTGAGGTACAATTGCACCTTAAAAGTGCACCCCTCTCCCATTGGTTAGAATTTTACAAGTTGAAAACATAAAAGAAAGCTAAAAATTTGCATTCGTGATTTAAGTGAGTGTTATAAACTTGAGGTGGACCCCAATTTTCCCTTCATGGCACACTTATAAACCTCACTTGCATGTTAGGCACACTTATAAGGTGTAATTACACCCCAAAATTGTGTCATGTTACTATTGGATAAGAGCTTTGATGTTGTACATGTAAGACTATCAAGAAAATATAATAAAAACTTCCCCATGAGCATGCGTATGCCATTACATTCCTCCATCGCCACCTCCCCATCCCGTGGCACACTTTTCTCATCTCATTTCACCTTAGGTGAACCTTTGAGGTGAAATTTCACCCAAAATGTGTTCCCAAGTGCAAAGAGGCTTCCATATTCCCACCTTACACTTCTCCACTCTCCCACTTTCCCATGTGCTTCCCTCTCCTTCAAATTCCTGCTATCCAATTTTGTCCCTTGGGAAAAATTAGAACACAGAGACCCATGCATCTAACAGGACCTCACAATAGAACCCAGGGTTACTGAGTAGTTTATGGTGTTTCAGGAGCTCATTCAATGAATTTAGGAGTAAAAAAATCATATTGAGAAATTTTTTTCTCTTCTGGGTTTTGACCCTAAAGATCACATTGGAAAATGATGAAATGTGGGCCCCATAGGCCCACACCCAGCCAAAATGAGTAAAACTAGAAGTAAAATGTGATGAGCCTCAAAACATCTCGCATGCAATCTTAATCAGGCCTCCGATACAAATAAATTTGAAAAATTCCTAAATTGAGGGTTAAGGGGTCAAAATTTTGCAACTGAGCCTAATTGTGCCCATCGAGCTAAAAAGTAGCTTGCCAAGTTGCTCCGCAAGCTAGAGAAAAATTGGGGAGCTAGGTCAATTCCTAAAGTTGAATGGAACTCTGAACATAGGTGGGGAGCTCTAGATCATGAGTGAGCTCACAGACAAACTCAGTCTAAGGGGGAACTCACAAAAGCCAAAGGGCTTGGGAGAACAATTACAGTCAGGGGGGATCAATCACGAACCAATCAAATGATCAACTTGGGCTCGAATAGATGTACTCACGACATGCAAAGGAGGACTGAGGTGGAGTGAGTGCATACGTGGCTTGGTCAAGTGAGCCCGAATACATTCTCATGAAGGCCACAATGAAGAGCTCGAGGCAGGGACTAAGGGCGTTGGTGAATAATTTGAACTGTTCAAACCGGGTTAGATCCACAAAAAAATCATGGAGGGACGTCATCGAATGAATTGAGCTCAAGGGACGAATCATCACAAGGACATGGCAGCATGAAAGGTGAAGCCCAGATGTGAGCTCAAGCTAGGATGATCAGCATAAGAGCTCGCTATAACAAGCAACAAGAATGATCAAAAGAGTTGGCCCACTAACAATTGAACCAAGCCAAAAGAACCACTTATAATGAATTTTTCGGTAGATATCTCACCACAAGCTCAAGGCCAAGTAGAGAAAAATAGGTGAGGATAAACATGAGGTGGCTTGACATTGAGAGGGATGAGCTCATGCAGGAGAATGAGGAGCCAAGTGGATCAACAATGGTGAGCCAACGAAACTCATGTCAGGGCTGGCCAAAAGCCAAGGACAAGGGAAGGTGGCAAGTCATTCATGGATGCATGGGAGGAATAACTCATCATTGATATCAAAAGGCCCATGAATTGGAGAACAAGTCGAGCTAAGGATCGAGCTATATACAAGGCAGAAGGCTCGATTTCGATTCCAGCGAGTCAAGGAGGAATAACGAAGTAACTCGGGAGTCGAGCGAGTTTGGGGACGGAGGAGGCCTTGAAGTCTGAAATTTCAAACTTTGAGGGTTGAACGATTTGGGGATTTCGCCAGCCTAAAAAAAAATACGATCCACAAAGCTTGAAACCTTGCGAGCTCGAAGTCCAAAGGGCTTGGGGGTTTTCGGTGTCAACTCACCTTTGGAGGTCAATGGTGCGGATTTAGAACTCAGCAAGGTAGAACTTTGAAACGACATGCAGAAAATTCCTAAAGACAACAAAACCCAAAATCCAAAATGAAGGATGTGTGCTGAGTTAAAGATAAATTTTAGGTTTTAACACCGAGTCAATTTCAAGGGTTGACACGGTTTCATTTTGGAGTTGGTGAGCATAGAACATTTATACGGTCGGTGAGAGAACTCCACAGAAATAAATCCCTGAATCCTGAAAATGCACCAAGTCCAAAGTGGAGAAAATGATCATTCATCTAAAGTGAGGGGGTTACGTGCAATGAAAAATGGGTAACCACGTTGGGGAGGCTTGGTGACCAAGTCAACACACGACACGGAGCCCGCTAACCAGGTAATGCAGAATCGTTTCGGGGATAGGCGAAGGCATTAGGTCGCCGCATGAATTGATAACTAAGAAAATTACTTAGCGATACATGGGAGACTCACAAAATGAGCTCGAGGTGGTAAATGTGAAAGATCATGGCACCGAGAAGAAGACAAGGGGAACATAGATCTCGATGGAGAGTTGTCAAAATGACGAGCTAAGGAGGGGAATCGTTGGAGCTGGTCACCAAGAAAGAGCTCACAAGAAATAACTTTGGGATTGAATGAATGTTTTATGGCCCGATGGGGTCATAGGAATAATGAAAAGGGGGAACTCATTGAGTAGCTCGGTGAGCTAACTCACCTAATTCACCATGTAATGCTTTGCACAGCCTATGAAGCACTCAAAACCCCTTCTCACTCAAAACACAATATCCAGAGCCCCGTTCGTCGGATTTTTGAAATATCACAGTCAACAGAGAGGTGGAAGGAAAATATACATGATGGAGGAATAAAAGAATGGATTTTTAGGAGGTTTTGAAATCTTGAAATTGCAGAGCTCCCAGAAGCCTAAAATGCCATATCTAGAGCTAGAGATGTTCGTTTCTTGCAAACAACTAGTCATTGGAAAGCTAAGGAGATGATATACAACAAAGTAACACTAAAATCAGAATTTTAGAGGTTCTGAACTTCTGAAATTGAGGAATAGTGAATGGTGCTTTGGTAGGTAAGGTGCATTAATGAAGACATGGGCTTACTTCCTTCTTCAACAAGGCAAAGTACAGAAGGGTATGAGCTTGACAAAACTTGTCCATCACTCTCGCAGGAATCATGATGGATTTTGTAGGTGGTTGGAGTAGAATTTTGGATTTCCTCTCTCTCTCTCTCTCTCTCTCTCTCCCCTCAAGATTTCTCCTATAAAATGTAAGGGGTTGCAACAAAAAAAAAGTTGGTCTATTTCTCTTCCCATGCACCCCTCTTCTTCTGGGGCTTCTAAGTCTTTCTTTAAAACACTACAATGGATTAATTCTTTCCCCTACTAGGCAATGTACTGTGTAAATTTTAATGGAGCAGTAAAATCATGCTTTTGTTAATTCTCTAGCCTTTAATGGATTTGTTGTTTCTTCTTACCTCTCATTGTTAAACAAGTGGTTGTGCATACTTCTAATGTTCATTGCAGGTTCATTTGGTTGTGCTTATTTAGGAATGGTAGATGTTTGCATTGGGATCTATGGTACTGCAGTATATCCTCTCCATGATGGGTTGCATGTGATTTAGTCTGTGGTACAGGTTCACCTTCCCTAGGTTCATTTCTTTCATTGTTTTACAGGTTGGAGAAGTGGCTAGAACTCTTTTTCTTTGTGTATCACCACTCTTAGTGTAGGTTTTAATTTTCATGCATCTCTCTCCTTGTCCCCTTGGAAGCTTTAGATTAGGTTTAGTCAGTAATTTTCCTTGGATTGGGAGTAGTTTGTGGCAGGTAGGATTAGGACCAGGAATCAGACTTATCTGGAGAGATATCCCATTTCGTAATGTCCCACACTTAGGATAGCTCAATGTTGTGCAATCACACCGGATGTCCCATCTCTAACTAGGCTATTCAGGGGGTGTTGTGACTTTGCCACAACAGTTTTGGCATGCCCAATAGGAAAACATTGAAGTAAAAGTTTTCATTTTTAACAAGTTGTTCCATTGCAGATCTGAGTCACATTGAAGCTAAGTTCAAAATAAGGAATTTTTGAATTTTTCGTCATACTTTGGAGTTCGGAAGTTACAAATTTCATATTTCAGAGGTTTTACTGCAAGGTCAATGTCTGAAATCATTTTTCAAGGCTTAACATGTGCAAAATGAGCCCAAAATTCACCAGTGGATAGATCAGGGAAATGGGTATCTAAAACTGGCTTTAAATCTCATTTTCAAAATTTCAGACTTTTTGGCATTTCGAGATTTCAGATTTTGGAATTTCAGACTTTTAGATTTCAAAGTCTTGGTGATTTCATATTTTGGAACTTCAGAGGTTTCATAGCTTTTGAGGTATTCATTTTAGAATCTTAGAAGTTGTTCGAGTTTCAAATTTCAGATTTTATCTACTTCGTACTTTCAAAGGTTTTATGCGGGATCCAGGTTCTAAATTTCAGATTTCAAGGATCATTTGCAGCTAGACCAGTTCAACCCTACAACCTAGTTTGGGCCCTTCAAGGTGTGCATATAGGTGTTCATTCCATTTCATAAAGTTTCATTGTGCTCTTGGTGGAATCACTACATTTGGTGGCATGTGCAAAGCAAAACTGGCGACTCCATTTGGTTAAAACCCACTCTATGAGTAACATACTTTTCATCTCTTCTCCACCCATTTCCATCCATTTTTATTCCACTGTCTTTCATATCCTTCCATTCCTTTCTTCTACGAAGTTGTGCAATCATGGATCCATTCTTGTAGTGGAATTCACACTTGCAACAACAACCAATACCATTTAGACATACCTCCAAATTCGCAACACATATTTTTAGGTTACTATCAACCACTTCTGGAACCATACTATGATGGAAACCAACAATGGACATACCCCTATGAGAAGGATATGAATTAGTTTGGTTGCCTACCAAACTATGTAGGTTTCCAAGACTAGGAGTGTACAAACTTTGGAGGATTTCCTACACCTAGAGATCTTGAGTTGTAGAGGAAGGTTCAAGAGTTGGAGTATAGTATAGATCAAATGAGGATTAAAGAAATGGAAAAGCCAACCCATATTGGCTTAAGAGTTCCATATCCTTGGAATGGCATCATACCATGTAGATTAGATCCTCAGCAAGAGCTCTATTGGATGAATGACATAATTCTTGGGGTCAAAGAATGGATCAAGATGAGGGATGCCTACAAACACAATGTTAGTCATTCCTACCAACAAGAAACCTTCACATCACCTGAAAACCTTCATCCTATACCTCAAGCTATGGCATTCCAACCTGAACCTCATTTCCCAAGTTTCCCATTTGCTGCACCTATTGTGGATTCCCCTTCTCTATATTCCACTCTTCCACTCCATCTTAATTTCTCCGCCCTTTTCCTTTCCAAGAAACCATCACCTCCTCAGAAAAAATAGATTGTACTACCTCCACCACCACCAACAAAGCAAGAATTAGTAGGGACCCTACCCACCACTCCTCTCATAGTCTTGAATCCATGTCGGGAGGAACCCCAAAAAACTAGTTGAGGAGGACAACATGAAGAAGATCTAAACAAATAGAAAATGATCAAAAGCTTAGTAATCTTGGCCCTTAGGTTTGAGATGAATAAAATCCCCTTGATGGTTAAGCTTACAAAGGAGGTTGAAGTCCAACCACAGGTGGTACAGAATAACCTTGCAACAGAAACGAAGCAACAATAAGAGGATGATGACCATCAATCTATTTATTTGAAATGTAGTGTTCACATTGGCACTATCTTATCAGGACCTACAGATTCATCACAACCTATGGATTCAGAGGAATAAGAAGAGAAAAAATCAGCTCCAAATCCACAAGAAGAGGAGCATGTGCAAGAAAATGAAGAGAAGCTCCCAAGCATGCAAGGCATCACAACTGAATGTAGTGATCCTAACTTTCCTGCATGTCTTGAGATTTCTGCTTTGTTGGGAAGTTGCATTGACCCACCAGAGTTGTTATCATCAATTTTGACCAACCAAAAAAAGCCTCACCTTATGGAGGATGACCTTTCAGATTCAAAGGACTTGATAAACAAGTAGGTTATGAAGGAAATTGTGATCCCTTCTTCTTCTCTATCCTTTAAAAGTTTTGATTTTGAAGACAAGTTTGAACTTTCAAACTTTATATTTGAGGAAGAGGTAACACATAATGATAAAATTAAAAATCTAGAGGACACCGTGAAGGAGGAAGAACCCCTGGCAAAGTGTGATTTCCTATTTGACTTGGAGGAATGTTTAGGTGAGGAAGAACCTACAGAAATCACAGCCTTGGCTGCCCCACCACTTATCCTTCAAAATTAATAGCCTCTTGCCATGGGAGTTAACGTTCAAGGGGAACCTATTGTCCATAATAATCCTCTTAAAGTGGAGGAGATTGGACCAGATTCAGAGGCTTTTAATGAAGATGCAATCATTCAAGGATTCTTACTATCAGTTGAGGAGCCTAATCTTGCTAATGGATCTACTACAATCAAAAGGACAGGAAGGAATGAGGATGCCATCATAATTTCTAGTCTAACCACTAAGGTGACACATCAATTGTCTATAAATGTGCAAAATGAAGAAAATTCACTTACAAATAATCACCTTTTCTAGGAAAGTCTACATCAAGAATTTATTATTCATATTGAAACTTAAGAGTAGAGGAAAAATCCAGTGAACTAAGCCATTCCCTATCAGATATCTAGCTTCATTGGAGCTAGAATCAGAGTTTCTACAACCAGCCATGCTTTCTTCTAAGCATGAGGATGAGATTCCTAGTACCAAGTATCATATGTATCAGTTGCAAAAACTATGGGAGCTCCACGTAAGTCATTCCAAGGAGGTGTTTGTTTGGTTTCTTGTTGAAACCTCGATGACATGGGTGGAAAGTTTTTGCCATATCAGTTTTCCACTCATATGGACAAAAAAATTCAATGGTTGTGAATCCACATGGATGCCTATTGTAAGAAGAGGAAGCTACTTCTCATCACCAGTTGCAGGGTTCGTTTGAAGTCTGCTCTCTTTTTGGTTAGGGTAGGGTAGATGTAGGTTTTATTTTTTCATAACAAGTGCTCTTACACACTCTACATATCTCATATGAGCATGTATGATTTGAAATTTTATACATAGTTTGTTTGTGTTTGCTCCAACATAGTACATGGTGTTTCAGTAGGCCTCCCACATGCAGAAGAATCTCATACTTGTAAGGAACAGTTGTAATCTTCAAGTTAATAAAAATACAGAGCAACTAAAATTGATAAGGGATAGGTTTTAATAATTTCCATTCTCTTGTTCCATCAGATCAATCATATTGAGCTTCTAAATACCTTCAAAGGAATAGAAAATCAGCCCCAACGAAAATTGTTGCATCAGAGGTAGTCTTCCACAGTGTCCCACGTAGCGGATAAAAAATGGAACATTCACAAGAAACAAGAAATTTAAAATTTAATAGAGTTCCATGATGTACAAACTTAGAGAAGGTCTTACTTAGAGTTCTAAAATGAGCTATGCATGTCAACCAATCATCAGACCAAGTTTGTAGAGAGGATGGGGTGAAATTTCCAGATCAAGACAATTTTCCATTCTCACAAAAAATTGGGAGTGTGAGCAGCAGAATATGTCCAGGAGCATTAGCTTCAAGTAGTTTTTGAGGCATTTCAAAGGGTCGGATTAGTTGCACTTATGACTCTGTGTCTAATGGACATATCAAGGCTACTGGTATAAAGAATCTAGCAGGAAGATTTCCTTGTGAATCTCCAAATTGTTATCCAATTTTGTCCCTTGGGCCAAATTGGACAACAAGGACCCAGTCACCTAATAGGACCCAGTCAATAGAACTCGGGGTTACATACCAATTTATGGTGTTTTAGGAGCTCATTCAGTGAATTTGGGAGCAAAAAAATCAAATCGAGGAATTTTTTCCTCTTCTGGGTTTTGACACTAAAGATCATCTTGGAAATGATGAAATGTGGGCCCCGTGGGTCCACACCCAACAAAAATGAGATGAACTGAAAGAAAAACATGAAAAGCCTCAAAACCTCTTGCATGTAGTCTTAATTAGGCCTTCGACATGAAGAAATTTGAAAAATTCCTGAATTGAGGGTTTGGGGGTCAAAATTTCACAACTGAGCCTAATTGTGCCAACCGAACTAAACAATAGCTTTTCGAGTTGCTCAACAAGCACCTCAGCAAGATGGAGAAAAATTACAGAGGTTGAATGGAACTTTGAGCCTAGGAAAGGGGCTCTAGCTCACGAGCGAGCTCATAGACCAACTCGGTCTAAGGGGAACTCGCAAAAGCCAAAGGGCTTGGGAGAACAATTACAGTCAGGGGATTAATCACGAACCAATCAAATGATCAACTCGAGCTCGACTAGATGTAATCAAGGCATGTAAAGGTGGACTGAGGTGGAGTGAGTGCAGACGTAGCTTAGTCAAGTGAGTCTGAATACATTCTCATGAAGGCCACAATGAAGAGCTCAAGATAGGGATTAAGGGCGTTGGTGAATAATTTGAACCATTCAAACCAGGTTAAAGCCACAACGAAAGCATGGAGGGACGTCATCGAATGAATTGAGGTTGAGGGATGAATCATTGCAAGGAAGTGCTGGCATGAAAGGTGAAGCCCGGGCATGAGCTCGAGCCAGGATGATCAACATAAGAGCTCGCCATAGCAAACAGTGATAATGATCAAAAGAGTTGGCCCACTAACGACTGAACCAAGCCAAAAAAACCACTTACAACGAGCTATTCAGAAGATAGCTCACCATGAGCTCAAGGCCAAGCTAAGAAAAATAGGGGAGGCTTAACATGATGGAGCTTGACATTGAGAGGAATGAGCCCATGCGGGAGAATGAGGAACTAAGCGGATCAACAATGGCAAGCCAACGAAACTCATGTCGGGGTTGGCCATGAACCAAGGACGAGGCAAAGTAGGGAGTCATTCATGGATGCATGGGATGAATAGCTCACCATTGAGCTCATGAGGCCCATGAATTGGAGAGAAAGCTGAGCTAAGGTTCGAGCTATGCATAAGGCGGAAGGCTCAAGTGTAAGATGAGCAAGTCAACGAGGAACAACGAAGTAGCTCGAGAGCCGAGTGAGTTCGGGGACAGAGGAGGCCTCGAAGTCTAAAATTTTAGACTTTGGGGGTTGAGTGATTTGGGGATTTTTTCGGCCCAAACACAAAAATGAGCCACAAAGCCTGAAAACCCCTGAGCCCGAAGTCCAAAGGGCTCGGGGGTTTTCGGTGTCAACTTGCCTTTAGAGGTCAATGACGTGCGACTTCGGAACTCGGTGAGGTAGAAATCCAAAATGACATACGGAAAATTCCCAAAGCAAAAAAACCCAAAATCCTAAATGAAGGATGCGTGGTAAGTTGAAGGAAAGTTTCGGGTTTCAACACCGAGTCAATTTTGGGGGTTATCACAGTTTAATTTTGGAGTTGGCGAGCATAGAACTCCAAAACGATTGGTGGGGGAACTCCAAAGGAATAAATCCCTGAATCCCAAAAATGCACCAAGTCCGAAGTGGATTAAATGCTAAGTCATCTTAAGTAAGGGGTTTATGTGCAATGCAAAATGGGTGGCCATGTTGGGGAGGCTTGACAACCAAGCTAACACATAGCATGAAGCCCGCTAACCAGGTAATGAAAAATCATTTCGGGGATAGGTGAAGGCATTAGGTCATTATATAAATTGATAACCGAGCCAATGCCCTAGTACTATATGGGAGAATCATGAAGTGAACCCAAGGTGGTAAATGTGGAAGATCATTGCTCTGAGTAGAAGACAAGGGGAACATAGAGCTCGATGGAGAGTAGTCATAGAAATGAGCTAAAGAGTGGAATCTTTGGAGTTGGTCACAAGGAAATATATCACAAGAAATAACACAAAGGGGGATCTTTCCAAGCAGCTTAGCGAGATGACTCGCCCAATTCACCATATAATGCACTACACAACCCTTGAAACACTTAAAACCCCTCCTCACTCAAAACGCAATATACAGAGCCCTGTTCATTGGAGTTTGCAATATTACAGTCGACGGATAGGTGGAAAGAAAATGTACATGATGGAAGCATAAAAAATGGATTTTAGGAGGTTTTGAAATCCTGAAATCACAGAGCTCCCAGAAGCCCGAAATGTCATATCTTGAGCTAGAGATGTTTGTTTCTTCCAAAAAACTAGTCATTAGAAAGCTAAGGAGACGATATAGAACATGGAAACATCAAAATCAGAATTTCAAAGGTTTTGGACTTCTAAAGTTATGGAACAATGAACAGTTCCTTGGTAGGTAAGGTGCATTAATGAAGACATGGGCTTGCTTCCTTCTTCAACAAGGCAAAGTATTGAAGGTTAGGGCTTGGCAAAAGTTTCCCATCACTCTCGCAAGAATCATGATGGTTTCTCACTCCAAAAGTGCCTCAAGACCATCGTATATCTTCTAAAATTCCTCTAGTACTAGCCGCGATGATTATTTTTAAAAAAATATTATTATTATTATTTTCAGCATGTTTGTGCTACATCACAGCATATTTTTTCTTCTCGACGACTTTTTCTACTACCCAGGGCATTTTTCTTTGCCTTGCGATCACTTTTAACGTTGGCTCTTGACTTTTTTATTTCTTCTATGATATTTTCTTCTTTAAAAAAATTGCACAAACCATAAATTTTGCTCCCGACCTAGAAACGAATCCATTTTTTGCATTGGAAAGGTATTGAAGCAAGCTACACAATGGTAACATTAATTTTGGCTTTAGATTTCTCAAAAATGTATGGTTTTTAGTTATTTATGTTAATTAAATAATGTGCATATAGCTAAATCCTGTATCACCTGCATTATCCTCAACATTGAAATTGGTCCTACAAAACTATCTTTCTAATGTTCTTATTTGTTCCTGTCTCAAACAACATGTGGATCATCGTGATCTACCTCCATTAGCAAAGTTGGGTTTGTTTATTATGTTGGTACTCCCGTGCAACAGTGAGTTTCTAGGTACTGTGTCATAATGCATGAATGCTTTCCATGGGACTACTTATGTCCTCCGTTTTTCCCTCGCATGTGTTATTGCTTGGGGCATCATTTTTAACCATTTCCGTTACAACACAAAAATTCAGGATCTACAGCTTGTTAACAAAAACATTGGTACACCTGTCTTGAACATTGTTTGTTTGAGTATATGTGATTGTGTTGGTCTCTCTGTTAGGTTACTTGGTTTACTTTCTCGTATTGCATTGCGTTGTGTATATTGCATTGAGTTAGATATCATTTTACTTTATTGTATTGCATTACATCATGTATGTTGTATGGCATAACAATGGACAAATGTTAGTAATTTAGATTTTCATGTTATCTTACATTTTTGTTCATTTCAATAAAGGTCAATGATGTAGACCTAGGGGCAAAATGATATAAACAGGTTGCTTATGGAAAGGTTGAATGTAAAGATTGGGCTTGTCCTATATTTCTCCATTGTCATTTATTACCATTACTATTTTTTCTCCTAAAATATCACTAGGGGAAATAAACAACCACATTTATCCTTATCCTTATTCATCTCAATACCTAAGGGTTTCACACCCGTTCTAACCCATTTTCTTTTATCCATTTCAAATCATATTTTTTTATTGTTGATACACTTTTTCTATCACCCCATCGACCCTTGAGGGGGCATCCTTCATTACTACTCATTTTTCTTCAAAAATTTACCTATTTATTTTTGTCTACTATATTTGAAGTGAAGTCACTAACTTCACCTCAAATAGGGGCAAATGTAGACACCTAAATTCCACTTTTGCAATCTTTATAGCTAAAATACACACAAATCACTCTTATTTCTCTCAAATCCTTCATAATTAGTGCTCTTTGCTAATTAACTAACATTTCTTGCCACTTTTTTCGGTTAACAAGCACTTCGTTGATCACCAAATCCCATTCACATTCAGGATGCCACTTTATGGCGAATCGTAAGCCAAAACCCTCTTCAAAATATAAAATTAGCATTTATAAGCTAATTAAGCCTATTTAGCCCTTGTTTTGATCAATATACCCTAGTATTGACTCAAACCCCTCTTCCAACCACTCAAGATCACCCCATTCATCTCCACAACATCTCAATGATCTTGAAAAGCCTAACCTAGGCTCCTAGTTGACCATAAGCAGTCGATTAAGGTTTCACATCTCTTAATCACTTGGTAATTCACTAATTATGATTAACAAGGCCTAATCATGATTAACAATTCTAATCTAATTTGGGGCTTTTAGTCCCACATGCACCAAAATACAAGTTTCTCCCAAAAGGAAAACTATAAAAAGAGTGCACCTCACTCCTTTATACTTTACACCATGCTTTGATTTGCATCTCATATAATAAATATGATATATATCCAAGTTCAATCCTTGCTTAAAACCTTCAACAATGTTAGTAGATGAATAATCTAAAGTGACTCAACAAGTCATTTGGAGAGGTCATTTCACCATTATTTTAGTAGCAACCATAACCATTTGATTTCCCCTTAGGTTTATTTAGGCTCATGTTAGGTACTTGATCATATTAGTAGGCAATTTTAGTTAGTTTCACATTGTTTTCATACTAATTAGGCATTCTTTAAAGCTTGTATCTTAATTTTTTCATTCCTAGACTTAGATCCCTTGCTAATTAGATGGCAATGGTATTAGCCTTCCTTGTTTAGCTTTGTAGTTTTCTTTGTAAAGTTTAGGGTGCATTCAATTCATATTGGTATTATATTTCTAACTAATTGAGTCATAACCAATTTGGTTTTGATTTGTTTTGAATTTTCCCAAATTACAGAATCAACATCTTGTAACACCAAAATACACTCAAATTTATGGATTTATTGAAACAATTGTGAAATCCACTTTCCTTTGCACCAAATCATTCCTAACACTTCCTAAGGCCAACAAGACTATAAAATTGCAAAATTAAGTTCCACTACTCCGGTTACGATATCGTTTTTGTTTTGGTGTATAAATACCTTGACATCAGAGATAACAATGTGGAGCATATAAAATTCAATGATCTAAGGTGGAGGATAGAAGAAGGAACATGCATGGCCTTAGCTGACGTGATCTATTGAAGTGGATTGTATTGATCCATTGGCATCCATCTCGATCTTCAAGAATTTGATTTCATTTTGGCTTGTGCTAAGAATTATGAACCAAAAATTCAATCTATCACTGTGGATGATGGCTCGATCATTGTTGTGTTGACACCAAAGGGAGTCTCAAGATTAATATGTTTTCCATGGCCCAGGAACATGGTTATTTTTGGCAAAGAGGATGCCTTGGAAGAGTGGGAAAGGAAGGAGTCTTGATTGCAGGGAGTAGATATCAAAAACCAGATGAAAGCACCATGTAACCTCTAGTGGTTGCAAAAAATTCTCTCTAGGTCCAAATTCAAAGAAGAGATATCTAACTACATCATGCTTCTCAATATAATCAAAGGGGAATCATCAATAAAGTAATTTCATCCATGGATTTTGTAGTTCATTATCATAGCTGCAAAGGCATCCCAGGTGATTGATTGGAGCCAAATTATCAATGATAATTTACACTCCTAGCTAATCATTCGTGAAAACATGAGGAAGTTCACAATGACCTCATACTTGGTCTATGTTATCGCGGCATTGCAGATGTGGCCCAGGATCACTCCATAAAGTGACATTCCAAAAAATGCACCAGTGTATCAAACATACCCCTAATTCACGTGGAGAGAATATAAGAAGCATTATGCAAGGGTAAATGATGTATTTGTCACGTACCTAATCAGGAAAATGAAGGGTGACATCAACTCAAGGTTCTCAGCTGAGGCTTGTATGTTGATTAGTAGATATGGGAGTTATTTTACACAATTTAGGACCTTCTCATATATCTAAATTAGAGGATTCAAAATTTTACACTTCAACACCCAATGTACCTAAGTAATAAGATAGTGCTCATTGAGATTTTTAGGTAGTTATCAAAAGTTAAATTTTGGTTCCGAGAAAGGAAGAAGAAAGGAATAACATTAACAATTTCTCTAGAAAACAGTTCTTACAAGAATGCAACGTGCAAGTAACATTGAAGCTTCTCTTGGGCTTTCAACATGTTCTCTTATCCCACTAGGATATTTTTTGACAGCAAGCAATAATGGAAGGAGAACACAAGTATTTAAACATGTGCCATCAACCTACATTGGAAGAATTGTGTCGATGAAACAAAAGTGAGACATAGGGAGTTCTCAAGGCTAAATGTACATTAGATGAGATGATTATAGATGGATTGGATAACTGTTGATTCTAAATATGATGGAAGTTTCATTTTCTAACGTGAGTACCTAGAAGTTATACGGTTTAAACCGATTCCTCTTATGGATTAGTTCAAGGTGGAACCTGTGGATATATTGAAATGCACTGCAACATTTCTACATAGGTAAAGATAGTGGTACTTCAGGAAGGTTCATGAGATAATTTTTACTCCATATTCATCCTATAAGAATTCTGATAAGTTAGGGGAAAAATTATATGTAAGAGAGACTCGAGCTCAAAGGTAGGAAGAAAATTCTCAAAGCAGACAGGTTGTTCCAAAACCCTCACTTGAGCCTATGATAAAGAAGTTGTTGATAAAAAGACCCAATCTAAGTGCTCTCAATACTAGGGAGTTCATAGTTTCTCCTATAATAAGTAAACCCAACTCTCCAAAATTATTTACACATTTTTTTCCGTAGATCTGTCATGCCTCCACTTAAACCACATGAAGAAAGAACTCACAATCCTTCTCCTCCACACATGTAATCCGTCGAGCTGGTGTCTCATATGAAAATTCCAGTGGCACCTGATTCATCTTCTTCATCAAGTCTTGTTTTCCAATGGGTACAAAGTCTCATCAAAAATTTCCAATGTACCCTGGAAAAAGAAAAAACATGGTAATCAAAATCTCTTATGAGCTCTGGAATTCTTATCCTCACTCAAGAAAAGACAAGATGAACTCGACTCATGAATAATGTCTCGGGGTATCAACTCGTTGAGTTTACCCAACCAAGATAGGAAAAGGATGAAAAATAAATGAGAATCGTAGACTATGAGATGACACAATACTCCTTTGGTGAGCTTGGACTAGAGGGGCACATCCATAAGTTTGAACAAACTATTGCAAGACTTGTTGCTTAGACAAGGGAAAGCGAGGCGATCAAGGAGAAATTGCATAGACAAATTCATACATTGACCTCATATGTTTAGACCTTCTTGGACCCAAATGTTACTCCTCTCACTCCTTCTGATTTAGTTGTTCCTTTGAGCAAGATTGACTCGCATGCAGTACAAGAGTTCAAAAGGATGGGTAGAATGGGAAGAATGAAAATTTCATGGATTGATTCCATCATCTAAAAGGGGTGTGAAATACTTCTAGAGATGGTCAGGATATTCAATTTTGTTTCCTTGTCGATTGAGAAGATAGAATATGTTCTCTCCATAACCAAGAAGAAAGAAAATCAATGTAGCAAGCTATTCCCAGCTCTTCATAAAATGAGCATGGTTAATCCCGAAACATTGCGTCAGAAGAAAGTGTTGATAAGCCTAGAAGACTAATTCTCCCTCACATGGGTGAGAACAATCAAATGGAAAAGGAGATATTTTGTTGAAGCTACGAAATATCTCCTGTATAATCAGAAATAAGGTCCTGAAATCAAAGAATAGGTCAACAAGTTTTTGAATAAGATGAGGTTTCCTTAATTGCAGTCATTGTTAGCATCACCTGATGAGCTTTGTAAACATTTTAGAGATATTATGAAAAGTGATTTGTTTGATGCACGATCTTATGGAGATGATATCATGGACACACTTTCTCATATTAGATCAGCTATTTCCGACGTTGGTGAGAAGATCCCCAAATGGCTTAAGAATTAAATGATAATTCAGAGCGTAGCTAATCACTGGTTAGACATCCTCTCCAATAATTCCATTCCTCATGAGAGAGAAGTGTCAGAAGTAGTGTACATGTATAATGTAGCTATAGGAAGCTGCAAGAGTTCTCTAGTTCATTGTATCAAAGGGTCATCATCACAAACTTTTTCTTTCAATTTATGTTCTTCTTCTCTCTTTCTTTTCCTTTATCACTCATATATGTAACAAACAACTTTTTCCAAGGGAAATATAATTTTTTTTCTAATTCTTCTTTAGGAAAATAAAAATTTCAAAATCAACTTAAGTTACTTCCTTTCCATTTTTGTAAAAGTACTTTTCTTAAAATAAGGAAAAGTGTCTTATTGAATAGTCATGTAGGAATGTGAAGAGTCATAAAAGGTGGGCTATTTAAGGAATCTCTCACTTCATGATAAAGGATACATTTTTGTTCCCCTTTAACAAACTATATTTATTCCATTTCTTGGCTAATGTATTCCTCTCCATCTCAACTCCTACTCCAATAGAGATTTATAATCCTACACAACTAGGGAAAGAATGCATCTTTTGATGAATATAATGTAGTTAAATTTTGTGTTAATTGTGTTGTTTATATCTCTTTACATATTTGGTGTCTTCCCATTATTAAGTTGGAAGTATTTTAGTTTTATGTCAATAAACTCAACTTGTTATTTGTTAAATAAAGCCACCTTCTCAATTTCTCCCATCTCTCCATACACACACTTTTCCTCCACCTCCTTTTATACATGTGTTTAGTGGAGTATTCATGTGTGATCCCTAGTCGAAAGGCAACTCCTAATGGTTATAGTAGTGTATATATTTCCCTATTTTTAATAAATGGATCTTCCCCATTCCTAAGCAGAGGGACCTAGTCCCAGAGCGATGGTGAAAGCCCCTAATTTTCCCTTGTGAAAAATTATTTCTCCAACACCTTCCAAATTTATTTCCCTCATCAATGTCAAAAAATCTAAGAAACTAGTGGAAAAAATAAAGTAGTTTATCATCCTGATGATCAGGCCACAAACCGTCAAGAAATTTGTTATTACAACCTTGAACACACATTTAGTTCAACAAAAGAATCATATTAAATAGATCATAGTTGAGTATGATGATCTATTCCATTCATCCACATCAGTGCTAATTCAATGTGAGGTAAACCATGTTATTAATTTTTCTCAAGCTCTCCTTTACCCAACAATCCTATGTATCGTAAGTCAGTCCTTGAAAATGATGAGATCAAGAGGCAGCTCCAAGAGTTGATTCAAAAGAGACACATTAGGATACAATATTCACCCTATGGAAGTATGATTTCTTAGCACCAAATAAATATGGAACATGGAGAATTTACATTGACTATTAGGCCTTGAAAAAATTTAAAGTGAAGAATCGCTACCCCCTTCCGAGGATTGATGATTTCCTAGACCAACCCTATGGTGAGAAATTCTTCACCAAAATTGATCTCAAATATAGCTATCACCTGATTCCCACCTAAGGCCACATATGTATGAAATAATGCATTTGATTTAATAAAATATGAATTAAATCTAATTGTAGAGTAACATATATGATAAAATACAATAGATATATAGATTTTAAACACTCAAACAACGCAACACTATAAGCACGAGAGAGAGAGAGAGATGACTTAGCTGAATTTTACGCAATCTGGGGCTGATATGGGTGATGCAAATTGCTAAACATGGATGCAAATGTGTCACAAATATCCTCCGTAAAATATGTATTCTGAGAATAATGCCGAACACAGGCGCCTGGTGCTGGACAAGGGGCTAAACACTGGTGACTGTTGAGGTGACAGTGACTACAAAAAGGTCAGAATCTACTTTTTCATATGTTGCTAAGGTTTTGTTACCATTTCTTGTTGATCACTTAGTATTCGCACTTGGATAATTGAGGGTACCTATAACCTACAACACAAACCCTAACTACCTGCACAAGCTCACAAACACATCAAATTGGAATGAAAATGCAATATGTGAAGTCGGACTGACCCCAATGGTCACCCGATGAGTGAACTTATGACCGAGTGTTGCACTACATTCCAGACTCCATGTAGTTCCTTGTGATTATGTGTGTAATTGTTCCCTTAGGTTTCCCTCACATCGATGATGTAAAGATATCAGGTTATGGCAAGATAAGATGCAAATGTGTGATATGGAATTGAGAACTTCCCCTTCCTAATTAGTGTATGCATCCCAAAAATGTAGTCCCTTGCAATGGTAGTGATAGTATGTAGATGAGATTTCCCCTTAGAATTTTCATCCAGTATAATAGAGTGTATGTTGTGTATATATATGGATATATTGTTTGAATTTTGACACTAGTGACCCAAAAGGATGACTATGAGCTCAGGATAGGGATAAGAAAACTAAAAAGGATTACCATAAATGTCAAAATAAATGAAAAGAACAAGAAGGCTAGGAGCGCCCAAAATGGACAAGAGCGCCTGGGTGCACTATCCAAAATGGATGCTAGTGTCTAGGGATAAATGATGACATATGTGAAAAGACTAATAGACATGGATCCCTGTGACCTGACCAAACTTGGGTACATAAATGATAGATACGAGAGAGAAAGATAATAGAAATAATTAAACAAGTGGGTGGACAAAGGGTTGTGTCATGAGTGGATAATTTTATTACTTAAGATATATGTATATAACAACATACTTGACAATATAGTAAAATATTAGTATGTGCATGATTTTTTGCCTACATTTCCCCCCTCTATGCTATTTGAACGAAATTCAAGTAGTGTAAAAGAAGTAAGGAACATACTTGTATAAATTCTGGAGAAGCCCTGTTGTAGAGTGCATGCAGAGTGTAGTAACTTGTAGCGTGGAAAACCATGGATAAACGTTCTGACCCATGTGGCATGAGTGGAAATAGTGAACCATCGTGAGGAGAACTAGTAGATATAATTGAAATGATACGGAGATTTTGGATTGTTGCCAATGGAGATTGAATTGGTAGGGAGTGATCAATTCCCAACCTGTTTTTTTTGTAAATGGGAGGATTTTGGCATCATGTCACTAGAGGAAGAGTATTGAGGGGATAGGTCTAGTTTTACTCTCCATTCATAACTCCATCCACAAAAGTTCCAACCCCTATAGAATGATAGAGACCAAATTTAGTTTTGTATTGTTTCGTATTGTTCCTGATTGAAGAACCCATATAGGAGTAGTATAGGAAAAACAATGATATCTCATTTCCCCCACTCCTATAGTAACTAGTGTTCCAGTTTGTATAGTGCTAGATGGCTTACAAATTAGGTCATCTGGAAATGATAGAAATGTAATGTGACTCCCAAGTTAGGTCATCTGTGAGTGATAGTAACTGTGATGTAGCTCTCAGGTTAGGTCATCTGGGAGAGATAGTAAAGTATGCTTGTTTTACCAATTGATTGATATGATTCGAATGACAAAATATTGCTTTGATATTGTGTATTTAGTGAATTACACATGGAGAGGTTTTTGTGCTTTGCCCATAGATTAGGTCATTTGGGGAAATAAATTTGAAAAAATAGAAAGTATTGATGAAGTATAGAATAATTGTTCCTTTATAACTGTGATGTAGCTCCCAAGGTAGGTCATCTGGGAGAGCTAATTAAGTATGCTTGTTATACCAATTGATTGATTTAATTTGAACGACAAAAGATTTCTTTGATATTGTGTATTTAGTAAATTACTCATGGAGAGGTTTTTGTGCTTTACCCCTAGATAAGGTCATTTGGGGAAATAGATTTGAAAAAAATAGAAAGTATTGATTGTAGTACAGAATGATTATGCCTTTGTTTGAATAAGTTCAGAGAAAATTGTAATAGTAATATGAAAGGAGTGTCGATTGACTATATTATAACTTAAAGGGATTATGGGATGATTCTGATTGTATGTCCCCCTCAGTAAAAGGGTGAAGGGCGTAGAAATGAGCATTGAGATGAAAGTAAGACAAGTAAGATGCTTGTAATAGTAAATGAGAAAGAATATTGGATAATATAATCATTGTGTGCATAGATATTGAATAGTATATGTGCTAGATGTGAATATGAGATGTTGAAATTTGTATGGTATGGTGCTATAGGAGATTATGACCCATATACTGCAAATGGTGAGAAAAACGGAGTTACGAGGATCAAGATAAGAGTGAAATAGTGCAATGTGCATTAGTTGTAAAAGTGGTTACAAATAGTAACTATAGTATGTGAAAAATTGGAATTACTATATATAGCAATAGTGAAAAGTGAATAGTATTTCAATTGCACTGAGATTGATTGAGATTTGGATCTCTGTGTTGTGAGGATGCCACACGTTAGAGCAGTGAGTTTGAATAGTTTTGAATGAGTAGTGGTGGTCGTGGCTTCGTAGATGTCTAATTAGTTTGTAAGTGTGATTATTTATGAAAATTTTGTTAATAATGTCTAGTTTTGGTAATTTTTGAAAAATTTACATTTATGTATTTTTTGGTGTTCTTGACTTGGGTAGAAGCGGCTAAGGCTTTTCTATCTTAAGGACACCAATGCCCAGTTCTAGGTGCCGGTGACTTGATTCTAGATGCCCGTGACTTGCTCCCGGGAACTAGCGTCCTAGAGTGGGGATTGGGCATTGTATTGTAATATGCTAATAATACAATTAGTGTGATGCTAGGATAAATGATTTTTGCAGTATGTATGATGTAATAATGGAATACTTTTGGTGCATTTTGTGTTGTGCAAAGGGATATTCACTCGAGAGAGTTTCAGGCAGGCCGTCATTTGAGTACATTACTCACATTGGGGTTATCAGATACAAAGTGGGATATTTTGGACCATGTAGGCCTACGACACATTACTAGACTAGGGGAGGTGCCCCATAATATGCCTAGGTTGACTGTATTGTGCGAGAGATGGTGTGCAAATACATTTACATTTTGGTTGTCTACGGGTGAAATGACAATGACTCTAGAGGATGTATACTATATATTGTGGCTACTTATTATAGGTGAGAGAGTACAAGTGATGTATATAATGGATACCCAGAGACAGATGAGGGAAATGAGGCAATATTTTATAGGGACATGAGTACAGATAGATACTCATATTAGTTTGGATGTGATATATAAATCCAGTGTTTCGCGTTGTGGAATTTTATTGTAGTGATTCTAGCATCATCTGTGATAGTAGAGGGTGGTGGGGTTGGTATATTGTATAAGATGTATGATATTTGTCGCAGTATAGAGGAGCATGGGACTAGATATGCATGGGTGCGGTGTGTATTGGCCCACTTGTATAGATGCTTGTATGGATTTACATAGGAGGTCCATGGAGGTGGACTAGGAGCCAAAACTTTGTTACAAGTATGGGCATATGAGCACATTAGGATATTGAGGAGACTTAGTGGGCCATTGGTAGAGTGGGGTAGGCCCAAGATATTTGCAGTGAGGTGGGTAGGCACCCTTAGTAGGAGGATGAATATGAACACATATAGGTTGATGCTAGATCAGATGGGCCCTTGTGCCATTATATAGAGACCTTATAGAGATTATGGTGGATGGGTAGAGGATGATGTAGAGTTGTGATATATTCGGTGCACCATGTGGATAGATGATTGCTTCCTAGGTGTGATAGAGTTGTTCCAAGGTGAGAAAGTATTGAGACAGTTTGGCATGGCCTAGGATGTGCCCCCAAAGCCATATGTATGAGTGAGATGTACAATAGCGATAAGACAAGTAGGAGCAAGGCCTGGTCAGACAGGAGCATAACTAGTGCATCCTGGTCCAGATGAGGCAGCTGCAACTATAGAGCCTATACATGCGGATGGCGTGGGGTGTACCCAGGCTTATAGTTCATAGTGGGTGACACATTGATGGGTGTTACTATTTCTAGTGGTGGATGCTTTTGGTGGAGAAACAGTTAGAGGATTAGAGGGGCAAATACCCAAACCCAATGTAGATGGTGTAGCAGCTGTGAGAGCAGAGCATAAGTATTGTGCATTGTTAGTTGCTAGTTATTTATTTAATAAATATGGGTGAAGGTGTGTAGTGACTAATGATGGTGTTTGTGAATGGAGGTGATGCCTATTGGTCATTGATTGTAGATTCATCGATACACGCATTGACATGGAACATGTTGCTAGATATGCTCATGGGAGATGGTATGCTAGAGAGAGTTCATGTTATTACGGGTGAGCATGCCCATTTTTTTGATCTAGTGGCTATAGAAGCATCCACGTGTATTATATTATTGAGCAAGGGCAATGAGGCTTGTGCAAAGACAGAGTGAGCTAGATAGAACATAGGATGAAGGGCCTTAGTTCAAGATGTTTTTTACAAAATATGTAGAGCTATAGGAAAATTTACAGAGAAAGTGACCAAGATTTATATACTACGAATTCATTTGGATAGATATAGAGGTCGAGATCAGCGACATAGATTGAGCGGTAAAGATTCTAGTTATATAGCTCCCACTATTATATATAGTGATAATGAGGATAATATATGATGTGTCAATGTATGAGGGTGTGCCCTCGAGTGATTTGATTTTAAAACTTATGGATTTTGACGATATGTGTGTGTGTTGTTATGTGTTTACGTGGAAATGTATACTATGTTATGATTATGATTTGTGTATTATGTAATGTGATAAATTCAATATGCATTATTGAAATGGCTATTTTGATTGATGAATGGTGGAATGTATTATGATGTGGAAAGAATAACAAAGTAGTATATTAGCTAAAGAATGTATGTGAATACAAATTAGAGTTAGATGATATGATAAATAGAAGTGTATGTATGTGATGTAATGTGATAAATAAAGAAAAGTGACAATGTTAAGTAGATAAGGCAAGAGAGTAAAATAATGATGTGTTGGCAATCGAATAATGATGAGATATATGATAATGGTTGTAATAGCATGTGATGAGAATGAAGGGGGGGAAGAAGAGTGATTTCCCCCCAGTGTGAGAATGAGGTTCATTTATAAATGCCCCCTCAGTAGTCAAGAATGAACCATAGAATAAGAGTGTGTCATCGGGAAATGGGTTTGTAAATGTTTGCTAGAAAGATATGACATGAAGCATATTACATGAGTTATGAAGGAGAGGTTCATTAATGTAGTATTCCCTCAACATTTAATTGTGAACCATAGCACAAAAATTCATCATAGGCTAATGAAATAGAAAGTGGATATCACCTACCATAGATTAAGTGGTTGACAAAGCATAGATGGAGCATGTGAAAAAATCATAGTATGAGAATAAGAACTAAATTTTATGCTAGATGGAATGGGACCAAGAATATAAGAGGAGGTGGGAGGAAGTGTGGAAGCAAGAGGCTTAGGATGCCAATGAGGTAATGTAGCAATTTGTGTAGAATGAGATGATGCAACCATAGGTGGAGTGGATGGAGTACGTGGATGAATGATAACCTTAGGAGGTGGATGGATGCCAACTTTAGATGGAGGTGAAGGAGATAAGTTAACAGAGGTGGAAGCACGCTTATGTGGGATAGGAGAAAGAGAGTGCTCACGAGAGGGTGAGTGGAAAACAATGTCACCTTTGTCTTATAATTGTTGCAAGCGATCATGGAGAGCATGTCAATCATTATCACAATGGTCATTGATGCAGTGGAAATTGCAAAAATGGCAGTCACACTAGCATTGAAAGTGGTGAAGTGGATGATGCTTAGTAGAAGGTAAGTGGATTAAGTGCTTGTCAAGTAAAGCACACAGTGCATCATGAGGTTTTGAATTATGCAAGAATTTCAATGGTTCATGAGTAGGAGGCGGAGAAGACCTAGGAGTATGTCAACGTGGTGGAGAAGAAGAATGATGCTTACACAGAGGAGTAGATAGTGACCATGGAGGAAGCTTAATAAAAGGAAGAGGAGAAGAAGTAATAGATGTAGAAGTAGTAGAAGAAGTAGAAGGGGTGATATAACATGTGAAGAAATCAAATCTTGTTCTAAATCAATAACTTTGTAACATAAGAGCATAAAATATTCACATGTATCATATAAGATTTTTTCTTTCAATGCAGGAATTAAGCCACAACAAAAGATAAATTACTTTTCTAAATCAATGGGCTGAAATAATAATTGATGCATACAAGAATTAAAGTGTAAAATTTAATCTACAATTGGTTATTTCTTTCCTTGATGTAAAGTAGGTAAGCATTCATATGTGACTTTAGGACCATTGTTAGAAATAAATCGCCAAATAAAAACATCCTCCATATCATAATAAGTGCTAATGGACCCATAAGGAAAATGAGTGTACCATTGGAGAGCATGATCAAAAAGACTATGACAAAATGCTTTGAGTAATAAGTGATCATTAGAATAATCAGACATGGCAGCTTGATAATGCTTAAGATGTAAATAAGGATTGCTAGTGCCATAAAAACATGAGAAATTAGGCATGATGAATTCCTTTGAAAAAGCAAAATTGTGAATCTTTTTAGGAATGAGATTGTCATGTACATAATTATTGTCAATGGAAGCATAATAGGATTTACATTCAAGAGTAATAGTATGAACTTGATATTGCAACATGCCAACAACATGCATGAGAGATAAGATATCATGTGAAGGAATGGTAGGTGAAGTAAGAGATATATTGAGAGGTTGGATCTTTCCATTGTGAGTGATCATGGGAATGTGAGAAGAAGGAGTGGATGTGGAAGGAGGAGAAGAACATGAAGGCTCTATGGGAATGATAGATGTAGATTCAAAAGAAATAATAAGAGGTGTACTAGTGGGAATTGTAGAATCATCATGAATAACATCTACATAAGAAGAAGAAATAGGTGAAAGAGGAGGAGAGGAATGTGGAACATATTTGGAAATGCTAGAAGTAGAATTAGAAGATATGATAAGAGGTGTACTAATAGTAGGAGTATAATCATCATGTGAAAAAAATTCATAACTAGAAGAAAGAGGTGTGAGAAGAGGAGAGGAACATGGAATATCTATAGGAATGCTAGAAGTAGAATTAGAAGATATGATAAGAGGTGTACTATTTGTAGGAGTAGAATTGTCATGAGTAACACTTTCATAAAGAGAAGAAATGGGAGTAGTAAATTCACATTTATTAGTCATAAGAGAAGTAACATCATTACTAACATGTTCATGATTAGAAGCATAATCTACATAACTATCAGACATATTTTCACAAGCAAGTAGTTCATCAAGACTATCATCAACATAAAAAGAAGTGGTAGGAGAACTAATATTAGATCTTGTATTGCATTCATTAGAAACACTTGCAGAAGTAGGAAGAGTAAGAGATACAACTTTACTTTCATCTTGACTACTAGTAGAAATAACATCATGCATATGTACATTTTCAACATTGTGAATAGAAGTATTTGTACCCATAGTATCACAACCAAGAACATAATCAATCAAATAATTTCAGTAATACTATCAGTTGCTATATGAGGAGTGGAAGAACGTGCAAATACATGGGTGACCATGGGAGAGAAAGGAAAACATTAAGTAAAGTTCTGGTTAGGAGAGACTATGCAAATGCTAGAGTTATGAAAGTTAGAAGGATGGGTTTGTTGGAAATCAAGATGTGATTGGAAGAAGTAAGCATCAAATTGAGGATTGTGGTAAAGGTCATGAAATTCAGCTTGCACAACAACATCATCAAAGATAGGGTTCAAGCATGTATCAGCCATATGGTGCTTAGGAGATGGGGACCTCTTTGGAGCCATGAGGGTTTTGGGGATCCTAGGGTAATAAGTTTGAAGAAAAGTGGGTTCACCAAATGATTTAATAAAATATGAATTAAATCTAATTGCAGTGTAACATATATGATAAAATGTAATAGATATGTAAATGCCAAGAACTCAAACAATACAACATTGTAAGAAAATAAGAGAGAGATGACTTAGCTGAATCCTGTGCAATCTGGGATAATTTTGGGTGATATAAAGTGTTGAACTAGGCTGGAACTGTGTCACAACTATCCTTTGTAAAATCTAGATTCTGAGAATAATGCCAGACATGGGCGCTTGGTGTCAGACAGGGGCACCTGGGTGTTGGTGATTGTTCCTGGGCATTGATGAGTACGCAGAAGGTTGGAATCTACATTTTCCTATGTTGCTAGGGTTTTTCTATCACTTCTTGTTGATCACCTAGTATTCACACTTGGATCACTGAGGCTACATGTAACCTGCAACACAAACCCTATCTACCTACATAATCTCACAAACACATCAAATTGGAATGAAAATGTAATATGTGAAGTCAGAATGACCTCAATGGTCACCCGATGAGTGAACTTATGACCGAGCGCTACACTACATTCCAGACTCCATGTAGTTCTTTGTGCTTGTGTGTGTAATTGTGTCCTTAGATTTCCCTCATGATAATGACACCAAGATATTGGGATATGGCAAGATAAGATGCAAATGTGTGATATGGAATTGAGCACTTCCCCTTCCTATGCAGTGTATGCAACCCAAAAATGCAGTCCCTTCCAATGGTAGTGATAGTATATAGATGATATTGCCCCTTAGAATTGCCAACCAATATAATAGAGTGTATGTTGTGTATATATATGGATATCTTGTTTGAATTTTGACACTAGTGACCCAAAAGGCCGACTATGAGCTTGGGATAGGGATAAAAAAATAGAAAGGCTGACCACAAATTTCAAGAAGTGTAAAAAGAAAAAAGGAAAGGAGTGCCCAAGAATGGATAGGATGCCTGGGTGCTACTGTCCAAGAATGGACACTAGTGTCCAAGGATAAATGATGACAAATATTGAAAGGACTGACAAACATGGATACATGTGACCTAACCATAGTTGGGTACGGAAATGAAAGATGCGAGAGAGAAAGAACATAGAAACAATCAAACAAGTGGGTGGAAAAAGGGTTGTGTCACCAGTGAATATTTTTCTTACTTAAGATACATGCATATACGACATAGTGAAATAGTAGTATGTGCGTTATTTTGTGTCTACAACATTTAAGTCTTAGGAAGGTCTATTTGAATGGTTGGTCATGTCTTTCAACCTAACTAATGCACCTGTGACATTCATGAGGATGATGGATGACATCATGCGGCCCTACACCAACTCCTTTGTGGTTTTCTACTTTGATGATATACTCATCTATAGTCATATGTGGGAGCCACATTTGCAATATGTTTGAGAAGTACTTTAAAACCTTCAAAAGAACAGGTTGTATGCAAATCTAAAAAAATGCACATTTGGGATGAGGAAGGTTCAATACCTAGGATACATTGTGGATGAAGAAGGAGTCTATGTTGACCAAGAAAATATCCAGGTTTTTCAAAAATGGCCTACTCCAAAGACTCTTATGTAAATCCATAGCTTCTTATGTCTTTTCAATTTATATCGTCGGTTTATCTTAAGATTTTAACATATTTCTTGGCCACTGAACCAAACGATTAAAGGAGGAAACAAAGGTACTTTCCGATGGGGGATTTACAATAAAGAGCAATTTAAATTTTTAAAGAGATATTATGCTTAACCCCTGTTCTCTCCTTACCTGACTTGCATCAACCTTTCAAATTGAATGGATGCATATTGTGTGCATGTGTTTTTTTTCAAAATAATGCTAATATGAGTAAAGACTAACACCTAAATAGCCTTAACTTAGCAAGAATTGAACAACAAACTAAACACCATCAAGATAATAATTAAACAAGGTTTAGATGCTATCATTCATCAATACAAACTTTGAAACTAACAATGCTAAATATCTAAACTCCTCTATTCTCTAACAAACAAATAAACGAATGGACCTAAGTAAGCTCCATGGCTATCAAAATAGTTGTCCTTAGTATGCCAAGTAACTTAGGAATGAGGGCCTATCAAATTTGGGCTACAAGACCCCTTTGAAACCTCCCATATGACCTAAGCACTTAAGAAATAGGCTTTACTCTTCAAGATGATGAACTCTCAAGAAAACAAGGTGCAAGCTCTTAGTCTCTTTACTATATGATTTGCATTTGCTCTCTAAGGAGTTTAGGTGTAGGTATAAAGGTAGGAGGAGGGATATTTATATAGCCCAAAGGATAAAGGATTCAACACATTCTCATGAATGTGGGATAAAGGTAAAACATGATTAGGAATGGATAAGGTTTGCTTTATTAAAGGTAACCTTACTTTAGAAGAGTTTAATACATGTTTAGCAAGTCATGGGAGTTGGGGGGTATTTTAACTAATCAAAGGTGATTAATTAATAGGTAGGTGTAAGTTTATAGAAGCCATTTAGAAGAATATTAGTGCGATTCAGGCTAATAAAAAGGGATTAAATCAATTTAATATCGGTTTACTAGTTTAAATGAAGGGGAAGACTAATTAATTAATAATAATTAATTAATCAAGATAGAGGAAGTGATTTATTAATGGAAGGTCATTAATTAGGGTATGTGTTGGATAGGTGACTTAATTAATTAGCTTAGTGTAATTAATTAATGATGATATGGGGGAAAATGAGCGCTTTTGACGATATGTCGTCGATTTGCGAGAAAGAGGATAATTAATGCAATTTAAGTATTTAAATTGCTTGGGCATAATTATGGGTGTCTACATTTGCCCCTCTTTGGGGTGGCGTAAGTGACGCCACTTCAAAGATAGTAGACGGAAGAAAATTTTGAAGGGATAGAAGGAAAATTAGTAGGAGGGAGAGATGCCCCCTCGAGTGTCGATGGGGTGATGAAGGAAGCCGATCGACGATCGAAAAAGATGAGAAGTAAGCAGAAGAATGGGGACGAGGCAGGATGCCCCAAGGAGAGGGAGAATTAGGGGTGAAAGGGAAGTGGTGTAGAAGAAATATGGATGAGGGGAGAGAAGAGCTTAACCTCTAGCCACTTATTATTTTCGAACAAATTTGATGTCATCATATTGCCATAGGAACTACATCATCGGTCCTTATGAAAATATAAGCATATGACAAAGGTAGAATGACATGAAAAGCCATACTACGAACAATTTTCCATTGCTGAAAGTACCAACTTCACGCAAAATACAATAATGAAATGTAATACGAGAAGGAAACAAGCTCATATAACAGGGAAAACAAGTACGAACGCACATATCCAACCCAACAATAGTCAAGACAGTTGTACAAATGTTTTGTTATCAGTGCTAAAGAGATCCAAAAGTTTGTGATTGACGACAAGGGTTAAAAATGAAGCCCCGAGCAAGGATACATGCAATGGTAAATGATAATGGACACGGGTCCATGAAAAGCGTTTGTGCACAACGAAACAACATCAGGCAACAAAAGTGCCCCAGAGTATAGACAAAGCAAGTAGCTAGCTTTGTGAATGGTTATGAATCCGGTGATCTACGAGTCGTATTAGTCAGGGAAGATATGAGACAAACCAGTAGGATATGGAGAAGATACCATGCGCAAGACATAGGTTTCAGCCGTAATAAGCAAGTTACCATTTTTGTAGGGTTTTTTACTTTTTAGCTTTCCAAACCATGGGATTTTTTGAACAGTAGAAGAAAGTAGAAGAAAGTGAAGGGCCTAGAGGCGACAAAGAGTGCCCTTTGATGGGATCCCTCATGATGGATAGGGTGATATGATGATATTGGTGCGGGAGGGGGGGAAAGATTTGTTATTATGCATAACCCCTCTTGCCCCCCATTGATGATACGATATGTGATGATTAGTTTAGCATACATGCATGATGTAAAACTTAGCATTTTTGTTTATATATGATGTATAGATGATGTTAGATGTGATGATAATGATGGTAACATGATGTGAATGATAACAAAATAGAGCACATGCAAGAAACACAGACAAATGCTAACAAAGAACACCAAGAATTAATGCAATACACCATGATTCACCATGTCTTATTAACAAGTAACAAACATAACCAAATGTTTAAGAAAGAACATAATGAAATAACATAGTACATCATGATTTCCCAAGGTTCACTAGCATGTCGAGACACACCGCAATATGCACAAGCAAGAATGAATCTAATCTAAGCAAGAAAAGATGAACTATGACAAAGTACACCCAAGAAACATCAAAAGAAAGCACACAAATCACTATACAAGCAACAAACAAAGCAAGAAAACAAGACAATGCAAGTAAATGTTTTTGTAAGATATGTTTTCATAAACTGATTTTCTATTGTTTAGGTTTTTATGAAACAATTTTATATTGTTTTTGTGTTTTGTGAAACAATTTTCTATTGTTTTTGTGTTTTCTCAAAACAATGTTCTATTGTTTTTGTGTTTTCTCGACACAATGTTCTATTGTTTTTGTGTTTTCTCGAAACAATGTTCTATTGTTTTTGTGTTTTCTTGAAACAATTTTCTATTGGTTTTGTGTTTTTAATAGTTTTCCAAAGCTATGCGCAGGTAACCAAGAAAGCATGGATGCCCCCAACGTTAGGTGGGGAATATAAAAGGGTAGAAGCCACGTGCTTATGAACAAGAAGGTGAATTCGTTGAGTTTCCCCCAGCATAAGATGGGAAATAACGAAAGACCACGTCCCTTACAGACGAATAGAAGAAGGCAAAGCTGGATCAAGGCTGGACAAGATGGTGTGCACAAGGAAACTCGAAGGCAGAACTAGGTCCAGGACAAAGAAAACTACCCTTCTAATACAGAATGCTTGTGAACAACGAATCCTCCCAAGGCGCCGGAAACCGGTTTTCACCTAAGGACTTGTCCAAAGTTCCATGATTACGTGGTTTTCACTAGTGGACGACCTGTTTTCTCTTTTTCTTTTACTTATTTTTTTTCTGATGTTTTTGTATTTTTTTATTTTGGTGCCATGTTCAAGCATAAAATTTCTTAAGATTCATGGCATTCATTGGCTCTCGAAGCTCATCACCATTGGGGTGAGCCAGTTTGTATGCCCCGGTGCCGTACTTGGCAACTATGACATAGGGTCCTAACCAGTGTGGTTTGAACTTCCCTTTCTTTTCTCGCTCTGCTCTGGTGTTGAACCGGTTCTCCTTCATAACTAAATCACCCACCTCAAACTGGCGAGGGATGATTCTCTTGTTGTAGTTGTGGCAGATTCTGTGTTGATATACCTTTAGGTGATTAAGAGTGCGAATGCACCTCTCATCCAGGAGCTCTAACTCAGGCAATCTTTCCACTCGATAATTTTCATCCTTATCCAAATAGTCCCGAAGAGAAATTCGTAGGGATGGGAGTTCACTCTCTAAAGGGGATGACAGATTATGTCCTGAACACTAGGGAATATGGTGTCACACCCATAGGAGTGCGAATTGATGTTCGGTAGGCCCAGAGGGCTGGGTGGATTTGTAGGTGCCAGTTTCGATCGGTTTTGCTAACCATATTCTCCATTATACTTACCAAAGTCTTGTTTGTTGCCTCAACTTGTCCATTACCCTGAGGGTAATATGGCATGGACCATTTCAATCTGATTTGGAACCGTTGGCAAAGACCTTTCACAGTTTTGTTCTTAAATGACTTCCCATTATATGTGACAATGGCTGTAGGGATACCATATCCGCTAATAATGTGATTCATGATGAATTTAGAAATCTGTGCTCCTATGACATAGGTTAAAGGGACAACCTCCACCCATTTTGTAAAGTATTCTATAGCTGTGATGATATGTGTATGACCATCAGATGAGGTAGGAGTAAGCTTCCCTATTAGATCAAGTCCCCACTTGGAGAATGGCCACGGGGTAGTGATTGGTTGCGATGGTTGCGATGGAGCATGGATGAAATTTCCATACTTTTGGCATAACACACATTTTCTAACATAACTACAACAATCAGTTTCCATGGTGGGCCAATAGTAACCTACTCTTAACAGTTTCTTAGCCAAGACCATTCCGTTTGTATGTGCTCTACATACTCCTTCGTGTACTTCTTTAATTGTCTGGATTGAATCCATCACATGTAAACAACGTAACAGATTCCCGTTGTAGCCACGATGATAAAGTGTACCTCCTAAAAGGGTGTAATGGGCTATCTGGTGAATTAGGATTTGCTTTTCAGAATGGGAGATATCGGGAGGGAATGTGTTGTCCTTAAGATAGGTGAAGATGGGTTCATACCATGGGGAATGGGGACCAACAACCTCACAAGCCAAGCAAGATTCTGACATGTCATATACTGGATGACGTAGATTTTATATGAAGAATGGCATATCATTGTTCCCTGGTGGAATACGAAGCATAGATCTGACCATTGCCATGGCATCCGCCGATCTGTTCTGCACTCTTGGGATCTGCTCAAAGGTGATGCGCACAAAATACTCCTTTAGAGTTTCCACTAACTTTTTGTAAGGTATGAGCTTGTCATCCTTAACTTTATACTCATCATTAACCTATTTGATGATTAGCTGCGAATCACCTACAACCTTAACATGTTGAATATTCCACTTGATGGCTAGCTTCATCCCTGTAATGAGTGCTTCATATTCCGCAATGTTGTTCATGTAAGGTAAGGCTAGGCAAAAAGCCTACGGTATAGGATCACCCGAAGGAGTAATAAGGACCACTCCTGCACCTGAACCATGAAACGTAAAAGATCCATCAAAATGTATCTACCATACGACAAATTCTTCAATGTAGAGCAAAGATGCATCTGGCAGATCCAGACTCAAAGGTTCTGTGCTTTGCAAAGGTGCTTCTGCTAGTTGGTTGGCAAGTACTTGTCCTTTAACTAATTTTTGATGGACAAATTCTATGTCAAACTCACTAAGTAGAATGATCCAATTAACCATTCTACTTGTGAGGGCGGGTTTGGACAACAAATAGTTGAGTGGGCTGACCTTGGATATGAGCTTGGTCTTAGTATTTAGTAGGTAATGGCGAAGTTTTTGAAAGGTAAAAACAACTGCCAAGCAAGCCTTTTCAATCTGATGGTAATTAAGTTCATAGGCGAAGAGGGTGCGACTTAGATAGTACACTGATTTCTCTTTATGGCTAAGGTCGTACTGGGTGAGCAGTGCACCAATAATGTATTACGTAGCAGAAATATAGAGCAAAAGAGGTTCTCCTAGAGTGGGAGGCATGAGGACAGGTGGATTAGCCAGGTACTGTTTAAGAAAAGAAAAAGCTTGCTATTGCTCGGGTCCTCAGATGAAAGTGACATCCTTCTTAAGAAAATGAGTGAATGAGTGACTTTTATCTGCAAGCTGGGAGATAAAGCGGCGAATGGCTTGAATTTTCCCCTGCAAGCTATGTAGTTTCTTGATATTCTCAGGTGGAGGCATTTTAGTGATGGCAGACACTTTAGCGAGATCAATCTCAATACCTCGTCTCAACACAATGAAGCCCGATAGTTTCCTGGATAACACACCAAAGAGACATTTCTTTGGATTTAATCTAACTTTGTATTCACGCAGGCATTCAAAGATACGCTGCAAAATGATAGGATGATCCTCTCTTGTTTTGGACTTTCCCAAGATGTTGTCTATGTAGTCTTCTATGATGTCATGAATCATATCATGAAATATTACTGTCATGTCCCGTTGCTAAGTTGCTCCCGCATTCTTACAGCCAAATGGCATCACCTGATAACAGAAGGTGCCACAAGGAGTTGTGAAAGCTGTTTTGTGTTGGTCTTCCTCAGCAATATTAATTTGATTATAACCCAAAAATCCATCCATGAGTGATAGCATTTCGTACCCTGCGGTTGAGTCAACAATCATGTCAATGTTGGGCAACGGAAAGTCATCTTTAGGGCAAGCTTTATTGATGTCCCTAAAATCTATGTAGATTCAGATACTGATAGGTTTCTTTTGGACAAGAACAATGTTCGATATCCATTCATAATAATCAATTGGCCTGATGAATCCTACTGCAAGAAACCTTTCCAACTCTTCTTTAACTAACAAGGCCACTTTCGGGTGCATATTTCAGAGCTTCTGTTTGATAGGCTTAGCGTTTGTGTGCACAACCAGGTTTTTCATGACCAAAGTTGGATCTAAGCCGGACATGTCTTTGTAAGACCATGTGAACACATCAATAAACTCTCGCAATAGCATAGTGAACGTCTTTTGTTCTCTGGCCGAGAGTGATGCTCCCAATTTTACTATCTTGGGATCTTCTTCGGTACCAATATTGACATCAATGGTTTCTTCAACTAACAATTTTGATAAATCCTCCATACGCGTAGGATCGGGAGGTAGGTTGAGATATTCATCCAAGGATGTCTCTACAAGATTTTCATCCTTGGTGTGGTCACTTTCTTTGTCCTTTGATTTTATTATTTTTTTGTCAACTAGTGCCTCAAAGATAATTTCACTGTGCGACTTGGACTTCGATTTTTGCCGAGGCTTTTCTTTAGAAAATTTTCCCTCACTTTTCTTTAAATTTTGTTGACCATGAAGTTCAGCCTCCTCGCCGAAGTAGGCACAAGTGTCTAATTCACTAGAGAAACCTTTCTTATGATCTCCAATGGGCATTGTATCCCTTATGCCCATGAACTCTACAATAGCCTTGTCATTCTCGAATAAATCTAGTGGCACGTGATGTTGTTGGTCCCATTCAACAAGGGAAGGATAGACAAGGTCAAGGATTGGTTCAGTGGGGGTTATATTCAGGACAATATTATTCATGAAAAGGTTCGTGGAGGCCAGATCCTCATATTGGCTACAATAGAAATCCATATCATTGTCTAGATAATCGGAGCCATCCTCACGCTCTGAACAAGTCGCATCTTGATCGTTAGGGTGTGCCCCATAAGGGTGAATCCCGATGTCATATCTTTCAGTTTTGAAATGGGGGAGAGGGACTGGTTCCCTTTGTCCTTGTTCATTCTTACCACATCCTAGGCCTTTGTAGCCCATGGAGTACATCATTCTGCTAGATTTTTCATATTCCAGGGTTTGATAACAAGATAGCTGAGTGTCCTCAGGGACCCAAGTAGTAGGTGGATCAAGCAATTTCTCCTCAGCTAACAAGCCTCTAGGCAGGAACGACCTAATAGCGTGTTCTTCTCTAGGTCTCCTGAAATGGTAGTTAGGTCAACCTCTAGTCTTGGGTGACAAAGAGAGGTCTGAAACTAGGATTCTTTTTTGTACATTATACTCCACGTAGCCATATTCCATGATTTTCATCTCCCATGAATTAAATGGAGATGTTGAAGTAGATGCCCCATGAGTGCAAGAACTAAGAGAATCTAAATCTACTCGAGATTCCATGACCTCAGAATGAAGAGGGATAGCTATATCTACAGAGGGACATACGTATGTACCCTTTCGTGCAAAGCTATTAAGAGCTCTACAATAAGAAAAGGGCTCTGAATCTCCTGGTATTGTAACCGTATGTCCCTCATGCTTCAACTTGATGCTTTGATGAAATGTTGATGGCACGACCTGCATGGCATGAATCCATGGTCAGCCTAGAATCATATTATATGGAAGTTCCAAGTCTAGGACGTGAAACTTCATCTGACGGCAAGTGGGGCCCACCTCCATGGGCAGCGTAATGGTGCTTGCTGACTCTCTTTCCGCGTTGTCGTATGCAGTGATAGTGATGATATGGGACTCAATATCTGCCTCCATATGTCCCAATTGTTTGACTAATTTAAGCATGCAGATGTTCAATCCAAATCCGTTATCCACAAGCACCCGTTTGATTTTCCTATGGGTGGCAACTACCTCAATGTATAAGGGAAGATTATGTGTAGGATTCTCGGTAGGGACCTCGCTATGGTTGAAAGTGAGATGCTCACTTGGTGCAATATTTACCACCACGGCTTGAAGGTACACAGTATCGACTTCTAAAGGCACTCTCGACCCCTGAAGAGTTTGATACAAAATGTCCTTATGCACATTAGATATCTTGAGAAGATCTAAGATCGAGATCTTAGCAGGTGTCCTCTCAATTTGTTCTAAAAAGTTATATTTACCAGTTTATGGGGTCAATAGAGAGGGTTTCAGAATCACGAGGCAAGCACGCCTTGTTATCGTAGCACAGTCCTTTCCCTTGATTCAGATGGTATTGACACGGTCAGTAGGGGAGTGAATACATCCGATAAGTGAATCGTAATGATTGTTATCTCTTTTGGTATACAAGTAATTTGCGGATTTATAGGTTTTGGATGAGTCTCCCTGATCTGGCTTTTTCTTTTTTGACTTATCATGCTTATGGAATGGTTCCTTATAAATCCCCATTTTATCGTTAGGTGTTTGCGTTTTTCCAGGGTTATCCACCTCTATCTCCCCATTATCAATGAGGTCCTGAATATAGTGGTGAATTCGTAGACATTTGTCTATCTTATGACCTTTAACGCGATGTAATTTCATAGTATTCATGCTCCTTATACCATGAAGGTTTAGGAGCGTTGTCATCAAACAGTTGCGTTGTAGGATAGATCGTCATGTGGGCCACATCCAACTTTTTTAGTATGATGGACAATGATTCATTGAGGGAGGTGAATGTTCATCACTTTGGTGGTGGTTGAATTGGGCCCTTGGTCAATTTAAAAGGTTGACTGGTTTGGACCGTTTAAAACATGTTTGGAATTAATGATTCCGTCTCCCACCACATTTTTGTTTTTGTTAAAGATCTTTGGCTTTTCAATGGGTTTGACTCTTTAGTTGTCTTTAGATTGGGTTTTGAGGGTTCCTTTTGCAATGAGATCCTTTTCTATTTGAATCCCTTTCTCGATAACCTCCTCAAAGGTGCAGAAAAAATGCATTTGGAGGTGGAAAGCTATATCTTGGTTGAGATTAGGCACAAAAATACTGACCAGCTGCTTCTCAGGGAAAGCGCAAGGGAAGCAACTAGCTATCCCTCTCCATCGTTGGAGGAAGCTGGGCGAAGGTCTCATTTGGGTGTTGTTTTGCACCACACAAGTCTGCCATGGTGATGTCACTCTCTATGTTATATGAGAAATGACGCACGAATCTTTCCGCCAATTCTGGCCAGGTGAAAATTGATCCTCGTGGTAAGCGCGTAAACCATTCCAATGCTTGACCTCCGAGACTCTTAGGAAAAATTCTGATGAGGTAATTATCACTATAAGACACCTTTTGACATGCCATGTAGAAATCTTTAACATGATCCCTTGGGTCTCCCTTTCCTTTGTATTTGTCGAACTTTGGCATATCAAATTTCTTTGGAAAGGGTTGAAGGGTCATTATCTTGTCAAAAGGATAGGGGCATAGTTCTTCGTATTGGTATTTCCTAATACTCCCTATATTGCTTTCTTGTATGCTCGCAAGCGTTTCTTTCATAGATTGCACTTCTTGTGCGAGCAATTGTTCTCTAGTGGGAGAAGTGGGGACGTGTACATGATGATACCCCGTGTCTTCTTCTCCTTGGTTTTCTCGATGGAGTTCGTGGATCCTAAACTTAGGCCTTGACTTTTGAACGTTCTTGTTTGTGTCTTTCTGTACCTAGAAAGTAAGCAAAGCTAGTTGTCAGCTTAGGTTACTGAGTTGTTGTTGGATTGTGACTTGGTTTGTGTCTTCTTCTTCTAAAGGTTCTTCCTCTTCGTATTGTGGAGGTTCTTCCCCTGTCTCATGTTCTATCTTGTTTCTTTGTGGCACTTTGATGAGGGGTATTCTATGCCCTACCACTTTATCATTTTCTACGTAAGAAGTGGAAGCATGCCCGCCTGTTAAAATATCTTCCATATTGATAAGGGGGTGTTCTTCCTTAGTAGTGTCATTTGTAGGTAATATTGGTTCATTCTCGGTGGGCAATTTGGCTCCTAATTCCATGACCCGTGCCAAAACTCTATCTTTGTTTCTAAGGAGAAACTCATCTAGTAGAGATGGGGTCAAAATCAAAGTCTACGTGTGTGGTGATTCTAATTCATTTCCACTATGATCGACCATCTCTTCGGTTTCCTTTTCTGTAGAAAAACAGTGGCCCTAAGCCGTGTCCAATGAAGGGGTTTGACCCTTGTCTGTTAGAGGTCTCCCAAGCATGCACTTGTTGTTCCTCATATGTCTGTTTCTTCAACCCTAGACGTGTTTTGGGAGCCATGTTTTCGTGATAGTTTCACTAGGGTGAGTTGTAGATATGTGCAAAGCTTAGTGACTACCCCTAAGTGAAATGCAAAATGAAATTGCTAAGAGTATGAATATGTCAACAATGTGAGAATACCAATATGATAGAGTGATAAATCACCTGTGATACAAGCGTTTGGTATTAAAACTTGATCAAAGGAAGTACTTCCTAGACTACGTTTCAAAAAGTAGTTTGCGTCGCAAGATGATCAACAAGATGTTTTCACTTATGCCAAGTTCAAGGAAATGAACAAAACGTAAGTAAATACAAGAAGTCAATGCGATCTCCCAATCAAGATATACGATGAGTGAGCTCAAACTCGATTAAGACCTATATCTCAAAAAGTGTCAATTACAATTCGCGAATGACACAACAATATCACCAAGATATGTTAACCCACTTTGCTAGAAAGTGAAGTATTGATATCGAGGTGTTATTGATATAACACACACAAATGGTAACACCTAGCACTCTTTGAAATCAAGGTAATAATAGAACCGAACTAAAAAATCTCAAAGTATAGCTAGGAATAGTTAAAAATGTGTGCAGCGTAACCGTACAATATAGGTATTTATGTCGAGTTTACAAGAAACAAGACGTAAATATCAAAATTGTAATGATACGAGACAAACAAGCTAACTCCTCTATGGAAGTCCACGGTGATGAACCACGCCTAACTACAATGACGATCTTGACGTGGGTATCAAGATCACAATGGCTACCAAATGACGTGAAAATGCCTCCGCTCACTTTAGACGTTTAACTAACCCAGCCGTAAACATGGATGGGCGTAAACGGACATAAAAGTGAGAGAAACAGTCAAATGGAAACACAAAGGTAATCACACCTCTTTTGATCAACAAAGTGTCAAAAGAGTATGAAGGAAATAAATCAAGAAAAATGATGAAAAATGCTAGCCTCACTTCGATAGAGTTTCACCTCGCCCTAAGGCAATTAAAAACTAGGTGAAAGTAATATGTCACACATTTCTCAAAAAGAAGGTTCACAACTCAACACTGTTTTAAAATGGTCAAAGTGGGCTCCTGGCCAAAGTATATTCTCCTAGGTGGTTCTCTCTCCCTAGGTGTTACAAAGTTGCCACGAGCGAGCATGATTTACCCAAAAAGTTACACTGACTAATTTGGGAGTATCTCGGCTTTACTTTACCCCCTTCAAGAACAGTAGGCAACTAGTGCATCTATGTGTACTATCACTGGGGTCGCCACAACAGACAACCTGTAACACTATCTCACAAAGGAATCACTAGTCAAGTAGGTAGTGTAGAGAACTTCCGTTTCGTCCACAAGGTTCCCTCCTGCGTGGACTACTTTGGGGTTCCTGGAACAACCCCCATTGTTGTAGCTTAAGGCATTATGCCACAGGGGTTATGTTCCAGTTTTGAATATGTTGTTCTTTTTATCTTGTTTAATTAGGTGTGGTTTTCTTGACCTTTTGACTAGTTTGGGAGTACGGCTTTACTTTACCCTTTTCCGAAACCTGCAATACAATGTTTTGAATATGTTGTTCTTTTTATCTTATTTAATTAGGTGTGGTTTGTTTTGAACACCTTTAACACCTTTTGGCAACCTGTATAACAACTATATTAGTAGTTTTTGATTTCGTTTTGATTCCTCCTTTCTTTGACAAGCATTTTTAGGTCCTGCACTCAAGCGTTAGTAATTCTCCAAGAAAATCACATTATTTAAAAGAGGATTAAGAGTTGCTTTTGATTCTCAAGATCATCCAAGGATGCAAGAGAAGAGCATACACAAAAAATAATCCAACTAAAAAGTAAAGAAAATCTTTTCAATCAATGAACCATACAAAATTCTTGATAAATGTTCATTCCCCTAAACCAAAAGTGAAAGATGAAGTTTCCAATTTACCAAATGTTATAAAATGAAGACTAAAGTTGCTTTTGATTCTCAAGATCACCCTAAGGTGCAAGAGAAGATCATACACAAACTTTATCCCAACTATATAGAAATGGAAAACTTCAAATCAAAGGACTATTGAAAAATGCTTTGTAAAAGGTTCATTCCCTTAAGCAAAATGAAAGATGAAATTTCCAATTTACCAAATGCTATAAAATGAAGAATAAAGTTTGCTTTTGTCAATATCACCCTAAGGTGTAAGATAAGAGTATACAAAAAATTTATCCCAACCATATAGAAATGGAAAACTTAATCAAAGGACCATTGAAAATGTTTTGTAAAAGGTTCATTCCCTTAAGCAAAATGAATAATCAAATTTCCAAGTTTAATTCTAATGTTAAAAAAGATATAGATCAAAGTTGTTTTTGATTCTCAAGATCACCAAAAGGTGCAAGAGAAGAGCATACACATGCTTTGATCTAAATCGAGGAAGCATGGAAATACAACATTCATCAAAACATTAGACATGTTAGAAAATGACCAGTTTTAAACTAACATAAAAACCTACAATTTATATAAGTATAAATCCAAATTTATGTTTTCATTGCATATTTAACTTCAATACCTTTCCAATGCAAAAAAAATGGAGTCATTTCGAGTTCGGGAGCAAAAGTTATGGCCTTCGGAAGATGGGTTACGCATATGCTCTTATGCTCACGGGTATGCACTTGACATGCACTCAAAAAATGTCAAAAAAAACGTCTCTTAATCTGTAAAATGGGTAAATTTTTCCAACCAAGATTCAATTTTGACAACAACCCATCACATCAATATATGAATAGAAGACTCAACGCTATCAAACATTAACATACATGCTCAAGAATTTAAAATTTTCAAGAAATTGACAAAACTAGCATGTAGAATGATGAAAAAGTAAGCTCTAAAAATGAAAACATGATGAAATCTTGAAATTTTCTCACCAAGATTAAATTTTGACAGCAACCCACCACATTAATATGTAAATAGAAGACTCAGCACTATCAAACACTAACCTACATGCTCAAGAATTTAAAATTTTCAAGAAATTGACAAAACTAGCATGTAGAATGTTGAAAAAGTAAGCTCTAAAAATGAAAACATGGAGAAATATTGAAATTTTCCCATCAATTCCAATTTTGACAGCACTTCACCTCCTTTATACCTACAAGGAAGACTCAACACATGCAAACTCAACAAAACAAGTTAAAAAAAATAAGTTAGATCAACATGTGTAAAAGAGGGTTAGTAACCAAAAATGAAACTTAACTACAAAAACTTGAAATTAAGTGCAAAGGACAATGGAGTAAGTCCCACCAGGCATGCCAAATGTGTGCATGTGTTTGTTTTCAAAATAATGCTAATATGAGTAAAGACTAACACCTAAATAGCCTTAACTTAGCAAGAATTAAACAACAAACTAAACACCATCAAGATAAGAATTAAACAAGGGTTAGATGCTAGCATTCATCAATACAAACTTTGAAACTAACAATGTTAAATATCTAAAATCCTCTATTCTCTAACAACAAATAAATGAATGGACCTAAGTAAGCTCCATGGCTATCAAATAGTTGTCCTTAGTATGCCAAGTAACCTAGGAATGAGGGCCTATCAAAGTTGGGCTACAAGACCCCTTTGACACCTCCCATATGACCTAAGCACTTAAGAAAGAGGCTTAACTCTTCAAGATGATGAACTCTCAAGAAAACAAGGTGCAAGCTCTTAGTCTCTTTGCTATATGCTTTGCATTTTCTCTCTAAGGAGTTTAGGTGTAAGTAAAAAGGTAGGTGGAGGGCTCTTTATATAGCCCAAAGGATAAAGGATTCAACACATTCTCATGAATGTGGGATAAAGGTAAAACATGATTAGGAATGGATAAGGTTGATTTATTAAAGGTAACCTTACTTTAGAAGGGTTTAATTTATGCTTAACAAGTCATGGGAGTTGGGGGGTGTTTTAATTAATCAAAGGTGATTAACTAATAGGTAGATGTAAGCTTATAGAAGATAATTAGAGGAATATTAGTACGATTTATGCTATTATAAGGGGATTAAATCAATTAAGTATTAAATTATTGGTTCAAATGGAAGGGAAAGCTAATTAATTAATAATAATTAATTAGTCTAGGTAGAAGGGGTGATTTATTAATGGAAGGTCATTAATTAGGGTATTTGTTGGATAGGTCAACTTAATTAATTAGCTCAGTGTAATTAATTAATGATGATATGGAGGGAAAATGAGTGTTTTTGACGATATGTCGTCGATTTGCGAGAAAGAGGATAATTAACGGAATTCAAGTATTTAAATTGCTTTGGCATAATTATGGGTGTCTACACATATGAGTATGTCATGGGAGTTGTTATCATGCAACATGGCCACCTGATTGCATATCATAGTGAAACATTCAATGATAGGTCAAGAAGTACCCAAAAAATGATATGAATCTTTATGCCATCATCGAATCCTGCAAGTAACGGAAATACTATATTTTGGGAAGGGAGATAGTCATCCACACAAACCACAAGCCATTGGAGTTCCTTCAGACACAGAGTAAGATAAGGAATGAAAGACACCACCAGTGAGACAAATACATGCAACATTTCTACCTAATAATAAAACATAAGAAGGGAAGTCCCAATTCAACATCATATTTCCTAATCCACTCTCCAATTGCAGCCCTCACAATTGTCCTTGACCATCTACAGATATGATATTTCCAGTTGGTGCACTTTGAATGAGACAAATCCTAATTTTTATGATACATATGAGGCCCTTCGAGGAGGACCAAATCTCCCATGTTTTCATCTACATGATAACCTCCTCTGCTACATGGGACTTATCTATGTTCTAGCTATTGAAAAATAGAAGGTGATATGGGAGGCACATATTAGTAGGATAGTTGGACACTTTAGCATGGATAAAACACTGATAGTAATTCAAAAGCACTTTTACTAGCCCAACCTACAGAGTGATGTGGTTAAGTACATCAAATATTACACCCCTCATGTAATTGTCAAACCAAATAATAAGAAAATAATATTATATACACCATTTCTGGAACCATCCAAACCTTGGGCCTCCATCTCAATGGACTCCCTCTCAGGTTTTCCAACTTCAAAACATGGAAATGATTTTGTTTTTGTTGTAGTTGATCAATTTTCTAAAATGGCTATAATAATTTCTTGTAAGAAAAATATTTCAACTGAAAAGACTATTAAGCTCTATTTTAATCATGTATAGATCACCTTTGGGCTTCCCAAGTCTATCATTTCTGATAGGGACAACAGGTTCTTGAGCATCTTTTGGTCCACCCTATGAGGAATGATGGACACTAATTTGGTGAAGTCCACATCCTTCCACATGTAGACTGACGAACAGATAGAGGCGGTGAACCACATGAATGTCCACATACTTCATATGTATCACTCCAAACACCCATGTACATGGGATGAGGCCCTGCCCTACATACGACATGTATGCAATCGGGTCTTGCACAACTCCACCAAACACAGTCCATTTCAATTTTGTTATGGATTCCATCATATGCCACCCACTGATGTATGCATTTTGGTGCATACAATGGAATACATGACTCATGAAAAAATTGAAGTAAAAAAGGAAACACAATTTGTTGAACAAATTTCATACACTCAACAACAAATCTATGATATTTTACAGAAGATGAATGAAAAATATAAACAACACCATGGTCAAAAAAGGGTTATACATAATTTCAAGGTCTGTGATAAGGTCAGGTTGTGGCTTCAAAAGGAAAGACTTGCAGGTCCACACAGGAAAATTTGACCTCTATGGTATGATCCCTACATTATCACCAAAAAAGTAGAAGAAAATGCTTTTGACTTGAATCTTCCACCATATCTTGGTTTGGATCCTATCTTCAATGTGGAACTCCTCAAACCATATCACCCACCTCTATTGGACACCTTATTCATAGCAAAATAGTTGGAAATATCTGAAATCAACTCAGAAAGCTTTTCTCTAGTTGAAGAAGATCATATTGTGGATACTTGGACCAAGACCACTATAGGATGTCCTATTCATCTCTATCGGGTGATCAAGAAAGGAAAGTTCACTCATCAAGGTGAGTGGCTCACGAAGTACCAGATCAAGAAAAAATTTCCACACTTGATGGGACTCAATGGCGTAACAGGGACCATTTCTTTTGAAGGAGGGATGAATTATCTAAACAAAAATCCTTGAAGTAAATATAGCAGGGAAACTTCTGGGAGTCATAATTTCTGCACTAATGCTTTGATTGAATCCATTCAAAATGCGTCAAAAATCTTGGAATGCATAAAATATGGTGAAGAGGTGTTGAAATACACTTAGAAAATTTTAACCCTCGAAATCCACATCTAAAGGATTCAAAATGTAATTTTTGTAGCGTTGTCTAAAAATAGTAATTTCACAAAATTTTCACATTTGTAATTCATGGAAGGTGAACCACCTCATCTCCCTCGAGATTGGTGATCTTCCACATTCTTCTAGATATCTCTTCATATTTCTATAATTAGGTATATAATTATATGTAACTCGAAGGGGAAGGACACACATCTCCTTGAGAGATAGTTATTGTAATCTCAATCTTCTAAATAATATACATTTATTTTCAAAGATAGATTTACTATTTACATCTGACACAATTGTTATTTTGTCCTTTAATCCAAAAACCCCTAAGTTTTGGATCACTAGGGGTGAAGAAAAATAAAAGAATTAAGAAAATGATGGTTGGGAAAGTGTCCCTAATCTCGTGGAGCCTCTAGAGCTAGTTGGTGTGGGGAGATTAATAGCCTCCCACCACCACCTCTAATGACATACAAGCTTAATAGACTCCCACCACAACCTCCAATGAAATCCATGTTCACTGCCACCACATATTACTTTGTTTCTTATACATCTTGTTCTATGCAATTTTTTTAATTGAAAAGTATTTATTAATGCTATGTAATTTTTAATAGTTTTCCTTTCTTGTTACTTGTATTTTATCGAGACATTGATGATGTTTGATTTGTTGTGGTGTTCTGAGGTGTGATTCCATGCCACTCATTTTTGTATCATTAGCATTATATTTTATGTATTATTTAATAAAGACACACTTTTCAATCAAAAAACTTATTTAACCATGGACATTTGTAAAATAATTAGCCGATAGGCTATATAATGTGAGAAAGAGCCCCTCCCAAATTGGCCAGAAAGTTGTCTCACATCAAAAAAATGAATATAAACTTGTCTCACACATGAAAATTGCCTCACCACACAAGAACGTAGTCATTGGGAATGTGACTCCTCATTCTTCAGTCCATGTATGCTCCAATTGTCTAGTTGTTCGTTTTACTCCCCCCCACCCCCCCCACTTCATCAAAAGTCTATTGTATTTTCTAGCAAGTTCAGTGCACTTATTGTGATGATTGTTCTAGCAACTGCATTTAGGGAAAATAGTTTCATATTTGATCTTAAAAACATACAAATTCTAATGTTACAGTTTTATACGCTTTTATAACATTCATTGACTTTATATAGCCTAGATTTTAGACTCAAAACAAGTAATAATTTGGTACTTGGATTATTTATTTTAACATTTATTATATAACAATGCTATTTGTTCTATTGAATGAGTTTATAAGCTATGAAGTATTACTTAATGAGATAATTCAAAATAACATTATATAAACAATTAAATATTAATATAACAATTTTAAATATGTATATTTAAATAAATACATTGATAATGGTGTTAATAAATATTGTTATTGTTTCATGTTTCTCACAAACACATAGTTGGCGTATACAAGCAAGAAGATACAACTCTCGTTCCTCCGTCTTCAACTCGATACCATAAAAAACAACAACAATGGAGATGTTTGGTGATGTGGGCTTAGTGTATCTTAGAATTGTTTCTATGACTCTAAAAATATGCAATCAACCAAGAAATCAATCCCTCCTTAGTCAATTGATGTGGTCCATTGGTAATATATTATGATCCTTATGCTAATAGGGGCCATGTCACATTAGAAGTGACCCTCTCACTAACATAATGGTCAATTGGTTGTGGGATACATATATTTGTTGCCTTGCTACCCAGGGTAGATATGCCTCTTCAATACACCTTGAAATTGCTTCGACAATGTTGCAAACCTTATATTAAAACCCACGTCATACATACCTCTTCCATAAATCTTAAAATTACTTTGACACTCTATAAACCCTCATATTTTACTATTTGTCAGGAAAAAAATTTAAGACCCCTTACCAAAATCCAACTTGGATTTTTTTGGCAAATTTGTAAAAATGAATTTTGTGTTGATGGTGAAATGAATTTCGTGTTGATGGTGAATATGAGAAAAATATATATATAATGATACATGCAAATAATTTATCCAGAAAAAGGCATGCCAGGGATGGTTGCATGCGTCGGTTGTACGAAAGACCAATGCCCATCTGCACATAATCACTAGACGGTGGCGCCTGCACATACAAGCACCCACATCATATGCAACTGGGTGTCTACATACACAACCGGGTGGTTATGCCTGCAGACGCCCGTTTGCATATACTACTGGGTGCATGCATATACTATCGAGCGACAGTGAGTAAAAATAAATATGCAATTGAAACTTCCCAAATATGAACGAGGGTAACATCTAGTCACCATTTCAAATGTTATAAGACTTCGCAGAGAAAATAAACATGAATCTGAACTATGCATTATAAATATGGCATCACTTTAATTTCATACTATAATGAAGACAACACAATTGAGATATAGTATTTTCACTGATGAAGAAAGGATGCTAACCATTTTTCTTCAGACCATGCACTATACGCTTGACAAGGATAATTTTAGTGGAAAATATTTGGAATATAGAGAATATTCCATTTTAGGAAAATTTAAAAAAGGTAAATTTTCTGGCGCGGGTCAGTGACCTATTTGACTAAAAATTACAGTTTAATTTTTTTAGTGGTCGGCTTCGCCTACGCTTGAAATATATCCCCTATATAATCCTAGATTATTTTCTAGGTAGAACACTTCTACTTCACTCATACCCCCTGGGGCATATCTATTATCAAGTACAGTAAACTTGCGAAGCAACAGAGGCCAATACACAAAGTGTAGTTTTATAGATATTCATCAAATTTGCAGCCGAACAACAAGTATTATTCTCAGACGCAAGACAAGAAAGTTCCACTGATGCGCGACAAGGAGATTTCATTGACGCATGACAAGGGGAGTTTGTTGACGTGGGATAGGAGGGAGGAGGCTTCAGACGTGCGACAGAGAGTTTTTTGACGCACGATAATGGGAGTTTGTTGATGCGCGAGAAAGAGAGTTTTTTGATGCGTGACAATGAGATTTTGTTGACGTGTGAGAAAGAGAGTTTGTTGACACGTGACAGGAGGTTTGTTGTCGTGCGTCAACAACCTTGCTGACGTGTAACAACAACCTTGCTGACGTGCGACAACAAATCTATTGTCACGTGTTTGCAGCCTTTCTGTCAGGCGAAACATTTGCACATAAACCCCAAAAAAATTGTCTTTCAATGAAACCGGTTCCGGGGATATTCGCCAGGTATTTTCCACCTCCAATTTCCAAGAGGTCTCTTAAAATGAACCACGATGCTTGAAATTCAAGCATAAAAGTGCAGTGTCTAATCAAAACGGTTAACCTTGAATGTGATGCATTGTAACCCTTACCTTGCCTTCACATAACAAATGCATGATTTGACGCGTCTCCACACATGCAATTGGGCAGCTACATGCACAGACGCGACTGTTTATGCAACCAAGCTTCTGTGCATGCAATCGCCTGGTTGCATACATGCGACTCCTACATTACATGGATTTCAATGCGAAAATGTGTTGTAATATAATTAGAGCAACTTCTCATGCCTTCACACAACAAATGAATGAGAAGTTTCAATCTTCCAACTCAAACCCTAATAAACTCCTTTACAACCCTCAAGTAAACCCTATCATTCGATTTTCAAACATTAACCTTAATTGCAGTCAAGCATTTAGATTTGGTAGCCAAGCCCCTGAGTTATATAACCAAGTGTCATAAATAATGCAGTTAGGCATTTGTAGTTAGGGGGCTAGACTTTGTGGTCAGGCTCGTTCGTCGGGCGTCTACAATCAAGCATCTGGCCTATGTGGTCAAGCTTGTCGGTCGGGTGTCTTTTATGTAAGAGCCTTTGAATTTTGCAGATATTTATATTTTTTATTAGTACATATTGATGAATGTACTCTATTGGTGTTTTGAGATAGCGGTGATATACATGCATAAATATGAAATTTATTTTAAATACTGGGCGAGCCGACACGCAAAAACAACTTCGATCCCGAAATTTTGAGTGAAATGTTGCTACATACGATCCTCAAAATTATCAAATACAAATTTTAAAAATGTAAATATTTGTGAATTAGCAAAGAATCTCCATTAAAATGTATAACTTTACACCTCCTTTACATCCTTTTTTTTTTTAGTACAAAATTTAATGACTCGGCGACCTGACTTCTTGACGCACCATGTTAATGGAAGGGGTTACTATGGGCATAACATTGCACTTCCATTGCATCCTCCTTTCCATGCAAGCGCTAATTATTAACAAAATGACAATGGATGGTAGGTTATATGTTCCTCTTAAGAAGAAAATAGTACCTAGTTTTAACAAATATTCAATTAACGGCAAGGCAGTTATGCTTCCAAAAAAACGTGTTTTTATAGAGATGGCGGCCTCCTCGTCTCTGGGCGGAATTTGTAATAGACCCGCCTGTAATAACGAGCAATCCTGTAGGGCAGGGGTCGGCAGAATATCCACATTCTACATGCTGCAAATTCTGAACACAAAATCCCTAATATATTTTTGATGTCCCAGTTTTCCGCACTATAAATTTAGGTATGGAACCCAGGTGTAGCAGGAAGAGAAAAATAGATAATCAGGGAAAATCGTCTGATTCTGCTGATTGGCATAAGAACAAAAGAATCGCAGTCCAGCCCGCAGAACCCAATTCTTCAATTTTTGCTGATCCCACGCCAATTCCTCAAACTCTAGAAGAAAAAATCAGAAGACATGTCAAGGCTATCAAGGACCTACAGACATACCCACCTGATGAAATAGATAAGGCTCGCTCTGATGTCATACAAGACATTTCCAGCCTTCATGAAGCTCTTGTTGCTGATCCTACTCTTGCAAATGTCCTGGTCTTGGAAGAAAATATTGTCCCTCATTTAGTTAGTTTGCTTAGAATTAAACCTCCTGAAAATTATGCTGACCCTCCAAAACCATATGAGAATATCATTGAACAGGGCACCGCAACTCCGTTAAATTGCATTGCAGAGAAAAACAGAACATATAGAGACCTTATTAGGCAAAACCAACCTCCTTCCTCCCTTTTCATACTGTTGAGAAGGCAATGCCAAAATGCCCAAGATAAAATTATAATGGCTCTCTATCGCTCTGTTCTAACACTTAATCAAAACACTGGCTGTAGATAACCCTAGTGAGCTTGCAGTTAGTGCACTAGAAAATAACTCTGTATGTTTTTTCATCATAATCTTGAGCTCTGCAGATATTGCTGTGAGGGGTCTTACACTTGATCTTATGCATTTATTTGTAACAAATAGTAGGGTGTTTGCTGATGGCTTATGTGATTTTGCATCTGGACCTCTTGTGTCGGTCGAACTTCATGTTATGCTGTGTTGTGGGTATAATAACATTCAGAAGAAGGCTGCAAAGATTATGTTGGACATATTGCGGAAGAGAATAGATAATTATGATACAGTGTGGAGGCTTATGTGTGATGGAATTGCTCTTGTAATTGCGCAAATGTTAGGTTCAAGAAGAAACACAACCAGGTATTTTTGTTTTTGTTTTTGTTATTATTGTTAACCACGTGGCTAATTTCTCGCAATTCTTTTCACAAGTAATGAAATTTCTCATAAAATCTTGGATTTTTTTTTGGCAATTATAAAATTTAGAAGGAAAATAACATGGGTCAAATTTTCATGTGGGCAGAACTATACATTCCATTAAGATTTCTATTGTGCTTATGCGTTATCATGAGAGTGGAATTCACTATGATGAGAATTGTAGTTCCTGTCATTTTGAGTCCCACATCAAGACTCGTCTTCGTGAACTCGAATAATATTACTTGTAGTTGAACCATTCATCAATTATTTTCAGACAAAATGTTATCTGATGCATTCATCAATTTTCAGATTAGGAGTCTAGAGGTGGGAGAGGAATCATCATCCTGCTCTCAAGAATTTGAAATTAAGATACAAAACAGCCAGAACATGTTTATTTTTAAGAGAGGATTGATATTGATTCATGTGAATTATCTCCTCAATCTGAACCATTTTTCAATTCAAACCTCAAAAGGAGGCATGAACATCAACTTTCTCCTTGAGATGAGTTTGGAAATGGAATTTGAAACCATTAAAACTACATTCATCATTAAATAATTCTGACATGACATACGTCTATTTTCGCTTGAGGAGGAGTTTACAAAAATCATTTATATATTCTCACTTGAAAATGACTTCAGATTCGAGACAGAATTAGTCATCAATATTCTCTTCAGAATGGTTTTGGAAGTGGAACTCAAATTTATCAGAACTAAATAATTTTTAGGAGAGAATTGATTAATTATTTTTCTCTTGAGACTAGTCATCATATGAGTCATTGATTACTTAGATCACTTGAATATGAGTCCCAAAGTGGGAAATTATACCTGGTGAATCATTCAGCAATTTTCATTTTGAGATTCCAGTGAAGTGAAGTGAATGATTTAGATTAATCAATTTGTGAATCATTCATTCGGAAATCTCTCCAAAAGATAATCACACATTCTCTATTTAAGATTGTCCTAATTGTCAGAGATGATTAATCATTCCTATATTCTTTCATCAAAATGAATTTTGAAATGTACTTGAGGCCATCATTATTTCACTAATTGATGAATGATTTCAGCATCAATTCTACTCTCAGAGTCTCACCTAATGAAGAGTCTCAAAGTGGAAAGCCAATCCTTCTGTAAGTTTTTCCTGAGATAGGTTCTTATGTGGGACTCAAGGCGCACATAACAACACCGCATTCGTCTTGCGGAGAGGACCTTGATTGATGCAAACTAAACAAGTTTTATGTCATGCAGATCTATTCTCTTGTGAAGATACATTATTAAATCATTCGTTAATTCTCACCTTAGCTGAGTCTAGAAATTTGATATGAAGTGTTCATCAATTCCCTCCCAAAAATGAGTTATCTCAATCATCCATCAAGTTTTACTAAGTCGTTTTAAGACGAGGATGTATCTATTGTCAATTCTCTTCTCAAGATGAATTTGAAAGAGGATTTGAAATTGTCATGATTCAAGTCATGAAATGTTAACTATTTCATTCTTCAATCAAATCTTACCTTAAAGTTCAAAAGTTGGAGATGAATCATTCCCCAACTCTCACTCTAAGATGAGTCTAGAAGTGGGAGATGAATCATTCACCAATTCTCTTCTTGGAACTACTTTGAAAGTGTCATGATTTAAGTCATCAAAAATAGGCTATCACAATCAACCATCAACTCTTACCTTGAAGCTCAAAAGTGGGAAATGTGTCATTTGCCAACTCTTACCTAAAGATGAGTCCAGAAGTGGGAGATGAATCATTCATCAATTCTCTTCTCAGACAACTTTGAAAGTGGGATTTGAAATTGTCACAAGAGAATCGAACAATATTACGATAAATTGTAATTCATCAGTTGTCACATAAAGATGACTTGTCTGAATAATTCATCAATTGTCATGTCAAGATAAGGCTCAGAAGTGGAATTCAAATCATATATCTATTCTTTCTTGAGAATGAATTTGGAAGTGAGAATTAAACCGCTAGAACTATAGACATCCTCTTAATGAGAAAATTGATGAATATTCAAATATATAATGAAGATGAGATATCTGAAATGCTAATGTATTTTCACCTGAAAAAGAGTTCTCAAATGGGTGGTGAAGCACTCATCTACTGTTTTCCTCAAGGTGTGGTGATTTAGGAAGTGGGAATTCGGAACTACAATTCTCAACAATGTGAATCTACGAACACCTATAATCGTTCATATCTATATTCTTAAGAAATATGGACTCCATATGGAATCCATATTTCTTAAGAAAAAAAAATTATATCACCCAATTGACGAACAAAATAAAACCTAAAATCGAAAGAAGCTGGAAAATTACAACATCCAGCCTCTATATATATGAAATTAAAAACCTAATATATATATAGAAGCTGGATGAAGTAATTTTCCAGCCTCTTTTGATTTTAGGTTTTATTTTGTTGTTCAGTTGGGTGGTGTAATTTTCTACCGAGGATGGTTTGAAAATGGTTTGGGTTTCAAACTTATGGTGGAGGGCCATTTCCATCATTTAATCTATCAAAGAAAAAATATATATATATATATATCTCAATTCTTCATCATTTTCCTCAGAATACTGGCAGCTAAATTGGTGAGGCTTCTCATAGAAGAAGATCGGAACTCGCCAAATTTGCCGAGATTTACCGATGTAGGTGTACAAAAGCTCCTGATTGAAATGATCCAATCCAATAAAATATCCCTCCAAATACAAGGAGTTCTTGCCCTCGATACCATGATAGAAACAGATCAAGGGGAAGAAGACAGCATTGTTCATGCAGGGGGTATTCAGGCATTGATTAAGCTTTTCTGTGGATCCCCCGAAGTACAGAATAATGAAAGACTTTCTAATCAAATTATCAGATCATTGTCTTCACTGGCTACAAATTCTGCCAATGGCTTTGTTCTGTTTGTTCAGGTAGGAAGCCTTGAAATGCTAAAGAGGACCCCATTTTATTATCCTGATGCTAGACAATCTGCTGTCAAGTTCTGGGAATCATCGAGGGATGTTTTAATTCCTAATGACTACGAATCTGATACCGAGGAGGTTGTAATGGCAGAATTTAATTATCCATACAGAGCCCTGGTAGACAGGGCACTGCTGGCAGAGAATGAAAACATTAGAGCAAGGATTGCTTATGCTCTAGCTATATGGTTGAGGCCCAGACACTATAAAAAAATCTTTGTAGAAAACAATTTGCTGGAGAGTCTGTTGAGGCTATATGGATCATCTGATAGAAACGAGCATTATGATGGTGCAGTTCTGTCTATACTTGTAAAAAGGTCCAGAAAATATTTCTGCTCTAGGGTTGTCCCTGATGGAGAATGTTTAGCCTGGACCCCTCCTGTAGTTTTGGACAGAGACAGATTGTCCTTGGCTAGAAGGTATGTGAGCAATAAAAATTATGATGTGAAGTTCTTGTTGGACAACCAGACGAAAGAATTCAATGCCCACAAAACTGTATTGAAGTCTGTGTCAAAGAGATTTGGGCTAATGCTTGGTGACTGGGAAAATGAGGGAGATACTAGCAGTGTTATAAACTTATAATAGAGGATATAAGGCATAGAATATTTGTGTCTGTGATGAAGTTTATATATACAGGGGAAGGAGTTCTTGCTTACAATGAATATCCTCATTATCTCTATGAACTCTAGACTACTGCTCATTATTTTGATCTGGATCCCCTGATGAGACTGTGTGCGCGTTACATTGCATGGAGTTTGAATATTGAATATATTTATGATTTGGCAGATGTTTATGAGACTCAAGATTGTACATAAATGCATGCCTGTATTTTTTTTATGTTAGAGCACCATCAGCAGCTTTACTCTCAGCTTGGAGAGGGTTTTTCTAATTTGATTCAGAGAACAATTCCTGAGATTAGGAAATGGTTTTCCAGAGTTATTACCAAGCCTCCTAAGCAGAATTGAGCTGTTTCAGATTATGATATCATTACAGGAGGATTGTTTCAAGGTAATTACTGTATATTATGGCCTTCTCTGATCAAATGATAGAGCTTGTAAGAAAAGTTTGTTAAGCTACATTATTAAAAAAAAAATTAAAAAAATCAAATTATAATTTACATTTAATACCCTTTTATCATTGATTTTGCATATAGGCCATTGAATGTGCAAATGCAAACCTAAAGATTAATTTCTTATCTGCAGGTTTGGGAAGTATTGATAAATAGAGTGAAATGTTTCCGTTAATTAAAATAGTGAAAGATTTTAATGATTAAGTTGTAATTGGATTAGTAAATAAAATAAAATAAAATGATGTATTAACTTATTTTTTTTTAAATATTACTTCAACTTATGTTAATAGTTGTAGTGAGACTAGTTTTTTTGTGAATACAATTTACAGCCTTCTAGAATGAAACAATAAAATATAGTTGTAGTCTGAGAGATGATACTATATGAAAATACACAACATATAATAATTTATGATAAAGAATAATAATAAAACAAAACACTAACAATATAATATTATGTTATAAAATCATAGCCTATATATGACATGTTTGGTTATTACATAGATTTGACCATCGTAATCATTCAAATTTAGCACTCTATACTTCCTTTAGCACTTGATCTTCATAGTACAAATCAAACGGTAACAAATACACAACCCATGCATGCTGCACACCTTTCAGTTCTTACATCTTAGCACTCTGGGGACATGTCTACGCCACCTGGGGTATCTTAAACATTGAGCCTATTTTGATCATATCTTTAGCACATATATGGTTTCTTACAATGTTTTGTCCTTGAGAATGCCTACCACGTTGGGGGCATACCTACACTTCCACATCTATGCAACTAAACTTAAAACGATTTTATTTTTATATACAAGTCCATTATAAACAATATACTACTATTTCTCATCTTAAATTTATGTATTCCTTAGTACATGTATGTTATAACATGTTTTATTTGATAATTACATTGCTTGTACTTCTATACACATTGATTAGACCATACAGTATACTCCATGTTTAATTGCATTTTTCACATTACTATTTACGTTGTTTTATTGCATATTGTTATACTAGTTCACTATGCTTGACACAAGCCTCCTATTTTGGTTGCCCAACTTTGTTACTTATATTGTTCATTTCCATGTCTTCATATCTGTTTTCTGCTTCTATGAATTACCTATTTGATTGCTCTAAGCACTTGTGTGATTGTATACTTTGACTACTTTGCAATCTCAACTATTCTAACTACATTAGGAACTTGTGTACTACATATTGTGATTACTTAATGATATTGTTTAATGTGACTACTCTAGGAACTTGTGTGGTTGTATGCGTTGATTACTAAGTGATATTGATTATTTTGACTTATGTAAGCACTTGTGTGTTACATACTCGGATTACATTGTGATCTATCGTTAAATATGGCTTCTCTAGGCACTTTTGTGGTCATATGCTTTGACTACAATATGATCTTGATTGTTTTGAATGCTCTAGGAGATTTTGTGTTACATAATATGATTACTATACAATATTTTTGATTTGACTGTTATAGGCATTATGTTACATATTTTGACTACTTTGCATTATTGTTTTATTTGACTTCTCTAGACTCTCAAATGTGATTATTTGCTTTGTGTTGCTTTTACTACCACGTGATCTTGTCTTCTTTGACTGCCCTAGGAATTTCTATGTTGTATGATGTGCTTCTTGTGTACACTTATATGCTTTATGTTATATGTTTGTTATATGCACTTGCATGCTCTATGCTTTATGCGCTTGTACATTATGTGCTCTTTTTGTCCATATGCTTATTTTATTGAATGCTCGATCTTTCATTTCTTGTTTACTTTATAATCTTAGATTGGGTGCCTATCCCCTTCCTATTTCCTAGATACATTACTTGTTACATCTTTAGATCTAAAAAAATCCTCCTATGACACATTTACTTACTACATAGTTCGATTGGAACGAATATCCTATTCATACATATTACTTGAATTATTTCAATTAGATACATAATGCTTAATGCACATTTTTCTAATGACATACATTGTGTATGGTACACATTATTGAAAACATTTTGATTTTTGACATACTTGCTCAACACACAATCCTTGATGACATTTATGGATCTAGGCCCAATGGTTGATCTATATTATGATTTACTGCCTTATCACAACACAATACTTCTTACACAATGGCTTCTAGTACATTGACTGATATATATATCTTGGTTTACACATTGCTATGATGACACTTTGATTTTTACATTCATGGTTCTAGGCCCATTGTTTGTTGCACTTTTATGATTATATTGTGTTCCTTATTACACATTGCCTCTAGTCCTAGTACTTGTTACATTCTTACATTTATATATATGTTTATTACACATTGGAACTAACACGTTGATTATTACACTTCTTGCTTAGGCACAAGGGTTGAACACATACTTTTTTTACATAAATGAGGTAAAAATTAAGAACTAACTTTGTTCGAGTCATTCATTTCTTATCAGCTATATTTGTTTATGATGGGTCTATCATGCCATGTGTTTTCATGGCATAGGTTGATATGGGTTCATTAGGGGTTGAGTTGAATGTTATTGTCATGCTACTTTTCTTATCACTACTATGTTATTTTCTAAATGACCAAAACATTCTCAGGTATGTGCATGGAAATGGGGGACCAAAAGGGGGTCAAAAGTGCCCACTTTTTTCTAGAAATCAGCAAAATCTAAACTTCGACGAGTAATTTGATAGGCCTATGCTCAAATTTTGACAATTTGACAAGAACACAAATCGTAGTGCTCAAAATATAGTTTTTAAGTTTGACTATTTTTTAAGTGGTGGATATTAAGAGGCTCAGATGTGGTGCACATACAAAGTGGTCTTGTTTTTGTGTCAAAAATATAGCATAGTGTTGTGTGTGCACCCCTTCCCCCCCACCAATTTTTGAGTTCTGTAAATTATTAAATACAAATATATTCAGTAGAAAGTTATCTAAAAAACATGTATTAGGTTATGCTATTTTCTCCTACTTTTTCAAGGAATACACACGCGCGCGCGCATGCATGCACGCACACACGCCCCCTTAATTTTGAGGAAAATAATCAAAAATCAATTTTTTGAATGAGTGTTAACTAGAGTGTAGATTGTGTTGATGTTATTTGTTTGAAATTTGGATGAGTAATAAAAAATAACATAGAAAAACTAAGACACATGTTTTTAGGAAAATGAAGACCCTTTAAAAGTAATTAAGGATCAAAACCTTAAATTATACAGATTTTAGAAAGAAATACAATGAAAAAAAGATAAGATAGAGCTTGACATCATAGTCATGTTTTTTTTAGAATATTGTCTTAAAACATGTGGGTCAACGGAGAGTACACTTGAGATTTATATGTTTTTTTGGCAAAATACATATTCAAACATGGAATAGACAATCCAACCCATAGGGTTAGATATCCAAGTCAAGGGGCGCGTGGTTTTCAAAGAAAATAAAAAAATGTGTTTGCATTATAATGTGCTAGCGTTATAACACACTCGCATTATTTCTCAATGAAAAAATATTTAAATTACATAGTTAAAATACACGCATATTATAACATGAGCATGTCATTTCTTGTAATTACCAATCCATAACATACCCGCATTATAAAACACGTGTGTTATGTCTCGATTGTGTTATAACATGATTGAGCCATAACACGAGCATGTTACGTTCAAAACGTCTCTCAAACATGTTTTTGGCCTCTATTTTGTACCCCATTTCCATACACATGCCCTCTCATGATATATTTACACACTTTTTATGATACATATTAGTTGTGATAAAATGCTTATATCTTACAAACACTACTCTTTTTTCCATGGTACTGGATATACTAGATATAATATATATCATTATATGATTTATATAAATAAAAATTTCTATTTTGAGCTAAGTGAACTTTTGCAACATCCCTCATCTCAAAAGGGGGGAATAGATATGTTTTTTCTAGTAATTTCATGCAGATTATAAATACAGTGCTTTAATTGACACCATATAATGACATTCACAAAGTTATTCCAAATACATTTCTTTGATACATACTATATAATGAAGCCATGGGGGGTTCACTTAGTAAAGTATGGTATATCATGTTTTTTCGAAGAGTATTAAAGATTACCCTTACTGCTAGTTTTTACCTCTAATTATTCAATTAATAATACCCCCTCCCATTAAATTATTAAATGAAAATACCCTTTGTTTTTATTGTGTATCTTACTTACCTATTTTTCCATTACAAATTTATCTGCCCCTTTTTATTTCTAGGTCCTACTATATCAAACAAAAAAGATATCCTCTTTCTCACTCAATTATTATTTTATTAATACATGCTTTCTCTCGAATGAGAGTTTGAATCCATTCAAAACTTATTACCAGTTAACTTATAAATGTTAACTTTTAATCATTCATCAATAATTCTTCAAATAATTAAGATGGTAAAATAATACCACTTGTGTTGAAAAGCATACTCAATCTTAGTTTTCTACCATCTTATTATTTCTTGGTTAATAATATCTTAGTTGATATTTCCTTATTCATAAAGAGATTATAATTTAACTTTATGACCACACTCCTTTTGCAATTTTAAGGTATTTAGTTTTATAACCTATGGCTCAAATGTTTTAGTTTTATATTAAAATTTAAACTCCCTATCCTTTGGCCCACCTCTCTAACCCACCCCCAATACCTAATTCAAAATATTAATAAATTAAACCCTTTCACCACCTAGTGTCTACCTATATATTGACTTTTCTTTTATCAATTTTATTTACCTCAATATGAATGAACGCGCTAGGATATTGCCTACCTAATGAACCCCCCGTGAATGAAACATATGTTACATTATGGCTTATATACCTTGATCACAAACAATCTTAGTGACAGGTTTAAAAACACACAAAGCAAATATATGAAAGAATTAATTGCACATTGGTTGGCCTCGTGTGAGGCTTAATTGTATGCAAATTTGCTCTCATACCAGATTCAATTGTTATAGTGACTCTCATATCATGTTCAATATATACAACTCTCTTCCCAAGATAAATTACTACAATGACTTATGGAAAACTCAAATGCAAAAAATTCTTGCTTATGACATTTACATCCCTTACATTCCACACTAAGGGCACATATATATAGTTCTTTCATGCTTTAATTTCAATTCTTGTTATATATTAATTTTATAAGCGTCTCTATTAGGCATTAACACATTTTTGCGGGTGGCTTGTAATTTCACATGTATGATAAAAATAAGAGAATGGAACAAGCAAATTATATTCTCATGCATATCGTGCCCTATTAGGATGTGTGCATTTACTATTCATTTATTTAAATTCAATAATTTTCAATTATTATATTAAAATGGTGAAAAATAAAGTACCTAAAATTTGGACTTATGGCTCTTGGAAATAATAATTTAGAAATTTTCTTATCTTAATCTCATTTATGCAGTTAATGGAATTTTTCCTACATGTATCTCGCTTCATTTAGCTTTACTCCATGATCACTAGGTCACACTTGTTGCTCAAATTTTATTCATCAAGAAATTTTGTGATATATTGAACATGTCCTTGGAATTTTGGTCAACTTTATCTACTTTAAAATGAGGTATTAAATTAATTTTAGGTAGAATTTCCCAACAGGGGTAAAAAATACTGACATTTATAATCGAACCAATAATTTTGTCCTAAACACTTCTAATGGCTAATTTTTCAAATGCACATGCTATCCATATTGTCTTAAGGTTAATTGAATGTGATTTTTTTCACACGTGTTAGATATAAAATCACAATGACCTTACTGATTAGAAGGGCATCAATTCTTATATCTTTGGGATATCTAGGGGATCATATAAAAAAAACACCCAAATGGAGGACTAACATTAAAATATCATTCCTTGAAGCAAATCAACAAGCTACCAAGTTTTAGTACATCTTATATGGCTGCCCTAGATCATTACCACATGTTATAACTTACATCAAAAATCATTTTCAAGTTGTCAGAGGCCTCATTAGGGTTACATTGCAAAACATGTTTTCTTATGCATAATTTGAACACATTCACTAGATGGGATAAATATGTGAGGATTGATCCCTCTTTTGACTATCAGTACATACTACAATTCTCATCACACCATTAGGGGTGAGGTGAGGTCAGTCCAACCCACTTAGACTAAACATTGTTTTAGGTCTTCAAGAGAGCTAGGGTTGTGCAAAAGGAAGAGGTCATTTCCTATTACAGAAGTATGATCACAAACATCTAAACACAAATATAAAACCCAAATACATATATCTTTCAAGTGCTAGAACTCAGTTCTATATTAAAATAACAAAGGATAAAATTAGCCAAGAGGGGAAGAAATGCCCATACATTTTTTCCCGTTCATGCAAACCTTCACTACCCTCATTTTCAATCTTCCATATTTTATAGGCATATTTACAATGATCTACAGACCTTATTCCTCCAAATTCATATCACTTTCACTTCATCTTGCCTTTTTTAGGTGAATACATTCTAATCCTAACATGTGATTGTATTAATAATTTTTGTAGAGCTTGTATTTATCAAAATATAATCATTACATGTTTATAAAATCTTTATATCAATTATTATTCGTATATAATCTTTTCACATAATATATATATTAAGTAGAATACAATCCTAGTTTGGATATTAGAAAACCCTAGATCCTTACCAGGTTATAACCTAAAAAAGAATTTAGTCCAATTGGCTTGAGATTCCTCAACCCCATGTGAGATAAGCATCACCTACATATCTATACTATGAAAATTCTTCACACCTATGTGGTTATCCCTCCCACTAGATGTGTGTGCATATGCATAAATAATGGTTATGATAAGACCCCAATAAGGCCTCCAACACTTGGTAACAATCCTTGAATTTAGTTAAAGTGTGTGATAATGTTCCAAGGAAAAAACATGGGATTTATTTAGACTTGTAACGTGTTGACGTGCTCTAAGGATGTGATTATGTAATATTTTAATTATTAGGGCCTAAAGTCCTTAGAGTGCTTTAGAATGAAATCCTTTAGATGTCTAAGATGTTAAGAGATGCCCTTAATTAATAACATGTATGTGTTTATATACACAACTTGTGTGAATGATTATCCACTCAATTGACCGTAAGATGATTGGTGTAAGGTGTGTATTTGAAAATTTGACCTTGTAAGTGCATGGGTCAAAATGTTCAACCTGGGTCAAAAACATTGGTCATTTCTACCCCTGTCACCCATTTCTACCCAGGTTTAGCTTGTGACCTAATCTCAGGCATGCGTTGAGTAGATATGAGAGTGTAGATGTGTTCATTGTAAGGCAAATCGGTTCCTAAAGTGCTAAACTAAGTGAAAAGTGTTTATTTGATGAAATCATAACATAGGAATTGAGCGAGGTGTTTTTACAATTAAGTCAATTTATGTGTAAATGGGAATTTGTTGGGGTAGATGCCAAATGATTATTTCCAAGTTCCTTAGGTCCAAATTTTGGGTCCTACATTCTACTAACAATTGTTTGCATGATTTGGATGTTATGCGAGTCCACATACCTTAAAACTATCATTTTCCCCCTTCTAACAAATATTTTCATTATTTGTATATGAAGTAAATCACTTTACCCTTGCTAATAAATGTTTCCATTATTCGTATATAGCAAGTGAATCAACATAACCTCTCTTTCAAAAATGTAAATTATTAGATTTAAGATAGCTTAGGTACATGTACATAATTAAACTAAATATTAACATAATTGAAATAAGTAGACCCAATTTCATTAGTATATTTGAGAGTTGCGCTCTTCCTAATAGGGTCTATGTCACACCACCATTAACACTTATTAGAAATTTTATTATTTTGGCTAATTATTGGTTTGCATTAATCAAATACCCTTTGGGAAGGTAAGCCATTTATAATGTTCCCTCCTCAACTCTTGCAGTCATTTTTGTAAGAGAAACAAATGGAATTTTGGAGTTCAAAAGCACCGAAGAGACAAAAAAATTCCATGCCAAAATATTTTAATGAGGTAGTGATCATAGCCCTAAAAATATTTATGATGTTTTACATTTCCTTAAATTCAATAAATTATGCAATTAATTTGAGCAACTTACCTTAGTTGCATATTATTTCAGTAGAGTCCCCTTAGAGAACACCTTCAAATCATGGGTTCATGATCCATGGATTATGCCTCATGGTGTCAAGATTTAGGGAATTCAAATCTTAATCAAGTGTTTCTTTTTGTTTGAACTATAACAATTGATTTGTAAACTATCTACTTTGGAATTCATTCACAAAACCACAATTATATTGTTGTTCTGATTTCAAATAGAAAATGACAGTCGAGCTGGTGATTGAAGTGTTTTATACCTTCGAACTATAAATTTGTAAAGATAAGTTAATTAACACACACACATACCACCAAGTATTTATTATCCTGGAAACCCCCAGGGGAGGAAAACTAGTCGAAAAGGGCAACCAACTCTTTCTTCCCTTTTTACTTTATTGTCCAATTCAAAATTATCAAAGAATCAGACTCTACAATAAGTGAGAAAGGAAATTAACAATGTCTCACACTTCCTCCCAACTACTTGACTACTTTGTTCTCAAACTCTTTCTTCTAAAAACTCAATTCCAACACTTTAGAACTCTTTCACTTACTCCCACGAAGTCTCTTGCCTTGATAATAAAAAATCTCCTTCCTACATGTATTTATAGCCTTTCTAATGTCCTCCCGTGCACTGGAGGATGGAAAAGGTCATGGAGGAGAAGAGACATAGAAAACCTTTCCAATTTTGGGATTGTTTTTTTCAAATTTTATTTTCTATCTGAAAGTGACAAGACCGACGTCCAATACAGACTGGCGGTCACAAGACCGCCACCCTAGCTATGCAATGGTTACATGACTGCCTCCCTGGTTGGGCAGCCGTTACAGGACCGCCACCCTAGTTGGGTGGTGGTTTTGTAATTGCCACTCTGCACAGAGCATCGGTTCTGTTAACATATAGATAAAACCCACATTTATTCATTTTCCTTCTTTGTTGTTGGTTGATCTGATGAAGTAGAGTCATTTTGGATCTCTATGGATCACACCTCCCTTGCTTAGGAGGTTTTTTGTCCCACAAAAGCTTAGTGGGGGAGTAGATGAGGAAATAATTCCCTCACTTTCTCCTTCAAGTACCACCAGGCTTGCCTTGGTATCTTTCCTTTCAGTCCATCCTTCCAAGACTCCTACGGACCTCTTCTAGTCTCTCTAACCTTTTTCTGCAGCACTACATCCTCCTCCAATTTGCCTCGTGATTCCAAGACACAATCCTCAATAGAAGGTAGCAATTGTAGTCCTTCATATTCATCTAGCATGGATGGCTCATATAGGTGCGAGTTCTCATAGTTTATTACTGAGTACATCCTCATAAATGGTGGCGATTCAAGTCAAAAGGTATTTTCTCCAACCTACTCCAATATGGTGAAGGGTCCATATCGTAGTGGCTTGAGCTTCCGTGCTTGACCTTGTAGTCTCTCCTTGCTCAAGTAAATCCAAACTCTATCTCCAACATGAAGCTTATGCTCTCTCCTATGTTGATCGTGCCTAACCTTGTGCTTGGTTTGAGATTTCTCCAACTGCTCTTTGACTTTGAGATGGATTTTCCGGATCCTCTCAATGAATTTTTTTTCTCTTGTCACCTATGTGTCTCATGTCTCCTACTCATCCTACTACCTAACTGCTATGTCTAGTAGATTTGTAGGTAGATATCTCAAGCACACTTCAAATGGTGACTTCATAGTAGATGTGTGTACTTCCTAGTTATAGGAATGTTGAATGTAGGCTAAGGACTCATCCCAAGTCCCTGGGTATTTTTATTATACCCTCTAATCAAATTTACCAAAGTCTTGTTCACCACCTTTGTATGTCCATCTTTTTTTGGATGGAAATTTGTGCTCCTCTGTAACCTGGTATCCATCTTATCCCACAAAGTGGTACAAAAATTCCCCAAGAACTAGGAATCCCTGCCAGAAACAATAGACTTTGGCAAGCCAAAATGCACCCATACATTATCAAAGAAATTATCTGTTGCCTCATGTGCTTTTACTGTCTTTTTACATGCCACAAGAATACACATCTTACTGAATCTATCAACAACAAAATAGAGATAGTCATGACCATGTTTAGACATAGGTAATCCACCTACAAAGTCCATATAAATGTCCTCCCACAGACGAGTAGGTACTGGTGAAGGCATATACAAACCCTCCTTCCTAGTCTTAGGCTTACTGGTACAACAAATTTTACATCCACATATAAATTTTGATACTTATATTTGCATATTGGGCCAATACATGTATCTTTGCAAGTGGGCTAGGGTATTACCAACACCAAAATGTCCCACTACTTTCGAGGTATGTGCTTCCCTCATCAATAGAAGTCTTTATTCTTTAGGCACATAAAGCTTCCCCCATTGGTAGAGCATCTCATCCTTGAGATAACAATCTTTAATCCCCATCCTCTTAGCCCCTTGGGACTGCAACTGCTGAAATGTCACCCCAAATTCTCTGTCCTAGGCATATGCCTCTCCGTAAGCTTCCTTCGTGAAGGGCTCAATGTGAGAGATAGTGGCCAAGAAGGAGAACTTCTCTTGTGTAGGTGGCCTAGACAACATGACTGCCACCAAGTTTGTATTACCCTTCTTGTATTTGATCACCAGATGAAATTGCTGAAGGAACCCCATCCATTTCTAGTGCCTTGTCTACTGCAATTTAGACTGTTCTTGTAAATACTAGAGAGGTTTGTGGTTAGTGTGCACAATAGTTTATTTACCCAACAAATAATGCTTCCATTTTTAATTTCCTGAACTAGTGCATACATTTCCTTATCATATACTGAATATCCTTTAATTTCTAAAGTAAAAGTTTTAGAATGATAGCATACGAGTTTACCTCCTTGAAGCAACATTACACCCATAGCATAATCACTGGCATTTGTCTCTACTTCAAATGGTTGAGCTACAAATTAGGAAGAGAAAGCACTGGTGCATGACTAATCTTGTATTTTGATAACTTAAAGGATTTGTCTTGTTCCTTACCCCAGTCAAAACCCTTACTCTTTGCGGCCACTGTGTGTAGAGGTGTTGCAATCACGGAAAATCCCGGAATGAACTTCCACATGTACTGTACTACTCCCAAAAGACTCCTATTCTATGTGGCTCCTGTTGGTGTTGGCCAATTGGCGATGGCTTCCACCTTCTTTGGATCCACTCGTAGCTCTCCTCCTCCAACCACATGCCCAAGATAGATAAGTGTCTGTTTGGAAAATTCACATTTCTTCATATTACAAAGTAGATGTTTCTCCTTGAGAACTTGCAAGACTTGCTGCAAATGATTTAAATGTTCCTCCCATGAGGCACTAAAAATCAAGATATCATCCAAATAAAAAATTGAGACATGAATCTATGAAATCCCGCAATACATCATTCATCAATCTCATAAATATAACAGGTGCATTGCATAAACCAAATGAAAGTAATAACCACTCATACAAACCCTGTTTTGTCTTGAAGGTAGTCTTTCATATATCCTCCTCCTTCATTCTGACTTGGTGATAACTTGACTTGAGATCCAACTTCGTGAAGAATTTGGCATGCTGAAGCTGGTCCAAGATATCATCTATGTGTGGAAGTGGATATTTGTTTTTTATGGTGATCTTGTTCAAAGTGTGGTAGTCGATGCACATTATCCAAGAACCATCCTTCTTTGGCACCATCACAATAGGCAAACAACATGGTGAGGTGCTCGGATGTATCACACCCTAGTCTAGTAGTTCTTGGAGTTGTTTCTTTACTTCAGTACTCTCCAGCAAGGATTGCCTATACAACCTGGTGTTTGGTAGAGGGGACTTTGGCAATAGTTGAATCTCATGCTCTACTTCTCGTTTTGGTGGTAACCCTCTGGGAGCTTGATAAAATTCCTAAAAATACTGAATAATAGTATCCAAATCTTGTTTTCCCTGGTTAGAAATCTATGAAACTTCTACCCCATCTTGTTTATCCTTTCACAAAACTGATTATGATTTTCCTGAATAAGTCATTTTTCTTGGTTAGCACTCACCATAGTAGCCAATGTCTTATGTCTGTGTGCCCAGATATTGTAGTTGATCCCATCCTTGACCCATCTGTGTTGGTTTTCCCTTCTCATAAATATAGCATCCCTGATATACAAGTAAGGAATCCTGAAAACAACATCAAAATCATCAAATGGAATAACATCAGCTTCCAATACATCAATATACTGGGAATTTATCCCAAACTTGACCTTACATCTTTTTGTTACCTGAATTTCAACACCCTTCTTCACCCAACCCAAAGGATAAGGGTGTGGATGCTCGTAAGTCTCAAGACCAAGTTTCTTTACAACTGCTTCAGAAATCAAGTTAGATTGAGAACCGGTATCGACCAAAGCATTTAGCTTAGTTCTCTTGATCTATAATACTCTACTCAACTCCTCTTCATGGCTGTCCATGTTAGTGTCCATGCATCCAAGCCTCTCATCTACATCAGAGTCATCTTTTATTTCCACCCCCCCCTCTGTCTTTACAGTTGTCATGGAATTCTTTGAGTCCTTGGTTCGGTTCTTCAGATGTAACTCCAGATGTAACTTCCAACATGTAGCGTCAGTATGACCATTGATATCACAGTTCTTGAAAAAATTCTTGGGATCTTTATAAGTATTTAAAGTAGTGACAACTTGTTTACCTTTCCCTTTCCACTTACCTTTGTTACTTGTTTGCCCATGTTATTTCTTCTGCTGATTTGTCAACTTCTTTTCCCTTAGCTATGCTTCTCCTTTCTTCTTTTCATCATCTATATAGTATGCCTACACACACGCCTCGTTGAGAATTTTTGGCTTCATGGAGATGACTTTTCTTCGAAGGTGAGTGTGAAGTCCTCCCAAGTACTTAGTCAGAATATCCTCATCCTCCAAGTCCATGTTTAGTAACATGGCCTGCCTCTGAAACTCTGTAGTATATTCCTACACACTTTGACCACTACCTTGTCTAAAATACTGCCATTTAATCATTTGGTCAGTCTTGTGGCCAATAGGATAGAAGTTAGCTCTAATTAATTCTTTAAATTTTTGCCAAGATTTCACAATAGGACATTTCTTCTTTTCACAAGTGGCTAGATGGGGTTCCTACCAAACCAGAGCGCGTCCCTCCATTTTGAGACATGTAAAGGTGATCCTCTGTGCCTCGGTGACATTATGGACGCTAAAGTAGACTTCCAATTGTTTTAACCATTTATCAAGCAATGCTGCATCTACTTGTCCTTCAAATCTTTTAATTTCAACTTTTGTTTCAACTTGAAAAGGAGCATGATCAAATTTTACCTTCTCTCTTGCCATTGAAGTCTCTTCTTCACGCTCTTCCCCATATTCTTCATCAACGTGGCTCCTCCCTATGCCAAATGTTTTTGCTAAGCCTTGAACCACTGAGTCCATAGATTCTTTCTTAACAGAAGTTATCTTCTACAAATCTACAAGTTCTTCTTGTCTTCTAAACATCCTATCCATCATGGTCTCTAGCATCTCAATTCTATGGACCAAGTTCTCTTCCTCCAATTGTCCCCGAATTCTCTGTTTCCACTTCCTTGTATAAATATCTAGATCGCAAGGTAAAGCCTCTTCGCCTTTAGATCTCATCATTGTCATACAAATCCAAGAACGAATACCACAGTACTAGATACTTTTTAGGTCTGATACCAAAATGATCTGTAAACTATCTACTTTGGAATTCATTCACAAAACCACAATTATAGAGATATCATAACTAATGGACCTTGGTTTATTTGAAACATAATTATGATTTTTCCCATTAGAAATGGTATTTTGTCATCATTGAGAAAGATAAGCTCAAAATCCACATTTGGACATTCTTTGGTCTTCCATTTCCTCTATGGAATTTTGAGGATTAATTGATCAAATTATTTAGCCACCTCATAGGGTTTGATAAACCTAATTCGTAAGAACCTTTTATTATTATTATTATCAATTCAATTTAACTAATTCAACAAAATAATATGATTGATATTAAAAGTAATCAAGAGTTTTGATATAAATTAATGTGTAAACTAAAGATTCAATACACATACATATAATTAATAAAAGATGCAAAATACATTTATTATATTAATATAGAAAATTGTTAGGTACATCTCTGGGTAGAATCTTGTAAAGTCCTTATAGCTCCTGTAATAGATAGACTTGCATCCGGACTATGGTTGTTTAGGGTGATTGTTGAGGCACCGGAGCTCTCTTCTAGAGGTCCTTCAATCTAACAAATCAATAACCCTGGCCAAGACACTCCTGGGTGTACATTGTACCCCTAGTTGGATATACTTTCCAACAAGTCCACCACTAAGTCACAAGCCTTCTACAATATTCTATGTTGGGTCTTCAAACAAATGAAATAAGTCATACATTTCATATTCACATATTTTCCCCATACTTTTTAAAATAAAATAGAATATTATTTCATGGACTTTAACTATTACCCCATACTTTTTAAACCATGTATAATTAGTCACATAACATTCTTCCCCTGTAAATTTAGCTTTTGTCCTCAGTAGTATATGGTTTATCTGAAATATAAAACACAAACATGAATGATTATTTAATTAGATGTGGATATTGATCTTGAATATATTCAATTTTTTTCAAGTTGCACTATTAATGTTACAAAAAAAATTGTTTCAATTTTATTGTGAATTCACAAAGTATTCAATTCCTTAGTCTCTTAACTCATTTTACTAACAATTTTTTATATTGATTTTTTTATATAATGGATCTATGAACTTATATGACCATAAATATAGGTGTTTTAAAAGTCCACCATATTCGACATCCAAATTTATCTAGTTAAATCTATATTGATATCAACTTTAAGTTTATTACATTAAAATTAAAAAATAAATCTACATAACATTTCCATGATGCAAAATTTATTTAAAATTTTTGTATCTCCCCCTATAAAACCCTAGCTATGTGGTGTGGTGGTTAAGGCCCCCCAGTTGAGATATGAGGTGAGAATATAGACAAGATGAGCACCCTCAAATGTCTTACGATGCACATAAAATCCTTCTTTATTTATCAAAATACACTTTGTAACTCTCATTAATAGTTACACTTACCTTAAATATTTCCTTATTAATTTATGTTATCCCAATGATCAATAAACACATTAACACCAAGCCACTTAAGTAATCCCTAACAACAATTAGTATAAACAAAATGTTATACTCTAATTTTATGAAAGCATTATTTGATCTAGCTAGCAACTCCAAATGGGACATATTTTCAAACAAATATTATTTTTTGTATTTTTAGTTTTTTAAATCTAGTTATTTAGTATATATAGGTAATTTCAATGGCTTATTAGATTAATTGATTTCTATAATAGATTTACAAATTGTTTATTTATTTAGAGTATAATTTGGTTCTTTAAATTGTCTAAAGAATGTTTTTTGATTTATACTCTAAAATCAAACTATTCTATTTTAATAAACAAATGTGTTGTTGTGTGTGTATACATATATGTGTGATTATTGCAATCTTGATTTATAGAAAACATTTATATATTTATGATGCTTTATAATATATTCATATAACTCTATTTGCATAAATGTCCTTACTTTCCATTTTCATACCTATGAATATAATAGATTACATCTATTTAAAAGACACTGAGATGGAGGTGCCTATATTACAATTCCCACATAAGTTAGATAAACACCTCAAGATTGATTTCTTAAGTGTCTTTTAGATAAATGTATTTAAGATATTTATGTTAATTATTTATTTAATTAGTTTATTTCAATATTTGTGTCTTATTTTTAATGTTTGTTATGAATTTTATATATATTATTCACCCTCATAGATCTAAAATATCTAAACATAAATTCTATTTATATAAAAACTGACCTGAATATTCTACCCTATGCATCTAAAATACATATGAAACATATTAACATAAATTCTATATAATATAGATCAATACTATTTTAATTATAAGTATTGATAAATTATTTATCCTTAAATTATCTTACCATATTTTATTTTATATATTAATCATGAGTCTACATTATAATTTTGTACATTTTATTTTAACCATCAAACATAATAATTAGCGAATAAAGAATTTTTTCAAACAATTACACTCCTGCCCCGTGCCACTTAACATGTTTGAGTACCTCAAGTTAAATACGGCATATTAAATTTACAAATTCTTTATTTATTTAGAGTATAATCTGGCTCTTTAATTTGTCTAAAAATGTCCTTTCATTTATACTCCAAAATCAATTATTTATTTTAATTAGAAAGTCTTTGTTATATATATAAAAATATAAAATTATTACAATCTTAATTATAGAAAACATTTATATATGTATGATGCTTTTTAATATATTCAACATATCATAATATAATATGACGGCCATTTTTTTTTATAGAGATTTATATACTAACAATCTTACACAAGTAGTGCAATGTGAATGCCGAAAGGGAAGAATAGAGAAAACCAAAACTAGAGTAGAGTAATAAAGAAAGAAGTGGAGTTGGCTAGTCGAAGGTACAAGAGTTGTTGGTAATTGGAAAGAAGCTCATAAATACATTAATATTGAAAACTTTGTTAGAAGGGGTATATGAAATTTGAGTGAATGTGAGTGATAAGACGATTTGGAAAATGTTGCGAGCCGACGTGGAGACCAAATAGAGGATCAAGCGATTTGAAAAGTGAAGAAATCTTTTGTTTTTTGTTGTCGGCTCGCTAGAGGAAACATTGCAAGAATTGATATTTACAAAGAAATGAGAGCATATCAACCATGAGTTCTGAATGTAAGTGTTGGAGTATGCAGACGACCATATCCTTAATAAACCATAGATGAAGGTCAGAGGAATCAAAAGATGTTGTTGTACAATAAGAGAAAAGAGAAAAAGAAAGATTCACAGTGCAAAAAAGGCAGATTATATTTTAGAAATGAAGTCACATTGTTTATATTTGTATTCATGGTTTGAATTTGACATCGAGTTAGATGTTTTGTATGATTCTAACCATAAAATAGTTACAAATATTTTATTTGACTCTCTCATACAACTTAAATATTTAAAACATGGCCATCATTTTTTATATAGAGTTACATGTAAAATGTATTAACATACAACACGTTGAGAATTGCAGAGTGTTGATTGGGGAGGGAGGAAGGGGACAATTTTTTTTAAAGGGGGGGAACTGGTGGAGATAACCTAGGTGTGCATATTCATTTCTTTAGACTAGAAATAGAGGGGCATGAGACATTATTAAGTATTGCCCATAAGAAGAAAGAGGCGAAAGGTAAAGATCTGTAAGGGAGGGGACTCTAGAGATAAATGTAAATAGAAGACCATGTTTCTCGGTGTTTCCAATTTGAATAGTGTCCTTCTACAAAGTAAGGACGTCAGACTTATGGATAGTTAAAGTTGAAGCCAGTTTAATATGCATTTTTTTTGCGGTGCCCTTCGAAAATTGGTGGCATTGGAATATGCAACATTTTCTTGGGATTCCAACATGGCCAATATTGAGTACTCAATATTTGTTGAATTTGATGATAGGAAAAGTGGATTTTTTAAAGTAGAACTTTGTGTTACAATCGATCATCATCGACTTCCATAAATTAGTCCATCAGGTAATTTGTGCAATGGACTGGGTGATTGTAAGGTTCAATGTTTTCAACATGTAGAGGTTGTGATGGTCTGCATGGCCATTTTTTTTGTAAACGAGTTGGGTGAATCGTTAAATATATGAATTTCATGTTGAGAGAGGTGTGAATAAGTGCAAGACATAAGGAATTCCAATCCTAAAAATGAGAAACACCATGAATGTAAAGAATTATCTGGCGAAAGGAAACATATGTGTAGGTGCAATCTTATTGTCAAAAATCTATTAGCAAGGAGATTGATGTATGCAATCCCCTCCAAAGGCTTGTGTCATATAAGTGGCTTGCATATAATGGAAATTCCATGACAATTCAAAATTGGCCTATGTGACCAACTCGAAGTTTGGTCCCAAACCATGTCAAATTATTTAAAAAGGAAATCATTGGTATGAAGTCCTGAACCCTTTTGCAAAGCTCCCTAGGATACCATGTTTGATACTGTGGCATTAGTACTATATGTGTTGCCCATTTGTAAAGCATCAAAATCATGGATGGGAACTAAGGCATCGTTGTTGGTATTGCACCAAGTGTACAATGTATTCATACATAAACTCACCCTACTCCAACAAAGAAAGAAGCAACACCTTATCAAGGCATGTCAACGAAAATTTCATTGAAAGAATGCCTAAAATTTTACGTCTTCGATCATATTTCTAAACGTGTTTCTCAAAAATATGACTTGCTTAATAGTCTATATTATAGACTGTACATGTGTAAAATATGTCACAGAGCCTTAAGTTTATACCTTTGAGAGGAATAGATATTCCAATAGTGGAATTCATGTTTGTGTATTCATGAGAACATGAGGCAATTGTTAGTGGATCGTATACAACAATTGACAAAAAAGCTATTAACAATTCACAACAAGATACTATTTTACATATAACCATTTCTAATGGCTTCTTACATTATAATGTTTATCATTCAAATAAGTCGATCATTACAAATGAAGAAAGCAACTTCTGTATTCATGATAATTACATGACATCTAAGAAAGTAACTTTGGATGACAACCCATATATTTTGCAAATAACATTTTAGTGATTTCTACCAAATGTTATTTTTATGTCTAATGTTATCTGTATTCTTTCATTTTAAGTTCAATTTCCAGGAGTGGACTAATTCTAATTTAGTATAATATAACAAATGTCAAGAATTTATCTTCTTATTACAAAGCCATATAAATTATCATTTCACATTATCCTTTAGGTATTAAGAATGCGATGAAGATTCCCCCAGAAACGAGTTTCTAGCGAGTTCAGATTGAGCTACCAACAAAGTTAGTTGATGAAGGAAATTTGGCTTGTTATGTTAGAAAAAGTCATGGATCGAGTTAGAGGTTAAATGTATTGGCGAGTTCACATTTCACGTTGCATTAAAAAACGAGTTAGGAAATCAAAGTATTGTGACCACTAAGGTTTGTAAATGAGCCAAGGTTGTCACATAGGCTGAGCTACATTAGAGCCGAAGATCTCTCACCACCGAGCCATGTCACAAATGAGCAGAGCCGAAAGAGAAGAATTTTACATTGGGAGGCATGAAAATTTGTATATTTCAAGTACCTATCTTTACATTGATCCAGAATGTTCATCAATCCTCCTTAGCAAAATCTGATATAGAACAATTGAGAATCTTGTTATCTTTTGTTAATTCACAATATATCCTACTAAAGCAAACATGCTACAATAATCAACTCATTAACTAGGCTAGACCAAAAAACACTAGATCCTTGCAGAACACACATGACCCCATTTTGTCGATCATCAGATGCCTTCAAACAAGCTGCAACAATCAACCTCAAGTCATATATTTGACTTTTTCACAATTTGAACTAACATAGAGATCCACAAGTAGTGATCTAAAACAACAACAAACACCAGATCCTTGATCAAAACACCTCATCCTAGTCTGCCAATGGGTATGATTTTTAGATGCCTTTAAGCATGCAACAATAATCAACCTTGTGTCATATATTGAATTTTTCACAATTTCAAATAACATAGAATTCCACAATTGGTGATCTAAAACAACGCTTCTCAGAAGAAAAAACAGAAAAAATTGACTCAATTTTTGGAATGAGCAAAATATCACACCACAAGAATGATCTAAAGGGGTTTTCAATAAAAGTGAAACCTTGCTTAAGGTTCTATACAATGGATAGGAAAACAAGAGAATGCACATAAATGTAAGATGTAAAAGCACTTCAAATGCCATTGTAGATACACAAAAACATGGGTGTATCTCATGGACAAACAATTCTTATTTGCTAGCACCCACAAGAGCTGGTTCGTCTGATTTTTACATGGATTTTGTAGGAGGCACTGCATCTTCTAGATTTCTGCCAACACCAACAGGTGTCAAATCCTCTTGTTTTTTATCGGTTCCAACAACAAATTTTGTCTTTTCCTTTCAATTGTTTCCAACATCTGTTGGCTTCTTAAAGGGCAAACATTTGTTATTTGACAAAACATGTAGTTGAGGTTCTCCAAATCCTAAAGGAGGTCCAAGGCTGCGCCTTATTGATCATGTGCTTCCATACATATGATATACAAATATCATGTTGACATGAATACAAACAAAACTTGAAATTTGAAAAATATACTAAGATCAATGTTCAAATTTTCAAAACATACAATATACTTAAGATTTTACATTTCATTGTTCATGTGGCTACCATACATATGATATAGGAATACAAACAAATCTAGAATATATCATCTATATTTTCCTCAAAATCAAGTTCTTTTGTGGTGATTCTAGGGTGTTTTATTTTATTTTTAAGGTTTGGTTTTAGTGATTAGAAAAGTAAAAAAAATGAATTAAACCCTTTAAAAGAAGTATTTAGGAAGGGATACACCACATATATGTGTGGGAACCTCCCGGATAAGTCATGGATACGTGATGACATATCTGGGAGGTACCCACACGTATCCATGGCGTATCCATAACCATATTAGATATGTATAAGAAAGGATTCGTGGGGGGTTAGGGCGTATCCTAGCAATGTAGTTGAAAATGATGAGTAAACCATGTAGTTACAACAATAAACTTGACTTACAATCACATTAGTACAATTGAAGCTACAAAAATGTCCCTGTGCCTCTCTATAGAATTGGAAAAATGGTAGAACATGGATATTCAAGCTATACCATAGATTTATTTTCTTCATAGTTCACCTTCACAAATTCCACATCACTATGTGTCTCTGCCAGTTGACAAATCTACAAAAACGATCTAGTGATGTGAATTTTTAGCTTAGAAATAAACTATCAAATTCCATTTAATGTAACTGATACTCAAGACATAACAGAATATTTATTGTGGGATAAAATTTTGTAAGCCTTATAAAAGGAAAGAAGCCCAAAAAAAAAACTGCACACTTTTCATTGCAATAAATGTGATTGCATATTATGGAAAACTAATGGAAGTAAATGGTCATTAGGTCCTTGATCAAGTAGAAATTTTCTAGAAATAAATGGTCTTTAAGTCCTAACCTAATGATGGAAACCCTGATGAAAAACATAAATCCATTATGTACCTCTACACTAAACATAATGCTTCCTTACCGATTAAATCTAGTAACAAAACCTGCACATAATCATCTTTACTAATCAAATCTAATAACAAATTCAAAGAGACAAAAATATGATGGAGAGACAAAGCTTCACTTGATCCTATATCCATCCTAAGGAAAAAATATTTTTCATGTGCAGAAAAACTTGCACACAGTAAGCTAGCCAAAACCAATATATCTGCCTTGTGAAAAGAATCAATGTCCAAATTGTAATATTCAACGAGAACAAGAAAATGGAAGGATGATTATTACCTAATAAAAAGATTAAATAATGAAAATACCTTAGGATGCAGAGATCTACAAGCCCAACACCTTGGGGCATAGAAACTTAAAATAATGAGCTTACCTCTGGCATTTACAAGAGAATCAATTAATTCCTGTACCAAGTGAGATTCTCTCATGTTGGGTGTGGTTCATTTCTCCCATCATTTCATTTTTTAGGGTATACAGGTCTGTGTTGCATAAACTTGACATGAAATCGCAAAAAATAATCAAATCATGCCCCTTTTAATAGAAAGAACATATATACAACTACAAATCTAGGAACCTTTGTAAAAGAACCTGGCAGGATGATATAAGAAAATTACAAAGAGTATAGAATACGTGCCACTCAAGGCACCTAGAGTAACAATTAACATGCCAAACTTGCAAGAAACAATAAATACTCACTAGTATAAACAATTCGGGGGAAAAATGCAATGTTGTGTAACACCTAACTAGAGTAGTAAACACCCATAACAAACCCCGACCCACCATAATTTTAGGATGGAAATAAAGTATACCAAGCTTAGAGAAACTAGCCAAACCCCATGTGAAGATGACCGTTCTGATAAATCTTACACCCACATGCAGTTCTTCAGAGAGCGACATTGCCCAAAAAAGAGTGAGTTGCTGAGATGTCTGATTCCTGATCGACAAAGATACATGACTCCATTTCCATGGTCAGAGAGTAGGGATTTTGTTTGGTTTGTTAATGTGCCCCAAAAGAAGCTTTTTGTTCTCAAGGGGCATCATAGCTGGATTAAGTTTCAGGGGGATCAATTCTACTTTCATGGTGGTGGAACCTCATTTCAAAATGGTGCAATAAAGTACACTGAGAAGATTGGGGGCTAAATCCTTTAAAAGGAGGGTTTGTAAGGACTTCTCTTGATACTGGTTATGGGGTGAGCTTATTGTTTCTTTCCTTCTATGGATATAATATGTTATTCAATTTCAACATTTTATTAAGTATCCAAAGGATTTAAACTTGGGGGTTGTTGATGGAAGCTCAAGTACTCCATCGCTTGAGCTCATTTTGTTGTGGACCTCACTAATAGTTTAATAAATTTAATCAAATTCAAGGCATGTGCTTGACTGAAGTTATCCTGGGGACTGCATAAGAGCAACTTCTCAGAGCAAAGATGTATAGAAGTAAATTAAGTCATTTCATGTATTCTCTTTGAATTTCTTAGAGTGTAATCTTGGACATTTTTATATAAAGTTATGCAGGTGTCAAAATACTTTCCACTGTACTGTACTAATCACAATTTATCATAATTCAGGTAAGATACTGGACTTTTATTATCTTGCAGTGGCATATTGTGCAAAGTGGAAATCGGACATTACTAACCCTATTGTGGAGAATAAGGGTTGAATTCTAAGTACAGGTAAATATTAGTGTAAATTTTAGTATTCCTAATTGGAAAGTATGCTGCTTAAATAAGAGTCCCATTGGTTTTAAAACCTGGGTGTATTGAGAAGGAACTCCTCCTCCATTTTGGGCAGGGAAACTGAAGTGAAAAATGATAATCTATGTCTTACTTCACAATTCACACTAATTTTTTAAAACAGGACACACAAGAATGTTGTTGCAGACTTATAGTTATAGTTGGATTCTTAACTCTGAAATCTAAAACTCAACACTGATGGTCAAAAAATACCGAGATAGATGCTTCTTGTCAATGCTCAATTTAATTGATGCAACTTTAAGCTACATGAATCGTAAAAATTATATAGTATAAAGCTATAAGCCACAAAGAAACATAAGCTCACATTCACTAATATTTCAAAATACTATTTTTCTTAGATGTTGTGTAGAGAAAGTAATTAGATCTCTGTAACGACCCAAATAATCACACACGAACAACACAGTGAAGTACAGGATAACTTTTTTTTTTTGACTTGCTTGACACATAACACGACACAACATGTCGTCACAAGGTTACAACCAACACTAGTGAACAACTTGATACAAGGATGGACCATAAAGGTCAGAACAGAAACGTTCACACCTATCAAGGACAATTTACCTTTCTTTCTTTTTGACAAGACAACATAGATGTCCAATCGTCAGAACACACTTACAGTTAGGGCCAAGCCACAAGTAAGATATTCTTGAGGGTTATTTATTTTGATAAAGGACACCCTTGCAATTCATTATCTTACGTTTTCAAGAAAGGCTCAAGATATGATTCGTACAAATTCTATCTTGCCAAGCCAGAGTTTATTTCCTTATGACACTGTAGAGAAGTTCATCTTTAAATCTTTTCTACTTTATGACATTTAGTTTTCTTAATTCCATTTATCAAGAAAAAGGAGTAATTAAATTTCACAAGGCCATCTGCTCACCACTAACGCTACTAAGATTCGTTCTTGCCCACAAGACAACATGGTTTTAAGTTCAACACACTTAAGAGAAGAGATACAAGGTACCTTGGAAAAGGGTTAGAGGGAGGATGTCGAGATGAAACATCTTTAGGACCTCATTAGTTATAGCCAGTATTTAATTGAAGCTAGGGCTCTTAACCAGAATTATCAACAACTTTACTTAGGCTTCACCAAAAGAGCTTTTCAAAAGGGAACTACTTACTTTCAATTAGGCTGAGAGATAAATTGAGTCGTTTCTAAATTTTCTTCTCTTACTTGTTAAATCTTATTAGAAGATAACCATTGTTTTCCTTTAAGCTTGTTTTAAGTGTTCACCAAAAGAGTAGTGTTCACTAGTTTAACTAGGGATATCAAGTTATATAGTGTTACTCAACAAGGGATAGTTTCATCTTTGATCACTTATGGAATTATATGCTCTCAAGTTGGTCACCTCTACACCAATTTATTTGCAATATAACTATTAGCTTAACTTCTTTAAGTATTGAACAAAACATTTTCTCTTACCTATATCTCACAATTACTAAGTCTTAGAAAGATTTAACTTAACATTTAATCGTAGGGAGAAAGTTTAACAATATTTATCTACGAAGACGAAATAAGGTTACATCAATTCTTAGAATACCGATAATCCATTAGGGTCACTCAACAAGCGGTAAACAAATTTTCTTATATTTTCAATGATATACAGACAAACAATACAAGGTTTCCAAAGTTCAGATGACAAAGTCCACAATACTTTATACTAAGACATTAATCCTCTTTTAAACTTTCCACTGGACGTTAACAATAGTTGAACAATATAAAAAAAAATGTTTCGAGCAAAGGATCTTCTCAACTGAGGTTGATGACAAAAGTCTACAATTCTATCCCTCATCTACACGCAAAATCCATCTACATTAAATTTTCTACAAGAGTCAGTTCACGAGAACTAAGCAAGATAAGGCTACACAAAACCACCATAACTATTATTTAACAATACTACGAAAAGGAAGCACTTTATTACAAGAATTGGTTCAAACCTTTAAACACTATCAACACATCAAGTTATAATAAAGTCTTCATCATGCCAATCAAAGAAGGAGAAGACCTTGTACTTCAGTTAGGGGTAAAAGCATTGAAAGTATAGCAATCGTAAGAGAATGGCCCTTGGCCCTATAAGGAGAAAACAAATAACCAAGCAAAAATAGAATTCCCATCAAGTAAGTAATCTAACCATAATTACAAGATTAAGATTTGATATATATACACCAACCATCAAGAAATTTATCAGAGGTACCAAACGCATAGACCAAATTAATATATTCCTAAAAGAACTAAAGTTGATCGGCCCAAGAAAGGGGAACCACGGGTTTAAAAAATTAACACAAAAAACCATTTATAATCGAGTTTCAAACCGGAAATCAAATAGAGTATACACACAACATAATTTTCGAAGGCGAAAGAAAAGTATATTATTTTTTGACCATTAACTACAAAGATTTTCCAATCATCCAAGAAGGGTCAAAGTCTTACAGGCTAGTAGCAAACACACGAGAGAAGAAGGGGGTTCCGTCCAACAAGAGTATACAATAATGTCATCAACAAATTTTTATAACACTAAAGATTTGCAAACCTCCACTACACTACTAATGTTTGGTTAATTTAAAATAAATTACCCATATCCCAAAATAACCATATTTTAAGGCAACCCTTGGTAACACAGTCAACCATCGCACAAATAGATACAAACATAATTTCTAAGTGACCTTATCAAAGCAAAACCTTCCGCTATGAATTCATAAGACTATCAATTGAAAAGCTGAGTTTTTCCCGAAGATTAATCACATTTAAGAAAATTTCCATCACAAACTATTACGGTAATTACGTGCATAAAAACCGACCAATATTAATTAATAGCATTAACATTACAAGGGAGAAAATAATGCAAGTTAGGAATAATAGAAGAGCGCCATCAGAAATAATTCTGAGAGGGGGATTAGACCAAACTATTCTAGTGTCAACGAGATACTGGATTCTCACAATGAAACCTCCAGCTTAGTTGATCCGAAAAGCTAGTTATGGTTCAAGTTGATAGGGATGGTCAAGGTACTTCTTGAGGATGGCCTTAAAAGCCTAAAAACAAGATGAAAGATAGTATAAGAGTCTAAACACGCGAGACGGAAAAACAAATTGCACACAAACCTTTTCATTCTACCAGTTTTAATTCCAAAAATCTATGCTGGCTAACTCACGCATTGCTCACACAATCCTACAACCTTTCTTTCTCAATGCCAAAAGGTTATCAAAGGGACTTGCGAAGGGGCTAACAAAAAACATCAAAAGAAAAACTTGGGTGCTAGGGAGGAGGTTTCATAGTTATCGTAAACTTACTTCCATAATATCGAAAATACTAGTTGATCAACATAATAACTTGCAACTCAATCGCAGAGAAGAGTTAATGCATAAACATACAGACGAAAGTCTATCATTCGAGTAAGAGAAACATAACATTCAGAGGAGAGGGCACACGCATCCTTTTGACCCACATACTGTCATCGATAAAAGATAAAACAAGAAGAAACAAGCAAAAAGGGAAATCTCCCATCATGAAATCCAACTGACAAATCAATGCAAGGGAAAAGCGGTTCGATTTCGCAATAATTGTAAATATAATAATATTAGAAAAGGTGTAGAAATATCTTTCCTTTTTCTCTAGATTCAGCTTCGCCCTCCTGCCTCTTCCATTTCTTTGGATGAAAACTTGAGCTTTTCGTCGGCGAGCTTCACGCCGGGAGTAACTCTGTGTCAGACGGAGTGTTGGGGGCTCGTCTCTGGCAAGTTGTTCGACGTCCTAGACGCTGTGAAAATAAAAATGACCGGTCTCATTGAGTACATATCTTTACCAATCACCCTGATCTAGCGCTTCTTGAGCTTTCTGCTGTACGTGAGGAAAACTCAAGACCTCAACCTTGAAAACCCATTCTACAGTTATGGGTGTTGTATCCATCCCTGCAAGTGATCATGTCCCAAAGGCAGACCAATTCAAGGGTTGAAGCATAAAAGCGAGCATATTTTTCTTGTAGTGTGAGCAGTACATCCACAAATATGATAGTTTAGCACCACTCTATCTGCCTAGCCAGAGTGTTTACTTTCATAAAAGTTTTGGTGAATTTAAATACCTTCCATCTTAGGCTGATTCAATAAAATGGTTTTTAAAAATCCGGAAGTCGGGGAGTGATCCAACAGGGTATTCAGCGGATCCAGATAAAATCTAGCACTCGATTCGCAGCCATTCTCGGTCTTATTTCTGGCGGGGTGGAACTGCAAAATTCTCCTTTCAGAATATTGGATTACCCTTAAAAAAAACTGGTTTTCTTGCATGACACTCAGCCACCCCATCTGCCTCGCCAGTTTCCCTGTCAGCCATCTGTGAAACATCGAATGGTGGATCGATACTTATATAGGAAACGATCGTGAGTGACGTGACAGAACAGAAAAGACACACTGAATGCACACCGAATTAGCTCTTCCGCCACAATGGAAAACACACTTAAAATCTCCCCCCCAATAAATACAGTTGTACTTGAATTAACCACGGACTGGGCGGCCATACCACATCTCCAGCGATGGATTGAAACAGCAGGTTAAACAGGACCGAATAAAGAAAAAAAGGATATGTGTTGCCACTGCAAATCAACAATACCCACGATCAAACCTAATTTCGCCATTAATCTACAGGTAAAGTGGGAGCGACTATGAAATGACTTAACCAAAATGCTATGACCATCGTAGTACAGGGGAAGCGGCAAGGCAAATATCTCGTGAACTGCACAGACCGGAGGTACCACAGGCCCATACCCGGTAATAAAACCAGTGATTTCAACGTGAATGACATAGATTTGGAATGACAGCGAATAGACATATCTGCTCGACCTATGGCAACACTAAACTCATTCCAACAGTTAACTGTTCATCCGATGAGGAGGAGCCGAGACATGCCAAAAATTTGCAGATGGCCATATGTTGAATAACTATTTTCAGCAAACTTTACAAACATTTGCGAATGGTCACTTCAAAGTAAATAATTTCACAATAAGGAAAGAAATGTTTGTGTAAAGGCCCTACGCAAGGTTAAAGACTTCACAAAAACGTGGCAACTGGCAGACAAAAATACCGAACACGCCTACTAGCCTGTAGCTTCATCTATAACCACCAAATCAAACCCAGCACTCACGCAGCAACGAAGGGGCAGAGAAAACGTGCCAGGGAAGAAAAAAAAAATGCCCAAGAAAAAAAAACGCGCCTAACCCCCACCTGTACGCATTTAATAAAAGAATCAAAATAAGATCATGGTGGAGAAAAATGGGACTCCACCGACTCCCACTGTCTCACGCCACCCAGGTAATTATAAGTTCATTTAAGAAGTGACAGAAATGTCACCCATCTGCCAGCTAACCAGGGAGAAAAGAAAATGTGCTTCAACCACTACCAAGGAGAATAAACAAATACAGTCTATTTAAAAATTCCAAATTAAGTATTATAGCGAGTAAAACCTGCACTAATCCATGCAATGTCAATTTTGCCTCATCATCAACATATATCTCCATGGGCTGTAAATGGAAACAAGCGCACAGAAATATTAGGTGAGGTGATTGGTAAAGAAAAGCCTCCATCGCATTCGCTTCTTTGGTGTACCAGAAATAAATGTTCACAGCATCTCCGTCCAATTTTTCTCTATACTCTAAATCTAAAACTTGACAATTGCAGCTAGTATATCCTTCATATGTGCAAAGCTAATTGGCAAACTCGTGGAAAATCTACCTCTTTGCAAGCCTTCAAGTAGAGATTTGTGCCTGGTAAGGATTATATTAACTTTTATTAGCTGACTATAGAGCTACAGTTGAGCAGTTCACTATATGTTTGATGAAAGTAGGTTGAGATGCATGTATCTAGGAATAATCTGGAAGAACCTACAACCCGGATTTACACCCCCGCAATTCTTCGACATAGCCTCCACCATTGAATGTCCCAAAAAAAAAAAAAAAAAAAAAAAAAACACTTTCCATTTTGATGACGAAACAATAACATATGACAGTATACCATGAACACTTCTGTTTATTAATAATAAGTTGTAGTGTCAAGAAAGGCTACAGTGACTCGTGAAGCTTGGACAAGGTACTTAGGACATGGGACATTACAATCTCACCGTATCAATGGCCGATTTTCCCCTGCACTCTGTAAAATGTGTTCCGTGTAAACCGTAGAGACCAAAGATAATAAACATAGATCAATACAGGCTATACCCTTAAAAGCAAATGTTAATCAAAAATTAAAACCCAATACAAAAGCAAACCTGTGAATAGGAACAAATCTTTCAAAAATCCTGAAACAACAAGATAAAACCCACGAAGCGTTGACTGCACTAGAAGCAGTGGAAGACGCAATAGAAAACCCAAAAAAGGCAGCCATCATGCATGTCACGTAAAAACTCAAAAAATACAAACGCAAGCCTCCCTCGCTCGCTATACTGTATTGTGCATATGTGAACTGCAAACAAATCTCTCATCAAATCTTGTGATGTGCACGGTACATCTACGACTTGCAAACAAGCCCCAGTAATTGAAAGCCAGCGTCGACAATGGGGGTGGGCGCTTTGGATTTTAACAAACATTTAACTCTTTTCCCTAGCACTCCTCAAATCCGCTGCAGAGCCTGACACACTCGAGACACGTGGAAGGCGATATAAGAAATTCCACGAGGGCCTCTACCATGTGGACGGCCCTAAGGGACAAAGTTCCTTCCTGCAAACAGTGAAAATTTGGCCTTGGCTAGAGAGGATGAAACTCTATTGGATGAAGGTGCATTCAACACAATGCCTCCCTGTATAATAGAACCAACCGTCTCTGAAGTTTCCCCAACACTCTGATGAAATTTGAGTCAAATGATAAATGGTAGAAGAGTAGCTCTTTTTTCTGGAAAAAAAGGAGGAAGACTTGTCACAAATTCTGGTTTGTCTGGTTAGTAATCAATTTCCACTCTTGTTCAAACAGAAGCGCACTTGGGCACAAAACATTTTTAAAAAAGATAAAAACAAACAGCATTTAATTGAAATTATATGTGAATATCTGTAAAAACGACTGGTTCAAAAATAAGATACCCTCATCAATGTAACCGACTTTCAGAAATACATCCGGCGGGTGTCGCAACGCTGAATATAGAACATATCTAGAATTTCGAAGCAAGAGGGAGAATATCTAGGGTTTCATCTACAGATCGGACAACTGAAACCCCACAAAAAACATTACATGAAAAAAGCAACTGTCAAAAATAACCCAAAACATCCAAAACATCCAAACAACCGTCAAATTTTACATAGTCAAAGAAACGTCTGCAAGAACCTTTCCCATAAGAGAAATGCCTTCAGCATATATATATATATATATATATAAGAACATACAATATTATTTTACAACCGGGTACAATTTATCGATACCATGGACACGTGTGGGAGAAAAGAAGGATCCACCTTCCACTCGCCTTGTCACCCACCTTTCGGGCCACCGCCTCCGTGTGTGTTTTGTGTGCAATTTTCCTCTCTGTCATATCACAACAATTAAACTCCTCCCTATTTTTGGTCCCATCCCCCAAGTTTTTCTTCACCCATATTATGGTTGTTTCAACATTCTTGTGTCAGCATGTAACTGTACAACAGTTGTATCATAACCAAAACCAACACAAATCCTCAAAACTATGGTTTCCGACATCAGCAAGTAAACTATATTGTAGTCATATCAGGGCCAAAATTGAATTTAGAGTTTAGCGCATCTACCATCTAGCATCTTGTGTAGCACACAACGACCAAAATCATGCCCCTGCCCTGCTACATGCTTCTGACTGAATGCGAAATGAAATCATAATTATTGTTAACACTGTAGCCCACTATACAATTTTAGGCTTTCACTGGTTTTCTACAGAATTCCGCTCTCCTGTAGCCTCTTCTAATATCTTCATTTAAAAGCCTGCATTGCCAAGATCCCACAACATAGGGTAAGCAAATCTACACTCTCACTCACGGTTCTATACCTGTTGGACAACATAGGATGAATTAGATAAGAGCATTTTTTATTATTTCTTGCTGATTGGAATATGTGGCATCACAAGAACCAGATTCTATTCCTCTACAGCCTTATGCAGTCACTCCTTTGTGCTGGTTTTAGCAAACCCTGACTGGCTATGTGTTGTACTGTTTTCCTTGTGTTGCACCTATTTCCCACAGAATCCATTGTTCTCTCCATTCGAAAGCAATTTTATTAGACGAATTTGTGTGTAGACAATAACATTATTTTTGTGTGCATTTAACTATACATTCCTGGTGGCCAAATTAGAAACCCCTAGACAATGGAAGATTGAAACCGCTACATGAATTTACAGTTTAGGGGTCACCAATATTTCCCTGCTCACCTAAATTCGTTGTGCACAAAACTTGCAGTTTCTTCCCGTATGAAAAGGTTTTTAGCATCTACGGTGGTCACCAAACCCGCAGCTACGTTCGTTGCCAGTTCTGTAACATCATGTAGATCAATATAGCAATGTACTTGTAAATAAAAACCCTGTAATTCCTACGTATCTATATATGTGTACGTATATGCAAATATGTGTGTGTGGGTATATAGATGTGTTGTGGACGTTTGCATGTTAAATCCGCCCACCGGAGATGAATATATTAAATAGGATGCCCTACACCTCATCCTTGTATAAACTAACTCATAAATGGGCACTTTGCTACGTAGCAATACGCCTTGGCTTACTTGACATACCCCTTAGCCATGACTACAAAAACCAAGGAGAGCGTCGTTCAGACCTAGATTTTTTTATCTTATGAACATGGGGGTTGATAGCCACTAAGGAAGTGAATGCTTATTAGATCATTTTTACTTTTGGTACTAGGTTATCGTTTTCAAATTTACCAATTGGCTTGGAAGGAGGTGAGGGTGTAGCCCTCGATTAAAATTTAGATGTTCTTGCAGAACCAGTATTAAGAAGAGAATTGCTCTTAAAATTTTTTGGGTTGAGAGGAGAATCAGATGACTTACTTGGTACAACAATGTGATCCTTGACAACCAGTGAATCTGGTTTCTCTTTTGCTGATTTCATGGAAGGTGGTAGTGGTGATCCTCTATTGATGATCTTGTTTTGTAAATGCTTTGAAGAGTTATCTTCTTTGTTCTTCCTATTCTCAATTGCAACTGTTGAGGCTGAAACACCATTCTTATATTGTGCATGAGTGAAAACATCACATGAAAAACTTCGATCTCCCTCATCACCTTCCTCCTCATCATCAACGTATTCAATTAGGCCATTGTACATGCCAACCTCTTCAATTTAAAGATATTTTTCATAGTCTTCCATGCTTTCTTCTTCAGTTTCCTCAATGTTTGTTCTTTCTTTTGATTCTCTAGTGTCACAGATAGCATTGACTGGTGGTGCTTCAAGAGCAAGCCTACAACGAGGTGGAGCAATTATTGGTCTATCAGGAGGATTTGATCTCCTTGGAGCATTCCTCATTGTGATTTGTGATAGCATAATCTTTAAAGCAACTAGGTCATTTGCCATTTTTTGGAACATTGGATCAGTGGTGACTGGATTTGAACTCTGACCTTTTTGCTTCCCATTTCGTCCTTTCACTTTTCCATAAAGAATTAGATTATCATTATTCTCTATGTTCAATGAAAGATTTTGCAAAGAGCTATGGATATGGGGCAAGACCCCAAAACTTTGTGCAAAAGACCCTCAATGGACCATATGATAAGAAATGAGCAAGGAATTCTATTTGCATGTATTAAAACTTGAAATAAGTAATAAATCTAACACATAGCATTAACCTCTATTCTTGAAAGCTTAAAAAAATATGCCTACTAAAGGCTTAATCAATCAGTTTTGTTGTTTACTCCATGAGGGTGAATGAATCTCACTAAATGGCTACATGGCCAACTTTAGCTATTCCATTACTAACCTAACATGGGTGCAAGATGAAGCTATTTTAATGGTAGATGACCCAAGATAAAATGCCTTATTAGCTTGGCTAATGCAAATGAGCTCTTAAGCTTTCTTAGGCTTGTTTTTGCTTTAGCTTATGTAAAGTTGTAAGTTTGAATGGGTAGGCTTAGCCTTATATTTATAGTTTTTGGTTTGGAAGAGTTTGGAAGAGTTTGGAATTTGGGTGCATGTGGGACTAAATATCAAGAAACACTTTTAGATTAGATTAGGATAAACATGTTTTAGGCTTACTTAATCTAGTTAACTAGGGTTTATGCTATTTAAACTTGATTAGCAAGTGATTAGAGACTCATTGAAAGTTGGGAGGGGTCTGGATAACCAATTGTGACTGATAGATATCCTACAAAGCCAATAGAAGTGGTCTAGAGAAAACTAGGGAGGTTCTGAATGGTCGAAAGGAGGAATGTTTAGCTAATAAAAGAGATATTAGCCAAATAAGTTGATTATAGGAGAAATACGACTGAGAAGGTGTTGTGAATGGGCATCTAAGATTGGAGCAAAGAAGGGTTGATTAACAAAATGTCATCAATTAGTTATATTGGAGGAAATGGTAAGTGTAAGCATATTTTAGGTGTCTACATTTTCCCCTCTTTGGGGTGACGTAAGCGACATAACTTCAAAGAAAGTAGACAATTATAAACAAATAGAAAATTTTGAAGGGATGGAAGAAAAATGAGTAGAATGGAGGATGCCTCCTCGATTTTCGATGGGGTGATAGAAGAAATTGATTGAAGATCGAAAAGATGACAAGAAGAGAACAAAAAAAAAGAATAGTGTGAAGAAGAAAGGGGATATAGAAGAAAAAAGGAATATGAGGAAGAGGGAATGAGCTAACATCCATCCAGTTCCTTTTAAACAACTTTATTTTTCATCATATTGCTAAGGATATTCATCATCGGTCCTTATTTAAAAAGAATGAAAAAAAAGTAGCATGACATGAAAAACCATATACAAACAAATGTCCATTACTAAACACACCAACTCCATGCAACATACAAAATGCAATGTAATATGAGAAAGTAAAAGATGCCTAACTCCATGCAACATACAAAATGCAATACAATACGAGAAAGCAACAGATGCCTAACTCCATGCAACATAAAAAAATGCAATGCAATATGAGAAAGTAAAATATGCCTAACTCCATGCAACATACAAAATGTAATGCAATATGAGAAAGTAAACAAGCTAAACTAACAGAGAAACAAGATGCAATGTTTTTGTTATCGAGCTTCAGTTCCAATCTGTGTGAATTAATGACAAGGGTTGTGATGGTGCCCCAAGCAAGGATACATGTGAGGGGAATAACGGAGGACACTTCGGTCCTATGAAAAAGCAACATGCACTACAAAATAGTACCATGCAATTCGTTGTGCCCCAATGTATAAACGAAGTAAGAAGCCTAGCTTTGGTTGATGGAGGTAGATCAAGATGATCCGCAAGTTGCGCACATGAACAAGTGAGAACCAAAGAGCGACGTTTTGTACGATGATTTTTTTAAATTTTTAGAAGTTTTTTAAAACATATTTGAGTGTTTTGATTTTTCTAACATATTTTAATGTTTTGTGATTTTTCTAACATATTTGATTTTTTATTTATTTTTCTAACATATTTGATTTTTTATTTATTTTTCTAACATATTTGAATGTTTTTTTTTTAATTTTGAAAGTTTTCTGAAGCTATGTACAGGAAGACAAAGAAGTGTGGATGCCCCTAGCGATAGATGGGATGCACAAGGGCATAAGGCCACGTGCATACGAGAAAGGTGAAGATGCAAAAAATGCCCCAACGATTAGGTGGGAGTATTCAAAGGAAAATTCTTCACATGTAGAAGTGGGACCCAAGGCCATTATGAATAGGTTCAACATGATGATGAACGTAAACCAATTAAGTGCTAGGAAGAAGCAAGGATGCCCCCCGCATAAGTTTTCCTAAAAGCACATGATAGACAGGAAGGAGAAGATTGTTTTTGTGAAAGGGGAAAAAGGTGTCTGAAAACATGGAAAAAAAAGTAATCTTATACACATGGATGTTCTGAACGAAGTAGAAGAATGACATGAATGATATGAATGTAGCTTAGAATCCTCACGATGAAGAAGTGATTAGCCAAAGGCACAAATCGTGAGACAATATACGGACCAGAGTAAGAGTTTGAACAAGGTCCAAAAAAAGACACTTGGTAACATACTAATCCTGCCTACTCATAGAGATCCGGTGTGTTCACGTGGAATTTATTAACTCTTGAAGGGAATATTTAATAGACAATAAGTGAAGACACCCCAGCCAATGTGTAGGAATGATTTATTTTGATAGGTGATTTGATGGTGGAAGGATAGTCGTACATTGCTCTGATGCCAGCCATGCATCCATAGCCCTAACGGAGATGTATTTGATTCTAATCAAAATATTTCTCTACTGCCAGTTAGGCGTCCATAGCCCTGATAGAGATTATTGGAAATACCCCAAGAGAGAGTTATTTATCAATTTTCTTTGGCTTTTAGCTTTTAGATTTTGATTTTTTGATTGATTTTAATTCTTTTTCTTTCTGAAAACTTATTTCAGCTCTCTTGTTTGACAAGGGGTTAAGAACCACTAATGGCTTGATTGAAGGAGGTAGAAGTGATTACGATGATGACATTGGCTAGTGTCAACAAATATGTCCAAAATTTCTTTGCAACAACTTTAGTAGAAGTTGAATATGATAGGATCTCCATGAGGTTAGTCATTTTTTAATTTACCAAGGTGATAAAAGACCAATGTCAAATGCATACCATAAAGATAAATGTCACAAAATCCATGCGAATAGGCTAAAAAAATATCAACAAAGGGATGAAAATGGTAGGAAGACTATCAGAAGAATAGCAAGGAAGGGAAGAAAGAAACATCCATGACCTTTGTACCTTTGATTTTTCTCATGTTTTCTCAATGTTTTTTGCATTTTTGAATTGTTTTTTAAATTTTAGCTTTTTGATATTTTTTGGAAAGTTGGGACCAAAAATGTCACTCCATGTGATAGGATCTAACAATGATGTTTGTGACTTCCTTGATAAGGGAGACTAGGTGCATTTGTTTATCAAGTGTAATTTTATCCCCGATCTCAATGATAGAGGTGAGCTCATACTCAACACATGATTGTGATTTATCCTGAAACAAGTATTTCATATGCGGGATCTTGAGTTCCCTATCTAGAGGTTTATGCACTTTGTGCCATACTTGATGGTTACACTAATGTGAATTCTTGAATCATGATTAATTTATAATTTTGAGATTATTCTAGTTGTTGGGGGCTTTTGAGCTCTTGGAAGTTTTGACCTGAGCTTGATAATGAACCTGTTTGGGTTTCTTATAAGCAAACTCGTGACTTTTCTGATCCCAAGAAGGAGAAGAAAGAGAACGTTGACATTTAGAACTGATGTGAGAAATTACCGCGGGCTTGCCACAACCATTGATAAAAGAAATATGTGATGGATGAAAAGGATACACTCTAATAATTGAAGAGGATGGGCTACGAGGAGGTGAACCACTAATAGAAGATGACGAAGGGCTACTAGAATATGGCCCTAAGATAGAATAAGTTGGGCTATGAGGACATGGCCCAAGAATAGAAGAATATGATGAAGGGCTACTAGGGCATGGCCCAAGTATAGACGAGGAGGTACTACTCGAAGGCATCCCATAGATAGAAGATGATGAAGGGCTACTATGATGTGGCCCAAGAAGATATTTTGATTTAGGAATGATGTTAGATAAGGAATGATCGGGAAATGAGAAGATAGGCCATGGCTCAATGCTAGACCCCGACATCTCATCATGATTAGAAGAAGGTGAGGATGGAATAGAAGAAGAATCAAGTTCCATGACCTTAGTATCTTCCTTTATGTTCTGTCAAAAAGGATCAATTTATTTTCCCCAATATGCGAGCGTATCGAGTTCTAGTAAGAATCCGTGTTTGCAATCCTCTAGAGGGATATCATCATGTAGTCTAATTGTTTCTTCATTCTAAGAGAAATCAATTAGTAGAGGTTGTTTTTCTTTAGTCATAGAAGTTTGAATAGAAGAAACATGTCCGATAAGGAGGGAAGATTGATTGACAAAAGAAGATGACTCAAGAGAGGAAATAGGATTGGAGGCAAGCATCTCATGAGTGGATGATTTGGATTTGGACCTAGATTACTTTTCTAGAAGACGATGCAATGTAGGAGAGAAAATAGGATCACATAGCCATCCGTTAAGTTGCGACGTAGGAGTCAAATTAGATGATTAACTAGAGGGAATCCAAGTCATGGAACTCTTTGAAGGAGGAAGAGGTATTCAAGACAACTGATGAAGGAGGTCCTACGAAGAAAGGGAGGACCATGACTCATGAACCGAATTAGATGTTTGATCGATAGAACTTACAGTCCCACGAGTCTTCAAAGGAGGAAGACATCATTGAGGTGAGTTGGAATAAAGTTCTTGCAAAGGAAGGGAGGACCGTGATTCAAGATTTGATCTAGGGGTATTTGTGTAATAGTTGGGATCTGATTCTTTAGAAGAAGAGTAGGAATCCGAATGGTAGTTTGGATCTGAATCAGAAGAAAAATAAGAGTGGGGGGAACCTGAATAATAATTTGGATTAGAAGCATCCAAACCATACCACCGACTATGAGCTGAAGGTGGGGAACAGGGTACCCGAATGGGCTCTCTAGCACGAAGAACCAAATGAGGTTTAGTTGTAATGGTAATATTTTGATGTGAATACCTAAACCTAGGTTTCGTATTGTTGTAAATGTGAGAAACCACATGATCGTTAGTCATTGTTGGCATCGTTTAAGCACAAATGTCTATCTCTAGATAATGTAATGGAACTCCTTCAAAGGGAAGAAGGCTCCATATTTATTTAGGGAAGCATAATGACATCCAACTAGACATTTTATAATTATGGAGATGCGTACGTGATTTTTTGAAGGGATCCTAAGGAAAATAGACATCGTGATGATGCAATCTCAATGAGATCAAAAATGATTTATCCTAGAAAATAAGATTTCCTGATGAATAATCACAAAGAAAAATCATACAAGTGTGAAGCACAAATCCAATAAACAAGGAAATACTCCCTAAAAATGTGTGTGTAAAGTGATAGTTCAATGCAAAGATGATCAATAAAATGTCAATATTTACATCAAGCTCGAAATGAACAATGCGTGAATATTAACAAAGGGTATATGTGACTCCCTATCAAAGGATACAACGATGCATTCAACAACCAACAAGGCCAAAATGTGAAAGGGCGAGGATTACAAATGTAAGCCACGTAACCACACTAATTGGACACGTTAATCAAGATTCATGAAGAAGTGAGATATTAGTGCCAAAGTGGTATCGAAATGACACAAACAAAGTAAGCGACACTCTTCAAGATTTTGGACAATGTTTGAAGTAAAACCAAGTCAAGGTATACTAAGGATGTGTTAAAATGTGCGCAGCATAATGCCACAATGCGGATACTTAGATCACATTTACGAAAAACATGACATAAGCAACTTAATTCTGTCGAGACAATGCAAACAAGATAACACGTCAAAGGGAGATCAAATGATGAATCAATATGAACTATGATGATGATCCTCAAATCAAGATCAAGTGGCCATCAAAGATATGAGGATGCATCCACACACTTTAGATTTTTAACAACTCAGCCATAAACATGGATGAGCGTAAACGAATAAAAAATTGGTGAACATTATCTATGACAACACTCCCGAAAGATGCCTTCTATTGCCCCAAATGGGAAACAATAATGCAAAGGTGTAGATCAAAATATGAAAAATAAACTAAGTGCCACTTGGGCAGACATTCGCCTCGTCTGAAGGAGAGAAAGATGTTGAGCTAAGTGAAAATTTCGTCTAATTTTTGTGATGAAAGGCACTTAGATCCAACTTAAGTGGAATCTTTTCCTTGTTTGAAAAACAAGGTTCTGAATCAAAATAAGTCATCAATTTGTGATGGCCAAGACGTGATAAAGGACTAACAAAGTGGGCCTCAAGAAAAAATGGCCTCCTTAATAATATCTCACAATTAGGTGTTACAAAGCCGTTTAAGAGTGGGCATGATTTACCCAAAAAGTCACATTGACTAATTTGGGAGTATCTCGGCTTTACCCCCTTCAAGTACAGTGGGCACTAAATGCATCCATCGTGTAATCTTTCTAGGGTCACGATACAGACAACTTTGTAATGCTAACTCACAAGGAAAACTAGTCAAGTGGATAAGCGAGGTGCTTCCTATTTCATGCACGAGGTTACACAGTGGTGGACTACTTTAGGGTTCTTGGAACCACCCCCATTGTTGTAGCTTAAGGCGTTATGCCAAAGGGGTTATGTTCCAGTTGAGCAGATAGGGACGTGCCCTTTTCCAAAACCTGCAATACAATGTTTTGAATATGGTGTGTTTTTTATCTTTCTTAACTTAATGTGGTTTTAAGTGGCACACCATTTGGCAACCTGCAAGAAACGTGTTTATTAGAAGTTTTGTATTTTTTTTTATGTATCCTTTCTTTGACAAGCGATTTTTTTGGTCCTACACAACAAGGTTAGTAATTTTCATAAAGGAGATAAGATGTTGTTTTTGATTTCCTAGATCATCCTAAGATGCAAGGAAAGAGCATATGCAACAAGGCATCTCGCTCAAATTTGCAATAAATGGAAAATTCCTAAGTACAATGTGAAAATAAGTTCCTTTTAACCAAATTTTTAAAATCTAATTAAACCATTTTTACGAGTATGAAGAAAATGGTGAATTTATGTTTCCCAAGATCACCTAGAAAGGCACGAGGGAAGAGCATACGCATTCCAAAATTTCACGAATAAATATGCAAACATTTTAAAACAAGTTAGTATAAAATAGATTAATGAAAATGAAACTTGTAAACCACTGTTAGCACCCTACAAGAGTTAGAAAACCAAGAAAACTGAAAAATTCTAGAAATCCAATTTTTGCACTTTTTTAACAGTTTTTAGTAATTTGCATTTTTGGAGGTCTCCGGAGCACTTTGGGAGTTTTGTGATAGAAATTGGGATACCAAAGGTATTTAAATTTTAGAAGTTCCCTCGCAAAGTACGCTTCGTTATCTTTTTTACGCCTGTTCAAACTCTGAAAACAGGTTAACAAGTCAAAAGATATGGTCAAAACAAGGAGCACTAAAAATAAAATGCATAAATCCGGACTACACAGAGACACCTGCACACCCAGAATGACACATACGTGCCCTAGCCAACGGACACATGCTCAAGTAGACATGTGTGATGGAAAGGAAAAATGCGAAGTCAATAGAGTGAAACAGGAAACCTGCGTGCCCAGAGTGACAGATACGTGCTCTAGCCAACAGATACGCACCCTAGCAAAAAATAGACAATTTCAAATCTTTACACAATCAACCCATTTATGCATACACGACCAGAGAGGCAGATACATGGCCCAAATGACGGAGATGAATGCATGTCCTTGTAGAGGAAAATTTTTCAAAGGATAATGACTGTTAGATAGGTACGCGCCTGTTCTGACGGAGATGCTAGGGTTTTAACGTGTATGCACCCCTTGTAAACACCTACGCGCACCCTGTGAAAAACCTACAAAACTCACGGATTTTCAAATTTTAAAGAGCAAACAAATTAGTTGTTAGTCAAAGTGTCCTATTGCTATATCAAACCCACAAAATAAATGTAAATGAAGGTCATTTATCTAGTGTTAGAAACATAAATGAGGAGATAACAAGTGTTTTAACCCAAAAACTTGAAAATGAATTTTGAAAAACCTAAAAGACCTCCATCAATGGAGGATAGACATAAGTGTCCCACCAACCATGCAAAATCTGTTCAATGAAATATTTTACAAAGAGCTATGGATATGGGGCAAGACCCCAAAGCTTTGTGCAAAAGACCCTCAATGGACCATATGATAAGAAATGAGCAAGGAATTCTATTTGCATGTATTAAAACTTGAAATAATAAATAAATCTAACAAATAATATTAACCTCTATTCTTGAAAGCTTAAAAAAATATGCATACTAAAGACTTAAGCAATCAGTTTTGTTGTTTACTCCATGAGGGTGAATGAATCTCACTAAATGGCTACATGGCCAAGTTTAACTATTCCATTACTAACCTAACATGGGTGCAAGATGAAGCTATTTTAATGGTGGATGATTGAAGATCAAATGCCTTATTAGCTTGGCTAATGCAAATGAGCTCTTAAGCTTTCTTAGGCTTGTTTTGGCTTTAGCTTATGTAAAGTCGTAAGTTTGAATGGGTAGGCTTAGCCTTGTATTTATAGTTTTTGGTTTGGAAGAGTTTGGAATTTGGGTGCATGTGGGACTAAATCTCAAAAAACACTTTTAGATTAGATTAGGATAAACATGGTTTAGGCTAGTTAAACTTGATTAGCAAGTGATTAGAGACTTGTTGAGAGTTGGGAGGGGTCTGGATAACCAATTGTGACTAATAGATAGCCTACGAAGCCAATAGAAGTGGTCTAGAGAGAACTAGGGAGGTTCTGAATGGTCAAAAGGAGGAATGTTTAGCTAATGAGAGAGATATTACCCAAATAAGCTTATTATAGGAGGAATACGACTGAGAAGGTGTTGTGAATGGGAATCCGAGAGTGGAGTGAATAAGGGTTGATTAATGAAATGTCATCAATTGGTTGGATTGGAGGAAATACTAAGCGTAGGAAAATTTTAGGTGTCTACAGTCTCAATTGTGAAGTCTGTAGCATCCCTCAAGATTCTTGGTTGGGATCTTCTAAGGAAGAAACCAACTTCTGGTGGAAAAGAACTGATGAAGAATCTTTTTTTTTAGGGTAACACATCTTTTGGGATCCTCCTTATCAACCTATCATACCTTGCTACAAAATCTCTCATTGATTCGGAGGTCTCCTTATTCATCTGAACCAATTGGACCAGTAGGTCTTGACAATCTTCTGTGCTCTTGAACCTATGTTCAAATGCACTTCTTATATCTTCCCAGCATGTGACAGATCTTGGGGGAAACATGTAGAGCCATTCAGTAGCCTTTTCTTGGAGTGACTCCATAAAGAGCCTAACTGAAACATCTTCATCTTCAAGTCCCAACACTCCACAAGCATTAATGAATGCTACTACATGTTCTTCTGGGAGATAAGAACCATCCCCTTTGAATTTTGGGAAGTTCTTTCTTGAACCACTTGGGAGCTCATCGAGTGGTTGAGCAAGAGACAGTGGACCAATATTTCTCCCCCATGGTACATTGGGCCTGCGTTCCTCATGCTCATGATCACCCATTTTATTCCTGTTTCTATCCTCCAGTCTTGCTAAGGTTGCTTCTACTACTGCTCTTTCTTCTGCTTTGATTTGGAGGCTTTTTATTTCTTCAAGTTGAGCCCTTATCTCCTCCTCAGCAACAGCCTCTCTTTCAAGCTCTTCAAATGTGGGATTAATTTGTCCTCCTTGCCTTAGTTGTCGGGTGTATCTTCTATCAGTCAGCTTGAAATTTTATGGTCTCCTCTGGGGTGCTGAAATTTGTCTCTGCCTTTCTAGTTTGACAGCACGTTCCTCTTCCAGGTCTAGAATCCTTATGGAAATGAAGTATTGATTAACACTTTGTCTCTTATGCCAAATAGCTTCTCTCAGATCAGAAGGAATGTCTTCTTGGATGTAAAAGAGTAAATCAGGTCTCTCAACAAGAGGATTTCCTAGAATCGCCATGATTTACATCCATGTAGTCTGTGTAATTATTCAATCTCCAAGGAATTTTCTTCTAGAATATTTTTCTATTTTATGACCTTGAGGACGCTTTTCGGTGTAGATGCTGCAAAATTTTCCTCACGGTGGGCGCTAAAAATAGTTGGCAAGAAAATTTGTCTTGTGGACAAATTGGTGGGTTTCAGGCCAACATTATGGGAATCTAAGTCCCTCTACTTGAACGGTGTAGCTTTCGTATGTGCATGCATGAAAAATTGGTTTTCAATGGTGTTCTTTCGACCAAAGATCCAGTAGGGGCACTCCACTGTCCCTATAGAAAAGCTACCAATTTATCAATAGAGAAGAACTCTATCTGAGAAGGGAAAAGGGAGTGAGAATGGAGGTAGGAAAAACTAATGTTGCAAGTAGAATATCAGATTCCCACACACATCAATTAGAAACTTCATTTACATGCATTTATAATCAGAAGAAAAACAAATTCGTGGGAGAAGCTACAAGACCAAATGAAACTCCTTGGTCATAAAGGACCTATTAATTCCTCAATCAAGGAGGCAAAAATTCCTTATTTTATTATTGAAGCTCAAGCAGAGTTTGTACATAGCTTGAGAATGGAATAAATTCGAGGAAGAAGAGAAAATAGAAGAAGAATGGTGTTTTCTGTCTTTTCTAGGTACAGAGCACTCTGGTTTTTTCCGAAAATCAAAAATCCCCTGGCGATGACATCGAGAAGCCATTATTTTATTTGCAAGAAACAGTTACAACTTCAAAAATCCTCAACACCTTTTTGAATCCCTCTGTTGTGAAGAAAACGCTTATGGTGGGTTAAAACCAAATCTTGCAAAGCAACCGTTACATTTGATTTGCTAGTTTAAATACAGATAGTTAGATTTGCTCCTCTAACTCTAAAATCAGGCCATCCAAGTGGAAGGAAGGGATTGGAGTGGTTATGGGGGAAGCCCTTTGAATTTTGTGATTTTTTAGAGATTTTGAAATTTGGAACAAATAATCCCGCACCCCCACTTTGAATTTTGAACTTAGACATGTGGCTGCTTCTTATTGGAAATGGGTTCGCGGCCCTTGTCTCAACATTTTAACCTTTTTTGGAAAAAGGCTCAAAAACTCAATTTCCTCCACTAGTCCGCTACTCTGATTTGACTAGGCCACGTGGCACGTTCTGGTTGGAGACGGGGTCATGGATCCTTTCTAAAAATTTAAACCTTTTTGGGAAAAAGGCTCCAAACCTCAATTTCCTCCACCGGCCCGCTCTCCCGCTTTGAATTTTCAATGGTGGGCTTTACCTTGACTTTTTCCTTTCTAGCCTGATCGGGGTTGAGGATCATTTTTTAGCTTTTCACCTTTTTTACAAAAAGGCTCAAAAACACAAATTCCTCCACCATCCCACTCTTCCACTTTGACTTTTCAACTTCGGAATCGACCTTAGCAAAGCCGCGGAGCATTGTAGAACTTTTAATTCACTTTTGGGAATTTGATTAAATTTCCAAAAGTGCCCCGATGGCCCGCTCGTCTACTTTGACTTTTCAACAATGGGCTTCAACTTTGAATTTTTCCTTTATAGCCTGATCGGGGTCGCGGGGAAAATTTACCATTTTTGCCAAAAGTTACCAAAAGTGTTAACTTCACCAAAAATCTCGTTCCTCCCCATCCAATAGGATCTGACCATGTACCTACATTCATTGGAGTCAAAATTTTACGGGGAATAGACACCGGTCATCCTGACTATGGAAAATACGTAGAAGAAGAAAACTTCATCATTTTGAGTCCAATTTTTTAATTTCCTTCACGAACCAGAGGCATGGAGGAAAATCAATGATTTGGTGACCTAGGCCATAGAACAAGTGAACAATTTCGATTAAAAATGGAGGTTGCAAAGAGGATATTACGTGCACAGACCGGGAAATGGAGAATTTATCAAAATAAGCAAAATAGAGGTTTAAATAGCTCTAGGGCACGACTTCTGCTAATTTATTAAATCTCTAATTTGGCTTAAACACCAACGAAGGGCATCAGCTCAAAAAATTTGAATTTGGCTATCAAAAGATAGAGTAGTTTTTGGGAGACAACACCTATATATCTCTTTTATATTTAATTTGATCATTTCAAGGTGGTTGTGAGTGTACAGTCATTCACAAACTCTGAGATTATTATAGAAACTTTCCCCTACTGATGAATTTAATCAAACTCGATTTACTCCGTGTGGATCTTGTGCAAAATGTGTGGCTTTACTTCTGAATGTCTACAAATAGGTTTTCTTGTTCCTGTTGTAATCTTGTATCAAAATTTGTCTCAACCACACAGGTCTCAATCCTTGTGATGGTTTAGTGGCATCTGAAATTTAATTTCTTAGAAGAGCTTTCATCTAGGAGTGAAATAAACGATTTAAAATCACTTTTCTCTCATTTGTTGATAGATATTGTCTGTAATCCTCTGGGTGTACCTTAGGCCGTGATTGGGCTCAAATGTTGATGGTTTTTTGGGTTTTCCAACTTGATCCTTTGTGTTAGAATCTCATAGATTGTATGAAAAAGTGCTAATCTGGGCCTCCATTGAAGCACATGTTCTGGTTAAAGAAAAAATTTAGTTGCTCTGTGGCATTCTATTGGTTTAGTCTTCCATTTTTCAAAAGTTCTCAAACATTTGGTATAATCAACTTTATCCTGCTTCACCTCCCACCAAAATCCATCTAAAAATAACTCATCCTACTCATCCTACCCATACTACCCTTGTTTTTCATGTGTGTATACAAATGCAAAAATTTTACTACCAAAGCATGCGGAAACAATTAGGATTCCAAATGTCTTTAGTGGCCTGAACCTTACTTAGAGAATGTCTCCACTATCTAGAGTGACAACTCATGAGAGTTAGATTTTGTTGCATTGATCATATTTTCTTCAATGTCTCCTTAATAACTTCATTAGGAAGGATATCTCCATCTCCTCCATAAAAAATAGGCTACAAAAGGGTTCTCTTACCTTGGTTGAAAGGCACAACCTAAAATAGAGAGGATAGATCAAATCCTCTTGAGGGTGCTATCCATATCTCCACATTTGAGTGATTAAGGGACAGTTAGATCCCATCCCTAGCTACAAAACACATCATCATGATCTATCTGTCTCTAAGCTTCCTGCTAACCCTGTGATGCTACTCAGACTTTAAAGGAAAATCAATTTGGGTGCCAACACAAGCCTCCCCCTACAGATACAATTAGGGCCTACTCCCTACCAACATCAAACCCATGCCCATTATCAATTGAATGGACCCAAATCAGTTCAAACCACATCAACGAATAGAAAACCGCGGGGTTATTCTCAATGGCCTTCCCAACTCTATTCCCATCGAGCTCAGCTATGTTTCTGCAAGCCCGCAACTCAGAAATTGAAATACATGAATATGCTCTTCATCTGCTACGTTACCATGACAACCGATTTGGAAGCCATCCTCCTTTATGATATTTTCTACTCAATCTTATGATGCACCATAGAATTCAAGCCACTTCAAATTTTTTCACAAAACAACAGATTGAAGACAACACACCCACAACAATAGAACACCTCCACACATTGTTAGAAACCCTGCCGGATGAACAAATAGCCAACCACCTCATGCGGTTTTCCTCCCACATAAGAGGAACCCGTTCTTTTTGGACACAATGGAAGAATGAACTTAACGACATGATTTTCCAGCCAGGAACACCAACCTTATTTTTCACCTTAAGTGTTGTTGGTACTAAATGGCTAGACTTGCACCGCCTCATGCCAAGACCTTGCCCCCCCACCCCTTATGCTACCCAAAAATGGAGAAACCATAACATCATTACATATCCACACTTGACAACAACATATATGGTTGTGAGGTTTGTAATATTCCATGAAGAAATCTTAGAAAAACATCTACACACAAAAGACTTCTAGTACAGGTAACATAATGTATCTTTTAAAGCTTAGGTTACAAATATTGTGGAATATTTTTCCTGTAATGTTTCATACTAACACTTCCTATAATAGGTTCGAATGGAAAAAAAGAGTCTCCACACATATTCATGGTTTTATATGGCTCACTGACAGTCCAAATATGGACACCCTAGACTAGGAAAACCCCAGTGCCATACAAGTTAAAAAATCATTCTTTGACAGCCAGGTTAAAAGTTGGAACCCACTTCAAATCTTTCAAGTTGCTTCTCACATGCCCCATGCAACAACAGATGATCCATGTTTGCTACATTCATCAGAAATACTACTTGCACCTACCGACAACGACTATATAGCTTTAGTCAACTGGGTTCAACGCCACACCAAATGTACTACAACTACATGCTTATGAAGGAAAGGCAACCAATTACAATGTAGGTACAAATTCCCAGGTCCAATATAAGCTGAGTCAACATTATTCCTAGTCACACAAGGACATGCAATTTATACTTCAGCTCGTAACGATGACAAGTTAAATATCCACAACAAAGATATGCTAACTGTATGGCGGGCCAACATTGACTGTCATCCCATGGTTTCACGTCATGCTGTTCTAAAATACATAGAAAAATATGCATCCAAATCCGAGCACAAGTCACAAACATACCACCATATGCTTGTCAGAATCTCAGCAAGTACACAACCTGGAAAAAATGTCAGCACAACATATAGAAAGATCCTTTTTGAAAAAATTGCTAACAGGGATATAGGCACACAAAAAACTTGCCACATATTGCTGAAATTACCACTTACCATATGCAGCTGAGTGTTTGTGACACTATCTGTGGGGAAAACCATCTACAGGTAAATTTCAAAGCCCAATTCCTGTAGAAATTGTACAACACCATTTATAGATGCCTACATAGAACGGCCTCTTGCCCTAGACATCTATCATTTAATAGAAGCCGCTCAGTCATGGGCCTTTTCGATGTATTCCATCTGACATTTGCACATCCCTAGAAACACTCTAGCTTCAGTGGGCTGCATTCTCTCTAACCTACTAGGCATGGCACGTACATCGGGTAACCCCCCACCAAACAGTAAGCAGCCATACCACTAGCTCTAAGAGAGATTGTGATGTGCCTATCACAACTCAGATGGACGAATGGGAGGTGTTTTCAAGCTTACATCCTACAAGGGTTGTCGACATCAGTGACCTAGGCATACTTGGGAAGCATGATTTTGATCCTTCGCACAATTGGTCACAAGATACTACTGGCAACCACTTACATGAAATAGGGGGAGATTTCATAGACATTTCTCACTCAACCACCGAAATAGCTACATTGTTCTTCCTACCTACTGTAAATAGTTGTACCTTATCACCAGAATAACAAGATGCATTACAGAGAATCTTAACCCATGCAAATGCACAACCACATATTTCCCCATTATACATGATAATATAATGAACAACTGGCACTGGTAAATCACATTTTATCCAGGAAATTTCAAGGACGCTCCACTCATGCACCAACCTCCATTTCAGCCGCTTACTCCTCCTAGCTCCAACAGAACTAGCAACATTCAACATTTCTAGCACAACAACACCACACTGGGCTACACATATCTATAGCTAAAGTTACTCCTCTTCGAGGCCAAACCCTTGCTACATTCCAGCAAACTATGGTATATCTGGAATACATACTAATCGATGAAATGAATTTTATTGGCCCAAAACTGCTATCTAACATAAATAGCCGCCTACAGGAAGCATTTCTCACCTGTAGATGGAAATTTTTCGGAGGGAATTCTATTATTCTGGTTGGAGACCTTGCCTAGTTACCTCCAATTAAAGATACTCCCTTATATGTTCCAGATACCTACGGGCATATGTTAGGGTCACTTTTTAGGAATACAATCACGCTTACAGATAACTTCTGCCAATAAGGAGCCACCCCTGCAAACCACAATTTTCAGAGTCTACTACTAAATGTAAGAAGCGCCCTTGCTACAGAGCACGACTAGAATCTACTAATGTCGTAAAATCCTACAAATATCATCCCTACAGAACAAAAACATTCCAAACCGCAACACACCTTTATGCTACAAACACATTAGTTACCGTGCATAACAAATATAGACTATGGGCCCTCAACATGCCAATTGCTATAGCTACAGCTGAACAGTCATGAAAAACCGATGCAGGGAAAAGTAGTAACACACAATTAGAGACTAACCTATTACTCTGTGAAGGTGAATAAGCAATGTTGACAAAAAAACTTTGGGTGCAAAGTGGTCTTGTAAATGGTTCACATGGACAGGTTGTTACTATGTTATACAAGCAAGAAACCACACCCCCAACCTTACCTTTGTATGTCATAGTCAACTCCCCAAGCTACAAAGGCCCAGCCTAGGACCCGGTGCATCCTACGTACATACTAGTCCCGCCTATTACAAGAAGTAACTGTCGACAGCTACCCTTAAAAATGGCATGGGCCCTAACTTTTCATAAAGCCCAAGGACTGACGCTTGATAAATATATCATCAACATTGGCCGCAGAGAATGAAAAGGCCTAACCTTCACAGCCTTATCCCGAGTACGAGCCCTTACCGACATTTGCATTTTCCCAACATTCTCATACACCCATTATAAGTGCCTACAGGAATAAAATCATGCTGCACTCCGCGTAAAATAAGAAGCATACTTACAACACATCCTACCTCTGGTTCCAACATAAGTACATAGCTACCACAAAATTCACCTGTTGTGTCATTGGTACAATACTCCATCTAACCTTAGCTTGTTTTTGCAAATTGACTACAACTATGCTCCACATATTAAATTACTATCTTTTTTTACGCTTACCTAAAAAAATGCCCCAAATTATGATAATCACTACAAATTTTGTTAACTAACACTCAAATTGCACTTGTAGGGCACTTTCAAATGGAAGATAACTTTTACACACCAGCTGCCTGCACAAACACTGATGCTAACCTTTTGGAATGCCTGCTATGCGAATATGTGGACTCTTAGTACCAAAAGGCTGCAACAGTGGATGAAGCTACCATTACAAAGATGTACTCCACACAAAAAAAAAATGAAGAGGCACAACAAACGCTGCAACAAGCAATTGTAGCTGTCCAAACTACACAAAAGAAGATGAAAGAAAAAGCTTATGATGACATGTTTCAAAAACTCATAAATAAGGAATTCACTTCATACCTTCTAAAAGGGCCCTAGAAACAACAACCTATAGAAAACAGTACCCCATAAACAAAATCATTCCGTATTGTACATACTATACTTATGTTTAATCCTCAAACCCTATACATATCTACACTTTTCAGTACCAGGATAAATAAAGGTGTTCAGTTTATTGGCTTGTATATGTGTTATATAATGATTGATTGAATGTGGTTTATAAATAAAGTGTTGTTTCAAAGTAAATGGTGTGTTATAATGTGCTTAATGATTGCTTACATGTTTTATTATTCAATTGGTTCTCCACATTCCAAAGCATTCAAAATGCGACTATACCCAATCTATTCAACTTTATCTATAGTTCTGGAGTCAAGTTATCACAAATTCTTGATTTAATCTTCAACCGTATTTTCCTCAAAATGTATAACTCTTTATTTTTGTGAATGGAAAGTGTGAATACATTTAATCACTATATTGATAAACCATAATTTTATTTTCAAAATTTGATACTTATTTTGTAGATGAAAATGCATCTCTCTTTATCTTGTGAATAGATTTATTATTATACTACACAGGGTATGGACATCCATCATAGCATAATTGAAAGAGTATTTTTCTCAAATGTTGTAGTTGTCAAAGCCCTAATACACATGTATGCAAAATGTGGAAGCATATGCAAGGTATGTGAACTGTTTGACACAATGCTTCAAAGAGATGTCATCTCATGGAATGCCATGGTTACAAGATATGCACAAAATGAATTTTATGATAATGCTCTCAAAAATTTCCAACTAACGGAGCACTCTACAACATACCCTGAGCATGCAAAAAACTCTAAACTTTATTGTAAAACTGCTAATTAAACCTGTCTCGGTTCTTTGGACATGTTTACCTGCCAAACTTTTTGTGTTGTGGATGTCCTGGTGCTCTTGCTGATTCTACCAATACTTCCATAAAACTTTCCATTTTCTACAATTTTCAAAAAAAATTCATATCATGAGTGTAGTGTATTAGAAAATATAATATTTAGTATGTTAACAATTGACAAGTGGCATGGATAGTCATAACACTGATAGTAGCTAGGACACTTGGGTTACATGTTTCCTATTTTTTTTATCTTACATTGAGCTAAGTATGGAAAAATTATAGCTGGGTATACAAATGATCATCATGGCTTTACAAGTCAAAGACATCGATCATTCCATGGTTCTAATTCAAGTATGTTGTTGTTCTTCCATTGTTTTCAGAGTTGTATTAAGACACTGCATTGTAAACTATTATTAGCTTTGCCAGATCAAGAAATGCAATACGAATTTTCCTCACGCCACTTCCTATAATGCTTTTAAATTTTTCTTTCTTCCTCCTTCACCGCCACTTCTTGTTTTACTTTGTATTTTGTAATTTGGATTTTAACTACGGCTCTATAGTTTGAGGCCTAGCTCATCTTATAAGTATATACAACCGATTGATGATGACAAACAAAATCCCCCTACTTAGCTCTCTGTTGCAGAGTCAACACCACATTTGCAGCCTCCTTATATGCTTCAGTTATGAGGAAAGGCAATGTGGAATTTCAGCCCAATCATCTTACTACATGAGCAGGAGCCCAAATACTTACATCAAAAGTTGTCGTTTCCTACATACGTTACACTTTTCAGTTTTAAGTTATCATATGAATTAACTTCTCCCCTCTTTAATCTTAAAGATCCTTTTACTTTTTTCATAATTTTTATCATTCTCATTTAGTTTTTCTTGTAAACAACATTTTTATTGCATGGCATTTTGACCTTGTATCACAATACCTTTCTAATATATTGTGTACCCTCCCCCTTTTGCAGGTACTTTAAACATGACAACCACATTCAACACTATAGCAGCTCGAATTACAACAAATTATACTCGCATACAACAGTTGATATCTGAATGTGTCGAACAACAATGCATGGAAGCTACAACTGTAGACAACACCGCAATCTCTATAATGTTGCATACCCAACAAGAACTACAACAAGCACAGATTGCACTATATCAAGCATCGATTGCCAGCAAAGACACCATCCACATTCTAAGGGAAAATTTTTACATAGAGTTCTATAAATCCACCCCCTCCCCGTAACAAAAAAAAAAAAATCACCCCTAAAAAAACTTGAACACCCCTATTGTACATACCCCGAACTATGTGGTTTCTTATTTTCCGGTGTAACTTTTGTTTATTGATTAATGTCAGTTTTTGGTGACATACGATTTTCGATATGCTACTCCATTTTAATTTATGAGTAAAGTTGTGCAAACTATTTATATTGAATTCAGTGTTTCATAGATTATGTTGTGTAAAATTCATTTCTCATATCCTCATATTACTGTCGAATATTTTCACTTCTATTCAAATGATTTGAAATAGTTTGCTTGTATTAGTATAAGTCTTGGACTAGAAGTTGGGTATAAAATATCTTTACATAAACATATTAAAATGGTTTATTTCCTTTGTATGATAGTTAAAACGGTTCTTAGCTTGGGATCTCCATACATGTGCCCCAACTGAATGCTTACTAAAATATATAAATACATTAGATGTACACATTTTAGAGAAGAGTGTTACTGTTTCTTCCTCCCTCACCCTTCTATCACCATCAACTGGGGAGAAAACTAACGTCATCTACTTCCATCATCTTTGACTGCCATGTTGGGTTAATGCTTTCCAGTAGGGCTGTTACTTTTGGTATTCCATACTGGAGAATGACTGCTAGTTGCTCGCATGCATGTAGCCCTGGTGTAATTTTCTGAACTAATGTCTTAAAGATATAAGTTATAGGACCATGTGTATATGCTTTGGTAAATACAGACCAAGTTTGCTTGATATTTTCCTTGTCTAATGGAAAACATGTTCATTTAGGTGTTATGTTGTTGGAAAACAACCTATGATTATATTCAGTTTTCACTTCAATTAGTAACTAATTTCATATAATTAGCCAGTTACGAATCCTCTTGGATCACCTAGATAGTCAAGTTTTGATTTAAGGGAACCCAAGTTAGGAAGGAAAAGATGAAAGTGCATGGAAAACTTCCAACAACTTTGGACCATCACCCATCACCTCATATTTTCACTCCTCTAGGTGAAAGGAAACCACGCATAGAATACATTACGTAGGAAATGCAAGGTGAGATTTTACCCCAAATTTACCAGGCACAATTTCTTAACGACTTCATCTAACAAGATTCACCCTAATCAATTTATCTTCATCAAAATTAGGGCTATGAGAAGAAATTCCATTCACTCCATTCCATTCCAGGGTTTAGTTTAGCATCAGTATAGTAATTGTATTGAATCATATAAATAGTCAAGCAACACTTGTTGGGAAGCATCTAATGGAAATTTATAAGAGAGGGAGCTTGAATAAATTAAAAGACATACCACTTATTGAAAGGGCATGGATCAATCCATCTAAGTCTCTATACCTAGGGGATGGTCTATCTATGTATAAGGATGCCAACATTACATCTATATCTTATGGTCAAGTTCGATCCATTATGTTATGTATACAAAATTTCTGTATGAATTTTGGTTTGGCAAAATTAGAAGGACTATTTTTTTTGCAATAATGGTTTCTGCCCACCAGTTTTCTCTTCTTCTCCTCACACTAACACATCAAAACTTGGTCATACTAAATTTATCACGAAATAGTGTGCAATTTACACAAAGCATAATAATTCTTCTCACCGTCCACGCATACACAAGCTTATTGGAGGTCGAGCCTCTGAACGGTTCCAATAGTGTTGCGGTGCCCATCCCCAGCAAGGTTGATATTCTTAGTTTTCATTATTTTGTAATCTTTTCTCCCACGTATTCTACTTTCCTTATAAGTGAAAAAAAGAAGACTTGGTAATTTGTCGAATTAAATCCAAATAAGAGAATTAAATTGATCTATCTTGATGTATCAGGTCTTTCTTTACAATAGAAATTACATAGCCTGCCCAAAGGGGATGATTAGGGGGTCTACTCTGACCAAAGGTGATGATAATACAGACAAAATGACATTTTGGACTAAAATGGATAAAACTTTATGAATGTGTTCTCCATGCTTTAATCTATAAAAACTCAAATTTTCTCAACTTCTGTTTTACTGGGACAATCAGATTAATATTTTATACTTTCTTTACTGAAACTAGGATTTGTCCCCAGTGTGATGGGTCGCCAACTATTTAAAAAAATAGAAACAAAGAACACATTGTAAGGTTGGCATCATCATTTTTTTTAAGTATTTCTCATTTTTTACTTGGATACTAATTGAAGATTTTTCTTCAATGACAGGGATAGACGTCCATGTATTATTTTCTCAAATTGCATTCCTTTGTTGGACACGAACTTGTCTACAATTTGTTTTTTTGTGGAGTCTGCTTACAAATTTTGGCTTTCAAATTATTTGACTAGATTAATTTATGTCTTATTGTCTATAAAAGGATTCCAAACAAGCTCTGTTTTTTAGACAAATATTTGAATTCCCATCGTTTGCTTTCATCAATTGATAGCTGATTTATTTATTTAAATTTTGATTTTGCCACTTTTTTAAAATTAAGATCCAATGTGGAGCTGCTCAAGTCCTTTTTCCTTTTCTCATTCTATATAAAACTTTTATCTTTGGAATTTCATATTTTCCCTTTATTCTAAAGGTAAATTTTCAAGTAAGGCCTTCTACTGAGTAGAGCACAACAACAACATTGCTCTGGGAATTTATTAATTCCCATATTGATTCCCAACAGACATTTTTGAACTTTTCTTTTGAGATTAGATAGAAGTTCAGTTTAAGGATTAAACATCAAACGTTTCCATCAAATGAAATTTACCTTGATATCCAAGAAAGGTTTCCAATAAAGTTAGACATATTTGTGAATCTCTCCTTTATATTTACCTTCAGAATTCAAGTTTCAGACCTTGTCGATATATACATTTGGTTGATTTTATTACCAATATCTACAAAACAAATCGAACATAGGAAAAAAAAATCTGTAACTTCTCCCATTGGATTTTCGACTCCTAAGGTTTGGTCCTTTGATCCAGTACTAGAATTTCGACCAAAGATTCCAGCAAAAGCATTTTTCCCCTCGTGAACTTGAAAAAAATATATCGATTCAAATAGAAACCCTTGGTACATAAAAAAAAATATCATATCTGATCTCGCAATTCTGTAACCACCATATTTCATCAAGCATTGGTTTCACCAGTGACAGTTGCATAGTGAGAATAACATTCCAAACCATATGAGTTTATAATCTTGAGCATTTGCCAATAATTTCGAGACTTCAAAAAGGCTTTTCTAAGGACAGAAGAAAAAGAAGCAAGTTGAGTAATTGTGGTAAGGGTGCAGATAGGAGAAGTAGGAGAGAGTTGAATCAAGTCCATTAGAAAAATATCGTATAGTTATTCATTTTTCTTCTTAATATACGAGAAAAATGAGCATTATTTTTTTCCTATACCATCATCTGAATTAAATAAACTTGTTCATAACCCTAATCTTGACAGAGTTTGTGTCTGTTACTGGTTGAGTGTATTACTTCAAGCTGCAGGGACAAGGTAGCCATCCATTCCCCCCCTATCCTTTACTACATGAAATGGTGTCAGAGTAGGAGTATCCAACTGGTGTCTGTCGGTGTGTAAGTGAAAAAACCTCCAATGAGAGTGTTGGCTAGAAGGTGTTGCAATTGGATGTCCTCCATTATGAAAAGGTGGGTAGAGGGTACAAAACAAAGAGATAGAATGGTATGAAAAAAACATGTCTTATGTAAGATTTCCAACAATAAAACTAAGTATTTGGTGTGTGTCAATATGTCTCCAACAACAGTAGTGGCTACCAACATGCCAAAAAGATTGGAAGTTGTAATTTTGAAGAGAATGTTGGAAATATGCATGTGATGCATATTTAATTCCAACCGTAGCTTTTTTAGGAAAGCTAATTTTAGCTTTAGTCTTTTTTTAGTTTGCTTTAGTTAAGTTAGCTTTATCTTAATTTTATCATTAGATTTAATTCAAATAAATCTGTTTTAAATCATGCATAGCATGCAACTGTTTTAAAGCATGAGTTTAGATTTAGAATGCTCAGTTGAAAAGTTGTTAGTGGGTGAGTTATTCTATTTAAATAACAGCAATTGTAATTGCTTTGTATGCACACACAAAGGTGTGAAATCTGCACAAGCAAGGAAGGATGTGCATTGAAAGCACACAGCTGTACGTACAGCTTGATTGTAAAGAGCTGAAGCTCTGAGTATGATGAAGCTTTTATTAATGGAGATTATGCACAGCAGTGCTGGTTTGAATATTCATCTATTCATGCAAGTTATTTAAGTATTCTATTTATTTTTTTTATGTTGTTTGTTGTATAAGACTGCAGATTTTCTACAAATTGGTATCAGAGCAAGGTTGTTCCAGCAGCTTATTAAATTGGTAGCAAGCTATGGCCTCTACATCCGGTATGCAGACACCGCAATTTAATGGAAAGAATTACGAATACTGGTCGTTGACCATGAAGGCGCTATTCAGATCTCAAGACGTGTGGGAGATCGTTGAAGATGGGTACACAGAGCCCACAAATGCAGCAGCGTATACTGCACTTTCTCAAGCAGAGAAAGATACTTTGAAGGAGTTACGAAAGAAGGATGGCAAAGCTCTTTTCTATATTCATCAGGGAATGCATGAAAACATTCTTCCAAGAGTGGCAGCAGCCAGTCAAGCAAAGACTACATGGGATACTTTACAAGTTGCATATCAAGGTAAGGAGAAAGTAACAACTGCCAAACTACAGTTACTTCGTAGAGATTTTGAGAATTTAGCAATGAAAGATTCAGATTCTGTAGAATTTTTTTTTACTTATGTAGTTGGCTTAGTCAATCAAATCAAATCCCATGGTGAGACTCTTGAGGACAGAAGGATTATTGAAAAATTGCTTAGAAGTTTTCCTACGAAATTTGATCCTTTAGTTGTTGCTATTGAAGAAACTAAGGATCTGAGTCAGTTTTCTATTGATGAGTTACATGTATCACTAATCAATCATGAACAGAGGATGAATAGATCACATGCAAGTGTAGATCAGGCTTTTGCATCTTAGACAGCAGGTAGTCGTGGCAAAAGAAGAGGAAGTTTCAGCCCAAGAGGTAGAGGAAGAAGTCCATCTAGAGGACGTGGAAGTGGTTCATCAAACTCAAGTGGAAGAGGACATAATCAAGAATAGAGTTATGGTCAGAGACAAGATAAATCTCATATTCAGTTTCATTATTGCAAGAAGTATGGGCACTATGCTTATGATTGCAAGAAAAAGCAATATGATCAGGAGAGACAAAATCAAAATCAAGTTGGAAGTTCTATTTCTAAACCTATGTTTATTGCATGCACAAGGATTGCCGAAGCAATACCTTTTTTATCCCCTATTGAATGTAATTTGTCAAAAGAGAGCCCATGTGATGTATGGTATTTAGATTCAGGTTGTAGTAATCACATGACAGGTAATCTAGATTTGTTTTCTAGTTTGGATGATTCAGTTAAGAGTGATGTAACTCTTGGAAATAACAATATTGTGTCTGTGAAAGGAAAAGGCATGGTTAGTATTCTAACAAGACAGGGGGAGCAAACAAGTATGCAATATGTTTACTATGTTGTAGGTTTGAAACATAACCTTATGAGTATTGGACAACTAGTACAGAAAGGATACCGAGTCTATATGGAAGACAATGAGTACGTGATTGTGGACAAAGCTCCTAGCACTCAGTTGATTGCAAAAGTGAAGATGAGCAGCAATAGGATGTTTCCATTGATTTTGAAACCTGGAAAGAAGAAGAAATCAGATCTGTTTGCAGCAAAGTCATGCATTAAGCCAAATCAGTCTTTTGTTGAGTCCTGCGCTCAAACAGATGAGTCCTGTGCCAATGAAAATCAGGTGTGCACTACAGCAAGCGAGTCATGCGCTGATTCCTGCGTAAATATAGTTGAGTCCTACGCTAAAGGAACACAATCATCTTTTCATTCAGTCATGAAGGATGAAACATGGCTTTGGCATCTAAGGTATGGACATTTGAATTTTGGAGGTTTGAATTTATTACATAGAAAAAATATGGTTAAAGGTTTGCCATTGATTCAGAAACCGGAAAGGATATGTGAAGGTTGTATTTTGGGAAAGCAACACAGAGATTCATTCCCATTTGGCAAAACAGCAAGAGCAAGTACACCACTTGAGATTGTACATTCAGATTTATGTGGACCTATGCAGACAGCTTCTATTGGAGGTTGTATTTATTTTATGACATTCATTGATGATTACACAAGGAAGACATGGGTTTATTTTCTGAGAAATAAATCAAATGCCTTTGATACATTTCAGCAGTTCAAGGCATTAGTGGAGAAGCAAAGTGGATACTACATCAAAGTTCTCATAATGGACAGAGGAGGTGAGTATGTTTCTAATGAGTTTATGAATTTTTACAGATATCATGGTATACACAAGCAGTTTACTACCAGGTATACACCACAACAGAATGGTGTGGCAGAGAGGAAAAATAGAACCATCATGGAGATGGCAAGAAGCATGTTGAAGGCAAAACATCTTCGAAATGAGTATTGGGCAGAAGCAGTAGCAACTTCTGTTTATATTTTGAACAGGTGTCCAACGAAACTTGTTAGGAACATGGTTCCTCAACAAGCATGGACTAATAGAAAACACAGTGTTTCACATTTCAAAGTTTTTGGTTGTGTAGCATATGCACATGTACCTGATGAGCTAAGGAAGAAGTTAGACAACAAAGGAGAAAAGTGTATTTTTGTTGGGTATTCAGAGAATACCAAAGCATACAAGTTGTACAATCCAGTCACTAGAAAGGTTGTGATCAGTAGGGATGTACAGTTTATTGAGAATGAAGCATGGGATGGAAGTATAGAGAAAACAGTGAGTATAACATCTATTCCACATGATGATATGACAGATGAAACTTTAGAGCAACAAGCTACTGTATCTACAAATCTTGGACATGCACCACAAGTTGTAGCACAAGCTACACCTCCATCTACAATCAGGAGGTCACCAAGATTTTAGCCATCTTCAGCCATGCAAGAGACACCACAGGGAACACCAGAAGCTACTCCATCACCAAAAAGCATTCCTACATCGAATACTCCTGTGCAGCGGAAAACAAGAAGTCTAAGTGAGATTTATAATGTTGATACAACTAATTCATTTTCAGTTTTTGCATTATTTTCTCAAGCTGCAGATCTAGTATATTACGAAGAGGCTATAAAGAATGAAGGTTGGGAAAAATCCATGGATGATGAGATTGATGCTATAGAGAAGAATCATACATGGGAGCTAATGGATCTTCCAAAAGGAAAGGACGTGATAGGAGTCAAGTGGGTCTACAAGACAAAATACAATGCTAATGGAAAAGTACAAAAGCACAAAGCAAGGCTGGTTGCAAGAGGTTTTACGCAACAATATGGAGTTTACTACAATGAAACATTTGCACCAGTAGCATGTTTGGATACGGTAAGAATGGTTTTAGCAATTGCAGCTCAAAACAAATGGCCTATTTATCAGATGGATGTTAAATCAGCATTCTTAAATGGATTCCTTGAAGAGGAAGTTTATGTAAATCAGCCAGAAGGTTATGAGATTGAAGGTCATGAAGGAAAAGTATACATATTGAAGAAAGCACTCTATGGTCTCAAGCAAGCACCTAGAGCTTGGTACAGTAGAATAGATTCTTATTTGATTGAGAATGGTTTTAGTAGGAACAGCAGTGAGCCTACCTTATACACCAAGATAAATGAACAAGGTAAAATTTTAATTGTTTGTTTATATGTAGATGATTTGATCATTACTGGAAATCTATCTACAGAGTCATTCAAATCAGCCATGAAGAAGGAGTTTGAGATGAAAAATCTTGGTCTTATGCATTATTTTTTGGGTATTGAAGTTCAAAAATCAGAAGGTGAAGTTTTTATCTCACAAGCAAAGTATGCAAGTGATGTTTTGAAAAGGTTTAACATGTTGAATTGTAAGCCAGCACCAACACTAGTTGCAGTAGGTTTGAAGTTGAGCAAAGAGGATGAAGGATCGTTTGTGGATCCAACATTGTTTAAAAAGTTGGTTGGAAGTCTTATGTATTTGATGGCCACAAGGCCTGATATCATGTATGGTGTGAGCCTCATATCAAGGTTCATGGAATCTCCAAAAGATTCACATTGGCAAGCTGGAAAAAGAATTTTGAGGTATGTACGTGGAACAAGAAATTATGGAATTCTTTATTCAAGTTCAGATGAGTTCAAACTCGTTGGTTATACAGATAGTGACAATGTTGGAAGTATAGATGATCGGAAAAGCACATCCGGCTATACTTTTCACTTTGGAACAGGAGTGGTTTCATGGGCATCAAAGAAGCAGCCCATTGTCACGTTATCTTCAGCAGAAGCAGAGTATGTAGCAGCATGTCAAGTTGTTTGGATGAGAAGAGTGTTGACAGATTTACAACAAAAACAAGAGGAAGCTACACAGATTTTTTGTGACAACAACTCAGCCATAGCGTTGTCTAAAAATCATGTTTTTCATAAGAGGAGCAAGCATATTGATACGAGGTATCATTTCATCAGGGAGCTGGTAAACAACAAGGAAATTCATCTTGAATTTTGTAGATCCGAAGATCAGTTTGCAGACATTTTTACAAAGGCTTTAGCAAAAGAAGTTTTCGAATATTTGAGAGATTGTTTGGGAGTATGTGATCCTGCACATGGTAGATCTGAAAAAGCAAACACAACTCTAGAAGAGTGAAAGCTACAGTTTGAAATTAAGGGGGAGTGTTGGAAATATGCATGTGATGCATATTTAATTCCAACCGTAGCTTTTTTAGGAAAGCTAATTTTAGCTTTAGTCTTGTTTTAGTTTGCTTTAGTTAAGTTAGCTTTATCTTATTTTTATCATTAGATTTAATTCAAATAAATCTGTTTTAAATCATGCATAGCATGCAACTGTTTTAAAGCATGAGTTTAGATTTAGAATGCTCAGTTGAAAAGCTGTTAGTGGGTGAGTTATTCTATTTAAATAACAGCAATTGTAATTGCTTTGTATGCACACACAAAGGTGTGAAATCTGCACAAGCAAGGAAGGATGTGCATTGAAAGCACACAGCTATACGCATAGCTTGATTGTAAAGAGCCGAAGCTCTGAGTATGATGAAGCTTTTACCATACAAACAAGATTAGATGTTGTTGAAGCAGATAGGAGGCGGGGCGTGACTACATTAAGTCGAACCTTAACAATGATGTAATGAATATTAGAGCTTCCTTTCATCCGATGACAACCTGCTCTATCGCTGCATCATGTTAAACAAAATACAATGTTCTTCAGGCTCATGGCTCCAGCTGCCTATAGATTTGAAAGCTGAAATCGAAGTAATGATATATGTATGACTGTGTTAATGTGGAATTCGGGTTGTATGTGGGAGAAAATTCTTCCGTAGGTCTCATTTTTCAGAGGTATTTAAAAATTTATTGCAAGTGAATCCAAATCATTTAGTGCATTGTTAATCATTCTGGACCCCAAATTATGGTCTTCGTGCTTGACTTCCACCAAGCCAAATTCTTCCACCCACATAGGTTTTTTTTTATTCTTACAAACGCAGCAGTATATGAAAGGAAAGATTTATACAACTTACAACAATAGATAGGATTGGAAGAGGAATGAAGATAGAAAAATGAAGCGATAAAATAATAGGTGAGGGTAGAGAATAAAGTGCTACAATAATGTAATGGAAAAATTGGCTTACGTAAGATTTGCAGCAGTAAAACTAAGTGTTTTGTTCGTGTGAAGATACCCCCAAGAAGAGTAGTGGTTGCCAACATGACAGGAAGATTGGAGGTTGTAACTTTGAAGAGAACTGTGCAATCTAGATTAGATTCTATTGAAGTAATTAAAAGAATAGGTATTGAGTTAAGGAGATGAGAGATATATTGAACAGGAGCCTAGAGTAGAGCAAGAAGCACATATGCAGGTGTTCTTTGATTTTCATGAGTTTTAAGAGTGTAGGTGGCTGAAACCAAGTTGAAAGGTCATGTAGTCTTGTGGTGGAAAGAAATGCAAACAAAGAGAAATAGAACAGGCAAGGAAAATACTATAAGATATGATAAAATGGTAGCTAAGTTGAGGGAAGTTTCTTCCTTTGGATTATCAGTTTAAATTTATGAAAAAGTTGCATAGTTCTTATCCATTGTTACTTTATTTTACCTCTTTTAACATAATATTGAAATTATACACATTATATTTTTTGTATTTCGGAATGATTGAAGCCGAGTATGGTTTTTTTACCTTAATAGAGGAAATAGGAAAAATAAATTGTCAATTGTGAGCATTTAGTTGTACGTCATTTTATATTCCTTGTTCTCATATAAGGTCTTCTTACCTCAATTTATATTCCTTGTTGTCATATAAAGTCTTTGAAAATAGAAAATATATATTATATTGCATTTGGGCAGTATAAGAAACATGGGCAGAAACTAAGACATGGAGGCAATTAATTATCTATCTTCTAAACTAGGTTATATGTTGGCTCAATCTATAACAGGAAAAATTAACCTTTCCTGCCGATTGAAGGTGCATTATTTATGTAGCTATAAGCTAAAAAAAACTCTACATGAAAATGGGATAAAGCTGATTTTGTGCATTGGTAAAGCATAATAAGATTTCGACATCTGCAGGTGGATGATTTATTATCAGCTATTGGTAAAGCCTAACGTTTCTCATCTTCCTTTGATGTTGTAAGTAGCAAGACCAAGTCATATATGCCCATATTTTATGATCTCCAAAATTTAATATCAACTATATCTATCACGTGCCAAACATCTTCATTACGTTATCTTAACTAATGGGGAAAAAAATAGCACCCTCCTTTTAACTTCAGTAATAAGTGGGTGCATTTTTTCCTTCCCAATCAATCTAAAAGTCCTTCTTCCCTTAGGTTTTTTCTAAACTTGTTTGATATGTGTATTTTTTTACATAGTTACCCATTCAGTTACATTACTTATTATGAATTTGCCAACTTTGATGCGCATTTCCAAAAAGTTTATATTACTTATTATAAGGCTTCAGAATATTAGTTTACATTGTCATTCATTTAGTTTGATGCCCATTTCCATAAGGATTAAGAAAAATTACGACTTATTGAGAATTTGTTTTCCCATATGAACAAGACTGCCTGACTTATTCACGTGCTTAAATAAATATCTCATTCACATCAATATTAAAAACTGAGAAGCCACCTAAGACAACAAAAAACATTCTATCTTGGTAATTTTTTGGGTTAAATCCAGATAAGAGAATTAAATTGATCTATCTTGTTGTATCAAGTCTTTCTTTACAATAGAAATTACATAGCCTGCCCAAAGGGGATGACTAGGGGGTCTACTCTAGCCAAAGGTGATGATAATGTGGCATTGGATTTGAACATGGGGAAGATTCATATTTCAGAGTCAAATAATGCTATTACCATCTGTGGAAATACTGAATGTAAAATTTAATGCATCAATCTTTTTATTTGATTTATTAAAAAAAATTCTTGATGCTTCAACATTTGCATTTTCAATTCTTATTTTGTCTTGCATTTACATACCTCAAACATTTATCATTTATATCCACAGGCAACGCATCTCCTACATCAGCTGGTATATTATTGACCACATCATTACAACCTCTTGACCATTTGTGTTGATAGCATTCAATGTTGTCCACCTTAATTCTCGCTAATCAAACCAGACCCACTTTGAGTAATACACTATACTACATGCAGCAGATCCCAACAAATTACTGATGTAAAAAAACGTAACAAGTACCCACCAGCTTCCACTTTCATCCCAATACGTTACATACCCATTTCAAAACCACAACCTACACCAAAAGATAACTCCCAAACATATCCACGCCGGCATAACATTGCTTCTCTTAGAGCAACCACTAGTTTTTAATGCAGTTTTAGCTAGCAGACTGCACAACTCACAACTACAATCCCAACTCCCATGGCATCTCCAGCCCATAAGATCCAACCATTTAATATATATATTTAATATGTATATTAAAACGGTTGAATGTTTAATGTGAGAGGTTATAAAAAAAATTCACCCATTCTTGGCGACGGCTTGATTTCCCCTTTTTTCTTAGGGTTGAAAACCCAAAAACCGTGTAAACAGGCGTCAACTTGAACCCGATTCATCTCTTTTATGAGTGGCGGAATATACAGAAAAACAAAACGGTACACGATGATATTTTGGAGGAAGGCGAATAAAACGATTCCCTGTGACTCGAGAGTCGAACGTGGCTCCCCACAAACTTGTCGGCTATTTTCTTAAATGCATTTGATGCCCGGTCAATGCCACGTGCTTTCCGAGTCTTCTTGTTTTAGGGGAACAAAGGAAATGGGCATTGCATACCTTTTGATCAGTTGAATACAATTCCATGGCAACTGGTTCCTCTTCCACACAAAACGCCTTCGACCAGATTGTCCTGCCACCATTGTTTGTACCATCCTCAGCCGCAAGCACCGTGCCCTGTGATGTATTTATTAACCATCGTGGACTTGACGTTAAACACACACTCGCCACCACGATATACCATACACTCAATCGCTTGGGATTGAGGGTTTTTCTAGATGTCGAAATGCTTGAACTGGGTGCTTTCTTGCCTACAACCATACAAGAAGCCATGCGTACTTCTTTACTTCATATTGCCATATTTTCCCCTAACTATGCACAATCTCCTTGGTGTTTGGCGGAGCTTACATATATGCTCAAAACTGGCGCCACAGTTATTCCAGTTTTCTACCATGTTCAGCCTACGGATCTCAGATGGGTTGCTCAAGGAAAAGGAATCTATGCAGATGCCTTTTCGGATCATGAAAACAAGGATAGATACAGTCTACAAAATCTTGAGGAGTGGAAGATGGCACTTCACACAGTGTCATATTATATGGAATATGGGCTATATACTTGATAGTGATGAGTAAGTATCAAAAACTGCATCCATTCATTTTTGGTTTTCTAGTTTGGTTTTTATTTTTTATTTTCTATTTTGTTGCCCATATTTAGGGATGAGGGGCGGCTTTTGAAAAGCATTGTGAATAGTGTATTGGGATCAATAAAAGGGGTGCCTTTGGAGGTCGCGAAGCATCCGGTTGGACTCGCTGAAGCAGTGCAAGATTTTGAAAAAAGTTCATTTAAACCTGAGTCTCCACATAACGTTGAAATTGTGGGGATCGTGCGAATGGGCGGCTGTGGGAAAACCACACTTGCAAAAGAAATATATAATAGAAAGAGCTTATCGATAGATAGGTCCAGCTTTATTTTTGACGTAAGAGACGCTGCAGCCAAAATCGGTTTAATTAGCTTGCAGAAAAAACTCTTGGAAGATCTGCTGCCTCATAATCTGGTCAAAGATTTACCATTGCACAGTACAGAGGAAGGGAGGGGAATTCTGGCTAGTCGTTTGAGATCCGTTCGGGTCCTCATTGTTTTGGATGACGTGGATAACCAAGACCAACTAGATGCTTTGTTGCCACCCAAGGAGAGGCTTGGAGCAGGGAGCCTGATTATCGTCACAACACGAGAATTGGGCGTCCTTACATCATGGGGTATCCCTGCCACTTCCATTTACAGAATGAGAGTACTGAACATACACCATGCGAAGCAGCTTTTCTGCTGGCATGCCTTTTTGCAGCCAGAACCAGTGGATGGATTTGAAGATCTAGTTGATAATTTCTTAAATACTTGCAATGGGCTGCCCTTGTCTCTCAAGGTCTTTGGAGGACAGCTTTACACAAAGTCTAGGGACTACTGGGAATCTCAGCTACATAAACTCTCTAGGATATTGCCCGAGAACATTACACAGAGGCTAAGAGCAAGCTACGATGCACTAGATCCAGAAGAAAAAAATATTTTTTTGGATATTGCTTGCTTCTTTATTGGAGAAAAGAAAAGTTTGGCAATTGCAGTATGGGATGGATCCGGATGGAGTGGTGTCCACAGTTGGGAAACGCTCATGAATAAGTGCCTTGTTGAGCTCGATCAGAAAAACCGCATAAGAATGCATGATCACCTTCGTGATTTGGGAAGGGAAATTGCAGTTGAAAACTCGCCTTATCGTTTTTGGTCACCGGGGCAGATTACCAACATTGAGAACCATGTCCAGGTGAGTTTACTATGGCAATCACTGAAGCGCATTTGTTTGCCCTCTCTTTTTCTCTCTGTCAATTGTTTTTCATGTTTATTCCGCTAATTCCATCCAGGAGAGGATGATTGTTCGCGGGATAATGTCCGCGACAACACAATTTGCTCCATGTTCTGCGCATGATGAATTCCCCAGATGTTCTTCTCATTACCAACCACCTTTGGAAAAGTGCATGGAACTTATGGAAATGTCAAACGGAGCGTTCAACCGCTCCCTTGGGTTAGAACTTCTTGTTGTTACAGAGGACGATTTCAAAAAGGATTTTTCCCAACTATCAAGAGACCTTGTGTGGCTTAGATGGTTTGATTTTAAGCAACCAAATCTTCCTTCATGGCTTTCATTGAACAATTTGAGGGTTTTAGAGCTTTTCGGCGCTTCTAGCTTAAAACAACTGTGGGAAGATGACGTACATGTATGTATCTCAGTTTACTGCACTGTATCTTATATTCACATACAGTTATATTTTGTGTAACTCATTGACCCGCAGTCAAAAAAGATTACTTAACAGGTAACAACACATTGTGTTATTGTTACCTATATAACATTCTGCCTTGACTGCAGATCAGGAGGCTCTTCTTAGAACAATTATTTCAGTAATGTTTAAATGATGTGTTTATATGAAATGAATATTGGGTGCAGCCTCCTTCACAGTTGAAATAGCTGATTGTTACAGCTACTAGTTGGGGCAGTAATTTGGAAAGGATTCCAAGTTCAATATCACATCTTAAGCGACTGAAAAAGATTGCCTTGATTGGTTATATGGGAGATGAGTTTCTCATTAAAAGACTACCAGAAGAGTTTTGTGGTCTTCAATCCCTGGAGCACCTGGAGCTTCGACATTGCAAAGTGCTGTCATCGCTACCCACTCGCTTCGGAGAGTTAATAAATCTACGACATATAGATTTGAGCTCTTGCGAGGAGCTGAGAACGTTACCAGTTTCTTTCAAGCAGCTCAGGCTCGTGGAATATCTCGATTTATCTGGTTGTAAGAAGCTCACCTGGCCGTTGGACATTCTACACAACATCACACAGCTCCAGCATTTCTACATTTCAGGATGCGGGAGAGTGCAGGAGTTGCCTCATCAAATCACAAACCAGGCGTCCCTGAGACAGCTCCATATGAAAGACACCAGTTTGAGGGATGTGCCGACTGACATCGGTCAACTCAGCAAACTGGAAGTGTTGAAGATCGGGAGTCCCCTGCTGACAAGCTTGCCAAGCTCCCTGGGGAATTTGTCCAGCTTGACCCATCTTTTGATTAACGACTGCCTGAGCTTAGAAGTTCTACCCGACTCTCTGGAGAGTCTTATACTTTTAGAACATCTAAGTATAGAGTCCTCCGGTGTGAAATCTTTACCAATAGGGTTTAGGAAACTACGTAATCTCCAGACCTTGGAGATTTCTGGCTGCCCAATCAGTCAATTGGATTTTGGGTCAGAGTCTTTATCTTCCTTGCCCATGCTCAAGCTGATAAATCTAAGCGAAACTTTGTTATCCAAGATATCAATTTCCCAAGACTTTTGTCCCAGCCTTGAATCTCTCCACCTTAGGCAAAATGATCAGTTAATGGAGATTGAAATCCTTCCAACAACAGTCAAGATTATAGAATTATTCGAATGTAGGACCCTGAGCAACATACAGGGCATTCGTGGTCTAAATCTTCAAAAGATGGAAATATCCGGATGCCCCGAGATAGATATCCAGCCGCGTTTTGTGGGACTAGATTCTATAGTTGTCCGGGACTAGATTCTTGTTTCTTGTTTGCTTGCATAAATGCATTTCAAACGGATTTCTGAATTGGTGGCGAAATGGCCGTGCGGAATGGAAGAGTCTTGTCAATGGAAAACTCTTAAATCGTGTATATAAGTTTTACTTGCTTCAAGAATTGTATTTTTCCACTGATGTAGACTTAATGATCATGGGAATTAGCAAATGTGTATATATTTTTTTAGATGTGAAAACATATGCACTATGTTGCATAAATCTGTGCTGTAGTTAACAATTCTGTATATGTGTAGCTGTGATAGTTCAATTTAAATTTAGATTGCCTTAGTTTGTATCTGTTTGGCAATGATAAATAAGATTCCCATCCATGTAGAAAAGAAATGTAGTTTCTTTCACCAAAACCAGCAAATGGTAAATTGTGTTAACAGGAGTTTCGCGCCATGTTTATGTAGTCTTTCATTGTTGGAAATATGCATGTGATGCATATTTAATTCCAACAGTAGCTTTTTTAGAAAAGCTAATTTTAGCTTTAATCTTGTTTTAGTTTGCTTTAGTTAAGTTAGCTTTATCTTATTTTTATCATTAGATTTAATTCAAATAAATTTGTTTTAAATCATGCATAGCATGTAACTGTTTTAAAGCATGAGTTTAGATTTAGAATGCTCAGTTGAAGAGCTGTTAGTGGGTGAGTTATTCTATTTAAATAACAGCAATTGTAATTGCTTTGTATGCACACACAAAGGTGTGAAATCTGCACAAGCAAGGAAGGATGTGCATTGAAAGCACACAGCTACACGCACAGCTTGATTGTAAAGAGCTGAAGCTCTGAGTATGATGAAGTTTTTATTAATGGAGATTATGCACAGCAGTGCTGGTTCGAATATTCATCTGTTTATGCAAGTTATTTAAGTATTCTGTTTATTTCTTTTATGTTGTTTGTTGTATAAGACTGCAGATTTTCTACATTCATACAGGTTGTCTGCTGCAGATGCATTTCAGTTGTTTCCGTGATTTCAATCACCTAATGTCTCCCAAGAGTAAATTGATTATCTCATCTCAATCACAGGTTGATAAATAGCGCTAGCAACCGAAAACTCGTCCATCCCCATGTCTGTCATTTGTTGAAAGTTTTAAAAACATCATTCAATTAGACTTTTGTCTGAAGAAGAAAGATCTACTTTTCATTCCTCAATATCAATTGGTAACCTTCTCCGTTCAATACAATGCCAAAGCAACTGGTTCCTCTTCCTCTTCCACAGGACTGAAACAAGATGACAAAAACGACTTTCTGAGCTCGACCCGTGTTCCAACACCTAGCAACGCGACCCGTTCAACAAATCCGTCAACTTCTCGAGCTGTGCTCCCCCAACAACCCTAGTAATTATGCATTTTAAAAATTCAAACAAGCATTGTTTACCATATATATATCACTAGCAATAGCAATTGTATATGAATTGTAAATTATGTTTGAAAGAATAATAATTTAAAGTTTGTTGTAGTTGTAATTTATACTGAAAGGTATAATATTTTAAATTGTTTTAAATTTTTTATATAAAGAAGTGAATAATACACTACAATTACAAAACTTGACAAAAAGTAAGTCTTCCTTTGCCTTGATGGATCTCTATATTCTGTTGTAAAGCTCTTATTTTGCCACAACCTATGATTATGTTGGTGAAGGTGACTTGATCAGGTTGAATATCAATTTGTTACATTTGGTGAAACTCTCTCAATGACTCTTAAGGACGACCATGTCTAAATTTGTGTGACACCATTTGTCATTGATCAACAAAAAACTTACAAAGAAAAATATAAAATTATTAATTATTCATAGTTGAAAACACATAAACACATGTGTAAAGGTTGTCAATGTTAAATATGGGTTGGAGTCATGACAAAAAAAAATCCCTCGCCTTGGACATATTGAACAAGCAATCCAAAAAGTCATGAAATATCTCACTAACAAGGATATGGTAGGGACTATTAAATTTGCTACCAACAAGAATATGCTACAATTTTGTTTCAATTTAACAAGCCTCAATCTATAAACAATACAAATACATCATATTATGATTGATTAAGTAAAAAATAAGAACACAAAATATTAGAAAAAGACAAACATTAATGTGAAGAGGCATTATTTTCCTCTTTAAATATAAAGTTGCATAACACTCCATTGATATGGAAAATATAATTTATGCCGAGAGAGAAAAACATAGAAGAAACCATGTAGAACTGAATATGTTATAATTTAATATACGTATTATGATACATATTCATTATCTGTCCTTTTCATGTCCTTTTTTATAATTACTTAATATTTTTATGGGGTTTGATCTCACAAATCCATTTTGAACTAATTAACCTTGATAAAAAAGTTCATGTCAATATATTGTTATTTGAAAAAACCTATGATAGGCTTATATGATTCCAGAGAGCTCAGGTTGAGGAAAGGTCTTAAATTCATTGGTTCTTGGAATTCCGTTTTGAGTTTTTCCCAAATTGCACTCGAAGGATTTCATTATAGGGATGTATGAAGATCGAAAAGGAGTTTATCAACCAATACATTTAATTTTCTTTTAAGTGATCCCTAAACCAATTGTTTTAAAACTTTGTTACGAGCAAATTAACATATATGCTACGATTAAAATATAAGCTACATTTGACATAAATGAGTAGTCAAACTTTCTTTTTTCTATAAAATTTACAATATGTGTATGTGAAGTTTTGTGTAGGCCGTTAAGATATTCCATGTCCCAAGAACGGTTTAATGTTTTGATATGCACACACTTGGAAAATTCTGCGTATATTAGTTAGAACATTTAACATTTCAAGATTCAGTACATTAAAGGAATATATAGAAGATACTAAGGTTTCTTATTTTGTAAAACAAAAAAATACTAAAATGAGCCCACAAATGAATCTTCAAATACAACAGATGTTGTAAATGCCTCATCACCAATACCCCTAGTTAAGCAGTTTCCTGTGTTTTTTTTTTGTTTTTTTTCACTTTTTTAATGTTAGAATATGTTTGGGATGCCAATAAAACTTGAAGAAGCCACTCTACATCTACCATATCGAGGTGTTGCACGCATTTGAGAACACAAGTAGATGTCTCTGAAGGAGAAGGAAAAATCGCTATTGCAAATCTCTTATATTGACATAGGTTGAGAGGATGCCATGAATGTGGTAGCCTCAGGATTTACACTTAGCGATTGCACTTGCCTAAAAATTGTCTGAAGCCTTTTCAAAAAACCCATATTTTTAGATATCCCACAATCTTTACAATGCATAAGACCACATATCTTGTAGGCATTTTGTCGAACAGTTCATATGCTTTCACATTTTGCAGATATATCTTCCAACGCATTTACAACTTAGGATGTCCATACCCTATTTCAAAAGTCCTTTTTTTGCACAAGATAGAAGCATCCTAGCAAAGGTGGGCTAATCAGATTGAACACTAGTTGGATGCATTTTCTGTAATGACCTATCCGTCTCCACGTCAGCAAAAAAACACAAGGCATCCTCACGCAGCTTTTCTTCTATTTCACCATATAAACAACAGGTTCCCAACCATTTGATTTACTCTTTCCAACATACTGATAGCCTGTGCCAATATGGGAGATATAATGTCCACTTCTCTTCAACACTAAATGAACCATGATTATCTTTTCCGAATTGTTATAATCATAAACCTAGTTTCTTTATTCTAATTAGCATACTAATAAGATGTGCGGGGCATCATGACTCCATTGTGTTTTGGTTATTATTATTTTAACTGTATGTCGTACGTACTGTGGACCCTGATGGACATTTAAAGATAAGACAATTAACTAGAATGGTTGCATTGACATAAATTGACTGTGATAGCATTACTCTGCGATATTGTTTTGTTGTATTTGGTTTATCTTTGTGATTGGATACATAGACGCTATTGTGCTTTATTACTGGCAGATATTAATAGACGAACGACATTAACACATTGTGATACGGGAATTGAAGGATAGACATTACTGTAACCGAACTGATTAACTTTTGATAGACATTCAATATGGAAGAAAATGATGCATTATCGGATAATTATATGTCGACATTTCAAATCATTTTCGTATTGATTTTATTATGATGTTCAAAGTTATTTTTGTGATTTCTTTGATATTGGAGGATTGGCGAAATTGGGAACGAGTGAAAGTATTGCTTAAATTTGATGATTCAGTTGGTTTATGATCTTAGTTGCAAACTGATGTATGAGTAGAATCAAAATGTTGAAAATTGGAATAATTGTTAGATTACTTAGTCTTAGCAATAGTAGTTATGATATTTGATGTTGAAATTGATAGTTAGATATAAATATTTTATTACTTCGACATCATTAATATGGCCATGAGGCTAGAGGGGTATTGTGTGAATTGCAGGAAAAAATATCACAACAAACAACGGGGGGATTAGAGACCAACCACATTGGAATGCTAGACGAATTTAACAAGGGACACGATGAAAATCTGTATCTTGTTGTGTGTATGTTTGAATTGTTGTTAGGGGGTTCCCATGAAGTGGATCGCCTCCAATTTTGACCAAGGGGTTTTTGTTTTATTCTTTTATTTAGTTTCGTTTACTTAAATTTAGTATATGATTTTATAGTGATGTATATTTCCTTGTATTAATTATTTAGATTTTGGTGTATTTTCCCTTTTATCTTTATTTGATTTAAGTATCTTATTTAAGTTAATTAATCATGTTGCTAAACAAATTATGGATGAGACAAAAGATTTTCATGTATTAGATTTGATGGATTTTTGGGTTATGTGTTGTAAGTAGAGTGTATGGGATCTTGAGTGTTGTACACTCTTCCCCTTCTTGGAAATTCGGATTTGGCCTTAAGTGCCAATTTCGGAGGCTTGTGGGACAAGTTAAACTTGTCCCACACCTCTTAAATTGCTTTTTAACCCTACCTATGGATTGGGGGTAAAAAATAGACTCCTTTAAGTGTTTTGTAAGTCAAAAAGTGACATTTATTGCACTTTTCTTACATGAGTTTTAAAATTTATCCTTAGATGGTGTGGGCTTAGTTTGTGTGTGTAAGTAACTTGTCATTCCTCTCACCCACCAGTTTATTGTGCATTGGGGTTGAAGTTTTACTTGTGAGGTGGATTTGAGGATGAGTGACGTGGCATCCTACATGGAGCCACCTCACCCTCCTCTCTTCGTTTTCTATTTATTCAAGTTATTTTGCTTGTTTGGGGGTTACTTGATTCTTTTGTGCTCTTGTATTTAGGGAGTTAGAGGATTTTTGTGTGCTTGTGGTCTTTGTTGGAGATTTTTGGTGATTGTGTAGGTTGAAGGAGCTTGGATATTGACTCTTAGAACAAACTCTACCATGGAAAGGTAGGACCTATACTCTTTCTTAGTGTTCTTCTTTTATTTTGTGTGAATGTGCTTGTTTTGAATGTTTTGCTATGCTTTTTGTGTTCTTGGGTAGATTGCCTAAGTGTGGTGTTGTAATGCCCGTTCATTGTTGCTCCTGGCAGGCGGCCTGTCCCCAAAGAGTGGGGCTCCAAAAATAAGATAAATAAAAAATAAAAAATTTGCTATGGTAGCTGGCAGTGGGTGGAAATTTATGTTCTGTCCTTGCGTGAGGGAGAAGGGAGTCGGTGGAGTCCCATTTTTCCTCACCTAGATCTCTTTTGGATCCTCATTCAATGCTTATAGTTAGGTGTTCGGCGCGTTTTTTTCTTCCTCCTGGCACGTTTTCTCTGCCTTGGTTGCTACGTGAGTCTGGTTTGACGTGGGTGTAGATGAAGCTACGAGCTAGTGTAACAGGCTGTCAAACTATGTTGTTATCTGTTCAGTATTGAATGCAGTCTACATGCAGTGACCTCGATTATGCCTCTCAGCTACAGTTACAGGAGGCCCTCGCTGTCTTGCTCGCAACAGCTCAACAGCCCAACAATTCCGCTTCCCCTTCTTCTTCTGCTCCTGCTTCTTCTGCGAATACCGTTTTCTATGGCAAACAACCTGCTCATAGTGAAGAAGAAGATGAGATGAAATTGTTACTATTAATGCAGGCACTCGAGTTCAAGAAAGACCAACAAGAACTCGCCGATCACGAACAGGCCACCGAAGAAATGCTTCAAGCGGGACGGATTGATGAAGTAAAATAAATGGGACTTGCCTTGTATTAGATGTCTGCGTAAAGTATGGTGTGAGGAGACTTATATATATACAAGCTCATATAATGTTGTATATGGTGGCAAAGGAGTATGAGCGAATACGTGTTGGTAAGGCTCCTCATGCTATGGACATGTCATGCTATGGTTTAGAACCACCGCCTCTAAGCAAGTGGAATGATGTGACTGCCTGGAAGAATGCTCTTCACAATGCTCAAAGCCAACTTCAACACCAAACAATAAGGTGACAGATCACGCCCACAGGCACAGGAGATCTATGCAATGTTGGAGAAAATGTCTTGGGAGATGAAGGTAGCAGGATATTTTTTTTCAGAGCCAGAACATGCACTGAGGTTGTATCTCCAAATCGATTACGTGACAGTGTGAGTGTTACCAGGAGACCCGATGAAATTTATTGCAAATATTCTCTACCGAGACCTTGTTTTACGATTTAACTCATGGAAGAGAATATCATTGGCGTGGATCTGTTTCATATCAGAATATTCATGAAGCACTATTTTCTTTACAATTTTATGAACTTCTTCAGTGAGTCACTAAGTTGCCAGGCATAAGGGTGTTGTTGGAATTATCACACCTTACAAGCTATCGTTGTAATGTTTGCACCGAGAGTTTGATGTTGTCCTCAAATCTGCTGAAGAAAAAGGTTTATGTATCATTACAGTAGATGCCTTTCAGAGCCAGGAGCGTGAGGTAATCATCATGTCTTGTGTCCGAGCTTCAAATCTTGGGGTTGGCTTTGAAGCTGTTATTCACCGCATGAATAACCATATCTATCTCCTAACAGCTTATTTCACCTAGTATTTGCATGAATAATCTTTTGCATTATAACCTGGGTCGATCTACAGTATTGGGTGAAATAGTTCTGGGTATTGTATATCCATTTGAAGATATTATTGCTGTGTGTGGCTACTTGACGATGGATTAATGTTTTGTTGGAAATGTTTGTGTTCTGTTGTTTAGGATGAATAAATGTAACCTGTATTTTGGGTTCTTGTGGTTACTATTAATTTGTAATACCCATTCTAAAATTGGGTTTCTATTATTATTGTAATTCAAAGCAGCTGCATTGAAGCAATCTAGTGACTGGTCAGCCTTAATCGAGGATGCTAAGTCTAGGGACTGTTTTTTGGATATGGAATCTGTTCCAAGAGATTTTCTTTTTGGTTATTAAAGCCATCTTCTTTTGCTTCGTCTCAGACCAGGGCTGCTCCTAATATGAGAGCACCAAGGTTAGGAGGTCCAAATCAGGAACAATCATATGCATGTTGAGATGGCATTTTAAACCAGGCTCAAAGAGGAAAGTTATATGTTGGATACTTTGTGTCTATCAAGTGGTTCTTTGCTTTTCTCTTTGGTATTGGTACAGGGTTGCAGCATTTGTTATCAATATGGCAATTGAGATTTTCTGTGGCTGGAAATTCGCTGCTACTTTTGCTTTTTAAACGTATGCCCTGGTTCTTCTTGTGGTGACCTACTCACGCCAATAGTTGGTTGGCTACGTGAGGATTTGGTGGAGAATATAGTTGGGTTTGTGGGAAAAAGGAAAAAGGGGGGGGGGGGGTCTATAGTTATAGAAACAGATACAGATCTTCATTGGATATGGCAGTCATGACGATGGTTGTGTGGGTTTCTATGGTGATTGTGATGCTGTTCATAGCAGAGTGCTTCTATCTTCTCGGAGTTGCTCCCGAGGATTTCAAGAAGGCATGTTTCAATCACCCCTCTCCTATGCCAAGCATGGCCGTTAATAGAGTTTGGACCTTCAGCAGGCCGAGGAAGAGAAGTTGCGCAGGTTGTGTTGCTGCTACTTGAGCCCTGGTCGACGTGCTTGTTGGTGGGAAGAACTATAAACAAGCATGTTAAATCTACTCCTTGTAATAGTTTTCTACCTTCTTTTAGTATCTTGAAATGAATATTCTTTCCTCTTGAATGACGCCTAGACTAGATGTTTTCGTGGTTGTTTATATCACTGCCTGATTGTGTGGTTGTTCCTTTAAATCTCGTTCCAATTTCGTTGATTTTGCTTGGAATGTTCTTTCCTCTCTTATAGCTTACTCTATTTCATATTTGTCTAAATGGGTTACTGCAATATTGAGTGATGCAGTCTAGTTCGTAGGGAAGGAAACATTATTGAGTTTTGTTTGCTTATATGACTTTCTTTTAAAAAAAGAATTCTGTGATGGTAGTTATAATTGAAGGTTACTAAATGGAAGGTTAAGCCTACATACCTCTTTTGGTTGAATAAATACGTATTTCCTGTTTAGGGCTCTCCTGTTTTGCTAAAAGGTACATTAATAGTGACATTGTGTTCTAAAACTTGTTTAAGCCTGTGGGCATTCCTTACTTTTTGTTTGATTAGAAAATGGCATTAGGGTTTTGCTATAGAACTGTACATGGTCGACTTTTGTACCTAGTTCTAGAGGATGAATAACCTGACTTCTAATTTTGGCCTCGACGTGTTGAGAGAATTACTTTACCTTCTTCCTGGTTCAAACTCTTGTGTGATTAAAGTAAGTGGGAAACATTGTAAGTTTAATTGAATGAAATCTCTACAATTTTTATTAAGGGTCGCGAGCAAGCTATTAATAGTTGGACTGAAACAAAAGTTGTAGGTGAATCCATGGTATTGGATTCGTGAACTCGTTTCCTGTTAGATGACAGCTGATTACAGTGATAATATCATAGGTGGCTATTATATTTACTTGTTTGATATTTGCTAGACTTTTCCTCGATAAGCCCACATGGATCGGGTAAAATTTCCATCTTCTATACCTTTGGCAAGGAGTTCATAGAACTTCTAGGCCTGACTGCACTACGTAACCTTCCTGATGGATATGTGCGTTGGTTATTATTTTGTGCTTGTACTCGTGGTAAGGTCTTTTGAGTCTGGGGCATCGTTGGTGTATTACCCATCATGTATTGAATCCCTTTGTTTTCGAACTCGAATATCTTATTCTTCGAACTTGGTTACTAAAAGCCCCTTTTCGTGGCTTTGTTAAGGAAATCAATTTTTATTTTTATTTTAAAGTACTTATTGGCATTGTCAGAAATATAAAAAAAATTATTAACTACTTTTGGGTTTAGCTTTCCCTTATATTATGTAGAGAAGTTGACGATTAGGATAGGGTTTGTTGGTAGAATAATGGCCCTTTCTGTGTCTCTTTTGTACGCTTTTGGAAAAGTGGATTTGTTTGGGTTAACTAGTACTACGTTTAAGAAATCTTATAAGAAGGTAGTGGTAAACTCCTTGGTTAAAACTGAAACTATAGTTGTGTTCTTTTAAGGGCGTCGAACCCATATTACTATGAAGCCCCCCTGGAAGAATTGGATAACGTCATTTTGCTTCGCGCCTACGATCATAATTAGTATGCTTTGTCTTCTCTTGGACCCCTTTAGTTGGATGGAGTAAATTTTGGATTCCAATCACGTAACCCATAGGATTACATGAAGGAGATATCAACACTCTTGACTTTCTTGTTCCTAACCCATAAAGTCTTGCCTTGATTTATGTAATTTTGTTCTTACTGGTATTTTGACGTTCTCCTTGTTGGATGGTTTAGATTTCTCTCTCATGTGATTAATCTTGGAGTTGTGAGTTGTGTTTTAATCCATTTCTAAATTTAGAACATTCCTTTCTTGATATTGTTAAATGTTAGCTTACTGTTGCAATGTGTAGCCTTAACATGCTCAGTTCTCGCGAACTGATTCTAGCTAGTATTTGTGCAGATGGATTATGCGAGTAGATTAAAGGAAAGAGTTGTAAAGTTTTGGTCAGTGCAATTTATGAGGTTCCTTGTAAAAATGTCCAATGTGAGGTAAATTTTGTAATAGTGCTTGCAAAAGGGTTTAGAAGACCTCTTGCCTTGGGATATTCTGAAATTTCATGATGATGTTGTCTTGTCCTTCTGTAGGTAAACTGGTAACTTACCTTTATAAGAAATGGTATTCAATCTTTACATTGATATGAGTATTGTGAAACTTAGATCTTGAGAATAAATTGTCAAGTTAAATCTTTCTAAGACTTAGTGGCAACATTTTATAAGTAAAGTAAAAGGGGTCGGTTAACCCTTAAAGGAGCTAAAAAATAATAATAATTTTATATTCAACAAATAAAGGTAGAGGTGATCTACTTGAAATCAAATAAGTCCATGAGTGATCAAAATGAAACCATCCCTTGTGAAGTAAAAAATTTTATAACTTGATATCCCTAGCTACACTAGCGAACATTATCCTTTCTTTGGTGAATTCTTAAAATGATCCTAAGGTGAAACGAATTGTGAGTTGTTGTAAGATAATAAGATTTAATAAATAGGAGGAATCGGTTTTGAAGCCATGTAATCTGTTTCTCAACCATTTGAAAGGTAAATTGTTTTCTTTTGTAAAATCATCCGGTGAAGCCTAAGTAAAATATTTAATAATTACGTGTAAAACCTCAAACTCCAATTAAACCTCAGTAAGAACTAATGATGTCTCAAGGATGAACTCAATTGACCTTCTTCCTTTAACTTTATTCAAGGTACCTCGTAATTTTCTCTTAAGTTGTTGAACGTGAACCCCTGTTGTCATATGGGCATGAACAAGTTTTAGTAGCGTAAGTGTTGATAGATGGCCTTGTGAAATTAAATTACCCCTTTCTCTAAACAAACGAATTAAGAAAATGAATGTCGTAATAGAGAAGATTAAAGATGATTGCCCAATGTAAAAAGAATAAACTTAGCTTGGTAAGATGAATTATATGAATCATACCTTGAGCATCCTTGAAAACGTAAACTAAGAATTACAAGATGTATTTTTAAAATAAATAATCCTCAAGAATATCTCACTGTGGATGGCCCTAACTGTTAGTGTGTTATGTGGATGGACCTCTATGTTGTCATGTCAAAAAAAAAAAAGTGTATTGTCCTTTTGGGTGTGAATGTTTCCGTGCTGACCTTGTGGTCATCCCCGTAACAAGCTGTTCACAGTGTGAGTTGTATCCTTGGTGACGACATGTCGCGTCATGTTGCGTGTCAAGCAAGTTCAAAAAAAGAATTATCCTGTCTTTTACTGTGTTGTTCGTGTGTGTGAATTTGTGGGTCGTTACAGGTGTAGTAGGGGACTATGGGGATAATTCTTGTTGGGATGCATAAGAGTTTATTTAATGTTTTGGAGGGAGTTTGAGTTGGGTGCCCCACCTTGAACAAAGAATTCTTACATTTCTTATTGTTTATTATATGAGGGAGGCATAAGAGAATGAGGGAGGTATAAGAGTATGTGGGAGGCATAAGAGGTAGTTGAGAGAGACATAAGAGTGTGTAGGGGTTTCGATATATGTGTTGGAGGTTTTAAGGTTAACACCCATTTCCCATTGGGAGGTGTTGGTGCTTAGAATTATCTCGCCCCATTTGTGCCCTTGAAGATTTATTAATTCACGACCTCTGTCATTTTCTCCTTCCCCGTATGGTGCTTGGTCGGTCTTATTGTCATTTTTAGTATGCTCCTAGGTCAATGATCATGTGTGGGTTTGTATTTATCTCAGGGTTCCGTTGTTCATCTGGAAAAGCCCTATATTTTAAGTCTCTCATGCTCTGTTCCTTCAGATCTTGTGTTTTCCCATTTTCTCCTTTATATTTACCTTCAGAATTCAAGTTTCAGACCTTGTCGATATATACATTTGGTTGATTTTATTACCAATATCTACAAAACAAATCGAACATAGGGGAAAAAAATCTGTAACTTCTCCCATTGGATTTTCGACTCCCAAGGTTTGGTCCTTTGATCCAGTACTAGAATTTCGACCAAAGATTCCAACAAAAGCATTTTTCCCCTCGTGAACTTGAAAAAAATCTATCAATTCAAATAGAAACCCTCGGTACATAAAAAAATATCATATCTGATCCCGTAATTCTGTAACCACCATATTTCATCAAGCAATGGTTTCACCAGTGACAGTTGCATAGTGAGAATAACATTCCAAACCATATGAGTTTTTAATCTTGAGCATTTGCCAATAATTTCGAGACTTCAAAAAGGCATTTCTAAGGACAGGAGAAAAAGAAGCAAGTTGAGTAATTGTGGTAAGGGTGCAGATAGGAGAAGTAGGAGAGAGTTGAATCAAGTCCATTAGAAAAATATCGTATAGTTCTTCATTTTTCTTCTTAATATACGAGAAAAACGAGCATTATTTTTTTCCTATACCATCATTTGAATTAAATAAACTTGTTCATAACCCTAATCTTGACAGAGTTTGTGTCTGTTACTGGTTGAGCGTATTACTTCAGGCTACAGGGACAAGGTAGCCATCCATTCCCCCCTATCCTTTACTACATGAAATGGTGTCAGAGTAGGAGTATCCAACTGGTCTCTGTCAGTGTGTAAGTGAAAAAAACCTCCAATGAGAGTGTTGGCTAGAAGGTGTTGCAATTGGATGTCCTCCATTGTGAAAAGGTGGGTAGAGGGTACAAAACAAAGAGATAGAATGGTATGAAAAAAACATGTCTTATGTAAGATTTCCAACAATAAAACTGAGTGTTTGGTGTGTGTCAATATGTCTCCAACAACAGTAGTGGCTACCAACATGCCAGAAAGATTGGAAGTTGTAATTTTGAAGAGAACCATACAAACAAGATTAGATGTTGTTAAAGCAGATAGGAGGCGGGGCGTGACTACATTCAGTCAAACCTTAACAATGATGTAATGAATATTAGAGCTTCCTTTCATCCGATGACAACCTACTCTGTCGCTGCATCATATCAAACAAAATACAATATCACTGCGATCTCAACAAACCTGCAACTCACAGACACTCGAGAAAAATGACTTAGATATTTTCATGCAGGGGCTGCCCGATGGAGTGGATCCAAGAAGCATTCACTTCCTCAATGGCTATCAACCCCCATGTTCACAAGATAAGAATCAGTTTCAAGCGATAAATGACATGCCAAAAAAATGATATTTGAAATATACCGAATAAATGAAGTGAGGATAACACCTATCTAGTATTTTGATATAGTGAAAAAATGATCATCAAAATGGCATTACGAGAACGGGAGAGTTTTGCCTCCAAAAACTCCAAAATTTACCTCAAAACTTCAAAAATAATTTGTCAAAATTTTGCCACCTTCAAGCTTTAAAAACTTGTTTCATAATTTTCGTATTATTTCCAACCTTCAAGTTTCAAAATATGCAGATATTTCATATTATTTTTTATTATCTTCAAGAGGGGGGGAAGGGCCATATTTATAGCTTCGATATTGGTTAAATTTGGGGTTAACGGGTAATTGGGGTTTACAAAAGTAACCGTACTTAATGAGACATGATTATGATTTGATTTGACTGTGGGGCTCATTGATTTAAAGTATTATGTAAAAAAAGATGTGATATTGAGTGTGGGGCACATGATGAAAAAGGGTTAGTTGGAATAGTGCATCCCATGTGGATTACTTTTTCACTATTAAATATATGAATGGGGTGTCGGATTTTGAATATTTTTTGGGGTTTATAATTATTAAGTTCATAGGTGGTGTTCTTGTGGGCATCATGATGTGGAGGATTAGGTGTAATAGTGGATGTGATGGGAATGAATGGGGTACATGACTATGGAGGATTATGTGTAATAGTGGATTTGATGTGGAATGAGTGGGGCACATGATGTGGATGATTTTGGAGAATTTAGAATAGTATGTGAGGTGATGTTATTTAGGTTAATAATATTAATTATGAAAGGGGTTTACATGTAATCCATTAACACACAATGATCATTAAGGATTCAAGGGGATTGACTAATTTCTTAAAGGTAATTGTATGTTTTGGCGGGAATGGGATTTAGTTTAGGGGATAAGTCTACTGAGAGAGAGAGAGAGCGAGTAGACGAGAGAGGGAGAAAATACGGGGTGAAAGAGAGGAGATAAACCAAAAAATGGTGTCTACATTTTCCCCTTTTTGTAATGATTGGTTTGCGATAGGCAATCTGCAAGACAAAAACAATGAAAGTATTATTTCTTGAGTGTTTCCCCTCAAACATGGGATGAACAAGCTAAGGGGAATTGATCACATGGTGGAAAGAGATAAATGGTAAAGTTCGGGTGTGATGATGAAACAGAGGGACAAAAATCATAACCAAGGTAAGCTGTTCTAGGGAAAAGGGATCAAAATAACAATTAAAAAACATATGGCAGTGAATCTAATATCACATAGGTTGAGGACAATTTTAGTCTCAACAGAGACAGGTGACAATGTTATATGGACCAGTAAGTGGGTGGAGACCACTGCAGTATGGATGTAAACTGTGATGACCAATGGGTCATAGGAAAAGATAAAAGTATGCACAAATGAATATAAAGAGTAGGTAAAATACTTCATATGTGAGGAATCAAGTGAAAAATCATGCGTTCGTAAAAGGGACGAGGATGAAAATAATGATGTCCCAACACAGGGCACGATATAGAAAGGTGGATATGTAAATAAAATTTCCCAGGGGGAATGAATGTAATCATAAATGTGGACATGATGAGTAGATAGGATAGATGGGCGAGATAAAATTCTCCAAGATAGAGGGTAAATATGATTTTGAATACATGTTTCATAAGGAATGTGTGTCATTGACATGAAAATATTGGGAGAAGAAATTAGAAAAAAGTTTGATTCATCGAAATGGGGGAAAGATTATGATTGAAGTTTGCCAAGCAAAAGGTAGAACATGAACCTTCAAAGGAAAAGGTGATAAGTGATGGTTGTTATGGTATCCTTGAAGACAAAAATACTATGGGAAGAAATCCTTAGAAATGGATATGATGATGCCCCTGCAATGAGGAATGACGAAGTTAAAAGATGCGAGAGAGTTCTCAAAAATAGAAAAGGTCAATGCTGCAGAGAGAAGAATGAGAATGAGATGTAATGAAATGGATCGATGGTGGTATATAAACAGAGAAACATCATAATTGATTGTGAATGTTAGGTGTGAAGTATGTGTTGAAGGATGCAATGAGAAAGTGAAAAGGGAATGGATATGAGTCGTGGGTGATTATGAGAAGAATAAGAAAGGTCAAAGGTGAAGGAGATAAGGACATAGAAAGTAATGGACAGAGATGAAGGAGGAGAAAAGGAATGAAAGGGGAGGAAGAGGATAATGAAGAAGGATGGTAGAGAAAGAAGTAAATGATGATGGACAAACAAGGAGAAAACAAGAGGAATGATAGAGTAGAGGGTGAAATTATGAAAAAGGGAGATATTTATTTAAAATGAAAGGCATGGAGGGTGAATAATATGAAGGGAGAGAGGTAATGGAAAATGAAAGAGATGATAGAGAGGATAATATTGAAGGAACTAGATCATGATGATGAAATCTAAGGCATAGAATATGGAACTGACCACATGGAAATGCATGTGGATGGTGAGATGATAAAAAAGATGAGACAATGGTGAAGAGTTAGGTTATCATTGGGGAAATAAGAGGGAAATGTGAAGTAAAAAGGGGATGAAGATGATACAGAGAGAGTGAAATAAAATGAGGAGTAGAAAGGAGGAGAGGACAATGGAGAAAATTATGTAGAAGGAAGGGAACGAAGAATAGAGATATTTGGTAAAGAGTGAGTGGTATCAGGAACGTAAAGAGAAGTTGGAGGGGAGGAATGACACAGATTGGAAAATATGTGGAGATGTTTGAGATGAGGATAAGTTGATGATGAGAAAATAAAGAGAGGATGTATGATGAAGACAGTAAAGAAATTGGCAAGGAAGAAGGGAAGATGGAGAGGTGGCAAAGAAAAAGAGGGGAATGGATAGGAGAGGCAATGCCAACGAAGGGATGTTAGGAGAAATCCACCGATAATGATCGGTAGGGAAGGATGGGAGGAAAGGTGAGAAGAGGGAGAAATTAAATGAGGAATGGAAGAGGGAACGCCAATGAAGGGATGCTAGGAGAAGTCCCCCAATAATGATCAGAGGGCATAGAGGAATGAAGGAATGAAGATAGAATGGAGGAGGTCAAAGAGAAGGAACAAGACCGTGCAGAATGGGGATGAGTGATTTTTAGGAGAAGTCCACCGATAATTATTAGCGTGGAAACAAAAGATGATGATGAAATAATGTTAGGGAAAGTATTATAAAAAAATGGCGGGTAATCATGGAGTTAGATATGTGGGAGAACTCTAGAAGATGGAGTGGAAAGAGTAAAGAAAGGAGGGATAACGAATTGTGTAAGGATGAAGGCAAGGAGAGGATGAATATGGATGAGGATGAATGAGGTAAAGATGAAGAAACAAGACATGAAATGAATGGGGAAGCAATGGTTAAGTAAGATTACCAAGCGAGGGATGATGGAGATGAAAAGGGGGCAAGTAGGAAGTGGTGTTTGTAAGAATGGAAGAGGAGGTGAGAGGATGTGATGATGGGAAATGAAGAGAAAATGTGGATGGTGAGAATGTGGAGTAATGTGCAAGTTCAAGATGATAAATAATCCTTAAGAGAGACTCCTAAGTAAGATTTCTAGGCCGTAGGAGGAGTTAAGTAAGATCACCAAACCGGTAGTGATGATATGGAAGGAGAAAGACAACATTGTATTGGGTACAGGTGTGGAATGGTTGGTTGGAGCAGATGATTACGAAAAGAGATGGGAGACAAAAGATGAGGGAAATATGATGGGATGTGGAAGGGTTCAAATGGAAAACCAATCTTAAGAGAAACTCTTAAGTAAGATTTCCATGCGACGGGGATAGTTAAGTAGGATTTCCAAGCCGAAGAAGAAGAAGAATGATGAAAATACTGAGTGGTGTATACCAAAATGGAACAAGAGATGAAAGGAGGTGATAACAAGGTGATAATAAGGAAATAAAGGAGTGTTAAATGAGTAGATGGAGGAACATATATAGTGTAGATGGAGAGTGTAAGGGAAATCCTTAATTGGGATGCCCCATGTGGTGATGAATGTGAAAAAGGTGGAGTGGACAATTTTTGTGGTGGTGATTGTGATGATGAAAGAGGAGATGGTGGAGAAGCTTCTACAGTAGGAGGATCCAAGGAAGAAGATATACCTTAAATATCTAGTTATATGGATGATTAAGATTGTCAATGAAAGTGGAAGAGTGAAAGGGAAACTTGGAGGAAAGGCAAGTAAGATCCACATGGTGAAAGGGGACAGAAAGGTGAGAAGGATGATGTGGGGATAAGTGGTGATGAGTGGAAATGAGGAGCGAAGAGCAATGGATCAAAGACATTATTGAACATGTTGGGGGATAAGAAGTTGTTGGATAATGATACTACCTTGAGAAGGATCCTCAAGTAGGATTCACAAATTGCAATGGAGATCAAGTAGAATTCCCAAACTAAAAAGTGTATTGTGAGGGAATTTCATGGATATATATCCTTGGATAGATATAGAATTCATGGTGTGAAATTTGATGTGATTTTAATAAAATATTTATTTGATGAGATAAATGACACATAGTTGTAGCAAGGGCATACAGGGAAACCATGCTTTGAACTGGATTGGAGGTAAACAAGAAAGGGTACCACTCAAGGCATTGCACTTATAGCCAATAGCAGGTGTTAACACATAACCAATGATAGTTAGTTATACCCAAAAGACCATGAGGGAGATATGAATGAAATATGCTCATAAACCTAATGTCAACATGACAAAGGGGATTGAGATGTAACTTGTATGTAGGAAGAGGGTTCTCCAAAGGTGGTGTTCCTTATGTCTATGCCCTAGCTCTGGGAAAGGGAAAGATGACAATATGATCAATGTGGGAAGTCTACAATGTATATGAGAAATTTGATCAATGTGGGAAGCATTCTTAATGAATGTATGATAATATAGGAAGGTTGATCAATGCGGGAAGCCTTCAATGCCATCATAAGAGAGTAGCCATTCTTTGAGGGTATGGTCTACTTTTTAAATAATTTTCTGACAAGAATTATATTGATTTTTATCCTTTAGAGGGATGGTGATATTTCATGATTTTATTTGTCCTTTGATTTGCATGATTTTTTTTTTTTATTTTTTTTTCTCTTATGCTTTTTTAATGCATGAACAACTGTCCTTCAAGGGATCAGTCTATTTCTTTGATAACTTTGATTTTTTGCATACATGAATTTTAAATTTACATGGGGGAGAACAGGGAATAGCTAAGTAGACCACTTAGGAGGTGAAAATGAATGTAAAAGAGACACTTCTGGACCCTTTACATGGCTTTAATGGGCGAATGAGAGGGTGATGGATGTAATGATCACAGAGTTCTCGCCAAAATGGGAGAACCTATCCATAAGGAAAATGCTATGGACAGATATGTGGTGCCCATATTTAAGGTCATATCGAAAAGTGACGGTAGACCACATAATTTCAAATCATTACCATGATAGATGAAAGGGGCTAATGAAGGAGGAATGATCTAAAGATATGACAAAGTTCTCATTGGTAGATATGCTAACAGTAGAATGGCCACAAGTGCAATGCATTAAGAGGTGTTGTATCTGGTTTACCACCAAGGGAGGGAAGATAGTAAAGTTGTGATAGGATGAGATGATAGCTTGTAAAGGATTAGATGTGATAGACAAGTGGGAAATAAAACTATGTCCTTAAGAAAGCGAAAATATGACCACAACAGTGGATTTTGATGAAAATAAATGGTGCCCCAAGAGACAAAAAATATGGAAGGAAAAAAATGGCCACAAATGTGGACTTGATGAAACAGATGGTGCCCCCAAAATTGGCACAAGTATGGTCACAAAGGACTAATTAATAAAAATGAATCCCTCAATGAAAGGAAAAAATGGCCCTAAAGGAGGACATGTATGGCCACAATAGTGAGAAGAAAGATAATAAAAGGTCCCTCAACAAAAGGAAAAACATGGCCTCAAAGGAGGACTTTGATAAAAATAAATGGTCCCTCAATGGAAGGAAAAATATGGTCTCCAAGAGATGGAATTAAAATGAAAATAAATGGTCCCTCAATTATGGACAAATGATTAACTTGAGATTTGGACAAGATTAATTGGATGGATTTGGATGAGGTAAATAAAACAATGTCAAGGAGTGAAGTCCCCAAGGATCAAGGAAGTTGTTTAGATAGTTAATATGGATGATATGCTCAAGGGTGAGGGAAGGTTGCTCCCTTAATGAATTAGATGTGGATGAGTTAATGGATGTTGAAGGAGTTTAGATGAGATTTTTTCAATTTGGATTGGATAAATGGTTGAAGACCACAAGTATTCTTGGAAAGATAAGAAATATTGATGAACAAAAAAGGACCTTCCTTAGGAGGAATGTCATGCGCAGAAGGGATGTTAAGGGATGATGTGGATGGAGGAATCATGGGAAACCCGATGGATGCGATACAAATTGGATTAGATGTAGATGGAGAAGGATGTTCCCCTGAATGAGGAAATCATATTTCTCAATAAGGTTATGGATGATTTTTTGAAAGGCCTTACAATGTTCAATGTCATGGCCTGGGGTATGATGATAAGCACAAATTAAATTGGGATTAAACCACAATGGCTTTGGACTATAAGGATTAAAAAATTTAATGGGAGGAAGTGTGATGACACATATTTGAAGTAAATTTTGAAAAATTTCCGTGTGAGATCCCATCAAAGTGTCATGAGGAAGGTAACTTTTGTGGGTTTTGATAGAATATTTTAGCTTGGATGTAGATTGGATGGATAAATTAGTGTTTTGGAGGACAAATAAAATTTCATTAGAGGATTAGATGGTTTGGATGGGAGAATGTACATTGGATGGGTAGATTGTATTTCTTAGATGAAAAATCAAATTTGATTGGAGGATTGGATTGTTTGGATGTGGATTGATCATTGTGAGATGTCGTAGATGAAGGGAATGACCCTAAAATAGATGTTGTAACATTGGATTTCTGAAAAGAGGGAAGACCTAACTTTTTATGAGGATGTACAGGAGATTGTTGGGGATGTTTACCACGAGCCTTAGAATTTGATTGAGAAGATTTACCCTTGGCAAGTATGATAATAATCTCAACTAGAGGATCTGATGGTGGTGGTGTGGATATTGATGGAGAAAGCTTCCTAAAATAGGAAGAGGATATTAATGGAGAAATAGGTGTTTGTATGATGCGATTAATGAGATCTATGTGAGATGTGGATTGTTTAGGTTTTGACATGGAAATAGTTGATTTTGTAGAGGGAGAATGTAAACCATTGTTTATTTGACTTAGGTGGAGGTGTTTGTTCAATAGATGTTTCAAAGGGTATCTTTGATAGGGTTGCAGATCGAGAGGATTTGGTCGTTGTGATAGAAGGATTAGGTAAAGAGTATTGGGATAAAACAGGTGATGTGGCCATGGGAAAGGATATAGGTAAAGATTTCAAGGTAGGGATAGGTGGATTTGTTGATATGATAGATGTAGGGGTAGTTGGGATAGATAGGGATGTAGGCATATTTGGGATATTTGTAGATGTGAGTGATGTGGTGATGGGCATGTTTGATGTAGATGTGGTTAAGGGGTTGAATATGACAGGTTGGGGGACGAGAGGTGTGGATGAAGTGATATGTATACTCGAAGCCAATGTGGATGTGGTTAAGGTAGTTGGTGTGGTCGGTACGGAAGAAAGTGTGGAAGGAGGAACTGGGATTGACTCTAAGGATGGTATGATGGGTAAAGGTGGAATGAATGTAGGTAGGGTAGTCAAATCTACTAAAGGGGATGTGGTAACCGATGGAGTAGATATGATAGGTAATGAAGTAGGTGTAGGATTAATGTGCGGTGTAGAAGTAGTTGGGAATGATAGATTCATAAATGTTTTGAATGGGGTTGATGTTGTAGGTGGGGTTGTAAAGGTACATGTAGTAGAAATGAGTTTAGTTGGGATGGTTGTAGAGATGAGTGATGTAGGTGTAGTAATAGGTGTGTTTGATGCAAATGTGGGTGAAGGCATAGATGTGAGAGATGTAGGGATAGGTGTGGATATCAATGGGGCTGAAATAGGTGTTAAGGATGAATCAGATGTGATAGATTGGGGCATGATCGAAGTGGATAAAGTAGATGGTATAGTCAAATTTGATGTAGATGTGGTAAGGGTAGAAGAAGGTGTAGGTTTAGGACAAGTAGTAAAAGTTGATATAGGTGTGCTAGTTGTGGATCTGAATAAGGAGTGGGAATAATGTCTAAGGTAGGAACATGTGGAGTTGGTGATAAGATGAGATCTTGTTTGACAGTGTCAATCACGTAAGCATTTGATAATTGAGATGTAAAAGATGTTTGATGTATTAGTGGTTGATTAGGAAAAGTTTGTGTAATTTTATTTAGGGGTTGGCTAGATGAAGTGGTGGAGTTGTTGATTTGGATATCCCCTTGATTTATGAGTTGTTGACATGATCTTTGAAAGAATGACATTTCTCAATGTCATGAACTTTGACCTGATGATATATACAATAATGGGCTTCATGATACCAAATAGTCTTGATTTTCAAGTTTGTCCATGGGTTGTATGAGAGCAAGTTGGATGGAGTTTAGATCCATCAACTTATCAAATATAGATATATAGGATTCTCCCAAGGGGTATAGTTGATGTTTTTATTGAGGGGCTCGTTGTTGAGGCCATTTTGCTAGATGTAGATGTGCAGATGAGGGCTTAACAACCATGTGTTGGCCATACCCTTAAATATGTCATTATGTGTGGATGGTTTAGTAGATTTGATTTTAGGATTAATCAATCTAAATTTAAGATGACCCTGTTCAATGACACGGGTTTTAAGTTTGCGAGCCATTGTGAAAACTTTGTAAAAGGTTCAGAATGATTAGATTTTCAAAGTAGATGATATGTGTTTCACACATGAACGTGAGTAGATTTAGTTTGTGGAAGAGATAAGGATAATTGGTTTATAACACCATGCCATCGTGACGATGAATTCGAGCGATGGGACTCGTCTTCAAACTATTGGATGGTGTATAGGTCAGTGATAGTAGTTTTATGCACAATGTTGATTGAAAAGTTTTTTAAGAACAATTGTGCAAGTTGGGGAAAAGAGAATATAGAATATTTTGGGATATGGTTGTACCAGTCCAATGCAGGACCGGACAAGGACATGGGGAAAGTGTGAAGCAGTAGATTATGATCATGTGCAATAAGACAACATGCATGTTTAAATGCACAGAGATGTTGTTGGGGATCTTCCTTGCTATTGAACTTAGTAAAATCGTGAATTTTCCAATGAGGAGGGTAGGGTTTGATTGGAACCGATGGATGAATCAGTTCATTACAGATTTGTTTGTAGGATAATGTATCCTTGGGTGCCAAGGTAGTGGCTTCTAAATTAGTCAATCCTATTCATTAAAGCATGAATAGGATCATTTAACACAAAGTTAGGTTGAGACTGGATTGGTTGTGTGGTTTGAAGTGTAGCTTGATAAGGTGATTGATAAGCTTGTGAATGTGTGATTATTTGGGTAAACATTTGATAAGGTGGTTGATAAACTTGCGGGTGGGATGTTTGTGAAATCATTTGATAAGACAGTTGATTAATTTATGGATGTGTGGGTGTTTGGGAAATTGTTTGATAAGGTGGTTGATTAATTTGTAAATGTGTAGATGTTTGAGAAGCCATTTGATAAGACAGCTTCTTAAGTTGTGGATGAGGTATTTGTGGATTTTGTTGATAAGGATTAATATATGTCATTGGTTGAGATGGGATATGTTGCCGCAATGACTAGTATTGAGAAATAGGGACATGATGTGACCATTGAAGTTGGGTAGGTGGTTGTGGTAAATGAGAAGTGGGGATATGAGTGTTACAGGATTGAGATGGATGGGGCATATAGTGGGTAGGAATGTAAGTGCTAAGAGGTTTAAATGGTTGGATATGCATATTAGTAGTGGATGAGATAGAATTGACAAAAAGGGATGTGGGTGGAATGTGATCCACCAATTGAGGAGATTGAGAGGATTTAGAGATTGTGGAAGATTTTTGGAGTAAGAAATCATATATGGGGTTAGGAGGCGGTCCAAGAGTTTCTAAAGGAGTGGGAGATGTAGTTGGTTTAGGAAGGCTAGATTGATGAGGGACATGGGTATTGGTTTCAAGGTGGGGACAATTTTGGATGACATGGTTCTCATGAGGTGAGACTATGGAGACTAGAGGTTGGGTAACGGAAGGTGTGGTCTCAAGTGTAGAATCTTCTTGGGAGAGATCATCATTTGATGTAGCGGATTGTTGTTTTGTTTCGATTTGGGAGAGAGTGACAATAGGCGTGAAATAGATAAACATTTTTTTATGAAGCTTGTTAACAAACAAATCAAGAAATAAGTTTTTTATCATCATGATTAATTATGAGATGTGAAAAGAAAATAAAAGTGGATAATGAAGGTGCCTAGAGAACGGAAGTCTAGGGCTGGTTTCAGGTAGTTTTGGCTTGGGAAATGTTTGAAATGGTTTTCTGTTGGGTGTTCAAATCCCAATTAGTGAACTAGGTGAAAGGAGTGTATTGTTATGTTGATTTCATTCGTGAAGTTTTAGGTAGTGTGTGATAAGTGAAATGCAAAAGGTTAAACCCCTATTCAAACTATATGATCAGGCATGATGCACGGGGTTCATTTTAAACCAAATTTGAAATGTGAATTTGATGCAGAACAATCATCTAGGAAAGGACATTACAATGCAGAAAAGAGAAAATAAGGGGAACAAGAAATAACTGGAGAACGCTTTCCTTTGTTATTCGATTACATGTGATAATGATGTTGGGCACCAGAAACATCTAGGTACCCTAGGATTGCACCATGCACAATCTCGGATGGGGTTGATGAAAGGAGATTGGTGGCATGTTTATGTTTCAATGGTTGTCTTTGACAACTTAAGGTTGTTGTCATGGCTTCATGGAGTTTGTAGATTTTACCTACAAAATAAAATAAAATAATTAGTGCACGTGGTCGAAAAAATAAGAAAAACAATACAATGGTCCCAATGACCTTGTGTATTGAAAAGGGGCTTAATTAGAGAAATAATAACTATTCTAGGTAATTGTGTTGCAAAAAAAATTCTAAATGATGAATTTTTCGATTATTCATTTTTGGACAAAAACAAAGGTAACCTAAGCGTAATGTAAAAAATGACACAACTTAAACTAATACTAATTAAATGTCAATATTTGTAAAACATTAACAAACAAATAAACTAGTTGAGGAATGAAAAGAACTAAATTTCCAAAAAAAATTAATTAAACATTAACTAAATTAAATTAACTAACTAATATCAAATTAATAAAATTTTAATAGATACTAAACTAAACTAAATGAGAATGAACTATGCATTAACAAATATAATGATCACGGATTAATGAAATAATATAAATAAAAATGAACTATGCATGGGTGAGCTCATGAGGGTAGGGAGAGGGAGAGCTTAAGAGTGGTGTGGCCGAGTTGGAGATCGGGACGGAGAGAATGGCATGGTTTGTGTGGCGTGTGAGGCAAGGAGTTCAGGGCGAGACCTTGAGTAGGGTGAGGAGAGATCTGAGAGCTCGAGGGGACCCGGATAAAGGCAATCTAAACATGGCGCAAGACACAGATTTGCGTTGTCGTGCAAGCATTAAAATCGTGTCTCAACTTTAATCACCCATGTGTGTGGGAACAAAAAATTGACTTCCACCAAAATAAGCATGAAACGGTGAAAAGAAAGGGAGAGGATGACCAAAAGGTAGCTCGACTCAAAAATGGTGAATGGAAAATCAATTCAAATTTTGCTTTAGAAAAAGGTGCTGCAAGCACTGTTTGTAATGGTGTGGTAAAGAATTGTAAACCAATCATTGTAAATAAACTTTACAGCATCTACTCACAGAGCTTGCGTGAATTTGAAACTGGTTGGTCATTTACATAATGAGAATCACAAAAACTCTAAATGAGAAATACATAATTATCTATGGTGCTCCAAACACTGCTTATAGACGTGGCGTAAAACATTTTTATAAGCGATTGGCTTACAATTCTAAATCCAAAGCTCTGAGCTTCGGCCGTGTTTAATTCTTTCCAAATGTGTGTTCATGTCACTATTGTCAAACGTTCTATATCAGTCCCTCTATTTTCTCTGGTTGGAGGGCATCAACGTTGGCGGAGAACGATTTCCTGTGAAACCTTTTCTGAACTAGACAAAGAAGATCCAAGAAATCCAGTAAAGGCATGTTGTTTGGAACAGAGGGAGGAAGAGACAATATATCTGTGATGAAACAGATGATAATGTTTGCAATTGTAATTCCTTTTTCTCTAAGAGTCTAAATTGTGTATGAAATTTAAAGTTGATATAAAAGTCCTAATCTGATGCGTATACATAACAATTTTGTGAAAGTGTGGATAGTCTGATTGATGAATTTGAGACTCTTAATAGATCGTTCATCCAAAAGATAGATATTATGCATGGTTTTCATCAATTTTAATGGAGGAAACAATTGTATTTGAAGCAAGGACATACAATACCCATCATGCTCCGTGGATATTGGGACGGAGTGTGAGGACTGTTTTGCTAGGTCAAGGGCAGAATGTATTGGTGAAATGGTGTGCGAGCCGAGGACTTGGGATGTGAGGAGTCAGCGGGAAGGGTGAGCTATTTAGAGGGATCTATGTTAAGTAGTTAGGACACGTTGGGGACGACTTAGGTAATGGCCAAGCTGGCTCGAGCAAGTAGGGAGTTGGGACGTGAGTAGTGGTCGAGTCGTGAGGTAGAAGCTCGGGTAGGGAGTCGGGGTAAGGGAATCAGTTAAGAATGAAGAGGGGTATGTGAGGTGAGGTGAAGAGGGTAGGGAATATGGGAAGAGAGCTCGGTGTGGGTGTGGTCGAGCTGGCTAGGTGTTGGGATGTGAGTTGGAGATGGGAAGTCAGAATAGTGGTGAGCTGGGTGGTGGATTTTAGGAAGAGAGCTCTGGGGTCGGTGGTAAAGGAGGAGTGAGGTGGAGAGGGAATAGTGAAAACCGTGGGAGATGAGGATATAGGTGGGAAATCGAGGGTCGACCAAATTGGGAACGTGGAGGACTCGGTGAGAAGTGGGATGAAGTTGGCGGTGGCTTATCAAGTAGAGTTGAGTGGCTCAATGGGTAGATAGGTAGTGTTAGGAGATGGGTCGGAGGTGAGGTAGAATGCTCACTGATAGCTAAAGGGATGGGTAGTTAGGATTTATGTGTGTGTGTGTGTGTGTGTGTGTGTGTGTGTGTGTGTGTGTTGTGTGTGTGTGTGTGTGTGGGTAGTTAGGATAATATATATATATATATATATATATATATATTAATAATAAATATTAATTATATATATGTTAATTTAATAATTGTTTTTTACTTAATAATAATTATATGTAATAGTTTTAATTAATTTTAATTATTTTAACCCTTTCAAAAAAAAATGATATTAATTAGAAACAACCAAATGAAACATCTGTGAACACAACACAATGATGTACCTCAAAGTTGAGTGAAACTAGAGTAATTATAAACAAGACAATAATGAGAATACCGTTACCACGAGAAGAATGTGAGAACTGACACCTGTACAAGATGAGCAAAGGAACAAAACAAACGAAATGACCATATGTTGGATCTGATCCCTCCTGGCGTGCCAAAAATGTTGTTCGGAGTTTCCTGTCCAGATTAGTATTATGAGAAATCAACAAAACACCAAACAACCTCAAACATACAAGGGCTTAGTACCTTGGAGATGATGATAGATGTGGGCGTAAAGTGGATGAGGGGCTCCTCGTTGTGATCTCAATAAACCTACAACTCACAGAAACTCGAGAAAAATGACTTAGATATTTTCATGTGGGGGCTGCCTGACAGAGTGGATCCGAGAAGCATTCACTTCCTCGGTGGCTATCAACCCCTGTGTTCACAAGATAAGAATCAATTTCAAGTTGTAAACGACATGCCAAAAAAATTTGAGAATTGAAATATACCAAATAAATGAAATGAGGATAACACCTAGCTGGTATTTTGATATAGCGATAAAATGATCATCAAAATGGCATTACGAGAATGGAAATTTTTTTCCTCGAAACACTCCAAAATTTTCCTCAAAACTTCACAGATAATTTGTCAAACTTTTGCCACCTTCAAGCTTCAAAAACATGTTTCATAATTTTCGTATTATTTCCAAGCTTCAAGTTTCAAAATATGCAAAGATTTCATATTATTTTTTATCATCTTCAAGAGGGGGGGAAAGGACCATATTTATAGCTTGGATATTGGTTAAATTTGGGGTTAACGAGTAACCAGGGTTTACAAAAGTAACCCTACTTAATGAGACATGATTATGATTTGATTTGACTGTGGGGCTCATTGATTTAAATTATTATGTTAAAAAAAATGATGTGATATTGAGTGTGGGGCACATGATGGAAAATGGTTAAGTGGAATAGTGCATCCCATGTGGATTACTTTTTCACTATTAAATATATGAATGGGGTGTCAAATTTTGAATATTTTTTGGCTTTATAATTATTAAGTTCATAGGTGGGGTTCATGTGGGGTTCATGATGTGGAGGATTAGGTGTAATAGTGGATGTGATTTGATTGAGTGGGGCTTATGATTTGGATGATTTAATTATGAGATGGGATGATATGACCTAATTGGAATAATTGATTATTTAACATATAATGAGGTTTAAGTATATGAAAAGGGATCAATTAAATTATAAGTTTAATTAATTGAACATGCATTTTTGGTGGGAAACAAGATTCACTTGATAACCCTGTTGAAGGAGAGAAAACGTGAGGTGATACCAAAATTTTGTGTCTACACATTCCTTACAAGCTTTCACACTATTGTTGAAGATATCTCTTCTACCCTACCTTCCATGTCTGAGCAATCCCTTATCTTGCAACAACCTTCTTGTACCAAATATGTAACTGAACCAGTATCAATAGGGACTCAGACATTCACCTCATCATCATTTATTGCATTTGTTCCATCTGTTTACACATAGGTTGAAGAGATTAAGATATACTTACAAAAAAAATCTCACCCCACCCCGACCTTAGTTGATTGGCCCCAAATAAGTGTTGACCCCATTAACAAATATTCAACATAGGGCATATTTTCTATGGCCTTTCCAACTATATTCCCATATGGTGTGGCTATCTTTCACCAACCATGTAACACTAAAGTCCAAATGCATGAATACACCCTTCACTTAATGCGGTACCATGACAACCACTTTGGCAGCCACCTACGGTTCCCTTATTTCCTACTGAACCTTATGATGTGCCATATAGGTCAAGCTATGTCATCTATATTTTCTAAGGAGAACATTGAAGACAAATCACCTACAATTGTTCTGGACCTACACACTTTATTGAAACACCCGTCATATGAGAAAATAACAAATCAACTCATGCATTTCAGTGTCAATCTGAGAGGTACATGATCTTATTGGGCACATTGCAAAAATGGACTTTTAGATATGATAACTCAACTAGGCTCCCCAACATTATTCTTCACCCTAAGTGTTGCTGACACTAAATGGCCTTGCATAAAGTCATGCCTAGCCAGCGTCCTACATCACCTAGCACTGTACATACATGGAGAATCTATAACATTATTATGTACCCGCATTTGATAACCATGTATATGGCCGTTAGGTTCTCCATATTCTATAAATAAATCCTAGATAAATACTTGCACACGAAGGACTTATAGTATAGGTAATTTTACCAACATAACAAGTTTATAATATTCTTTACTAAAAACTACCATATTGTACCATTTACGTACTAACGCAATGTGCTTCTCTAGATTTTAATGGAAGCATAGAAGATGCGCCCATATCCATGGTTTCATATGGCCAAATAATAACCCTGACTTGGAAGGATTGGACCGGAACAACACTAAAGACATAAACATTTCCAGATCTTACTTTGATAACTTTGTCACAATATAGAACCCTAGGCTCAACTTTACAACCTCTTCTCATATGGCTCAGTCAGGGATTGATGTTCCATGCTTACTAGCTTCTCTCGCTATATTATTTTCCAACATCGACACAGATTATGAAGAACTGGTTGACCGTTTACAATTCCATACGATGTGTACTACATCTACATGCCTACGTAAGTAAGGATTATAACTACAATGCAAGTACAAATGTCCTTGGCCTATTCAAAACATCTAGATTCTGTGTCAAAACATACATGGGGAACCAATGTATACTCTAGATCGTAATGATGAAAAGCTAAATATACACAACTTTTCCATGCTAACAACTTGGCAAGTAAATATTGATTGCCAACAAATTGTTTCCCACCATGTAGTTTTGAAATATATAGCTAAGTACGCAGCTATGACAGAGAAAAAATTAGAAATATACCATCACATGTTAGTAAGGATAGAAGATACCACCTCAACTGAGAGCACTATAAAGAATGCATACAACAAGTTACTTTCAAAAACAATTGTTGACTGAGATATAGGGTAAAGTGCATGAAGTTGGGAGGCCAAAAAGTGGACAAGAATATAGAAAAAAGCAAAACATGTACGTGTTCTATTATAACGCGATCGCATTTTCAATTTCCAGGTTTTGGATTTACCGAAGCATAACGCGTACGCGTTATGCCTACTATAAACAAAAAAAAGAGGCCCGAGCCTCTATCACTTTATCTCCCTCAAACACAAGTTTCAAAGCTTAATTATGCCCTCGCGTTTTTTCATTCAGCTAGATCTCAAGCTCAAAGGATCATTTCTGGATCACCGGGAAGATCTGAATCAACGATGGTGCCACGGAGAAGAGGTGAACCACAATTCTTTTCTCAAAATTGCATTGAAATATGATAATTATATATTAAAATTTGAATTGAATACATATTTTTTATTTTTATAGTTAGAGGTCGAGGGAATCAACCACAACCAAACCATGTTATTCATGTCATCCCTCTGACACTCCCACAATTGCTCAACATCGCTCGAGTATTCAAAAATATTTAGCAGCCCAAATAGTTGAAAACAAAATTGAAATTGAGGATTTAATAAAAAAAAGAGGGATTCACAATCTACAAACCCCCACCGTGCCTCTCTTCCAAACACATTGGAGGCATTACTTGTTCACGACAATGGGAAAAATTGATCGTTGGACAACTTACAGAGAGGGTTGTAGGGTTTATTATTCCAACAAATTGTCATATGTGGATGTAAAGAAAAAAGAAATTTCAAAAGACCTCATATGCACCTTATTCACGGACCCTCGCACTAATTTTCCTGTTCCGTTGTCATGTAAATGATTTCCCATCCATTGGTGCAATAATAATTTGATTAAAAATAATTTTTGGGACTGATGGTGGATGGTGTTTGATTTTCCACCTTGTAATAACAATGAGGTGCCACTATACTTTATGAGGAAACTCTATTGTGAGTTTATCCTCAACGAGATCCCAAATTATTTTGATTTCCAAGATTTCCAAGGCCGAGGAAAAGGATCTGCATAGGATCGACCAGGTGCACAACGTGCACCTATTCAACAGGGTAAATTCCCCGCATAGAATCCCCCTCACCCTGAGATTGTCCCTCAAGCAGTGAAGGAGACAATAGAGATTGATACACTCCATGCGCTTCAAGGGATATTTGCAACCCTTGTTCGATATACGACAGAGATTTCTGATCCAGATGCTCGTGGAGGTACATAGATTATTCCCTCAGGGAGTACTAGCATGAGGCCACATCTTTTCTCGTCATGTGGTAGCATATGTTTGGGGCCCGAGGAGGACGATACTTTCATGTGTACTGATTTTGGTGCACCTGGTGCTAGGGGTGAACACGATAATGTCACTATGTCAAATGTCCTTTTGAGTGAGACATTTGGATTACATTCATCGGTGTCACCTTCGCAGGTAAATTTGTTATGTTTTGTTATGTGTGTTACAAAAAGTTTGGAGTACTTGATTTACTTATATATGTTAAATTTTTGAAATAATTGTATTTGTACATGTATATGCATTGATATTATAACGCACAGGAGGTGCATCTTCATCCCGACCACAGGCGGCGAGCACCATGCATACACATACATTCACATATGTCATTTAAAATGTTAATTATGTAAAATTTTCACATACATGTGTGTGTGTGTGTGTGTGTGTGTGTGTGTGTATATATATATATATATATATATATAGCTTTGAAGTCAAATATATGTATGTTCTTGTATGTCCATCTAACTCACGTGATATACATGTTTGATAAAGATGTTGACTTCACTAGACACCCCACCATCTCTACGACAAGTAGATAAAGGTGTTGCCGCTGTGATTTCATCTGCGCAACAACTCACTGAGGTATTCAAAAAAACACGTAAATTTTGTTAAATTTCTCGTGTAATTCATATTATGTTAAATTGCATGTTAGTAATGTATTTCATTGTAGAATTATTAAATTATGTTAATAATGTCCTTCATTGTGTGTATGTAGGAGTTACCTGCGACAGGTAGCAGCCCTGTTCATTTGATTCACAGGCGTGGCGGGGTAAAAACAATAGTTCTATATTGATAAAATTAGTTAAAATATTGGCATTATGTACATACATGTACTTAGTTCTATTTTTGCTAATTCTGATGTTAGATTTTCTGATCTTATGTGTATGTAGGGAACTTCAACCCCCTCCATTTTGACTTCGAGGGCACGGACTCCTCCATCTCGTCGTCTTCGTACCCCCATTCGTACTGCAGGAGCTCCCGATGACTCATCTGAGCATGAGATGCAAAATTCAGCGTGATCGACAACTTGCGGTAAGTTTGTGTATTTATGTAAATACTTTCATTCTAGCATGGTCTTAAATACATGTTGAAAACATATATAAATTAAGTTTTGACAAAAAAACATTGTTTGCATTTACAGGCTCATCTACAGGTGAGTATTCAGTGGAAGAGGACTCAAAGCATGGGCTCGAATGATCCAAAGTCATCTCATGGATCTCCATCTTCATCTAAGGGAGGGCCTTCTTTGAGCAAGGCCAAGAGAGGGATATATTTTGATGAGTAGAAAATATATATGTCTTACATGACATTGTTTTTGTATGCCTATGTGCATGGCATTGTATGTACGCCTATATGGCATTTGAACTTGATGGTATATGACCTATTTGGGCATTTTTGTATTTATTATGCACATTAAAATACTATTTGGAACTTGATAATTTTGTATGAGACCTTACATTTCTGAGATTATTTTCGCATGAAACTAATATGATGTGCACTTGACAATATTTAAGACATTATGGATTATTTTTTCATTTATTGGTGATGTACATGTACTAGCATTTTCAATGTATAATGTGCATCAAACTTTGGAAATCAATATTTATATAATGTATGTATATAAAGAGTTACCTAATCTGAGTAATTATTCATTCAATTTATCAATGTGTATATGTGTATTTACCTTACTTCTACTTCTTCTTGCTCATGGTCTCTTTTTAATGTTTCCTATCTTATCATGCACTTACTACATTCTTCTATGCTTTGTAGTCTTCTCCCCTGTTAAAACACCCGAGAGTCGTCACAATTTGATGCCTTTCATTTGTTGATATTTTGACAATGTCTCTCCATATACATTACTCCAATGCTTAAGAATGTCTCCAGATGTAATGACATTCTGATTCAGACACTCAATGATTCTTGATTGTCTAATCCTATCCAATTCATGTTATTACCTTTAAATCTGTAGGCATTTCAAGTTATTTGGAAATCACATCACACCCTTCACTAGGCTTGATGACTACCCCTATCCTTTTTAAGGCACTTTTGAAAGCATCCATGGGTTTATCATAGCATAAATTATCAATGAATGGAAGGTCACTAAGCCATAGGCCAGCTGACTCCCATCCTAGAACTAAACAAGAAAGATTTACTAGGTGATTGATAACTCCCTCGTGTGTTCTTAGACATACCCCTATCAAATTCATTCTTAAGCCAATCTAGTCATTCAGGGCTCTTAAGGGACTACGCCCGGATGAGGTATCCCGAAAGCACATGGGTAGCATAGGGAACCAAAACAAAGCCTCCACTAGAATTCAATGGCCACCCCGACATGTTGGCATAGTTGGTTCAGTCCCACGAGCTTCGTTTGCAAACTACAAGCCTGTAGCAGCCCTACAATGACTTAGACAACATTATTTCATGCCTTTGCAAACAATAGCACAACGAGAGAACCAAATGGATATGGATAAAACCTGGGAGAGGATTTCAGTAGAGGGACCTCGACATGGAGGTCTCGAATCAAACGAGACATCTCTAGGTGCCATGGAGTCTGAGAAATCACATGTCGAAGATATGACGTGTTTGGGCATCAGGGCTCTTAAGGGACTACGCCCAGACCGAGGTAGCCCGAAAGCACGGGGAGCATAGGGAACAAAAAATCCTCCACTAGCATTCACCTAGGCCACCCGACATGTTGGCATAGTTGGTTTGGTCCCACGAGCTTCCGTTTGCAAACTACAGCTCTGGCAGCCCTACACTGACTCAGACTGCACTATTTCGCGTTTACAAACAATAGCACATAGCAAGAGAACCAGAATGGAGATGGAGAAAATTGTGATAGGATTTCGTAGAGGGCCTTGACATGGAGGTCTTGGATCTGATGAGACATCTCTAGGTACCACGAAGTTTGAAAAATCAACCATCAAAGATATGGCGTGTTTGGGCCTTAGGGCTCTTAAGGGACTACGCCTGGACGAGGTAGCCCGAAAGCACGGGGAGCATAGGGAACCAAAAAAATCCTCCACTACATTCACCTTGGCCACCACCTTGACATTTTGTGTAGTTGGTTTGGTCCCACGAGCTTCTATTTGTAAACTACAACGTCTGGCAGCCCTATACTAACTCAGACTACAGTATTTCATGTGTTTGCAAACAATAGGACAGTGAGAGAACCGAATGGAGATGGAGAAAACCTAAGTAGAGGATTTTCATAGAGGCCTTGACATGGAGGTCTCGAGATCTGACACAGATGTCTCTAGGTGTCACGGAGAAATCACCTTTGAAAAATGAAACATCCCTTTGCTAAAAGAATGGTGTGTTTGGGCCTAATGCTCTAAGGACTAGAAAGGTAGCTTGAAAGCACATATACTTTGAATAGGGAACAAAAACAAACTTTTTTTGTGCCTCCATGCTAGTGTTCATTTCCTAGATATTTTGCACCGATGTTTGGTGTATTTCCCCAAGTTTCCCATGAGCTTCGTTTGCAAACTAAACCTTTGCCACAGCCTTACACTGACTCAGACTGTACTATTTCGTGTGTTTACAAACAATAGCACTTAGCGAGAGAACTGGATGGAGATGGAAAAATGGTTGAGAATATTTCATAGAGGGCCCCAATCTTTTGGAGGTCTTCGGATCTGACGAGACATCTCTAGGTGCCACGGAGTCTGAGAAATCACATTTTTTTCGAAGATATGGCGTCCTTTTGGGCCTAAGAGCTCTTAAGTGACTATGCCTGGACGAGGTAGCCCGTAAAGCAAAAAGCGTAGGAACTAAAAACTTAAAGCCTGTTACTAGTGTTCACTTGGCCACCCTGATGTGTTGGCCCCAGTAGTTGGCTACAACGTGTCCCACGAGCTTTTGTTTGCAAACTACAAGGTCTAACAGCCCTACACTGGACTCAAATTGCACTATTTCACGCGTTTGCAAACAATAGTACAACGAGAGAACGTGGATGGAGATGGAGAAAACCATGAGATTGATTTCGTAGAGGGCCTTGGTGGAGGTTTTGGATCTAATGAGACATATCTAGGTGCCATGGAGTCTGAAGAAATCACCCGTCGAAGATATGGCGTGTTTCAGCCTCAGGGCTCTTAAGCGACTTTTCCCATTTTGGACGAGGTAGCCCGAATGCACAGGAGAGTAGGGCGAACCAAAAAAAATCCTCACTAGGATTCACCAAGCACCCCCAGGATTTTGGCAGTAGTTGGTTTGTTCCGTAAGGTTCCATTTGGTGAAATACAGCATCTGACAGCCCTATACTGACTCAGACTACACTATTTTACGTGTTTACAAACAATAGGACACAGTGCGAGAGAACCGGATGGAGACAGAGAAAACCATGAGAGGATTTTCTAGAGGGAATGTGTAAAATTGAGTGTCTCAGATCTGACAAGACATCTCTAGGTGCCACAGAGTCTGAGAAATCATTTTGTCCAAGATATGGCCTGTGATTGGGCCTCAGGGCTCTTAAAGACTATGCCTGGACGGGGTAGCCTGAATATACAGGGAGTGTAGGGAACCAAAATGAAGACTCCACTAGCATTCACCATCGAAGCCACCCCCATGTCTTTTTGGCATAGTTGGTTTGGTCCCACAAGCTTCCATTTGTAAACTACATCCTTTGGCAGCCCTACACTAACTTAGACTACACTATTTCACGCGTTTGCAAACAATAGTACAATTGGGAGAGAACCAGATGGATGATGGAGAAAACCATGTGAGAGGATTTTGTATAGGGTCCCACTTTGAAGAATGTGGAGGTTTCAGATCTTTTGAGAGATCTCTAGGTGCCACGGAGTCTCCAAAAAAATCACAAAGGTGTCAACGATATGGCGTGTTTGGGCCTCATGGCTCTTAAGCGACTACGCCCAGACGGGGTAGCCCGAAAGCACAGGGAGTGTAGGGAACCAAAAAGAAGCCTCCAATAGAATTCACCTGGCCACCCTTTTTGACATGTTGGCATAGTTGGTTTGGTTACATGAGCTTTGTTTGCAAACTACAAATCTACCAGCCCTACACTGACTCAGACTACACTATTTCACGCATTTGCAAACAATAGCACAGCGAGAGAAATTTTCAGATGGACTTATGGAGAAGAATGTTTTCAATTTGTGTATCTTGGGCAATCAACATGGAGGTCTTTGATCTAAAGAGACATCTCTAGGTGCCATCGGAGTCTGAGCAAATCACTTGTCGACGATATGGCGTGTTTGGGCCTAATGAAGGGCTCTTAAGCGACTACCTCAGATATAGGTAGCCCGAAAGCACGGGAGCGTAGGGAACCTAAAAATAGAAATCCTCCAATAGCTTTGTTGACCTAGCCACCCTCAACATGTTGGATCATAGTTGGTTTGGTCCCCCACGAGGCTTCTATTTTGCAAACTACAGCATCTGATAGCCCTACACTGACTCAGACTGCATATTTTGTTGCTAAGTTTGCAAACAATAGGCACAAGAGTTAGCAACCTAGATTGGTCTTGAGAAAACTGCGAGAAATTTCATAAAAACATGGAGGTCCTCAGATCTAATGAGACATCTCTAGGTGCCACGAATACAGTCTAATTTACAAAAATCACCGTCGAAGATATACCATGTGTTTAGTAGCCTCAGAGCTCTTGTCTTTAAGCGACCATCCCGGAATAAGACCGAAAGCACAGAACAGTTTTTTGTAGGGATCTCCATAAAATGCAAGCCTCCACTAGATATTTTCACCTAGCCTTCCAACATGTGTTGGCTACAGTATGGTTTGGTCTTACAAGCTTCCATTTAGGCAAACTACAAATCTGAGGCAGCCCTACAATGACTTCCAACTGTTCTAATTCACACGTTTGCAAAAATAGCTACAGCGAGAGAAATGAATTGAGACGGAGAAAACCACATAGACAATTTGTAGATGGCCTTAATGTGGAGGTCTCAGATCTGATGAGCTCAATCTCTAGGTGCCATGGAGTTTGAGAAATCACACCGTCGAAGATATAGGTGTTTTGGCCTCAGGGATCTTAAGTGACTACGCCCGGATGAGGTAGCCCGAAAGCATGAGGAGCGTAGGGAACCAAAAAAAATCCTCCAAAAGCATTCACAATGGCCACCCTGACATGTGTTGGCATAGTTGGTTGGTCCCACGAGCTTCGTTTGCAAACTACAGCCTCTGACAGCCCTACACTGACTCAGACTGCACTATTTTGTGCGTTTGCAAACAATAGCACAGCGAGAGAACCGGATGGAGATGGAGAAAACTACGAGAGGATTTCATAGAGGGCCCCAACATGGAGGTCTTGGATCTGATGAGATGTCTCTAGGTGCCACGGAGTCTGATAAATCACCCATCAAAGATATAGTGTGTTTTGGCCTCAGGGCTCTTAAGCGACTACCCCCGGACGAGGTAGCCGAAAGCACGGGAAGTGTAGGGAACCAAAAAAAATCCTCCACTAGCGTTCACCTAGCCACTTCAACGTGTTGGTCCTAGTTGGTTCGGTCCCATGAGCTTCCGTTTGTAAACTACAGCATCTAGCAAGCCCTACACTGACTCAAACTACACTATTTCATGTGTTTGCAAACAATAGCACAACGAGAGAACCGGAATGGAGATGGAAAATCACGAGATTCTTTCGTAGAGGGCCCTGACATGGAGGTCTCAGATCTAACGAGACGTCTCTAGGTGCCACGAAGTCTGAGAAATCACCTGTCAAAGATATGACGTGTTTGGGCCTCAGGGCTCTTAAGGGACTACGCCCAGATGAGGTAGCCCGAAAGCACAAGGAGCGTAGGGAACCAAAACAAATGCTCCAATAGCATTCACCTGGCCACCCTGATGTGTTGGCATAGTTGGTTCGGTCCCATGAGCTTTCGTTTGCAAACTACAGCGTCTGACAGCCCTACACTGACTCAGACTGCACTATTTCGCGCGTTTGCAAACAATAGCACAGTGAGAGAACCAAATGGAGATGGAGAAAACTGAGAGAGGATTTCATAGAGGGCCCCAACATGGAGGTCTCAAATCTAATGAGACATCTCTAGGTGCCACGGAGTTTGAGAAATCACCCATCAAAGATATGGCATGTTTTGGCCTCAGGGCTCTTAAGGGACTACGCCCGAACGAGGTAGCCCGAAAGCACGGGGAGCATAGGGAACCAAAAAAAATCCTCCACTAGCATTCACCTGGCCACCCTAACGTGTTGGCATAGTTGGTTCAGTCCCATGAGCTTCCGTTTGCAAACTATAGCATCTAGCAGCCCTACACTGACTCAGACTGCACTATTTCACGCGTTTGCAAACAATAGCACAACGAGAGAACCAGATGGAGATGGAGAAAACCACAAGAGGATTTCATAGAGGGTCCCAACATGGAGGTCTTGGATCTAACGAGACATCTCTAGGTGCCACAGAGTCTGAGAAATCACCCGTCAAAGATATGGCATGTTTTGGCCTCAGGGCTCTTAAGGGACTACACCCAGACAAGGTAACCCGAAAGCACGGGGAGTCGTAGGGAACCAAAAAAAAGCCTCCACTAGCATTCACCTGGCCACCTAATGTGTTTGGCGTAGTTGGTTTAATCCCATGAGATTTTGTTTACAAACTATAGCCTCTGGAAGCCCTACACTGACTCAGACTGCACTATTTCATGCCTTTGCAAACAATAGCACAACGAGAGAACCAGATGGAGATGGATAAAACCACGAGAGGCTTTCGTAGAGGGCCCCAACATGGAGGTCTTGAGATCTAACAAGATGTATCTAGGTGCCATGGAGTTTGAGAAATCACCCGTCGAAGATATGGCATGTTTGGGCCTCAGGGCTCTTAAGGGACTACACCCGGACGAGGTAGCCCGAAAGCACGGGGAGCGTAGGGAACCAAAATGAAGACTCCACTAGTTCACCAAGCCAATCCAAGACGTGTTGGATAGACAGGTTTGGTCCCACGAGCTACCATTTGTAAAATATAACATCTGACAGCCTTACACTGACTCAAACTGCACTATTTCGTGCATTTGCAAACAATAGGACAACGAGAGAACCGGATGGATATGGATAAAACTACGAGAGGCTTTCATAGAGGGCCCTGAAAGGATTTCCATGTTAGTACTGAAAGAGCTTCAAACTTTAATTGAACAACTACATAAATCTAACCTAAATAGTCAGAGTAATAGACTAAATCAGCATTCTATTTCTCACATATAAAATGAATTTCTTCCTTCAAAAAAGAAACTATGGGTGAATGCTCAATCAAAAAATAAATTACAATTCTAAACGAGTTTTAGGCTCAATTATCAATACTTCATTTCAGTTTTTCTTTCCAGTATGCTGCTTTTGGAACTACCAGGTTTGATTTGTGAAGTTGAAGCAGCTGGGATTAATAAAAATAATCAACTTGGCATGTTGTCCTTAAGATTATCCATGATTCTATCGACAACATCACATAGATCTTCCATTCCAATTAAGTTGTGATCCTTCCACGCTTCCCATTTTTCCTTTTCTTCTGCTCGTATCTTCTCTTTAAGTTCTTCCAGATGTTTTTGGGTAATCAAATTGACTCTTTATGACTTTCAGGAGGCATTTCTTCTTGAATCATAGTGACATCTTCACCTAATTATTTTTCTTCACGATGTTCATTTTCATCTAAAGTTGAAGACTGAATATTTATATGGCCTTCGGCTTCTTTTTGGGCACAAACAACCTTTTGTAATGTCCAAAAAAATTCAGGCTCTTCATTCTCTATTTGATTGAAGATATTCATTCTTTCAAAATGAACAGTTGGAACATTGGTGGTCTCCCCAAAAAAACTAAGTTCATAGTCTACATAGTTGCATCCTATGGAAAAATCATTGAACATTGGTGGTTTCCTCCACCCGTGCTTTCGGGCTACCTCGTCTAAGGCGTAGTCCCTTAAGAGCCCTGAGGCCCAAACACGCCATATCTTTGACGAGTGATTTCTTGGACTCCGTGGCACCTAGAGATGTCTCATCAAATCTGAGACCTCCATGTCAGGGCCCTCTATGAAATCCTCTCGTGGTTTTCTCCATCTCCATTCGGTTCTCTCGCTGTGCTATTGTTTGCAAATGCACGAAATAGTGCAGTCTGAGTCAGTGTAGGGCTGTCAGATGCTGTATTTTGCAAACGGTAGCTTGTGGGACTGAACCAACTACGCCAACACATCAAGGTGGCCTAGTGAATGCTAGTGGAGCATTCTTTTTGGTTCCCTATGCTCCCCGTGCTTTCAGGCTACCTCGTCCGGGCATAGTCACTTAAGAGCCTTGAGGCCCAAACACGCCATATCTTTGACAGGTGATTTCTCAGACTCCGTGGCACCTAGAGACATCTCGTCAGATCCAAGACCTCCATGTTGAGGGCCCTCTACAAAATCCTCTCGTGGTTTTCTCCATCTCCATCTGGTTCTCTCGTTGTGCTATTGTTTGCAAATGCATGAAATAGTGCAGTCTGAGTCAGTGTAGGGCTGCCAGATGCTATAGTTTACAAACGGAAGCTTGTGGGACCAAACCAACTACGCCAACATGTTGGGGTGGCCTAGTGAATGCTATTGGAGGCTTTTTTTTGGTTCCCTATGCTCCCCATGCTTTCGGGCTACCTCGTTCGGGTGTAGTCCCTTAAGAGCCCTGAGGCCCAAACACGCCATATCTTCGACGGGTGATTTCTCGGACTCCGTGGCACCTAGAGATGTCTCATCAAATCCAAGACCTCCATGTTAGGGCCCTCTATGAAAGCCTCTCATGGTTTTCTTCATCTCCATTTGGTTCTCTCGTTGTGCTATTGTTTGCAAATGTGTGAAATAGTGTAGTCTCAGTCAATGTAGGGCTACCAGAGGCTGTGTTTTACAAATGGTAGCTTATGGGACCGACCAAACAAAACATCTGGTGCCAGGCTTCACATCCGTTTGATACCCCGTGGCCTAAGAGTGAATGCCTATCTTGGAGTGATTTCTTTTTGGTTCCCTATGTCAAGGGCCCTCTATGAAATTCTTTCGGGCTACCAACCGGTCTCGGTTATTATTTACAAACGCATGAAATAGTAGTCCCTTAAGAGCCCTGTAGGTAAACAGAAACATGGGACCAAACCAATATCTTGAGGTGGACGCTAGTTGATGGTTCTACGCTTCCTGGATGCTCCATAGGGGCAGTCCTTAGAGATATCTCGATGGGTGATTTCTCATATCTAATACCTCCATGTCCACGTAGGGCCCTCTATAAAATCCTCTCATGTAGTTTTCTTTGTCTCCATCCAATTCTCTTGTTGTGCTATTGTTTGCAAATGCACGTGAAATAGTGCAGTCTGAGTCAGTGTAGGGCTACCAGAGGCTGTAGTTTGTAAACAGAAAGCTTGTGGGACCAAACCAACTATGCCAACATGTCAAGGTGGCCTAGGTGAATTCTATTGGAGGCTTCGTTTTGGTTCCCTACGCTCCCTCGTGCTTTCGGGCTACCTCGTCCGGGCGTAGTCCCTTAAGAGCCCTGAGGCCCAAACACACCATATCTTCGACGAGTGATTTCTCAGACTCTGTGGCACCTAGAGACATCTCATCAGATCTAAGACCTCCATGTCGTGGCCCTCTATGAAATTAATCTCATGGTTTTTTCCAACTCCATCCGGTTCTCTCGTTGTCCTATTGTTTACAAACACGTGAAATAGTGTAGTTTGAGTCAGTGTAGGGCTATCAGACACTGTAGTTTGCAAATGGAAGCTCGTGGAACTAAACCAAATACGCCAACACATTGGGGTGGCCAGGTGAATGCTATTGGAGGATTCATTTTGGTTCCCTATGCTACCCGTGCTTTTTGGCTACCTCGTTCCGGCATAGTCCCTTAAGAGCCCTGAGGCCCAAACATGCCATATCTTCGATAGGTGATTTCTCAGGACTCCATGGCACCTAGAGACATATCGTCAGATGAGACCTCCATGTTAGGGGCCTCTATACAAAATACTCTCATGGTTTTCTCCATCTCCATCTGGTTCTCTTGTTGTGCTATTATTTGCAAATGCGTGAAATAGTGCAATCTAAGTCAGTGTAGGGCTTACTAGAGGTTGTAGTTTGCAAACGGAAGCTCGTGGGACCAAACCAACTATGCCAACACGTCGGGGTGGCCAGGTGAACACTAGTGGAGGATTCGTTTTGGTTCCCTATGCTCCCCGTGCTTTCGGGCTACCTCGTCCGAGCGTAGTCCCTTAAGAGCCCTGAGGCCCAAACATGCCATATCTTCGAGGGGTGATTTCTCAGACTCCATGGCACCTAGAGATGTCTCGTTAGATCAGAGATCTCCATGTTGGGATCCCCTCTACAGTTTTCTCCATCTCCAAGTTCTCTCAGTTGTCCTATTGTTTGTAACATGTTAAAATTCTCTGAGTCAGTGTATGGCTCAGACGTTATAGTTTTCATGGGACCGAATCAACTATGCCAACACATCGGGGGTCAGGTGAACGCTAGTGGAGGTTCCCTATGCTACTCGTCCATAAGAGCCCTGAGGCCAAAACATGTTATATCTTTGACGGGTGATTTCCAGAACCTAGATATCTTTCTATAGAGCTCCTGAGGCCCAAACGATAATATAGGTGATTTCTCCGTTCATACCAATATCTAGGTGGTACAAAACTATAGTCTGAGTAAGGTTGTCAATTGCCAATCACCTGAATAAGTATAGGTTTTCATACAATATAGGTGGTGAAATGAGAATTTTTGTTTGTTGTTTCTTTCTAATATTTAATTTCTCTTAGCTTCACTTGGCTTCGAGAATAATAAATTCTCTACTGACAGTGCCAACCACATGAAGGTGGAAGCTTTTTTGGCACCAATAACCTACATAAACATGTTAGTAAGTAATTAAATAGAATTTTAAATCATACAAAATTTAAACAAAATCATTTAAGTAAATATTCAAATTAAATTCATGAAGAATATACCTTTGCAAATTCAATCCAATGAACCGCAAGGATCAACTCTATTCTTGATAGTAGCAAGAATTGCTTCATGATCTGATTCACGAACCTTCCACAGATTTTTGTTTGATGGCCAACCTCGATATTTGATCAATTTAATATTTGTTGCAAGGACCAAATGTGAATAGTGAAGTATCTTCCGATGTACTTCATAGTCTTCAAACAACCAAATGTTTGATTTTTTGATAGGATATCGTCGAAGCCAAGTTCTAGTGATTACCACTGATCCAGTGGGATACTCAAGGTCTTCACCATCAATGACTGTGGAAGTCAATTTTTTTCCCCTCTACACAACAAGATAAGAAGTAGTTTGTTCCCTCTTCGTTAAATTCCATCGCAATAACTGCAAAAACGTGCCCTATGTATCACAAAGTAAAACTGTTTAGTCAATTTATAAATACATTAAGAGTTACCATTTAATAATTTATAAATCTAAAACATGGCATGTACATATATGTATGTACCTTGTTGCACTAAATCAAAGACTTGGTCAAAGTCAGGTGATGTTGTCATTTGATCTGAAGACCTTGCAAGTTGTAATGCTCGTGGAACTTGATGTGTGTCGAGTGGAATTAGAGGTCTACAAGTCCATTCATCCACCCACTGTTGTGACTCACATTCATTCCATGCAAAATCAATGCATGATATACAAAAACATGTCATGCACCTAGTATAAATAGTCCAAGCATTTGCATCTGAACTACGGAATGAGTGCATATCACTTGATCCTGCAACTGTCATACAATCTTCAAATTTTTCCAGATGTTTTTCCTCTATCAACCAAAAATATCTATGAACCATTGATCTCTCTTGAGATTCATGGCCCATATTCTTAACACACCAATCAACAATGTTTTTTGCATCTGTAAATTTAGCACCATCCTTGAACTTTAACTCTTCTTTTGCAAGTTCTATTTTCACACATGCTCCTGCACCATCATGCTCTCCTTTTCCATGCCCTGCCTCAGTAAAACTCCAGATATGTTGTACATTTTTTTTCTTTATGCATCCTACTTAGCCAATAAAAAATCTGTGCATTCTTTAATTGTGATGTGCAGTTGTCTGACCAAATGTAATGTTGATCGAAACTAATGTTCCTCTCATTCAAGTTCGCATAAAACACCTAGAAACACCCTTGTACATATTTTGTAGAATGTGTCTGATCATCACTGATGTAGAAATGATACTCTCTTAATATTTTTTGATCTTGCTCAGTGCTTTCAGGAGAGTGCATGAATGTTATATGCATGAAAATAGAAACTTGCATTGAGTTATAATATTGAGACTGAACCTCCATTTGTGGCTGCAATGTGTAATTCTCTGCGAAGTCAACTACTGAAACAATAGTACCAAGTGGGAATGTGTCCTTGCTTAACTTGAATTGTTCATCCAACCATCGAGCTCTATGTGTGTGCCTTGCATACTCATAAAAAATTTCCTCTCTGAATTTGACCATATATTCTGATACAGGTAATTGTTTTCTAACAAGCTCACACCTCTTAGATTCTTTTCCATCTTTTAATTGATATGCCACCGATTTATATTTGGTGAAATCAACCAATTATTTTCCTATTGAATATGTACTCTCCTCGTGGATATAACTTTTCAGATTTGGCAAGCCACCGCATACATTGCACGTTCCATCCAAACATGCTTTGTTATAAAAAAAAAATTGTCTTGTTGATTTTTCACAAAATATTGTCGAAATAAATTCCCTTGAAGATTTTTGTGGGACATTTATTCCACACTCCTGCAACATGATGTCATTATGCAAAACACGACGTATTTGACAAAAAACATCATAATGCATTGAAAATTCAACATGATGCCTGCAACAACAAGTGGTACGTGAGTGATTGATTTTCACATAAAAGGGTTTGCTCATTTCAAAGAATCTTTGGCTAATGTTAATTTGTGGATTTTCATTTTAAAACTTATAGAACAATTCTGTTTGATTCATATCTAAGAAATGTTTTGCACATGATTCATGATTATGAGAACCTATTCTTCTTTTTACTATATCTCTTCTATTCGGTGACACCCTTGTGTTCTCATTCCAAAATTTTACAATTAATTCTTTTAGAATATCATATGTATTCTTGTCTTTTCATGGAAGTCTGCTAGAGAAAGCCCAATAGTTAGTGTTATTGACTAACTCAAGACGTTTACGTCTCTCTATTGCTTTCATTAGTGTTTTTCTGTTTAGCTTCAAAGCACTGCTTGTTTTTCTAATCAAGTGTTTATTAACTGTTTTATCACTTACTATACAATTAGTTAGTGCATGTCGTGTAGCATTACTATCTTTGGTGTGTCTTTTTCCACCTACAGTTTGGTATGCTTTATGTATGTTTTTAACAATTGACACATTTTGATCAACAACATTAGATGTTCTTAACCCCTGGGGTCTTCATTATAGGTCTCGTCTTAATTAATTTCATCAATGAAACAAATAATTGACATCTTTGTGTGTCATTTAAATTCTCAAAGTAATTATCCCAAATTCCACTAGCTTTTCTTCTCGCATTTCTTTCAGACATTTTGTTAGGCATTGGTTTTATAATGTTTTCATCAATTTCAATTAAGTGAATTGGTTTTCTTCATGCAAAATGTAAGGAGGTGTTCTTAGAGGTGAAGATTCGTTTACAAGGTTACTTTCTTCATCTCAGGTAAGGTTTCATTGTTTTCATACAAATTTAACCAGATCGTACCAAGGGTTAACATTTGGATTCTCAACCTTTGCAAACAATATAAGTAATATCATATATTATTATGGTTACAATGAGAATAATTGGATTCATATCAATTTCTTAGACACCAAGGAAAGAACTAGTCAATTACCATCAAGGAAATCATACTAATATCATTATCATGAGGATAAATCACCTAGGTGAACATTCAATATCATTATTCATTGCAAAATCATTATTCTCTACATTTTCATTATGTATTTCATACCCATTTCCTAATACATTAGCTACATTTGATACATCGGATGTACCTTGCCCTGCTCGAAATTTCTACATTCTCTTCAATTTCTTTATTCTCTTCTCTTCCAATTACGTCGGTGTCTTGTTCTTGACTTTCCTCTTGTCCTTAGCTCGACGTTTATCACCCATGATTAGAAAAAATAAACTAGTGGGGTAGGGGACAAAATGAACTACTAAAAAATCATGCAAGAATGTAGAGAAAATTACAGACAAAACAGAATGTTTGCAGAATTCCCATGAAAGAGATGAAAGGGATGTTGGGGGGCCACAATATATAAAACAAAGGAAAATGCGTACGCGTTATGTAATGTTTATGTTTTATGTAACGCATACACGTTTTGTATTTTTCTCTTTTTCTGAGCCATGCCTTAAGGCTTTGGATCCAGCTTGGATCCCCAAGCTTAAGGCATGGACCTATACAAACATAGCAAACAACGTGTTTTTCTGCAGGAAAATGTTAAAAATGCCACTTCCTTTATGATAAATCAAAATAAAACAATCGATCTATTTTTAAGAAATTATACCGCAACATAGAGAAAAGTTTCTTCTTTCTAAAAATATAAATTTTTCAAATTTTTTGACTAATATAAGGTTTCCATATCATTTATTGTCTAACTATGCCTTTATATAGCTATTTTTTGAAGTGTAAATATGTTTATCTTTCATTGGTGTATATTTTTTTTGGGTGATCAAAATTTTTTAGAAAAAAAATATACTATCCCAAACTAGGCATAATTCTATACGTATTCAAAAAAAAAAAAAAAATCTATTTTTTGATATTTTTTTCAAGTAGTTAGGGGGGGGGCACAGTCGGAGCTCCGTTATTTTTCAAAACATACAATTTTTATACTAGAAAAATCATACATAAAAAAATATTTGCTATAAAAATCTTTTAAAAATGGAGCCCAAACTAGATGCTCCTAGATATCTTTCTACCAAAGGGTTTTCAAAAATACTAAATGGTGCTCAAAAAATGGTGGGGGGCACGAAAGTCACTCTATTATGTTTTATAACAAAAACAAGAGCATCTGTTGGTATTTTAGTTATTTGACCCACTTAAAATTATCCATTTTCAATTAAATTTAGTAGCTTAGAAACTAGACTCAAAATTCTATGATTCATATTTCTACACCATCTTCCAATTTTGAGTGTAACTATTTTGAAAAAATCGTACAAGTTGAGTTTTTTTTTTTCAGAAAAATGCATCCACTTAAGACCCCCTTTTGGCCCCCCAACTTGGTGCACTTACCCATATGTGCAAACGAAACATGCCACATAATACTAAAACTACTACTATCAATATGTAGATGTGCCTTTATAACTCTTTTTGTAGGTAAAAAATATACAAGAAGATTTTACAAAGCCAACCACTATGAGGGTTACTATCAACCTTTATTGATGCGTACATGAAAATACATGCATGCTTATAACCACACAACTTGATAAAATATACAAGATCATGGTCGTACGATAAACGATTGAGAATAAATAAATTGAAATAGAGATCAACAAAATTGATTGTTGGAGTATTTCCCCACACTACAATCATCCCTACTATTGGGTCAACAATGTATGAAGACTTCTGTTTTACAGATCTCTTGCTATACAAACCCTTCCATAATATTCTAGATGACATAGGCCTATGCAAAGAAACCTTAACCCATAAATGGGATCCACTGCTACCAACATATCATCCTTGGCATATAGAACGTATAACTCCTACTACTACTTATAGCTATGATACAGCTAGATCTGAAGCAGACATGCCAAAAATAGAACTACTACAAATGGAGGAATGGGAACTATTCTTCCACCTACAGCCAACAGGGGCATCACTGACCTATAACTACTTGGTAAGCATGAATTTGATATTACCTAAATTCAGCCACAAACAGAAATGGGAAACATAATACAAGAATCAAGGTAATCTTTTATAGAGGCTACTCATACCACCAATACAACCGTTCCAACCATGACTCCCCCTATTACAACTACCTACAATTTATCAGAACAACGAAGCACTCCAAATAATCATCACACATGCATCTGCAGAGCCCACCTTAGCACCCCTCTACATGATAATCCAAGGCACATCTGGAATAGGGAAATCATACTTAATAAAAAAAATTACACATGAACTTCACATGTTGTCCAATTCATATGTGTTATCTCATTTTTGAGTTTACGCCAAAAATAAGATAACCCTAAAAAAAATTTGAGTTGGTTTTCTAAGAATTCCCTTTCAGAAAGATAATCGGGTTTTCAGGTTTCAATAGCAAGAAAACATGTGTTTTGGATGCTTCATGTTGTGTGTTCCCCAAAACCCAAAACCCGCATCAAGTAATTCTTTCGGGTTTGCGGGTCTTCCAAGCATCGGAACATGCCTTCGTCAAAACATGCTTCATGTCGCATGTTTTCCGATCCTTGAAGTCTGATTTACTCCTTTGTATCGGGTTTCTAGGACCATCAAGCATCATGCCTCATGTCGCTTGTTTCCCGCAACCCGAAACCTGAATTAATACGAAATCCTTTGTGTCGGGTTTCTAGATATCCCAAGCATGCTGACATGGCATTAATTCTGAGTTTTCAGGTAGTTGACACGTGTCAATTGAAGTGTATTAAATGTGAAATTTCTTATAAATATTTGGATTTCCACGTCATTTTTACCAGACCTACTTTTTACCTCGTGGATTTCCGTGCATGCATCTTCGACCCAGAAACCCGACTCGCCTCTATGCCTGATTGCATTGCTCGTTTTTGATCATTTTTCATTTTGATTAAAGGTATTTTCCTTTATTCTTTGTTTGTGGAATAATTATGTAAAGGATTCTTCCGAGTTTCTATCTTTTCTTGTTGGGGTTATTGGGGTTTTATCTTTTCCGTTTTAGGGTTGTTTTCCATTAGGTTTGTGTTTTAAGGTTCCCCCTTTGGAATGCTCACTTTGCTTTATTCCCTAGAATTTCATTGTAATTAAAAATATATTTGGGATATCAACAGTGAAGAAGAACTTGCATGTTTCAACCTAACAATTACCCGATTCCCTCTTTTCGGGTTTTGCAGGGTGCTTTGCAGTGTTCAAAACCCGCAGTGTATCAGAAAGTTTAAGGTGTCAGACATTTCCATCATTCCGGAATCCTCCCAGTGTGTCAAAAATTTCCATCATTCCGGCATCCTCCAGGTGTGTCGGAAATTTCCATCATTCCGGCATCCTCCCAGTGTGTTGGGTTTTTCCATCTTTCCGACATCTCCGGTGTGTCGGGCTTTCCGAAGTGTTCAATACCTTTTGATCTCCCACACTGTCCTCCTTTGAAATTTCTCATGTCGTACCCTGGTTCATCACAAGATAAGACTGAAAAATCAGGGAGGATGAAGTACAAATTTAGGAAGGTGGAGTCTCCCTCCTACATTGATTGTAATTACGACATCCGAGATACAGAGCTCGGAAACATAGATATGGAGGATTTTTGGAATAGGGTCAAGAGCTCTTCCCAGACTCCATGGATGAAATCAATAGTTGGCAGTGGTCTACCTCTTACAGCAGGTTTCCCTATGTCCGCTCAGTGCCCCGAGTTCGTCTTAGCCTGTGCTTCAAACTATGACTCTGCTTCTCATTCTGTGAAAAATTAGGCGAGAGAAGTTGTAATCAAGTTGGACGGAGGTTACTTCGATGACCTTCTCAAGCTGCCTAATTTTGAGGAATATGGAGATGTGGATCTCAAGTCAGCCCAAAAAGCTTGGGATAATGATCAGGAGGATTGCATCAAGCACGTGAATAAGAAGTTCCTAACCAAAGCCAAACCGACTGTTTCCAGGTTCCCAAGACTTGTTCCTAGAAGTGATTTCATTCAGGAAATCAATGATATCATTACTCTGTTGAGTCGGGTTTTTGGTTTCCCCGAATCAAATGTTTTCCAAGGATGGATGTACCAGTTCATGATCATTATTAAGAAGAATCAACAGGGAATTGATTGGGGTACTCTTATCAGTAACGAGATAGATTTTGAAATGACAACAGTCCTGTCTACGGGGAATTTTTATATGTCCTCGTATGTCACCTATGCAGCGGCCGGCATGAGGAACTATCCTGGATTGGACACCAAGGGGAACAAGATAGTGGAGCGTGTTTATCGGTATTTTCCTCAGCTAACAAGAAAAGGGTCTGAAGACCAATTCAGAAGGGTAAACAATGCCTTCTTTTACGAGAACATCTGCAGGTTAAACCCCGAACTGAGGAAAATGAGAGTCTCTGGTGAGGCATGGGCTGAAGTTTCAAAATGGGGTTGTGTCTTCTTGCAATTTGAGAAGTTCACATATCTTCGAGTAGTCATGTACCCAGGGGATCCTTTCCGTTTTCCCAGATATCCAGGGGACAAACTAATCTTGATGCAGTTGGTCAGGTAATTGTTGGATTTTCACAAATTCCAATAGAGTAAACACAAGGCCGTTGTATCTTTCCCAATTTCTATTGGAAGGTATACTTGTTCAACGGTGGTGAACGCCAAGAATGTTGTACATGAGCTTCAAGATAAGTTGAAGAAGCACATGAAGCCCTGAGATGGGTTTGATTTTCGAGGATTCCTTAAGGCATATGGAACTCTGCACCCGCACGTGCCAAGCATAGAAGAAATCTGGATTGATTTACGTGATGAGGTTGCTGTCTGAAGAAAATATCATAGCAGGTTGACACTTGCTGAGATTCAAACACTTGAGCTCGCTGACATACCGGAAGGTACTGGCGATAATGAAAGTGTTCTGGATCCTTCCTATGACAGATTGAATGAAGATCAATATGTTTTCCCACCTATTGATTGGTCTATCGGTGAAAAATCCTCCATTACAAATAGATCAGCCCTGATTCTTGCATGCACCAAAGCATGGCTCACCTCTTGGGGAATGAGTTTAAAAGAAGATAACTTTTCAAAGTTTGTTGCTACAGAGGTGGGGCCCTCCAAAAAGGAAAAGGACAAAAGCTCTTCTAAGGGACCTATAAAGGTCAAGTTTGTCAAGAAGAGAAGAGAACAAGAAATCTCTTCAATTGTTACTCCAGTTGAAATGGTGAATGTGCCAGAATCACCAACACCACCAGAAATAGGAGAAATGTTTTTGGAAAGAGAAGTAAGCCAGCCCCTAGTTTCACCATTTGTTGACTGCCCAATTGAAGTGACCTTATCTCTTGCATCCCAGGCTTTGGCGTCAGGATCTGCGCTTCCTCCTTCACAACCACTTCTACCTCCTCTTTCCCCATCTACTTCATCGGTCATGGCCAGCATTTTATCTGGACTCTCACCCCTCTCTGCTGGGACCAAAGTAACTACCAACATGCCCCCTCTTGTGCCTCTTTTCACTGAATCTGCTACCACATTGGTAATTTTCCCCACTCCACTAATGGATCCCTCTCCCCCTGAAAGTATGATACCAACTTCTACAATAATGGCAACTCCCTCTAACATGCCTCAATGGTTACTTGAGAAAAATCTGAGGAAAAGGAAGGTGGTTGTACCCATACCAGCCTTTGATTTTAGTTCACTCAAGGCTTCTACTACTAAATCAGCCAAGAAACCCAAAATAGTTTCAAGGGTTTTAGTGGACGCTTTGGGGCATAAGTTTGCAGAGATCGCCACTCCCACGACTGACAAAACCAAAGAGGACATAATGGCCTCTGACTATCAAATAACCAAGGTGGCTCTAGGAGAAGTGACAACAGAAGGAGCACAACAGGATGCACGAGATGTTATGCACGTGCTATGCCAAAAATTGAAGGAAACAAAGGACAACAGAGATGAGCTTAAAGGAAAGGTGGAGCAGTTAACTGAAGTATTACTTAAGCTCTCAAAACCCCTTGAATCCATACCATCTTCCTTTGTCCCTATCGGATTCGATTTCTCGTCAGTGCCTATAATTGAGAAGATTAATGGAAAATGAAGGGTGGTTGATGAATGGACCCAAAGGCTGCTCCAACAGGGGAAAGAAGTGATTCAAGAAACCGTAGAAGTCTATCAATCTTTGGGGAATATACAGAGTGATGGGGAAAAGATGGATGATGATTTATCCCAAGAAATTGGACACCTTGATTTGACTTTCGAAGCTCTCCAGATATTGAAGCAAATTCTATCACGCATCTTGGTAGAAGAAGGTGTCATCCCACATGCGGATAAGCATTTCCAACTGACCAAAGCCATCAGGTTCAGGGTAAAAATTCTCAACGAAGCTTACGGTAAATTGAGAGAATCAAGAGATCAGTTGATTGATGGCAAGAGCGACCTAGAAGAAGAACTGCTGAAAATCTGTGCAAAAGTGTCAAGTGGAAACTCGGGCATCCTACCAGTTGATGATCTTTTCAAACAAATCCAAGAATCAATTCAGCATGAACCAGCTCACGGATTTGGCATTGAAATCATTGACAGGTTTGTAAAGATTGAACATTCTTTGGAGGCCTTGAGAAAACTCAACAAAAGATTGAGAAAGCTTCCCGGTAGTGCTAGTGACACTCACGAAACATGTGAAGTCTTAAGTGATCATTCCACTGCGCCTGATGAAAATGAGATGCAAGGTATAATCCGGAAGTTCCAAGAATCTCGGAACAAACATGCTCAGTTAGAAGAGGAGAAAGATGAGGAAGAAAAATATGACGATTCAGACTAAGTCTTGACGTAACGTGTCATTTAAATCTTGAAATTGACATGTCTTTTTCATTTCTGTTTCATCACATAGGAATCATATTTTGACTTGGTCTCCTACGTGAGAGTCAAGCAAAATAGGAATCTTGTTAACAAACTGTGTTATAGGGTTTGTCCTATTTTCTCTCAACTATTTTTATTATAAATAAGGGATGTACATACATTCCAAACGGAGGTTTGAGATTTTTGGAATGTTGAGAACTATTGTGAAGAAGAAAAACTTTGTGTTTTATTTTAATCATTTGAGGAATAGGAGTTGATGCTATTTTGCAGACTTTGTGTTGTGAGATGTGTCTTTCTTAAGATATTTTTCTTATGTTCATAATCTTAAGCTATTCTTTGTTTGGCATCTTGATGATTTTAATCATTTCAAACATTACATTTGTTATCTAAAGCTCGTATGATTATTTCGTGATCTGTGTTTACTCGAAAGAAAATGTGTTCCTCTCATTTCCTTTCCATTGTGTTTCTTCCATAATAATAATTTTTGACCTAGTCTATTTATAAAGACAACATCCTCACATAGTATGGATATGGATTTCAGGATTCTGTCCCAATCCCAATGGTTAGACTAGTGTGAATATTGTACGCATTTTTTCTATTGTGTTTTAAATTAGTAATAAACATGCAGCCTCACCTATCTTTGAGGAGGGATTTAATCCCATGTACTGTGGTTGAACCTCATATTTTGGCTTGACAAAATATCCAACCAACAATATGCATGCCAAATACTTCTTCTAGCTCCCACGGGTATATCAACATTTAAAATTATTGTCCCCATCTCAAAGGTTGCATCCCTCTAAGGCCCAACACTTGCTACTTTCCAAGAAGAAATGTGAAACATGGCATACATTATGATTGATGAGATGAACTTCATTGGGCCAAAGATGCTAGCCCATACAAGTAATCGCCTACAAGAGGAATTCCATAGTTGTAATTGCAATCCTTTTGGGTGCATTTAGTCATACTCATTGGTGACCTCACACAACTCCCACCAGTTAAATATACTACATTGTACATTACAGAAACTTACAGACACATGGTATGGTTACTATTCACTAAGTAGTAACACTAACCACCAACTTCTGACAACAAGACACTAACACTACTCAACTCGTTTTTCAAAAACCTGTTACTCAATATCAGTAATGCAATTACCACAAAAGAGGACTGGAACCTTTTGATGTTTAAGAATCCAACACACATATCCCCTACAGAATAAGACCATTTCAAATATGCAACCCACTTTTACGCTACTAATGTGTTAGCCACTCTACGCAATAAACACAAGATGTGGATGCTCAACCTGCCAATTGCATTGAGAAAAGTAGAATAAAACCGACATATTAAATCAGACAAAACAAACACTATGCAACTTGAAAGTACACTCCTCCTTTGCAAGGGTGAAGAAGCAATGTTGGCTACAAGTTGGCCTTATAAATGACACTCGGGGCCACGTCATTACTATAATGTATACCCCAGGTTGCAGACCCCAAATTTCCATTGTATGTAGTTTTCAATTTGAAAAAATACACAAGCCTAGCATGGGACACAACAAACCCAACACACCTACCGGTTCCACGAATCACAAGAGGCACTCGTCGTCAAGTTCTCCTGAAAATGGCGTGAGAAATAAAAATTCACAAGTCACAGGGGCTCACCCTTGATAAGGTAGCCATTGATATAGGCCACACCGAATGACATGGCCTAACTTTTACATCCCTCTCGCATGTGCATGCTCTTGAAGACTTACAGATGTATACAACATTCTCCTTTGCCAGGTACAAGGAAATACAGGAAGATGGACATGCCGAGGCTCAGATATAAATAGAGACACTCCTCTAACACCGCCCCTCCTCCTACACAACTCATGTAAGTACATCCACTAAACCTTACACTATTGTGTATATCTTCCTTGTGTGCTTTATACATCTCCCTACCAAGTCCAAATACTTCATTACATAATACACAATTATGATCTGCCTCACCATGTGTTTCTAGCATACAAACTCTTTCCCATCCAAATGTAGGTACCCTAAAGATGCAAGACAACGTCTATAACATAGCTACGTGTATTGACAATGACAACAATTACATACAACACCCACTATCTGAATGTGTAGTAGACCAATGCCAAGTTGACACACTTGTGGCCGAAGATACAATTCTCACAATGCTTCTCACCCAAAAAAATAGAGCAAGCACAACAAATGCTATAACAAACATCAATTATGGTCGTGGACACCCAAAAAATCCTCAGAGAAAAATTATGTGTAGTACTATAAAACTAACCCATAAATAACCACCTACATACAATGTACATCTCTGTAAGCCTTCACATATGTATACCAACAATTTTGAAATGTGTAAATATATCTGCCATTCTCTGAAATGAAAGCATTTGCATTACATAACACATATTTGCACACACCTACCAATTAGCATGCCAATAATTGGTACTCGTCTTCACTCTTCTTGTTACCTTTGTAAAAGATTCTTCCAGACTATCATTTAATTCATTCACATGTACTAGTAATTTCCTGATTTCATTCACAAGTGTTACTGCTTTCCCCCAACTATGTTATAGTTACACATAACTCTACATTGTAGGCCCACACCAGTACTGTATCAAATTACTCCTACAGTTTCCTACCACTAAAATTGAATTTATAAATAAACATCCGTGACTGGATGCTTCAACCCAATCATTTATAAGGATTAATGTTGTGATATATAATTTGAATGTGCTTGCAATGGTGGATGACAATGGAGATTTTATGCAACATGGTGAACTTTTTTTTGCAGCTGTAAGGATTATAATAATCTAATCTGTCAAAGATAAACAACATGAGCTTATTGTACGAAACTGATGGGCACTCGCCCATTCCTGTCCAAATGGTTCATCTTTATTTTTTTAATATCTCAGCACCTAATCAACTTTTAAAGTATGTTTTATTACTAAGCATAACTTTAAACCATTTCAATATTAAACAGAAAATTATCATGGTTATTTCATTCATGTATAAGACTTCATATTACTACTTTGGCCTCTTATTAGTTTACCATATGTTACAGTATATCAGTCATACATTCCAAAAAAATATTGCAACCACTATTAAAGGTTAACAAAATACTATTCAAATGATTTTCTACAATATTAAAGGGGGATATTGTGCACATATTCCTTTTTTTACAAAATTCATGCATCATTCTTCTTAATTATTTTTGGAAATTGGTAAACGATGAGGGTGTTGAAAGGACCCACATCCTTTTACAAAAATTCCCACAAGGCCAAATATAACATTTAAAAACATACTACATGATGATAAAATTCAAAAAGAACCAAAATCCAAAAGAGCAAAACCCACGCAGGGGTTACATATATAACACATTCTTAAGAACTTTAACTACTTCATAAGTAGCAGCATCCGGTTTTTTGTCAACCATTTCTTTAGCCAAGGTAATGAGATCCTTACAACCATTCTGGAGATGTTCCCAGGTTTTTTCAATGTATTCCTTCCAATTTTTGACGACTGTGAAGGTTCTATTAATTTTATCAACTCAGTAGTGTCAAAAATTGCATCATCCTTAGCCGTAGAGTCAGCATGTTCATACATCACAACATCACCAACAACATCACCTGAAAACTTCATAACATATTCAACAACTTCATCAACAACAATTTCATTTTCCACCTCATTCTCAACAACAACACCAACTGATTTTTCCTCCTCCGCAACAACAATAGAGTCAACAAGTGAATTCAGATGAGAAGGGATATGGGACTCAGAATAAACTTTGGACAGACAAAGGAGAACCTCGGGAATTGTGTTATTGCCACCATGGCTCAACACATCCATTTCAGTACAGAATTAGGAGAAAGGGTGGGAGGTGATTTGTCCATCGCCACCAAGGGAGAAGCGTCGGGGCGGGAGGTAAGATCGAGGCAGAGAAGCAGGGGGATATAAGGTGGCATCCTGGTGGCCCGTGACTACAACATTTGAGTTGGAGGTAGGTGGAAGGTTAAGACGGCGATAAAGGCAGCGGGAGGAGAAACGAACAGGGGGTGGTGGAGGGGCACGATGATGGGTCGAACTAGTCACGGTGGGAAAGCGGGCCAAAGCTACATTGTCACCAACATTTTAAAACAAAATATACATAAGCCATTGATAAAGAAGAGGGATTTCACCGACACGAGCTTGTTTGATGGAAAGGTCAAGGGACTGAAACAAGAAATTCACCATATTTTCCTTGATTCCGTTGCGGAAATGGGCCAGTAGGAAAATATGAGGGCCGTAGAACAATTTATATCTCCCCTCGAGCGTGAAGTAGCGCATTATCTGTTCGGTGACTTTTTCCCATGGTGGAGACAGAGAGGCACGCTCATAGCCTGACTAGTATTTTTTACCCGTTCTCTATTCTTTAGGAAAAACCCCATCTCAGCTTTGAGGGAGCGCTTAAAATAAATATCCCCATCAGTAGTGATACCTATGGCGGCAGTGATAGTTTCAGTTGAGATTTCAAACTTGGTCTTCCCCACTTTCACTTTTCCCTTCTTCCACAATGCCACAATGTTGCTCGAAACGATGACAGAGTGACCTGATAGTCGTTCAATGAAAGGAGTGACTCATTTCTCCTACAGTAAATTCCATACATCGAGGTCGTTTTTCAATTCATCACAGAGCCACACATGATGCACATAGCCAAAATGTTAAGAAATTCCAAATTGGGAAAAATATAATTCAAGCGTGGTTTTTTAATTTACCTCTCCATCCCTACCACATGTCAGCTGGAAATCTGACTGTTCTTTTTTATGATTATAAATTCCCTTCACGAGAATTATTACCAAGATCTCTCCTTCCCATGCACGAACCCATCATTACAATAAATCATAATAATATCAAAATTAATGCATTCTTTGATGACGGTGGGATAGGTATAGTAAATGATAATGTTGACACCCACTAAAGCAAAAAACAAAGTGTCTAACTTTAGCAACTTCTTACTAATCATTTTTAGGACGATCATCTGCTATCGCCTTGAGAAGAGGCTCAAGAAAGTTTCCAATCCAAACCTGTTGTTTTTCAATAGTTACTCCCAGATTAGCTAATTGGTCCACAACTTTGTTTCCTTCCCTATAGGTAGGCTGATATTAAATATTGTTAAAATGATATTGCAGATTGTGAATATCAGCTATTATGTTGCTAATGGTCCACCTTATAGTTCCATTGGCATTAAGAATACATATTAAGTCGAGGGAGTCACTTTCCACCATTAAAGTAATCTTTCTAAATCTATTAGCAAGTTCCATCCCTTTGACAATTGCTAGGTATTTTTCTCTATGATTGGTCCTATTACAAAAATTGATAGCAGTGGATGCCATTGGCTGTCCCAGTTCATATCTGATTATAGATCCACATCCTGAAGCCCCTAGATTACCTTTTACATCTCCATTTGTATTAACTTTCAGCCAACCAATTGGAGGAGGGACCCAAGAGGTATTGGCTCTGGTAGCAGCCGAAGAGGGAGGCTATAATGGGATTTGAAATTGCTTCAACCAAGGATCCTTCGAATTAAGAGAGATTTTACATTTATGTTGTTTCCGGATGGAGCAATTTAAATTTCCCTAAAAATGAAATACCACCATAGTGTACACCTTGAGGGGGTTATGTGACTGGTCTTTGAAAATTCTTTTGTTTCTCTCTTTCTAGATATTCTATAAAGTATGGGACAAGAGGAGTTTCCAGGAAAAATTAGCAACTTGATGTTAAAGAAGGGTTTTCATTGCAAAATGGCATCAAGAATGGATGTTGGGAACACACACGAAACCCCAAAGTTATTTAAAAGGAGACTCCATACAGAATGAGAGAAAGAATAATGAAACATTAAGTGAATAGAGTTTTCAAGAGCATTTAGACATAAAACGCACCTGCTTGGAAGAGAGTAACCTCTATGTTTAAGGTTATCACCTGAGAGAAATGAGTCCCAATACACCAACCAAGTATAGAAACCCAATTTATGGACCATCTGTGGGAGCCAAATATGATACAGGGGGGACCCTCTAATCGATGCAGGAGAGAGAGAGGTAAGCCACCTTGATAGAAAAGTCTCCCAAAGTTGAATATGGCCAAATATGAACATCTTCTCCTAGAGTAAACTGTAAGTAATTTGAGGAGAACAAGATTTGAAGATTATCTAACCGATGTATCTAGTTTGGGCTGACACCCTCCCATTCTGGTATAAGCCAACATGGAGAAGAATTTGAATTTTCAATTTAGCCATTAACGTTTTTCCCACATAACTTGATAAGTTGGGTTTTGATAGGTTCTCAATAAGAGTCAGAGTACAAAGGTTTATCCCCGATCCACCAATCTCACCAAAAATCTATCTGTCTTCCATTTCCCAAACTCCATTTAGTACCTGACTACATCATCTTCTAAGTGCTCACTATGGAGTTCCAAATTTTTGAGCCACTCCGTATGTCTTCAACAAAGAAAATATCCTCTGATGATAGATATTTTGAAATCAACATCTGGATCCAAGTAGATTTACCTTTAGAAGCCACTTCCTAGCCCAACTTTTCTACCATAGTAGAGTTCATTTCAGAGACTCTACTCAAACCAATACCCCCCATTTGCAGTAGATTTACAAACCACATTCCAAGAGACCAGATGGATTCTTTTCCTGTCTTCAGCTCCAAACCACAGAAATTATTTTTGAATTTTTTCAATACTAGCAACAACCGAGGAAGGCATTTTTTGAAGATACGTAAAGTATATTGGAAGATTTTGCAGAGTGGATTTAACCAATTGAAGCTTACCAACTTGACTAAGAAGGGCTCCTTTCCATCTTGCCAGTTTCTTTTTTAATCTTTCAATAACCAAATTCCAAATATTTTTAAGTTGTCTTCCTTTAAATAGGGGGAGCCCCAAGTAAGAAGAAGGCAAGTCCATGATGCTCCATCCAAAAATGGATGTTATCTTTATTTGTGTGCTTCGCGAGGTATTTATAAAAGCAATATTGATTTTAGTGAAGTTGATTAGCTGATTAGAAGCAAATTGATAATAGTCCAAAATTATTTTCAGGATTTTTGCCTCCACCACCAAAGTGAAACCTAACAAAAGAGTGTCATCAACAAATTGGTTGTGAGTAGCAGTAGGGACCTTATAGGTAATAGTTATACCGGTAATTTTGCCAGTTCTTTTGGATGCAATAAGAGCTCTGCTAAGAGTGTCAGCCATGAGGATGAACAAAAAAGGTGAAAGAGGATCACCTTGCCTGATTCCGCGGCTGGTGGAAAAATATCCTTGAGGAATGCCATTCATAAGGATAGAAAAATGGGAGAGGAGATGCAACTATGCACCCAAGAGCACCATTTTTCCCCAAAACCAATTTTTTTCAACACTCTGAGCAAGGAAGTCCAACTTACCCTCTCAAATGCCTTTTGCATATTGAGCTTGATGATCATGCCCGCAATTTTAGTAAGAGAGGCTGAATGTAAAGCTTTGTGAACAATTATTACTCCGCCTTGAATCAGTCTACCACCAATGAATCCATTTTGTTGCTCATAAATTAACTTGTCCATAAAGGGTTTGAGTCTGGAGGCCGTCAATTTGGTAATTATCTTATAAGAAGTGTTACATAGACTTATTAGCCGGTAATTAGTGATCAACTTAGAACCCAACGACTTGGGAGCAAGAGCCACAAAATTATTATTCCATTCTTTTAAAAGAAGGTCATTTTGCTGAAACTCAGACACTGCATCAAATAGGTCTATCTCAATAATATGCCAATAAGTTTGAAAGAAGGTTGCAAGATAACCATCTTGGCTAGGTGACTTGTCCCCCTTTATATCAAAAACAGCTCTGCGTACCTCCTTCAGAGTAAAAGGCTGATTGATCTTAGTGTTTATATCATCAAAGACAAAAGTAGGGATGTGTTGTAACATTTCCTGATTGTCTTCCTCACAAGGAGGATTATCCTCTTATAGGAGAAGAGAAAAGTAATGCACCAATTCGGCAGCAATGTGGCCCTCTAAATATTTTCCATCCACAGTAACAAGCTCTTTAATTTTATCTCTGCTTTTGTGTTTGGTGGCAGTAGTATGGAAAAATTTTGTATTTTGATCTCCCTGTTGTAACCAGATTGCCCTAGATCTCTGCCTCTAGTAAATTTCTTCTTCAGCAAGGGTGTTATGATAATAACTGAGAATTTCTAATTCTTACTGGTGGAGAATAGAATTTTTGCCACAGAGCTAATGTTGGCATAGGTTTTAACCAATTTCTCAGCTAGTTGTTCCTTCCTTTTACGAATGTTGCTAAAAATCTTTAGCTTCCAAACTTTGAGTTCTTTTTTGACATGGTTGAGCTTCTTAGTAAATCTAAACATGGCTGAACCCAGAAAGTATACCTTCCACCACTCAGCGATAAAGTTTTCTAAATTATGGTTTTAAAGCCAGACTAACTCAAATCGAAAGGGAGGGTGTTTCAAATTTTGCATTTGAGTATCTGTTGATGGTGAATCACAGCACCCCTGAATGTCTGCAACTCGATGGGTTGAGACTCTCAGTGTGATTGCATAACATGGAGCTTTTCCCAAGCGTGGGACCTTGTGAATCGGGAAAGCTCTCCTAATGAAGGTCTGTTCCTATTCCTCTATTCAGATGCACACATAAAAATGCAGAGGGTTTACTCAAAAACCTAATCTAACTTGCCAAGGAGAAAGAGTAAGAAGATGCATTAAAATAAGCCTAACCTAAAAAAGGTGATGCACTGAGGAATGAAGAAACATCTGTCTTGCTAATAAACACAAACCATTAAAATGTAATGCAAGATCATGCACAGATAACCAGATTTGCAGTGAAAGATCAGGAGGATGCAAATGAACATAGAGAGGGTTGAGAATCATCCACAGACATGTATTATTTTCTCCAAAGATTGATACAATACACTACAAAATGCCAAGAGGCAAAGTTGCATTACAGTTTTAGATGGGAGGTTTGAACTCCACAAATTCACCTGCCAAAGAGAAGAAGGGAGGGGAAAAACAAGAATGTCTTACCTTTAGAAAGAAGCCCCTTCTTATAATTTATAGGAGGAATGAGAGAGGGAAGAGAGAGGAATTTTAAATCTACCCCAACTACCTCCAAGTTGTATTTAATTCATCTCATTATGGCGGTAGGTGAGAACCCTAGCAAACCCAAAAAATGGAGAATTGTAATTTGCATTTTTGAAGAAATTTTTCTCACCCAATTAAAGATATCCAGTTGTAGTTGGACAGAGGACCTTGTAAGCTTTCCGAAAATTCCAACCTTGCATGAATCCAAGCTCCCTGTGAAAATGTATGGCCATTTGAATATCTGCGTCAGGGTTTACTTTCTGTCAGGTTCGGGGGTGTCAACGCTCATAATGTTGCGCCTCCTGAAGGTGCACCTCAGCGCATCCATCCTCATGCCGATATTTTCTTACCTGCGCCACCTTACCTACGCCAGGGCGCATCCATTTTCATGTCGACACCTTCTTACCTGCGCCAGGGCGCATCCATTTTCATGTCGACATCTTCTTACCTGCGCCAGGGTGCATCCATTTTCATGTCGACACCTTCTTACCTGCACTAGGGCGCATCCATTTTCATGTCGACATCTTCTAATTTTCACCTTCAACCTGCGCCAGGGTGTGACTGGCGGCGTAAATAAATGTCGGCTTTTGAGTTTCTTTGATTTCCATATTCTCCTGTTTGTCTATATTTACCCGGGGAGGGAGATATATACAACAGTATCCGTAAGAAGCAAAGGGAAATGATCATAAGAAATTTTAGAAAGTGCCATCAAATAAAAGTCATTGAAGTGAGCAATCCAGTCCATAGATGCAAGCATCTTGTCCAGTCTTATTTTTTATATGGTTGTCACCTAACCTTCGATTGGACCAAGTAAAAGAGGCTCCATGAAGATCAAATTCAAAAAATTCACCTTGCCTGATAAAGTCAGCTAAAGCATCCACACTATTTGTGATTATATTAGTCCCTCCCTGCTTTTCCGATAAGTAGAGGGGAGTATTGAAATCACCTGCAATAATCCAAGGTAGATGCTTACAAGTGCTACGAAATTCTAGCAATTCATTCTAGATTTTTTCCCTGTGATTTTCTAGATTTGGAGCATAAAGATTCACTGCAATCCAACCAATACTAGAGCATATTTCTTGAAAAAACATTCCCAAATAATGAGGAGTTTTAATAATGCACTCCCCAAAAAGGATTTTGGGGTTCCAAAAGGTACATAGACCACCAAAGTTTTCGGCCGAGGTCTGAGATGCAAAAGTAGCATTAGGCCAAATCCTAAGCAACCAATCATCTCCTTTCAACTTTGTTTCTTGTAGCATCAGAATGTCTGGATTGTGTTTAAGCATGAAATCTTTAAGAGTTCTTTTTTTCTGGGGAGCATTTAATCCCCTTATATTCCAAGAGAAGATATTCATTTATTATTTTTATGCTTCCCTCCCCCACGTAGGTTGAGGATTCCTTGTGTTCCTTGAGCAATGTTTTGAAAAGATTCTTCTTGACGTTTAGCTTGATTGGTATGCCTTCCTTTAGGATTTTTGGAAACCACATCTACATTCTTTTTGGAGTTGTTTCTAGTATTTCTGGCTAGGCTGACTTCAGTAGACACAAAGTCTGAAGTCAAATGATGGGGAATTTTCTTCAAGGGAGAGTGGTTAGGTAAAGGAGTGGTAACAAGTGATTCAATAGGCCCAGACTTGATGGGGGAATCATGAGAAACCTATGTCTTCGAAAGCTCGCAAAAAGAAGGTGAAGAACGGGGGGTGGTCTTACCGACAAAGTGTTCAAACAATGGAAAAGTGGGAGGGATCTCCAAGGAGGGAGAAGATGTCAATATCAGTGGGTATTCCAATGGAGTATGTTGAACTAGCGTAACATCCAAGGATTGGCCAAAAGAGGAAGCTGATTGTTCAGACAAAGGTTCCGCCAGGGGTGAAGAGGAAGGAAGATGGAGAGAGACAATGCTATCAACAAGGATTTCACCCTCCTCTTATAAAGCTTCAAAGGGGTTAGAGGTACTAACCTCCTTAGTGACTTTGGGAATGAATTTTCCTTTATTCTTCGGTGTGCGCAACAAATCCTTAGGTTTTGGGGTTGGCTTGGAAGGACAAGCTCGGGCTCTATGGCCTATGGTTTTGCATACTTTGCAATCCTGGGGTATGTATTCATACTCAATCAGTTTAACCCATGTTCCTAGATCAGAGTGGAGCTAAATGGAGAATGACAGTGGGATGTTAATATCAGCATTAACACATAACCTAACATGGATAAATCTAGAACCAACTCTTGTTTCTTGATCAATAGCTATTAGAGTTCCCATAGATATAGCAATGCCTTCAATGACAACATAATGCCAAAACTCCAGGGGAAGATCAAGAAAACGAACCCATATCGGCACCTGAGTCACAGTTTCAGTTCTCAGGTTGAATCTTTGAGTCCACCTTCGAAGATAGAGGTCTCTCCTACCAAAAAACTAGGGTCCTCCCAGCAACAACCTTACAAAATCTTCTTTATGACTAAAAGTGAAGAGGATAAAGTCGTTGGGAAGTGCAACAATTTCCAGGGGGCCATAGGGAGCCCATCTGATTCGAACCCATTTTCTTATTTCTTCCAATCGGGGTTTGGGCCCCATGAGTTTACCAATAAGCGACAACTCCCTTGATGCCTAAGTCACATTAGTAATCAATGCAAGGATCTGCAAGTACAAATTCCCATCAACAATTTTCGATTGAAGCTTCCTAGGCGGGGAGAGTTTTTGAGAACAATCAGTCACGTCCTTCTAGGAGCTCGAAGGTACACCAATAGAGTCAGGGGCTGGTCCTGACAGATCCAACATCGCCACAGAGACACCAGACGCAACAGAAATTCAAAAAAAATGTAGAGCAGAAAAAAAAAGTCATTCTTGTTAAATGATTATTGTTTTGAGATTTACATTCCTTTTACTGAGGTCTCTAAATTGCACTTTCCTACTAGACAAGGCCTCAATTCACTCCTCTACCATGCTACCATGCAAAATGAACACAATCAACTCATTTAGCTAAAACACCAACTCATTAACATCAAACTCATAAATAGAACATCGCAATGCTCTGGATCTCTATCTAAACAATAATATTGTTGCATCCTACTAACGTTTTAAACGTCTTAGCAGACCTATTATATTGTTTATAAGAACTTACTTCCTAAAATAATCTCGAAATATCTCAAATTGTTACAATGTTTTAAAAATGCACCTTCTCTTTCTTAGCCAGAACATCTAGAGAGGAGAAACCTGCATCCACGAGCCACCTAGTACCAAGATCAATTAAAAGATCATGTTGATCCAGCCATCTCCTCAAACAATGAAAATCAAAGATCTTTTAAATATGCAGAGCCCTCCAAACGACCTCACGTTACAAAACAAAGAACACGAGCAGGGAAAAAAACTACTAGCTCGCTAACATAACGTTGCTCTCGTTCACATACACACCACTTCCCACAACGCCCCTTCCACCAAGTCCCTCTTAAGCGTAGACTTGTTCCTCATGGAGCAACCGCTAGTATATAATAGATGATTATGTGAGAAGTATAGATTAGTTTATGAGATCATCATAACCGCCAAAGGAAGTTAGTTATTCTTAAAAAATCGGGTTTAAACTGGAATATATCGCTACTCGTTTTTCTGTGGAAGCCGCAATATCCCCACCAACATCAACCAGAAAGACTAGAGGGCAGGGATCCGTAGAAGCCCCTGGATATCCACATTCTACATGCTACAATTTCTGAACCCAAAATCTCTATATTTTTTATGTTCCATTGTTTGTCTACAGTATAAATTTAGTTATGGAACCCGACTGCAGCAGGAAGAGAAAAAATGATATCCAGGGAGAATCGTCTAGTTCTTCTGATAGGCAGACAAATAAAAGAATCGCAGTCAAGCCTGTAGAACTAGTTTCTTCAACTTCTGCTGATCCCACGCCAATTCCTCTTACTCCAGAAGAAAATGCCAGAAAACATATCAAGGCTATCAAGGATCTACAGGCATACCAACCTCATGAAATAGATAAGGCTCGCTTCGATGTCATACAAGACATTTGCCGCCTTCAGGAACTTCTTGTTGCTGATTCTAATCTTGCAGATTTACTGGTCTTGGAAGAAGGCATTGTCCCTCATATAATTAGTGTGCTTAGTATTAAACCTCCTCAAAATTATTCTGGCCCTCCAAAACCCTACGAGAATATTATTGAACAGAGTGCCGCAATTCTGTTAAATTGCATTGCAGAGAAAAGTAGTGTGTATAGAGATCTTATCAGAGAAAAACAAGCCCTTCCCCCTCTTTTCTTACTGCTGAGAAGAGAAGCCAAAGATGCCCGAGATAAAATCATGATAGCCCTCTTTCGCTCTGTTTTAACAATAATCAAAACATTGGCTGTGGATGATCCTCCTGGGTTTTCAATTATTGCACTAGACAATGACTGTCAGCCAATTTTCAGGGCAACGCTGAACTCTGCAGATACCGTTGTGAGGGTTCTTACACTTGATATTATCCATTTATTTGTGACAAATAGTAGGGTGTTTACCGATCGTTTCTGCGACTATGAGTATGGTGCTGCTTTTGTCGACCTTCATGTTTTGCTGGGCTGTGGTTATATGGCCATTCAGGTGAAGGCTGCAATGGTTATCTCCGCCATGTTGGGGACACACAGAGCAGGTGAAATAGTGCTGAGGTTTACCTCTGATGGAATTGCCCTCGAAATTGTTCAAATGTTAAGTTCAGAAATAAACAGAGCCAGGTATTTTTGTTTTTGTTTTTGTTTTTGCAGAACTATGCATTGCATTAAGATTTCTGTGGTGCTTATTGGTCATCATGAGAATAGAATTGACTCTGCCGAGAAATGAGAATTGTAGTACCTGTCATTTTGATTCCTACATCAAGGCTCATCTTCATGAACTCGAATTATATTACTTGTACATGAATCAATCATCAATTCATTTCAAACAAAAATTAAGTTTATGTATTCATTTATTTTCATGTGAAAAAGAGTCTAGAGGTGGGAGATGAATCATTCATCCTCTTCTCAAGAATTTGGAAGTGAGATGCAAACTAGCCAGGACAACATTTCTTTTCAGAAGATGATTAATAATCGCTCATGTGAATAATATCCTCAATCTGAACCATTTGTCAACTCTAACCTCAAAACAAGCCATTCGTCAATTCTCTCCTTGGGATCAGTTTGGAAATGGAATTTGAAACACACTAACACTATTCATTTTTATAGAAATTTGTTAAAGTGTTCATCTATTCTCTTTTGACGAGAGTTGTTGAAAGTCATTTATTACACCAATAGGCAGTCTACACTGGCAGCCAGGGGTAGGGGTAGGGGTAGGGGTAGGGGTAGGCGTGGGGATGGGGGTGGAGGATTGTAATTTCAGTGAATGTTAACAATTGATGAACAAACTTAAATTTAACATGTATTTGATTATCACTGGGAAGTTCTTGATTTTCTTTTTTTTTATTCGAGAAGTCAATCAAAAAATTCGAATAATTTAATCATTTCATGGAGTTTGGAGCCCTTTTTCCTTTTTTTCTTTTACCAAAAGAATTTTTGTATACCGAACAATTTGTCATCAGTCATGAGAAATTAACATCAAAGGTAATGAAGTTTTAATCAATTTGGTGTGTGAAAAATCTAAGATAAAGACCTTGAGATTGATACCTCTTAGTGTTTTTCATCAGATACATATACTAGTATATTCTGCCTCGAAGACGAGTTCAGATGCGAGAAATGAATTAGTTATCAATTCTCTCCTCAAGGTGGTTTTGGAAATGGAGCTCAAATTTGCTAGAACCAACTCATTTATAAAATATATTTGATGAATGATTCAGATGAAGTATACACGTGGTTTTGGAAATGGAGCGCAATTTTGCTAGAACCAACTCATTTTTAGGACATATTCGATGAATGATCCAGATGAAGTATACATTAATTCTCTCTTAAATCATTCATCAATTCTCACTATAAAATGAGTTCCAAAGAGGGAAATGATACTATGATATGAATCATTCAACAATTTTCTTCGTGAGATGAGTTCAGTGAGCTGAAATGAATGATTTAGATTAACCAGTCTGTGACTCATTCATGAAATATTTCTTGAAGATAATTCTCTGCTCTAGATGACTCCTAATTGTCAGAGATGAATCATTCATAAAATAATTCATGAAAATGAATTTCGGAGTGCTACTTGAGGCCGTCATTACTACAATCATTGATGAATGACTTCATAATCAATTCTTTTACCATCTACAGAAAAAGTCTCGAACTGGGAGATGAATCATCCGTGATACTCCCCAAGATGAGTTCTTATGTGGAATTCAAAGCAGAATTTGAACGATTGAAACAAAACAACTTTTATATCATGCATCTTCACCTAAAGATGAGTTATCTGAAATGCTATTCAATCTTCACCTGAATGGCCATGGGAGATGAAGCACTCGTCTATTGTCTCCTCAAGATGAGTTAGGGAGTGGGACTCAAACATCCAGAACTATAATTCTCAACAATGTGAATCTACAAAGACCTATTATCGTTTATACAATCTTTACAAATTTATATTTGTTTTCATTAGTACAATTTTTGTAAATATATTTCAATTCTTTTGATGATTTTCCCAGATTAACGGCTGCTAAATTAGTGAGACTTTTTATAGAACAAGCTCCAACCCCGACAGATTTGCCAGGATTCACTGAGATGGGTGTGCAATATCGCCTTATTGAAATGATCAAATCCAATATAAAATCCCTCCAAATAAATGGAGTTCGTGCCCTGCATACCATAATAGAGACAGATCAAGGTGTAGAAGACAGCTTTGTTCATGCAGGGGGCATTCAGGCATTGATGAATCTCTTCTTTGAATCGCATGAAATTGGGAATTATGAAAGTCTTTCGAATCATATTATCAGATCATTGTTTTTGCTGGCTACAAAATCTGCCCGTGGCTTTGTGATTTTTATTCAGCGAGGAGGCCTTGGACTGCTAAAGAGGACCCCATTTTATTATCGTGATGCTAGACAATCTGCTATCAACTTCTGGGAATCATTGAAGAATGTGTTAATTCCTAACAATTATGAATCTGACACTGAGGAAGGTGATATAGCGCAATTTAATTATCCACACAGAGCGCTGGTAGACAGGGCACTGCTAACAGAAAATGAAGACACTAGAGCAAGGATTGCTTATGCTCTGGCTCTCTGGGTAAAGCCCAGAGATTATCAAAAATTATTCGTACAAAACAATTTGCTTGAGAGTTTGCTGAGGCTATATGGATCATCTGATAGAAATGAACATTATGATGGTGCAGAAGCTTTGTATATACTTGTAAACAGGTCCAGAAAATATTTCTGCCCTACGGTTGTGGTTAATGGAGAATTTTTAGGCTGGGCCCCTCCCGTAATTTTGGACAGAGAAACATTGTCAATGGCGAGAAGGCATGTGAGCAATAAAAATTACGACGTGAAGTTCTTGTTGGATAACCAGACAAAAGAATTCAATGCCCACAAAGCTGTGCTGAAATATGTGTCAAAGAGATTTGGTCTAATGCTTGGTGACTGGGGAAATAAGGGAGATACTAGCACTGTTATAATAAAGGATGTAAGGCATATTATTTTTGTGTCTGTGATGAAGTTTATATATACCGGGGAAGGAGTTCTTGTTGACAATGAATATCCTGATTATCTCTATGAACTTTATGCTGCTGCTCATTATTTTGACATGGATCCGCTGATGAGACTGTGTGCGCATTACATTGCGTTGAATTGTTTGACAGTGGAGACTATTGAGTATATTTATGAATTAGCAGATCTTTATGAGACTGCAGATAGTCTGTTGAAGGAATCCTGTATTTTTTTTATGTTAGAACATCATCAACAGCTTTACTCTCAGCTTGGAGAGGGTTTTTCCAATTTGACTCAGAGAACAATCCCTGAAATTAAGAAATGGATTCCCAGAATATTTACCATGCCTCCCAAATAGAATTTTGATGTTTCAGATTCTAACTATATGTACCTTGCGGCCTACACTGAACAATCTGTGTCCAAGCAAATGAAGTTGTATAGTAAAGCTTGTAAGCAAAGTTCGTTAATCTATTTTACACACATGATTAATGGGACCGTATTTTTGTTCTTGTATTTATTGTATTTTTTTGATCGACCGTCTTTTTTCTATAGTTGAAGATCATTGCTTAATACTCTCCATACGAAAGTTGCTACCTTGATTTATATATATGCTATAAGCACACAAACAGATTCAAGTGGTCTTTCCCATAGTTTCCATTCAAGACATCAACACTTTAAAACAGAAAAATTATGGTAACATTTCTCTTCCATGTGCAATGTTTGATCGCTGAAGGTATTTATATTTTTTAATTAAGAAATCAAAATACACGAGTCAAAGAGTAGAGAGGCCCTCCCAGAAGAAAGAAGCCAATTGAAACCATATAAAAAATAATAATGTTGCAGCTATTTGAGGCCATCCTTAATCTATTTTTATCGTTTAATGAAAATTCTATGCACTAAAAAATTCATAATTCATTATTCAAGCATTTTACAGTTACAATTCATCCAAACATTAGTAAGAAAGCTCTCCATGTTAATCATAGCCTAGAGGAAAAACCTCAAATAAAGAAAGACAAACATAGTATCGTAGGCATATTTTGGCAATGACTGAACTTGGCATATTTTGGTTATGGCTGTCAATAGTTTCAAATTATCTGATTTAAAGGAGTCTCTTGAAAGGAATTTTGGCACAGAAATCACCGGATTCATCGAGGCTTTAAGGGATTTGAAAGACATATGAGGGGCTGAAATCAACACAGTCCTAATTAATGACTAAAACTCAGAGGGTTTGATGAAGAGATTCAGTCGCACACGGATTTTAGAATTTTCCTCAATTAATTTACTACCCGTCTAGAAACTAGACAGGAAAGATTTGTATTTTTTATCGGAACAGGTCGATATATGATTAATCAAAAAATGCAAAGGTACAGATAACTACAACGAAAAGGCCGCGGATTGGTATTCCCTGCCCAATATCCATGAAAGTTATATATTTAAGTCATTGCCTATAATAGATTTGTCTGAGAGACAGCTTGAGGGTTTACTTGTGCAGGTTTTTATCACCAATAATAAGCATCAACAACATAGATGGTGTGTATTTTGGGCCAGACTTCAGTGCTTTCGATTTTTGAAAGACGTCGAAGTAGCCATGTTTGATTGATGCCTATGATTTCATTCACATAAACAATGCAAATTAACTTGGAGTTCGAAGTCTTTCAGCTGTTCACAGTCACACTACATATAATGAACCAAATCTTGTTGCTGTTATAGATTATGGGGAGTTTTAATTCCAGTTTTTGACAGGCAAAGGATATGTAGGAATACAAATACAATAGCATTTTATGCAAGCATTCTTAGAGTCCACATTGCCTCTCCACCTTTCCAAGATGTTTGGTAATATTTAGAACTGAGAAATCTTGAATCTGGGACTGTTATTTCGGTACTGCCTATCCACTTTTTCTATCCTGAAGTTGCGTAACCATAGGGGCGGTTGTGAAACCAAACTGCCGCTTACTGTAGTTTCATATCTACCAAAGGAAGGGCCGATTTGATCTTGGAAGATGAATGGAACCTTTTCCATATGTTTTTATTAGGGGCTATTTTTCGCTAATTGACTAATTTTTAGGGGGTATTTTTGTTTTCAAAAATTTCAATTTCTTTTTGATGAAATAGATCTTATATTAATAAATGGGTAGTATGGTTTAAGGCTATCCACAAAAAGATAGGTGGTATGGGAGTACGTCTCAAAGACGTGAGTACATTTAGGGTATGAGGGGGCTTCGAAGCAAAATAACCAAAACTAGGCCGAGCTTAGGAAAAATGATCTATTACATCAAAAAAAGAAACAAAAAAATAAGCAACCGTCGTGAACTATTGCACAGTTGACGGTGGATCATGGGCATGTCATCCATGGCCTAGAAGGTCTTTCCCGATGTCGAGAGGGTTCTACCTAAAACGAAAACCATCATGCTTTCCTTCTTTATTGTCATCATGCTCTCCTTCTTTAATGTCAAGCTCTGCATGTGCATGAGATGGAGAAATGGCTAAGGCCAGTCGAGAGAGTTTGTCCGGAGGCGGTGGAAGGCTCCACCCATCACGAGAAAAGGTAGTGGGTGGCCCAGGGGGTGGGGAGCCCCATCCGCGAGCCCGTGGTAACGGAGGTGAGGCGGCGCCCCACCTGATAGGCAACCGACATGCGGATCTATGAGCACGACTATGAGAACGACACTGTGAGCGGCTTATGCAGTAATCGCCCCACTGCTGACCATTGTCATGACCATGAGGTAGAGAGTGACGAACCAGGAACGTCAAACCTCGAGCAACATTACACGGGGCATCACCTTTTATGTCGCAAGAGAGTTTGGAGGTGCTCAACCTTAAGAGCAACTTTGTTTGTTTACACTTACATATGCAATAACACATTGGATATAACCATGGACTTGTTATATAAAGAAAAATGTGGATCACTTCAAAATTAGTAAATAGAAAAACATTTCTTTCTTTCCATATCTAGAACAAAATCTCCCCTCCAAAAATATGTCAATTACATCCTAGAATTATCTTGAAGAAGAACATAATGGCATGAAAAGGGCTGGAAAAATTTAGACTCGCTTAGCAATTAATTTTTAAAAAATGAGCAGTTAAAAATTCCTATCAAATGTGCATAAAATTATTAAATTTGCCAAAATATTAATGTTTTAGTGGCAAATTATGTGTTTATCCTTAGAATTCACGTACCATGCATATATTTCTGAGTTTACTACAATAACTAGCAATCGCATATGTAGATTGCAATGTGAACGCCGAATGGTATATGTTATTTGATTTAGAGGGATAGTTATTACTTTCGTAGTTGATGTTGATAAGGGGTGTGATTGATTTTATAAGTGTAGGAATATAGATGAAGCATTACATTTTAAGGTTCTATCTCTACATTTCAAATTTGTTACAAATTCGTACATATACATTTGCAAATATTATATCATGACTGGTAGTGTTTTGCGGACTATTTTATTTGGCATTAAACATGAATACATGAAGAATTCCCTATATTTATTCCAAATGTTAAAAGCTTGTGTCATAATGCTTGCATAGAAAGTAATGGGCTAACAGTTTCGACCACTAGTCAGAAAAGTCCATATCCATCTTCCTAATTTTACAATTACCATAATATTCCCTCATTCATATAAATGTAAAATAAACACGGGTGGGATGATATCCAAGTGATTCATTCAACATATTGAGATATGAATATTTGTGAATAAGCCTATGTAGTATTCATTAATGTACCATAGATGTTGATGATTGAAGTGTAATAATATATTTTTAAAAACTTTAAAAGTAAACATGAATACAATTGATACATTTGATACCGCTTTGGATTGTGACCATATTTCCTTCAAGAATTTTGTCAAACATTTCACATGCCTTTGCATGCTTCCCCATTTTACATACATATATGTCACTAGAAAGATGCTTCAACATTTTGTAATGACATTGAAGACCGAGTACTAATATGAATAATAAGAACCCATGAAAAATATAGAAATAACAGGCTTACGAAACCTTGCATAATTATAGCTTTGTACCATTCAAATCATCCAAAGGCATTTACGAAAGGCTATATTTATTGAGTTTTTCATTTCTATCGATAATCTTCCTCCCTAACATGCAAAAGTTGAATCGACAATCATGGTAAAAAAAATAGGCAAGCAAAAGTCCAATCCACAATCAACCTTATAAATAGAAGTTGGATGCATATTGTTTCAACTGGAATCTCCATACCAATATCTCCACGAGCAACCATGAATGCATCCGACTCCTTCAAAATCTCATCAAAATTGACTACACCTTCCTGATTCTTAACCTGCAAGGAAAACAACTAAGAAATGAAATGTTTAATCCCTTAGAAACATGTTTACTATATTCTTAAATTTTCCTAACTAGTAAAGGTCACTACTTTCATATAAGATTCATAGCCTGTGAGACATACAAAATTCAAACATATACAACTTTGTTAGTTATTAGTTCGAGATTACAGTGGCTTAATTCCACCTGGAAGACCATTAATATTGAACTGTCGCATAAGAAACAAACCAAAAGTCAGTAAAACCCATTAAAACTTACTTGGATTGTTGGTGGTTATATTTCTTGTTCCATCAAAATTGCAAGCCATAGATGAATGCCCATTCTTCTTGTCATAGTTTTTGAAAGCATATGAAGCGTGGGAAGAAAGGCTATTTGGTAGAGAACAAGGTTGGCTTGGTTGAATTGGAGAACAATCCACACTACCAGACCCATAAGCCCAATCAAGAGCCTTCTGGATGTCAGTTTCGTTGGCAAATGATGAAGAGATGCACCAAGTAGCACCATCAAATGATTTTAAGGTACCACCAATAGCCAGGTAGGGAAAGCCAGTAGTGATGTCTACATTGTAAACTTTGGTTTCATCAAGATAAAAGAGCCCCCAGTTTCGTTCTGATTCCATGCCAAGCTTTATATTCTTATTGAAATTGGAAAAAATGTATGTATCTATCTCCTGTCCTAGCCTTGAGGGTGTCCATGTGTTGTTAATCATGTGCCTGATAAGATTTGCATTGTAATTTGTTGCATTGTCTGGGGTTGCTGCCAGCTCTTTGGGGCCTCCATTAGAGGGCCACCTTGTTTCAGCTATCATTAAAACAAGTGACCTAAATTTTAGCGCTTCTAGAGCAAAGAAAAGGGTGTTTATCTATGCATCAAACATATTAGTATAGACAAGACCTATGTTGGGGTCAATAACACCATTGGGTTTGAATAAGGCATAGTCTTGAGATACTTTGTGAGGGGAATCTGTGTAGGCATAATACGGGTAAACATCTTCCATGAATGGGGACCGTGTCTGAGCCATAAACTTCAACATGGGTCTCAAGAAGAAGGCATACTTATTGTCCAGTGCCCCTGCTAAGGGTGGAAATTATCAAGAAGTGTCAAACAAGTAACAACAACCATCTACATATGTTAACCAGCTTGTGCTCCCTATAACATCTCTATGTTTACCATCTGCGTGTTCATCCAAATACCTCCTGTAAACCAAATTGTTCCATGCCCTTATCTACCCATAATCTAAACCAAAGATATCAACGTTGGATGTTATGTGAAACAAACAAAATATTTGTGAGATATGCTATAACCAAAGGCAACATGCAAACTTAGAAAAGCTTAGAGGTCAGCATATTCCATAAATCCATCACACACGAGCCCTTACTGCATGTCATTGAATCTCCCAAGATACCAATTCATTGGATGATGCTAGAAAAACAAAGAGAAAACTGAATAATAAAGAGGATTTAAGAGTTTTAGAAATACTAACCGTGCAGTCCTGTCACCTAGTGGCATAGTGCTGGGAACGCTTACTGTTGAAGTAGGTCGAACTGGTCTGGGCTCTTTTACCTGCTACATGTTAAGTTCTTGCTAGTGAGTTACAAGTAGACACTAAGAAAGTAGGCCCAGAGAAGAAATATTGGGTAACTCTAAATTGAAGGTAAAAAATAATCATACCTCTGGCGACTCAATCAAAGGAACATCCAATAAGCTAGCTATAGTCCTGGGATGATTACAATCTACAAAATGAATTTCTCATTCTAATCAAATTCCATCTCAAAATTCTCTAGTGGATGTCAATCTTCCCCACCTTCGTTACATATGGCGGCTTCTAGATTCTACATGCAACTGCTAAAAACACCAAAAATTTAAGAAATGAGCTAAAATTAATCAATTTTTTTGTGCAATGTCAAAGAAAACTTGCTCTAGCATATGAAGTGATTTTTGCATTACACCTGCTTCTCTTTGCAACGTTCTCATCACATAAAAAGTCGAACAACGACAAACTGTTATAGCTCAAGGTGGACTCTAATCCTCAATAGGAATACATTGTTTAGGAAATCAAGATTTAAGGGAGGTTTCAAGAAGATCCACCTAGGCTCAGCCTAGAAGAGTTAAAATACATTCAAGCAAGAATTCACATTGCTCATCAAAAGTAGATTCATAAGTATCAACGAAACAGAAATGGTAAAGTCTATGCCTCTTGGGATCTTGCATTTTAAAATTAAGAGCTTTCATATGATTTTTGTAAGATTGGTGCAACTTTTGTGTTTGCATTTCTATTTAAAACACCAGAAGCGTAGAAAAGATAAAGATAATAATACCTCCATGTAGTATTCTTAGTCAGATCCTGCAACTTCTTCTCCATAGTTGTAATGTTGTTGTGAACTGCGGAGGTTTTCAAATTGGGCAAAGGAAGTCCGATCGGGAAAGAAAGAGAAAGAGGCAGATGCATGGGGACTTATTCTGTAAATTTTGTCATCAGAAGGGCCCCAAATGGGTGAAGGAGTTGACGGGCATAGATGCATCATTTCCATGCTTAAACTTAGGACCGGATTCACTTTTTACGGTGTTGGTATTTCAAGACTGATAAATCGATTAAATAAATTTCAGTGTAATAAAACCCAAAACCCTCCATAAAATCGTAACAACTGAAAAGATTCGAAAGAGCGTAAGATTTCTTCACTCTTCCCTTTTCGAATTTTAGTACTAGAAATTACTTTTAGGGTAAAAGAAAGGAATTTATGAGAAAGAGAGTTAATGAATTCTACATGTTCAAGCAACACATTAAGGTTTCCAGATGAGATATGGTGAGTTTCTCCAAGGATAGGATTGTATGGAGATTTTCCAAAGATTAGAGGCCTGGTAGTAGAGAAACTCCATGCAACGATTGCGGTAAATCTTTCCACAACAGTTTTTCAGTGCTCAGTTTTTTAGCTCAGTTGTCTAGGTGGATATTGAATTTATGAATCCACCTAAATATCTCAAGCTTATGATGTACGCAAATCCCACCGTTTCAATTATGTGGTTTTTCAATGCTATGATTTTTTTCTTTATCTTTTTGATCAGGTGTTGAGTGATCCACGGAAGAGGGTGATTCTTTGATCGGTATGGAGATGCTATGTATTAAGTTATCCAGTAGCCGACTTGTTGCTTACCAATCATGTCTACCATAGCTTGTCTCATGCTTAATAGGTCAGCCTTGGTGATGGCCATAACATATGAATAGTATATATAGGGGATTATAGGTAGTATTTCATTATCATTTGAGCATTTGAGTCTTGTTATATGGTTTGGAGGTTGCCCCCTCGAAGTGGCGAAGCTATTCTAATTGCATATTGAGATCATTATTCTGAAATATTGTGTTATTTTGTGCTCTATTGTTTCTCTTAATCTGAATTATACAAGTAATTTCATTACAAGTGGTATCAGAGCTGCGATCTGGGCCGAAATTAGGGCAAAAACCCTAATTTTTTGTTTCCACCACATATTGCGAACCAGAGCGAATTGGTGGGAGATATTTTTACCAAAGTTGCAAAGAATTTCAAGTAAGGTTCCCTAAAAATTTCAGACTTTTTTGATTTATTTTACAAAAGTTATTACAAATTTATGGTTTTTCATAAAATCACTCCCTAGGGTGCAAATTGTGGAAAAATTTTAAGTTCTTTACATTTTTGGAAAGCTCTCAAAAAAATAGTATTAGTATCTTCTCTATGTTTTTTCCTATTCGGCGGAAATTGTATCGAAACCCTAAACCCTAAGATTTGACATCATGGCGGGGCCTTCCACAAGAGCAAAAAAGAATCCGGTTACTCCGGGTAAAACCCCAGATAAAGATGGGGTAGTGATTGAAGAGATGGAGTCAGAAGGGGTAAATACAGATTCCTCAGCACTAGGGTTTACCTCAGTTGATCATAAGGTTTGCCAACTTGAGTATGAGTTGTGAATTGTACAATCTGAGATGGCCTCTAAAGGAGACATAGCCCAAATCAATCAGTGGTTGGATGATATCATGCAACATGTAAAGGGTAACCAATATGGCCCAAATCCAGCCCATATCAACCAAGGAGGACCTTCAGTTCAAAATCATGGACAAACTAACCATATTGGATCACTTTTCCAGTCCCATCAGAATCAAACTTATCCGCAACCACGGAACATGATGCCAAAAGTGGATATGCGCAAATTTGATGGTAAGGATCCCCTGAATTGGATAAATCAAATGGAGAACTTCTTTGAGTTACATCAAACACCATCAGGACAAAAGGTGACATTGGCATCCCTATATCTTGAACCTGACCAATTTGTTTGGTATCGTTGGTTATGTGCTCAGAGGCAGAAGAATGGTCTAGGTGTCACTCGGACGATTTTTACCGAGGAGTTGCAATTGCACTATAGTTCCAGTGTTTCAGAGAACTACTTTAGTCAATTAGCAAAGTTACGACAAACAGGATCAGTCAAAGATTATGTGCATCAATTCCAAAACCTATCCTTAAGGGTGGAGAATATTCTAGAAGAGAATCTGAATGACTTGTTTCTTGGGGGTCTTAAGGACCACATCAAGCATGAGGTATGAATGTTTAATCCAATCAAGCTTTCTGATTCTATTATCATGGCACGTCATGCAGAGGAAAAAATTCTTTGTAGTAGGAGGCCACCTTTCATTAACACCAGAGACCGTAGTATCTCTTCCCCTTCATTTGCTAGGCCAATTAGACTGACTCCTCAACAAATGGAAGAAAAGAGAGCAAAAGGATTATGTTTTAACTGTGATAGCAAATATGGACTGGGACATAAATGTGCTGAGAAGAAGTTGTTCTATATTGACGGAGGTAATGAGGATGATGAGGAAGCTGAAATTATAGGAGAGGCTGAGGAACCAGTAGAAGATGAAGTAGAGGATCACCAACCTACAATTTCTTGCCATGCATTGTCAGGTATTAGTACTCCTCAAACACTCAAGGTTATTGGCTATCTCAAAAAATAGAAGGTGACGGTGTTGATTGACTCGGGGAGTACTCATAACTTCATAAATAGTAAGTTAGCTACCCGCCTCAATTGTTTTATTTACCCAGCTCCAGAAATGCAAGTTATGATTGTGGATGGTGGGACAGTCAAGTGCACAGGAAAGTGCCATAGTATCAAGCTTTCCATGGGAGACTACATGTTAGACTCACCTATGTTTGCTATTTCTATGGGAGGGGCAGATATTGTTTTGGGGGTCCAATGGCTCACAACCTTAGGTACTATTGAGATGAATTTCCAAGAATTGTTCATGCGATTTCATTCAGATGGAAGGACAATACAATTGAATGGGATGGTAGCTAAGTCTCCACATATTATTAGCTCTCATCAGATGCAGAAGGTTCTCAGAAAATGAGTGGATGGCTTTATAGCAAAGCTATTTTCCATAGAAGTACAAACTACAGAGTCTTTAATGCCACCCGATCTTCAGAAGATTGTTGATGCTCACTCATCTGTTTTTGATGCAATTCCAAAGGGACTACCACTAATTAGGGATCATGATCATGCCATTCAGTTGATTCCAGGGAGCCAAACACCTAACATCAAACCATACAGATACCCATATTCCCAGAAAAGTGAGATCGAGAAAATGGTGGAGGAAATGTTGAAGGCAGGTATCATCAGGCATAGCCAGAGTGCATATTCTTCACCAGTGGTCATGGTATGTAAAAAGGATGAAACATGGAGGATGTGTCCAGATTACCGAGAACTCAACAAGTACACCATCAAAGATAAGTTTCCTATTCCAGTAATTGATGATTTACTTGATGAATTGCATGGTGTTGTTTATTTCACAAAATTAGATCTTCGTTCGGGGTACCATCAAATTAGGATAAAAGAGGAAGATGTTCATAAAATGGCTTTTAGGACTCATGAGGGCCATTATGAGTTTTTGGTAATGCCTTTTGGTCTTACAAATGTGCCCTCAACCTTTCAAAGCTTGATGAACACTATTTTTAGGCCTTTTTTAAGGAAATTTGTATTAGTTTTCTTTGATGACATATTGATTTACAGTAAGACATGGGAAGAACACTTACAACATGTAAATAACGTGTTGGAAGTTTTGGAGAAACATACTCTGTATGCAAATCCATCCAAATGTTCTTTTGGTGTACAAGAGGTAGAGTATTTGGGTCATATTGTATCCCATGAAGGTGTCAAAGTTGATCCTCAGAAGATCAAAGCTATGGTGGAATGGCCAAGGCCCAAAAATCTCAAAAATCTACGTGGGTTCCTAGGACTAACAGGGTACTACAGAAGATTTGTGCGGGGATATGGTAGAATAGAAACCCCACTCACTGCATTGCTAAAGAAGGATGCCTTCCATTGGACAGACATAGCCACTAAATCCTTTGAGCAGCTGAAGGAAGCCATGTGCAGCACCCCAGTTTTGGCTACTCCCAACTTCTCAAAAACCTTCATTGTTGAATGTGACGCTTCAGGATCAGGATTGGGAGTAGTTCTAATGCAGGAAGGAAGACCAATTGCATTTGAGAGTCATCAATTCAAAGGAAAAGATATACTCAAACCTGTCTATGAGAAAGAAATGATGGCTATTCTTCATGCAGTCAAGCAATGGAGGCCATATCTCATGGGTAGACACTTCAAGGTAAAAACTGATCACGATAGTCTCAAATACTTTTTGGAGCAAAGGTTATCATCTGAGGAACAACAAAAGTGGGTAACAAAAATGTTGGGTTATGATTTTGAAATCATATACAAAAAGGGTAAAGAAAATGTAGTAGCTGATGCGTTGTCTAGAAGGGATACATCCGCTGGATGCCTTACTATGTGGAATGTCCATGTTGACGGCCGATTGGGTGGAGGAAGCAAGATTGGAATGGAATCAAGATAAGGATACACAATCTCTAATACAGAATATCAAGCAAGGATCTATGACATCTAAAAAATTTGAGTGGAAAGGTAATGCCCTATGGTACAAGGATAGGTTATACTTGAGTAAAGATTCTAAGTTGAAGCATAAGATTCTTGCAGAGCTACATGCCTCACCTGTTGGAGGACACTCTGGGTTTTTGAAGACATATCATAGAATAAAAAGAGAATTATTTTGGGAAGGACTCAAGGGGGATGTACAAAAGTTTGTATCAGAGTGTTTAGTGTGCCAACAGAACAAAGGGGAAACAATTAAGACACCAGGTCTGTTGCAACCCTTACCAATTCCTAGCCAGAGATGGGAGGAGGTCTCCATGGATTTCATCACCAGATTGCCTTGTTCAGAGGGTAAGAATGTTATTTTCATGATTGTGGATAGGCTCACAAAATATGCCCATTTTTGTGCCCTATCACATCCATTTGCAGCCAGTACAGTCGCAACTATTTTTTTGGAGACAATTCAAAGGCTACATGGAACCCCAAAGATAATTGTGAGTGATCGATGATCCTATTTTCACAAGTAATTTTTGGACGGAATTATTTTCATGTTTGGGTACTCATCTAGCTCACAGTTCATCTTATCATCCTCAAACTGATGGGAAAACAGAAGTGGTCAACAAATGCTTAGAGGGGTATTTACGTTGTTTTGTATCAGATAAGCAAGAAAGGTGGATTAAATGGCTACCACTGGCAGAATGGTGGTATAACACATCTTTTCATACCTCTTCTCAAATGACCCCATTTTTAGCATTATATGGTTACCATCCACCTTCTATCACTTCCTCCTTGAGGGTGCAAACTAAGGTTAGAGATGTTGAGGAACACATTCAACATCAACAACAGGTTTTGGCTAGTTTGAAGGAGAATTTAGCATTAGCACAAAATAGGATGAAACAACAAGCAGATCAACACCGTAGTGAAAGACATTTTGAAATTGGTGACTGGGTTTTTGTACGTCTCCAGCCTTACAAACAGATGTCCCTAAAGTAACAGAAAAAGGAAAACAAACTTGCTCCTAAATATTATGGCCCTTATCAGGTTCTACAGAAAATTGGTAGTGTTGCTTATAAACTAGAGTTGCCTCCATCTTCACACATACACCCAGTATTCCATGTTTCATGCCTGAAGAAGGTTATTGGACAGAAATTTGAAGCCCAGAAAGAGTTACCAGAACTTGACGAGGAAGGAAGAATCATTTTGGAGCTAGAGAAGATTCTGCAAACACGTACTAAGAGGCTGAGAACTAGAGACATTAAGGAATATCTGATCAAGTGGAAGAATCTGAGCATAGAAGACGCCACCTGGGAGGATGAAGGTTTTCTGCAGCAACATCTAGGATTATTCAACGTTGAGGACAACATTGGTTTGAAGGGGAAGGGCATGCTACGCCCTTAACCTATTGCTTGTATTAGGATATGAGTAGCCGACTTGTGGCTTACCATATCATTTTATTATATCATTTATACTTTCTCATGCTTAATAGATCGGCCTTGGTAATGGCCATAGCATATGAATAGTATATATAGGGGATTATAGGTAGTATTTCATTATCATTTGAGCATTTGAGTCTTGTTATATGGTTTGGAGGTTGCCCCCTCGAAGTGGCGAAGCTATTCTAATTACATATTGAGATCATTATTATGAAGTATTGTGTTATTTAGTGCTCTACTGTTGCTCTTAATCTGAATTATACAAGTAATTTCATTACAGAGAGGAGGGGTTGAAGGGAGACATCGGAGAAGGGCAAGCGCAAGGAGGGAGCCCCAATATTTTCAGGTCCTATTCCAAAGGTGCAGACAACCCATTTACAAAGTTTTTTGGTGATACCACACATTCCTATTCTGTTGAAAACAATCCGAGAAGTGGGGAGGACTTATTTCAAGTGCATTTTAGTGATCTCGGACTTTCTGGACCTCAGAAGGGTGAACCTGTTGAAAACAAGATGCCTTGCACTCTCGAACAACTTTATAATGGTTCCACCAAAAAGATGAAAATCTCCAGAAATGTTTTTCATATTAGCGGGTATGGTAAATTTAAACTTCTTTTCCGGGTTTTATTTTACACGAACTCCAATTTTATTTAAGGAATAATGGTACATGATAACTGATTTCAACATCTTGACTTCGTAGACAAGATTCCGTTTGAGGGTTTTAATTAGATGACTAATTTCCACGAGAACACTTAATTCATAGGGTTGAAAATCCCAAAAAATATCATACCTACCTGTTTTTGTTGGATATCATGGGTGTCTAAAAAACCCAGAGATTGGAAAAACAACTACATATAAATATATTTATTCAATTAAGTAGTTAATATCACTACAACCTTCAAATTATAGCTCCATGCATCAAAATAATGCATACTTGATATGTTCATGTGTACCCCCAAAAGTTGCATTCGATATAGCCCATGATGCTTCCTTCTTAATATCAAATTCGGCAGTTTGAAGGAGCTGGACAAGGGGAGGAATGATGTTTCCATCGATCACTGCCTGTAGAACAAGAAAATATTACTAATTAGCAAACCTCAAACATATAAAAATATAGATTCACATAAATCAAAAATAATATATCTAGTGGAAGACCTGAATCTGTTCTTTGTTGCCTGCAGTAATGTTTGAGATGGTCCAACATGCTTCCTTCTTAATACTCTTCTTGTGATTATGGGTCAAGAGAGCTAAGAGGCAAGGGAGTGCTTGGTTGTTGATGATATACTGGGAATCAATGACCCACCATAAAAACAGTCAAAGAAATGACCTATTAACATCATGCAGAAACAATTAAATAATCTTGTAAAATATTTAAACAAAATGTCAAGATACACTGATACATGAGTCTGTACATCATCACCAGTTACAATATTGCCCACTGTTCTGAATGCTATTAATGCATCACTGTTCTTTTGAGGCTTTGAAGCCATGCTTGATCTGTTACAATAATCTCACTTAAGGCCTCATTGATACAGAATGTCAATAATCAAACAAATGGATATAAATACAATATTCAATGGGTTTGGACCTCTCATGATGGGCTGTGTTTGCCTTAAACAAAGCACAATAAAACATTAAAAAACAAAAAAACCCAATTAAACCCCAATTTATCAAAAACAGTTAAAGAAAAGAAAAACGACGTGAGCCCATTAATGCAAATTCAACCTCGAAAATCACGAGTTTACAAAATACGGAGCCTCGAAAAACATGGATTTCTTTAAAATGCTCTTAATTTTTCTACTCTTTTTTCAGGTTCAGGCAATACAGCTTTTCCAGTCGTGGCCGTTGAACTGCAGTTGATAATGGGGTTTCGTGCCAGGGCTTTGATCTCTCCAACAGAAGAACCGGCTTCCTTAAGAGAACCAAGCTTACGGAGCGAAGCCATGGAGCCTTTTGGGCATCACGCTTCAGCGGACCATACTCATTCTCCTCTGCGCCTCAGTGCCCATCGCCTGCCTCTGGCTCAACATGGAGCAAATCCTTCTCTGGTGCAGACAAGGCCAGCATATTACTAAAATGGCGGGGGTTTATATAACCTTCTCTCTCCTAGACCTGCTGGCCCAGGCATTTCTCCATCCTCTCAGAATTTACTTGCGGACGCAGGATATCACGATCCCCCTCACGTGATGCGCAACAGTTGTTGTGTTGTAGCACGTTCCCATAAATTTAATGCTGGCGGTGTACCTGAAGATGGGGATCAGGGGAGTGGTTGTTTCTGCTGTTTGGTCAAATTTGAATCTAGTTCTTTCGCTGTTGGGATATTTGAGCTTATCAGGAGTGTACAAGAAGTCGTGGGAGGGGGTGTCTAAAGAATGCCTCAAGGGGTGGAGGTCGCTGCTCAGTCTGGCAATCCTAAGCTGCGTGTCTGTCTGTTTGGAATGGTGGTGGTACGAGTTCATGATCATTCTTTGCGGCTTGCTCGTAAATCCAAAAGTCACATTCACATCCATGGGAATTTTGATCCAGGCCACGGCTCTGGTGTATATCTTCCCCTCGTCTCTGAGTCTGGGAGTTTCCACCACGGTTGGAAACGAGCTAGGAGGCAACAAGCCTGCCAAGGCCAGGATAGCCATGATCGTGGTGCTTCTGTGTGTTGGCGTGCTGGGGTTGTTGGCCATGACGTTCACAACAATAATGTCTCACAGGTGGGGAAGAATGTTCACGCAAGACACAGACATCCTGTAGCTCACATCTCTGGCACTATCGATCGTGGGGCTTTGCGAACCCGCATTCAATTCGTAGGAAAAAACATTGAACTAACAGACAGTGGTCACGAAGTTGAGGAATGGGTAACAAAAGTAACGGAACCGCTTGAGAAAATCGAGAACGTGAATAAGGTTGTCATAAACTTCATTCCACCTGTCAAAATTAATCACTTTGAAAAAACGTCCGGGAGGCCGTCAAATTTAACACCGTTGCAGAAACGTCCGGGGATCCTTTACCATAGGGGAACGCCTTCATATAAACTAGTGATGCAAGATTTCTTGTGGAGTGTTATGCTCATGCATCCAAAAATAGCATGAATGAAAAATATCTATTAGATAGATAGTTTAAATCAACGCATTTTTTGAAATAAAAAATAAAAAATCAAATTTTATGGACTAATTTAATTAATTAATAACATCTAGTCGTTTAAAAGCAAAGGAAATATGGCTTATAATAATGTCAAGAGTTGTAAAGCATAATTGCACTTCTTGAGATAAAAAACTTAAACGAAGTAAATTTGAAATTGTTCATATTTCATTATCATTAAAAAAACATGCTAACGTGATTAAAATCATATGCTTAATCAATTGTCAAAATTTATTATTTTAATATGTGCTTAAATAAACAAAATGTCAACAAATGAGGACAAGTTGGATACATTAGTTAGAGTGGCTAGGAGTCTTAGAAGATTCATACAAAGTAGCTATTGAATGGGTGTCTTTGGCTATGGATCCCAAGTGTTACCTTCCAGTAGTTGGACTCTGTAGGGTTTGAAGGACTTAGGTTATAGGATGTTTTTCATCTCAAGAGAGAAATCAAGTAATGTGAAGGAAGTTGGAAAAGTTAAAATTGAAGGCTGCATAAAAAATGGTTCTAGAGATCAAATTAATGATGGTTTGAAGGAGCCTACGATTGGAGCTTGTAAACCTTTGGTGCAAATGTTTTAAGTTGTAAATTTTAGACCAATGTCCATGTGTTACAACTAATACACTAATGGTTAAAATTCTAATAGGAGAAACTTTGGGATATTGGATCAACCTTAATTTCCTTCTATTACCAAAAATAAATCAATAGTAACGATTGGAATCATATATACTAATCAATATCAACAAGCCAAAGAAATTGTGTCATACACTATTTTCCTCCATTGAACAAGGAAATAATTTGTTATATGATGCTTGTCCTCACTACTTCGTTACGTCATTTTAGTCTAAAACCCTAACCCCTTTTATGGGTGATGTCTTGCTTAAAGTCACTATCTTCATAATGAAAGATCTTGTGATAAAGAGTTTTTTCTTACAAAGCTTTAGAGGACATGTCTTTTCTTTGGCTAAACATTGAATATCCTTGGCCAACTAAGATGCAGACAAAAACTAAAAACCCAAGGTCTTTTGTCAAATGATCAAATTATGAGTAAAACTTTAGAAATGCAAGTTGAAGTATTAGGCTTTTTTGAGAATCTCCTCTTGGAACTGAGCCAATATTTTTATAGAATGAAACTCTAACTTGAAGCAATCAAGAAATAAAAAACTGAGTGAATTGGCTCAATGTTTCAATTCCCACATGTATGGTATCCAAACTGGAGTTAGGAGTCCATAGCTTTCTCAATTGAAACCCAATTAAGGCACTAGACCAACACCTGTTAAGTCCCTGATACATGATAAAATAGTCGCTCGCAAAATGGAAGGGTTGTGTTATAATTGTGATGAAAAATATGGTATGAGGTAAATCATATTGAACACAAAATGTATCCCATGAATGTTGATGCATCATATTTCATTATCATTAAAAAACTCAATAAAAATACTATAGCCATATGCTTAATCAACAATCAAAATTCATTATTATAATATGTACCTAAATAATCAAAATGTCAACAAATGAGGACAAGTTGGATACATTAGTTAGAGTGGCTTGGAGTCTTAGAAGATGCACACAAGGTATTTGTTGAAGGGGCATCTTTGGCTATGGATCTCAAGTCTTGCCTTCCACTAGTTGAACTATGTAGGGTTTGAAGGACTTAATTAGGTTATGGGATACTTGTTATCTCAGGAGAGAAATCGATGAATGTGAGGGAAAAAAACTCTATATTGAGAAGTAGGTTGGAAAAGTTGAAATTGAAGGATGCAGAAAAAAATGGTTCTAGAGATCAAATTAATGATGGTTTGAAGGGGTCTACAATTGGAGCTTATAAACATTTGGTGCAAATGTTTTAAGTTGTAAATTTTAGACCAAGGTCAATGTGTTACACCTAATAGGCTAATGGTTAAAATTCTAATAGGAGAAACTATGGGATGCTGGATCAATCTTAATTTCCTCCAATTACAAAAAAAATCAATAAAAAAGATTGGAATAATATATACTAATCAATATCAACAAGCCAAAGAAATTGTGTCATACATTATTTTCCTCCATTGAACAAGGAAGTAATTTATTGTATGAGGTTTATCCTCACAACTTGGTTATGTCGTATTATTCTAAAACCCTAACCCCTTCTTTGGGTGATGTCTTTCTTAGAGTTAATATCTTCATAATGAAAGCTCTTGTGGTAAAGAGTTATTTCTTACAAATCTTTAAATGAAAAGTCATTTCTTTGCCCATGCATTGAATATCCTTGGCCAACTAAGAAGTGGACAAAAACCAAAAACCCAAATTCTTTTGTAAAATGATCAAATTATGAGTAAAGCAATAGAACCGCAAGTTGAAGTATTAGGCTTCTATGAAAACATCCTCTAAGAATTGAGCCGAGATTTGTATAGAATGAAACTCTATCTTGAAGCAATCAAGAAATAACAGACTAAGTGAAATGGATCAAGGTTTCAATTCCCACATGTATGGTATCCAAACTGAAGTTAGGAGTCCATAGCTTTCTCAATTGATACCCAATTAAGGTACTAGACCAAAACATGTTGTCCATGATACGTGAGAAAATGGCCGCTCGCATAATGGGAGGTTTTTGTTATAATTGCGATGAAAAATATGGTCCAAACCATAATCATATTGAACACAAAATGTATCCCTTGGATGTTGAGACACCTTCTATATCAAAAATTATGATAAAATAATTGACGATAAGTAGGTATCAAATTGAACCAAAATTGTCGATTTTTAAATTTAACTACTAGACAACCATAATGCACAGTACTACTTGAGAGTAATATGGGTTCATCAGGTATGTCAAAGTTCAAGCATTGTCCCACTTCTGATCATATCGTTCTTCCAAATAAAAGTAATTGAATTCCCCCAACTTTCTCCATTTCAAATCATAAGGAAGAAAGAATAATTTTACGTGTAGGAGAGTCCCAATTGAAAGCTACTAGTACCATTGATGTTGCTAATTGTGGTAGTGGTAATAAATGCAATGTTTCTAAGTTGTTTTGTCTGAGAAGTGCAATGAACATTGATTATTAAAGTCTTCATAAACTTGTACGGTTTTTCCCACAATTTTACAATAGGATAACACATCGTGTGAAATGCTTGATGTGTTAGGTCATTGGTTATTGGAATTCATAGGCATGAAACATTTTAAAAACTTAAAACTCCATCTGAAAATGAGTCGAGACATGTTTTTCAAGAAACAAAAATAGTTTGTGGTGACGGATACGTAGTTAACCGATATGCGACAAGATTATTAAATGTTATTTGGGAATGGATTCCATAATAAAATCCTATTGGATAAATAACAAAAATTTATACATAGTAAGCATGCTTTGAATTAATAGATTTATTGTGCTTGAATGTGCTCTCTCATTTTCCATCAATTGAATAATCATAATAATGATTTTAAAAGAAAGTAGTTTTAAAAAAAAGTGTCCTAGGGTTACTCAGAGAGATCTTAGTATTTGCACATTTTGTCAAACACCTTAAAAGCATCCTTATTTCCGCAATTTGAATTATGACATTCCATGGAAATGTTTATACAATAATTTTTTAGGTGTGTACATGACTTACAAATGATTACACTCATTCAACAACAAAAAAAATTCACAATTTTGTTCCTTTGAAAGCTAATATACTAAGTCATAAAAAATATTTTTCTAGATTTTCCAAAGGAGGGAGAATGGAATGGAACATGTAACAACCCTATTTTCTCACTAATTTTTTTTCCTTTAGCCCCATAACCCTATCTCAAGATTGTTTAGTGGTTTACCATAAAGGAATGACTCTAAATCTAAAATTATCTTTCCAGATTTAGCTCCATTTCTTTGCAAACCCTCAGCATGAAAATATTATTTTCAAAAATTATGAATTCCATTTAAAATTTTAAACAACATGCATATTTTAGAAGTAAAAATTAATGAGAGAAAATTAATTGATTTGGATAAACCCCAAATGATTTCTTTCATAAATTTGTTCTCCATCTCCTCCAATCTTTTTTCCTAAATTTCTATGGAGCTTTCATGCATTTCAGAAATTTTCATCTCTTCTCCCACTCACCCCATGACCATGTAAGAATGTTTTGTATGGCCAAGTTCCCTTCTATGTCACTTTGTTTAGTCTTCTCCTTTCACTTGCCCCCTACTCTCCTTCTATATAATCTACCTTCTCTTTTTTCATCTTGTATGAATGCAAAATGGGTTAAAATAAACAAAGGACATAGGGGAACATCCCCTTTTATTTTTAAAGTTAGGGGTGATATTTGCACAAATGTGACACAAAAGTGATTCTATTTTCATCACTTTTGTGCCACTATAAGCATATCATAATCACATCAAAATCTCCATTGCAAATGGGAAAAAAATGAAATGGGGAAAATGCAAATTCGACACCAATCATGATGTTTTTTGCAATATATGTAGTAGTGATTAAAACTGTTAAAACAAGCTCATGTAAATGTTTTTATAGTTGAAGGAATGTTGGTTAGTACTGAATGATTATTTCAGAAAAAATAAGAAGGAAAATTTTGTATATTACACCAATCGGTGTTCCCTATAGGAATTGAAGGTTGACGTCAGGGAATTTAAGGTAACGATTGAATCTGTAGAGTGATGTGTTTCTCAATTGCATTTCATCTTTGTAATATTTTTAGTGGGCTATAAAATTATGTAGACACAAACAATATTGATGACAAAGTGGGCCATGTAGAAGATGGTGTAGGACATGATGACTCAGGTCATAGTAGGAAAACACAAAAGTTTTAGGGTTTCATACATATGCAAGCGTCCCTATTTGGATGTGAAAATTAAGGAGACTTTGTAAGTGCATCGACTTTGCAGATTAGCTTGTACTTGGATCCTTTCTAGCTTCAATTTCCATAATACATACAACGTGATCTACATGATGTGTACTCAGTGGCTCATATACACTAGGCTTGGCTATATATAATCAAATTATGTTTAGTCTCCATGTCAAGCTCATACTTGTCGACATTAAATTTTAGGGTGCATCTCAATCAATATGAACATCTTCTTTGTTGAAGACATTGAGCTCTAATACTGCTTTGCTCTACATTGCATTTGGTTCAACCGGCCTAATTTCGTGTCCTAAGATTTTTGTCTCTATGCATGCACTTCTCATCGATCTTAACGTGAATATTGGTCTCACATGTGCATTCCACTTCAATATCTTGCTATCACATTGGGCATATGTTGTAACTAACTCATCTCAACATGCACGCTTCGCCACAACCATTCACTCCCTTCATCTCTTTTGTTTTTTTGGTACTCATCCCAATCATATGAGCTTTGGATTTCAATATTTTCTTTTCTTACTATTCCTAAGCTCTTGTCTTGTGACATCCTTCATATACATTCACTTATATCAGGGGACTAGATTTATTTGAACTTATTGTCTATTTTGTTGCCTCTCTTAGACTATGTGCGATTCAATCATCATCTCTTGGTATTAGCCATTGGAGTTCATTGACTCGAACTTGAATTTTTTACATTGTTGTTCCTTCATCTAGTAGTCTAACACCTTGGCTCTTTGTAAAGCATAGCTTGATTCCACTATCCCTTACTTGCATTATTTATAATCACCATGCAATTCAATTCTTGTCATTTAGTTTGTCATCCAGACATAAGATGTGAATGCCTATGAAATCTACTCCTCCAACTAGTTGAAAGGTTTCTAAATCATCACCTATTTGGATTTAGTATGGATAAGACATTGACATGGAGAAGATGCATTCACATAGTCTCGTTAACAGCTAGATGGTGTCCTATTCATTTCTTAATTGATGCATTTATAGAGTCTCCTTAAGCTAAAATATTCCATTAGCCACGTTGTTGTCCTTTCCATTCCCTAGTTGGAAACCAACTTAGTTTATGAATGTTTGTATTCTGTCAAGAACCACCATTGCAATCAACATGTGGTTGATTACTTATGACCCATATATATGGGATTTTTCTAAGTAGTTTATAATAAAGAAGGAGAATGTGCACATTAGAGGAAATGATACAAGGCTTTCCAACAGTCTTGTGAGATGCAATCTTCACTTCAAGTTGTTTCCCTCATAAGAGTTTGTAATGTTCCTTTTTAGGGGAACTCAGTAAATGTCCAAGGAGATGAGATGTAAAACTTAAAAATCATATTAGTGAGTCATTGTAGATGACTAATATTAGCTATGCAACCTACAAACTATGCCCTTTCTAGGGCAACACCCTCCTTGGAAAAGTTAAACCCTTTAAGGTGAGTTAAACCTTGTTAACGCACTTCGATTCTTATGCCAAAAATATTAAAAAAAACCCTCAACAAACATAATCAACTATTAGAAATCAAAATTGAGCTTGGAAATAATTAATTTTGGAAAGCTTTAACCAACAAACTTCAACAAGCTTGGAAAAATAGTAAATCGCCTCCAAAATTCACGAAACTTGAGATCTTGGCTTTTAAAAATACGGAGAATAAGATAATAAATTCAAATTGATCAACTTATCATAAACACATACTAAATAACTCTCTCATGTGGGTCACTCCACTTCAAATAAATATATTATTGATCCAAAAGAGATAAATCATGCAAGAAAATGATAATTTATTGCTCTCCAAACTAGCGTTCATACATAAATCCTTGTGGAAGGGGTTTTCGCCCTCTACAAGCTCTCAATCAAGGGTTTTTCGTCCTTGAGAAACATAGGAAAGGTGCTTCACAAACAAACCTTTATCAAGATATAAAAATTCACCAAAACATAATACTCAAATGGCCAAACGACCTCCTTTTATAACAATAAGGAGTGATAGAGTTCAAATGATGGCCAACCCCTTTAAAAAGTAACTTTTAATGATTTAGTTTTTATTTGGAGCCTACAAGTTCAAAATACTTTATTTTCTAATTAAATAAGTTCTTCTATTGGAGTGTGTTAGCATATGGATTTGCACACATGCAAATGACATGCAACTGCGTGGGAACGATGTCCCTCCTCAATGAAGGCGAGGCTGCCTTTATTGAAAGCCAAAACTGTATTTACATCTGTACATTCAAAATCATGTATGTGGGGGGTGTTTTGGAACATCAATGGAAAGAAAAGTGAATGAGGGAGATAGAATGGAATGAAGAAACAAAATGGAAAGGAATGAACGGGAGGAACATGCAAGAGTTAGGTAAAAGCAGATTCTAATATTGCATGAAGAAGAAGAATAAATAACTAACACAAATAAAACGGAGTTTGCATCAGTTAAACGAGAATGAGTAAAGGGAACACACATGAGCAAGTAAATAGCAGAGCTTGATCACTGTGAACAAGAACAACAACTTAATAACATTGACAATAAGATCAAAGACAATATTTGCATGCAAGATTTAAACATCTAACATCTAATGAACATAAGAACATCAAATGTTACAAGAGACAATGAATGAGACACAAAGTTTGTATTTCATTAACTCCAAAATGTCTTCACAAAAGAACACAGTTTCTTCCTGAAACAAAGCTTGCATACAAAAGTATTTTCTTCTCATCTCTCAAAGTCACCCTTTACAAATGAGCCCCTCACATCCTTTTATAACCCAAAAGTTGGCTACAAAGTAGTTAGGATTTTAAATGCACATTAAATAGGGCACTTAAGTGGCTTTGACTTTTTCAGCCAACTTTTTAAAAAGTGACTAAAAATAGAAACCACTTAAGTTATCCAACATTTGCCAAAAGTGAGTTAAATAACACCACTTTATAAAAAAAAAACAATGGGTACATGTGGACCCCATTTAAATGACTTGGACACACACATAGACATCTTAGTCAACAATGTGCCACCTAGATCAAGACACCTAGGATCAGTTCCTTATCCATTGGGCCAAGAGTCCGCCTATCCCGGTCATATGGGAATGAACTCATTGACCGTGCTCCGCAATCCTCCAGATGACAAGAGAGCCGAGTTTGAAACTTGAGCAATTCATCCACCCCTTTGTTTGAGCAACATCCTGGTGTGAGCAAGTTTGTCTTCATTCGTATTCACATTCACAATTCCACACAATTCTCCATATGCTCAGAATAGCCTTCCATGGTGAGTTATTCATTTCTCGTGAGACTGTAGTCGTTATGCCACCTTGGCTTGTTAGAATCCAACTCTTGATCTTTTGCCATTGGGAGGCTCTTCCAAGAGTCAAGATTACAATTCACTACCTGGAGTTATGTCTTTCGTCTTTATCGCCGTCCTGAAGTGTTTCCATTCTGATCCGCTCACGATCGTCCAATTCAAGACCGCTCCAACTTTAAAAATAGCCGATGAAGTATTGCGCCTGCTGCTAACTGAGAGCTGACATGGACACGCTTTGAATGATGTGGCTTTGCTTGATGATCCGCACAATTGCGCTTATCATTGGTCTTGGTTTGTTGATGAATAAATATGCCACAACGATCAAGTGAAGACAATTTATGTAGACAAGATTCTCCTATTATCGATTTCTGCCGATAACCATGGCTTTTGACTCCGAAGAGACCTCTGCCAATAACTAGGACCTATACCGCATAACGAGGAAGTCAGAGGTTGCTTCTGCTTCGGAGCCGTTGGAGTTGAATCGCCACACTGTGCAAATGTCATGCCACATCCATGCAAGTGATGACCAATTCAGAACAAGCGTCAAGAAAATTGTGACTCACCTTCGATCGATATGCGATCGCAGAACCGACTTACATCGATGTGTCCCAAGTTGGTATTGGCGATGTTCTCATACTTTGAATTGAGCGTCGAGGTGGGTAGAATGCCCTAGAACTCATACCGCAACATTGCTTTGTTTGAAGATGACATGATTGTGACAGAAGCGTGATTTCGGGCTATTACTTCCCTCAAAACTGCACAAATCGCCTCTGAAACTAGGAAAAAAATAGCAAATCTTGTTCTAAGAAGCTCTCGTTGGATTAGGGAGTAAATTAAGGTACCACAAGTTTGTGTGTCAGAGGTTTTTTTTTCCAATCAAATTCTTCAATCAAATATTAAAGGTCAAAGTCGACTCTTCTGAAACTGCTAGGAAAATGCAAGTGTAAAATTGTGAAAATCCCGTTTGGTTTTAGCCTAGTAAAAATACCAAACGTCACCTCGGGCATCTACAACTTGGCAAGGGAGCATATGAAGGTGGGGAGAATTGAACGAAACAATTCTTTTCTCTTGACGATCATTTGAGTTCAAAATAATAAATATCAACTCTCAAAGTGAGTCACCTTGACAAGCTGAAAACTGCGCGCGCAGCGAAATCATGCAAATTGCATTTTATTTGACTTTGTGAAAAATATCAAATGAAGTGATCTACATTTGAATTTTTGCAAAGAGTACATGAACGTGGGAAGAATTCAACGAACCAAACTGTTTCTCTTGATGATCATCTGGGCTCGAGATATAGATTCCCAAAGTAGACCTTCCGCCAAGCTGAAACTGCGCGTGACAAAATTGAGTAAACTGCATTTTTCTTGGATTCATGAAAAATATCAAATGAGTGCTGTTCGTTTGAAATTTGGAAAAGGAGTACATAAAGTTGGGGATAACTCAACGAACCAAACCATTCTTCTTGACGTTCACTCAGCTTCGAGATATTGAGCTCCGAAATCGATTACTTCATCAAACACAACCCATGGCAATTTCTTTCCGCATCTCATCGTCTTCTTCATTAAATTCATTTTCCTTTGTATCGATATATATCGGTAATGCGTTTGAATGGGTGATATTTTTGTCTGAACTCTTCTCACCAATGCGTGATGAAAACAATTTATATATATATATATATATATATATATATATATATTTGATTTGCCTTGCTTCTCTGTGTGCCTGATATCGTTTGATTGATGCGTGGAAGATCATATCTTTATACAAATGCGTGGAAATGATTTTCTTGATCTCTGAATGTGTGGCCTTCAAAACAACAATTTCTTTCCTTTAAAACAAATCATATTTTTTCTGACTGTTCTCCTTCCTTTTTCCCACACGTGAAAAGGATTCCTGGCTGTGTGGACTGTTTTCTTTTTTTCAAAACAAATGCCTTTTTTTTTGCTTCTGCGTGGAAGCTTGCTCAATAAAACAAAACAAATCTCCTATTTGCTGCTATCTTCCTCCCTTCTCCCACGTGTGGGAATCAAACTTGCAAAGGATGAAAGTTTTTTTATTTTATTTTCTATGTCTTCTTGTCCTCACGTGGTCTTTATTTACTTCTCCCAAAACAAATGCTTTGGACTTTTTTTATTTATTTATTCAAATTGCTGTTTTCTCCTTTCACCTGAGTGGCTGTTGTGGGCAATGTTTTATTGCTGTGTAGATCTTCTTCTCCAATGTAGGCTCCTCTTTAACAACTATGCGTTGAAAATTCCTGAGGTAAATGTGTGGGAAAAAGTGGAAAATTGTTGTTTTTTGGCTTTATCCTCTCTTCTCCCACGTGACCTGTTGGCTAAGCTTTTTACCAATGAAAACATGAGCTGTTTCCTTTTGAAAATGCATGGATTTTTAACCTCTGTTTGACAAGTGAATGGATAATTAGTTTTCTTCCTTCAAAAAGTTGCGTTGGAATCTCCTTGTGCATGGGGCATGGTCTCTTTTCTTAGCTAGGCGTTGGAACTGCTGTTTTCTCCTTTTTCTGCATGGGAATCTCCCCCTTTTTTTATTTGGCTACGTGTGGAGTTGTGGGCTTCCTTCAAAAACCTACAGTTCTTTCTTCCTTCAACATGAGCTCCCTCTTTTTGATGTGTAGACATGCACATGAAATAGACTTGGCATGGAAAATTGTTAATCTTCTGCTGCCTATGTGTGGACTGTAAATTTTTCCTTCAGGTGGAGAGCCTCTTCAATATCTTTGTGTTAATCCCTTATTCTTTTGCTTGTGTTGAAACTTCCACCAATGCGTAGCTTTTAAGAACTCCTGGTGATATGCGTGGTGATTTGTTGAGGGATGTGATAAAATATTACTCTGAGACGTTCCTTCAGAAGAAATAAGAAGAAATTGGAATGCTCTGCACGACTTCTTCCAACGAGTTTGACGGAAGGAAATTTTATGAGGATTTAGGAAGCTTCCTCACAACCGTTTCTTATTCGTCCTGTTAAAACAACTTCCCTCTTTCTCGGGTAGTGGCATTAATTGCCAGGGGGAAGTGGGGAAATAAACAACCATTTGCCAATGGAAATGGCAAGGCGGGCTGGCAATCTCCATTTTATTTCCCCATGTGGGAAATCGGGAGATTTTTTGCCCGTTTGCCAATTCATTGATTTGGTAATCGGAGGAAGAAATCCCACAAGCGGGGAATTAAAATAAATTTGCTAGGAAAGGGGAAATCTAGATCTGGGAAGCCAATTTGGCATCCCCAACAATGGGAAGCGGAAGCTTATTTTTCCCCCGACAATTAAAATAAATCTTGTCGAATGAATTTTAATTAATATTTATTTAATTAAAAACCTCAAAGTTCTTAAAAATTGATTTTATCAAACAGAGAGTAATTAATTAATATTTAACGTAGTTTATGAACTGGAGGGAGGAGTTTTTGCCCGAAATGGACGAAACGAAGACCAGAACGATCACAAAAATGAGACGATCGTGACGAGGGCGATAAATCACGCAAAGTAACACTTTTGAAAAATATCAAAATTTCCATGTTTATTAATTTTGCGAAGTCAAAATTAGCTAATAACAGAGTGATAGGCTTCCCAATAGCAATACATGATAATAATAAAAATAAGTACTAAATTATCAACAAGACATCATCATAATCTTCCCCTTTCTCCCTTCCTTGGACCCACTAGGAGAAGAATGGGTCAAGGTATTCAAATGCTCAGCTAGTTTCCAAAAGGGACATGACAGTCCTCCCCTCTCGAAATTACTTGTCCTCAAGCAATGTCACGTATCAGATCCCAAATAAATCTTAACTGGTCCTTCTTTGTGCCTGCACATGAAGCAAAGTAGTTAAATAAAAATTATTCTCTCATCCACCTTCCCTCATGCTTTGAAGGCATGATGATCAACTTCCTTTCGTTCTTAGAAAAAAATTTATTCTCCTTGTTTGGCCTATATGTATCCATGTTATCAATGACACAAATGTAACTAATCAATTTCCCTTTAGGAAGGGAATAAATGATGATTGAAATGAAATATAGGAGAGTTGGTAAAGAAAAATCAGTCATGCATCTTTTAACTCTCTCCATATGTTCCCATGATGTTGTTCACTAAACTTGAATTTGCAAACTCAACCATGATCCATCTTTCCTGGAATATTGGTAAGGAGTAGAGTTCAATTCCCTTATGCTTAGCCTTATCAAATATCATCATCATGATCAACAACTTAAATTATCCTTTTAAAAATTTATTTGGTGACTGAATTTGTGCATACCTAGCTGTAATTATGTTCTTCCAATGAGATGATATTGAAAAAGAAAACAATATTGAAATTCCCATTGATTTTCTACCATGAAATCCTCCAAATACTGAATCCATTACATCCCAAGAACAAATTCTATCCCAACAAAAATAAATACTTCAATGCAAATTTAATACCTATCTATGGAAATAGGGAGAGTTATCTCATTTGTCATGACAGTCATGAAACCTTTGTAACCAACCATACCCATCCCCGCCCTTCTTGTAAATTTCCCTTCAATGAAACTATGTGTGATACCATTAGCTGCAAACATGGTGGCTTCTTTGTTACAAAGACCTCTTCACCTAGAATGGTTTATCAGTATGTATCTCATATACCAAAACAAGAATGATGCCCTTTCTTCTTATCCTCCTTACCTTTTTCTAATACATGGAACCATGGGTTAGCCCCTTATCAATAGAAAAATCAGAATTGCGATCCTTCTTTTGATGGTCCCAATGCAACAATGTCGTAGCAAAAGAGGGCTGCAAGGAGTATCCATTAGGAATACAACCACTAGGCTTACCTTTCCCTAGAGTGATTTTTGACATTGTTTTTACACCGACACATATTGAGATGAATTTACCCCGAGTACTTATTTTGAGGGCGATTCTTCCTTTCTCAAGTCTCATAACAACACCCATACCTTTATCATGATGATATATTACTAGTGGTGTCATCGGAATACACAAAAAACATGAGACATCCTTCCTAACCAACTATGCATAATGGAAACATTACCTAAAATGAAAAATTGGCCAACAAGAGAAATGGAATATTCACATACCATGGAATTCCCGTGATGTCCTTATGATTCAAAATTTATGATTTTGAATCAAAAAACTTCATTGGCATGATTTATTCACCGAATGGGATATTTTCTTTCTTCTATTCTTTCCAAAAAATTTGGCGCTTACCTTGGGTAACCTCTGGCTTCTTGTTAAGGTTGTGAACTCCATCTAATGACCTCGTTTTAAGTGTTGTTTGGAATAATCAAACCACCTCATCAATTTCTTTCCCAGAATCTTGTCCTTCATGGAGATTTTCTTCCAATATTCTTGACCTCATAAGACTTATTGGGATACCATCAACACAACCATAATTTTGACCCCAAAATTTTCCTTCAATCACACATGTATCAGATGGATTACAAACTAAATGGAAAGTGGAAGTAGTTACCTTTGCACACATACTATGGGCCTTGGGAAGAGGGATAGTTCTTATCAATCCAATTTTAGTCCTTGTGCATAAAGCGACCTTTTTCTTGATGCATGCATTAATTAGCGGTTTCCTAAAAGGGTGTAGGTACCCCTTAATACTCAATGTGCTCTCTATTCTAACCACGTTTTTTTCAAACTATTTATGATGATTACCTCCATGTAATGACATAATAGGGAACAATAAATATGAGATATGTTTTTCCCTTGGAATGTCATCAAGATATTCATTTCCTTTTACCTTTTATCCTTTTACAACTGATACTTTCCCCTTGTTCACCACCTCCATACCTTGTTCATATGTGTTTGGAATGTCTTCATACCTCTTACTGGAGTCTAATCCACCATCATTTTTCTCTTTATTGACTTTTTTATTGACAGTCTGACAAGTTTATTGTCATCGTGTATATTTGGGAAATGGGTTCCAATCATCCCTTTCTCTTCACCCTCTTTCTCATCATGCCTCTTTTCAACCATGAATTCATCACATGATAAAATAACATCAATATTAACCAAACAATGATCATTAATTACCTCATAATTTTGTCCTTCCCGAACAATAATGGGAGTTAGGGCTAAATCTTCATCCTCCATAACTCCATCTCCTTGTTTGACTTCTGCTAAAGACATCTCAGTGGGATGAAGGTGAGTACTTTCAGTTGGCAATTGGGTGTTATCTACCCAATTCCTCTTACCAAACTGAAATTTAGATTCTTCCTCTCCTCCTAAATGCAAACCTAATTTTTCTCCATCATGTGTCTGACCATCAGTGCTCTAGAATTTTTCCAGGGAACTTAACAAATCCATACCTTCAAACCCTTATTCATATGTAGTTTCCAAACCCTTAAGTGTGGTGTCCTTATGGTCACAAAGAAGCTCAAAAAATAAATTCTTGGGTTGAGCTATGGTTCCTCTATGGAGCGTTGACATTTTCCTTGCTGCTTGGGTTTTTGACCTTGTGCCAATTCCACCTCATTTTGTTTCCAACTCTATGAACATTGCAAAAGGGAGGGAATCACATACCTTATCAGGAAGATCTCTATAGTGAACCATCAAATTTGGAGACTTGGAAGACTTTGGAGTGGATTATTCTTTGATTTCCCTAGCTCCGACGAGTTTCTCCATGGCTAGGGCGAGGGTTTCCATTGACCTTACTAATTCCTCTTTCATCTTCTCAAACCTTTTAAACTTGTCTTCCATGCTTCATAGGTTGGGAGGATGATTCTCTAATACCACTGTAATGCCACTTTTTACGGGGACTTAGGAAATGTCCAAGGAGATGAGATGTAAAACTTAAAAATCATATTTGTGAGTTGTTGTAGATGAATGGTATCAGCTCTGTAAAACCTACAAATTATTCCTTTCCTAAGGAAACGACCTCATTGGAAAATTTAAACCCTTCAAAGGTGGGATAAACCTTATTAACACACTTCAATTCTTATGCTAAATTTTTTAAAAACCCTCAGAAAACACTATCAATTGTTAGAAATCAGAATTGAGCTCGAAAATAATTAATTTTAGAAACCATTAACCAATGAACTTCAATAAGCTTGGAAAAATAGTAAATCACCTCCAAAATTCATGAAAAATGAAACCTTCGCTTTTAAAAGTATGGAGAATAAGATAATAAATTTAGATTGATCAAATTATCATCAACACATATTAAATAGTTCTCCCAAATGGGTCACTCCACTTCAAATCAATAGATTATTGATCCAACTGAGATAAATCTTGCAAAAAAATGATAATTTATTGCTCTCCAAACCATCTTGCATACATAAATCCTTGTGGGAGGGTTTTTGTCCTCCAAAATCCCTCGGTTTTCATCCTTGAGAGATTCCTCAACCAAGGGTTTTCGTCCTTGAGAAAGGTAGGAAAGGTGCTTCACAAGAAAAACTTTACCAAGATATGAAAATTCACTAAAAATTTATCCTCAAATGGCCAAGCGACCTCCTTTTATAACAATAAGAAGTGCTAAAATTCAAATGATCGCCGATCGCTTTAAAAAGTAACTTTCAATTATCTAATTTTTATTTGGAGCCTAATGCTCAAAATAGTTTATTTTCTATTAAATAAGTTCTTCTATTAGAGCGCTAGGCTTACCAATAGAAATACATGATAATAATAAAAATATTTACTAGATTATCATCAAGACATCATCATAATCTTCCCTTTACTTACTTCCTTACACCCGTGGGGAGAAGAATGGGTCAAGGTCTTCAAGTGAGGCAAGTCTCCAAAAGGGTCATGACAAGGCGATACTCAAAGTTATCCTTTGTTTTGCATTTTTGTTATTAGTATGGAAGAGTTCATATCTCTTTAGTGATTAAAGGGTGATGAATATGTGTATGCATTTTTTTCCTTCTAAACCTTTCAACATCGCTGAAATTTCAATTTTGTAAATATTGTACTAGCATTTTCTCTTTTGCAATGGCCAAAGCAATATTTTTGATTGGGTGTGCTTCAGGAGTTGATGTCCTTAATGATTTGATGTATCTCACTTATATTTTATTAAAGACATTTAAATTTATCTTACTTATTGCGACCTTACTATATATGTCAATATTTATTCTTAGTATGCCATGTTTTTCTAGTCTAGATTATTTTCCATTTCCATTGTGTTAATAGATTTTATGCTTACATTATTAAACACACAATAATGTAGTTTATGTAATCCCTAAAATTTACATAATCATTAAAAAGTAAGTATTTTTAGGTTAGTGACTATTAATACATTTAATATTCACCAAAAATTGCATCGATAATCTCCCTTAATTTGGTTGTTATATCCCATTCAAATTCACTTTTGTTGTGCATGTCTTGTGCCACACATGAGGCTTTGTTAGAAAGATAATCCAAGACACAACTTCTCCATCCTTTTGTTGATGATTGTTTTCTACCGAAAATTCCATGATAAGTTGGTTGTTCTTTCTTCCATAAATTTAGGGAAATTATGTGAGGTCAAAGATGAGTCTCAACACCAATTGTGTTATCACATAGCCAAAGAAGATAACAAAACATTAATTTTATTGAAATTATGCATAGATGGTTTCAGTCTACAAAAATTTATTATACAATTTGATGTCCCATCTTATTGTACTATTTGAGGTCCCACATTAGAATGCTAGCTCGATATAATTTCAAGTTTTGTATCAGAATCAACTCCATATAATTTCAAAACCCATATTTGAATGGTGACTACTATAATGAATAACCACAATAATAATGAATCCATTTTTTATCATTTATTATTGGAAGGAAGAATAACATTATATAGTCCTAGAGCAAGATGAACAAAGTCACAAGTTTTTTTGAGAAACGAGAAAATAATAATAACAATGCCAATTTGTGGGTTTAAACCCTGGAAATAACATCATTATCATAAAAAAGGCCAGCTTAAGCATTGAGAGTATCTAACAAAAATGGATTACTTTTATAGTCATCTCTAAAGTATCTTTCCTTAAAGATTTTCACATCACACCCCCTTTCTCCTTCCACCTCTTTGCACAAATTACATTTGGTCTATTTGTGACTTATCGAAAGAAGAACGAGGCCCCCTATTTCCCCTCCAACATTTTTCCTTCCCCTATAATTATCCTCCCTATATCCTTTTCTTCAATTTTTACAAAATTTTAATGTAGGAATGTAGTTGACACAAAATGGAGTATGAACTTTTTGGATTCTAATTGAAATTAAATTTTGTTGAGCCTTGTAAGGGAGAGGAACTAGTCTATGTAGCCATCTAAACACCATATAGCTTGAAAACAAATACCCTTTATTAGATTTATACTCCTTAATACACTTATTTTATTTTAAATTTTTGAATTATGTGGAAGACAAATTTTTAAAATATTTAAATTAGGTGATTTTGAAATCAAAAGAAATTAAGCTCAACTATTACATGAGAATTAAGTCGTATATTTATTTCCACCTATTTGTTATCACATGATTAAGTAAGTGTTCGATGTGACTTATTTTATAGGTTTTTTTTTCAAAATTTAAGTAGGAAAATATTATGTACTAGCCCCTTACTTTACATATACCCTCACAAGTATTGTTCCATGCTCAACTATTGGCTCCTCTTTCTTAACTATTACAAACTTTAAAAAATAGAGTTTGTTTGGTCATTTACAATTAATTTTAAAAGTGAGTAAAACAAATAATTGTTAGAATAATGCAAAATAATGTAATTTCAATGTTTAATTTAAAATAGGGAAAAAAATAAGTTTTAGAATGTTTAAGGGTTAAACTACGTTAATATGTTTTTTTTAATATTATGGTGAGGCTCACCAGTTGCATACCTTCAATTTTTACAAAATTTTAATGTAGGAATGTAGTTGACAGAAAATGGAGTAAATGCACCTACTATGGTAGGTTTTGTACCTTAAATATGGAGAAAATGCTCCATATTTGAATATCAAACATGTAATAGATGCGTATAAATGCTTGTGCATTGATTTTTTGAACTTGAAATTGTACACGCTAGGTGAAAAGAGAAAGTTATTTGGATATTAATATATTAAGAAAGATGGAATATTTTATAGAAGTTACATATATTTAATTTAATGCATTTTTTTGGGAAAATATGATTTTCAATCATTTTCTTATACAACATTTTAAATAAATGCTCCTAATTTTTGATGTGGTCACCCTATTAATAATATCACATACAATAAAATAAAATGTTCAATCACACACACAAAAAAAGTTTAAGATCTCAATTAGTATAACAATGATTAGACTCATCCCAATTTAGGCTCCCCTTCCCCTAGTAGACCACCATAGGTTATATAGTTAGTTGATAGCCCCCCTCATCTCATCCACCTTTCCTCCCATGTTTCCACTTGTCACAATCCTGGACCAAGGTGAACTTTGGAGCCCCCATTGTCCCAATTGTCCCATTTACACCAAATTTTAACCACACACAAACCCAATTTCAACACAAATTCAAACCATGGTTATCAGGGTGATTTAAAAGGTTGTTTCAACTCATTTCTTCTCCATAGGTCATCATTCTTCCACAAGATGTTGCTGAAACATCCTCAAAAACTCCAATTTTTACCAAAGATGCTACCAAAACTTTCTCGGATAACCATAACCACCTAAAACAATATTTGCTCATAACTTTCAAACCTAAATTTTGTTCATGGTGAAATTTTTCCATAATCTTCCTCTCCAGAATGCCTTTGGGAAGATTGTAGCTAAAAAACCATTGATGCCTTAGCTTTTTTGCTACAAAAAAAATGAAAAACCTAAACCCTAACACCTACTTTTTTGATTTCCAAGAGATTCAACTGATGAAAAATGACAAAATTTGGAGCAGAATATCTCAATGTAAAACATAACACTTTGACGGTGGTTTCATTGCAATATGACATCAATGATTCTGGTTTTTAAAATTAACAGGTGATTTGAACAATAGTTTGCTAAAAATAGTAAGTTTCCCAAAGTGATGAATTATCATCATTCGAAATATCCTAAAAAGGTAAGAAACATCAAAATGGGTAATTTGAGAATTTTTCTAAAAATAGTAATATTCGGGAAAAGGGGCATCTGAAGATAGAAAGTTTCTAAAATGGAAAACCTTCATCAATTGTTATAATCCAAGTGATCCAAAAACATTAGAAGACAAGAACAATGAATACTTGTTAAAAATAATTTTCAAGATTTGTTTAAATAGGAGTTGTGAATGGTTGCAAGAAGCCCTATTACGTGCCCTTCCTTCTATGGCGGTGACAAGAAGATTGATTTCTCTTTTAGGCCTATTTTGGAGGGTCCCCCCTTTGGAAGAGTTGTTGTGAATGGAGGCGGTGGTGGAGTTAAGGGCGGAGGCAGCATGCCTAGTCTCCCCCGTGTGCTTACAAATCTCTCTTTTCCAGCTCTACCCAAGAAATCTTGTTCGATTACTGGGGGCAGTGGCCCAGAAAGCTTGATATTTATGTTGAGTAATGGAAATGATGCAAGATACAGTGGATCCCCTACTGCAATGTATGATACCCCCCAACCGCTCGTTATTAGTACTAAGCATTTCCAAATTTTTGTCCATACTCTTTCTGGTTCTACCTTGACTCTGCAACTTCATCGACTTGCTAATGGGTTAGATATGAAACGCATTCTTGCCCAAATTTTATGCTTTAGGTTGGGCTCATTTGGCCTCATCTTCTCAGGAAAACTACTTGTGGATGATTCATCTCTCACTTCCTACGGGATATTTTGGGATAAAATTATTTTTATGACTTTCTTTTAGGAGGGGCCAAGAATCGTAGCGTTGTCTCTTTCAAGGAGGCACCCTTCAAAAATGCCTTATCCTCAAAATATTCAGTAGCTCCTCCTCTTCTCCCCATCTTACATCATTGAGTAAGCCTCTGAAACCCTAATCTTGGAGATAAAGGATGACAAATGTTTAAATCTATTGCAAGACATTAAATCAAAGAAACTGATATGCAAATGTAATGGTGTCTAACAATTGTCTAACACAATTATCTTGTGGATTCATACCTCATGTACAAAAAACTATAAAATTTTGCTTTGTGCCTATGCCTTTTTCATTCAACAACATGATTACCAAAGAGTTATTAACGAGGGTCCTTGGTTTCGGGGTTCGGCGAGACTTTTCACTACCCCTTGGTTTCTAGATTTTGACTTGAATACTTTCTCCATCACATGGAAAGAGGGTTTAAAACCCGCAAGCGAGGATCACGAGGGACGACGTGCACATCAATGGATGTGTGAACGACAGTGTGAAGAGATCTCGGGAGGAGCGAGCATCAACCAAATGTGCATGCAAAGATTTGAAACACAGGCAGAACCTGGTTAAGCCATAAAACTCTCCTCTATCTCATAGATCAAATGGGGTGTACATATAGGAGGTGATGAGTAACCCCCAGTGCTGCAATCATGACAACTCAAGTAGAGAGGGGGAGTTACATTCCCAGAATAGAAGTGTAACTCCCAATGACACATATGACGCACTGACGCACTGACACGTAAGAGAATCTCATAATGACCCCTAAATGACACATGGACCTACGATCTCACCTAAGTGAGATGAATCACCTAATGATGTGGAAAATAACACACACCAACACCCCCCTTCATCGTAACTTAGGATGAGGTAGCAAGTCAGAAATGAGAAATGGGTCCCGGCACAAAGCCTGATGAGGTACCCATGTACAAGAAAAAGATCCCAAGTAGTGAAGGAAAACCCAGTGGGAAAAACATCCACCACAAGAGAAAAACACACTCTCTAATCTAAGAAAGATGCCAAATATGGGTCCCGGCCATAGACGAGCCTGAAAAGGGTACCCATGTACAAAGAGGAAATCTCTCGGAAAGAAGAAGAAGAGAGAAGAAGAGGGAGACGAGAGGAATGCAGAAGATGCCATGGACGGATCTGAACTCTGCAGCTCTAGGAGGTCTCCCAAAAGAATGTCGATGACGAGATCCTCTGCCTCTGGACTGAAGAAGAGCCACCCACACCGAACTATGTGCCTACCCTTAGGAAGGACAGAAATGACGTGCTGGAAGTCTACCCACTCCATAAAGGAAACTGAAGGTAGCAACATGAAGAACTCTGAGTCTGGTGCATGGAAGTGTGACATAGGTCTAGCGAGTGAGTGCCAAGGAACCGAAGGTAATGCCACGTGTGTAGAACTGTCAGAGTGAAAAAGAGGAACACCCGCAGAAAGGATGTCCAAGTGATGTGAAGGGAACAAAACATCCTCCACAATAGAAAAGGGATCCACAGCTGAGGGTGGATCAATGAAGGTCTCTGGAAATGTGGAAGTGACATGATTCCCGGAAGGGGCACTCCCAACAACAGAGATGATGAACTCCTCTGAAACACCTATAGATGGATGAGGGACCTGTAGTGCATCACAAGTGGACTCTGCGAAAAGACAACTAAGGTCAGGTAGATACTCATCCCAATGAGGGGGCTCAACAAACAGAAGAGCGATGTCAGATAGGTATGAGTCATCCAATGAAGGTAGAGGAGTGGAATGGGCCTCACACACTGGAAGTGGAAAGGAGGCTGGTGTAATGACTGTATGAGACTGAGTAGGAGACTGCTCGATATCTGATGAGATGTGGGATGTGTCAACACTCTCTGGAATAGTGAGAGAAAGAGGAGAAGAGTCCTCTGTAATGCTCTCTACATCAGAACTGGGTGCACAATCCTTGTCATCAGAAGTAGAACCAAATGAGTCTATGTCAGTGGAACTACCATCACATGAAGAAATGGAGGAGACAACTGAATCAGCAGCAGCAACAATGGCTGCAGTATGTGAAGGGTCTCCATAGAGGGACTGAAGAATGCTCCAGACACGGTGAGGTGGATCTGAGTCTGCCACGTGAAACCAGAGAGACGAGAGACATGCATCATCATGTGACCAAAGACATGGTCACAAGTGTCAAGGAAGTCCTCCAGATGATGATGATCAGTGGGTGCAGGAACTAGCCCAAGTAAGAAGGGTAAAAGACCCTCGTGGGTGAAGTAACATTCCATGGAAGCACGCCAAGCTGAATAGTTCCCTCTCCCGGTGAGAAGTGGTGGAGGCTGTAAGGCAATCCTATGATGCTCAAGTCTAGAAAGAGCACTCTCCATGATGAAAAATGCAAGATGCACAAAAGCAAGACGTCAGACTCGGCCGATAATGCATCTGCGTGTGAAAGCCCAAGAGTATAGTCAACCCCCCCAGAATGTGGCACTTTATAAAGTAGTACATTTAAAAAGATAACAATGTCATCACGTAATGTGTGAAAAATCATGCAACTTTGACTAAAGAAGCGCTCAAAAATGAGCTGCGAGTCAAAAGTTATGGCATTAAAATGATTCCTGCAACTGATGGAAAATGCCACTAAATGCTGCAAATGCATTAAAAAAGTGCCCAAAATGGGTGCAAAGGGTGTCGTGTGGGTACCCGTTGGAAATGGCATCAAATTTTAGGCATAGTTTATTTTCCTTGTGAGGGGGGATTAGCCTCCTAACAACCCCGGACCTCGCCCTCCATCTTCGACACTCGTAGGAAGGTATTAAATACAAGCAAAAAAAACCCTTAAAAAATTAATTACATGCCATGAAATGAAATTTTTTTTAACAACCTTAAAACATTAAAAAGGAGGTTGTTTTAACCTCCAAAACAATACTAAAAGGTGAATGGAATGCCCATGTTGAAATGTGAGTCCCAAGTTGTCCACGTGGAGCCATGTGGAATCGTGAAAATGCTGTAAGTTTGCATGATCACGTGAGGCCAGCTGTGCCAGGAGCGTTGGTAGACAGGTTGAAGGAGAGAGAGCCATGCAGTGTAGGAGCTTTGTGCTGGAGGTGGAGGTGCTAGCACCGTTGAACCTATGGTGACTGAGAATAGGCCAACCATGGTCAAGCTGAATGAGGACCATAACTGCCATGTGATGCCTGCAAAAGGTGTTGGAGTAGAGTTTTTGAGCAAAATGTGTACAGAAGCAAACATTTCCAATGAGGGTTGGAGCAGAATCCAAACATGCAACAAGGTCTGCAGATTGCATGCCAAGGTCTAGATTCAAATGAGCTGAGCTAGAGTGAGAAGCCACGTGCTAAGGATTGAGCAACACAGTGGTCAGCAGCGTGGATTGAGGTGTGCAATGGAGTTATGAAGCGAAGGAATGAAAACTTAGCAACCAAAACGGCATAGGACTAAAAAAGCAAATTAGAACGTTGGAGGTATGTCAAAATGATCTCAATTCAAGGTGGCTTCCAGAAAAAAGACCAACTGTAGGCAGAGAAAATGTTTTACTGACAAGCATGAGGTGCCAAATGTGACAAGAGTCACAAATACTCGAACAACATGGAAAGTCGAAAATGGTGATCTGCAAAGTCTGAGCTGCATGAATCCCAGTACTAAGAGATGAAATGCCAATTGAGGTGTCCAGAGTGCAATGCACGAACCAAGAGATGATGAATGCATGGAGCAGACAAAGTCTGCTCAAGGAGAATCACAGAAATGTCAAGAATCGAACCAAGCCGTAGATAATGCTGAATAACCTAAACAGGCCAAGCAAAGCCAAATGGATTGAATGCAACTATATGGTAGAAGAAACATAATACAATCAGATAGTTACATGAAGCCACGTAAGAACTACGAGCTATGAGACCATTGAACCCATGAGGGCCAAAACCAATGCACGAGTTGTGATGCACAACATGCAGTCAGAGATACAAAATGCAGAAACCAATGAACAACCAGACATAAGTCAACCATGCGTAAACTGGCATCTAAAATGATCAATGCACCGTTTGAGAAGCAATACATGATATCTCACGTCGAGCAAACAAACCAATCTAAACACAGATAATGAAAACCCGATGAAAAACAACAAGGAAACTCAAAACAAATGACCGCATGCAAAACTCTGTAAAACCACGAACACCCCAAAAACACCCATGAACACAAACAATGAACAAGAGGTATAAATGCCCGAATCAATGCAAGAAGAGCACGGTCAGAATATCCATTACGACACACACAATGAGAATCTGAATATCATGCTGGAAGCCAAAAAACACACACAAAAACGCCAAGGAGTGCACGGATCCACAAGATCTACTCTAATACCATGAAAGAGGGTTTAAAACCCGCAAGCGAGGATCACGAGGGACGACATGCACATCAACGGACGTGTGAACAACAACGTGAAGAGATCTCGGGAGGAGCGAGCATCAACCGAATGTGCATGCAAAGATTTGAAACATGGGTAGAACCTGGTTAAGCCATAAAACTCTCCTCTATCTCATAGATCAAATGGGGTGTACATATAGGAGGTGTTGAGTAACCCCCAGTGCTGCAATCATGACAACTCGAGTAGAGAGGGGGAGTTACATTCCCAGAATAGAAGTGTAACTCCCAATGATGCATATGATGCACTGACGCACTGATGTTGACGCACTGACGCATAAGAGAATCTCATAATGACCCCTAAATGACACATGGACCTACGATCTCACCTAAGTGAGATGACTCACCTAATGATGTGGAAAATAACACACACCAACAATTCAACTCCTGCTAAAGAGGTTGGGCAGTTACTGGTTATCACTCCCTCTTCGGAAGGACCCTCTCCATGAATCTGATCACTCCGACTTGGATAAGGATAGTGCCCTTCCCCTTATTGGTTCCTCAGCCTTGGACTTATTGGAATACAATCCTCTTATTTTAGAAATGCTTTCACAGGAGAAATTGTAATTAGTGTGTTCAAAGAAGGGAAAGAAGGGAAGGCATTGATTTCCCCTTACCTCTCATTTTCCCCATTTTGTCCTTCTTTTCTTTTTCTTTCTCACTCTTGTAGCCTTCTCGGGATGCAACTCCCCTTATTTCTTCGTTCTTCCATCTACTGCTACTGAGTGCAGCTTCCTTGTAAGTGTTTCTTCTCATTCCTAGTTGTTACAAGTTGTTGCTTATTTTAGATGATAGCTTCTCTTGTTCCTTTCTTGTGTTTTTCTATTTTCTTCTTTGTTTCGGGCTTTCTTGGTCCTTTTCTCCACTTGCCTTCAAGCCTCTTCTCTTCATTGCATCATTTTTGATATTTGGCCATCAGGGCTCTTTGTAAAAGGATGTGGGTCCTTTCAACACCCTCAAGACTTTACCAATTTCCAAAAAAATACTTGCTAAAAATAGCAGTCCTAGATAGGACCTGCTAAAAATAGTAAGTCTTGGAATTGATCCCACAAATTTGTGGTATCTCCCATTATTATTATATTTTTTCTTATTGTCATCATCGCAAGGTATGTACGTTGCTTTGTGGCCCAAAAAATAAAGAAACCCCTCCACTAAATCTTTAAACATCATTTCTGAGGTGATCTTTGTAAGACACAACTTGATGCAAGAAGCCATAATGATGAGAAAATATCATCGTGAGTGATACTGGCAATCATCTTAAGCTCGCAAGCAATGCATACCTCATGAGAGTGTTTCTAAACACTTAATCAATGATTGGTGATGAGCTCGCTGAAATTTGAAGGTCAAAAACATGTGATTCATCCTCAAGTTGCATTCATAGGTCAATCCTTCCATCTAGAGAAGGAAATCTATTTCTATGAGGAACAAATCGAGAAAAAATGTCCAAATGTCAGAGACATATATCCAATTAGGTGAGATCTCAGTCAAGGGATTGAATTGTGAAGTGAAAAAGGATGTCATCATGATCAAAAGTGAAATGGAAAGCTCATGGAGCAAGCTAAGGGTCATCATATCCTGAATTTTCCATCATCTCTCTAAGAAGCATATAAAAGTAAGTTAATAAAGCTATCAAGGTACTCAAAGCCATTATATGTGAATGATCAAGAAATCATCTTTTCCCATGGGAGGGATATCAAAAAGAAGGTATGTAAGCATCCCAAATTTGATATCATTCAAGAAGGACTCTGAAGTCAAGAAAGGTAAATGGGTTATCTTTATGTGAAGCACCATATATGCAAGAGTGAGAAACCATCTCGGTTTCACCTGTAACTATTCACATAATAGTGTTCTTAAACACTCATTCAACACCTGGTAATGTGATTTCACATCAAGGGAAGAAACATTGCAACCAAACCTCATTCTAGTACAACCGAGAGCCATTGGGTAGGAATCTTCAAAGTGAAAGGTAATAAAAAAGGGTGCACAAAGGTTCCATATTCTAGAAGGCTTCATAAGAAGGTGAGATTCACAAAATATCTCATGTAATAACTTGAGCTAAGTAAGATTGATCCATTATAGCCTACTTCTCTTCATCAACATCTAGATGTGTCTATCTCGATGGTGGGACCTTCCCATAACGAGCAAGATGTGATCCCTCACTAAGTCCCTGAAGATGTCCATGTGGCTAACATCGCATCTACTTTGGAGGATACATTCCCATAGATTTAAGAGTTTCTCATGAGTGAACTAAGAACAATACAAAAAGGTACAATGCTTGACATTAGGACCATAACAAAGATATTTAAGACCAAATGAGGTAAGAAGGCACGTGTAACTTCTCGCTTTTTTAGTGGAGTCTCTGTTAATCAGTATGTAGAAGTTGCCCAGCCGAAAGTTTTGCAACCTGTGGAGGATATGACTCGGGAAGATTATGAATAAACCCACATCTCTTTGGGTCAAGCTACACATGAAGGTGATGCTCATCTATTCAAAAAATTTTCCAACCGCACATTTTCTTGAAACCAAGAGTAGTGCAGATTTAAATCACACACTTTGGGTATATTTCTAAGTCTTGACTACATAACACTATCCATATGATTCCTAAGTGAGAAATGTACTAATTAACCATTGTCTTTAGCCTCTCTGTTGTCTTTCTAGTTTCCTTCTTGGTCTAACACACCCCACTACCCAGTCTGACTTTCGACACTTCAACTTTTCTGAGTCTGGACACCAACGCCTAGGCGCCCCCGTCCCCTCTAGGCACCCCCGACCTCTGTGTATCTTGCTCGAATATTTTGGTTCTTTTCTAGTCACTGGGCATCTTATTTTCTTGGTAGTCAGCCTTTTAGTGGTTAATTATGAAATTCAACCAAGGGAATCATATAGATACAAAGCTATATAATCATAATAAGGGACCAAGCACTAAGCATTTACTATCACCACCTAAGGTTGTATTCAAAGGCCATTACAAGATCATTCAAGCATCAATCTAGTTATCACTCAAGGGACAAGGGGTTGCATTCTTCTACATACATGCATAGGAGGGGTGTTCGATCTCTTTGTAGGTTTTAGGCAAACTCAACAATCAACTAGCGACACATAGGAGACTAAAGGCGACACTTAACGAATATCTTGCAACACTGTAAAATTCATATTCTAACTAGTTTCGTAGTCACAGGCATTCGTAGGAGGTCTAGAGCACCTAGGCACCCCTAACCTAGTTCAGGCACCCTAGTCCCAACATTTCTGACACTCACACAATTTTCTGGGCTCATTTGTGACATTTTTCCTTCATGTTCCACCAATTTTCCAACTCGGCACGGCTTCAGAATTATTACGAAAATCAGATAAGTATCTCATCCCTTCTCTTGCACTTAAGGTTTCAAATATATTAGCTTACTTACTTGTGTCAAAATTTTACTCTATTGTTTATATCTACATCGTCACTTAATTAAGATTTAGAACTTATATTTCCTATATTTACTTAATAAGTTGGTGAACCCATCGCTCAAATCCACCTTGCTTTTAGGCTTTTTATCATCTTCTCATTATAGCTCAATCTTATGACAAATTTACTGAAGCCCACCTTAAAGAGCTTTATGATCATTTTGTTGAGCATCCTCATGATCTAGACCTTCTTTTATTCTCTACTAGTGAGGAGACCACCAATCTTGCGGAGCTTAATGTTCTTGCATCCATCCCCTCTTTTATGCCTATTGCTACTCAACCTCATGTTTCCACTCTTCTGCCTACTTTTATTGTTCCCTTTTCTATTCCTACTCCCACCAACCACTTCACTTCACCTATTATTTCTCACACATGGCAAGTATATTCTGCTGGAACTCAATACTTATCCTCACTTTATTAGGATCTTCAAGTTCAAATCTATCAATTGCAGTAGAATACTTCTCGTGCGTCTCCATCTTTGGATTCCACTTTACTACTTCATACTCCTTTCACACCCACCATTTCTACTTATGCACTTCCTCCTAATTTCGTCACTCCCAAGCTCCCCATTTTCAATGGTTACGGTGATCCCCAAGAACATCTCCAAGCATTTCATGTGGCATATCTAGATTTTGTGGATGATCATACTCTCTTAGCTACGCTCTTTCCTAGAAGTTTTCACGATCATGCAATGTGTTGGTTCTATGATCTACATATCCACTCGGTAACATCTTTTATGCATTTAACAGATGTTTTTATCGCTCATTTCTATATCAATATCAGCTCTAATATATCCTACGCTCAACTCACGCAACTTAAACAAGGATCTAACGAACATCTAACAGATTATGTCTTGCGATATAAGAACAAATTAGCTAATATGACTAATATAATCATTTTTGGTTGTAAAGTTTTACTTGCAAATAAGCAACAGTCATTGGACAACAGTCCCTCCTCTTTATGGGAGAGGTTACCTTATTGAAAATAGGAACAAACAAGATAATCTACTTATTTACAAATGTAAAAACTATCATTATTTTAATAAGGAGTTTGATGCATTAAATGTTTCCATTTCATAAGATTCTCAATACATAAGAAAGAGGATACATGGGAATTTATGATTTAGAAAATGAAGAAGGAAACACTTTCAGATATATATATTTCAGAATGATATCTTACTTATGCATGCATGAAAAATAAAGCCTAAATCATACACATCTGAATACAAGACATATATGCAATAGACACAAAGTTCCAAACATAACATCAACTGGAGGACACAAAGTTTCCCATTCAAACATATATAACCGACACGAATAAGATAGAAAGCAGAAATAGATAGAACACAAGAAAACATGATAATAGAACTTCTTCTGTATTGATTGTGAATTCAGTGTCTCTACATCTAAACATCAACATCCCACCACCCAAATGGCAAAGCAAGCCCTTTAAATAGTTTCAAGGGCAGTTACAAATGAGTCCTTTCAATTTCTCTTCTTTTAATCAAAATATTAATATCTAATCAAGTGATTATAATATCACATTGACCTTACTTAAATATTACATGATTATAATAAAGTGGTCACTTTTACAAGATACATTGATTAAAAGAAAAGCCTAAGAACAGGGTGCTGAAACATTTGAAGGAGTAACCATTCTGGTCTTTTCCTTGAGTATTTGATTCCTAGATCTTACTAACACTCCTAATATTTCCATGCCTTATGGAATGGTGGTGTTAGCAGTTGCATGAGTCCAGCTATCCAAGCACTTCTCCATGATTTTCCCAAATTCTGTATTTTCCAAGAATTCCTTGTTTGCTTTTGTGATTGCGGTTTGGAGTGAAAATATTTATTCCATTTTCTCTTTAGACATAGTATCAAGTTTGAATAAATATTCTTTAACAAATGCTTTGAATTTGGTCTTTATTTCTTGAACTATGAATTTGTCTTCTAAATTCTCTTTGAGGAGCTGACAGTGGAGGTCTTGAAAATCATAAATGACACAGGTCTTAAAGGCTTCTCCCTTCTAAATCACGTTCCTGAGTTCATCAATGGCTTATTCGAGGACCTTTACCTTCCAATCAATAATGAAAACCCACTGTTTAGATAGATTAAATTTGGCATCATCAAATACCTTTTTAGCCAAAAGAACTTGCACATTTGTCTCACTCATGAGCCAGAGGTCTTAGATACATTCAATCCACAATTTCAATTCCCTTTCTGAGTTGTTGATTATTATGGTGAACTTCAACTGTATCATAGTAATTCGATCATATGAATTGTATGTCTCTTCAATGAAGTTCAATCCAGTGATTATCATTCCATCCACCATGGCTTCCATTTCTTTCCCATAGGCAGCATGCTTATGGATATCCTTAATAGTTTGGACTTCATCACTAGTCAAAGCAGCAGGTGGTGGAATTGAATCCATTGGGGTTGGATCAAGTACTTTATCTTCTGCCAATAGAGACCAAATGAAATTTGAAAGGATTTGATTTTTCTCCTCTAGTTGTTCCTATGTTTGCTTATCTTTCTCAACCCTTTCAATTACTTTTGATATTTTCTCTTTCAAGTTATGTACCTCACTTTCAGGGGTAGATTCTTCCAAAGGGATTATTGTTAGCTCCAAATCACTCAACACCAAATCTTTCTCATCTTTATTCATTTTGGGATTAGCTATCTCCAAAAATTACTGGCCTTGAGAATCAGACACCAATCTATAAGTAGTTCTTGCTTTCTTGGCAAGTGGAGTTGGAGTTGTTCCTAGGAGAGAAGCCACTGGATCGAATTTGGGAGCAATAATCTTTGATGAAGTCTTCATTTTCTTGTTATCCACAAACAGTTCAACCCAAGTAAAAGAAGTGCTAGAAGAAGGATGAACAACATGCCCCAATGCCAGAGTGCTCATTGACCCTAAGGTATGTGCAGCTCATACTTCCAAAATATATGTCTCAATGTTAGAGACATTCATTTCTTTAACAAGAGTTTCTTGAACAGGTGGCTCTTGCATAACTAGTGTCTCAACTTCCAAAGTGCGATCCTTATGCTTATCACCTTCTTCTTCTTCTTTCTCTGTGATATCTCCTTCAAGATTACTTTCTTCATGCTCCTCTATTTCTTTTTCATCATCATCATCATCACCATAGAGGTCTACAATCTGTTCAATCTCAGATGTTATTTCCAATTGCTTAGGAGAGGGTGATTGTCTACTTTGTTCCTAAATTACTTCCTCTACTTTTTCATCTTTCTTAGCTTTCCCCTTTTTGATGTATACCAAATTTGAAGATTTACAATGAGAGGGGACAAATTGTGCATGTGCCTGGGGAACTGCCACAGAAATGTCTTTCTGAGGAGTGGAGGATTCTTGAGAGGAAGATCTTGACTTTCCTTCCCTGTATATCCTCATTTTTCTATCAAACCAAAGTTTGGTCCTAACCAAGACAGGGATTATGAGCTCCTTCAAATCGTCCCTTTCCTTACTGAACCAATCAATGGTATCAATAGGAGTATGCTTGATAGACCTTTCAAATTCAAGATATTGCAGATCTTGTGTAATGTCCCCTTTTCCTAAGCCAAATGGCCCAAGGACCAAGTCAAGTCCAAATCGTGGTTAGATCCAGGGGGCTGTGGACGCTGGGAGCTTTTGGGAAGGGGCCCCGTGGTTTTAATTTCCAAGTTTTGCATTTAGGGGGTCACTTTTGGACCATAGTGACTCAAAAAGGAAAAAGTAACTATAGTTACTCTTATTTTATTAGCCCCTCCATGGAATGAAATGCACCTAGGGTTACGGGGGCTCGTTGGCCGAGGAGAATTATATAAGGAGTCGGGGGAGAAAGAAAAGGCACCTTTTGTCATATACATTTTTAGCCTCCTTCACGTGTAATTGTTGTTGTTGCGCATCTACAACTTGTGGAGTCGAATCCCACAGGGACCCGAGCTTCGGTGGTGAGAGACCCATCCCTAGCTAGTAGGGCATTCTTCAGTAGTGAGAGATCTACCCTAGTCTTTCATTTTTGGAGCCATTTTTAGGGATGTGTCACAGAGATAATAACAGAGGTTTTAGAGGAAGGATTTCAAGGGTTTTGGGGGCATTTGGGAAAGATAATAAGAGGAGCTCCAGATCAGATTCACAGCAGCCATTTGGGATGGCCGTGGCAACACATTGAAGTCATCTCCATCATTTTTTGACCCCATTCCATGCAAGGCGACTTGCAACCCTTACTTGGGGGTTTTCCAGTCGGTCGTTCTCATATCTGAATGTGGAAATATTATTTCCTGTATCTGTCAATGTTATTTCCAAAGACCCTTAATTTTTGCTCTTGTATTTGGAGAGTTACGAACCTTTGAAGTTTTCCAGATGTCCAGGGCATGCTGTGATTTTTCCGGCAACATTTTAATTTATGTAAAACTCCAAAACAGTGTTATTATGTTCTTTATAATAATATCAATCTCTCTCTAAATTTTCATGTAATTCGAGTGGATGTGTTGGAAGATATTGATTTTATTTAGTTCGTTGTCCTTATAGTAAAAAATTGCATGAATCAGTATTTTATTTGGCTGTAAACTTTCAATATTTTGTGCATTTTTAAGTAGTATCTCATAAGGGATAATTCCGTGGTATCAGAGCAGTTGTTTCTCCAGCCTGTTGGGATTGAAAGATGGGGGACAGATACAATGAGGATATAGGGGTAGATCTAATCAAAAAATTGTTCACCAACATGGTAAAGCAACATGAGACAACCAATCTCTATTTGAGCTAGCTCACTGAGAGATTAACATAGGACAGGTTTGATACTCATGTGGAAAGAGGAGAAAATAGCAACAGGGGACAATATGGTCAAAGAGGTGAGGGTGGACATTCAGGACAATGGTCCCCGCATTCTTCTACCAAACCTCTGGGATTTCACGAACCTTCTTTCTTGAAGGATCCATAAGTTTCATAGGTACGGCAACAAGGGGATATTGTAGATGAGGATTCTTGTTAGGAAAGGTACCAGACCTTAAGTGATGGCTTTCGCGAAAACATGCCATCCCAGGAATATTACAAAATGAATATTGGCAATAGGCCTAGGAGATATTACCAGGCACAGGTACCAGAGATGCAAAGGAGGTTGGGACATATTTTTGTTCCACCTTTCGATGGTTCTAAGAAGTGTACTACACAGTCTTGGGTGTAGAAGTTGAAGACATAATTTGAATTGAATCTTATGCGTGAGGAAGATGCAATTAAGTTTGCAATCTTACATCTAAAGGGAGATGCTCATGATTGGTGGCATCATGGTTTGATTACATAGGGACACATATACATCACGACTTATGCAGAGTTCACAAAGAGGCTAGTGAGCAGATTTGATAAGAGAGACCCCGACAGGTATTTTAGAGAGTTGACTCATTTGAGGAAAACCGATTCTGTGGATTAGTATATCACCAATTTTCAGAGACTATCGGTCACGGTACCTGATGTTACAAAGATGAGGTTGATTTCCCTATTTAGATCGGGTTTGACAGACACTCTCACTGAATTTGTGAGGGCATTTGAGCCTTCTTCATTGCATAAGGCTATTAGGAGAGCTTGTGACCCAGAGTTATTCACTCCTAAGTCGAGGTTTCCACCTCGAGTGCAGCCTAAGGGTTTCCCTTCTAGAATCGATGGTTCGCAACCGAAGGTACCTCTACCTAGGAAAGATACATCCTGGAGACCATTCAGATCTAGAGAGGACAAAGAGGAATTGAGGCGAAAGAAACTATGTTTCGATTTCCGCACACCTTGGGTTCCAGGACATGATTGCAAGGGTAGAGGAAGGGCCCAATTCATAGAGGTCTTCGAGGAGAGTGATGGTGACAAGGAGTTAAAAACACAACCATTATCGGATGATGATGATGAGGCATTAGATAGTGTGGGTGTTAAGCATGATAATGATACTTTCCCCCAGGAGACTATCGCCACCTTGTCTAGTACCCCGAGGTACAAGGCATTCAGAGTTAGGGGAATTTTGCAGGGACAGAGAGTGGTGGTATTCATTGATAGTGGGGCAAACCAATAAATTTATTGATGCCTCATTGGTTGAGAGGCAAGGGCTATAGACAGAGGAATTTGAGGGCTTCAACATGGTTGTAGCCAATGGAGATTCTATGAGATGCACAGGACGGGTTCCCCAATTAAGCATCATGATGGGTAACTATACAATTTACCAATGATTTCTATATTATTCAGTATTAGAGAGACCAGCATAGTGCTTGGGGTACAGTGGCTCCATTCCCTTGGTGATTTTCAGACTATCTTCAAGATGATAGAGATAAAGTTTAAGTCCAAAGGTAGGAATGTGATCTTAAGGGGCTTATCTTCAGGGGCACCTCAAGTTGTTACGCCCAAGAGGATCGAGAGGATATATAGGCACAATGGGGTGGATTGGGCAGTACATTGTTTGGTTTCAACCAAGAAATTAGAGGATGGACTACAACAGTACCATGTGGATATATAGGGGCCTATTGGAAAGACACAATGTCAGTGTTTGGTGACATACCTCCAGGCATACCTCCAGGTAGGGGATTTGAGCATGTGATTGAGATTGAGGATGCTAGATCAGTGGTCACCTCTCCTTACCATCACCTCAAATGGTTTAAGGATGAGATCGAGAAGACTATACAAGAGCTCATGGATATGGGGCATATTAGACCGAGTTCCAACCCTTTTGCTTCTTCGGTGGTTTTGGTGAAGAAGAAGGATGGGACACTGTGGATGTGTAAGGACTACCATGCCTTGAATAAAAAGACAATAAAGAAACAAGTATCCCATACGACGCATTGATGAGTTGTTGGATGAGCTACATGGTGCAATCTATTTTTTGAAAATATATTTGCATTCTAGATATCATCAGATCAAATTCAGGGAGAAGGATGTGCATAAGACAACGTTCAGATGCCATTACGATCACTTTAAATTCTTGGGTGATGCCTTTCAGATTGTTTAATGCTCCAACTACATTCCATTCTTGCATGAATCCTATGTTCAACCGCCACTTGCAGAAAGTTTTGCATTGGTTTTCTTTCATGATATTTTAGTCTACAGCAGGACTTGGGAGGACAATATCAGGAACCTGGGTGAGATATTGGGGATATTAGAAGCTAATTCGTTCATATGAAAAAGCCTCTAAGTGTGAGTTTGGCATGACCGAACTTCTATACTTGGGATATGTAATTGGTGTGGGTACAGTGAAGGTGGACAGAGAAAAGATACGGAAAATCCCTGGATTTGGCCGCCACCTAGGACATTGACACAATTGAGGAGGATTCATGGGTTTGTGCACATTACTATCGAAGGTTCATGAATAATTTCTCTCAGTTGACCACTCCATTGACCGATTTGACCAAGAAGGGGGCTTTTTCTTGGTCAGACGCAGCACAACAGGTTTTTGATCACCTCAAGGAGGTGATGAGTTCATGTCCCATCCTCGCATTACCAGACTTATCCCGCCCATTCATTATAGAGTGTGATGCATCAAGAGAGGTTGTTGGGGCAGTTCTCATGCAGGATAGGTATACCATCGCCTATGAGAGTCAGAAATTGAAACCTGTGGAGAGAGGGTATTCAATTTATGACAAGGAGATGTTGGCCATCATGCATGCCTTGGCCAAATTCATACAGTACCTTGTGGGCAGCAAAGTTGTGGTTCGTACGGATCACAACAGTTTGAGGTTCTTCTTGGGGCAGAAAGAGCTCAACGATCGCCAGCAAAGATGGGTGAACAAGGTGCAAACATATGACTTTGACATAGAGTACACTAGAGGTAAGAATAATATTGTTGTTGATGCTTTACCTAGGAGGACTTACCTCACTACTATGCTTAGTTCTATGTCTGAGATTTCAGTGGATTGGAAGGCTCGTATACTTGTTGAGTACTCCAAAAACTAGTTTGCCTGTGAGATCATGGATGGTATTATACAGGACGACCGATACAAAGTAGTGGATGATCTCATTTTCTACAAGGATAGGATTTTCCTTGTACCAAGATCTAAAATGAAGGAGAAGATCCTTCGTGTAGTACATGATACACCAATAGATGAACATCCTAGGTATTTCAAAACATACAGGTTCATCAGGGAAAGATTTGCATGGAAGGGGATGAAGGACAATGTCCTTAATCATGTCAGAGAGTGTATGGTTTGCCAGCAAACCAAATCTAAGCGTTCTTTCCCAGCAGGATTACTTCAGCCTCTCCCCATTCCGGAACAGAAATGGGAAAGCATATCTATGGACTTTATCACTAGACTTCCCTTGGTACATGGGAATAGTTGCATTTATGTTGTAATTGATCAGTTAACTAAGTATGCTCATTTCTTTTCCCTGTCCAAGGGGCATGAGGCAATGGATGTGGCCCGGATCTTCTATACCTGTATTTTTAGGCTACATGGGTTGCCTAAAAACATTGTCAGTGACAGGGACAAGATCTTCATGAGCACCTTTTGGCAAGAGATATTCAGACTAGCAGGTACAGAGTTGACTCCTAGCACTAGCTACCACCCACAAACAGATGGGCAGACTGAGATAGTCAATAAGTGGATAGAAGGCTACTTGCGGAGCTATGTAACAGGACACCAACAAGCATGGATTAAATGGTTACACATGGGAGGGTATTGCTACAATACCACCTACCAGATGAGCATAGGTATGACCCCTTTCCGAGCATTGTATGGGTACAACGCCAGGAGATTTGTAGATTTGGTATTACCAGATAGCCGAGCTCCCAAAGTTCAAGATTGGTTACAGGAGAACCAGGATATTCTGAAGGCTCTAAGAGAGAATCTTCAAAAGGAACAGAATCAACAGAAGGTATATGTAGATCGGTACAGTACATAGAGGTCTTTTGAGGTTAGGGATCTATTGTTCCTATGTTTACAGCCATATAGGTAGTCCTCACTGAAGTAGAAGGGTGCAGAGAAATTGAAACCATGATTCTATGGTCCGTACCAAGTGGTTCGTCGAGTTGGGGCAGTGACGTATGAGCTAGAGCTACCAAAGCACAGTAAGATACATAACGTCTTCCATGTTTCATGCCTTAAGAAGGCACTCGGACCGCATATTGTACCATCTAAAGAGTTATCGCCACTAGATGATGAAGGGAAGTTGGTGTTGGAACCAGAATCCATTATTGAAAAGAGACAAAGGGGGCTCAAGAGAAGAGTAATTACCGAGTATTTGGTGTGATGGAAGGGACTGCCACTTGAGGAAGCTACTTGGGAGGGAGAGTAGATTTTGCAGCATCCTAATTTGCATTTTCTTGAGGACAAGAAAAATTTGGGAAGGGAGGACTGTAATGTCCCCTTTTCCTACGCAAAATGGCCCAAGGGCCAAGTCGAGTCCAAACTGTGGTCAAACCCCAGGGGGGTTGTGGACGCTAGAAGTTTTTGGGAAGGGGGCCCCGTGGTTTTAATATCCCAAGTTTACATTTGGGGGGTCACTTTTAGACCATAGACGACTCAAAAAAATGAGAAAAGTAACTATAGTTACTCCTATTTTATTGGCCCCTCCATGGAATGAAATGCACCTAGGGTTATGGGTGCTCATTTGTCGGGGTGGTGAATTATAAAAGGAGATGCGGGGAGGAAGAAAGGGACACCTTTTGTCATATACATTTTATTGACCTCCTTCTCATGTAACTATTGTTGTTGCAGCATCTACAGCTTGTGGAGTCAAATCCCAGAGGGACCCTAGCTTCGGTGGTGAGAGACCCATCCCTAGCTAGCATGGCATTCTTCGGTAGTGAGAGATCTACCCTAGTCTTTCATTTTTGGATCCACTTTCAGGTTCTATGTGGCAGAGACATTAACATATGTTTCAGAGGAAGGATCTCGAGGGTCTTGGGAGCATTTGGGGGAAGATAAGCAGAGGGGCTCCAATTCTGATTCACGACATAGCCATTTGGGTTGGGCATGGTAGCATCGTTGAGGGTGCCTCCATAATTTTATGACCCCTTTCCAAGCGTGACGACTTGCATCCTTTATCTGGGGGTTTTTCCAATCAGCTCATGTCAGATCCGAAGGTGAACAACCTATACGTGGAGGGTTTTCTAGCTGTCTAGGCTCGTTGTGATTTTCCTGGCAGCATTTTAGATCTCTGTAATGTTCATCCAGTCGGCTTCGTTGTCAGATCTGAAGGTAGAAATATTATTTCTTGTAACCTGTTAATGTTATTACCAAAGACCCTTATTTTTTGCTCCAGTATTTGGCAGAGTTACGAGCCTTTGAAGTTTCCAACCGCCTAAGGAATTCTGTATCATTTATGAGAGCAATATATTATTCCAAAAATAGTGTTATTCATAGTCCTTTAATATTACTGCTGCAAGCTTCTCCTTAAATTGTCATGTAATTCATGTGGCAAATATTTTGTGTGACATCAATTTAATACTAGTTTGTTGTCCTTACAGTAAAAATCTGCATAAATCATTATTTTATTTGGCTGCAAACTTTCAATATTTTGTGCATTTTTAAGTAGTATCCCATAAGGGATATTTCATCTTGGTCATCACCCTATAGTTCATCTGGTATTTTATAAAATTCAAAATCCTTGATTTGTTGAAGAGACAACCTGTCATAATATCTTCTTCTAGTTTCATAGTCATCCAAACAGCCAGCCCAATAGTCTTCAAGGTCAACAAGATGATGGAAGCCCATTTTAAAATTATTAGCAATAAAACCTTTAAGGTCAAAACAAGTTCTCTTCTTGAAATGATGGAGAGTAAAGGGAGCAATAGTTCTATCAACATTTTGAGCATCTAAAGCAGTCCTGCAGGTGTAATTACCCAAAGTGATTGAGAATTAAATGCTTGATATTTTCTTATCCCTGCAGGTTCTATGAAGCTTATCAAGTTGTTTGCAGATCCCAACAAGGGCCATTTAATCATTACAATACATTGGGAGCTTAAGGGGTGATCCTTCGAAAATAGCTAGCCTGATGTAAGAAAACTTCTTGAACTGAATGAAATAGCACCCATAGATGGAAATCAACTATTTGGCCTCATCAGAAAATCTCTCGGTTGTCTTGCCCCCTACTAATTTGACAATATACATGGTGAAAGCATCATTGACCCTCCTGAAGTGATGTTTGTTATTCTTCAAGGTCAGTTGTGGGTGGTATTCATGTATTGGAGCATCCTTCTTATCTTAATTAGGATAAATGCCCAACCATTTTCTATGTGTTGTAATGGTGTACATCAAATAAGAGGTCATGTAGAAAGTTTTGGTTTTTTGTAAATTAGCTAGTTGTTCACTGAGACTATCACAAATGATCTCTCCCCAATTTAGGTTCTACTTCCCTTCACAGATGATGTTCAGATAGGGACACATCCAGAATTGAAATTCATTGGTTGAGGGAAGACCCATTATCCTGACAAGAAGAGTAATGATATCTGACAATTCCTCCTTAAAATCAACCATGTATATTGTTTTAGGCAGTTTGGAGGCTCTTTTCTTCGGATTTTTTAACCGAGATTTGGCTACCCTACTCTTGTATTGCTCACTATCTTGATCAAATAGAAGTTGGGCCTGGGATTTGGTGAGAGTATTTGAGTCCTCTACCACAGGGATTTTGAAGGCATCATTGATGCAATTAGCATCCAACCAAGCAATTACCTTTCCTTGAGAATCTATGATTTTTTTTTTGGGGTTTAAAGAAAGAGCCACAAGCTAAAATAGTGTCAGTGCACTAGACAAAGATGGGAAAATCTCCAGCATATGTTATTCCACTTTCTTTGATTAGCTGGGCAATGGGAGTAGGACTCTCACAGTTGAGTCGTGCCCAAAAATCATCGAGGTCAAGATGTTCTACGTCACTATCTATAATATTAAATAGGGAAATCTCCAAATAAGAAAGATGTTTGTGCCCCTTATAATTAATCTTCATTTCTGTAGTTTGGGTAAAGAACCAGCACTCAAGCAGGAAGAAATTGAGTTTCGCGAAAACATGTAAACAATATGGCAAAAATGAATTCCACTTCAAAACTTCATAGGGGATTCTTAGAGCTTCAAATTTTCACTTTCAAAAGAAGGGTGACCTTCTCAGGAGCAAGACACACTTGGAATTTTTTAAAATGGCTGAGAAGCGCTTGGCTACGGCTAGAAACAATGCAGAAAGGAATGCACAAAATCTTCCGATTGTGACTCTGAAGGTAAAAATGAACACCCCACCCATTTATATTTGTTTGAAGAAGGTTGGCAAGGGGTAATTAATGAGGAAAATTAATGTGTTGTGGATAACGGGAGCGTCCTTGACATAAAATCCTTTAGCATACGGGTATGGAAGAAAAAACTAACATAGAAGGTCCAAGTTCGATGGGGACATTTGGGACACAAAAGGCCGAAATACCCACAGTGGGTGAAGTGTAGAAAAATTGGTTCTGCGGGGAAACAGAGGCCATGACACACTTGGGACACATAGTGACGGGGAAAGCCGAAAGCTCCGCAAGGCACTAACCTCAGAAAAGTCAGACAAAACTTGCACGAATGGTCCATGGAACATCGAGACACTGGTTCTCCGATGAGCTGAAATGTCCACATAACAAAGGACTTAGGAAATTTTGGGATCAAGGTTGCGGATCAACAAGGCTTGCGGGTATTGCGGGAATGCGGGGAACAAGCGGTCACGATGCACAAGGGATGCAAGGGACACAAAGGACCAAAATCTCCACAAACCAAAGTAGGCTAGACCACTGCAGACAAGATGGGGAATTGGAGAACTAAGGGTCCGAAAGCAGTTAGGACATGAGGGACGTAAATACCCAAAAGACCCGCAATACAAAGAGAACAACCAAATGCTTAAAGAAAAGGCTAACTATTGCAAAGTGAATAACTTACTCCAAATTTTTGAAAGGTCCCCCAAAAACACACATATTTTTGGGGAGGTGACAACACTCGTGGACTCTGAACTTCAAGATTTATTTCTCCAAATTATATTACTTCCTCTCCAGGAAAGTGTTATCTTCGATACATCTTCACCATTCGATCATTTATGTCATACTCTTTTAAGCTACACGAAACTAAACTATTATTTATAGGAAAGCTTAAGTATCATGAACAAGCTTAATCTTCTACGTGCTTTCAAAGTAAATCAACTTTCAAGCCATCTACAAAACCTATTGAATCTAAAGCTACTGTCAACTTTGTATCTAATCATGAAAAGCTTCAATGACAACCGCTTAAGTGTACGTTTACTAAATTTCCTTATGCTCCGCATATTCTATTACCATAACTCGTTAAGAGTAATCTTATTACACTTCCACCTCCACTCAATCTAGATCCATCTCATCCTAAAGGTCACAATTGCAGTGAGAATTTCATATGCAATTATCGTCAATGCATAGGGCATTCTACATATCGTTGTTTCAAACTTAAGAATCTTATTCAAGATCTTATAGATAATAATGCTATTGAGCTTCCTGACCCTACGACATCTACACATGTCAATGAAAATCACAAGCTCAAGATCTTCAACAATCCTCTATCTAAGCATGAAAAGCAAGTAGCTGACTCTTCAACCAATCATACATATTGCGCATTGCCTCCTCCTACATCAGGGGCTCTTGATTTTATAGTTTCTCACACTAAGGAATCTCCAGACATTATTTAGTCTCGGTCTCATACTACTATTTAGAAGGTTTTTGAGTGAAGAAAGTACTAATTAACCCCTATCTTTTGGACATCTTATTGTATTTTCTTTCGTCATTCCTAACCTCTTACACCTTCATGCCCAGTCAAATTTTGTCATTTCGCGTTATTTTAGCCTTGACTGAGGGGTGCCCATTGGGTGCCTTGGTCCCACAGGGGCACCCCGATCTTTTTGAACTTTCCCACCACTTTTTGGGCACTTTCTAGCCGTTTCAGATCTTTATCTTTTTGGTGGTCAGCCATTTCGGGGTTAATTATGAAATTAGATCAAGAGAACCCTATAAATATAAAGTTATGAGACCATAATGAGGGACCAAGCACTAGTCACTACTATCATCCACCTAGAGTTACATCCATTTGGAGATCATTTGCATCCATTAGCTCCATCACAAGGACAAGGCTGGTTCATCTGCATCACACAAGCATAGGGGGAGGGATTCTATTCTATTCCATGCACACATTCTATTACATTTTCTACATCTAGTTATTGCTCGCTACTTCACAAAGTGTGACTGACACAAGAGCACCTAGGGCACATAATGCACACACACACACACTAGAACTACATTTGGGTCTGAAATGTAGTGCAATGCTTAATTAGTAAGCCCACTATTGTGGTAGACGAGGTTAGTTTGACCAATTCATTTGCATTCTTCTTTTTTTAGGGTTTTGATACTTCTTTTGGTCTCTTGCAGGTCTTTCTCTATCATCTTGGATTATCAGTGACACCTGGTGTAGTGCAGAGAATCTGATACGACACACAACGAGGGTTTCAGACCACCTACTGAACCTGTGAAACTCAGTTCTGGACCTTTTTCATAGACCAGGGTGCCCATTTTCAGACCAGAGTGCCCGTAGGTGCCCTAGTCCCTCTCCAGGTGCTCCAGTCTAGCTAGATAGCTCGGATCCATCCTTTTTGGGACCTCTGCACAGTCGTTGTCTGCTTCCATGTTTCTTCTATTCACTTTTGCGACACAATCCAAAGCTCCTCTAATCAGCTGAGTTCATTCTAACTCTCTTAGCACTATTAGGGTTTCTAACATTTCCATTTCATAGTTTCTTGGGTCATTTTCCATACTTGTTTACTACATTTATTTATTGTATTTACATGTCATTCTAGATTAGATTAACTACACATATATTCCCCATTTTTAGTTAATCATTTTGGTGAACCCGAATTGATAATTCACACTTCTAGGTTCTTCATTCATTACTTGTCATCCTAGGGTTTGGTCATCATGAGTATCTCAATCAATGATTATTTGCTTGCAAATCCTGATTTACTACATAGAGTCCAACATTTTCTTGCTACTACTCACATTTGTGCTGACATGCATCCAAACTCGGTTTATCAAGCATTTTCCGATGCATTTTCTTCACACATAGTATTCAAGTCTAACCTTCCCACTGATGTTCACACTTTTGATAATGACCCGCCTCTACATATCATATGTCATATTCATAATGTAGTTGTTAAGCACACTTTGATTGATAATGGGTTTGAACTTAACTTGTGTCCTATGTCATTCCTTGAAGTTTTAGGTCTTTCCACTCGTGACGTTAGTCCATCTAGTATTTCACTACGTGCTTATGATGGTTCTGTCCATCCATGTCTTGGTCACATTACATTTCCATCACTGTTGGTCCAAAGACTGTCCACACTGTCTTTTTCGTTGTTGATTTCCCAGTCTCCTACAACTATCTACTTGGTAGGCCATGGCTTCATGCCATGCAAGCTGTCCTCTCTACTATACATAATTGTGTAAAATTCTTACATGAAAGCATTGAGTACACCATTTTTCATGACCGCGATCCATTCCAGTATTGTGACTGGGCTCCTAATACTAGTCTTCCTATTCCATGCACATATATTACAGAAGAGCCCTAACCTATGAAATAACCACTACACTTACCACCACTTGATGGTACCATTTGCGTGATAGATGCAGTTTCTTCTATGCCACCTACTACTACTGCTATGATTCCTTATCAGGGGCATGTCCAGTCTATGGACGTCACTCTATCACCTACACCTTCACATGTACCACCTACATTAGCACGCCCACCATTCACTTGCACACTCTTCATGAATGACTCATATTGGGAACATATTCCATTTGATCCTACATGCGATGACACCATATGTACACATGAGGGTTTGGCTCGACTAGGTTTTTCTTTTGAGGATCTTTATCCTCATCCTCATGATTTCATCTCTATTATGGTTTCATCACTATTACTGTTGCTTATGGGTTATGTGTCTTTCATCTTACTGTCTATCTATCACGCACTCCTTGTTCTTCACCACTTACATTAGGGAAATCATGGCTTGATTATATTAGGGGCACTCTCGATCCTGATCATATAGACATCTCTTTCCCTATGCCTTTTGGACGTATCTTCATTTGCAATAGCTCTTTTCTAGGTTATACACAAAATCTCACTCGTTGGTATGCACACGGTTTTCCACTTCCTCCATTCCACCATTTACTGATGAGGAATATGCCATGGGTATGTATAACTTACACCTTCAATGGCTCATTACATGATCAACCAGACACTATTGCTTATCAAGTCACCAATGTTTATCCATATGAATTTGATCCTGAAAGTGATGATCTTCTAGATGACATCACATGATTTGCATTCTTCATCCTCTATACTTGGGGGCATAGCATCTCGCACATCCCCCCATCACATTAGCATTAGCACATCTCTCATTTTTGCATTATCATTCATTCACATCCTTACATAGTACTACATTACGCTCCTAGCACTCACACATACCTCATCTTAGCATCATCTCATCTTGCATAGTCATACATATGTTATCACATCGTCATTACCTGATGACACACTCTTGTGCTTTGGTTCACACTTGACTATTGAGGGCTTACTACACATGAACCCCACACACTACACACTATGTCTATTCACACATCACATCTTATATCATACATCTATATTTAGTCTACATCATTTTGATCTTTACACATCTATGCATCATACATCATACTTTACATCATCATACATCATCTCAGCACTTACATCATTTACATACTACTATCATACATACACATACATACATTCACTATCATACATATTATACATTATACACATACACATCACATTGCACACATGCATCTCATTATCATCACACATACACATATGTCTTCTACTCATTGCACTCTTACTACCTATGACACACTTTAGTTCCTCGGTCCATACTCTTGCCATTAGGGTTTACAAATCAAATGGACCTTACATTCATCACATGTGGTATCATTTCATCACCTTTCATCATGTGACATTTCTAGGATAGTGACATACCTATAGGCTAAATTAGTTCACTTACTCTACTCATCTTGTAGTGTTTATATGGCTTTAGGCTACATCACCACTCCTTATTCTCATCTTGTGACATTACTAGGTACAGTCACATATTTTATAGTGACACCATAAATGGTCACCTACTCTATCATCTTGTAGTGGTATACTTTAGGCTACATCACCACTCCCTTACTATTCATCTTGTGATATACGCTTTAGGGATAACATCATCACTCATTCATTCATCTTGTCGTGATATACACTTTGGCTATAAGGGTCACACACATCATTTATAGGTCACATATATCATCACTACACATATGTTGCATACTCATCACAGTGCGTTAGACACAACACACATTATTCAACCATTTCCCGATGACACACTCTCATTTACGGTTCATTCTTGACTGCTAAGGGGGAAAACTAAATGAACCTCACTACATACATTTCCATTCACTCAGGGGGCATGTGGCTCCTATCACTCCATTTTGCATTCCATTCCATCCATCCACAACATACTACATATTATGGTTGCTTTTACTCTTGCTTACTTTTGCTTGTTCATGGTCACTTTATTACACATGCTAGTTAGATTACTTGTATGTCATTTATCTATATCATCCACACATGCACGTTCACATCTTTTTCTAGTTGTGATCACAGATACATGTCTCTTACACGTAACATGGATGCTCGCCTTCTACCCTTCCTACACTGGTCACTGGGGGCATCCACATTCGTCTCTCACAGGTGATATTGTTTCATTTTGTACTTAGCACTTTACATTACTTGGTTATACATGTTTTTGACATACTAGTTATCTTTCTAACATGCTAACAGGTGCTTCATGTTTAAATTCTTTTATATGTGGATATTTTCTTCCATACTTGTTTGTTACATTGTCTGCTATTGCTTGTTCTTGTATGAGGGCCTTGCCCTATGTTTGGTGTGCACACTTGTTTGTTGTTTGTGGCCATGATGGCCTTGTGTGCTTTGTGACATCATGAGTGATTTCCCATGTTTGCAACCCACTTTGTGTGGCTTACTTGTCTTTTTGTGTGTTTACATTACTTTACTTGGTAGCTTTTACACTATTTGCATAGCTTATACATTATTTTCTATATGCATGCTTATTTGTACTAACACTTGTCTTTGGCTAGCCTTCTTGTTTGTGTGCACCTTGGTTTCTACCAAGTGCATTCCCTTCCCCCCTAGGGTAGAGTTTAGAGTACATGTGGTTGGTCCTCTTTTGGGGCCGCATTCTCCTATCAACGATGTCGCATGCACCCCTAAAGAGGGGGGCATCATTTGGGGTTTTACATACTACACAATGCATTTACACCGGTTCAGTTCAATGCACTTTCTGCCCTTGGCATTGTGGGTTACATACAATGAGTGGGTTCAGACCATTCTATGAACCTTTTACATGTTAGATTTTATAGTACATAGTGTCCTTAGCATTCTGGGAAGCAGTTAAAGGTTGGAGGATATAAGTGAATTGCCTCCCTATACTTCTTCAGCAGTGGCATCAGATCACCCAAAAAACTAGGACATACAAAGATCTCTTCACACACATTCAGGGAAGTAGTTACAGGTTGGAGGATACAATGGAATTCCTCCCTACACTTCTTCGGCCTATGGTGTCAGATCGCCCAAAAACCCCTTGCAGTATAGGATATCCTTCTACACTCTCTTTCTCAACATGGATCAGGTGCACATGTTCCATTTACACTTTTTCATTTGTGTATTTTACATTTACATACTTTTACATGTGTCTTTTACATTGCATTTTTACACATACATACATACATATTTGACTACTTGATCATTTTCTCCTTGCAGGTCCAACCGTATGAGAAACAAGCAGTCAAATGGGGGCAAAAACAACAAAAACAACATCAACAAAAAACACTTCGTGGAACACACACCATACTAACCATGTAGGTACATCACACACATCAACAACTACACATGCGTTTCCACCCTAGGTTCACTCTCATCACTTGTTTGCACTTTTTCATCTTTAGTTTCCATGCTCCATCATATTTTTGTCATTCCACACTTTGTCTAGTCCTTCAGTGCATTTTCTACTACAATCTTCATGGACATCAGGTATGCATCTCTATCTACTTTATGTTACTGAGATTTCTACTCACCAACATAAAGTGGGGGAAAATGTAGACACAAAATCATGCACTTTAGACATTATTTAGTCCCGGTCTCATACTACTATTTAGAAGGTTTTTGAGTGAAGAAAGTACTAATTAACCCCCATCTTTTGGCCATCTTTTTTTATTTTCTTTCATCATTCCCAACCTCTTACACCCACATGCCCAGTCATCTTTCATCATTTCATGTTATTTTAGCCTTGACTGGGGCACCTAGGCTAGTACTAGGGTGCCCATGGGCACCCTGGTCCCACCAGGGGTGCCCTGATCCTTTTTGAACTTTCCTGCCACTTTTTGGGCTCTTTCTAGTTGTTTCAACTTCTTATCTTTTTGGTGGTCGGCCATTTCAAGGTTAATTACGAAATTAGATCAAGAGAACCCTATAAATATAAAGTTATGAGACCATAATGAGGGACCAAGCACTAGTCACTACTATCATCCACCTAGAGTTGCATCCATTTGGAGATCATTTGCATCCATTAGCTCCATCACAAGGATAAGATGGTTTATCTGCATTGCACAAGCATAGGCAGAGGGATTCTATTTTATTCCATACACACATTCTATTACATTTTCTACATATAGTTATTGCTCGCTACTTCACAAAGTGTGAACTGTCACAAGAGCACCTAGGGCACATGATGCACACCACACACACACACACACACACACACACAACACACACACACTAGAACTACATTTGGGTCTAGAATGTAGTGCAATGCTTAGTTAGTAAGCCCACTGTTGTGGAAGCTGAGGTCAGTATGACCCATTCATTTGCATTCTTATTTTTTTAGGGTTTTGATACTTCTTGTGGTCTCTTGTAGGTCTTTCTATCATCTTGGATTATCAGTGACACCTGCATAGTGTAAAATCTGATGTGACACACCGAGGGTTTCAGACCACCTTCCGAACCTGTGAAACTCATTTCAGGACCTTTTACACAGACCAAGATGCCCATTCTATAGACTAGAGCACCGGTAGGCACCCCAGTCCCTCTCCAGGTGCTCCAGTCCAGCTAGATAGCCCAGATCCATCCTTTTTGGGACCTCTGCACAATCGTTCTTGCTTCCATGTTATCTCCAGTCACTTTGCGACATATTCCAACAAGCTCCTCTAATCAGCTAAGTCATTTTAACTCTCTTAGCATATTAGGGTTTCTACTTTCATTAGATTAGTTGTTTGGGTCATTTTCCATAGTCATTTACTGCATTTATTTACTATATTTACATCATATATCACCTCCTTAGTTTACTTCACATAGGTGTTCATCACCTCCGCACTCGCCTTCACATAGGTGTTCGTCACCTCTCCTTCACATAGGTGTCAATCACCTCATCGGTCTCATGCACATAGGTCTTGTTCACCAACACATCATTTGTCTCATACATTGCCGGTCTTAGAGCATGATCACATGCCTTTATCTCTGCAAGCATCGGGTGGAGGACCATTACCCTTCACTTTTATTGGATATCATATTCATCAGCATACACTTGGGGGGCATCATACTTATTCTTCCCCCCTTTCTAGCATCACCGGGTGTCTCCCATTTCTACCATTTCACTTCTTGCTTCGCATATAGTATTTCACATGCGTATTGCACATATTGATACATTTGTATCATCAGTACCCTATGGCGTGCTCTCGTGTTATGGTTCACACTTGACTATTGAGGGAATACTACACACATGAACCTCACACACTACACACTTCACACATTACGCATTCATGACATCTCTTTCTACATAGCTCCTATTACGCATCATACACACTACACACTCTATGTATTCATGATACATCTTTCTTGCATCTTCCTCTACACATTTCACACATTACCCTATGACGCACATTAGTTCCATGGTTCATTCTCGATTGTTGAGGGTATAAATCTGAAATAAACCTCACCACATTCACTCTCTACACTACATGATTCATTGGTCTATCTTTATAGTGCAAACAATTCCAACCATTTCCTAATTACGCACTCTTGTTCTACGGTTCATTCTTGACTATTGAGGGGTATTTTTATAAATGAACCTCATCTCATGCATACTTATTCACATTCGCTCGGGGGGAACGCTGCTCCTATCACATTCGCATTCACAACGTACTGCATATCTTGGTTGCACATTGTTCTTGTTTACATATGATCGCATGTTACACTTTGCTCACTATGCTAGACAGGTACATTGTATGTCATTATCTCTTTCTATATACACATATGCGTTCACTTTCCTTCTAGTTATGAATGTCGAAATTCTACGGATCTTTACACGCAACAAAAATGCTTGGCATTGTAGCTCTTACCAGTCCCACAACGGCTCCTGAGTGCATCTACTTTCAAACACATCACATTTGTTATTGTTTCATTTTATACTACTTCATCTTCTTACTAGCACGCTTCTCTATCGGATCATACAAGATTTGACATACTTTTTATCTTTCTAACATGATAATGGGTGCTTCATGTGCAACATTTTCTTTGCAAGTATACTTGCCACCATGGTTGTCTGTTACTTTGCTTGCCATTGTCGGTCATTGTTTGTCTTTGTCTGCCATTTTTTTTGGGCTGTCCCTTTGTCTTGTATGTAAACTGTATGTTTTTGGCTACTTCAGTCCTCATCATCTTGCGACATTGTGATCGATGTCCCATGTTTGAAACCTGCTTTCTGCCGTCTACTCTGTCTGCACTATTGCGTGTTTACATTGTCTTTTAGCTTGTTAGCTTACACTTTATTTGTGCATTTGTCTTGTTTGCACTAACACATGTTTTCAACCACTTTGCTTATGTGTGCCTTGGTTTCTACCGAGCACATTCCCTCCCCCCTGTAGGGTATCAACCACAGTTCAACGGCTAGTCCTCCTTTGGGATGCATTCTCCTAGTGATGTCGCATACACCCCAAATGAGGGGGGAATACATTGGGTGAATCAGTCACCCCATTCAGTAGTTCACTATCAAAGTACAACACAATTTAGTACCAGTACAACACAGTCTTCAGTCTCAGAAATGGCCCAGAATCTAACTTGGGTCTTCAGCATAGCACAGACGCCAATGTCTAGATACAGACATGAGCGCCTAGGTTCCCTTGACCCTTCCTAAGAACCTATGACCAGGGGGCAGTTACACAGGTTTTCTCATATCAACACGGTTTTTGACAGTTTACATAACAATTTTCTCAGTATAGGAACAATCCTCCAAAAATCAACATGCACGCATCTTAGCTCCTTTTTGTACTTGTGTTGGATTGAAATGGATCAAATTTGAGCACACATGCAGTGGTGTATACATTGTGGGAAGAAGTCAAAGGTTGGAGAATAACACTAGAACTTTCTCCCTACACTTCTTATACTATGGTGTGAGATCGCCCAAAAAACTCACACTTGGCACAATTAGCATGAGATCACCTGAAAAACTCATTCTTGGCATGAGATCTCCCAAAAAACTTGTTCTTCTACAACATTTTCAGGATCCTTTTTTCCCTTTTCACTCATCATGGATCAGGTGCACAAGTTCCTTTTCACATTTTTACATACTTTTTACACACTTTCTACTCGTTTGGATCAAATTTTTCATACACACATATTTGAATACTCTTTTGCTCTTCTCTTTTGTAGGTCCGTCCTTATGGGAAGCAACAATCATATCATTGAGCATCAAATGACATCAAAAACAAGTACAACGCGACATATACACATACGCTTCAACCCTTAGGGTCATTTCCTCTTCTCTAGCTTCCATGCTTCATTTTTATCACTCAAGGCTTTTTCTTGTCTCTTCGACACGCTTTTCACCATCGATCTACATGGTTATCAGGTACACATCTTCTATCTACTTTATGCTATCGAGCATTCACTCAACAACATAAAGTGGGGGCAAATGTAGACACTCAATCACACACTTTGGGTATATTTTTAGGTCATGATTACATACTACTATTTATATGATTCCTAACCGAGAAAAGTACTAATTGACCATTGGTTTTGGCCTATTTGTTGTCTTTCTGGTTTCCTTCTTGTTCTTACACACCCCACTTCCCAGTCTGACTTTTGACACTTCAGCTTTTCTGAGTGTGGATGCCAACACCCAGGCGCCCATGTCCCCTTTGGGCACCCCCAACCTCTGTGTATCTTTCTCGCATCTTTTGGGTCTTTTCTAGGAGTTGGGCATCTTATTTTCTTGGTGGTCATCCTTTTAGTGGTTAATTATGAAATTCAACCAAGGGAATCATATAAATACAAAGCTATATGATCATAATAAGGAACCAAATACTAAGCATTTACTATCACCACCTAAGGTTGCATTCAAAGGCCATTACAAGAGCATTCAAGCATGCATCTCGCTATCAATCAAGGGACAAGGGAATGCATTATTCTGCATACACGCATAGGAGGGGTGCTCTTTCTCTTTGTAGGTTTTAGGCAAACTCGAAGATCAACCAACGACACATAGACGACTAAAGATGACACTTAACTTGCATTTCCCCTCACCAAGAATTGTGTTCAGAAATTTGGATTCCTTCCGCTCACCAAGAATTCATCATCAGAAGAATTCACTGATTCCTTATAGGATTTGGTCAAGGAGGCAAGTGATTCTCTTTCCTTCAACGAGGATACTTTAGAGTCCATTTCCAACATCAGAGGCTCTAGTCCTAACATTGCAAGAGATCACAAAGTATGGTCTAATCAATGCAAGGCTATGAATGATGTTTCCAAGACACGGGTCAAAGTGTTGAGCTACATTCGCACTCCAGAAGAAGAAAGGGTGGCACCTGAAGCAACTCAGTTTAGTAGAAAATTCAAAGGACAAGAGCTCATCCTGGGAACTCTCCCTTAAGGATCATGAATGACTAGCTCTTCATCAACAAAGATACATCCTCATCAGATCGGTCAACCCTTCTCTTTCTCTATCTCTCTCCTTCTTCTCTACATATTCTAGTTTTCCATTAAGAAGGTATTTTTTGATATTTCGTCTTATTCACTTAAGTGACCTATACCCTAACATTGTAATTTGTCCTATTTCACTAATAAGAAAAAGACTCACTTTTTCTCGCTAGGACTATGAAAGGTCACAAGCGATGAGGTGAAAAGTCATATGGGGAGAGATGAAAGGACAATTTGTAATGCTATAAATTGGAATGGCTTCTCCATTCCAAGGGGTTGGCAATTGTTGATTTGTTGTATGTTGTTGAGCTTAGTATCACTGCTACATCAAGCAACAAAATTTGCATTTCTTATATCTTCTTTGCCTATGTTCCTCTACCTTCTCTACTTTCCAGTTTTGTAAGCATTGTGATCTTAAATAACCAAGAAGGAACTTTGTGTCCTTGATCGATAGATCTATAGAACTTTGTGTCTTTGGTTTATTGGTCTTGCCAATGGCTTGCATTGGTGTGTTCTTCTAATTGAATGTGGACCTATTGTGGTTATTGTATGTGAATTTTGTAAACCTACTCACAACAGTAACTCTCTCTCCTTATTTCTCTTTCTCCCCTTTACCTCTCTTCGCTACAAAATCCTCCCTTGTACCTTGTACAAGCACTTTGCCACATGTTTAGTGGAGTATTCCTATGTGATCCCTGACCTAACGGCCACCCACAAATTTTACTAGTTTACATTCAATAAGGGGAGCCTCCCCATACCCAAGAAGGAGGGGCTTAGCCTCGTGACCATTGGTGGAAAAAATAATTTGTACTGCGACTAATTATTTCACCAACAAAAGAAAAATAAAAGTGAAGGCTTAAAATCTTTAATGAGACCACTACTCCTTGAGGTATTTACATCCAACAACCACTAAACCAATAGAGCCTTCTATTATCTCATGGAATGAGACCAAATTTCCTTTAGGAATTTTAACAAACAGTTGCCATTTGGCAGTACTAGAAGGATGTTGGAAACAGTGACAAATTTTGGCTTTTCACCTATAACTTGCATTTCCCCGAAAGTTGGCGAGGCTACTACAACAAACCCATTTTTCCAATTCTCCAACTATAGTATCTAAAGAGAAGATATAGAGGTGATGTGCTCTTTGAAAAAGGCTTAAGGACTTGTCAAGGACACTGTCTATCATGCAAGATTGGCGTGTCATGTTTATGCTTCCACGTGTTGGAATGCAAGTATCCGAGAGGACATTCAAAAACTACACCATCTGACATGCATCTTCTTTCCATTAAGCTTTGATAATAAGTGTTATGTGGGGGTATTCATGCCTTTGAAACTCTGCATGCCCATGCCCATTTAAGGCAAGGCCATTCTCCTCCACTTGTAGATTGGGATGAGGTTCGGTTGAAATAAAAATGCATGTCTGGGTGTTTATGGCTCTGCATGTAAATCTATGAAGTTGTGGGAAGTGTATTCTCAGTGCTACCTATGTGTCTTCTACTTGTATTTGGTGTCGCCTTCACGACCAATGAAACACACACCTCACTCTTCCTTTTCAAATAAACACACACTTGTATTACATACAATCTTGATATCACAAGACATTGACAAGTAAATCGATATGTTGAAGCTGTCATAATATTTAGGCAATGATAGTATTAGCCTAATGATTAAGACCTACAATTAAAATCAATCACTAAATTATTATTATATTAGTATAATAGTCTACAATTCAATTATATCCTTCTTTTTCTACCTAATACACTACCATTACCTTCAATTCGAGTGACGCAATCAATACTGATGGGCATATTTGGTGTTACATATTCGATGTACATTGGAATTACTTTTAAGACTCCACAAACCTTACACACGTTAATACCTAGGCCAAACATATCTCTTTAAAACATCTTAAAATTGTTTTCATAAACCTAATACCCCTATATTTAATTATCGGCATAACATTACAACTCCTTCCCATGAACTGCTCGAGTACTATAATATAATACATGATTATGTGAGAAGTATAAGGGTAGTTTATGGGATCGTCCTATTCCTAAACGCCAAAGGAAGTTATTATAAAAATTTCGGGTTTAAATTGGAACGTATCCCTACTTGTCTCTGTCTGGAAGCCGCAACATCTCCACCAACATCAACCAGAGAGTCTAGAGCACAGGGATCCGTAGAAGCCCCTGGATATCCACATTCTAAATGCTACAATTTCTGAACCCAAAATCTCTAATATATTTTTGATGTTCCATTGTTTGTCTACACTATAAATTTAGTTATGGAACCCGACTGTAGCATGAAGAGAAAAAAAGATATCCAGGGAGAATCGTCTTTTTCTTCTGATGGGCAGACAGATAAAAGAATCGCTGTCCAACCTGTAGAACTAATTTCTTCAACTTCTGCTGATCCTACGCCAATTCCTCTTACTCCAGAAGAAAATGTCAGAAAACATATCAAGGCTATCAAGGATCTACAGGCATACCAACCTCATGAAATTGATAAGGCTCTCTCTGATGTCATACAAGATATTTGCCACCTTCGTGAACTTCTTGTTGCTGATTCTAAACTTGCAAATTTCCTGGTCTCCGAAGAAGACATTTTCCCTAATTTAATTAGTTTGCTTAGTATTAAGCCTCCTCAAAATAATGCTGGCCCTCCAAAACCCTACGAGAATATTATTGAACAGAGTGCTGCAAGTCTGTTAAATTGCATTGCAGAGAAAAGTAGTGTCTACAGAGATCTTATCAGAGAAAAACAAGCCCTTCCCCCTCTTTTCTTATTGCTGAGAAGAGAAGCCAAAGATGCCCAAGATAAAATCATGATTGCCCTCTTTCGCTCTGTTTTAACGGTAATCAAAACACTGGCTGTGGATGATCCTCCTGGGTTTTCAATTATTGCACTAGACAATGACTGTCAGCCAATTTTCAGGGCAATGCTGAATTCTACAGATGCAGTTGTGAGGGGTCTTAAACTTGATATTATTCGTTTATTTGTGAGAAATAGTAGTGTATTTACCGATAATTTCTGCAACTATGAGCATGGTGCTGCTTTTGTCGACCTTCATGTTTTGCTGGGTTGTAGGCATACGGACATTAAGATAAAGGCTGCAAAGGTTATCTCGGCCATGTAGATGAAATAATGATGAGGTTTACCTCTGATGGAATTGCCCTCGCAATTGTTGAAATGTTAAGTTCAAAAGTAAACAATGCCAGGTATGTTTGTTTTTGTTTTTATTTTTGCAGAACTATGCATTGCATTAAGATTTCTACGGTGTTTATTAGTCATCTTGAGAATAAAACTGACTCTGCTGAGAATTGTAGCACCTGCCATTTTGAGTCTTACATCAAGACTCATCTTCATGAACTCGAATTATATTTCACGAATCAATCAATCATCGATTCTTTTCAAACAAAAATTAATCTTGGAGAATGTATTCATTCATTTATTTTCACGTGAAAAGGAGTCTAGAGGTTTGGAGATGAATCATTCATCCTCTTCTCAAGAATTTGGAAGTGAGATGCAAAATAGCCAGTATCAAATTTGTTTTCAGAAGGATTGATAATGGGTTATGTGAATTATATCCTCAATCTGAATCATTTGTGAACTCTAATCTCAAAACACGCCATTCATCAATTCTCTCCTTGGGATGAGTTTGGAAATGGAATTTGAAACCCATTAAAGCTACATTCATTTTTATAGAAATTTGATAAAATATTTGTCTATTCTTATTTGATGATGAATTATTGAAAGTCATTTATTATGCCAATAGGCATTCTACATTTGGCAGCCAGGGGGTGAGGGTGAAAGATTGTAAGGTCGGTGAGTATTAACAATTGATGAATAACCTTGAATTTCACATCCATTTGACTGTCACTTAGAAGTTTTAGATTTCCTTTTTTCCTTTCTTGGAAAAGTCTATTGAAAAATTGAAATAACTTGACCATTTCATGGAGACTGGATCCCTTTTTTCCTTTTTTTAAACCGAAAGATTTTTTTGTACATAAAACAATTTGTCACCAGTCAGTGGGAATTTAGCATCAAAGATAATGAAGTTTTAATCAATTTGGTGTGTGAAAAATCTAAGATAAGCACCTTGAGATTCATACCTCTCAGTGTTTTTCAGATGTATGTATTTAAGATATGTGTACTAGTACAATCTCCCTTGAAGATGAGTTCAGATGTGAGACACGAATTAATTATCAATTCTCTCCTCAAGGTAGTTTGGGAAATGGAGCTTAAATTCACTAGAACCAACTCATTTTTAGGATAGGTTTGATGAATGATTCAGATGAAGTATACATTAATTCTCGCTTGAATCATTCATCAATTCTCACTGTAAAATGAGTTCCAAAGTGGGAAATGATTCTATGATATGAATCATTCAACAATTTTCTTTTTAAGACGAGTTCAGTGAACTGAAATGAATGATTTGGATTAATCAATCTGTGAATCATTCATGAAATATCTCTTGATGGTAATTCTCTGTTCTAAATGACTCCTAATTGTCAGAGACGAATCATTCATAAAATAATTCATGAAAATGCATTTTGGAGTGCTACTTGAGACCCTCATCACTACAATCATTGATGAATGACTTCATCATCAATTCTTTTACCACCTAAGAAAAAATCTCAAAGTGGGGGATGAATCCTATGTGTTGCTCCCCAAGATGAGTTCTTAAGTGAAACTCAAAGCAGAATTTGAACGATTGAAACAAAACAAATTTTATATCATGCATCTTCACCTAAAGATGAGTTATCTGAAATGCTATTCAATCTTCACCTAAAAATGAGTTCTCAAGTGGGAGATGTAGCACTCATCTATTGTCTCCTCAAGATGAGTTAGAGAGTGGGACACAAACACCCAGAACTATAATTCTCAACAACGTGAATCTACAAAGACCTATTATCGTTTATATAATCTTTACAAATTTATATTTGTTTTCATTAGTACAATTTTTGTAAATATATTTCAATTCTCGATCATTTTCCCAGAATAATGGCTGCTAAATTAGTGAGACTTTTTATACAACATGCTCCGACCCTGACAGATTTGCCGGGATTCGCTGAGCTGGGTGTACAATTTCTCCCGATTGAAATGATCAAATCCAATATAAATCCCTCCAAATAAATGGGATTCATGCCCTGTATACCATAATAGAGACAGATCAAGGTGTAGAAGACAGCGTTGTTCATGCAGGGGGCATTCATGCATTGATGAATCTCTTCTTTGGATCACATGAAATTCAGAATTATGAAAGTCTTTCGAATCATATTATCAGATCATTGTCTTTGCTGGCTACAAAATCTGCCCGTGGCTTTGTTATTTTTGTTCAGCTAGGAGGCCTTGGACTGCTAAAGAGGACCCCATTTTATTATCGCGACGCTAGACAATCTGCTGTCAACTTTTGGGAATCATTGAAGGATGTTTTAATTCCTAATAATTATGAATCTGACACTGAGGAGGGTGATATTGTGCAATTTAATTATCCACACAGAGCTCTGGTAGACACGGCACTGCCAACATAAACTGAAGACATTAGAGCAAGGATTGCTTATGCTCTGGTTCTCTGGGTAAAGCCTAGAGATTATACAAAAATATTCATACAAAACAATTTGCTGGAGACTCTGCTGAGGCTATATGGATCATCTGATAGAAACGAACATTATGATGGTGCAGAAGCTTTGTATATACTTGTAAACAGGTCAAGAAAATATTTCTGCCCTGCGGTTGTGGTTAATGAAGAATGTGTAGGCTGGCCCCTTCCCACGATTTTAGACAGAGACACATTGTCAACAGCGAGAAGGCATGTGAGCAATAAAAATTATAATATGAAGTTCTTGTTGGACAACCAGACAAAAGAATTCAATGCCCACAAATCTGTGCTGAAATATGCGTCAAAGAGATGTGGTCTAATGCTTGGTGACTGGGGAAATAAGGGAGATACTAGCACTGTTATAATAAAGGATGTAAGGAATAGAATTTTTGTGTCTGTGATGAAGTTTATATATACTGGGGAAGGAGTTCTTGTTGACAATGAATATCCTGATTATCTCTATGAACTCTATGCTGCTGCTCATTATTTTGACATGGATCCCCTGATGAGACTGTGTGCGCATTACATTGTGTTGAATTGTTTGACAGTGGAGACTATTGAGTATATTTATGAATTAGCAGATCTTTATGAGACTGCAGATGGTCTGTTGAAGGAATCCTATATTTTTTTAATGTTAGAGCACCATCAGCAGCTTTACTCTCAGCTTGGAGAGGGTTTTTCCAATTTGACTCAGAGAACGATCCCCGATATTAGGAAATGATTTCCCAGAATAATCACCAAGCCTCCTAAATAGAATTTTGATGTTTCGGATTCTAACTATTTGTAACTTACGGCCTACCCTGAACTGCTGTCCAAGCAAATTAAGTTGTATAGTAAAGCTTGTAAGCAAAGTTTGTTAATCTATCTTACACACATGCTTTTATTGAAATTTTGTTTTTAGTTTCGGTTTTCTAGAGTGTAATAATGGGTAGAGTTTTACTGGAGTCAACTGATAAACTTCACCCAGAATCGCAATGGGGTAAGTCCTGCCACATTTTGGATTATGTTTTTATGTAATCTCTTTTGAGCTTGACATTGTGAAATTATTCATATTGGAAGTAGAGCACTGAAATAAGACATTAAGTTAGTGAGGCATCTACTACTGAAGTAGAGTTAATAGTTAATTTCTATACTGTGAACTATTACACAAGTGGTGGGTCCATATATAGCCATTTGTTCTATGGTTAAAGACTGCAACACTTTAAAACAGAAAAAATATGGCAAATTTTTCTTCCATGTGAAATTTTTGAGAGCTAAAGGTATTATTATTTCTATTTTCTGTTGGGAAGATGCTGCATTTATTTTAAAATTAAGAAATCAAAGTACAAGAATCAAAGAGTCGGGAGGCCCTTCTAGATGAAAGAAGCCATTTGAAACCATACAGTACCAATATAGTTAGAACAGTCCAAAAAAACCAATGTTGCAGCTGTTTGAGGCCATCCTTAATCTAATTTTATTGTTAAATCCTATGCATTAAGGAATTCGTTTCATTAATCAAGCATTTTGCAGTTACAATTCGTCCAAACATTAGTAAGAAAGCTCTCCATGTTAATCATAGTCTAGAGGAAAGAACCCAAATAAAGAAAGACAATCATAATATCACAGGCATATTGTGGCAAGGACCGAACTTGGAAGCTATGATGGATATGGCTGTCAATAGTTTCAAAGCATGTGATTTAAAGGAGTCTCTTGAAAGGAATTTTGAGGCTTTAAGGGGTTTGAAAGCAATATAAGGGGCCCAAATCAACACAGTCCTAATTGACGACTAAAAACTCAGAGGCTTTGATGAAAAGACTCGGTCACAGAAGGATGTTAGAACTTTCCTCAATTTATTTACCTTTGAAGAATTTAGACAAGAAAGTTTTATATTTTTTATTGGAACAGGTAGATATATCAATTAATCAAACAATCACAAGGTACAGATAACAACCACAAAAAGGTGGCCGATTGGTATTCACTGCCCAATATCCATGAAAGTCGGTTTGAGGGTTTACTTGTGCAGGTCGTTACTCACCAATATTGAGCATCAACAACAGAGATGGTGTATATTTTTGGCCAGGTCCCATTGCTTTTGATTTTTGAAAGAAGTCGAAGTAGCCATGTTTGATTCATGCCTATGATTTCATTTATATCAGCAATGCAAATTAACTTGGAGTTCATAGACTTTCAGCTGTTCACAGTCACACTACATATAATGAATCAAATCGTGGTGCTGTTATGGATTATGGGGAGTTTTAATTCCAGTTTTTGACAGGCAAAGGATATGTAGGAATACCAATACAATAGCGTTTTATATAAGCATTCTATTATCATTTGCTTTGATGTGTTTCATATCTCAAATCTCCCCAAACTGTTGTGGATTTTCAAACCTTCTAAACTAGAAAACTAACCAAGTATTTCATATCATGATATGTGTGTTCCCGGCAAAAGGTCAATGGAGAAGAGCAGCACAAAAAATCAAAAGGGTAGTCTCAATTGCCAAAATGCTACACAGTACTGTTGGTTTTCAGAAAGCCTTGGTTAAGTCTAAAAGCAATTCTACAACTAGAACATAATCTGAACTCATTAGAGAAGCACGCCCATTACGATTTAAACATTCCTCCATTTAAAACAAGAAGCCAATACAACTCGACTCCTTTTACTCCTCCAGCGTTATGTTGAAAGAAGCACTAGAACAGGATATAATATCTAGATGCTTATTACTTGTACATTGGTCTAAACTATCTCCCTCAGTAACTCATTCTTCATAATATTTCATCCTTACCCTTCTAGTTCTCTTGTTGTCGGTTAGTGGAAGTGTGGTTTTATAACATCATTGGCTTCAATAATCCAATCTCTTCTAAAATGTCTTCACTCATAAGCTTCATGACTACGTCATGCTCTATTTGGACTTGGGGCAAATTCCCTCTACAATCTTTCTAGATCAAGTGAACTCTCCCTTAACTTGCTTCCTACCATCTTCAAACTCCTTGTACAACTGAACTGCCTCCCGAGATCCCTTCTGATTTCTCTGACACTTTCTTAGAGCCCACATTGCCTCTCCACCTTTCCAAAATGTTTGGGAACACTTAGAATTGAGAAATCTTGACTTTGGGATTGTTGTTTGCCTGCATAAGCATTGTAGGCAAAACATCCACTTTTTGTTGGTAGTTACTTACCCATGCAAGGGTGTTGGGCTATTTTAAGCACTTTGCTTTAAAGCTATGGTTATTCTTAATAACAGTAAATCTAACTTAGCTTTGTAACTTGAGTTCATTGTAAAAACAATGACTATGCTTTGAAGTATTATTTTAATACTTTAGCTTGCTTTCCAAGCAATGTTAATTATAGGATGTGCTTTGGTTATAAAACAACATGTTCTCCATTGTGAGAGGTATGATGAAATAGTCTTGATTTGTTGGAGGCCAAAACTTTGGATGTTGCTTATTGTATTTGCAATTTTTTTCAAGTTAATACAATGTTGACAGTTTTGATGGGTTTTTTTTTACTCAAAAGAGGTTTTATCAATGATAAACATTGTGTCAATATTCTTGGTATGTTCTAATTTAATTTTCAGAAACTATTCCTATTTTTGCATATTCTTGGTATAGTTAATTGCATGTTTGTTTGCACAAAATTCCATTACCTCTAGTATCAGAGCCAAGGTTGTAAACTGTGGTGGGGATTTATTTGTTTTGTTTTAAACGAGTTTTTGAGTTGCAGATTTGGTTTTTAGTAGAATCTCTAATATGGTAACTAGTAGCGCAAGAGTTGAGATCGATAGGTTGATGATGGAAAAACTCTGAATTATGGAAGATCGAGATGGGGGATCTTTTGACAAAAAGGGGATAAGTGGATAGAAATTAGCTCCATGGATTTGTTCCTGAAGACAACAAGGAAGAGTGGGACAAGTATTGATACGGAAGGTAAAAAGTACTATCAAGTTATGTGTTTTTGACTTTGTGTTATTGAATGTTTCTGCTAAGGAAACAACAAAGGAGTTGTGGGATAAGCTAGGAACACTTTTTCAAGCCAAATATTTGGTGAACAAAATTTTTCTGAGGAAGAAGTATTATTTGTGGATGAATGATGGTGATTTAGTTGTAGAGCACCTGAATAATTTTATCTTTGTCGTAAGCCAGTTAATGTCCATTGATGTGAAGACGGATGAGGAGTGGTGTATTACTCTTTTATGTTATTTTCCAGACTCTTGAAAAAAATTGGTGAAGGCTATTACCAGTAGCACTACTCAATTGAAGCTTGATGAAATAGTTGCAACTTTACTATCTGAAGAGATGAGAAGCAAGTTTGTTGATGACTATCACTCAAAGGAAGCTTTGTCGTTCATGGCAGAGAGAAAGAGAGAGGGCAAGAAGAAAAAGGGTAGGGGATAAAATGGTCCAAGTCTAAAAATAGATCCAAGACTCCACATATCAAAGTCAGAAAAAGTGTTGGAAATTATGGTAAAACATGGCACTTGTAAGAAGAAGTATCGATGCAAAAAAGGGAAAAATCCCCAAAATAATGCATGTTTTAAAGATGGAGGAAACACAGATGATGGTGATGCTTACCTTGCAGCCTAGAGCGCACATGCATACACCGATGCATGGATTATTGATTTAGGTGCATCATTTCACATAACCCTCACAGGGAATGGTTTTTGACTATGAGGTGTCATGATGGCGGCCAACATTTTTTGGAAGATAATGCGACCTATAGAATTGTGGGGAGAGGAAGAGTGAAGTTGAATTTTAGAGATGGGAGGACCAAGACTATCTCCCCCTAGTGTTTTGCACATACTAGAGCCTTGCTTTAGAATCTAGTTTCAAGATAAAGATGAATGATACTTGGAGTACATGTCTCATTCAATAAAGATGGGTGCAAATGGTGCGTGAAGCTATGGTTCTGGCAAGAGGAGTGCGCACGAGAACTGTGTTTAAACTTGATGCGAGCACAGCAATTGGTGCAAGCAACAACTTTGTTGTATCAGAGGAGAAACTTTGTAAGTAGATTCTCAATATTGAATCAACCAAAAAATCAGAAGGAAAATCTCCCACCTCAACGAGAATTGTGGAATAAAAACTCTTTGAAATGGGATGAGATGTCTCCTCGGAGACCCTGTTGAGACATCAAAGGTATGTTGAGAAGAGTACTCGCCTAAGAGAGATATCAAGGAAGACACGGAACAAGGGGGGGTTCTTGCCCTTACGACAACTAGAGAAAAATTTGTCAAAGGAAACGTTGAATGAAAAAATTACCATTGTGAGTTCTGGTGGGTGAACAAAGACCATCAAGGAAATATCACGACAATGAGATTTAACAAAAAATAAAGAATTGCTCCTACAGGAGAAAGTAATGCTTTGGCATGAAAGATTGGGCCATATTGGTGAAAAAGGGTTGCATGTCTTGCAATTAAAAGACATGGTTAAAGGAATTTCAAATTGTCCCTTAGAATTTGACTTTTGTGAACATTGTGTACATGGAAAACAAAGCGGGGTAAAGTTTCTCACTTCTATTACTCATTCAACTGGTATTTTATAGGTTATACACAACGATGTATTCAAACCAGTGATGGTGCCCTCACGTGGAAGGTTGATATTTTATGTGTCTTTCGTAGATGACTATTCTAGGAAGACTTGGATATATTTTCTCAAAAAAATGAAGTGTTCAAAAAATTTAAGAAGTTCAAGGCGCTTGTTGAGAATTAGTCTGAGAAAAGGATAAAGGTTTTGTGCTCAGACAATGGAGGAGAGTATTAGTCAAAGGAATTTGATGAATTTTGTGGAAATTGTGGAATAATCAAGATAAATACAATTCCTTATACTCCACAGTAGAATGGAGTGTTAGAGCACATGAACAAAATGTTGATGGATAAGGCCCTGAGTATGCTAAGTGGTGTTGGCTTAGATAAGAAGTTTAGGGCTGAAGTAGTGGCTACTATTTGTTATTTGGTGAACATATCACCTACATTAGCATTGGTGGATAAGACCCCACAAGAAACTTGGATGGGAAAGAAACCATTTGGTGAACACGAAAGAGTCTTTGGTTGTGAAGCATACAAACATATCCCAATGGAGAATAGAATGAAACTTTACTTCGAGTATGATAAGTGCATCTTTCCTCAATATGGGAAGGTGTCAAAAGTTATACGTTGTGGAATCCATGACTAAGATTTTTTACAACTGGAATGTTGGCTTTAGGGAATTGAAAGCATGACATCCGTGGTAGAGAAAGATTTGGAAAAGACATCTTGAGAGGTAAAGAAACCAAAGTTAGAATCATCGGAGGTGGTCTCACTATGAGATCAAGGAGGGGCTAGGAGAGTTGAGAATCAAGTCGATCAAGCGGTTTTGCCGCAATGGAAATTTAGAGTAATGAAGTGATAAAGGAGAGTTGAGAGCAGTTTTTCGAAAAAGGGACTTCATGAGATGATTGATTGTGAAATTATGCCGAGGCAAAATCTAGAAGTTGATTTGGATAACAGTGTTACTTGTGGACTTAGAAGGCCAGTAAGAGTTTGAAGAGCACCTTATAAGTTTAGCCCTTTTAATTACCATTCAATATTTCTATTATCGAATAATGAGGATCCAACGGCAGTCAAGGATGATATCGGTTTAGATGAGAGTAAGTCTTGGATGATGACTATGAAGGAGGAAATGGAGTGTCTAAAGGAGAACAATACATGTGACTTGGTATATCTACCCTCTGGAAAAACATTGGTGGGTTGTAAATGGGTTTTCAAGAAGTTTAATGCGCAAGGAAACTTGGAGAAATACAAGGCTTGCTTAGTTGTGAAAGGGTTCTCTCAAGTCGGAGGAATTGACTTTGGTGAGGTATTTTCTCCTGTTGCAAAATTGACTTCTAACGTATTTCTTTTAGCTATTGCTACTACATATGATTTGGAGATAGATCATATGGATGTTAAAACAATGTTTTTGCATTAGGATCTTGAGGAATAAATCTACATGAAGCAACAAGATAGTTTTATAGTCAAGGGTAAAGAGGACATGGTTTGTCGCCTAAAGAATCATTGTATGACCTGAAACAATCACCAAGAATGTGGAATTAGAAATTTGATAGGTGTATTTACAAACTTGGCCTTTAAAGAAGCAAGGTGGATCCTCGTGTGTACTTGAAAGAAGGGATAATTTTATCATCATAGTGCTCTATCTGAATGATATATTGTTGGTTGACAACAAGAGGGAAATGATCAAACACGTGAACATTCAACTTTTTGAGCAATTTGACATAAAGGATTTTGATGCTATAGAGTTAATTTTGGGCATGAACATCAAAAGGGATTGTGTGAACAAAAATCAATGGCTAAATCAGAATAAGTATGTGAAAATTGTGTTGGAAAGGTTTAGGATGCATGACAACAAGCCAGTAACAACACACTTTCCAATTGGTCAGAAACTCTTTGTTGAACAATGTCCAAAGATACAAGAGGAGTTGGAGGACATGACACGTGCCATATTAGAGTGCGATGCCAAGCCTAATGTATGCAATGGTTTGTACAAGACATGACATTGCACATGTAGTGGGAGTAGTAAGTAGATATATGAAAAATCCAGGGAAGGAGTAGTGGATTGCGGTAAAACATTTTTTTAGAAAATTACAAGGAACTAGTGATCATGCTATTTGCTATCAAGGTTTCTAACTAAAAGACTAAATTTAACCACCACAAATGCTCATGAAACTCCTAGCACCATTTCAGGGCCTTAAACAAACGATAAGGAAATGGCCTCATAACAATTCACATGCCTCTATATAGATTTTTTAAACCTTTTTTGTTATATGCTCAACCATTCAAATTAAATGCCAACAAGGTCAACTTCTCATCTTTTTGAGGTGATCATTAATCACCCCTAATAGATTCACCAATCATTCGAACTTTTGGGTAATTATTATTTCTTTGAGAAACCAAAAAGTTGTTGACACTTTTGCATACCTCAATAATATTATTTCATGTCACTCAAGAACAATTTACCATTCTCCAAGCAAGGATCTTTCCCAATATCCTAATGGACCTTCATCCGTAAAAACATTCCACATGGTTGCATTATTCTAACTTCCATATCAATCATTGCATTACCTTCATGCCTTGGGCATACTTTGTCCCTATCAAAATGGCTTTCCAACGCATTGCTTGGTGAGGTCCTAGCCGAAACCTTTCTTTTTATTCTAATATCCCGCTTATAACAAAAATCTCTACTTTGGTGTAAAGAATAATTATACTCATATCACATTGAATGAGAACTGAGCCAAAACAAACACTAATTAAAGTTTGCTCTCACTCAGTGCACCATGAAACCACTCAAGTTGTGATTCTTGCAAAAACACAAATGCTACAGTACCAAGTCAAGTTTAACCTAACATCACAACGAAAACAATTTGAGAACACAACCAAAGAGTGATCACAGGGTCATTCAAAAGAAACAAAACATCATTACTCAACAAGCCCAAGTCCCCGAGGGCTTGTTTTAACTTAGCCCAAAAATGGGATCGTGACAAAGGGTTCAATTGTCTCAACCAATCAATCTAGATAAAAAATTAATTGTCTTAAAACCATTCAAAGTCATTCTATATAAAAGAAACATAGTTCTTGATTGGTGGAGAGATACAACAATGGATAACTTGTTGACAAAAAATGGTGACTATAGTTACCCTTTAGTACTAATAAGGGAAAGTTAGTATTACTAGTCACATAAAAGAGAAACCCATATTTCATGAATTCGGAGCTTACCATTCATATTTGTTGCTTACCCTCTTTAAGCACTTCAATCCATGAAAAAGAGTAGAACATATTCTTTTTATATAAATTGAACACACTTATTAAGTGAAACCCATATTTGGTATTACTAATCACATAAAAGAGAAACCCATATTTTATGAATTCAGAGGTTACCATTCATATTTGCGGCTTACCCTTTTTAAGCACTTAAATCGAAAAAGGACATATTGTTTTCATATAAATTGAACACACTTATTTTTAAGTGACCGTCCGAATTTAATAGGACTCTTGTAATAATGGTTTAATCCCCTTACGAAAAGTGACATAAACCTATTGTTAGAGACCCTTAAGTTTATACTTAAAATATAGTAAAAATTATCAATTTCAAAGTCATTCAAGAAAGACAATAAAAATGGATAGGCATATTCATGTAATCACATAAGTGAGATCATTGATGTTGATGCCTTGAGTAATTAGGTAGGGATGTTAGGCAACACTATCTTACCAAATAGATTTGAATTTGATCAATGTCATGCACATGCATGCTCTTTCAATTACACACTTTTTTTATTTTTAAAGTATGCTCTTTTTCAATCGAACCATTTTTTCTGTTTTCCCAACAAAGGAACCTTATTGCCAAATGTAGGTAGAAAAGTTTGAAAAATGAGAGATCTTGTTCACAAATTAGGTGTGCTTTAGATTTGGCCATGTTGTCGTGGTCATTGGTGACCACTAAGTGTTGAGCTAAGGATCCCATCCGGCAATGATTGCATGCAATCTGTAACCATTCCTTTTTCTAACCAAGATGCTACACATTTTCTATATCACCAAGGCCCACCAATTCCATAAACCTTTAGTTTTGCTAACCAAGAGGCCACTCAAACCCTGTATCACCAAGGCCCACCAATTCCATCATCTCCATTATGGAAACTCCATTCAAGGCTACAAACTGCAATAATCATGTGTAAACGTCTGCATCAAACACTAACTTGATGTGAGGCATATCTTGTCAATGATGGCTTTTATACATTTACGGAATCAAACAATTAACAGAAACCACTGTTTTGAAATTGTTAAGGCACAAATAAGACCTCAAAGCTAGCAGAAAATCAAATTGTAGAACCTTTTTACATCTATCAGTAAAAAATGGGCAAGTTAATGGTTTAGCACAACATTAAATCCATCAAACAAAAAAATAATACCTTTCGATCATCACTTTTTTGAATTTTTTGTAGGAACAAATAAGACCTCGAAGCCATCAGAAAATCAAATTATAGATAAATAAACCTTTTTGACATTTATCAGTAATAAATGGGCAAGTTTATGGTTTAACAGATCATTAAATCCACCCAAACAAAAAATTATAACTTTTGAGTTGGGGATGGGAGGGGGGGAGGAGTGGGGGGGGGCAGCGGAACAATGAAGAGTAAAGTTCTCTTTATCCCCTCAGAATTAATCAAATATATCTCGTGATGCATAACAAAATTGATCTTCCTTGTTCTTTAGAGAAATTCTTACAAACGATGGATTCCTAACATTGTTTGCAAGTCAGATTTTGTGAAACAAAAAAAATGTGCTTTCTGTTGTGTAGACACGATGCAAAGACATCTTGCTTTACTTGGCCTTACGCACACATACATCTAACATCTACTAGAAGAATGTTTGTGCTGATCTGAAGTGCATAATATATACCTTTAGTGTATTTTATTTCATTAGTTTATATTTGGTACACTTGACCTTGAAATGGAATTCTTTAGGGGGGAAAATAATTGCATATTCACCAAACAATTAAGCATGAAAACACTTGAAAGAAAAGTATCATGGCAATAAAATTGACGGGTAAATTGATGTACCAAAAAATAAGTATTAATTTGAATTTTTTTACAAATTGCACATAGCTCATTTCAAACCAACTGTTTTTTTATTTATAAGCTTTGTGTAAATTACTCGGATATCAAATCAATTGACAATTTGTAAGAATTGTATGCATAATTGATGGATTTGAAAGTATTTCACTCCTTTATTTGATGAGGCTTAGAGATATTTGATTTCTTTATCAACATGACATGAAATACATATTTACTACTATTTGAAGTAGCTAACACTCGGAAAATTGCTCAGAGCTGGTATGTTGATCTCTTCCATATATTGAAGATGATTTCAACTTAGTATGATTGAGCATAGCCTGGAAAGAAAATTCACTTTGATTTCTACCTAGTGTATAGTTTCTACTTGTATAATTGCATTGAATATAATGCAACACACTGTTTTTTATTTGCATAAGGGAGATGGTAGGACCACTGAGGATGTTATACAAGGAGCTAAAATGGATGGCCTTCTGTGTTGTTTGGATTTCATAGGAAGCAATTTGTTGGCATGGATGTGAAATGTATATTGGATAAGCCAAGCAATCACGTAGATACCAATAATGTAATCATCAAATCCCACAGACACCTCATTGACTATTGAATCATGTAATATCCCTAAAAAATACTTTCTAACAAATCTGGATATTTTTCGTTAAATCCTAGGAGCAGCAGTATTGCAAAGATGAACTTTTACAACAGCAGCAATAATCTGAATAAAAACAGCGAACCAATATGGAAAAAAGTCTTTTATTTATTTATTTCCAACCATATACAATAAAACAATACCAGTGTCTAAATACAATAGCCTGGAGCTGAACTGGTGGAACAATTGCACCCTGAAATGTCATTGCAATCCTTGAATGGAATTGTCATGCACTAGACGTGAGGGTTTTCGTCCTCAATTATTGATGCAAAAGCAAAAGCCACTTGCAAATAAAAAGAATAATTGATGAATTTCTAAGATGTGTTACAATGAACTCATGAGTCTGCTTTTAAAATTCCCAAACACTCCAAAGTGGGCGCCCCATCCTAAAAATAAGATTAAACACTTTAAATAATATTTTTTCGACCCCTTATCCTAAAATTAGGATTTACAAAAGCATGCAACACCCTTTTCAACTTTGGCGCCCCCTCTATTTATTTATAAAATCTAACTAAGAGCCTAATAATTGAAGTCAACCTTCTATTATTATTTTATTCTAACAATTTTTTTTGAATTAAAAATATAATTTAAGTGTCCTTTTCCAATTAAAATATAAAATATCTTTAGACCACTTAAATTAATTTATTTTCCTCTTTCACTTTCCCCTTAGCCTACGGAAAATAATAAAAATAGGCTTCAAGTTATCCAGAAGTAATTAATTCTGAAAAGGGGGTATTACAGTCTACCCTTTCCATAATTGCTTGCCCTCAAGCAATTGCAAGCTGGGATGCTTAAGAATTTCAGCACCCTTCCAAGTAGCATCTTCTGCAGGTAAATCCTTCCATCGTACCAGATACTCGATGATAACCTTGTTCCTTAATTTTTTCTCCCTAAAATCCAAAAGTACTTCAGGAACCAACACAAGTTTACTTTCATCATCCAAAGGAGACAACTCAATAGAAAGAACAATATGCTTCCCTAAAGCTCTTTTTAGACATGAGACATGAAAAACGTTATGTATCTTACTCTGCTCTGGTAAATCCAACTCATAGGCAACCTCTCCTATCCTCTACTTGATCCTGTATGGTCCATAGAAACGAGGTTTGAGCTTTTTAACTCCGCTCTTCTTCAGAGAAGACTGTCTATAGGGTTGCAACCTTAGGAAAACCATGTCACCAACCTCAAAATTCCTCTCTACGCGGTGCTTATCTGCATAAAATTTATGTCGATTCTGTGCATGTTGGATATTCTCTTTGAGCATTCTTATGATATCTTGGCTCTGTACAACCAAGGCTTTTGCCCCTGGCACTCTACTATCTGCAACTACTAAATCCACAAAGGAAAGAGCATCATAACCATACAAAGCTTTGAAGGGTGTCATACCTATGGACATGTGATGAGTAGTATTGTAGCAATGCTCCCCCATATAGCGTCATTTGACCCAAGCTAACTAATATCCTGCCACATAATTTAGTAAATATCCCTCAATCCACTTGTTCACAATCTCTGTTTGCCCATCTATCTGTTGATGATAGCTGGTACTCGGAGTTAACTTTGTTCCTATCAAGCGGAAAAGCTTCTGCTAGAACAAGCTAAGGAACCTGCTATCTCTGTCACTCACAATATTTTTAGGAAATCTATGAAGCCTGAATACCTCTCTGAAAAATAAATCAGCGACCTGTGGAGCCTTAAATTCACTAGGAATAGCAAAGAAGTGAGCATATTTAGTGAGTCTATCAACCACTGCAAAATACAATTCTTACCCTGAACATGCGGAAGACCTGTGATGAAATCTATTGATATACTTTCCTATTTTTGGTTGGGAATAGGTAAGGGCTGCAATAAACCTGCTGGAAAAGAATGCTCTGCCTCATTTTGCTGGCACACTACACTTTCTGATGTATTGGAAGACCTCTACCTTGAGTCCCTTCCAAGAGAATCGATCTCTGATCTGCTTGTATGTCTTGAAATATCCAAGATGACCAGCCAATGGTGTATCATGGACAGCCCTCAAGATTTTGCTTTTTACATTGGATTAAGGTACCAAATAGATTCTATTCTTGTAGAGAATAAGATCATCAACCACCCGGTACTTGTCCTATATTTTGCCCTCAAGGATCTCATTAGTGTAATCATTCTTCACATACTCCGCAATTCTTAAAGCTTTCCAATCAAAAGAGATTTCAGAAATAGAACATAGAAAAGGTTTTCAAGATAAAACATCAGCTACAACACTATTCTTTCCTTTAACATACTCTATGTCGAATTTATAAGCTTGGACCTTACTCACCCACTTTTGTTGCTTGTCATTCAAATCCTTTGGACCAAGAAAAAACTTCAAAATGTTGTGATCAATTTTGACCACAAACCTGCCACAAACCAGATATTGCCAGAATTTTGCCAGAGCATGCATGATGGCCAACATCTCTTTGTCATAGATAGAGAATCCACGCTCTACCTCACTAAGTTTCCGGCTTTCAAAGGCTATTGGATGCCCCTTAAAATTAAAACAGCCCCTACTCCTTCCCTTGATGCATCACATTCTAACACAAAAGGAATAGAAAAATCAAGAACCAATACTGGACAATAACTCATTACCTTTTTAAGTTTTTCAAAGGTTGTTTGAGCTGTTTCGGACCAACTAAAAGCTCCTTTCTTTGTCAAATCAGTCAATGGGACAACAAGTTGTGAAAACCCTCTCACAAACCACCTGTAGTAACTGCAAAGACCAAAGAATCCCCTCAACTATGTCAAAGTGGTAGGTGGAGGCCAATCCAACATTGCATGGATCTTCTCTTGATCAACCTATACTCCTTGGGCATTGATGACATGTCCCAAGTACAAAATTACAGTCATTCCAAATTCACACTTATATTCTTTGGCAAAAAGAGCTTGTTGTTCCAAAATTTCCAGCATTGTATCCAAGTGTTTTAAGTGCTCCTCCCAAGTTTTACTGTACACCAAAATGTCATCAAAGAATACTAAAACAAATTTCCTCAAGTGTTCCCTAAAAACATGGTTCATGCATGATTGGAAAGTAGCAGGAGCATTGGTTAAACCGAAAGGCATTACCAAGAATTCAAAATGTCCAAAATGACAACGAAAAGTTGTTTTGTGCACATCTTTATCCCTTATATTGATTTAGCAATACCCAGATCTCAAATCAATTTTGGAAAAATACACCACTCCATGTAACTCATCTATCAATTCATCAATCTTAGGTATTGAGTACCTGTTTTTTAAAGTCTTCTTATTCAAAGCACGGTAATTAATGCACATCCTCATTTTCCCATCCTTCTTCACCAAATCAACAGAAGAAGCAAAAGAACTAGAACTAGGCCTGATATGCCCCATCTTCAAAAGCTCTTTGGTTGTCTTCTCAATTTTCTCTTTGTAAACTCGAGGATGGCGGTAAGGAGTAATCATAACAGGTTTAGATCCTGTTTCCAACTCTATGATGTGTTGGAATCCCCTATCCAGTGGCAATCCTGAAGGTAGATCACTGAATATTGTACTGTCTGTCCAAAATAGATTGTATGTCCACATGATAAGATCTATCATCATTACTAGAAGTGGCAATACTTACCAAACAATGGGCTGCCCATACTACTTGCCCCTTACAAAAAGCTCTTTCCATTCACTTTGCCATGATAAGCCTAGGTGCTCCATTGGCCATACCATGAAGTACAACTTCTCCTTCCTCAGTTTTGAATTTCAATTTCATAGTTTGATAATTCTGTGTGATTTCTCCAAGTGAATGTATCCATTGCACTCGCAAAACCACATTGGTTTCTCCTATGCCCACCACGTAAAAATCATCACAAACCTTGTGTTATCTGAGAGTAATTTTCAACCCCTTCACCCTCTTGGTGCATGGAATAGTAAAGCCATCTGCTACTGTAACATTAAAACCTTGGAATTCCTATGTTTTCAAACCTCTTTGAGATACCAAACTCTCATCAATAAAGTTGTGGGTTGCCCCACTATCAATCAAAATAGTCACCTTCCATGTAGTACTCCACGTACACTGAAAGGATGATACCTGGGTGCACCTAAAAGTGCAGCAAGAGTGCCATCTAAAGTCTTTTCTTCACCTTTATTTCCAACCACTAGTTCTTCCTTTTCTTTGTCCACATCCGTTTCCTCTTCTTCTCCTTCATCATCAGATATCACCTCTATGTAATGTACTTGTCCCTTGGGTAGACATCTGTGACCGGGTCCCCACGGATCTCTGCAAGTGAAACACAATTTCTTCCTTTTAAGTTCATTTCTTGTTTCTATCTCTTTGTTGGTTTTAGGCAACTCCTTTTGTTGAAAACCACCCTGCTAAAATGGTCTTTTCTGTTGCCCATAAGGTGTTGGTTTTGGCGGAGCTATAGGCTAATATCTCCCTTTAGGAGCTGAAGTTTCCAAATCCAAAGCCTTCTTGACGGCTCCTTGTGAAGAAGAGATTCAGTTAAACCTTCAATAAACAAAACCACCAATCTCCTCTCTGTCACATCAAGTACCATAACAAAAAGTTTCTGAAATTCAGCTACATAGTCACTTACCGCATGTAGTTGTTTGAGTTGAGCTAATTCCTGGAAATGAATTTCTGGGTCCACTCTGTCAAATCTCTCTATCAACCTGTCACTGAAATCAGCATATGAGCGAATGAGATTATTCCCCTGCATGATTAGCCCATAGTACCACCACTCATGTGCTATCCCTTCTAGATGAAGGGTTGCAAATTTGATGGCTTCCTCTTCCATCATTGGCCTAAGGGATAGGAAGGTATACAACTTTTGTATCCAAGCATGAGCAATACACTTGCCAGAGCCATCAAAATTAGAGAGTGATAACTTCCCTAGTGCCTACTGCAAGTCTCTCTGAGTAGTTTGCGGTCTCAGATCAGCTTTTAGTCCACCCCTGTTTTTGTTCAGATTGATGAAATTAGTGAGTGATATAGCCGCTCTAATCTCCCCTGGAAGTACCCTGTATTTTGCATAGCTAGCAGCGATATCATCTGCAATCGATGGTTGAGTTTCAACCTCTAGAACTGCTTCCTCCTTGCGAAGGAATTCAAGCTGGAAGGGCCTAGCAATGGATCCAGTGTTCATCGTCCGAGTGTGTTGGTTATCTGCAATATATTATTTGTCTCCCCTAAAGAACTTCCTTCACCGTGGGGAGTCATTTGCACTTTCGTTCCCTGCATAAGTTAGATCAATTGACCCATCATATCAGCTAACATGCCCTGTCCCTGAACAAGTCTGTCAAAACGTGCCTCTTCTGGGTCCTGATTCTCTGTGACTTCTGGTTGTTCTGAAGCTTTCTTCTTTTCCCTTTGTTGGTATCTGATTTCTCTATCACTAACCTGCATGAAGTTCAAAGCTGCAAATTTTTTTGCTTTTCCTCTTTCTGTCTCTTTTTTAATCCTCTTCCACAAGATGGGAAGAAATTTGCTCTGATACCATTGTAATCTCCCTAAAAAATACTTACTAACAAATTTGGATATTTTTCGTTAAATCCTAGGAACAACATTATTGCAAAGATGAACTTTTACAACAACAACAATAATCTGAATAAAAACAGCGAACCAATATGGAAAAAATAGTCTTTTATTTATTTATTTCCAACCAGATACAATAAAACAATACCAGTGTCTGAATACAATAGCTTGGAGTTGAACTAGTGGAACAATTGCACCCCGAAATGTCACTGCAATCCTTGAATGGAATTGCCAAGCTCAAACATGAGGGTTTTTGTCCTCATATCTATGTGTAAATGAGGGTTTTCCTCCTCAATTACTAATGCAGAAGCAAAAGCCACTTGCAAATAAAGAGAATAATTGATGAATTTCCAAGATGTGTTACAATGAACCCCCAAGTCTGCTTTTATAACTCTCAAACACTCCAAAGTGGGCGCCCCATCCTAAAAATAGGATTAAACACTTTAAATAATACTTTTTCCACCCCTTATCCTAAAATTAGGATTTATAAAAGCATACAGCTCCCTTTTCAACTTTGGCGCCCCCTCCTTTATTTATTTATAAAATCTAACTGAGAGCCTAATAATAGAGGTCAACCTTCTATTATTATTATTTTATTCTAACAAAGCTTTTTGACTTAAAAATATAATTTAATTGTCCTTTTCCAATTAAAATATAAAATATCTTTGGACCACTTAAATTAATTTATACTCCTCTTTCACTTTCCCCTTAGCCTACGGAAAATAATAAAAATAGGCTTCAAGTTATCCAAAAGTAATTAATTCTTAAAGGGGGACATTACAAATAAGGGGGATTGAGTGTGGCTAGGGCAAAAGAATGGCTTTAAAAAGACCAAAATCATAGATGGCTGTCCATTATGATGGTTGATGAGGCTATAGTCTCATGAAGTACAAAATTCACAGAAACTGTCAAAACCCACAAACAATCTGCCTGTGAAGGTAAGGTGGGAAAAGCAAGATCCTTATTTTGTGGGGCTTCTCTCCTCTTGAATGTCAACCTAAAGCGATAATCTTCTTTCAATTTATGTACTTCACTTGGGAGCTTTTGTAGTCAGCTAATGTAAAAATTTAGAGTGATTTGATACACTTACGAATGTGTATCTTCCTGTCATCTGGGTTTAAACATAACACAGTTAGCAAATAAACCCCTCCCATGGTAAAGGCCCTCTATCTTATCCTCATTAGCAATTGTAGTGATTCCCTCAAAATCCGTCAATGAACCAGGATCTCTCCTCCAGCCTCGCCTTCCAATACCTCTACATTAATGGCACTGAGAATGGGTCATTGTAATGATTCAAGAAACCCATATAAAAATAATTAGTAAATGGAACCTGTATGCAGGATTTTTGGTATTACAAGAAACATGTATAGAGCATGGAACGGTATAAATAATTATTAATGAGTTCAAGATTACACTGTCCATTATGGTTGAAAGACATGAAATTTACCATAATTATCAATAAAATATACCATGATTTCAAAAATCAAAGTTACCAATAATTTCAAGAATAACTCAAAACAGTTCTCTTTATTACTTTGTAAGTACTGCTACCATGCTGAAAAGGAAATCAAAATCATAATAACCTGTTATAAACTATATCTTTCTCTAAGTGCCTTTTTCCCTTCATTTTGAGATTTAAGAGAGGGAGCATAGTCAACCAGTACTACTATTCTAGATTTTAAGAATCCTTTTTTTCTCATGGAATAAACTATTACATGACATCATAGACATTGTATATCCTGCCATGTTTTGTAAATCCTGATCCACGAGAACCCTAATTGAAAATCACAAAAGTCCAAACAATCTTGAATCTTGTGCTAAATGAGGTGATATTGTCCTTGCAAATTCCTCAAGGCCTGTGGAAGTTACACTTTACCTTCAAATATTTGTCTTCCGTATACAAAATTGAATATTTTATATTCCGTATTTATTATAACAAAGGCAACTATATGCATGGCAAGTCTACCCCTTTTCATAGATATTAAATTACATTTCTAATGTAAATGATTTTTCCCCATCCATTTTCTGTGTGGCTAGGCCACATGAAAATTGATGGTGTAATTAAAGTTTCCATATTACCATGACAAAAGTTTCAAGCAATACCTGCATATTAACTTTAATTGTGCTCATAGGCTTTTAGTAATATTTCATATAAACAAATGTATCATTGTTGAAGTTCAATTTGGACTTCACAAATATTCCCTCGTGGCATATCTTTTTCACCTGTAGCCACCATTGCTAGTTACACTGCTACAAACAAATTATTTCCAATGAGGAAATTGCCTAACATTATCATCTATTCTGTAGGTAAACGATAATTGTTTTGGGTAAGGGTTAGAGTCCAATGTAGCAGTGGCTACTGGTTGGCAATGATGCTATTATTTCCACTGCAACGTGAGAAAATTGTGTATTTTCATTTTCTCACCTTTTCAATATGTTATGGAAAATCAGATAGTCAGCTTCCTTCAACGAAGCCTTGGATAGTAGTCATAGAGAAGAAACTGGTCAAAGTAATCTTAGGTATTGGGATGATAATGGTTTGCAAGACCTAAGACATACTTACAGTTTTTCCCATAAAGGAAGCATGGTCAGATGTTGATGACCAGGGCTATCATGGAGATTGACAGAGAAACTCATCAGAAGCGCTGCATGGAGAATTAGTTGTTATGCATGCATTGCTTTTTGTCACTGCTTACTGCTATTAGGTGTTCATATCATCCTCGGGAGTTCTAATGCTGAAATTTGAAGTAATAGCCAAAGGTATGGCATGATTAGTTTTACCTGTTCATCTGCATTGAATGCACAATCTTGTTTAGATTCACAATACCTTTAGGCTTTCAATATAAACTCTTACCTTTCACACTAAGCAGATACAGAATGAATATTTGGACAAAATATCTTGGCGGTTTTCATTTTCTTCATGTCTTTTAGGTGTGTAATTTGAATATATATTTTCTTAGTCTCTATAATAAACATCTTGAAGAATGTTCTTAACCCAGCTGTCCTCGTCAATTTTAATCCATCTTTACTCTCAGGTGATCAAGTCAGATACAGGCCACTCAATTTTGATCCATGATCTATAGTTGTAATGAGATTCTATGGTGGAAGATTTGCCATTCTTTTGTACTTACATAATATTTATGCCAATAGGTGTTAAACAGCCAGCCTCCATGGCCTGGTAGAGGCATATCAAAGACTTTCCTTCCATCTGTACAGATGACGACCATGGGAGCTACATGGACCATTCGATTCTTCTTGGATTACTGTAGACAGACTCTGTTTGCATTGGGCAGTGAGCTTTGCAGGTTTAATGCATTCGTTTGCCTAGGTGTTCAATGGCGCACAAACCCTCCAAACAACGCAAGACCATCTCCACCAGCCATTAATGCTGAGGGACATAAGGGAATACTGAGGTGGCAATTATTTTAATAAACACATAGCTCAACAAATTTAATGATGTATGGGCTTCATTATTGCCTTCCCTGTAAAAAATGCAAAATGGTGGGTTGAAGCCCAGGTGTCCCTGTGTCCCATGCCCTGTTCATTGTTTCTCAAAAGTCAATCAACAGCGTAATTGATATTTTTTGTTGCAGTGTCATCGGGTTTTGTGCACCACAGGGTTCCTTCTCACAACACAAATGCCATTAAATGGATTAGATGTTTGAGTCGTATTTTTGCAGCATCTTCCGAGTCTGTGTTTTACTGCGCATGGAGGAAGCCAAGCTGTGTTAATATCACTTGTTGATCATGAAGAGGGGCAAGGAAAAAAGAAATAAGATGTTTTTCCCGTTTAAAAGACATTGCAGTTGCCTCCTCCATGTGTGAATCCATCGCAAATAATACAGATTCATTCTGGCAATTGCAGAGAAGAAGATTTGAGCCAACCTTCTTGCAAAAATAAGGTGTTGAACTTATTGTAAGGATCTGTTTTATTCTGGTTCGTTAGGTGCTCATTTTATGTTGATAATGGTGAGGTATCTATTTTCATTTTCTCTAAGAATTTCTGTTTTAAAGCTTAAAACATGTCCATCTGTTGAAGAAATGGTTGTTCTTTGTCTGTAATTTTTGTCTAATGTGTGCCATTTAATGCATTGGTGTCTCTTTGGATTTAATGTCAGAGTTTTTTAAAATCTTTTTTTCGATAGGGTTATCATCACATGACAGTGTAAATCTTCCTGATAATTTGGAACGATTTTTTGAGTTCAAGTCTGTAGTTTTGTAGAGCCCGAATAGGTCCACAAAATCTCATTTTCCATAAATGCAGGTAATAATCTCTCGTTGCACTTTATGTGAAATTTCCCGCTTAGGTTGTCGTTTCAATGCCATTTTTTTACTGCTCTGTTCCTGCATTTATTAAAAAAATGGGGCTAAGAGGCAGAAATGGCTCATTGGGGAGAATATTTTTCCAAAAGATTCGACAGATTATTTACCTGCTTTAAGTAGTCCTTTAACTTTGGAAATTCTATTTTTTTCCTTTCCTTAGCCCTAATCATAGATTGCCCTGTGAGTCCATCATGGCAGTTGTTTGCTTACATGCAAGTCATCTGGGATACTGATCCACCTCTGACTATTCTAATGGTCCTTCCACTTCTTAGTTTCAAGGTTTCTTCTTACGCTTTCCTTTGCCTTTGGAAATTGATGTTGTCATCTACTGATTCTAACATATTGTAATTACCACAACCATAAATTTAATCGCATTTCTTCATGTCATAACAATTTATCTTATTGTAAGATTTTGAGGCAAACTTATCAGCATTCTTATATTCCAAGCATCGTGTCACTTGCATTAGACAACAATTATAGCCCCCAACAACATGTTGATGCTCACACTCGTGATTGATATCTCTCCCGCTTTCATCCTTGGACATACCCTATTAATTTTGCTATTGAATCCTTGTAAAAAATTTGGATTTAGAAATTGAATTTACATGCAGCTTTAACTCTGAACCTTGTTTGCAGTCTTGTCATTGTTTTTGACTTTGTGAAATGTAGGTTAGCAGGCAAAGCAAATCACTTGTGGAGGCTATGACTGGGATTGTAAACCGTACATGGGACCCCTGCTGAGTGTCTTTGAGCCTTAGAATCACTTCATGATTGGTGTTATTGGGCAAGCTATAGCATGAAGAGACTATGTATTCCCCCAACTATGAAATGCTAAGGTAGGACTCATCCAAAATGATTAAAGAAATACATGCCAAAACTATAATACATTTTGTTTTTCCAATACCTTTTACTTTTTAGTAACACATTTGAGTTCTACCCATCAAACGTGGGAACTTTTTATGCAGCTATTGGGTCACCCGGGATATGGTGGCTCTTGTACACCATCTATGGCAGGTGTAGTCCAATCATGGAGGAAGAGAGATCCACAAAATTCTCAAGTAATCTGAAAAAGTTTAGCAGAAGCAAATGCAGCAATGGAGGGAGAACTACTTTTGTTATAGAAAATGGCTGAACAATAACAGAGAAGTATAAAGACAATATAGGATCTGTAGCAAGCTTTAGTACCCATCATAAAGTTCCACATTTACATAAATCTAGTGAATATTCCGTTTTACTATGCAGCCGACATATATTTCCACCACTTAAACTCGATTAATTCTAGTATTGCTCCCTTTCTCTGCACCGTTTAGAATATATTTGGAATGCAGATGCCCATTATGCAATTTTTTCCCCCACTTAAACAATCCCTGCCTCTACTTTACTGCCCAGAGCTTCTTTGTTCAGTAAACGGCTTGCTTTTGGAAGCAGCACTGGTCTTACTGGAGGAATCCAACATATAATAATGGTATCCACATTTTTGTCACATGTCTCAGCCCTTCTGTTTGGAAGTATATTCTAGAAACTAGGCAGGAAGACGTGGGCTCTTGGGGAGCATCAGTTGACTTCATATACTGAAGTACTTTATCCATTGTTGTTTCAAGCAGCTCTCCCTTGATTGACAGGTCAAACAAGCAAGATCTAAACAATATCTTTGGTGCTCTGTATATGTCAACAATTTTCCTTGGGGTCGGCAATTCATCTGTTCAACCTATTGTAGGAGTAGAGTGAACTGTGTTCTATGGTTAAACGGCAGCTGGCATGCACTCAGCTATTCCTATCGCTATAGTCCAGGTAAAATAAATTTATGCAAAACTGAGCAAAAGAATTAGAATATATATCTATCTATATATATATATATATATATATATATATATATATATACATACATTTTCTTCTTGTAAATGACCCAAGATACTAAGCAAGCATGCAAATACCTTTACCATAAGGTTGAAAGAGTGGTTCTAGCACTCGTCCCGCGGGTGTGAGCACCTAGCCCACACATTTTCTTACCCAGGGTGTATAATATAAGTGGATCTAGGTTCACATGCAATCTTGCATCAACTAAAAATATGTGAAAGCAGGAAAATAATATAAGTAGGGAAGTGTGCAAGTTTTGATTATGCATAGGTTTTGTTTGTATGTTTTGCACTAATATGTTCACCAAGCAAGTGTTTTATTTAGTTCCGTGTTGTCTGAGAATGCACCTGTTCTATATTCTTATTTTGTGCCTTGATTGTTAACGCACTTTTGTTGGATACCGATTGTGAAGATACACTGATGTGTATACTACTTCTTCCCAATATTTATCATGATCAGCATGTTCTCTAACATTCACCTTACCATCTCCATAATGGTAAGATTCCATGCCTACACCACTCCATTTTGTTGTGGAATGTAAGGTGTGGTGTATTGCCTTTGTATACTCTCTAGGCTCAAGAGTACAAAATTCTAGGAATTTTCTAGAAAAAAATTCACCTCCGTTATCTGATCTAAGTATTTTGATATTCTTTCATGATTGTTTCTATCTAGTTAGGTTCGTTTTTCATCAGGAACCCATGCATATCCAGCTGAACCAAACACTTTGAGATGACTTACTTTATGTTTTTATCTAGACCATGCTTCTTCTGGAGTGTTCTTAATGCACCACTTTTGTTGGATACAGATTGAGAAGATACACTGATGTGTGTACTAATTCTTCCCAAGATTTATAAGGATCAGACTTGTTCTCTAATCTCCATAATGGTACAATTCCACACCTCTACAACTCCATTTTGTTGTGGAGTGTAGGGTGTGGTGTAATGCCCTTCAATACCTTCTAGAGTACAAAAATCAAGGAATTTTCTTGAGAAAAATTGACATCCATTATCTGATCTAAGGATTTGAGTACTCTTCCCTGATTGTTTCTCTACCATGACCTTGAACTTTTTAACTCATCAAATGAATCTGATTTTCGCTTTAAAAAATACATCCACGTTTTTCTTGAGAAGTCATCTACAGATAGCAAAAAAAACCTGGCAGTGGAGATAGATGTCGGGTTCATATACCCACAAATGTCTACATGGATCAATTGAAGGACCTCCTTAGCCCCCCAAGCTTGTCCTTCATCAAATGGAACACTGTGTTGCTTCCCAACTTGGCATGTGCCACAAACTCCTCGCCAAGTCTGAATCTCTGGAAAGCCACACTTTCATTAGCCCAGTAAGAAAGATATCTCAAATTTAAAATGCCCATACGTTTGTTGCCAAAGTGTGTTGTAGTCTGGACCACTCTTGGCCATCAAAGCATGCTCTTTTTCCTCCCTTGTACCAATCAGTCTGAAAATCACACGGTCCTGAATACCAAAACCAGTTGTCTTCTTTATGACCTTATCAAACAATATAACATTTATTATTGCTGAAAATCGCACTCAAATTAGGATTGTGGTTCATAATCTCAGTAGCTGAAAGTAGATTCTTTTCTAGACAAGGAACATAGAAGACATTCCTGAAGAGTAGTTATTTATCTCTTAAGAGCTAGCTGCATTTCCTTTGCTTTCAATCTTATATTCCTCTCCTCCACTAGTAGTCACAAAGAAGTAAACCTATCTCCTACAAAGTCACGACACTAATCTCTCATGTTTGTGTGCTTGGTGGCATCAAAATATATAAATTATGCAGTTTTGTTCACACAAACTCTATTATTTGCAGCCATGAAAAAATAAAGATCATCATCTTTTTTATGTTCTGCAATATTGTCCTGCTTCTTAGGCCCTTGGTTATTTATTCTCATCCTGCAACCGTTGTCCACAGAATTTTCTCTTATGACCTAGTTTCCACAATAAAAGTACTTGTAGGTTTTGGTTTTTTGAGTACCTGAATCTTCTTTCTCGTTGTACCTTCTCAGTTTCCACCGTATTTTTGCTTTCTGTTTGCTTAACAAACTTTCACTTGCCCTTGAAGTTTGCTACCAAAGCCATCTCTGAACCCTCAATCCCACTATCACAGCCAAACTGCTTTTTCTTCTTGTCTTGCTACAAGAGTTTAGTACTCAACTCTTCAAACTTCAGGTTATCGTCAACAGCAACAATATTTAGGGTTGCAATAAAATGGTCAAACACAGCAAGTAAACTCAATTGTATTACCACCATATCTTCTTCTTTCATCTTCTTCCCAATGGCATTCAATTGTTCCCTAATATCTTTTATCTTTACCAAATGATCTTGTCAAGACTCCCTTTCATACATTTCAATAGAGAAAAGTATATTCTTAAGGAAGAAGGATCTAACCTTATCGGAGATTTCATCCAACTCCTTCAGCTGCTTCCAAATGCCAGGTGTGTCATTGCTAGTCTGCACTTCAGGTAGCATCTCATCAATCACAGATAGCTTTATTCGCATCATAGATTCTCTATTCCACTCATTGAACTTGTCCTGATCTTTTCCTACTATTGCATGTCAGGTTTTCTTCCCCAAAACAATTTGATCTAAGCATTGGTACTAAAATGGCTAACATTCTTTGTTGCTGTGTATTATAGTGTTCTTCACGGGAAAATTCCGATTAACCTCCAACATTATAGGGGACAAACTAGCCATTTGGTAATAAAATAAATCTGCTAATAAAGATGCTGAAATAAATAATTACAGCTATAAATCTGCTCTTTCCTCCCCCAAATTGCAAATATTGAAAGAAAAAAAGAGAAACCCTGATACTCGCCCAAAACTGTTGAATCTGTTGAAAGACCCTGAAAAAGAATTGAAAACCCCTAAAAATACAGAAAAACTCTAAGACAATACTCAAAATCACTGAAATTGCTAGAAAATGCAAAAAATCTGCAATCTGGAATTTTTTGGAATTTTGGAAAACACTATTTTGTATCATTACATGCAATGGTGCAGACTTCTGCAGTACGATTTCTGGCGCATTATAAGATTATGACATGCTGTACAGATTTATAACATACTGATTATCAGAACCCTAACTATTGTTTTTTGTGGACTGACAGAAAACCTAGCTTCTTCTGTTCTACGGATTATGTTGGTCCTTTCTATCAAACACAATCCCTCGGTCTTTCACTAATCTAAAGAGTACCTAGGCTATCACCCGCTACTCCCCAGTTTCTCCTCACCATGGTTCTGGTACCATGTTATGAAGACCTAACACACAAAGAAATCAAACAAGTACACGAGAGAGAGACAAGTTGAAAGAGAGCAATTCTTCTCGGATATGTTAACAAAAGAGCAACCGTCACCTTATAGGGAAGGGACAACACATAACCTAACCCTAAAATAACTGAAGTGAATATTAAATCATGCATACATTATTTGCTAAAGCAAACTACAGCCATAAAGTGACTTTATTACTAAGCCTATCTCTAAGACTAGTATGAAAATTATGACTTTATGTTATGAACGCTACCATCCAACTTATATTCAAACCTCACACTTGTATAAATATGAAATATAATAATTCATCGAGGATAAGCCTCCCATTTCGGAACCAGGTACATATTTTTGTTGAGTTATGCATCCAACCTATTGATTTTTTTTACATAACTTGCAAATTTGAAATTTAATATAATATGTCATTAAAGTTCTCATAATTTTTTAGTATAAGGAGTGATTTACAACATTTCAAGATTCATGCCCTCGCCATAATGAGCACTTACAACCTAAATGAAGACAAGATATTTAAACAATGTGACAAACTCGAGAAATAAATGAAAGAGAAATGAACATATTTTTGAGTTGAATCCGAGAGATTTAACATCAAGTGAACTTCTTTATATGTTTGGGGGCATTAGTTAATAGCCTATAAGGAGTTCTACAATCGCATCTTCGATGAGTAGCAATAACTTCCAAGTTAGATAAGGGGTTGTGTATTCTAACTAAAATATGTGGATAGTGTAAAGATGATAGAATATGGTAGTTAGTGAATAAAGTAATTAGGTTTTGTGCATAGAAACCAAGAGATGTGTATCCCAACCCTCGGACACATGTTCCAACAAAAAAAAAAATCAATTACAAAACATAGTTACCTGAGAGGGGGACGGGGGGACGGGGTTTCCAGGACGGCAAAATATTTCTAAATTTTGGGGACAACAGGGGGCGGCTAATTAAAATATATATAAATATTTAAAATATAAAGATATAGTGACTAAATTATATAAATAAGCTGAAATAAAACCATTTGAGATTTAAATAAGGTGAAACTTGAACTCATAAACATCAAATACATTCCTTAATACTATAATATCAATATGTTAATGTCATAAATTGAAAATTCATAATACATATTTGAATTTTGAATTTGAGACAAGCTGAAATTTCAAATATATTATAAAATATAAAAGTAAAACCATTCTAAATTACGATTGATCAAGTGACAATAGTTGATATTCATATCATTAATCTCATAGCCAAATACACCAACAATTGTCTATTGTCAATATTACAAAAAAAGAGGACAACTACAAGTATCAGCCTAAAAATCAGAATCAACATCTGAAGTAATATCCATGAACTCCTCCTCGCTGGTACTAGCATCCTCGTCCTCAAAGGTAAGCCCAATCAATCCCCGTTGCACAGTATTGTCCTCTTCAACCTGCCTCGGCTCCTCGGGATCTACATCCCACCGTAATGCTGGGGTCTGTTTGTACTCAGGTGTCTTGCGATCCATAAGACGCAAAGCACTGTGTACAACTACAAGCTTCTCCGCTCTCGCAGAGGTAGCCTATTCCTCTTAACAGAGTGTATCCAACCATATGTAGACCAGTTCCTCTCAGAGGCAGAGGAGCTAGAAACCTGGGAAAGGAGGCGAATGGCAAGTGGTCGCAGCAGTCCTGGAAGCCCATACAGTCGCCACCAACTCACTGGCTTCTCCTGTGCTATTGTTACCTTGTCTGCCTTTGTTGATGTTTTGTACCCATCAAGTTCAGTGAAGTCAAGCCACTCCATTCTGATCTGTGAAGCCTCCTGTGGAGTGTACATTTTTTTAAAGGCCTTCATAAGGCCCTTCTTCACCTCATCATCATCCAATGGGATAACTCTTCCTGGCCTCTCCACATACCATTTGGGATTCAGTGCATACACAACCATATGAAGAGGAGTGTTCAACTTCTCCCATCTCTGTTGAATAATGGGTTGTATATGTTCATTATAGAACTCCAAAGTGGGGTCCCTCACCCGAATAGCTGCCTTCATTTGCCCAAGCATGCTGTCAATGCACTCATAGATCTCACCAAGATTGGGGCTGTTAGAATCCCCATATTTGATGACACTAAAAACTGGAGCTATGATTGATATGATGTATTTCATATCAACCCAAAATGTTTCCCACAACACCACTTCCTTCACTCTTTTCCCTTGATCTGTCTTGGACTCATGCCACCTAGTCCAATCCTGTGTCATAATCATAATTTGTAGGGGCTCCTGCAACTTAGACATCCTCTCCAACAAAATAAAATAAGATGCAAAGAGGGTGTCAACTGGTTTCAAAAATTGCTTCTTCGAATTTTTTCAAAAAGTGCCAATGATGTGTGGTGATTACATATGAACTTCTGCACATCCCTGGCTTCAGTCACTATCTGGTTAACCCACTGAATCTTCCCTATGTCTTTCAGTGCATTGTTCATGGCATGCACACAACATGGAGTCCAATAAATATGCCTATATTCCCACTCCACTAGCGTGCCTGCTGCTTCTGCACACATAAGCTGCATCTGTGACAACCTGTACAATGTTGGAAGGTCCAACCTCCTTAATGGCATTCTTCAAAATCTGATATTGAAACTCAGCATCTTTCCGCTTCCCAGAACAATCAATTGCTCTCAAGAAGTACGGTCCATCTTTGCAAGAGACAATGATATTGATGAGAGGACGGTGTCTAATATCCGTCCACCCATCCATGATAATGCTACATCCATGTGACACCCATGTCACCTTCATCTCCTCCATCAACAGATTAACCTTGGAATAGTTTCTATCCAAGATTGTCGTCCTCAATTTTGTGTCTCCAGGAGGCACATAACTTGTACCTTCTTTTGCAACCTTAGCCATAGCCTCCTTGTAATAAGGAGAGCGAGCGACATTAAATGGAATCCCAACAACATAGAAAAATTTCCCAATAGCATCATCTACCTCTTCCCTTGCCTTTGAATCAAACATGTCAACAATTGAATTTGGGGCTGCCCCCACGGCCTTTCTCTTCCCTTTGCTTTCCACTTCTGACACTCCAAAACTAGAACCAGCCAGAGTATTACTATGTTTGCCAGCCAGAGTAGAACCACGAACTTCTGGCACATTGTCTGTAGTATTTCCATTGAAGATTCTCACCATCTCAGCTCTTTGCTCTAGTGAAAGGCCCTTACAAGTGCCAACCCCCCTTCTTGTAAGGTGCAACAAGTGTGCATTGGTCCTAGTGATACTGCCATGCCAAGTCAGTGGACATATGTTGCACTTCCATACTTTGCTCCCCCCTCGAGACTTGGAGGTGGGGTTATCAATTATTTGGGAAAAATTGTTGCAATGGCTTCTTCTTATCAAATGGTCCAATGGCAAATTTGGACAACATTTGAGAGGGGCAATTGGTAGCACTACCAACTGAACTACCAATTGCCGCTACCACTACATTTTGTGTCCCTTCTCCACTCTCCCCCATTGTGGCATCACCAACTCTTCCACGGCCACCTATCTCAACTTCATGTTCAACCCTCTCCTGCTCTGATTCATACTCATACTCAGAAGAAGAACTCATGGTGATGATTGCTGCAATGAATTAAAAACAACCATAACTATATGATTGATTGATTATGTAATGAATTAATTTAAAAAAAAACGTAACCAATATGCATTTTTTAAAATCCTACAAACTATATGCGACGTGCGTGATTATATTGTGAATGTAGATGCAAATGCTAAAAAACAACCCCTAAAAAATGCAAATATAATATAAATTTTAAACTAGAAATAAAATGTAACTAAAAAAACATAAACATTTAAATTTTAGAACCAAAACCTATGCAAGAGGCATTTTTTTAAATCCCACAAACTATATGCATGATTGCATTATGAATGTAGATGCAAATGCTAAAAAAACAACCCCTAAAAATTGCAAATATAATATACAATTTAAAATAGAAATAAAAATGTAATTTAAAAAAAAAACGTAACCATTTACAACCAAACCCTATGCAATATGCATTTTTTAAAATCCTACAAACTATATGCATGATTACATTGTGAATGTAGATGCAAATGCTAAAAAACATCCCCTAAAAAATGCAAATATAATATAAATTTTAAAATAGAAATAAAAATGTAATTTAAAAAAAAAACGTAACCATTTACAACCAAACCCTATGCAATATGCATTTTTTAAAATCCTACAAACTACATGCATGATTACATTGTGAATGTAGATGCAAATGCTAAAAAACAACCCCTAAAAAATGCAAATATAAATTATAATCTAAAAAAAAAAAAAAAAACTTTTACGGGTATTGTAAGCAAATAAAATTATAAATATAAATACCTCTTGCTTGCTCTTGTTTTTGCTCTTGCTCTTGCTCTCCCTCCCTCTTGCTCTTGCTCTTGCTCTCACTCTTGCTCTTGTTCTCACTCTTACTCTTGCTCTTGCTTGGTGTGAATATGAAATGAGCCCATAATGTAAATTTATAACATAAAATTGCACTTTTAGGGTTAGGGTTAGGTTAGTAATGTTGTTTTTATATTATAAGTGATTTACAATTTAAAAAAAATAGTTTAGAGTGTTGTTTTTATGTTTTTTTGTTGAAAAAAGTGGCAGACCACGTGGGGGACGTCTGGACGTCCCCCCCACGTTTCCCCGTCCCCAGGACATTTCCCAGCATCTTTAGATGTCCCCAGGATGTTTCCCAACAAAAAACACAGTGGGAAACATGGGGGAAATTTTCCCCCACATCCCCACATCCCCAAGATGTTTGGGACGTCCTAAACATGTCAAAATTGGCTCCAAGTGACTAAGGTTCAATGAGGATTGCCAAGAAACAATTCCTTGTGTATTTAAACGGTCTGATCATGTAGCTAATAAAAGAGGCCTTAAAAAAAGGGTTTTACTTGTTTCTCACATTCTAAAAGTACTTTCTATACATTGAAGTGAATAACAGGAAAACAAGGTAATCAATGCCTTGTTTTTTAACATTAAAAAATAAAAAGATACAAGTGAATATGCTGTCAAACACCATGGTAAAGCTTTGATAAAGAAGAAGCGCCAAACAAGCATGCAATAGAAGAAACAAGTAATAGCAATTAAACATCCTAATTCATATTAAAATTGGGCGTTGTACAAGAAGGATCATTTTGACGTGGCAGTCCTCAACTTTATTTTTTATGAAGTTACTTATTGGAACCGCCACATGTAATTATATAGCATTTGACAAATCGACTCTAATGACTAGAACCTTTACACAATAATATGTTGCCCCCTTCTTCCACTAGCAATACAATCTTTTGTACTTTTCCTGCCAAGAAGAAAAATAAAATTGAGCGGTCATCAAAACGATATGTTGAAATTTTCAATCATGCAATTATTATTGCATATAATTTCAATTTTAAAAAAAGAAACCCAAACAAATCTAAAAGATCTTCAAATAGGATAACAAGACTTCTAGTTTCCACCATATGAATTGTTATTTTGGAAACAAATCAGAATCGGCATTTTTCTTACACTAAGATAAGTACATTTAATCGGAGTAACATCACAATCCAACTATATGGACCTTAATAAGCAAAAATGAAATTAACAATTAAAAATGTATATCCACTTTGAAATCTTCATCAGATGACCCATAAAGTCCTTGTAGGTGTCCTGTATTGGGCACCATTTGTAGTTTTCAAAAGGTAACTTTTTTTGGCCAGGGACCAATTTACGTTTGAGTTGGTCACAATTGAATACCAATATGTTCTATATTTTTGTTAATTATTAGGATGCATTCTCTGATTGGGTTTTTGGATCGTTCAAAACAAAAAACAAAAAATGTTCTCGAGACCCTACCTACCCCTTCAAAACATTAAGGAAAAAAAAATTATATTCCCTCTAATTTATAAATGATCATGGTTATACATATAAATTGCAATAGTGACATGGATACGGAAAAAACTTCTAAGCTTCCATAATAAACATCAAAACCCAATTTCAAAAAAGTGTAAAACACAAATAATACCTATTAAAATACTAGAAAAAAAACACATTAAATTGCCAAACAAGCATATCTTTGGTAGTTTGCAATATTGCAGAAATTGTCATTGTGGAAGGCAACTCACAAATTGTCATTAATGCAATAAAAAAAGGAAAAATGAAGCATTGGAATTTATATCACATAGTGGAGGATTGTATTTCTATGCTTAATAACACGTGCAACAATCATATTCCTAGAAATGCTATCAAAGCCGCAGATAAACTAGCTAATTTGGGGGTTGAAAATGTTGATAATGAAAAGCTCATCATTCTTCATCCTAAGGATTTAATCACTAAGTAGGGTGATTTATTGCAACTTGAGGGGCCTACTACATCTGCACACGTGGCAGATGTGATACATGCCCACCTCTACTAGCAATATTTGTATGGATCTCATCGATTTTCTTCCAATGCATGATATTTATTGCCATATTTGACTGTCGTGTGTAGAAAGATATGCTACGCATGCGAATTGGTGTATTAATACCCTCCTCCGTAATAATTTGGATCAAATGCTCCGCAGTTCAATTAGGAATATGGACAAGGGAAAAACTAGTGTTACGATGGAAATGAAGGCCAAGGCTAGGAAGGCCAAGGCCACAATGAGTAACATAGTGAAAGAGATCAAGGACTCCCTGGTGCATAAATACTCCATTGATGATGTTCACTACTCCTTCCTCAGCTTAGTGAATGATCTTAAACTCCGACATTTTCTTAATGTTGGTTTCCTTTTGGACAGGCTCTAGAATCACAGCCAAGGAAGCCATGGAATTCTGGCAAAAATCCCTGATCGATGGAGTTAAGGACCCAAAGTTGCTTCGGTGGATGGCCACCAATTTGCTCAAGGCGTAACTATCCACCAGGCTTGGGGACACAGCTGCGGTTGAAGAAGTGGTCAAAGTCATGAACGATCCGGGTCAATCTACTACTAGATTGGATACCTTGAAGGTGGCTTAAATAATTGCCGTGAAGACAGTGTTATTCTGAGCCAACTCATTTGCTATACATGAAGATATGGAGCAACTCGGCTTTGACATTGGCCTCCATCTGGAGCAAATCTGGCAACTGAACAAAGCTATGGCTATGGAGAGTTTTCTACAAGCTAGGAAATTAGATGTTATTTGATTTGTTCTGAACATACCCACTCAAAAATTCGATGACTCCAAGCTCGCGGATTCCTTGGTTGCATTGGTGGTTGAGGAGGTGAGAAATGTTGATTTGCCCACTATGATGGTGACTAGCTCCTCTAATGAGGATGAAAAATGAAGTTTATGCTTAAATCTCTAAAAGTATATAGCTTTAGTATAACTTCGACTGGATTATCCATCTTCTGATGGTTTTTGTAATCGGATTTTAACCTGAATTTTCAGGTATTTTGTCCGTTATAATATAAATAGTGAGGCTTGGTGCCTCTTTTTAACTAATAAAAAAAAATTGCTAATGATGTGCTCCACTCTAAACAATTCACAATCTCTTGTAATAAGATCTACTAAAATCTTAAATAACTATCATGTACGTACAAATAGTATCACTGGCTTATTTGTCAAAAAGTTCAGGAGAAATTTCAAGAAGTTCAGTTCAATCACATTCCTCGTGAAAGGAATAAAGTTGCAGATGGCTTGGATAACTAGGCCCTGGATAATAAGAATCGTCTTTGTTATGGCGTGCCTCCTACATGGTGGTCCAACAAGCTCCAAGAGGACATCATATATATTCTTAATCTTGAATCTTTGTTATAATTATATCTTCGACTTTACTTTTGTATAATGCTCACGCTTGGACTAATAATTTTCAAGCTTGGCACAGCCAAATATGTATTTTTTGATTTACATCTAATATAAAGTTTTTCTGGTTTAAAAAAAAACATAATACTACAAAAATGTTAGTGTACTATAAAAAGGTATATTGATTATTTTTTAAATGTCATTTTAATGTGATGTCCAAGAAATTTTTGGCAATCAAACAATCTCATTTAGTTTTAAAATACTTAGCACTTCTACAGCCAAGCACAATCCCTTACAAACTTATATTTATGTGACGTTCCGAACACAAAAAAAAAATGCAATATGAGATGGAAAACATACATCTTGCTAAGACTTCACATAAACTATAATATTATTAATAGAAATATAATTTTTTTGACAAATAGAAATTCATGTGGATATTGATTCATCTTGACTTTATATTAAATACGAAGTTCCTCCAATTGGTGCACGAAATAATTGTTAATGCTACAAAAGAAAAAGCGCTTCCAGGAAGTAACAAGTAAATTAATAGAATAATAATTAAATAATGAACTTCTCTTATGGGGCGCCAAAGATAGAGGTGTTGCATTAGTTGTTATTTTAGGATAGGTCGCCAACATTGGAGATGCAATAAAATAATTTTTAATTGTTTATTGAGAGTGCATGGAACTCTAATAAAATAATTTTTAATTGTTTATTGAGCATGCATGGAACTCTAAAGGTGGCACCACCCTTTGGAAGAAGACATTAAAGATTATAAAAGTGGATTTTGGGGTTCATTATTGGAGCATCTTGGAAATTTATCAACTGCTTCATCGTCTCCAAGTAGCTTTTTCTTCTGCATCAACAATAGAGGATGAAAACCCTCATTTGCACACAAATCTGAGGACGGAAACCCTCATATCTAACCTTGGCAATTCCATTGAGGGGTTGCAATGATCATTCAGGGCACAAATATTCATCCAGTTCAACTAGAGCATCATATTCAACTATGTTTTAGCATCCAGAACAACAAGTACAGCTACGACATCCCCCTTTAGAAACAAATTTCAGTACTAGCACCACATCTGGTGGCAGTTTTCAATCAAACCAATTTGCATGCTCTTATCTTATGTTCATCTTTCCATCTGGATCAACCGTTGTGAGAAAATAATTGTATTCAAACATTCCATTGTTTATCATTAAATTTGATTTGAAATTAATAAATAAAAGTCTATTTTTCTACATATTGGAGGTTGATGTCTTTTTAATAAAAATCAGTTTGTTATTATTGTCATACAAGTTCAAATTTTTATATTGTTGCCCTAGGGTTCGACAAAATATCCATATTTGTTAAAGAGTGTTGTTCAGGGATATTACAGTGGTTTTAGAGCTTGTTTTCTCACCAGCTATGGAAGGGAAATTAAAAAAAAAAATGCAGCTTTGAACTCTTCCAAGTGAGATAAGATAGGCTATATCACTCACCAATTTTATAAATCTGAAGAAGAGCAGGAGTGGACCAAGAGTTGATCCTAGGCCACGAACTAATAAGAGAGACCTGCAGCAGGTATTAGGGAAGTTGTCACTCCCTACTTTTGAAGGCTCTGGTAAAAGTACAGCTCGTGTATGGATACAAACATTGGATACCTTCTTATCACTCGAGCTGATGGAGGAAGCCATCTAGAAGGTATAGCACATGCGTGTTAGTACCATGGGCTAATCACACAAGGACACAATCACAATTACTCATATGGTGAGTTCAGTGACAAGTTGATAGAGAGATTTGACAGAATTGATCCACAAATTCATTTCCGGGAATTAGCTCAATTCAAACAACTACATTCAGTAAGTGACTGTGTAGCTGAATTTCAGAAGTTTTTTATGATGGTATCTAATGTGACAGAGATGAGATTGGTTTTTTTGTTCATGCTAGATATAATTGAATCTCTTAGGGGTTTAGTGAAAGCTTTCAGCCCTATCTCTCTATAAGGAGCCATCAAAAAGGCTTTGGATTTGTTGACTTCAACCCCAAAAGGGAGATAGCAGCCTATAAGACAGCCTACAATACGGTGAAAACCAGCACCTTATGGGCAACAGAAAAGCCATTTCAGTAGGGTGGTTTTCAACAAAAGGCGCAGCCTATAACCAACAAGGAGACAGAAACAAGAAATGAACTTAGAAGGAAGAAATTTTGTTTCACTTGGAGAGATCCTAGGGGACCGGGTCATAGATGTCTTCTCAAAGGACAGATGTACCATATAGAGGTGATATTAGATGATGAAGGAGAAGAAAAGGAACCGGAAGTGAACAAAGACGAGAAAGAACCGATAGTTGAAAATAAAGGAGATGAAAAAACTCCAGATGGTACTCTTCCTACACTTTCAGGTGCTCCCACGTATCATCCTTTCAGCGTTCGTGGAGTACTTCATGGGCACAAGGTAACTACTTTGATTGATAGTGGGGTAACTCACAACTTTATTGATAGGTTTGGTAGCCCAGAGACGATTTGAAATGTCCCTTTCTCCAAAATAATAAATCGAAGACCCATTTGCCCAATTTTGTTTCCCGGTGGCTAACGGGCGAATAAAAGGGAAACTTGGTCTTAATAAATTAATTATAAAGTGCAAACAAGTGAACTTTATAAAAAACACTTATATTAATTTATTTATGACTAAATAAAAATAAAAGGGAAAAGTTACTTTATAATTTTTATTTTTCCCCTAGACGAAAATGTGACCCATGTAGAAGAGGGGTAAATGCCAAAAAAGAATTAAATACAGGAAAAGGTAGATGATTGGTGGGTTGTGGATGGCTAATAAGCCAAGATTACTTATAAAAGCAAGTTGAATTGCTTAGAAGAGTATCACTTTTATGATATAAAATTTCTGAATTTTTTCTGAGCTTTGTAAGCTTTGCAAATCAACTTCAAAGGATGAAAAACCCTTGAAGTCATCTCTAGAGGAAGAAAACCCTCTTGAGTTCTAGAAGAAGAACGAAAAAATTGCTTCTATTTGTGTTTTCCAGCAGTGTTTGAGGGTTGTATGTTGCAAATATGGACAGGGGTTTATAGAAGAATAAAGGTCGTGATTCTTCCTCATTTCCAACTCATGTGGAGAAGGGAAAAAAAGTAAAGGAAAATATTAAATGCGGGAAAAGAAATCTGATTGGTTGTTTTGGGTGGCGAAAAGACCAAAACAACTTATAAAAGGAGGCCACCATGCATAGGAGAGGATATCTCTTTTTGCATATGCTAATTTTTTATTTGTGGTGGAAGCTTGTATGTTTTCCATAAAAACACCGAAGAACAAAAACCCTTTAAAGTTGGCTTTAGAGGACGAAAACCCTCTTTAAGCTTAGAAAGAAGAACGAAAAATCTTCTTTCTTTTGAGAGAAAAATCTCTACTCAAGGGTTTCCATTGATTTTCAAGTTCTACTTCAGAATTCCAGTAGTGTTAAAGGGCAAAGTTGCAGATTTATATTGTTTCCAACTAGGGTTTGAAGACACAAGTGTTGGGGCAGATTTCTACTTTCAGATTCAGCCAGATCTAGGGTTATCTACACCCCTGTGGATGGAGTTTGACACTTTCTAGGGAACGACTGTCCCGGATCTCATCACCAACATCTTTGTCATATTTTGAGAGGCCAAAATCAATTGATTTGCATATATTTTGGGGTTAATTTTATAATAAAACTCTAGCTCTCTCATTTGCTCTAAATCTGGTATTTTTCTCATTATTCTTGCATATAAAAAATAGCTTATGAGTTTTGCATAAGATTTGAGTGAATTTATTTCAGTTTTGTGGAGTAATAACTTCTTGGGCAATTCACATTTTTCTATATAAAATGCAGATCTGCATCATTGTTTCAAGCATCTTTTCTATGGATTGCTATTTTGGATTGGATTTGTGGCTATTCCGTGTAGGGGCAGAAATTTATCCATTGGAGAAATTACACGATTGAAAATAGAGGATTTCTAGGGGATTTCTAGGGTTTCAATGTGACTGTAGTTGATGGCTTTACCATTCCATGCACCAAGAGAGTGAAAGGATTGGAGATTACTCTTGGTAAGCACAAGGTTTGTGATGATTTCTATGTGGTGGGAATAGGAGAAACCAATGTGGTTTTAGGAGTGCAATGGTTGCATTCAATTGGAGAATTCACACCAAATTACCAAACTATGGAGCTAAAATCCAAAACTGAGGGAGAAGACGTTGTACTTCATGATATGGCCAATGGAGCACCTAAGGCTATCACAACAAAGCGGATGGAGAGAGCTTTCCGTAAGGGGCAAGTAGCTTGGGCAGCCCACTGTTTGGTGAGTATTTCCACTTCTAGTACTAATGATTGATCTTATCATATGGATATACAATCTATTTTAGACAAAATTTGCCATATATATCCACTATTCAGTGGTTTACTATTAGGTTTGCCATTGGATAGAGGATTCCAGCACATCATAGAGCTGGAAACAAGTTCTAACCCTATCATGATTACTCCTTACCGCCACCCTAGAGCTTACAAAGAGGAGATTGAGAAGACAATCAAAGAGCTATTGAAGATGGGACATATCCGGCCTAGTTATAGCCCTTTTGCTTCTTCCGTTGTCTTGGTGAAGAAAAAGGATGGAATGAGGATGTGCATTGATTACCGTGTTTTTAACAAGAAGGCTATCGAAAATGGGTACCCAATACCCAAGATCGATTGAATTGATAGATCAATTGCATGGAGCGGTGTATTTTTCCAAAATTGATTTGAGTTCCGATTATCACCAAATCAAGGTAATGGATGAAGATGTGCACAAAACAACTTTCCGTTGTCATTTTGGATATTATAAATTCTTGGTAATGCCTTTTGGTTTAACCAATGCTCCAGTTACTTTTCAATCATGCATGAATCATGTTTTTAGTGAACACTTGAGAATGTTTTCTCTAGTATTCTTTGATGACATTTTGGTGTAGAGTAAGACTTGGGAAGAGCACCTAAAACACTTGGATACAGTGCTGGACATTTTAGAACAACCTCTTTTTGCAAAGGAATCCAAGTGGGAGTTTGGAATGACTGAAATTTTATACTTGGGACATGTCATTAGTGCCCAAGGAGTACAGGTTGATCAAGACAAGATCCAAGCAATATTAGGCTGGCCTCCACCCCACTTTGACACAGTTGAGGGGATTCTTTGGTCTTTGTAGTTACTACAAACAGTTTATGAAAGGGTTTTCACAAATTCTTGTCCCATTGACTAATTTGACAAAGAAAGGAGCTTTCAACTGGTCTAAAACAGCCCAAACAACCTTTGATAAACTCAAAGAGGTAATGAGTTCTTACCTAGTATTGGTTGTTCTTGATTTTTCTACTCCTTTTGTGTTAGAATGTGATGCATCAGGGGAAGGAGTAGGGGTTGTTTTGATCAAAAGTAGAATAGGATGCATAGGGTTTAATTCTTTTTGTTATTTTTTAGAAGTTTATTTTACTTGTTTTAAATTAAAAAATCCGAACATTGTGTATGCTCTCACCTCGTGCCTATACAGTGAACTTGGTGATCAAAAGCAAAATAGGATGTGTAGGGTGTAGTTTTATGTATTCTTTTCTAATTTTTTGTTTTTATTTTTCATTGTAGGTTTGAACTTTGAGTCTTTGAAATATAAAAACATAAATGGCATCCAGTTCAGCGTCAAGGGGAGGGCATGGGGAAGCACGCCAAAGTGAGGGTGTGGATCCCACAAAACAAGATCATAAAGCTCCTCTTTGGAGACATATAAGTGGAGTACCTTGCTGGAAGTGGCTCTCGATCTTGGATATGCAGTCATCGCAATATGCATTTCTAGTCCTTGTATACCCGACTCAAAGCTCATTTAATGGGGCAGACAGGAATGGGGATTAGAAAATGTTCCAAGATTGAAAAGACACAAATTTTGGCATATATGAAAGAGCATGAGAAGGTTGACTTGCAAGCTGTAAGAGTTAGATCTAAAACCATTCCTTTGCAAAGGAGTGGATCAGGAAAACCACCCACCCCATCAAACCATCCTTTCATTCGAACTCCAACCCAACCACTTGAAACTCCCGTAGAGGAAGAGAGTTTCTCACGAAAGAGAACAAAAGGTCCATTAAATCAAGCATTTGCAAATGAGAAAAGCAAAATTGCTAATGAGGTAGTAGATCGATGCGTTTATGCATGTGGGTTGCCCTTGAATGTGTTGCGGTCACCATATGGGTAACAAAATGGTGAGAGGTATTAATGAGGCACCACAAGAGTACAAAAACCCTAGTTATGAGAAGGTTAGAACAACATTATTGGAGAAACAAGTGCACAAATATACATACTTCTTCGCAGCCAATTAGGGATTCATGGAAGGACTCAAGGGTATCTATTATTTCAGATTGATGGAAAGATGCTCGAAATAGGCCCCCAATCAACATTGTTGCGGTGTGCCCTAAAGAGGCAATGTTCTTAAAGGTTGTTGATTGTGAGGGCGAAAAGAATATTTGCAATTTATTGCTAATATTTTGATTGAGGCTATTGAGTTGGTGGCCCTCAAAACGTTGTCTAAGTCATCATGGACAATTCAAAAAATTGTAGAGCAACAGGGTTGATTGTAGAGAGGATATATGAGCAAATATTTTGGACACCTTATGCAATACACTCCTTAAATTTGATGTTGCAGAAGATTGGCAAAATCCCATGCATACAAGAGATTTATACGGAGGCAAATGAGATTCAGGTGTTTTCCACAAATCATCATATGTCCTAGGCTATCTTTAGGAGGTTCTCAAGGTTGGAGTTACTGAAGGTAAGGGAACAATTTACTAGTTTCTAATTTTTTATCTTCTAATTTTCTATGAAATTATCAATTGAATTTCTTGTAAATTTAATTTTATACTTTATTAACTTATTTTAATTTATTTTAATAGGTTGCAGAAACCTAAGATTTTCCTCTCACAAGGTTCTGAAAGATTCGAAACCCGAGTTCGACGAGGATTTTTTTTTTTTATATAATGCTCTGGTTCAAATTTGTCAAGGGATAATAGTTCGAAGGAATTCATAAATCGTCACACTTAAATTTGCATAGGCAAATAAATACCGAAAGCCCGCAAACCGGGTGAATGCAAAATAATTCGCCCAGGGAAAATTTGGCAGATTTCTCTACTAATATATCGGCTGTAAAATTAATGGTGAATTCTGGAAGTAAATAAAAAATCTAATACGAATTATTATTATTTTAATAGAAAGATTTAATAATATTAGGTTGTCCAAAAACCCAGAGTAAATGAATCAAAATCCTAGCTGAATAAAAACATTCGCTGCTCGAAGATGCAATAACTATTTATCATGAAAAATACCTCTAATACAGCAATAACTAAATGTAGAATAAGCCGCCCCACTCAGATGGATGTACAAATGCTCACTGCTGCAATTTACACTTTTCTCAAACACTGCTGGAATGCTGAATAACTGTGTAAACAATGAAGATTCCTACCTTGAAACTTATCTCACTGCTCATGGGGATTCCGTTTGACAAGTAAGGAATAATCCAGAGGGTTTCCGAATGCTTCGATTCTGTCTGCAATAAGCTCTGTGCTAACTGCTCTGTGAAAATAATAATAATAATCTGAATGCTTTACCCCAGCCACACTTTTCCTCATATAGCCAAAAACCCTCCAAAGGCCAAATCGCACTTTTTGGCTAACACCATATAATTAATATTTAATTAATTATTTTTGCTTCACTAATCAAGTCACACTTTTGGGTATATTTGGCCATTACCCAAACAAGTCGCATTTTTGGCTAGGAAGGCAATTTAAATAATTTATTAATTTATTTAAATGCACTTTCCTAAGTCAAAATCACTCAAACAGTCTATTAATTCATTATATGTGTTTTAATGATATTTTACTTTAATTCGAGCACCATATAATAAAATAATAAACCGAAGTCACCCTTGAAAACACCCTTTTGGCCGTCGGGTAGACAAAACAGGCCAAAAGGTCTTCGACCGAACTAATCGAGAAAGAGGGACATTACAAACTCTTCTTGAGACGACTTGTGAAAGTAAAACAAGCCTTAAACAGTATGGTGATTGATGATGGTTGGTCCATGTGGAGGCAAGGAAACACAGAACGAGCCATCAAGATAAAATCATTGATACTTGATGATGATTGGTGGGTAATGGTTGAATACTTGCTCAGTTTTACTGAACTTATTTTATCCATGATTAGATATGCACACAAAAATCACACTTGCATAGGAGAAATCTATGATGGCATTGACTCTATGCTCGAAAAAATTAGAGACATCATACGACAGAAAGAGCAAGATCCTGAAGAAATCTTCTACAATCAAGTTAAAAGCATGATCATAAAAAGGTGGAATAAAATGACCACCCCATTACATCTCCTTGCCTATGCCCTAAATCCCAAATATTATAACAATGAAATACTTGGGCTACCTAATAGGCAACCACCATATAATGACCAAGAAGTTGCAAATGGAACTAAGGCAGCATTTCGGAGGCTTTTTCCTGATCGAGTTGTGGCTAGTGTGGTCCGCTATGAAATGGGGATCTTTGTCTCTATGTTTAATGGTAGCATGCGGGAAATGGAGGCATTGTGTGACAAGTACAACATGGCCCCAGTCATGTGGTGGTATATACATGGCCATGATGCCAAGTACCTACGATCTGTTGCCATTAAAATCCTCTCAAAGGTATAAAATATTAAAATAAAATAAAAGGTTTGTTTATTAATTAAAAAATTATGTTCTTAGTAAATTAATATTATTACTAATTGGAAATTTCTAACTTCTTTTTTGTAACATGTGGCTAGTAATTATGTAGGAGAGTGGAATTGGGGTACATATACCTTCATCCACACAGCCAAATAGAACAAGTCAACATCCAATAAGGCTAAGGATTTAGTGTATGTACATTCCAATTTGCGCATCCTATCACACAAGACTGAAGGCTATATTAGAGGTCTCAACAAACTTTGGGATATTGATCCTGAGGCTAGTGACTTTGATGTTTCTGTTGCTACTCTTAGCCAACTTTCATTTTTTGGTATTGATGATGAAGGTCCGTGAAGTTCTACGCAAGGGACGGATAGTGGAGCTAAAGGGAGTGGAGCTATCAGTGGTATTCATGGAGATGATTATGAAGAAAATCTAGATGATATATTCTATAATCTAGATTATTATCATATATATATGAAACATTGAAATTGTAACCATGTTAAACAATGAATCTTTAGAACTTAAATGAATACAAAATATTTTGAGTGCTTTATCAGTTATCTCTTATGGTCCATGGACTAAAATTTTGAAAATGAGTACTATGCATATATATATATATATATATTGTACGGACGTTTACATAACGTTTCGTACCCAAGGTTTTTTAAAAATTGCATTTCCACATTTTGGATCCGTACCCATTGCCTGGCAACATAGTCTGAAATGGCATGGTAGGAAGCAACAAATCAGAAATATGGTCATCATGGTCATACCTTGGGCTGCCCACAAGGAGCTCACCCTAGTTTGTCTTCGCTCATTTAACAATTGAAGATCTTTTTGCCTTGTCTCCTTCCATGTTTCCTTGACACATGTATGGAACATCATCATGGTTCCTGTTGAAGTCAAGGACATTGTCAATTTACCTCTTATTGATTTATGTTCGGAAAATTCCAGCGAGCTGATTATCATCCAAAAAATTGGCTTCAACCACCAAATTCTCTCCACAATTTTGCAAATCGAATTCGTATTTTTTCCTTGGCTCATGCTCCATGACTTATTCCTCTTTCTTTGGAGATTTTGTTGCATCAAAAACCTTCTTTGGTTCTTCATCTAGCAACACCTTTCCATATCCTTCAATATGGTCTTTTTGGGACTCCACCTCAAAACCCTCTTGCAAATCTGATTTTCTTTTTCCTTCTTTCAAAAGAAACCCCTTTGGGTTTGGCTCCTTGGTGTATTTTTTTGGTCTATGGTTTAACCCTAGCATCTCGGTCCATGTTCAGGTTATCCCCTTGTTGGAGCCATCAAACATGAAGAGTTCCACCTTCCCCAATGCATTTTGAAAATTCCTTTGTGGCGCATGACGTCTAGGCTCAGACCTTGACTTTCCCTTGCTTACCCCTATGAATTCGGCAAGCGAAATAGTATCATTTATCTCATTCAGAAGAGCCCCCTAAATTCTTCATAGTTAGCCACAATGTTCTGAGTCACTGAATGTTGTTTTTCCACCTCCAAAATGACTTCTTTCTTTGGTAAAAAACCTAGGTCGCCAATACATGTTTGATTTCTTTCTCAATCTTACACCTCAAAATGGGAAGATCGATGCTCTAATACCATTGTAATATCCCTTTTTAGGGCTGAAACTGAAAAACAAGGAAATAGCACAAACCCCAAACTAATTTAAATCTGATTTTAGAGTCTGGACCAGCAAACTGAAAATTTAAATCAATGTGATATAACAGTCTGATTTTTGGAACAGCTTGTAAACAACTAGATTTCACCCAAATATCACCCTAAAACTCATCCACAATATTTATAAACCTTTTAAAAACACTTTAGTACAATTTTTACCATGAAAACCAATCTCTAACACAGCTAGCAATTAATTTATCAATAGTAGTACAGCCAAGATAAATGATAAAAAATGAGGCCTCTGAACCCCAACAATCGACAAACATGAAAGATATCAACCTTATAAATTATGACAAATAATAAATGAGTTTTGTGCCCTAGAAGGCACCCAAATTGACTCCAACCCTAGTCGCTCCCTAGGAGAGGAACTCCAACCGATGCAAAATCTCTTAATAGGCCTTCTTCTTGATGCCCTAGATACAAACCAGCCAGAGGATCTTCAATATTTGTCTTTACATTGCCAGTTTTGGAGAGTTTTTATTCTCCAATATGCCACAAGGAAGGTTGTCGTCCCCCTTGGACGCAACACTATGGATTTTCGCCCTTAATGGAGTTGGAATTAGAGCAATCAGCCCTAGCGTCCAAATTGATAAGTATATATATGCCAAAAGGTGATGTGCAAACGAACCAATGTACTCCTCTTATACCCTTTAGTTGGAGCCAAGAGTCATAAGGGGTAATGACCGACCTCTTAAGCTTACTTTATCTTTTATTTCCATGTTGGAAACTATCCAATCTTACCGACCTCATAAGGAGCTTACTTTATCTTTTAATTTCATGTTGGGACCATTAGAACCCAGCCGACCTGCCTTGAAAGGCAAAACACAAAATAAAAAACATAAATATGAATAGAGAAACTGAAATATAACTAAAGTTCTTCACTTGTTCAACTTTTTCTTGCCTGCGAAAAGGAAGATGAGCAAGAAGCCTTCAATTTATATTATTTCGAAAAATGAGACATTACAATCTAGGTCATCAAGGAGGGGAGATATTTCACGGTTTTTTACATTATTTGAAGCCCCTCTCCTAGGAAGCAACTAGGGTTAGAGTTCATTTGAGTGCCTTCTACGACACGAAACTTCATTATTATTTGATATTCAGGTTTATCATAATTTATAAGGCTAGAATCTTCTATATTTTTCCATTGTTGGGGTTTGGAGACCTCATTTTTGGTGATTTCTATTGATCGCACTTCTATTGTTTATAATTAATTTTCGAACTGGGTATTTGGATGAGTTTCATCGTGAAAAGTGCCCTAAAATATTCTTAAATTGTTTATCTATGATGTGGGCAGTTTTTATGATGTTATTTAGTTGAATTTTCACTCTTAACATGTTGTCCTAAAAATCATATTGTTGTTCCTAATTTCAGTTGGCTGATAAAAAAAATCTGAGTTTATTTCATTTGGGGTTTGTGTGAATTCCTTGTTTGTGTAGTTCAGCCCTAGAAAGGGACATTACAATGGCTTCCACTATTCTTGTGGCATGGTGAATTGTTGGGGAGATTGTAATATGGTGGAGTGGGACGGTGACAAAGGTGGAGTCTAGGTTCTGTGGTCAATGGCGCTGAAAAGCAGGCTTGGGGCCGGTGCAAGGATTCTCTCCAAATTTTTGACTCCAACTAGAAATAATAGGGGCTAGATCATTGCGATTGGTTTACCTGTTCCAATTATCATTAGGGTGGTCAAAAGGTTCAAGCTCAGCTTGACTGTTTCGATGGCCCTCATGTGGGCATGACTCTCTAGTAGGCATCAACCCATTGAGGTACATATGGATATAATAGGTTTGGATCATCTTCCGACCCAAACAGTGATTTGTTTTGGTCCCTTGGTTGTTTCGTAGCCCTCTTCCTAATTCAAATTTAATGTTCTCATTTGGAGTCGGAAGACTTTCATGCCCTTGTTCATAGAGTCTGAAACCTTTCTCCCTGCATGATTGGTGATCAAGGGTGGATCCTTTGTTGGGAAGCAACGGTCTGTCACACGCTCACGTTTATGAGAGGATGGGGTAGGATGATTGCATGGAAGCGGAGGAGGGACCTATGTGAGGCTCAACAATGTCTTGAGTGGTTTGCATTGCCCTTGAAGTTGATTTGTATAATCTGCCCCTTCAGGAAGAGGTTGCAAAGTTAGATCGACTATCCGCTGTGGGGAGGAGTATATGGCTAGGGGTGTCTGGATTTATTACCATTTGCAGTGAAGCCAAGAGGTTAATGAGAGTTCCAAGTTCTATTTTGATTTCCTCAAGAGGAAGGTTGATATGAAAAAGGTTCTTGGCCTTCATTGGTCTGATGGCTCCCTGGCTGAGGATCCTTCCGAAATCATAAGTATGTTTAGCCACCATCTCCAAACCATTTTTGCCCCCTATTCTCTGACGAATAGGGTTTTGACTACCAGATATTATTGTTGCATAGTCGTTTCCCACAAGGTGTCTAGTGGAGATAGAGAGAGATTGGATAGAGACATTTCAAAGGATTTGCAGAGTACTTTATTTTGCATGCAAAATGGCAAGTCACAGGGCATAGATGGCCTCCCTTCTAAGTTCTTCAAGGCAATGTCGGTTACCATTGGTGAGGATTTCTTCTCTCTGGCTTTTGAGGTGTTCATTTATGGGCGTCTTTCTAGGTCGCTCAATCAAGGATTGATTAAGCTAATTCCTAAAAATGCTCCCATGGACACTAGTAGGGGTTGGTGGCCTTAGCTCTAAAGATTCATTCAATTGCTAAATATATGCTGCAAAAAGAGTAGATTGGGTTTGTATAGGGAAGGTTTATTCTTGATACTAAGGTTTTGGCCTTTGAAGCTTTGGATTGGACAAGAAAGAGTGATCAAAAATCCTTGATTCTAAAAATTGACTTCGACAAAGCATATGATCAGATTTGATTGGTCTTTCATTTTAAAGATGTTGACTTTATTTGTCTTTGGCCCTTGTTGTGTTGCTACAATGCCCACCTTCTTCACCAATGTTTCAGCGTTTGTTTTTGCTAACATTTATTTTGCTTTGTTGATACTCCTACACCGCTCCATCCGCCAAGGATGCCCCTTGGCCCCTTATTTGTAAGTCCTAATAGTTGATGCACTAGGTCATTTGCTCAAGGATGCTCGGGTTGTTGGGAAAATTCGTGGTATTTGGCTTCCTAATGATTCAGAGATGATTAATAATCATTTTGCTAACGATTCCTTTCTATCAGTGAAGGCAAAGTAGGAATCGACTAAGGGGACCCTCTCTTGTCTAAGAACTTTTGCATTGCTTCAAGAGTTGTTGTTAGTGACCACAAAACAGATTATTGGCTTATTGGATTGGACAGTCCTCATTGAATCCCTATTGATTGGTCCGTTATTTGCCTCGGGGTCATTGTGCATTATTTGGGCATTCCCTTTGGTGTTAGCTTGTATCCAATTTCCATGCGGGATTGGTGTCTTCAAAGGCTTCAAAGTAAGCTACACAAGTGGCACATTAAGGACTTATTGTTTGTTGGCAAGATGATAGTGGTGAGCCACATCCTTCAAGCTTTGGACAAATACTATGCGTCTTGTTGGTTACATAGTAGGACCCAGTTTTGGTGCCTTGAGAAAATTTGGAGGGCTTATTTGCGGTCCAAACTTGGAGGGGAGAGGGGGTCTCCCTTTAGTTTTACATCATCCCCATAGACCGGGGGGGGGTGGGGGGGCGCTTGGGTCGTATAAATGTTGTCACTCAAGGTAGTGTCCTTTTGGCTAAGTGGGTGGTCCAATCTCTTGAGGCCTCTACACCCTGGCAAATTTCATTTCGGCATCGGATGACTTTTACGTAGCATGTGTCTAAAGTTTGAAAAGCTTTTAGCTTATGTGATATTCTTTTGACACATCTCTTCAAGGTGTTGGGCTCCCTCATCTTTAAGAGCATTTGGTTTACTTGGAAATCTATTGCTTGTTTGGTTCGGTGGCATTAGGCTATAATGTTCTTTACCAGTGTATGATTACAAAAAAAAATCTAATAAATGACACCCCAAGTGCAATGAAGAGGCCAAATGATGAATATGCAACCCATAATCGAAGAAATCTGCCCGCAGGTGATGCCTTAAATGCTGGTGAAATCCCAAAGGGTGTAGATAACCCTAGATATGGCTGCAAATTGTACCCTGGTTGTCCCTTACTTGAAGCCTTGGCAGATATCTCTCCACTGGCTGAATTTCTTCGCCTGAAATGCAAATCTGAAGTGGGGAATGTCAAAAACATGTCCAAAATGTGTGCCCTAACTCTAAAAATCTGATCGTTTCCTCTGAGAATTTGATATAAGCTCAAGTGTGATCTCCGTATGAAACCACCAAAGGAGAAATTGAGGGTTTTTGTCCCAGAAATCTGAATACACCAAAGGGTTTTTGTCCTCAAATGTAGATTGCAAAGGAGGGTTTTCATCCTCAAATGCATAATTACAAGCAGCAGCTCAAACCTTCAATGTCAAAATAGATGAGAGTCAAAAGATCCCTCCAAATGACCTCTCAATGCTCTTTTATAACTTTTCATGGCTCATTTCCCGAGGAAAGGTCCCCAAATGGGACATCCACCTTCTATTATGTTGTTGTGACTTTGCTTTATTTTAAAAGTCAAATTTTATGCCTTTTTTATAAAGTAACTTAAAGTTACATTTTCAACAACTTAAGTCACTTTATGAATGTAAGATGAAATGACTTTTTCAACAACTTAAGTTATTGTTAATTTATTTCCCTCACCACACCTTTTACACCTACGGACAATAAAAACAGGCTAAAAGTCTTCTCTGGATTATCTTTGAGAAGAGGACATTACAATCCTCCCCTCCCAAAATTGCTTGCCCTCAAGCAATTGTAAGCTCAACCCTTCAACTCCTTTGGATTGAACATTTTTGCAAATACCATGATCCTCAATCAATCTCAGGAACTCTTCACCATGCCTCTATTGCACCATTCTAATCCAACTAGAAATTAAAAAGCAGGGAGCCCATTTCATCCTTGGGAGTGCACACTCCAACATCATGCAAAGCTGATGCAAAGTACCATAGTGAGTATGGAAATAACCCCTTCAAATTTCAAAAGATCTTACCACTGTACCACAAGCTAAAACCCTCATGAATTTGTACCACGCAGCTTGCTTGCATGCTGGAACAAGGTTGCAACAGCCATAGTTCATTCGAGCTGACACCCAAAATAGAAGTGTGATAGCTGGAGTAATCGATTTCAGCAGGTTCAAAGGCAAAAGCCCTCCACAAACAGCGTGATACAAGAAAATTTCCTTAAAGTTTATAAATTGAAAGCTGAATGTGACTGATAACAGCAGTCCAAAATCAATAATCCTGAACATCAGTTATGGGAGTTATAGGACGTTACAGAGATGGAGAGGTCCAATTTCTTCTTGCTGAAAACTTGGGTATTTCCACAAATAACATGGCTGAAATTAAAGCTACTCATAGAGAAATACAGGAGGGTATTAAAGTGGGATGGAAAAAGATTAAAGTCCAATTGGACTCTAGAATCGTGATGAATTTATTGGGTGATTCTTGTAATGGGAATCCCCCACAATGGAGAATTGCTAAGGAAGTGTGTGAAATTCGGAAACTTCAGCAAAAAGGTTCAGGAGATTCAATTCACCGACATACCTAGACAGAGTAATAAGGTTGTTGATGGATTGGCTAATTGGGCACTTGACAACAAGGACATTATCTGCTACGGGTTACCTCCCTTAAGGTGGTCAACAAAGATACAAGAATAAATCAGGAAAATCATAGAGCTTGACCCTTCTCAATGATTATTCTTATTGTTGTTTTTGTTTATAGTGCTAGAGATATGGCTAATAGCTTCTATGCTTGGCACGATAGAGTATGTAATACAACATTTTTATCAATATATTGGGTGACTGTTGTTAAAAATAAAATAAAAAAGAATGGTACAACAGTTGTCATAACGAGAATCCCTTGTAAAAATAGGCAATATAAAAGCTGGAAACAACCATACAATGGCTGAAAATGCTCCCATGGCAGCCACACACTAAACATCACTGAGTCTTACAATTGAAAACACTTGTATAACTGCAAAAGGTGGAGTATATTGGCTGGAAATAATGAGGGCAGCAACCTTAAAGCTGGGATTTATGATGACGACAGTCCTTGTCATGTTTCCTTTGCAACATGATCGCAATATGTAATCACTACTTCTTCCCCTTATGTCTTGTCTGTAGTCTTGTGCAAACATGTCTGAATTCAGGCCCCTTCCATCAAGCTTATGAACATCCTTTAGATATTTTTTTAGTGTGCCAACGTTGAATGGTAGACTAGCAACTATATTATTACCAATGTAAGAAGAGAACACTGCTACCCTATCTAAATTCTGAATTGTTCCCTGGCTGCTTGCTTTGATTCCCTACATTTGATCCATGTGCTCCAACCACTTAATCCAGTTTTTATTTACAATAGCTTCCTTATGCTCAACTAAGTTCAATTATGACTTCTCTCTTATCCATTTGTATTGGATGACAAAATCATCAGCAATAATGCTCTTGAAATTAGAAACTCTACTCTTTATAGATCTCAATCTATCACCAGGATCCCACACTATTATGCACAAACAACTTTGAGTGAAAGGATCTATCTTCCCACCTTTACTTTTCCTAGAAGGATGGCAAAAATGGAATAATTCTTTGTTGTTATTACCACCCTTTCTAGCTGATAAAGCCTATTCATACTTGACATATGGTCCCGGGAATGCCCTTTCTGCAAAATCATCAGGTTTTTCCAAAATAGTGTCTAGATCCAAACCAAGTCCATCTAACAATAAAACTATCCTTGTCTCTATTGCTTTCTGCTATAAGCATTCAATGAGTGCTAACGTTTCACTGAATCCATCAACTTCTTTTGTGGTTAGAATTCCCTTTTCCTTAGTATCCCCTAGATCATATATCTAGAGCCGCCATCAGGGGTCTACCCCTATCCATATCTGCTCTGATCTCTATAGTTAGGAGGCCCCCTCCCCGCTCCCCCCGCCACCTCCCTTATTATATCTTATCTTATCCTATTTTATCTTATCTTATATCTATATGGATATGGAGGGAGATAGTTCTTTATCTTCAGACACATTATTGACTCCATAAATATCACTCTGTTTTTTACAATCAAGCTTCGAAAAAAAATCAACACTAAAATTCCCCATAGTCTCCATATTTTTTGTATCAAACACCCCAACTCCTGGTAATGGAAAACATACTGATTTGGATGGTGTCTCTGAGGAATTTAGAGCAACAGCTGTAATATTAGTTGATGAATTATCACCAGCATAATCGCGGACATTAGTATTTGACCAACCTTTCATGTTTGTCTCATGTACAGCTTCAGTTCCAGTGTTACGCGGGGACGCGTCCCCTAGATTTTGGTAACGTCCCGAACATTTCAGGACTTGGGGACTTGGAGGGGACGTTCCCAATTTTTTAAAATCTTTCAAATGTTTTCTGATGTTTTTACTATTAAAAACTTAAAAAGCTGTTATTTTTACAAAGAGCATTCAATTATAATCTTGAAAGTACCTAAAATACATTAAATACAATTTAAATCCCTAAATGTCATTAAAATAGTTAAAAATATTGAAATATTAATTTTCAAGAATTTTTTTTAATAGCCGTCCCCAAAATTTAGAAAAAAAATTGCGTCCCAAAAACCCCGTCCCTCCGTACCCTCGTCCCCGAGACTTAGGTAACTATGTTCACTTCTCTTTGAAGCATTTGCAAGTTCAATTGAATCTTTTAAATCTATACGTGTTTCATCTTTGGAATCATCAACATCGTGTCTACTTTTTTCAGCCAAAAACATTAACTCTGTGGACTGCATTGAAATATGTGACCTATTCAATTCATCCTCAAGAGGTTCTCTGCATTGACTATTTGCCATTATGTCTTCAAGAGAAGCATCCTTGGATGAAGAAACACTTCTTTGCTTCACTAATTCCGTGTCCAAAGAAGTAGTTGATTCCCCCAAGTTAGTACAAACTCTTTGATCAGATAACTGAATATCAGCAACACTGGAATTGGTTGAAACATCACTAACACATTCACTTCCATAAGCAGAAGGAACTGAGGCATTTTCAATTGGATTCTTAACTTTGTACTCCTTACCTCTCCACATTAGTATATGTTCTTTATCAAAAGAACGCAACACACAAGGAACCAGATCCTTGAGTTTAACACCTATTCTTTTATAATCAATGGGTTTCATTCCTTGGCAATTTATCCGTACTAGCTCCATGTCTTCAAAAGTGTCTCTAATGTTCTTTACAAGATTGAAGTCGCAACTTTTCCATAATTTGCAAATACTAGGCAAATGTCATCCTTTTCTTCATAAAGCATCTACTTTGTCCACCGTCAGCCCTTAAGATCAGCTCTGGATAAACAGATTTTGCAGATTTCCAAAGCATGAAGGTAAATCTTGGACGACTATTGCAATTATAGTTATGACCCCAAAAACAATGTACAACTCCACCAATGCGATGAATGAGCTTTCCTCCAGTTTTCTTTGTCATCGGTATAGTATGGAGCAATGAATATGGAACATGACCATCATATATTGGGCTGTAATCAAGATGCTTACCTCCTTTGGCTGAAGTAGAAGCTTTTGATAACATTGCATCACCGCCACCATTCTTTTCAAGTGTCTTTCCATACTTCTCCTAAAAATCCATCTCATAAGGTAATGACTCAATCTTTGAAAGTTTGACAAGTACCTTTTGGACTAAAACATCTTTTTCAATTTTGCATTCAACAAGCAATGTTTGTTCCTCTTTCTAAGAGTTCTTGTGCAATTCAGCTATCATTTTTGTGGTTAAGTACGGTTTCAACTTTTCTTCACATTGATTAACCACACTTTTCGCTAGTACACTCGCAATTAATGATATTTTTTGCTCAAAACCAACCATTAGTATGGATAACAATTGTTATAAAGTATCATCACTCTCATTCAAGACCAAAGTCATAATGGTTTGCATTGAGGCTACTACATTTTTTGTATGATTTTTATGGACATCAACAAAGAAATATTCAAACATTTGGAAAATAAGATCATCACATTCTAGATCTAACATTAAAATACAACATCTGGTTTTTGCCATGGTTTCTAGGATAGTGACCCTCCTAGCAAAAGGACTTTTGATGTCATCCAAACCCTCAAAACATTCCACAAATAACTGAAATACCTCTCTCATGGTGTTGTATGGCGTTCAGGAGCTGTTATTCTTGTAAGTTCACTAATACAAGTGATAACTACAAGTCTCACATTTGGATTTGAGTGTCTCAAAAGCTTGGGCCTAGCCAAATGAATCACCAATGGATTTATTGCCCAAAACATAGACTCAAAATCTGATTGTCTTAACATGGACAAACAGTTTGCCACTTCCTTCAAAATATTGAGAAGAACATTTTTTGAATTCATCTTTACTCGTTAACTCATCTTTACTCATTAACTCCATGATTCATAGGCTATGCATCAAATAGTATCTACAAAAAATTTAATTCTTCCCACAATTGGCGAGGTCATCAGCTCTGATATTAATGTAATGTCCCTTTCCTGTGTATGATTACAACAATTTTCTAATAAATGACACCCCATGTGGCATGAAAAGACCAAATGATGAATATGCAACCTAGAATCAAAGAAATCTGTCCACGGATGATGCCTTAAATGTTGGTCTGAAATCCCGAAGGGTGTAGATAACCCTAGATATGGTTGTAAATCGTGCCCTAGTTGTCCCCTGCTTGAAGCCTTGGCAAATGTCTCTCCACTGGCTGAATTTCTTCGCTTGAAATGCAGATCTGAAGTGGGGAATGTAGAAAACGTGCCCAGAATGAGTGCCCTAGCTCTGAAAATCTGATCTTTTCCTTTAAGAATTTGATATAAGCTCAAGTGTGAACTCCGTATGAAACCACCAAGGAGAAATTGAGGGTTTTTATCCCCAAAATCTGAATACACTGAAGGTTTTCGTCCTCAGATGTAGATTACAAGGGAGGGTTCTCGTCCTCAAATGCAGAAGTAGGAACAACAACTCAAACCTTCAATGTCAAAATAGATGAGAGTCAAAAGATCCCTCCAAATGACCTCTCAATGCTCTTTTATAACTTTTCATGGCTCATTTCCAAAGGAAAGGTCCCCAAATGGGACATCCACCTTCTATTATGTTGTTGTGACTTTGCTTTATTTTAAAAGTCACGTTTTAACAATAAAACATAAGTCGCCATTTTATAAAGTAACTTTAAGTTACTTTTTCAACAAATTAAGTCACTTTATGAATATAAAATGAAGTTACTTTTTTGACAACTTAAGTTATTGTTAAATTATTTCCCTCACCGAACAAAGTTGTTGATGGGCTGGCTAATTGGGCTTTGAACAACAAGGACATGTTTTGCTATGGCATGCCCCCTCCATTGTGGTCCAACAAGCTCCAAGAGGATATCAAATATATTCTTAATCTTGATTCTCTATCATGATTATTTCTTCTGCTTTTTTGTTGTATAATGCTCAAGCTTGGACCAAAAGCTATCAGGCTTGGCATAGCCGAGTATGTAAGTTTGAGTTTAACATAATATAAAGTTCTGTTTTTCAAAAAAAAAATATTTCCCTCAACACACATTTTACGCCTACGGGAAATAAAAACCAGCTAAACATCTTCTCTGGATTAATTTTGAGAAGGGGACATTATAGAGGCAACAGAGTTGGCTGGGATTTTGCTTCTCGCCCTATTTGGTGTTGGAGGGATCGGGACTTGTGTGTGACGAAGCTACCTTGCTTTCAGGCTCTCAGGTTGAGCAGGAAGAGCATTTTTCTTTGCGGTGACTTATGGGTTTCTGCTACTCGCTCTTGGAAAGAGTGGTGTGCTCTTGCACAAGAGGATTGTCATCTGGCATCCAACCATCCTTTAATCCTGGATCTGAGAGGTCTTATTCTTGAACCAAATCTTTTTTTAATGAATATGGGGATGGCTGGTCCAATTTGGAGGGACTCGAGGTGGTTCTTTGGCCGTCCTCTTCTTCAATATGACTTTTTTCGCATGTACCTATTGCTTCACTAGAGACACCCTTTAACCCCAATCCTTAATGCCCATTGGTTCTCAACGAATCCGGAAGATAGATGGATCCGTCGTCTTCGCAATGTCTGGTCATTTTAGCTTTCCTACAAGTTGAGAGTGTTTACTTGGCTTGTTATCTATCAGGGGGTCCATTCCAAGGCCAAGTTGGCCATGAGTGGCTTCACCGATGGCCTCTGCCCCGTGTGTCACCATTAGGAGGCTATGGAGCATATCCTTTGGGACTGCTAGTTTGCTAGGCAGTGTTGGAGATTCTTTGGGGTCAATGTTCAGTGTTGCTTCAGAAAAAACTTAACTAGCGTTCTGCCTTGTTTGGAGATAGTTGCTCTCAGGTCCGCTCTATGTTTGTTGGGCTTTGGCACTACTTGATGGTCCCAGACCTATTTTTCCGTTGGAAAATTAGATGCAAGAATGTTTTAGCTTAATAGGACAGCTCTCTATCTGACTTTTTCTCTATGTGGAGAGAGGAGGCCCGTCATCAGCTTCTCGCTAAAGGCGGGTTGTTGACCAAGGGCACTCATTCCTTGGACCTCAGTTGTAACCTGGTTTGATTTCTGCTCTTGTGGTCCTTAGGAAGAGGTTATGATGGTAATTTGTCATTGTATATACCCATCTTTGCTCTATATTTTTTGTATTAATATGGCGTATCTTTCCAAAAAACAAATTATATAAAAAGGTGTTTTATTTTATTTGCCCAGCAGTACGGCAGCAAAAAGACATACCTGGCAGTATTCAATGCATTCAACGTCCAACTAGGAAGAAAGGAAGATATTAAACAGCATTCAACATCCAACTACGCAGAAAGGAAGATATTAACTGCCATTTTCTCTCTTGTATTTTCAGATTCTGAGTCGGTTTTGTCCTCTCTGATTCAAGGCAGCATTCCTTTTTATTCCCCGCCACCAATCAGATCCAGAAACGTGTAGCTTCATTTTCATTCTCCACTCTGTTTTTTTGTAAGTTATAGGTCTGACACTCAGCACTAATGAGATTGTGCCACATGGCACAATTTTGTTCAGTTTTTACTCAGGTATCTCTTTTTTTCTCCAAGCACCTCTCTAAAAATATCTTTTTTTTCTCAAAGCACCTCTCTTTAATTGTCTCAAAATGACCATTGGCATGCCAAGTGGCATCCTTTTGGTGGCTTTTCATTCTCCTTTTTGTGTTTTGAAGGGTAAATTCTCTCTAGCAGCTCAGACAGCCACAGAGATGATGATATTACAACACGTGGCAAAATTTTGTTGTGTTTCTTGGTCTTCCTTATTTTGCCGATAATCTTTATCAGGTGGTCAATTTCCTTTTTTATCCTCAGTTAACAATTATGTCGTGGAGCATAATCTCCTTCCCATGCCCAAAGTATGTTTTATGTCAAAGTCCTAGCTTGATTCCTATTAAATGGTTAGAGTGAAAAAGATGCTAATATTTGGCACCATCTCATTATCTTTCAGACTCATTCCTGGTTTGATCGTTTACTTGTACTTTGTGCTCGAGTTCACCTAGGATAAACATGATTGTGACATTACTATCTTGTTCCCTCTCATTGTTCTAGCTTCTCAAATTACCATATGAGTTGCTCTCTGTTGTAAACCTCAGAGTTAATGAGATTGTGCCATCTGTCACAATCTCATTATATTTCCACACTAACTCCCTTATGCTACTTATATATGTTTCCTTTGCTCAAAGTGAATGAGATTTCAACATTTGTCATAAACTCGTTTTAATTTCACATTTTTCTTTTTCTCTTGCATCTAGGCAATTATGAGTTTCCATTGTTTATTTTCGCCTTGTTGATCCCATGTAATCTACTGGTTCATATTTAAACTCTAGGGCTTTGTGAAGGACGCAGGGATATGAATTGAATGCACAAGATTGATATGTATGAAATCTATCAAGGTTGAAACTTGATACTATCAATTTAATTCATCCCATCACATGATTACTCTGATACAAAAAATATTACCCCTTCACTATTTTATCATGAATTGTTCAAAATGGTCATCTCTGAGCTGCTCTGCAACTCCAGAAAGTTATTTTCTTATTAGCTAGGGATTCTAAAGAGTAAGTTCGTGGGAAATGGCATGGCACTTCTTTTTTTAACAGATTCAGGACTGCAGAAATGGAGGATCGTCGATGGTGTTCAAAAAATTAACCCTTGAGCCATGCAAATAGAGTTGAACATACTCTGTAACAAGATTTGGCTCATGTACCAATCTGTTACATTGAAGAACATGGTGGACGTCTAGAAAGATCAGATTGTCTCTCTCTAGATTTAATCCACGAACGGTATCCCAGATGAGACTCGCTACCTTTTAACAAGATTCAAATACGCCGGAATATTCCATCATTTCCCCAGCATGTACTCCACCTAGCTGTGGAATATTAGTACTTGTAGCTAAAATGAGGAAGAAGTCCAGAAAATTCAGTTGCAGGTAGTGTTTACTCAATCCCTTGAAAAGCAGGGAGAAGAATGACACCAATATTTGACAACAAAGTTCCCAAGAATGGGTGGTATAGGGAAGAACTAAGTCACTGCATTCGAATTCGTGTTCGAATTCGCCGAAGATGAAATTCGTAAAAAATTCGTCGCTAAAAAATCAACGATAAAATTCGTGATTAAATTCGACTACAAAAAATACTATATATTTTTAAAAATATAAAATAAAAATATTACTAAATACAAATATAATAAAAACTATATATATATATATATATATATATATATATATATATATATATATATATATATATATAATAAAAACTATCTATATATAATATATAATAAAAATATAAAAAGTACTATATATAAAATATATATATATATATATATATATATATATATATATATAATAAGAATGTTAAAATAAAACCTAAACTAAAAACTATATAAACTAAAACTGTAACTTACATTTATTAAAAATCTTCACGCTAAAATAAAACCAAAAGTTAAATATATTCACCAATGTTAAAGTTAAAGTTAAAACTTTCACCACATTCACCAATTTTCAAGGGAAAAATGCAAAATTCGTCGAATCTCAAGCTTTCACATGAAATTCATTGAAATTCGCAATTTTATTTGCAGTCTACCCAAAAAAAATCACTCAAGCCTGACATTAAGATCCTCCCGAGTGTATGCAAAGGGTGATGGATCAGATTCACTGCCAGGCCTAGAGTGCTAGAATGTGGAGCTAGCGATCCTACCTCATGTGGCCTTCTGTCAATGGCTTCTTCCTTGTGCTATGATTTTGAAGAAGAAATGTAATTTCATTGGTTTTTGAGAATACAAAAAGTCATTGTCTTGATCTTTCATTTCTCATTCCAAAGAAGCCCTAATGGAAGTGCTATAAATATGCATCTTGAATTAGAAACGGGAGGGCTTAAAATTCAAAAAGGGAGACACTGCCGTGTAATCTAGATTTAGGAGACGAATTTATCTTTGCAAGTTCTTTTCTGAGAATTTTTATGCTAATATGTTTAATCGATATTATGCTATTTTAGTGTTATTTTGTACATTCGTCCTGATCACTTTGATTCTCTTAGATTTAATTTCACATCTCAACTACTGCTACTTCTGTCAAGTAAATTTGTTCAACAAAGGAGCCAATGTCATATAATCATGTTTTAATTCAAATGAGCCAAGTTAATCTCTACAAGTTCTTTTTTGATATGCTTTTATGTCCGTATGTTTAATATTAATTCGAATGTGTGTTATTTCAATGTCATTTTATACATTTCATTTTAGCATGATCACAATAATGCTCTTACAAATCTGAACTAATGTTACTTGTGTTAGGTAAATCTGAGAAAGTCTTTAGTTATCGAATGGAATTTATCTAATCGGACCATTGTCATTCAAAGATCTGTGGTCAATTAATCAATCTTCTTTATTCTTTCAATTTGCATTGTTTCACCATAAACTTGGACCCTTCTCATGTTTGTTTTGAATTGTTATGGTTTTGTGGAGAATAATTTGCTCTACACGGTGAATAATCTGTTTTCAAAATTTTATGCCTCTAAGAAGATATTTATAATAGAGAAGTTTGCTTTCACAATTATCTCTTTTATCAGCATCAAAATTAAATTAGATCTTCTTTCGAGTTTGTAAATATTTGAGCCTTAATTAGGTTTCAAGCAACCATACCGCACATTGTTAAAATGTAAGGTTTTTTATGAACCCCTGGTGTCCCCAAGATTTCACCCTGAAATCTGGGACAACCCCTTTAAAAAAATTTGTTCTTTTTAAAGTAACAGGTCGTTTTGTGTTTGTATTGCTTGCAGTTGTTTGCATTGCTATAAGATATCCCCAGAGAGTCATAAAATCCAAATTCGACAAATACCCACATGTCAAAGCTCACTCAATCCCTTCGTCAGACCTTGTCTGCAAGTGTTTTATTTATTTACTTATTAAATAAATAAAGTTCTTTTAAAAATAGATTGAGCTAAAATTGGAGGATTTAGGTTATATAAAGCACTTCACCCCATCATTATTACCACAGAACATTCACCCGGGGGGAAGAATTTTTGCAGATCAGCTAATTGGAGAAAAAATTCGAGCAATTGCCTACAACTTCTTTTGTTTTGTTTTATTTCTTTTTGTCTATGTTTTGGTTTGTTTTCTCCGGCAATTCCCGTAGCCTATTCATTCTTCTTACCAGATCTTTCCCTGGGTCTAGGGTTTTGCAAAGCTATCCAGTATTTTTTATTACTAATCTGTCTACAGGCGATCAGAGCTCAGGATTCTTTCAGAAGATTGCAAGAAGTCACTTGGTCCAAAAAGGTGCAAAAATGAATTTTATGAAAATAAGAAAAATATTGCCATCAATGCGTAGAGCTCGAGAAAATATGCACTTTTAGAGAAAACGACACCTAAAACGGAGCCACAGAATGAGAGTTATGGCACATGCAAGTTTTGCTACTACATCTTCCCGGACCCTTTCCAAGAATGGCAAATTTTATTCTTTACTTGTGTTTTCACCAAAAATCCAAAAAGGAAAGAAATGTGGTCTTCATGCCAGTCGCAATTTTCAAGGCTGTCTTCCACGTCCAATTTCCACGCTACCTTCAGTGACGAATTTTAACGCAATTTTAAATGCAAAAGTCACAATGCAAGTCGCACTTTTGGAAAAGAGATATCTTTCATGCAAGTCACACTTTTCGTAAGGAAAACTTTAAGCTGCCAATGGGAATTTCAGAAGTGGTAGGCAGGCGGGAATTTCTCGCCTGCATAGCAGGTTACTTTTTCCCATCAAATCAAAGTCACTTAAGCTGCAATGGGAATTTTAGAGGTGGCAGGCATGCAAGAAGGAATTTCTTACTTGTAATGCAGGATGACAATTCCTATTATAAAATAAAATCACTTAAAGCATTGGCGGGAATTTCTTACCTGCAACACAGGGTGAAAATTCTCATTATGAAAGTCAAATCACTTAAGTGAAAGATGGGATTTTTGGAGCTACAATGCAGGTTGGAAATTCTCATCACTTTGACTTTCTATTTTTAACAAATACACCTGCCAAAAAGTGCAACCCACCTTGGCATTAATGGTATTTCTAGTTGAGTTTGGCGCCATAAATAGGAAGAAAGTCAATGCAAGTGGATGAGCTAAAGAAGTCAATGATGCATGTTAAAAATAAATAAAATAAATTCATTAAAAAACAATCAAAAGCATGCAAAATTGGGCGCCCAAATTGGATGAAGAGGCGTGACTTTAATTAATTAAATTGCCAGAAATAGGAAAGAGAGCAATTATTAAAAATAGCATGCAGATGGCTATATAAGCATGTGACGCCATAATTGAGAAGCAGTTAATTCTTTTTGATGAAGTTTGCAACCCGGACAGGTTTTGGCGCCAAGGGAAGGAGTACTTTGCCATAAAGAGTGTTTTCCATTGCCGGGAAGCTTCCAATTTTGGCGCATTGGGTTGGAATAGCCTGATTTTTGTTATAATAATTGTTTGCATGTTGGTATAAGTGTCCAGGTATTCATCACAGGTGCTCATATTAGAGAAAGGAAGTTCAAATCAATGTTAGATACATTAAGTATCTCTTCCGAATCAGAAGAAATTTGCATGGCCAGATCTGCACAAATTGATCCAATTACAAGGGATTCCGGCAGTTGGCGAGAATCAAAGGCAAAAAGAGTCAACCACATGCAGAATATGGAAAAAGAACAAGACTGAGAGTGTAGCAACTTTCTTCTAATTTCTTCTCTTTCTTTTTCTCTCTTATTTTCTCCGACAAAGTAACTAAGTAATCAATTAAATTGTAAAACTTGAGTGATTGGTTTAAAAGTCGTAACTTCAAGTTACTAGAAGAAATCAAAATACTTGGAAATAGGTGGCAGACATGCAAAATAGAAGGTTCTATTTTCAGTTATAAATTATGCATGTCATGCAAAGAGGAATTTCAGGAAGAAGATTGTCAGTTGTTTCCCTTTTTCATAGCTTCAACATGTGGCAATTCATTAAAAAAGCTTCCTCTTTGTAATTGTCCTTTATACACTATAAATAGAGGAAGAACCTGCGGGTTAAAGGATCAGAATTTGTAATCAGCATTCTTGTGTTTCCAGACTTTGAGTTGAAACTCTTGATAGCTTTCTGAAAGCTGAGGAATAAAGATGAGGTAGATTTCTGGAAAACTTTGTGTCAACGGTGCATTTGTTTCTTATTTCTTTTTAGATATTTGCATAAACTGTGTTATCTTAGATCTAGATCTGAAACTTTCTTTTGCTTTAAATTCTGCATTTCAAGATCTATTTGTTTCGTCTATGTGCATGTAACCAACTCTGTCAATTATTGGTTAGGTTGCACATCTCCTTTCCTTCTTCTCATATTTAATTATTTCTCTTTCCTACACATATTTCTTACAGCTGTTTACTTACTGCAAAATTGTCTAGCTATGGTTCATGAGCTACGCAATTAAAGTAAAACCAACAGATAGATATTAGGAAATATAATTGACAAAATCTTACACGGGAGCCTCACCGGTAAATGAGGGAGATTCATCTCATGACTGCCTAGGTTTTCAGCTGTGCAGAAAATCTAGCCAACAACCCCTTACTGTGTCCATGTCAAAACATTGGAGAAGTTGAATATATAATGATTCACTGTGATTATTTCAACTTGTCTATAATCAAATTACTCATGATTATTTAGAGGAAAAAATAATATGTTATATTTTTTAATTTTTTTCTATATCTGAGACCTGTGGTCCCCTGTCTTGTTCCCTAAAATTATGGAGTCTCTCTAAACATCCTTGAGATATGTCTTCAATCCCCGCATGCCTTCATCCCAGAAAATTAGTGGAAAACTTCTAATAACCATGATTTGTTCCTACGAACACAGAAATTATGTTTTCGATGTTTCATGGCATATTTATAATTTCCCAAGAAGCATTTTTTAGCAAACAAAATATAAATAATACAGTTAAATAAAGGTTATATTACATAACAGTGATGAGTGCCCGCATGACTAGCCAATATGAAAGAAGTACTGAAACAATCTAGTGGACCTGAATTGTGTTTATGAATAGGAAAGCTAAAGGACAATACTTGAACCTTCCACAAAGGATGACAAAAAATTGAAAAATAGTTGCCAAAACATAGATAAGAATATTCTTGAAGAGCTATTTGATACATTGAGATACTGCTATGAGAATACTTCACACATGTCTGAAATGAAATGAAACTAACCTGCCAAGTTCAAGATATCTCATATCAGTCCTTGTCTTTTACCTCAGCATCTATATCTACAACCATTGATGAGGGATCTGCAAAAATTACTAAGAACCGTAAATACCACGTTGATTTAAAATAATTCTAGTGATACCCTTCAGAAACATAGCAGCAATAACAGAAAGCAGAAATAAGCAAATAACGGCTATAAATTGCTAAGATAAGGTGATTTGCATTACTCAGCAAACATGCATGTACAACAGAAATGAAACCACAATAACAGAATGCAGAAATAAGCAAAATAAAACCTATAAACTGCCAAGATAAGATGATTTCCACTACTTCACATTGTCCACATAAATATGAACAATGAGTTAACATCAAAGACTATACCTTTGGTGACAACGTTTCCAGAATAAACCCATAGATAATAAATATGTATTAAACTGTCCAGCATCATAATATCAATAATTCTACTTGATGCTAATCTATATATATATATATAATGCACTAAGTACCCCTTATGCTGCCTGCACTAACTCCCTAACTGAGAGAAATAGCCAGTCTCCTAACTGCCTAGACTTGCTTTCCAAAGGGGGGTTGTGCTGTATAGTATCATCATTATTACCCATTGCAGCCATTTCTGTTGCAGAACTCAGTGCTTCCATCAGTTGGTCCTGGCACCACTCTGGAGGTGTCAAATGAATGTCTTCTTGTTGTTTTACTTTGGAATGCACCGTATCATCTGGTCCCTTTTCCAAAGGTGGCTTCACATGAGATCCCATTGATGCCCTAGACTGGATTGGTGTTACAGCTTCGTACCCTCTCTCTATTCCTTGCAAATGGGGAATGCTAATCATATCTTCTGTAATCGGCAAGGAAATGCATATCCACCCACTTGTGGGTTTTCAACTGCTAAAAATCCTTCAATAATTGATTCTCTTTATCAGCCAAGACGAATGACTTTTCCAACTTCTCATTTCCAAACATTAAATCAAATGTCAACTGGACATATGGCTCATGTGAATTTCCAATGGCGCGGAGCAAAGCATTCTGCTGCTCACCTGTCTTTTAAAGTTTGTGTCTGTCAATAACTGTGAAAGTTGTTGATTTAATCACATCTACTTGTGTCATTTTATTATTTTCTTCTATAAATTCCTCAACCAGTTTATTTCAACTTAACTCCATATACTTGTGGTACTGCATAGCTTCCAAACCCAATGTGTGCAAATTATTAAATGTCACAATCAGCACTTCATCAGTACAAACAAGTTTTGCCAAAAGAGGCATAGTGGTAAAAAAATCACATTTGTCAGCATGTGTGCTAGTTTCTTGTGGAAGTCATCCATTGAGGCTAAAGAGCATGTTGTAATACAATAATGCTTCAATGTAATTATGCATAGCAGAGTTACAATTATATAGGAGAGGTAGCTCCTACATCTAAGGAGAACCTCCACAAATTTCTCACCCAACTCCTATATACGTGAGTTGTTGTAACTCACAACTCACCTAATATAACATTTACATTACACAATGATATTTACCTCTAAGTAAATATCCAAGCACCCAAATATAAATGGAGCACTAAATATTAATTTCCTAACATTCCCCCCCTTAGTGCGAACATAGGAGAAAAACAATTACACTTCTTCTGCAGCTTGCTGCCCATGCATGCTCATGATCTTGGCTCATTGATGGTTTTGTAAAGGTTGACCAACAACCTCGGTATGAGCCCCTACTCATTCAGTACGAACCCCTGCTCATTCAGTACGAACCCCTGTTCATCAAATATGGACCCCTGTTCACCAAAAAGGGACCCCTGTTCCAAGTATGAACCCTTGTTCATCCTCTTCAAGTATCATGATGTTGCTTTTTCCTTATGCTTTCATCTTTCCACTATATTTTCACATCAAGAAAGTACATAGGAATCTGCTCATTTTATTACAACAAGAACATACTGTAAACTGAATAATAAAAAGTACACTGCAACCGAAAAACACACTGAAACAAAATGCCACAACATCATTTTGCGGCTCCGTCACTTGCGGCTGACGAGAGGACGTTGTTTGTCCTCCATCCTTCGTTGCCTCCGACCTCCAGTGTCATGCTGCTAAATCAGCCTGGTTTATCTTTAAAGTTCAATGGTTGTCAGGACGTCGGGTAACACCAAAAATGCGTCAGTAAGGAAAAATATATATATATATATATTTATTTATTTATTTACTTTTAACATGACTCAATTTTTTACTCTTGACACAACATACACTTTGACAATTTTTAATATGATGACACAACTATAATGACAGAATGACTGCGTTTTACTATATGCTTTTGTTCTTAACTTCTCGTGATAATAACATGTAATATCCCCTTTTGGGATATTAATTAAAAATCTGAAAACTACTTGCAAAAAAAGTAAACTTAGAAGAGCAACCCTTCTAGGTTCACCTCAACTAACCCAGTGTTGGCTTCAATGCAACCCAAATGGGGTTGGAGTGAGCCAAGGTGATGGGTTTAAATGGGCTAACTAGTTGGAGATGTCACTTCATTAACCATGTTAATTGCAACAGTAGTAAATTAATTTTAAACATTGAAAAAGTAACTGAACTTCAAAATTCCACAACTTGTTCAATACTTAATATTTTTCAATGAAACCAAATGCATCTAAAAGCTAAAATTAGGGCCTTTCTAACCAGCTATTAAACAAAATCTTTGTTAGGAATATCTTTTAGTGCTCACATATTTAATATTTGTCATATGGTAAATGTTTCGTTTATATTGTTATTTAGTATAATTTATTGTTTCAACAACAATATCTTTGTAGAGTATGTTGTACTCGTGAATATTATTACGGGATATTTGTTGTAACACCTCCCTCTATTATTTCGGAGGTTGTTCTGGCTATATCTTTGGCTATATAATAGTCATGTATTGTGTGTTTGAATGTTGAGAAGAATTAATCGAAATTCCTGTGTAGATCTGTTGTTGCTCCTTCATTTGGCATCAAAGCGAAGTTCATACTAAGCAATTTGATCAAGTGCTTTAATGGAAGCATAATAGAATGGTACGGGCAGTCAATTATTCTTTTGCCCCTAGGGATGGTAACACTCTGTAAAATTGTTTGAGTGTTAGTAATAGATTATGTATAAAGGTTTATATATATTATTAGCTTAGGAAGAGTGTGCTGGAATATACTTATGTTGTTTGTATTCCATCTTTGTTGTCCTCATTTAGATCTCTCTGTTAAGTAGCATATTCAACCTCATCTTAGGAATTGTATTTTGCAGCAAGTATTTTTTTTCTGTGGATATTGGCATCGATCTACGCATTGAAAGGTCTCACATAACATGGTCATTGAAGCTCAAATCCAATCTGCACTCTAAATGACCTGTAGAGGTTTGGTACGAAGTTGTTCCATTAATAGAAGACATTAATAGGCCTGCTCAAAGGTCCACGCTGTCTCATTCATTTAGTAGATCACAGTGTTGTTTTGGCTCTATTGTTTGCATTGGATCGCATTGATTAGATCTTGTATTAAACTCAGCATTGATCCATTTGACATTTAAATTGGCATTGTTTCCACATGGTCTGTACACAGTTAACATCCATACAGATAATTTTGAACGCTATCCATCGCGAGAAAAAGGTGTGACAGTGGATACAGAGGTTCATGCAATTTGGAATTCCATTCTACCACGTCATCAAATCCTCAACCGTGTTTATTGTGGCATCGGATTTCCATCCCGGCACTGTAGTCATTGATTGGTCAGCATTTTATTTTTTTGAGTTTCGGGATTGGATCAACATACATTTGACTTGGCCTGCGCATCAAAGGTATGCTTTTAAATACAAAACCTGCATTTCCAAGTTGGCTGCACATTGCACAATACAATGCGGAGATATACTTGGTTCGTTCCAAAGACGAGATCCTTCCACGACTCGTGGAACTATTGTGTTGTTTTAAGTCTTCTAGAATAGGTTATGTAATTCCCCTTTAGTGTGTCAAAGTTTATTTGGTTCAATGTAAGAGATTTGTTTTATGTCCTATGTTTATAGTTAATTGAGTCGTTCGGTCCAAAGACTTGTTTTGGATTTATATAGTCTATAAAGTTTTAGTTTGTCTTTAGTCAAATGTGCAAATATAGCCTTTAGTTATATTATAAATTTAAAATTAAGTATATTGTTAAAAGTGTCATCTTGTCAAGAGTTAAAATTTTGTCTTATTATAGTTAATAAAACAATTGTGTCATATTATTGTTTTGTCAGTCAAAAGAGTCAAAGTTACCAAAAATTTCGTCAAGTGAGCCTTATTGTTGTTAAGTTTGATTGTGAGTCACCGTCAAATTGAGTCATTTATAGTGTCTTTGTAAAAAGTCCATAAAATAAAATAAAAAATTGCCTAACGGACGCATTTTCAGTGTTACCCGACGTCCGGAAAATTATCTATTTCACATTGCGGGGGGAAGTTATACAAATAAACCCAATGTGAAAATTGTTGAGCTTCATATCCAAATCAGGTTGAGCTAGCAGCACGTACACTGGAGGAAGGAAGCACACGAGGATGGAGAACAAACAGCGTCCTCTCGCCATCCACAAGCGATGGGGCCACAAAATGAGGTTGTGGCATAAGTTTTTTTAGTTCAGTGTTTGATTTTCAGTTGTGTGTAATATTCCAGTGTTCCAATTTTCAATAAGAGGAAATTTCACCTTGTGGGGGGAGCATGATATCGATGTTCCATTTCCATTCAGCTTTCTTGTTTAGTTTGGTGAGCAGTTTTTCCTATGTTAATTCCCTGATGTGAAAATATAGTGGAAAGATGAAAGCACAAGGAAAAAGTAGCATTATGTTTCTTGAAGAGGATGAACAAGGGTTCAAGCATGGAACAGGGGTTCCTTTTTTGGTGGACAAGGGTCCATTTTTGTCGAGTAGGGGTTCATATAGTGAATAGGGGTTCCTTTTTTGGTGAACAAGGGTCCATTTTTGTCAAACAAGGGTTCATTCCGAGGTTTTTGGTCATCCTTTTCAAAACCATCGGTGAGCCAAGATCATGAGCACACACGGGCAACAAGCTGCGGAAGAAGTGTGATTGTTTTTCTCCCATGTTCGCACTAAGGGGGTAATGTTAAGAATATCTTCTTGTGCTCACATATTTATTATTTGTCATATTGTAAATGTTTCGTTTGTATTATTATTTAGTATAATATATTGTTTAAACAACAATATATTTGTAGAGTATGTTGTACCCGTGAATATTATTTCGAGATATTTGTTGTAATGCCTCCCTATTATTTCGGAGGTTGTTCTGCCTATATCTTTGGCTATATAATAGCCTTGTATTGTAGGTTTGAATATTGAGAAGAATTAATCAAATTTCTTGTGTCGATCTGTTGCTGCTCCTTCAATTTTCTGAGCACCAGAAACCCCTCAAATATGCCCACAAAAGCTAGAAATAAGTCGCCTAGGGTTAGAACAATATATAAATTAATTTCCAGATTTTCCCTTAACTTTCCAACTCTCAAAATGTTATTTCCAAATCTGCAATAAATAATTTATAACAGCAGCAAACTCATCAAAAACCCTTCCAAATGTGATATTAAATTCCCAAAACCAGTCGACCCACTTTAAATATTTAACGGCAGTATTAGAGGCACAAAATATCATCAAAACAAGGGCAATATCATTAGAAAATTATGCAAGAACAGTCCAGCATTAAACCCTTGTCAAAAACCATCAAAATATGCCACAATACTCCTCCAGACGAGTCGATTTGGATCACAATAACCAGCAGCAATATTCAGATTGTATTCACTATAAAGAACTCACAAATAACCTCATAAATCAAGCTCGCATACTCTCAAAAATGGCGACTTCACATAGGCAATTAATTAATGCAATAACTCATCACTTTCATAGCTTGAAGGGCATACACACTTCACATATAGGTGGTGTTAATAAACACATTTTTTTTAGACCATTAGTGGGCATACATCCCTCTTCAAGCATGAAGATAAGTTTGATAAATCGTCAACATGCGAAAAGGGGTGCCCATCATCTCCTTTTATAGATTTGTCCTAGTGCAATCTTCAATGTTTTCCTTCTTTTTTGGCGTCATCTTCTAGAGAGGAGAGTTTTTAATTTAAAAATGGCCTGAAAGTCAAACTCCAATACAAATGTTAATTTCCCCAAAATAATATTTGAAAATAAAATACAATGGAAGATTAAATATAATAATTGATGCCCAAAAGGAATCGACCTTTACCAAATAAAGTCAATTTGCCCATAAATAATAATTAATTAATTCCAAAGGAAATCGACTTGCCTTTTATTTCTTTTCTTTTATCTGAATAAATTGATTTATTTCAAATGATATTTAATTGGCCTATAATAAATCGATTTTTCCCCCTTTTATTTTGATTTGCACAAAATAAATAATATTTTAATTTTTAATTCATTAGCACAAATCAATTAATTATCTTTTAATCCAAGGGAAGAGTGGATTAAAGGTCTCCAATATTTTTATTTCATTAATGTCCAAAAAAGGGGACATTAAATAACACCATTTAATGACAAACACTAACTATTGACGCAAATAATTCTAACTCTATCTTTGTTCTTTTGCTCATATAAAATTACTCGACTTGAACATCAATAAACTTAAATTTGAAAAAAGATCTAATAATACACTTATAGACACCCAATCAAAATATACAACTAAACATTAAAAGAACCTAATGACTTTATATTGATGAACACACCTTTTTGAATAGGTTGCGGGCAAGTGCTATTGAAGCAGAGTTTTGTTGATGGGCTAAGTTGTGTCTGCAAACAGTCAATAGAAGGCACTTATAATTATCTCCAACAAAAAGATAATGGAATAGCTGTCAAGAATGTCGAAGCATGAGGCACTCCCGATTTGAGAGGGATCGGAGAAGAACCAGTGTAACAAACGGATTATATGTTCTAAGAAGGATAAATCAAAATGTAAAACAATAGCTTCCAAATGCAGCATACACTTTGGAGACTGTTGAAACCATACATGGAGTCGAGATGAAGAGCAACACACGTTTTCACTCGAGGATTTTTAACACATCTCGATGCACCGTCAGAAACATGCTACATTTGAGCCAAATGAATGTGGATGATTTGACAGGGAGAGATAGGAGTTTCATTTTGCACAATGAGATCTCGGCACATTCAAGTTTGTAGATATGTGCGCTGAAGAGTATAACCTCCTTTGAGTCAATGACCTGACTGGTCTGCATAGAGGCATATGATTTTGCGAATTGTAACACGGCTGCTATGAACTTGCAGATAGTAACAGATATACGACTTTATGCAGAGGAGATCAAACTAAATCAAATTGTGGCCTAGATGTCCGTTCTTCAAAAATTTCTTCCCCCTAAAAAGTGTGAGCAAATTAACATAAGGATCACTTAGTCGTAAGCCAAAAAGTGAGCACAAAATCCCTGATAATAATTAGACTAATTCTGAAACTGATAAAACTCCATCTACAGGGCAATAATTTATATGATTGCCCTTTGGAAAAATATTATAATTCCATTTGATGAATCAACTATTCCATCACAGGCTCAGAACGAATGTTGCTCTGATACCAGTTGAAAAACAATAATGCTTCGATGTAATTATGCATAGCAGAGTTACAATTATATAGGAGAGGTAGATCCTACATCTAAGGAGAACCTCCTCCACAAATTTCTCACCCAACTCCTATATACGTGAGTTGTTGTAACTCGCAACTCACCTAATATAACATTTACATTACACAATGATATTTACCTCCAAGTAAATATCCAAGCACACAAATATAAATGGAGCACTAAATATTAATTTCCTAACATTGCAGGGAAATTCAACTTGTTTTTCAAAATTCTATCATCTTTGATTGTGTTGGTATCTATCAAATGACTTTGATCTCATTATAGAATGTACAACTTCCATACATTGCTTGCCTGGTGCATTTGCAACAGTTTTAACTACAGTAACATTATAGCCAGTGAACCTTGCTCCACTCCCAATCACATCATATCCATCCATCGCCTCTGATGGTACACTCAAATTAGGAATATTTACTTCAGAGTCTTCCCCCTCTTCCTCTAAAGATTCTTCTATTCCATATACATCCATTTGACTAGAGGAGCCTTCTACTTCAACTTTATTTTGCATTCTCAACTGCTAAACATATTTTGTATGCTTCTTTCCATTAGTGTTTGATTTGGCACGTGAGTGGGCTTAGGTTTTTTAAACGTATCATAGCCCAATGGATTCGAGGACTTACCTACACTTGTAGATGGCATGCCTAAGTCTACTCTGGTACTAGTTGTTGGAGCCACTAGTACTGATTGCATTGGTCCTTGTATGATCAGTGTCTTGTCCACTGCAGCTCCACTCCTCTGAACAATAGTCTCTCTTTCAAATCAACAACTGCTCTTCAAAATTGTCATTCCCACTTTCCAGGTTTTAGCCAAGTATGCACTTGTTATTCTGATTTTCCTTGAATTATACAAAATCCTAGATGCTTTAGGATCACAGGCACACTCCAATGCATTGCACATTGATGGCCTATTTAAATCCTCTCTATTGTAGATTGGAATAATAGATAATAGTAGTTGTGGAATAATAGATAACAGTAGATTGGAGACTTTACAGGAGGTGTCTCACCAAGTAAGGATGCAAGGGTACTCAAAAGAACTGCAAACAAAGGAAATCTTTCTTAAGCAGGAGCTGACATAATGGGAATTAAGAGAAGAAATTTTTTGGAAATAGAAATCCAGAATTAAATGGCTGAAAGAGGGAGATAAAAACCTCCTTTTTCCATAAATCTCTCTTAGCTCACCGTTCTCATAATCACATTGCTTACCTAGAAAAAAGGGGATGGAACTCAGGCTAATTCACAAAAAGATTTTCAACAATTAGCAATACAGTACTTTTCTGGGATCTTTGTTGCTACTAATCTGGATGGAAATGCTCAGCAACATCTGCTTAATATCATTCCAACCTTGGTTAGTGAGGAGGACAATACTTTTCTTTTGCAGCCGGTTTCAGAGAAGGAACTCTAAACAGTTGTATGGGCTATGAAAAAAGGGAAAACACCAAGATTGGATGGCTTTCCAATAGAATTCTATCAGGAATTCTGGGACATTATCAAAGGTGATCTTTTGGAAGTGGTGGAAGAATGCAGACAAGCGAAGATTGTTCTGAAAGTCACCAATCAAACCTATATTGCCTTGGTTCCCAAGAAAGAAGAAGCCTCTACCCTTGCAAAATATCACCCTATTGCTTTATGCAACGTGCTCTATAAAATAATTACCAAAGTCATAGCTGAAAGGCTGAAGACTATCATTTATAAAGTAATATCTTTAGAACAAGGGGGATTCGTACCTCATAGAAAAATTAACGATGATATTGTTTTGGCCCAGGAAGCCCTCCATTCCATGGCAATTCAAAAAAAACAGCTATGTTTTTTAGAGTGGATTTTTCTAAAGCATATGATAGGGTGAATTGGTCTCTCCTCATTGAAATCCTCTTGAGGTTTGGCTTTTCCTCCCTTTGGGTTCAATGGATACAAGCTTGTATCTCTTCGGTTTCTTATTCAATTTTGGTTAATGGAGTTCCTACAACTAGATTCTCTGCTACTCGAGGAATAAGGCAGGGAGATCCCTTATCTCCATTTCTTTTCATAATAGTTGTTGAATCTTTTGGCAGACTATTTTCCAGGACGAGAACCCAAAAGAAGTTAAGGGGCATCAAATTGGCTATACAGGTGGACCCTCTATCCCATTTGCAGTTTGTAGATGATTCTTCCATTATGGGTGAATCATCCTTAAAAGAAGCTAATCAAATCCACAACTTGGAGCTCTTCTCAAAGGCCACTGGTCAAGATATAAACAAGCAAAAGTCAAAAATCATTTTCTTCCATTGCTCTCTCAGGCTGGAGCAGGATATTTTGGCAAAATTAGGATTTCGGAAGGGCACATTATATCTAAAATATTTGGGTATACCATTAGATTCTAAAAAATTAACGGATTGGAGTTGGCTACCCACAAAGATTCTTCAGAAGTTTAGTAAATGGACTCATAGATGGTTAACTTTTGGGGGACATATAACTCTGATTAAAGTTGTTTTACAAGCTATTCCTATCTATTTTTCTTCTCTTTTGAATATTCCTGTGAAAGTTTTACATTAACTTGATTCCATTTGCAAGAAATTCTTATGGACAAGAACTCAACAGGTTTGGAAATGGCATCTTGTGAAATGGAAAACATTATGCTTGCCAAAGAAAGAGGGTGGATTGGGTTTTCGATCCAGTGTGCAGAATAATAAAGCTTTAGCTACAAAGTTATATTGGAGATTACTGCAAAACACGTATTAGTTATGGGCCATCAATATTAGAGAAAAATATGCGGAAGGAATGATGCCGCAAGAATTAATTTGACATTCTTTACCTTCTCAGGATCTCCGATTCTATTAGTCCTCAAAATTGGTGAAGGAATTATTAAAAAACAATTTTTTTGGAAAATTGGGAAAGGTGATCAGGCAAACTTCTGGACTGATTCGTGGGATGGGCACCCACCTTTGATTGAACAGTATCCAGATTTTAGAAATATTATGAATATTCTTCACAATAAAGGAAAGGAAAAGGTGAGTCATTATATACAATCAACGTCTCAGGGGATTGAATGGATCTCTCCGTCTTTGTGACAGAACAACTTGTGTATTGGCCAAATTGACTTTTTTCAAACTCTCCTGCAAAACATGATCCTTCCTATTTCTTCTGACATCGATACCCTTGCTTGGGGAAAATCTTCAGAAGGAAATTACTCTGTAGCTGAAGGATATAGTACTTTGATAGGTACTCAGCCGCACCCTTGGAAGGAGATTTTCGTTGATCTCTAGCAACCTACTTTGTGGCCTAAAGTTAGATTCTTTATCTGGCTTTTATTATACAGGAGGATTCTTACTGGAGAGAATTTGATGAAAAGAGGGATGGTCGGACCTTTTTGGTGTCCGTTATGTAAAGAAGCAGATGAAACTCTAATCCACCTTTTTCTTCAATGCCCTTTTGTTATGTCTCTATGGAATATCTTGGTTGATTGGCTATCTGTTACTTGGAACTCCTCTACGAATCTTGTGGATACTTTGAGAGTTTGGAAACGCTCAATCTCTGATACTCAGGACCTTAGCAAAGGAATTTGGATTGCTATTTCTCTTATGTTGTGGAATGTATGGAAAGAGAGAAATAGACATATCTTCAAATCTGAAAGTAGAGACATTTGGTATGTCAAGGAACTAACTCAAAGTAATATTGTGGAAACTATTGTACATAATTTGAAAATTCCCTCCCTGATACCTGGAAAATGGAAAGTTTTACTTCAAAAATTCAACCTTGGGGAAAATAAATTATAGACAAAGTCACGTTCTAAACTATCGGTGCCCTTCTGTTTTGAGAAAATGGAAACCGCCTCCGTTTGACTTTGTTAAACTAAATACTGATGGAGCAGCTAGAGGCAATCCGGGTCCAGCTAGTATGGGAGGGATAGCTCATGACTCTTTGGGAACTCCCCTTTTCTTTTTCACTCATCAATTGGGGCACTGTACTATTAATGTGGCTGAAATCTTGACAATTCAATGTGCTCTTCTGGAGGCAACTAAACTGGGATGTCTTAGAATTATAGTGGAATCTGTTCTAAGGTTATTGTTAACCTTCTGTCGGCTCAAGAGCTGCATAGATCCAATAATTGGCTAATCACCAGGATTCAGGATAATATTCAGGTTATAACTAGACATTTTCAGACCATCATATATCAACATGTGCCTAGAGATCAAAACAAGGTGGCAGATGCTTTAGCTAACTGGGCTTTGGATCATAATAATCTGATCAACTTTGACCCTTTACCTTTGACATGACCTCCTGAGCAGCGGAAACAGATTGAAAATATCCTTCACTTGCAATCGCTCGATGGATAAATTGCAGATATGCTCTCTTTTTTAATTTGTTGTTGGAATTCCAAGGATATATCTTGGAGTATGAGTATCAAGGCTTGGTATTGTAATTTGAATATTTTACTTATAATATAATTCAGGTTTTCTTTAAAAAATGAAAAAAAACAGTAGTTGTGCAAACTACGCACATGTAAACTGGAAACCGCCTTACAGGGAACACTAAACCGCTACAGAGTTTTAGACAAGTTATTCGCTGAACAAAAAAGTAGGCGAACACTTGGCACTCGGAGGAGTACTTGATGAGGTTTGAATCTATGAAGGGAACCTCCCTTCTCAGAAAATAGTCTAGTGAATGTGACGAAAACACATTATTCTTTATAAACCTTCAAATAGTATCCAGTATGTCCTAAAAAATGCCTCACCTACATCCTTAGGGTCTTGCAACTCATGTTTCCGTTTATTTTATTGAGATCGGTCTACTTTTTGAATAAAGTTCAAGAACCATATATTAGAGAACAAAGTATTACAAAAGCTCGCGTGAGCTCAACGCCTCAAAATATGAGCTGCTGTGAGGACAAAGCTTTGTAGAATATTGAAATCTGTCTTCATCCTTTCTGTACAAACTACACTATATGATAATTTAATGTATGGTACAGGAAATTGAAAATTCTTTGGATTTAACAACCACCGCACTGCCCAGAACAAGTGAATGCATTGTGATAATGCTTGTAGACAGCCATCCTTCATTGCATGGCTGCACCAATCATCTAGAAATAAATTCAAATGCATTGCGAACATCTCCCTAAATATGAACAGACTTGTTTGTTGAAGTGCTGTTGGAGCATTGCACAAACTAGCTGGCATTCTAATAAAAGCATATGTTTGAAACTCCAATATAATTTTAGTTTCCAGTTTCTTCTCTTCTGCAATAGTTATTTGGTTTTACCCTGAAAATCCATCCAAAAATGAGTACAACTCGCAAGGGATCTTTTTATGTCACAATGTTCAGACTTCTGAAATCTCCACAAACCCTTAAGTTTTTGTATGTTTTTCTTGGAGGCATAACCACAAGTGATACCCAATCACTAGTAGCTACCTTAAAAACAATGCTAGCAGCCAGCATCCTCTGGATTCCATCAAGTACCCTTCTGCATATTGCAGGTTCATTCTATAAGGCCTCCTCCTCATTGGTAGAGTTCCCAGTATTAGATCAATATGATGCTCACAAGGTTCTTGTGGTACTCCCTTCAAATCCTTGCATCTCTAAGAAAACACTTCCTTGTTTTTGGTTAAAATTTGTATTACCACTAATGCCAGTTTTGGGTGCATATTTGCAACTATATTAATTATTTTTGGTTCCATGTGTACCCAAATTTACCTCTTGTATGATTGAATACTCAACCAGCTACATATCTAGTTCAGCTTCCCTGGTAATATAGTCTTTGTAATAAGCAAAGTAATCCTCTCCATTTCCTTCTATTGGATCACTTTGATACACCAATGGATTTTTCTCAATTTCTAAATCAATCATAAAAAAAGATACTGCATGCAACCCTCATCACCTAAGTCTGTAAACCTGCTGCCTTCTGAACATCCATCGAAATGTAACATTGCTTCCTCTACAGGTTCAAATTCATCTTTTGAGTCGGAACCGCCACTTTAACTAGACGCTCCCCTCCAATTCTCTACAACCCATCTACAATCTTGGAGGATTTCTTGACCAGATTCTTGTGCCCATTGATCTTCAGAGTTCATCTCATTGAGAGGTATCTTAAAAACAGAAATCTGCCCCTATTTTTCTCTCTCATAATATTGCAAATCTGAAATATATTTCTTTTATTGCAACAAAATTAAAATAGGTTTGCATATTTTTATTTTCAAATTTGTTTGCATTTACCATGCCTCCCCAAGTCAAAGACGCTAAATGGAGCCATGTTATGTTTGATGATAATCAAGTGTTTTGCAAATACTATAAGAAACACATAGAGAGAGAGATAGGAGGGACGGGGGGGCATTCATAGGTTGAGGTAACACTCGGCTGGTCAAAGAGGCCAAGTTGTCCAATGTGATGCACCGGACATTGAACCCATTAGATTAGAAATGGAACACATGATTGACAAATATAAAGAAGAGAAGGCTTAGGCAAAACAGTGATAGAGACTGAAATAGGGAGAAAGAGGTAGCTTGCCATGTCCCAAACAAACACTAGTGTTGAAGGCTCTTGCTCTAACCCTTTTGCCAATGTTAGAGACCCTTTGCAGTATGTTCCTCACATTCATGAAACCCGGCCTCAATAGAGGAAGTCAAAGAACATTCAAAGCTTTTTCTCATTCTCCACTCCTGCTAGTGCCTCTAGGCTGAGTGAGAATCAGCCTACTTTAAGAGCCATTGTAAGAAGCAATACAAAGATTTTGTTTTTGAATACATAGCTAAATGGTGGTATGATGCAGATATCCCCTTCTATGCTGCCCACTCACTTTATTATCAACCTATGTGGGATTCCATTGTCACTGTTGGTAAGGGCTTCAAAGGCCCTAGTATACATGACTTGAGAGGGTCTCTTTTGCAGAAAGAAGTTGGGTCAATAGACGAATACCTTAAGGGTTATAAACAGCCATGAGTCAAAATAAGATGCACCATTATGCCAAATGGATGGAGTGATGAAAAGAATTGTACCATAATAAATTTCCTTAGCTCTTGCCCACAAGGAAACATGTTTTTGAAATTAGATGATGCATCTGATAGGATGAAAGATGCAAACTTGTTGTTTCGACTTTTAAATGCAATTGTTGTAGAGGTGGGGGTGGAAAATGTTGTAGAAATCATCACAGATAATGCCTCTAACTATGTTCTTCTTGGTAAGATGTTAGAGAATAAACACAAAACCGTATTTTGGATGCCATGTGTTGCACAAACCTCACGCTTGAGGATATGGGCAAAGAGGTTGGATCAAGGACATTGTAGATCATGCCAAGAGCATTACAAAATACATCCATAACCACTCATGGGTATTGAACCTAATGGAGAAAAACACCGAGGGCAGGGTACTTGTTAGGCCAACCATAACAAGATTTTCAACATACTTCCTTACATTGCAATCTCTCTTTTCTCAAGGACAAAACTTGAAAAAGATGTTTTCAAGTGATGAGTGGAATGCTTCTTAGTGGAGCCACAAACAAAATGGGAAAGAGATCAAAAAAAATGTTTTTGACAACCATCGAGACTCTTGTTAAGGTGTTGTGGTTGGTGGATGGGAAAAAATTGACAATCGGTTACATTTATGAGACTATGGATCAGGTAAAGGAGTAGATAAGGGCATACAAGGATGGAATAGCAAAGTATGGGCCTATATGACAGATCATTGATAATAGATGGAATAATCAACTCTGTCGCCCTATTGTAATGTCCCATTTTCCGGGGCATTACTAATATATCTGTTCATCTCTTTCATTTGCATTGTAACCCCTTTGCATGCCTAGCGCTACAAGTGGGAGTCTTATTTAGTCTTAAAATGTGCACATAGGTTAATTACTCTTTATTATTTAATTAAAAATAATAAAGTGCACATAAAGTTAGTCTTTTAATATTTTAGTTAAGTTTTATTAATTTTCCCTCCAAAAGGGAAAAGGTCGGCCATTTGAATGTTGCACCCCTTATCTTATAAAAGGAGGTTGCATGGCCATCTTTTGGGGATGTTGATTTGATAATTTATGTCTCACCATGCTTGGATAAATGGGATGCATGCCCTAGCTCTTCATTGTGCTCTCTCTCTCTCATTCGATTTGGAATTAAAGCAGATCTGATTTTTGAAGACTCGTTGAGGGATTTTTGTGCTTAATGTTGGTTTATATTTCTTCCTAATCCTAGCGCTTGGTTTGGGAGCTGGTTGGTGAATATTATGCATGCTTGAAACTACCATATTGTGGCGATTTGCATTAAAAAATCATTCTAACCCTACACCATTTATTTATGGTGCAAATCTGGTTATTGTTGCATGATTTGGGAGCACACTTGGTGGTTTTCAGATCTGTTATATTTTGCAATTAATTTCCAACTTATTGTGCCCAGTTTGAATGCAAAGAATCGTCATTTTTGCTTATTTATCCTTGATGATCACTGCTAGAATAAATCCAGCTATAGCGACTTGGAAAATGGTGGTTTATGCATGATTTGATGCCCTAAAAATATATTTATGTTGCAAATCTGATTTAGCATAAATTTTGTGAGTATGTGTGACCAGATTTGGGGGTTTTGGGAGTGATGAAAGTGTCGGAACTAAATTATGTGCAAAACAGCAATTTATTTTGCCCTAGGCGACTTGCTCTTTTGGTCATTTTGGGAGTTTGGTAACTGTTGTTCAAATTTCGTTTGGATCATCTTGTTCCTTGTATTTTTCCGAGTTCGAGCATATCTCATTTGCCCAAATCGGAGTGGTTTTGAGGAAGATATGAATTTTTGAAAATTACAGCAGTCTGGGGTTTGATTATTAATTGTTTTCAGCTGTTATAAAAATCGGAATTAAGAAGAATGAAAATCTGACTGTCTCCACCAATCTAGCTCACCACCTTGACCACTTCCAACCCCATTTGGGTTGTAATTGGTTGACATTGAGCTATTTTAGGTTGATTCAAAAGGATCTAATCCTTCTTGAGTTGATTTTTAATTATTTGTTGCAAATTCTCAATCGTCCTAAAAGGGGACATCACAGTGGTATCAGAGCAAATTTCCTCTACTCTTGTGGGTGTTGTTTGAAGAGTCTTTTGAATCATGGAACTAGCAAGTGATGGGGAATTGAGGACCAAGCTCTACAAACTTGGGAGATGGCTCAAGTATCCTCCACATGTGAAGAGTGTGTTCATCAACACTCTAGAAGAAGCGGCAAGTTGTTTGTCTACGATAGAACAATCAGATTATGGCTCCATGTTTTCAGTGATGGACTCTTTGGTGACTCATTTGGCTAGATCCGAACTATTGAGGCATGATGAGGTGGAGGTGAGGCTCACGGTCATCACTTGCATTAGCGATGTTACAAGGATAACAGCCCGAAATTTCCATACAAATACCACCATGGAAGAAATCTTTGAGCTCATGATAGGGAGTTTTCAAAAGCTTTGGGGTATCACAAACCCTTACTTTGGTAAGAGGGTTAAGATCTTGGAGAATATGGAAAAAGTGAGATCTTGTATACCAATGTTAGATCTTGATTGTGATGATCTTATTCTTCATATGCTCGAAGTATTCTTTGTTGTCATACATCATTATCATTCAAAAAATATAAGGGTTGTAATGCAAACTATCATGTCTTTGGTTTTGAATGAACATGAGGCCCCTCCTCAACATTTGTTGTCTATACTTGAAGAAGGTATGAAACAAGAAGCGTCATGTATTACCCATACCTTAGCCAAAGGTGTCATGACTCGATGTTCGAGCAAGTTGAGGACATATATGGCAGCCAAGTCTCCAAATCTCCAAGGTATGAGTCATTTGGTATTTGATGATAAATTTTTATCTAATGCTTACATGGAACTTGGTGATTGTAAGGAAAAATCAGATCTGACAAAAAGGCAAGTTGATATAGTTGTGCTTCCTCCAAGGGAGGAAAGGAAAGATGAAATGAAGGGGAAAAGATGGAGTTCCAAAAGGGTGAAGAAAGTTTGATGGTTGAAGCTACTCACTGTCCAAAGAAGGAAATGTGAAGCAGCCAAGGTCTGAAATTCATGGACAGCTGAAAAAACAAAGTGGGCAGCCAAGGGCGTCACCCAATGAGCCACAAAAAGGGGCAACTATGCCCTATGTTCCACCTCATAAAAGGCAAGCTAGCAAGAAATCCATCCATGATACAAGGGATGAATCGAGGTAGAAAGATTTGTGTTTTGAGGTAATAGATTCTAATTTTGAGCTTGATTTTGATGATACTAATCATATTGCAAGTGGCATTAAGGTTGATGAACAAGCTCATGAGGAGAAAGCCAATGACAAGGAACATACAAGTGAAGTTGATAAATTCTTTGAGCAAGAAGATTGTTCAGGTCACCAACTCCATGAGAGACACTCCGAGGTATGGCAAATAAAAGTCTTTCCCAAAGATATCATTTATGATTTTCGGTTGTTTGCACATAATCTCATGATGTTAGGAGGGAGTTCAAAATTACTTACGATAAGCCCTAGTAAGGGGAAGCGTGATGGGGTTCTAAAAGCTCCGGAAAGGTGGAGGAAGAGCATTTTCCAAAGAGCTGATAACAATCATCAGATTGGGGAATTCATGAGGGGAGCCAAGGCAGGTAAATCATATGACATCCTTTCAAGGTATGAAAGGAGTAATTCTTGGTTGGATACTATTTCATTTCAATTTTGCCCTCAACATGAAATGTATGCAAGAGATGTTGATGGAATAAAAGACTACATTCATGGGCAACTTATAAGAAGGAATAAGCATTTGTATAGTTGGATGTTTTATGACTTGTCATGGTACAAATTTGATCTACAAAGGGGAGCATTTGATTGGGTGAGTCTTGCCCATGCATCACTTAATTCATCATCCCTTAAGAGTTTTGGTTGCATGAATGTTGAGCATGTTTCTAAAGGGATGAATACTATAGGCATGGTTGACAAGATAGATCCTCTACTTTCTTTATGTTGCATCAAGTTTCAACTTTTAATCATTGAAGGAGGTATGAAGGTCATAGAATTCATGTTAGGAAAAGTGTTTGGGAAATACTATCTTGTTGCCCAAATCAAGGGGGGTCAGATTTGTGATTAAAACTTAATGGAGAATGAAGAAAAATATGAGAATGTGTTATTGTTGTTGGTTGTCATGAAAATTAGTGTTATTGTGTTCTCCATTTTCAGTTTGTTATCCCTTGAGTTTGTTGCCCTACATGCTACAATTGATGTTTGGAAAATGGATGATCAAGTTGTTATCATGATAGAGCACATAAGTCTGTTGCAGTCTTTATATTGTTGTCCTTGAATGGTTGGATGATAATTTTGGAGGATAACAGCTACTGCTATGAAATTTATTTGTTGTCATAACCATTTCCAACTCTTGGGTTCTTCCTACAATTCAATTTTTCACCATTCAGCTGAAGAGTTCATGGCACATGGTTGTTGTATGTTGCAAAATTTATTTGAGGAGGGCAGCCACTACCTCCTGGAGAGAAACATACAGCAGTGAATGGGGCAGCATCATGACATTTGGAGGCAACCCATACATGAAGGAGACTTGTGAGACATTCACGCCATGGAGACACATTGGAAAAGTGTTTTTCAACACTTATTTTTCTAATGAGTTTGCTTCATGTGCAGGTATGAAGATACCCGAAAATAAGTTGTTGACCGTCACTCTCCATGAAGGTATCCTTGAGTGGACATCTTAGGGGCTTATCAAAGCTCATGCGGATTTTTATTCATCTCCCTATGATGAAGGCACTACCACTTGGAGTTCCTACTACGAAGATGATCACACACATGTTTAGATTGTCACAAAAGAAGCCCACATGTTTTTCCAAGTGCTTCATCACTTACTGACACCAGAGCAAGACTTTGGATGCATCACTTCATCTCTTCTCTTGGGTGCATGATACATAGATCTATGAGCTTGTTATTGCTTGAGGGCAAGGAATCTCTGGAAGGGGAGGGCTGTAATGTCCCTTTTTCCAGGGCATTACTAATATATTTGTTCATCTCTTTCATTTGCATTTAATCTTAAAATGTGCACATAGGTTAGTTACTCTTTATTATTTAATTAGAAAATAATAAAGTGCACATAAAGTTAGTCTTTTAATATTTTAATTAAATTTTATTAGTTTTCCCTCCAAAAGGGAAAAGGTCAACCATTTGAATGTTGCACCCCTTATCTTATAAAAGGAGGTTGCATGGCCATCTTTTGGGGAGTTGATTTGATCATTTATGTCTCTCCATGCTTGGAGCAATGGGATGTATGCCCTAGCTCTTCATTGTGCTCTCTCTCTCTCTCATTCGATTTGGAATTGAAGTAGATCTTATTTTTGAAGACTCATTGAGGGATTTTTGTGCTTAATGTTGGTTTATATTTCTTCCTAATCCTAGCGCTTGGTTTGGGAGCTGGTTGGTGAATATTATGCATGCTTGAAACTACCATATTGCGGTGATTTGCATTGAAAAATCATTCTAGCCCTAGCGCATTTATTTATGGTGTAAATCTAGTTATTGTTGCATGATTTGGGAGCATACTTGTTGGTTTTCAGATCTTCTGTGTTTTGCAATTAATTTCCAACTTATTGTGCCCAGTTTGAATGCAAAGAATCATCATTTTTGCTTATTTATCCTTGTTGATCACTGCTGGAATAAATCCAGCTATAGCGACTTGGAAAAGAGTGGTTTATGCATGATTTGATGCCCCAAAAATATATTTATGTTGCAGATCTGATTTAGCATAAATTTTGTGAGTATGTGTGACCAGATTTGGGGGTTTTGGGAGTGATGAAAGTGCCGGAACTAATTTATGTGCAAAACAGCAATTTATTTTGCCCTAGGCAACTTGCTCTTTTGGTCATTTTGGGAGTTTGGTAACTGCTGTTCAAATTTGGTTTGGATCATCTTGTTCCTTGTATTTTTCCGAGTTCGGGCATATCTCATTTGCCCAAATCGGAGTGTTTTTGAGGAAGATATGAATTTTTGAAAATGGCAGCAGTCTAGGGTTTGATTATTAATTGTTTTCAGCTGTTATAAAAATCAGAATTAAGAAGAATGAAAATCTGACTGTCTCCACCAATCTAGCTCACCACCTTGACCACTTCCAATCCCATTTGGGTTTTAATTGGTTGACATTGGACTATTTTAGGTTGATTCAAAAGGATTTAATCCTTCTTGAGTTGATTTTTAATTATTTGTTGCAAATTTTCAATCGTCCTAAAAGGGGACATCACACCTATACATGCAATTGGGTATTTATTAAACCCAAGGTTTCATTACAAATCTCAACTTGGAGAAGATCGAACTAGGGAGGTCAAAGATGGATTTTACGAATGTCTAGAGCGCATGGTTCCCAATGAGATTCGGCAACTAAAAATACACCGACAAATTAGTGCTTTCAATAGAGCCGCAAGTACCTTTGGTAAAAAACTAGCAAAGATTGCAAGAGAAGTGGACCGACCAAGTAAGCAATTCCAAAGTTTTTTAAGTTCAGTTGTTTAAACTTTAAAAACTTGAATTTTTAGTGTAAGTCACAATCTAATATATTGAATTAACTCTATTTTTTTGTCCCGGTTTAGTCATTTATTGCAGCAAATTGGTAGGAGTCATTTGGTAGCCAATATCCTCAGCTACAAAAGTTTGCAATTTGGATCCTAATTCAAACTTGTAGCACTTCTGTGTGTGTGTGAAACTAGTTTGTGTTTGAAAGGATTCACATGAAGAAGAGAAACCGTTTGGATCAACAACGTTACTGAATAGAAGACCTGATACAAATCCTATTGTCTTGGATGATATTGATCCAACCTCAAAATGGGTAGAGGAGAGTCACCCGACAAAATTTGATCCCGATGAATCGGAGTGGATGGCTTTGGATGATGAACCACTAGTAACACCAAACACGGCAGGCACTAGCCGTGCTACTACAGCTACTGCAGATGTCCCTGAGGAGTCTGACGAGTTTGAACTAGAGACACATGATGCCATCGATGAGGATGAGGATCCCATTCTTAGCAACGCTGCTAAGTTTGATGATTGATATTAATCATGTTGTAGCTTGTAGCATATTGTTTTTTGGACTCTATAGGCCATTTAGAGCCTTATTGTTTATGTATTTTGTTTAAGATATGTAATGCACTTGGTGCCATTTTGCTATATTTACTCTTACATGGTATATACATGAGCAAAATTTTGTTTGTAATCATAGTTTGGGATCTTTAAAATATATTATTTTCGTTAAAATTGTAATATTTTATGTATTGTTTAGTAAACCGGTTCATAAATTTTAAATCGGTTTAGTTCTAGTCCGATCTTCGGTCGGTTCAAAGTCCGGTTCTGATTTTTAAAACACTAATATATACACACACAAATTAGGAGTCTATATATACACATTTCAATATGTAGAAATCATTTTTTTGCTCTCCAAAATAATATTAAGAAAACTAGTTTAATATCATTATATATATAAACATAGAAAACAGATTTTTATATCCAAAATAATATTAATAGGACTAATTTAGTGTCATTTCATATATATATATATATATATATATATATATATATATATATATATATATATCAAAGTTTTTTTTCCAATATATATATATATATATATCAGATTTGTCTCTTTAAAATAATATTTGCATGTTTAGATGCTTATTGCTTTCAACATCTAAGCATATATATTGGGTATATAAAACATATCTGTCTCTCCAAATAAATACTAAGAGAACTAATTTCATGTCTTTATTTATATATATAAAGCATTTTTATTATTATTGTGATTTAAAACTAAACTCAAAAGTAAAGAGAAAAATATATATACAGGAAAAAATGAAACGGGTATTAATCTTGTTTGATCCTAGATGTAAAATGAGCATTTTTTATGGGTAAAACAAAAACAAAAACAAAATGGTCAAAATCTTCATCCTAGATGGGAAACAAGAAAAGGAGTTTGATGGCGGAGGGCCATGAAAATGAAGGGAGAGATAGGAAGAAGAAGCGGCCTAACCGTGGGTGGAGTTCATTCGTCCACTCGTGGCTCTATCCATACCTCCATGCTCCCTCCTTCTACGCTCCCCTCTCCTCTTCCCTTCTCCTTCCAAGAGACCAAATGAGAGGAAATTAGGATTAGGATCACTTTTTTTGGAAGCTTGGGGATTATTAGGATACTTTTAGGGGTTTGATTTTGTAAGGTTAAGATCTAAGAGATCCAAAGGTTAGCATTAAATCCAACCTTTTCCTTGGAGGGAGATGACTCACTTTGAGAAAGACTCATCAATATCACTCTTTTATTTTGGGTACCTTTTTGAGACCTTTTCTAAAAGGGGATCATGTGTTGGGGGATGTCACTTAAAATCCCTAGTCAATGTAAATTTACAACTCAAGACAAACCCCCACTTTGAGTGTCATTAAAAAAATTATTAAAATACCCGGTTTTCTTGTTTTTTTAGGGCAATTTTTGGACATTCCAGCAGATAAATAAATCTAGGATATCTTGATTTGACCTTTTATTTACAGGGATTTTGCTAGAAGGGCATTGAGTTCAAGAGCAAGATGACAATGGATTTCTTACGTATTTGGATTTGGAAATTGAGGGTTGCTAGATAAGATGATGAAAATCTCGTTTGAGTCAAGAATTAAGAAGAGGGACATGTGGCTATTTTTGTTAATTAATATTTGAATAATGTGTATGTACATGGGCTATTTTCGCACTTGATCTCATATGTTATGTGAGGTGTTACTTATAATATAGTAAAGAGTATGCCAGTGTGATGTGGTCAAAACCCTCAAATAAATGAATCATTCTAGAAGTCATGGGTACATAGGTTCAATGTATCTAATTAACAGTATTTGTAGGTAGCTTATGGGTGAAGCTACTCATGTTGTCATAAAAAAAGTTTTACACATCTATGTATCTATTGTATTTTCATATCAATACAACTTGATGTGATATTTTCACATCTTTTCAAGAAGTATTTCCTCCATCTTTTTGGATGTACAAGAGCAATCCACTTTCAGGTGTGCAAGTATCCCCATTAATCTTATTCTTGTGTAGTTGTGCCAGCTAAGGTTGCAACTACTCTGCAAATGGTATAAAAGACCAGAGGACCTTTCAGATTATAGAACAAAAAATACCTTGCTTTTCATTGGGCATAAGCTCATATTGGAGTGTCCAATTGAGTTGAAACTTTTTTCGCTGGAAAGCAGACATAAGCCAATTCTAATGAGTGGTAAAGCATAATTTTTGGAGTATAGTGGAAGATATATCAGTTGCAAGTTGCTGTTTTGTTTCTTCCTGAAAAAATCACAACTTCCAGTACCCTTTCTTGTATCAGGGATGAAGTCACAGCCAGGTGTCAGATTGAGATGCCATTTTTTTGTTTGAAAGAAGATTCATTAAGCTTCCAAATTATTTTTAAATTATTTTTATCAAGTATTAAGAGATAACTCCCATTCTTTTCGAGATCTAGAGTCTCATTCCTTTGGACAATACATTTAAGATGAATGTTGGTATGAATGGGACCAGTTGGTGTGATTGAAGGTGGAGCTATGGTCAACCTTTAACTCATTAAGACATTGGTCATCTCTACTCTATCCTTCATCAGCGCAGTTCTCTTGGTCCTGTGCTTAATGCTAGATCTTTTGATGCTAAAGCATAGTGGATTAGGCATTTACATGGTGTATGGTCGGTGAAGGTCTCATACAAGTTACGGGTCTTTGCTTGGTTGGTGACTTATCAAGGTCTTCCTTCTGAGGCTCGTCTTCTCAAAAGTGACTTCTTTGATGGTTTTTGCTTAGTCTGTTGCAAATTGGAAACCGTGAAACACATCTTTTGGAACTGATTTTTCACGAGATCATGATGGAGGTTCATCCAAACTGAGCTGGCAGCTATTCTTCAAGGGAATCTTCAATGGACAGAGGCCCTTTTCAGCAATTCCATATCCATTATTAGCGATTCCCTCAGAAGTATTTGGCAGTGTTTGTGGGTCTCCACCTTGTTTAATCTATGGAAACAGAAACTTAGGTGCAAATATGTTTTTGTGAATAGATTTGCTCTCTGTCTGATTTCATCCACATGTAGAAAAGCAAGGTATCCATGCAGCTGTTGGCCAAAGAATCTTTGTTGAGTAAGGATGCTAGAAAGTTTGACCTTGAGGATTGCTCAGCTTTTATGTCCCTATCTCTAAGCAAAGGAAGAAGCAACAACAAAAGAAAAATGCATGGGATAGATTCCGTTTCGTTCTCAAGCTTTGGGGACAAAAATTCCTCGAGGAGGGTATGTTGCATACTTACATGCAAGATTGAATTATACATACATATGTAAATGGACTATTTTTCACTTAAGTTGTATGTTGTAAGGTGTTAATTCTAACATAATAAAGTGTAAGTAATCATGATTGATAGAGACCCTCCAATAAATGGATCGTTCTCAAAGTCATGGGTAGGTAGGTCCATTGTATCTAGTCAATGTTGTTTTGCAGGTAGCTTGTGCCGGAAGCTACTTATTTTGATATAAAGAAAGGGTAATCCCTCTCTATGTCTATTCTATTCTCATATCAATACAACTATACTTAATATTTTTTTTGATTTGCAGGTGCAATCCACTTTTAGGTGTATATATGGCCCCATTGATCTTATTCATGTGTGGTTGTGCTTGCTAAGTCTATAAATACGCTACAAGATGTCAAAGAACCTCAAGTCAAAAGGTTAAAAGGAATCACTAGCGAATTCACAATCTTTTAAGTCCGCTTTTGTGCAACCTGCTATGAACTCTAAGCAAACTAAGCTCCGTGTAGCTACTATTCAACACAGAAAATGTTCGAACCACCCATAACTCAAAGAGTATGGACATCAACAATGGAAAGGATTATATTGAAGAACGGTCAAAGCATCTAATACTTGAGGAGTGGAGGAGGATATGATGCAGACTCCAAATTCAGAAGTTTCATAGCTTCAGCTAGATTTTTATTAAAACCGTAAATTTTAGGGTTTGAGATATAAGAACCAATAGAGAAAAAGAATGCTGTAGCAGAAAGTAGGTATGGTGGACAGTCAAACAGAAATATAGAAAATTTCAAATCTGTCATAGAAAAAGCTTTGAATATGGTTTTGTAATTATCACATGGTGATTGAAAGAGGAGAGTAAATTTGATTTTTTGCAAAGATAATACTTTATTGGAAGGAAAATAATGGATACGCAACATTTTCAAAAGCATAGGACCATCACACAGTAAGGACAAATCAAGTTTCATAGCTATGACTGCAAAGGCAAAGGAGGATAAAGTAAATAATGTGATGTTCTAGAATGTAATTGTTAAATTGAAAAATTTAAACTTTGAAGCTCCGAGCTTTTTTAAAATGTGGCACTCGGAAAAACAATAATATGCAGAATTACACCAAAGACATGCGGAGTTGGAAACAGTGCATGATGAGTTAACGAAAGAATATAGGGAAACAAAAGCGACCATACTCACAAAAAAGGGAATAATTAGTTAAGGCAGCACCTGCAATTTAATTTGGTTAGTAGGAACTGTCACAGATGAATTCTGTGTAATGGGGTTAAGAGCGGATACAACTGAATGAAACCAACACTGAGGTCTGTACACGAAGGGAAAAATTAGCTAAGGCAGCTCCTGCAATTCGATCTTGAGAATGGGCAATGTCACAGATGAATACTATGTGCAAGGGGGTTAAGAAGGAATACAACTGAATGAAAGCAACTCTGAAATATATTAATATTAATTTAGGTGCACTGCCTGAAACATAAAATGACAACCGAACAAATGTACCAACTGAAGCAATTTCAGACCAAACTATCCAGATTCCATGTTATTCAAGGAATCTACAGCTATATGATGCCTTTTCTAAGGTTCTTAATATGTCAATAATTTCTGATTTGGAGGATATGCATTTCCAGTCGATGATAGCAACGGAAAATTCAAACATGATTCTTTGTCTTAAAAGGAAGCAATACTCAACCACCACTGCACTACCTCCAGTTAATTAAATTTTGATTTGGATTAGGAAGAATGCCTGCTAGTGCTTTCATATGGAAGGGGAAGATGTGGGTGGTTAGAACTTGAAAATAATAATTTGTAGATTTAGAAGAACGGAATTCTGATTCGATTAAAGGACTTCTTGTGTGAATGGGTACGTATCAAGTATCTTATTTGCCATGCAGCCCTTGGATGTTTAGATATGTGATTGAAACTTATTATTGTTTTGTGAGATTTCCATATTAAAAATAATATATATTATAGCTATTGAGAACTGGACTCCAATAGCTTAATTATGTGCTTTTGACTAGAATTAGAATAATATTTATTGTCTTGAATGATAACCATAGAAATACAACCGATAAAAGCTTGCTAACTAGTTGAGGTTCTTTTTATTTTATCGTTGTTGCAGGTATTGGGAATGCAATGATCATAACATGTCTGGAAAAGGACAGGAGATCGGCCGGATGGGGAAAATGAGGACAAGTAATTAATAGAATGATGTACAATTTTCTGTCTGAACATTGCACTTTGAAGAAAAACACTGCACTTCAATGTTAAACAATCAACATACTAAGGAAGACAAAAAGATGCTTGGATCTGGAAAAACATATCACTAAAAGCTAGTAGTGATAACCACTCGTGGGTGAGACCTAGATCTTGTTAGCATTTTCATGCTTTTAGGTTGGCCATAGTTTTTTTCATATGATATATATACAGGGTTTCATTTACCAAACAAAAGGAAAAGAAGATACTTGCATTAATTTTTTTCCAATCCAAATAAATCAAAATGGATAATTTTCATCTATTTAATCAAATACATATATCTATGAGGCAATTAAAATAAGCATATTATAGGATCACGACTTTTACCTTGATCTCTTGACCGAGAAGTAAAAGCATCGAATGATTGTTTGAAATTCCCAAAGCGATCTGTTGAAAATCTTGGGGATTCCTTCACAAACCCATCTACTGAATATATGAACAATAAAACTAGATAAGTAAAAGTAAACAACATTTCTTCGTAAAAGTAATGCCTATGTAAATTCTTCTTCTGATAAATATAAAAAATACAGAGGTGTTACTCATTTGTCAAAATGCATATATATCCAGCCCTATGTTACACTTTAAAGTGTCAACAAAGCCAACCAAACCTACAATCAAAAGAAAATCAAGTATCACAATTAAATGCCCAATAGAAGAGCCACAAAGAAATGAAAGGATTGTAACATCATTTCACATGACATTTCGACTGTCACCAAACAAATCAGATAAGAATGGCCAAGGATTAAGACCACATAACTCAACTTCAGAAGATGTCAATTTTTCCGTAATTATTTAGTATCTTCCATCAATGTGTAATGCATATTGACCTTAACCTTCATAAGCATTATTCTTTCCATTGTTTTCAGCAACAATCCACATGCGCAATCTTATGCCTTACTTTACAAAACCTTTTTTCATGAAAAGTATAAGACATCTCTTATGTTTAGATTGGGTTTATTTATCAATAGGAATTTCTATTTGCACTGCCACACCTCATCATTAGTAGCTATATTTCCTTATCCCCGTACAGTCTATCTTCACAACATTTGTGAGAGCTTCGTTGCAAATAGAAGATGAATTTTACATGTGTAACTTCCTGAACTTTTAAACTTTGAATCATCAGCACTGCAAAGGTTATTCTCCCTTCACAAATTACCTAGGTTGCCAGGAAAAGGAAACAGGTCCAAAACAAGGAAACTCTGATTTTTTAAAAAAAACCTTGGGTATGAAACGGAAAACATTCATACATTATATTATAAAAAGATATAAATATATACTAAAAATGTGTAATACTCATTTTCAGTCCATGAAAGACAAAGCACTTCAGTGAAAATTCAAAACATTCAACATGCTTAAAATTTCACATGTAAGACCGCCGCTACCTCAAAAATGTTATCTTTGTTAAGATATAAATATATACTAAAAATGCATAATACTCATTTTCAGTCCATGAAAGACAAAGCACTTCCGTGAAAGTTCAAAACGTTCAATATGCTTAAAATTTCACATGTAAAACCGCCACTACCTCAAAAATGTTATCTTCAGCCTATCTAAAAAAATACAACTAGCTTCAAGGCACCAACAAAAAAGAGAAACCTATACTGTATATTACATATATTACCTCTGCCGCAAACAATCAATCAATTTAGTTTACCCTCAACATGTTGACCCCTCTCACATGGTATATTGATATCTACAAGCTTAACAAGAGATACTCAACAAGGACAACTTTGCGAGTCTATAGATGACACAATTTAATTAATCAAAAACGATGGCACGATTTAATCAGAGAGATGGCCAAACCATAGAACTTGATCCTCAACCAAAATGTAGACCTTGATCCTCAACCAAGCTGTACAACTTGATACAAAACCAGACTTCAAAATTTGATCTTCAACCAACTGTACACTCTAGAACTCGAGCCTTTTAGACTAACGAGCTATTCAAAATGCTTTTTTTACGTCGTTTTTTCACTTTTTTGGAAAATTGTCTCTTGAAACAAGACAAAAACATCCCAAAAATGATGGAGCCATTTTGTACCGTTTTCCATACGAACTCAGGATAGAGAGACATTTCAAGTGCATTTCCTAAGCATTTCCATACCATCCACATCACGACACAACTATGGGGGGCAGGGTAGGACTGTTTCCTTGCAACATAGCAAATTATAAAAATACATTGTTCACAAGTTTAAACACAATATTGACACAAGCACGTTAACCACTTATCCTACCACATATACACAACAAATATATTAGTCAAAATATCGTGGGGAATAAAAATCTTACTACAAAACCTAAAGAAATGGAACCTCTGCAACATAGTTCACACACTCAATGAGTACTTGGTGAGTTGCCAAGTACTAGCCAAATTTTATGCCTAGCGAGTTTTTTACACTTTTAACCCATAACTCGCCCACTCGCAACTCGCCCGAGACAAGTTTTGGCAAGTTTCGGTGCAAAACTCACCACAAGTAATCGTGATTACTTGGCAAGTTTGATACCTAAACTTATAGAATGATGATTGTACACAAGAATGCAGTTAACACTCAATTTATGCTGAAAAACTAACGGAACACCAAGTAACCCCCATATCAGGCCTGATACGTACCGGGTATTGATACTGGTACGTTGTGGGTGCTATGTGGGTAAGTACCCACAGGCCCTGGGTACTTCTCGGGTAAGGAAATCCGTACCCGGGACATACCCAGGGCCTGTGGGTACGTACCCTCAGCATACCCACATGGTTTTTTTAATTTTTTAAGTGCAAAAAAATAAATAAAACTTGAGGGCTTTGACTGGAATTGAACCTTGGAAAGTTCGTGTGAGATTCAATATTGCCAATAGGCTCCAAAGGGTCAAGAGAGATGAAAAGGACTTCATTTGGTTGACTTACTATTTGGGTGCTTTCTTGTTGTTCCTCATGGGTCCTTTATTCTTCAGTCAATTTGGAAGGCATGGGAACAAGTGAAGCACTTGGTGGTTGGGCAGCCTATCTTCTCTTCCTTTGACACTAGGTGCCAAGCCTACAAATTGATTTTGTTGAATCTGAAATATAATGACAAGATCCTTGCCTTGACAAGAGGCTGTTCTCTGCCCTCCTTTGGTTTGAGAAAGGAATTAAAATATTTCATGACTTGTACAGATTTGGGAAGTGGATGGAATGGACAGACCTTAAAGCTTTCTATAAGCTTCCTCAATCTCAGTTTAGAATGTATACAATGCTCAGAAATGCTTTCACAGCTCCCTCTACTGGACTAATTATGGAGGATGAGAATGACTTTTGGGATACTATGAGGTGGCTCAAAGGGCCCCTTCTCCAAGAGGCTACCTCCAAACAACTCTATGAAAAGATTTCCTTCTCCCCAAATCTTTCCCTGGGCCTTAACAATAAGTGGAATGTTTGTGAGCCCATTAGTAGATGGACTCATAGGTTTAATGTTTTGTGGTCTTCTTGTATTCAGTCAAAGAAATCTTGCTTTAGATGGCTTCCGATTCATGATAAGCTTGTTGTTGGCTTCTAATATTTTATAGTTTGTTGAGACTATAAGCTTGTTGTTTTCTTTAAATTTTTATATATATTTATATTTTTTACTTTTTAAAAATATATTGTACGAACGTACGCACAATGTACCAAACCCGAGGTTTTTAAAAATTTGTCGTTTCAATGTACCGTACCCGTACCCGTATTCATATCCGTACCCGTACCCGTATTCATATCCGTACCCGTACCGAAATAGTCTAGCTGAAAAATACTATATTTACTTCTTTTCAAGCCCACAAGTCCACACATTTTCATCAAACAACATTTGAGCATCCTTTGAGCAATTTAGAGGGAGTTATAGCAGATTTGTAGAGCTAAAACATGATTTAGAATTTTACGTGCATGTAAATTCTTTCTACAATGTCAACATTAGGTTTTTGAACATGATTTACAATTTTACGAGCACTCCATTCAATTTTCATGATTTTTATTCGTGATTTATGTTAGTCTCCCATAATTTATGAACGAAATTGTTTGTTTTTTCGTGTACATAGAATTTATGATTTAGGTTTTTTAAATGCAATTTTTTTGTATTTGAATTAGATCATATTGCAAATGTAGGTTAGCATACAATGCATCCAGCGCTGCATTAGACTCAACATCAACAAGTGGAAGTCATCCCGCTACAAACCGTGACACTGGTTGGAAGTATGTCATACTTGGACCATCCTAGGGGAGTGTGATTTGCAAGTTTTGCTCGAAAAAAGTTTTTGGAGGCATCAATTACCTCAAGTACCATATCGCATGCATTCCTTTTCGTGTGGTCGAGTCGTGTCCTTATACCATGGAAGAGGCAAAATGAGAGACGCAACTAATGTTTATGTTGTTTGATAAGAAGAAAGTAGAGAGGGAAAGAGGACAACAGCCAATAATCCTAACTAGAAAACGAATAAGGAAGTAGATGTGGCAAAGATTGTGGGATCTAGTCGGTTTCCACATGTGCGACGCACATCCACCATTCAATTCAAGAAAAACCCCGTCACAGGACTTCTTTGTAGATAGAAACATACCTGGAGCATGACCTTCGTTGTAAGGTACAGGGTGGAACAAGGAGGTGCACCAGAAACCAAATAAGGCCTAGACAAATTTCTCCTTCAACATGGCAAAGAGTCAATATTGAGAGTATTTGGTGACGTCATTGACAGTTGTAGGGAAATGGTACAAGACGCCCTCTCTAAAAAACTTAAATAGGAGGTTGTGTAGACATTCAAATTTGGTAACTTATCCTTTGGCAATGACTAGTTTGGCTATGTTCCCTTGCAAACAAGTGCTTACATTCTAAGTTCAATCAACACATCTCCCTAGTTCTTTCTTGACTTGCTCATCTCCGCATTTTGCTCTGTCGTTCATTCAGGCATTATTTATTAACCAAATAATAAATGTACCTGAGAGGCATCATTTCAGAAAGTTAGGTTAATATCAGAGCACATCATATAAATGGATACGCAATAACCATACAGAATGATGTACCCTACAAAACCATAAGGAGGTGGTCCCGATGCCACAGGGTAGAATGTACTACATGATCCTAGCCACCCTCTAATGTACTAATTCTTTTTCGTATAAAAATTACGACTTTGGCTTGTACAAGGTGAAATATTTGTTTATGTATCGTTTAATCTTAATATAATTGTCAACCTATAATCATCAATATTTCACTTAACGATAGCTCATATAAGCAAATTCAATATCATTTTTATCTATCCACTTCTCAACACTGTTCATAAGCATCCTATTGCCTAATGGGAAGAAGTCCTTGCAAAGCACTTAAGGTTTTCAATATATTTTTCCTAAATCAGAATGGATGTCATTTAGATGAATGCCACTACTACAGGGAGTGTTATTGTTAATAGAAACCAACCCCAGAACACTTGGTGATTCAAAAGCTCTTCTTCACAAGTATGTAAAGGTCCTATTGCCGTGTCTCGTAGCCAAAATTAAGTCAACACCAAAGTACTTGTCAAAGGTCCTCAAGTCAATCTCCGATTCTTGCAGTTCTTAGTATTGAGGGAAAGTCATGATTAGAGTGTACAAAATTATTTAAGGATAGTTCCTAAATGGAATAATTCAAATTGATTATGGATTTGTTTTATGGAATGCTCGACCATCCTTTATTATCATCAAGTTCTGGTGGAACTTTGCGTAATTGTGTGTGTTAAGTAGATTTTCCTTGAATCACCTTGTATCAAAGGAGATTTTTTTATTCCATTTGATACCAGGTCTCAAGATGCCTTGCGTGGCTTGTTGTCCCCTTGATTATATGTTGTTGTAGACTGTTGGATATGCTACTCATTATTGAGCCTATTTCATCCACAGCAGCTTCTGCAACAAACTATGCCATTAACCAAATTCTGATAGTGGATATATCGCTACTCCATTGTCTTTAATGATTTTTACCATATGCACACTAGGATGGGGAAATTGATCAGCTAAGAGAATATACAGTTCATTCTAGCTACGAGGAGCTAACTAGAGCAAATGCACGACCCTGTAACATGATTACCTGTTTCAGACAAATATGGCAGCCCTGTCATACAGTGGCTTCCACTGTGTTAGTTAAGTGCTTTGGAACTATATATTGCACATGGCAGTGCAACTCTTAGCATCCGCTTTTTGTTGATTCGGGCTTGCTAATGTACTCTAGTGCTAGAAGTTGATTTTTGAAGGAAACTAGACATGCAGGCTCTTCTTGCATTGTTCGGGGATAAGTTATAGCTGCACACATGGGAATCAAAAAAAGTAACTTGGATGTGCATTTGGTAGGTACATTACGTCAAGGAGTTCATTCTCTTGAGCAACTGATGAAGGATTAAAAAGGTGGATAGTGAAGAGTGTTGGAATTTAGATGTTGGGAGTTAGAAATATTAAGTATCTTTTTAATATTTTTAGGCCATAAATACCAGAATTACAATAAGAGCAAGAAGCTTAGGGGCCATTCTTGATGCCCAATCTTCGAGTCCGAATCATTTAGTATCAGTGCCTGATGGCGGGGGTCTCATGTTCTTGGTTCCATTCTTCAATATTCTTATTGTATATTTGACGCCTAGATCTCTAGCAATTCTCTGCATCATGCCATCAATTGGAGTTGCACATTGTTCTTGTATCTGATTTTTGATCTGTGTCTGATCTGCTGATTTAATACCCACCACCCTTTGCCTCATTGCAAATCTATGGGGCATATGTTTGCAGCTCCTTTGCAGGAAATCTTCAGTCATTGCAGCCCAATCCTCACAATCCATGTGTTCCCAGTTGCTTGTGCCTCCGCTTCTGTAATCCTCTAGTTGAAGGGTCCTCAAGTATCCCCACACATGTTCGTGTTGTCTCTTATGCTTTTGATCTGTCTTTGCTAGATACTGTTTGCTACAAGTTTCACATGGCTCATCAAATGCAAGGATGAGAACTATCACTTGAATTTTTCCTGACCTCTACATGCCACTTCTCAAGAAGACATCAACAACTCCCAATATTCGTTTCTCAAAAAACCTTATGGGCAATTTGAAGAAAATTGAATTACTTGCTTTGAAATTGACCAATATTTGGTTGGAGCTTGCAAATGGCATTGCAGAGGAAGAGCAAAGAGGGTAATTACCAAGATCATTATTTTTTTTCATTTGTGAGCTCAATTAGGATGTACCACATATCTTCTTAGACCTGCCTCTTCCCTTTAAGTGTTAGAGTAGGTTGTTTACCTTAGCTCATGTTCACCTAGATATTTTATTTATCTTCTATTTTAGTTATCCTCACCCACTTATGTGTGGATATTTCTTTCATCCTATTTAGATATTATGAGGATATTATCTAGTTGTTCGGGATAGGTCTTTCCTTGATCTATGGTCTTGACTAGTTCTTTCCTTGATTTATGCCCTTGAATAGTTCTTAGATTGATCTTTCTTGCCTATATAAGCAAGGCGCCTTCTCATCGTACGATATAGAGTTCCATGAGATATAATATAATTAGTTTATATTATGTTGGTGAGTTGTTATAACAACTCGCACAAATAGAGTTGTAAGAGTGTTTGTAAGGATTAGGAGTTAGTTTTTTATGAGGACAGACTAATATATATGTAACCTATGCATATGAAATTGAATATACGAAGGTTTTATTATTATTCTATGTGTTTGGCTCTTCCTTTTCTGATATTTGATATCAGAGCAGGGCGATTCCTTGTGAATAATGAAAGATCCTTGAGAATTTGTGAATTACACAATAGTATACTAGGCAGTTTAATGAAGATTAAAGTATCAATCTTCTTATCCTCGCCGTGCTTCTTTGTTGTCAGAACTTGGTCATCTTGATTAGCCTGTGCATCTCTTCGACATTTTTATTCACTGGCTTGTTAGTAATTAATAGGAGCAATGTGCAGCGTAGTCGGACAAGGTAAACAATATGATTTGTAAGCTTCTCACATACAGTCTACTTCGTAGATGCCAAGTGCAAACCGTGCCTGCAGATGCGTAGACAGAAGCATGTAGAGAACATCCTTCTCAGATCAGCTGGAAAATTTTGTATGTGTATAGTCTTGCAAAGATACAAAGCAGCTTGTACAAGGTGATAGCTAAGCACACTACAAACTTTTACTCGTTTTGTTAATTGGCACTCGTGTGAATGCAGCTCAAAATTGACTTATCGCCCCTGGTCTGGTGATTGAATGCAAAATTAGATGAAGAAAGATCCTGCAGCTTCATCCTTGCATTGCCATTTGTATTATTCTTCTGGATTCCAGCTAATACGGCCCGCTTGCATATATACTGCATGAGGATAAGGTGCATTAGTTCCTTGGCTGGGCATTAACTTCATTGGTTGGGCATTGAATTCCTCTGAATAGCTAGACGCATTCCTTTGTACTGCCTGAGAGTGTGACAATACTAACAAAATACTGATCTGACCTGTTACGCATATCTCTGTTATCTTCCCAACACTATCACAGCAAACAATTGACACATATTAGATCCGTGGCAGAATTAGAACCGTGTTCTCTTTCCAATGTTTTGTATCACCTATGTAGCTACATAGATTCTTTATACTAAAGCATATGTCTGTTGTCATCTCCATGTGGCCTTCAGTCAACATCTTTGCGCCTAATTTGCCATGGTCAAAGATCCACCATTCAAGTTCATGAAACATTCATTTGGGGTTTTGATTCAGAAGTCGGTTTTATATATAGTCGGTTGTAGTAAAAGTCTTGTCAATAGGTTTATTAAATTTGTCACGTACTCATATAAATTGTTTAGTATCCGTAAAAAGCATTATTTAAGCTTTAAGTTTGAGGTTGGTAGTCCGTATGTTTATTATAGTCTATATAGTCATTATTATTCAAATCATTTGTGTCAAAGGGTCAAAGAGTCAAAGTAAAATGTGAAGTTGTATTGAAAAGTAATCTTTAATTACTTTTCATCATCTTTTTCATTGTAAATGTCAAAATAATTGTGTCATCAATTAGGGTCCACATTTACAAATCCATTTATTCATCTGTTAATTATTGTCATCCATCTTATTGTAAAAGAGTCGAGTCAAAGTCGTCAATTTGTGTTATAATGTTTAAAAAAAGATTGCCTACAATTCAAAAGGACGCATTTTTGGTGTAACCCGACGTCCTAATAAAATGTGTTTCACATTACGCGGGGGGGGGGGGGGGGGGGAGGGGGGTAAAAATAAGCACAATGCGGAAACCAACAAGCTTCATACCTTTATCAGCTGAGTAAGCAACATGTCTATTGGAGGATAGAGGCAACAGAGGCAGAAGGACGATCAGCATCTTCGAGTTCATCACTACCTCAGAGGCCGCATATTGCTTTAATGACACCTTTTTGGTTTTCTATGAGTGATGATAAGAACAGAAGAGCATCCATGTTACTGAGTGCAGTACAGTTTCTATGTTTTCCCTATTATGATCATGATGTGAAGATTTGTACCATTGATTATAATGAAGGAAGTGTTCTTGATCTAATTGACTAGATGGTTGATGGGTCCCGATTCATGTATTCACCTAGATAGGTTGATGGACCCCTATTCATGGATGATATAGTTCCCAAGTCAATGTTGAGGATCAAGACAATGTGCATGTTGCTTGGTTGAAGATGGTGTTTCTCCCCATGTTCACACTAACGGGGGAATGTTAGGAATTATGAAATGTCCCTCTTTCTAAAATAACATTATTGAAGACCCTTTGCCTATTTTGTCTACCCGACGGCTAAGGGGGGGAACATAAGGTGACTTAAGTCATTTAAAATATTATAGAGTGCCATAAAAAGAAAGAAAAAATATAAAGCACTTATATTAATTTTATGACTTAATAACAATGCAAAAATAGAAAGGTGAAAAAGGTACATTGCAAATTTTATTATCTCTAGGGAAAAATGTGACTTGCTTTGGGGAAGAAAATAAGTGATGAAGGGATTAAAAAATTAAAGAAATCTAATTGGTTGTATTAGGAGGTCATCTTTGGGTCACTTCTTTCCTAAAAGGGGCAAGTCAACTTGCTTTGGGGATCATTCTACTATTATCAAAAATATTGAATTTGGCTTGTGAGCTGAGCATTTGCAGCTGCATTCTTTGAGCACGAAAACCCACATGAGAATCGATAGGAAGAACGAAAACTCTTCCATTTGCATTCATCAACTAGTGTGTGAACATTCAAGGGAAATCAAATTGCTGAAGTAATCTATGTTATCCAGTTGGAGCGACCCAGTTTAGGGACTGTTTTTGTATGAACAAGGGACTCAAAAATCAGATATGGTTGATGTTTTTTAAGCTGATTTTTAGATATTTATTCTACTATTATTGGAAGTATTTTCTATGGTCCAAACCCTAATTGCCCAGCTGTAATTTCAGATCAGGTCTGCAGATTTATATTAAATAAAATCAGACATTTTGGAGCTCAGATTTGGTACATTTCTCTTATACATTGTTCCTTAGAAAATTATTGCTTTCATAAAACAAGAGAAAGGCTTTGTTTGGGTATCTTGTATTGCCTTTTCCTTCTTGGGTACAAGTCGCACTTTCCTATAATAATTTCATATCTGCATTGTGTTTAATTTTGTATGTACTATTTCAAGTTGGGTTTTTGGAAAAATCCAGTGTATTCATTTGTGTCCTCTAGGGGACATTACAGTGGTATTAGAGCCAGTTTTCCTCCCAACCTGTGAAGAAAAGATTCAGATTTCAGATTTGCATGGACAAAGGTGAAGAGAATTTTAGATATCAATACAAGAGAAGAACTCCAAGAAGAGGGATGGATGATGAAGAAAGCCCACCTCCAAATGATGAGTTGAGCTATATGAATGAGGTATTTACTCAGGGTAACAGAGAGCTGCAGAAACGTTTAATGTAGTCACACAAGGATCTTAGAGACTCCTTTATAGGAGCTATTGCTGATTTGGGAAGAGCTCTATAAGGGGCAAGTAATAACAGGCAAAACCGTCAAGGAAATCATGGCATTCAAGGTGAGGGCATCTCTTCTACCCAACATGTAGATAAGACTTCAAACAAGAACTCCTCTAAGTTCTTTCGGGTAAGTTTCCTTCAGAGAGAGGAACCACAAGAAAAGAGAGAGCAGCCACCCACTTATGGGTTTACAGAGGAAATAAATCTATATGGGGATGAGTATGCATAATTGAATCCCAACACAAGGGGTCTACTTTCATTCAAAGACTTTTGCCAACTACGGAGAAACGAAGGGCCAAAGATGAGGGTGAACCATCAACCAGAACCAAGGAAAGATATCCAACACCGACTGGGTGAGATCACTCTCCCTACATATGATGGTACAGCTAAGTGTTCTGCAAGGGCTTGGCTGCAAAAATTAGACACTTACCTATCATTAAATCCAATGTATGAAGAGGAAGCTCTCAAATTTGTCACCCTACACTTGGAAGGTATAGCTCATGAATGGTGGTATCATGGCCTTGTGACACAGGGACATGGCTCAATCACTACACTTGAAGAATTCAGCTCATGCTTGATTGAAAGATTTGATAGAGCAGATCCGGATATGCACTTCAGAGAGCTAGCACAACTCAAGCAAGAAGGATCTTTGGAGAGGTATATTTCTGATTTTGAAAGGCTTGCAAGTTATGGTATCGGATATCAGTGAAAGGAGGTTAGTATTGCTATTTATTAAGAGGTTGGGTGAGCCACTAAAGGGCCTTGTCAAAGCATTCGGCCCCCCATCTTTGCAAGGTGCTGTTAACAAGGCATTGTACTTGGAAACTTCAGTTCCAAGAGGTACAAATTTGTAGTATGGACAGCAGCAAAAATCAGCACCTTTTGGGCAGCCAAAAGGAGTATTTGGACAGCCAAAGGCCTCTTCATCAAGTGGGTCAAGGACACCAAATTATGGGCAGCAAGGTAAGCCCTTTCAAAACAAATCTGATGTAAAAGAGGGGTAAAAACAACAAGGAAATTGAGACTAGGAATGAGCTTAGAAGGAAAAAACTATGTTTTTACTTGTAGAGATCCTTGGACTCCTAACCACTGTTGTCTTCCAAAAAGGGCAGCCCATTATATTGAGGTTATTTCATATGCAGAAAATGAAGAAGAGAGTGTTGATCATGAGGAAGAAGAAGAGCAAGCACAAGAGGAAAATGAAGTTCCCACAGATGGAACATTGGCCACTTTATCTGAAGCACCAAGGTACTATGTTTTTTATGTTAAGGGTATTCTTTATGGTCAAAGAATCATAGCCTTGATAGATAGTGGAGCTACTCACAATTTTATTGATGAGAGCTTAGTGACAAGGATGGGGTTGAAAGTAGACGACTTTCAAGGATTTAATGTGACTATGGTGGATAGATATACTCTTGCATGCACAAAGAAGATTCCCCAACTTGAGCTCACCTTGGGAAGGCATAAGGTATGTGTTTGTGATGATTTCTAAGTCATTGGTATTGGTGAAACAGATGTTGTTTTGGGTGTACAATGGCTGCAATCTTTGGGTGATTTCACCCAAAATTATCAAACCATGGAACTGAAATTTAAGACTCATGACAAGGAAATCACTTTGCAAGGTTTGAAGAATGGATCTCCACAAGTTGTGACAGCCAAAAGCATAGAGAGATCTTTCAAAAGAGGACAGACTGCATGGGCTGCACATTGTTTGTTAAGGGATACAACTCCTTTTTCATCTCAGCCATCATATCATGTTGATATTCAGTCTATTTTGGATAAGCATAGTTAAGTATTTTCAGATTTACCTCACGGATTGCCTCCAAATAGAGGATTTCAACACATTATTGAGTTGGAACCAAGTTCAACTCCAGTTATATCTTCTCATTACCATCACCCTAGAGCTTTTAAGGAAGAAATTGAAAAGGTGATTAAGGAATTGTTGGACATGGGCCACAAAAGGCCAAGTTCTAGTCCTTTTGCTTCTTCGGTTGTTTTGGTGAAGAAGAAATATGGGACTATGAGAATGTATGTGGATAACAGGTTATTGAATAAGAAAACAATCAAGAACAGGTGCCCAAGACCAAGGATTGATGAGTTGCTTGATGAGTTGTATGGGGCTATTTTTTTTTCAAAGATTGATCTAAGGTCAGACTACCATCAAATTAAGGTGAGAGATGAAGATGTCCATAAGACAAATTTTAGATGTCACTTTGGTCATTTTGAATTTCTAGTGATGCCATTTGGGTTAACCAATGCCCCTGCTACTTTTCAGTCATGCATGAATCATATCTTTAGGGAGCATTTGAGAAAAATTGTGTTGGTATTTTTTGATGATATCTTGGTGTATAGCAAATCATGGGAAGAACATTTGATGCACTTGGATATGGTCCTAAGCATTTTGGAGCAGCAATCTCTTTTTGCAAAGTTATCTAAATGTGAGTTTGGCATGTATTTGGGGCATGTCATCAATGCAAGAGGGGTACACGTAGATAAACAAAAGATTCAAGCTATCATAGATTGTTCTCCTCCCACCACATTGACTCAACTAATGGGAATCTTGGGTCTTTGTAGCTATTACCGCATATTTGTGAAAGGATTTTCACAACTTTCAGCCCCTTTAACAAATTTGACAAAGCAAGGAGCTTTCAGTTGGTCACCATCAGCCCAACAAGTATTTGATCACCTCAAAAAGGTTATGAATTCATTCCCAGTACTCGTTGTCCTAGATTTTTCAGCACCTTTTGTTGTTGAGTGTGATGTATTAGGGGATGGAGTTGGGGCTGTTTTGATCCAAAATAAACACCCCATAGCATTTGAAAGTAGGAAGCTCAAAGATACTGAAAAGGGGTATTCCATTTATGACAAAGAAATGTTGGCAATCATGTATGCATTGGTGAAATTCAGACAGTATCTTGTTTTTGGTAGGTTTGTTGTCAGAACAGATCATAACAATTTGAGATACTTCTTTAATCAAACTGATTTAAATAATAGGCAACAAAAATGGGTAAGCAAAGTACAATATTTTGACTTTGAAATTGAGTTTGTGAAGGGAAAAAATAACATAGTTGTAGATGTTTTATCAAGGAAGACATAATTGTTGGAGTGAAATTACAGCAGATTGGAGGTCTGATATAACAGCAGAATACGTCAAAAATCAGTTTGTGTCGTCCTTGAGGGAAAAATTGATGATGAAAAGTACCAAGTGGTTAATGGCATCATACTCTATAAAAATGGAGTCTTCTTGGTCCCTGAAGCTAAGGTAAAACGTAAAATTTTAGATGCCATGCATGATTCACCTTTGGGATGGTCATCAGGGATACTTTAAGACATACAAACAAGTGAGAGAAAAGTTTGTATGGAAGGGACTAAAAAGGGAGTGCTGCAATACATTAGGGAGTTCTTTACATGCCAACAAAGCAAGGCACAACATGAGTTTCCAGCAGGGCTTTTGTAGCCTTTACCCATTCCAAACCGAAAATGGGAGAGCATTTCCATGGATTTCATCATTGGTCTCCCTCCAGTACAAGGTAAGAGTATCCTTTATGTTGTAGTGGATAGATTGACTCAAATATGCACATTTTTCCACTACCAAGTATGATGTACCCTTGGTGGCTGGAATTTTTTTAAGGAAGTTTTTGGACTTCATGGGCTGCCTAAAAACCATTGTGACAGGGCTAGCATATTTTTGAGTTCTCTTTGGCAAGAACTCTTCCATCTTGTAGGGTACGGAGTTGACCCCTAGCACAGTTACCATCCACAAACGGATGGGCAAACTGAGATTTTCAACAAGTGGATAGAGGGGTATCTAAGGAGCTATGTTACAGGGCAGCAAACAGCATGGATAAAATGGTTATCCTTGGAAGAATTCTGCTACAACACATCCTACCATATGTCTATTGGTATGTCCCCCTTCAAAGTTTTATATGGTTACGATGCATTTTCCTTTGTGGATGTTATTCTTCTTGATAGTAGAGTGCCTGGAGCTGAAGACTTGGTGCAAAAGAGCCAAGATATTTTAAAAGCACTCAAGGATAACCTCTCACATGCAAAAAATCAGCAGAAATTATATGCGGACCGATTGAGAGATCATTTGAGGTAGGAGACATGGTTTTTTTTGAGACTATAACCTTATCGACAATCTTCCCTCAAGGGGAAAGGATCTGAGGAGTTGAAGCCAAGGTTCTATGGCCCTTACAAGGTCATAAGGAAGGTTGGGAAAGTTGTATATGAGCTTGAATTTCTGGCTCAAAGTAAAATCCATAATGTGTTTCACGTTTCATGTCTTAAAAAGGCTTTGGGATAGCATCTCTCTCCTTCCTTAGAGCTGCCCCTTTTGATGATGAGGCAAAATTAGTTTTGGAATCGGAAGCTACAATGGAGGTACGTGAAAAAAAGTTAAAGAATAGAGTTATCGGGGAATACTTGATCCAATGGAAGGGGTTACCTCTTGAAGACGCAACTTGGGAGGGTGCAGAAATTTTAAAGCACCCAAATTTGCAATTTCTTGTGGGCAAGCAATTCGAGGAAGGGAGGACTAAAATGTCTCTCTTTCTAAAATAACATTATTGAAGACCTTTGGCTTATTTTGTCTACCCGACAGCTAAGGGGGGCACATAAGAGTGACTTAAGTCATTTGAAATTATTATAAGGTGCCATAAAAAGAAAGAATAAAATATAAAGCACTTATATTAATTTTATGGCTTAATAACAATGCAAAAATTGAAAGATGAAAAAGGTACATTGCAAATTTTATTATCATCTTTGGGTCATTTCTTTCCTAAAAGAGGCAAGTCAACTTGTTTTGGGGATCATTCTACTATTATCAGAAAAGAATTTGGCTTGTGAGCTGAGCATTTGCAGTTGCATTCTCTAAGGACGAAAACCCTCATGAGAATCGATAGGAAGAACGAAAACTCTTCCATTTGCATTCATCAACTAGTGTGTGAACATTCAAGGTAAATCAAATAGCTTAAGTATTCTATTCTATCCAGTTGGAGCAACCTAGTTTAGGGACTGTTTTTGTATGAACAAGAGACTCAAAAATCAGATCTGGTTGATGTTGTTTGAAGCTGATTTTCAGACATTTATTCTACTATTTTTGGAAATATTTTCTAGGGTCCAAACCCTCATTGCCCAGCTGTAATTTCATATAGGTCTGCAGATTTCTATTAAATAAAATCAGACATTTGTGGAGCTCAAATTTGGTACATTTCTCTTACATTGTTCCTCATAAAATCATCGCTTACATAAAACAAGAGAAAGGCTTTGTTTCGGTATCTTGTATTGCATTTTCCTTCTTGGGTACAAGTCGCACTTTCCTATAATAATTTCATACCTGCATTGTGTTTAATTCTGTGTGTACTATTTCAAGTTGGGTTTTTTGAAAAATCCTTTGTGCATTCATTTCTGTCCTCTAGGGGACATTACAAATTATTATTGTGAACGCGTGATTGTGTATGAGATATAATATAATTAGTTTATATTATGTTGGTGAGTTGTTATAACAACTCGCACAAATAGAGTTGTAAGAGTGTTTTGTAGGGATTAGGTATTAGTTTGTTACGAGGACAAACATATATATGTAACCTATGCATATGAAATTGAATATACGAAGGTTTTATTATTATTCTCTATGTTTGACTCTTCTTTTTCTAATAATATCACACTACTACCGTGTTGGGTATATTTTCTACTCTATAGTTAGCCCACTATCTTTGTGTCAAAAGAAACAAGGGCACTCATAGGGGGGTGGCTTAAATCACATTCACACTTGCACATACACCTAGGAGAACTTCATGAGGTCTGATCCTGCTCGAGGGCATATAGTGCAGCACATGGATTGATTCAGTAGATGTTGACCGCTAAGGGGAGACTAGCCTCACCACACATAGATTTCTCATTTTATATCTAATGCTTTGATGAAGGTTATTACAAGTATCTAGGGTTTCCACTTGTTGCAGGTCATTATAGGTTGTGCCAAGGTTGAGCAAACAAGAGCAACATACTGCGAAGCATATTTCCAAAGAAGCGAAGGACACATAAAGTTATAGAACCTCATTGCAAGAAGGTTCAAAACCGTACCGTAGTCAGGACCACACAGTACTTGCACGGTCCTACACTAGAGCATCTTCCAACTACAATCTCAGAAACAAAGCATCTTCAAACCCAAATCAACATGTTTGCCTTGTCTGGACACCTAGATCTCCTTTGTTCCACTTTGTATAGCTAAGTCTACATCTCTTCTTTTATATTCGAGTTATTGTTCTATCGCTTATCATTGTTGCAAGTATTAATGAGTTGTTTTGATTATGCATGGTTAATGGTAAATAGCCTTATGTAACGAACCCTTACATTCTATATATTGTTTTGCACATCCTGTTTGCATCCATTATATTGTTAGGGTGTAAACAGGGTGCTCTAGAATCTTGTTGCAGATGCAAAGTCAATTTTGATAGAATAAAAGAAGTGTCGAAAGCATGGATGCACCATTCTTTTAGATGGGTGGATGTACAAAAGGGACTGGACCCTCATCGATTTTTAAGGACTTCAAACGGTGAGATGGTTTTCTTGAAGTTTTCCTCTAACAAAGTAAACAATGAAGAAACTTTGATCTTGGTATTGGAGGAGGTCATCTAAGAGGTGGGCATCAACAATGTTGTGCAAGTTATCTCTAATAACGTAGCAGCATATGTGGCAGCTAGGAGACTACTCAAAGAGACATCCATTTTGTTTATTTCACCTGTGATATTGGACCAATTCACAAAGAGAAGGAATATCTTGATATGGATTTCAAGCCATCTATACTTCCAACATGTTCTGAATCTGAATATATTTTCAATAATATTGTTCATTTTTCTTGTAATCTAGGACGAAGTCAAATGTACCCTTTGCAATACAGTACCAATGTTTTAAATCTAACTTCACTACTGTTACAAAGTGATTTGTAATTTTTTGGATCTTACCACTAAATTTTTAGAGACAACTGTTTTGTGAGTTTATAATGGCTTTGATTCGACATAGTCAAATGAGACTGTTGGTCAAATGTTAATTAAGAGTTACATTAACTTGAGGTGATGGTTCTAATTGAGACGACTAAAGCCTTGCCTTTACAGCTGTAGCATAAGATTTGTATTCCATCATCCTAAATTTCTTGAGAATTATCAAGTGAAACTTCATTTGAGTCACAAAAATGTGATTATATTTCTTCCATACTTCCTATCAAGACCACAATGGAGCATCCCGAAATTTTTCATGTCAAACAACCAATTTAGATTTACCTTTGTTACTTTAATCATACTCACTGAATTTCCATTAATTATTGCATCATCAAAAACTATGTATAGGGGGGGACAGATAGCAACATCTGATCCCCTTTTTAAGGTAGAGATCAAGATTATAAGGATTCCTCTTCAATCCATTTTTACACTAGGGTACTGTGTCAACCCCATATTTGATGTAACACGTCTTATGGGTTCATAAATTTTAATGGAGAGGTCTATAGATTACCTCTCAATATGCACTGAGAGGATCATACTTTTGTTTCTTATTTTTTGTGATCCCAAATATTATTTTTGTTTTTTTGATCTTATATGAAGGCATAGGAGGATGCTCTCTTCATCATTCAATAGCTTTCTGAGGGAGCATCACCTCAGACTACCAAGTAACAGCAATTGGAGTATTATGATTTTCAATGTTACCATATATCTTGTACATGTTTCTAAAACTCACAAATTTTTGAATCCATTATATGCAAGTTCTTCGTGGGTACATAGGGTGGAAGATGCTACAAGATATTCATATGTTGGACCTCCAAATATCAACTCATACTATGGGGTGCTATACCTACATCCGATGACCCCGAACATGGAGTTGATTTGAGGCCATTCACATGAAGAAGTGTAATAAGTCTGACTCAAATTTGACCTAGTTTTTGTGCAATGCAACCTTGAGTCTTTACACATAGAAAAATGAATACATCATAGGAGCCTAATGATTGGAAGAAGATTGAACACTACACTGTCTAGACCACACAGGATGAGGAACTCCCCTTGTTCACATAGGATGAGATTGATGATTTCGAGAGGCAAGCTATGGAGGGTGTAAGTCTGGAAAAACGAGAGAGATTTGTACTGCTTCTACATGTGAGCACAAATGGAGTTCATTTGAGGCCACTCACATGAAGAAGTGTAATAAGTTGACTCAATGACCTAGTTTTTGTGCAATGCAACCTTGAGTTTTGCACAAGAAAGGTGGACACATCATAGGAGCCTATTGATTGGATGAAATTGATCCCTACACTGTCTAGACCACACAGGATGAGGAACTCCCCTTGTTCACATAGGATGAGATTGATGATTTCGAGAGGCAAGCTATGGAGGGTGTAAGTCTGGAAAAACGAGAGAGATTGGAATCCATGGCAATCATCCCAGATGATGTCAAACATCCACTTTGAGGAGTTGACACCTGCCATCTAGTACTCCTAGTGGAGTAGTAAGAATCAACACATCTAAGAGGAGCCGCAGTCGAGTCTCAGGAATGATACCCTCAAATCCACAATTTATATAGGCATACAATACTCTTAGAGTGAATGGATAACATTCTTGTAATCTGTAATATGAGGCTGACTCATTAGCAATTTATGATAACTGAATTTCTATGTGACAATCCTCATATATTCATTAAACATGTATCAACTAACTAAGGGGGATGTGTGCCATAATGTTGCGTATATCCATAAACTCTATATATATTATAATATCATAGTCCCAAGTTACATAACATGCCCCAGCCTCCTTGAAATGCTCATTATCCCCAAAACATTTTGTAGCTGAAGAAACCTTGTAGTGAGTGTACTTAAAATCATTGCACACTTGTCTCCATGCTTAATCGAGTCCGACCACCCAATTGTTGGTCTGTCGAGTCTGATATGCGAGCTATGCTCCACACCATGAAAGAACTCCTGCTACCATCCCCATGATGATCAAATTTTTGACAGCACATTAAAACAGCTCCGGTATTTGGCATAGCTTGATGTAATATTTTTAAAATTCCATGCATAACCATAGTGCTACCTACGATTAGAAGTAATTGAGCCCGTATTGTATACCCTATTACAGTGGGGAATGATGGGCTATATATGGGAGGCCATACGGGATCCATTCCTCCAATGACTTGCCATATCGATATATATTGTTTCTTTCATTTTCTCTAGGCATGCCTCTAGGTGGATCAGCTTCCACTCATGATGACGTGAGGTGGTCTCTCGATATGGATGCCAAGCCGGCTTAGTATCCTCAATGCTTATCGAACTTTTTCCTCAGGCTTTATTTTCCTCTGTCCACCCTGTGACGAGGCATTTCTTGTGCAATGCAGCATGAGAGTCATCCCAATTTCTTACTTTTGGAAAGTGCGTGTTGAGGGCGTTCTTAATTTGGGGATCCTTCTAAATCGTGCCTTATTCCCTTCTCTTCACCAGTCCTTAAATTCATGGCACCATGCTCCGTGCGTGACATGTTCTTCGTTCCTTGCTAAGTGTGAGTATCAGGGACACAGGGGGGTAATGCTTCTATGGGAGTTGTAACATATGGCTTCATGATTTTTTTTCACCATCTAATCATTCAAGGATTTCTCAAGGTCTAGTATGACACCATTGATGACCAGAGTAATCAGAAGGAGGTTTTTGCGAGCTCACTGGCAATAGAGAAAAATAATGTGAATGTTGTGACTATGAGAGGGAGGTCGATTACAAGAACCGAGAGGATGCCACATAGGTCAAGAAGGGATACTGCGAATGGATTTCGGCTGCAGTATTAGGTGAAGGGGTCACTGGTTGGTGCTGGAGCGCAGGACCAAGCTAGACAAGATAAGGTGGAGGTGGATCCGTGCCCTAACCATAGGGCACTAAAAATGAATGTGTACATGGAGTTGGTGGCATGTGGACAAGGAAGGAACAGTGAGTAGGAACTAGGGTAGCTAGAGATTCAGGCAACCATGGCTCAGTGACATCACCCAGAAGGCTACTTCCTTCAAATATGCACTGGATAAACAGGGGCGGCCGTTCCTTGGGAAAGCATGCATCATTTAACCAATCCTACCTGGTCGATCTGGCAGAGGACATTCCTTCGCTCATCATAGAAAATCCTGAAGTTGAAGAATATTACAAAAAATTAACACATGATGCGGTGGTTGGTATGTTTAATGGGTTTTGGCCTTCCTCCACAGCTCTATATCAATGGGTTTTCAAAAATTGGACCAATAAATATGAAATCTCTATTTGTTCCAAGGGTTTTTTCATTTTCCATTTTAGGGAACCAGAAGATTAGTAGCATTGTTTGACAGATGGTCCTTGGTTCTGGGGACATGCGGGTTTATTTATCACTCCATGGTTCCTAGATTTTTATCCAAATACTTATTTGGTGGCCAAAACACCAGTTTGGGTCAGACTTCCTAACCTCTCCCCTTACATCTGTGGTATGCCCTGGAAGATATTGGAAATGTTTTGGGAAAATTTATAAAAGAGGACTTGGATAGAACACATTCAGGTCTGTGTTCGTTCACCCGAATTTGTGTTGAAATGATTTTAAAAAAGGAATATATGATCGAATCAACCTTAAATTTGGTAATTTTCAACATACGTAGGTCTTAGACTATGAGAATACCGCATTTCGATGTAGATTGTACAGAAATGTGGGACATTTGCAAGCCTCGTGTCCCTTCAATAAGAATCAAAAATTTGGAAACAAAATGAATTGAAATCTTTGAGCGGATGGGGTTTTGTAAACCTGGATTTGGTTTCTGCATCAAATTTTAAAGATAATCTAAATAAACATACCTCTAATGGTAAAACGGCTATAGAGAAGAATGATACAAAGATGGGATTTCAAGAAAATCACCTGGTTATAGGTGGTTTGAAAAGGGGACATACTTCTGAAAGTTCGGAATCAAAGCAGGATTCAGTGTTAGAAAATTTGATGGCTTCGACAAATCCCAGTGACCTTGCGCTGGTTATTTCATCTGATCTAGGCAAATGGCAAGAGGTAAAGAAGCGGAAAAATAAAAAAGGACGCACGGGCAGCATTAATGATTATTTTCCATCCCAGGGTGGGAAGTATTTCTAGGATATTTTTATCTTTGTTCTCCTTAAGGATTAGGGAACGGGTCCCTTCAACCCGCTTTATCAATCAAAAAAAAAAAGATTAGAAGGAATGGCTTATTGTGATCCCTAAAAATATCTTACCACTAAAGCAGCCAAAACATCTTGATGCAATTCTTTCAAGAAGCATCAAAAATATATTGCCTTCATTAGACTGACTTCCCTTATTCAAGGCATGCATAAATGAGGTCTTCATCTGAATGACTCCATCTCATAGGTTGGAGAATGAGATCCCTTACCAGTAGGACCTATATTGTAGCAGTGTATTACTATGTAAGGGCCCTCAACTTCCTCAGCATCCAAAAATTTGTGACTGCCTAAAACCAGCAAAGGAAGTCCTCAACTTATAAATCGAGTGGTTTGCTGCTGGTCACTCCTCGTCCTATCATACAAGTGCATAAGGGCCCTCTCCTATTGGTCAAGCCCATATGTAAGAAGCTTTGCTCTACTACATGTGTAATATGGTTGAATTCTTTATGCCCTGCCGATCGAGGGAAAGGAGCAACATAAATAAAGGTTGAGCTATAAGGGAGAGTGTGTAGATTCAAATAATCTCAAGATCATTCAATAAGCACAAATATATATCATTGATGAGACATGGCCACATGGCCTAGCGTATTTTTACACTGATATGCATTCTACAATGGCAGCCGAGGGATGGTGGTGGTGGACTGTAATGCCCGTGAGTTGTAGAACTTCATGTTGCTTGTTCCGCTCTTCAGTGGATAATGGGGCTTGATCCTAAGCAAGCTTTCTCACAATTCCGTGGTGAACTTTTCACATCTTCAATATTGGCATCTTCTTCTCTTCAATGCCTGCCTTAGGTTGAATAGTAAGCCAGGATGACACCCATTGACTCTTTTCATTCAGTATTTGGATTCTATTTGTATATGTACTCCATCATCACTACTTATGGTCTGCACACACTCTGTACACGCCCAGCTTTGATTTTTTGCTGTCTCATCTTGGAAGCTACAAAGTGATTGAATTTTATTAAATATAGTCACATGGGCTAGTGTAATTTATTAAATGTTTTATCATAGTCATATGGGCTTATTGTATATTTTTAAATGTTGTAAATATTTCTATGTACATCTATATTCTCTTAGAAGCTTCCTTCAGAAGTTTCTCTCTTTTTTCTTTTAGAAGCTTCATTTTCTCTAGAAGCTTCCTTTCTCTTTCTTGTTTTTGAAGCTTCATTTTGTCTGGAAGCTTCCTTGTAATCAATAAATATATAATACAATAAAGTGTACAACATATGTACAGTTAAAGCAAGCTCATGTTCTCCCTCATTATAGTTGGCAATCATGCTCATATAAATCATTGCAGACCAACTAATAGATTTGTCATGTTTTTGTAATCTGACTCAAATGCAAAGAGAAGACAATAACCACTTTGATCCACTAACCTAACGTAGTCATTGAAAGAGACTCTCAACCTCTTCCTATCTCTGATACCCCACACTTAGTTAAGAGTCCAACATCCCTACAAAATACAAAAGATAAAATTTTAATGTATTTGATTTGAGTTGTTTTCTATCAGCAAATGGGTTGAAGATACTTCTGGAAAGCTCTAAAATACCCAATTTCTTTCATGAATATCACTGGCACAACCACAAATAAATGCCATCTTCTCTTTTTATATAAGGACAGACATGATTTGTGTTTAGGAATTATCTTCCTCTGTAGATGATTAAAAGTGTGACCAACTAAGGCAGAAACCAGATGCATACTTTTGAAGGGCTGGGAGCAATACGGGCAAAGTTGTGGACCATCCTGTACATCAATCCTGTAAACAGTAGTACATTAAAGTCGTTATAGGAAACTAGAAAAATTCAATAAATCAAGATTAAAGAAAAACCATCTGAATCCATTGAAGTACTCACTTAAAGAGTTGAAATTCATTTCCGCAGTTGGGGCACTGCACCATGCATCACACAAAAAGATTATTAAATTGTTCTTTCATTTTGCACCAGCATGATTTGAAATTTGAAATGAGTTTAAAATTACAGTTAGATAAACAAAAATTTCATTTACAAAATCCGCTGACATCTTAAACTTATCTCCTTTGTTTCCCTTCTTACAGTTGCATAGTACATAAGGGATTCCAGGTGAAAGTTGGATGCTATGAATCAACTCACTAGTTTAAGTGTGAACAGTTTCTTTGCATAAGAAGAGAACCTAGAGTCCAGCATCTGTCTACTTTTAGTAACCAGGAAACAAAAAAAATGCATTCTTTCCATAGAAAACCGAAAGCAGTCAAACTATCAAGCACTTCATGATACAGAATGTCATGGGGAACTACATAAGCCATCACTGACATGAATTTAGCTCCACAACAACAAAATAGCAATGAGGAACTAAATTGCATGGGCTTGGCATATTAGATGCTAGAATGTACAATAAGACATGATTGTTGTGCGGCTATAGGTTGTGGTTAATTGGTTAGAACATAACAAGAATATAAGATACCTTAGAACGTTTTAAAATCCTTGTTTGAGTTCTAAGCTTTAAACATGAACAATTACCGCAGCCTTTAGTTCAGTGGATTTATCTAGAACCGTCACAAATTTTCAGTCACCTGACAATGGTTCAGACACCAAAAATGCATGACCAAAGTCCACAAAGAAACAACGCACTAAAAAATAAAACTTGGATCAGACATTTTCTAAAAGAACATTTCTTAGGCTCTGCCATACAGAATAAACCAAACCATAAGCAGTAAGTATGAATCACAGTCATAGACGCAATAGATGCAAGAAAAATATTTGTAAAGGTTATCCCTCCTGAGCCTTTTTCCAATAAGGTGTAAACCGGATAGGCAGTAACATAAAGAAGAAAACAAAATATCCATTCAATACTTCCAGAGGGATAAGTCCCTCGTCTTCATGGTAAAGCTGCTACTTTTTTTTCACAAAAATCCTTCTTTAGTGCTTGATGACTTTAATTTTTAACGAAGGCATAAAATGTAGTTCCATTAGGTCCACATATATAGGGGGTTAATCAGTTGATTCTAAAGTGTGATAGGCAGCAAATCAAAAATTGGAGGCCTATTACTTTGTTGGATATGTCCTATACTAGTTTCCTTAAATGATGACTTTAAGATTGACGTCTATCTTTCCGAAAGTTATTTCTGACACACAAACTAGGTTTGTTGAAGACAGGTATATGTTTGAAAATCTAATCACCACTTTAATTCATTGTGAAAAGGCATGTGGTGGAATAAGGTGAAAATATCTTATGTTTATGTTTAAGGCTTTTCGTTTTGGACTATAGTTCGTCCAGATAGACACCTTGTTATTTAAGGATGCATCAATTGTTGTGGAAGTAAATGATTTCCTTGCACATATTTGTCTTAAAGCAGGCCCGTTGGCAGGGGTGTCCCCGTGCTCCTCCTCCATTTCTCTATTTTTAATTGTTGTTACAAATCATTCAGTTTCTCATTGGAACAGTAAATAAGCTTGAACCTCTTCTCAATACATGAAACAAAGTTGCATGAGACTGAAAAACAGGTACATTAACAAAACTGAAACGCTGTTGGAAATGCAAATTGCCAAAGCTCCCAAAAACAAGGAAATGTCATAGGAGACAACTAACTCAGGAAAAATAAAAACAATTACTCCAAACATCTATATATATTATCGAAATTTCTAGACTTTCCCCCTAAAATTGACCCCCAGAATTCCTGATGACGCAAGCAATCAAGGCAGGCTAGAAGTGCAATAACCATCCCAGGAATTGTCTATCTCCATCTCATTTGACAATGGAACAATATTTTTGTTTATTGAGAATCTACAATACCAAGAACAGTCACAGATGACATTGCATAGCATAAAGTATAGAAAATAATGACAATAACAACAGCTTCTCATTACAGAAAAAGTAATACTCAGCACAATCAGTGCAGTACAGTGAGGACAGAAAACAAGTGCCTTTACCCTTACATACAAAATGCTATTTGAAATCCAAGATACAACCGTTGGCAGTTTAAGTCCACTCCACCAAGCATCAAGTTTGTTACTGCCTAGAGCCAAAAAGTAACACATCACAGAGTTGGAACAATAATTACATTTATTGAGAAAGGCAGTCTACATTGTCCCCCATTTTGGGCAAGTTGGTGTCCCATCTAGCAACACCCATACAAAATCAAGTAAGAAGAGGAGATAGGAGGGGAATATGTAAGATCCCCAAATGGGTCTCTCTTGTTTTCCAACAATATTAGATCAATTAAAAACACCAAAGGCTGATTTATGACTATTATGGCAAAAATCTTAATGCAGATCTGAATTTTTTTGAAGAAGTGCGACTAGGGTTTTAGATAGATCTTAATGCAAAAGATACCCAAAAATTACATTTTCGTTCCCAAATGATTACTCGAATATTTAGCACCTGAATCATGCAAAAAACTGAATTTATTGCAGCCAAAATAGCCCAGAAATCAGATCTGAAATCTGATTAATATTCTGCCTGGAAACCCTTACAATATACTTCAGAAAATGATGAAAATACAGCGATTTGGTTTATAATATTATGGAGAATATTTGACGAGTATTTTTAAAGGAAATACCTCTGGAAAATGCTGCCAAACTGCCCACAACAGATCGATCCAACTGCTGCCCAAAAACCACTGAAAATACCTTCAAAAACTCCTCACTAACACTGTTGAAATAAAGCTGGAAAATCTGATTAACACGCTGGAAATTTCTGAGTGAAATCCCCTCTCAATCCCTTGGGGTTTTCGTCCACAAGAGAACTCTTGGGGTTTTCGTCCACAAGAGGTATAAACTAAGGTTTTTCGTCCTTAGAATATAATTTGCAAAAGCTCAAAGCTCAAATGCAAGAGAAATTATCATATGAAAAATCTGCCCTATAGAAGAGGCAAGTCGACTTCCCTTTTAAAGGAAAAGAGCCAACAACCAACCTCCAAATCAGCCAATGAGCTCACATGATTTTTCCTATGCAAACATTTAATATTTTCCCATATTAAATGTTTTTCCCAACAATATTTCCCTCCTAGTGCAAGTCGCATTTCTCTAGGGAAAATACATAAATTAATTATGTTTTTATCTTCCTTAGGCTTCATTACTCCCCTTTGGCCCAAGTCGCCATTATCCTTTCTAGGAGGATTAAAATATAATAAATCCCTTTACAATGACTTTTGCCCCTTAAGGCAAATCGTGTTTTCCATAGGGATTACAATTTATTTTTATTAAGCTAAATAAATTAATATAAGTGCTTTAATTATTTTATTTTATTTTTTTATAGCACTTTATAATAATTTATTATAACTTAAGTCACCCTTATATTTTTCCTTTGGCTGTCAGGTTGACAAAATGGGCCAAAGGTCTTCGATTGGAAAGGGGACATTACAGAATAGGAAAATATCCTTAGAAGAATGGAAGTGCCAGCTTGAGGTGAGCCTGAAGAAGCTACTGACTCTGGCTTCAACTATTGAAGTTCAGCTCAAAGAGCATAAACTTCACTGGTACATTGTTGCAGATGCTTGGTGGCAACAAGTTCCCACTCTCAAGAACACTTCGCCATACATACAAAAACTTTGGCTTCCCTTAAGTAAGTACTTGTTGAGCCTCTTGCAATTTGGTCATCACAATAGCATCCTCCTCAAACTCAACAACCTTCTACATCTTTTAAGTAAGTGCTTGTGTAAGTTGAATTTGCTAGCTCAGCTGCTTTTAAAAAACAGCTGTGTTGTTCTTCCATCTGAGAATACAAAGACTACACTCTCCAATGTAGTGGTATCCCTCTCGTTCGCCAGTTGCCATTATTGGGATGAAGCAACAAATAATGATAGCAATAAGTATGCTCGATGGTTTGTTATGTGCCTAGATATTATGACGTATATGGGTTGATGGAGATGTCGACATGTGGCCCACACTCCCCCTCGTTAGTCATGTTGGGTTGAATGGATAACTTATGGAGTTAGTTATATCGGGTAATGAGTCCACCTACATAGGGATTAAGGATTTACCCATTCATTATTAGTAATAGAGGTCTATATAAAGGAGATGAATATTGATGCGAAGGAAGTCAAGTGGAGAGTGTTCTATTTGGTAAAAGCATATTGCAAGCTGTCCCCCGCCCTCGAAGTGGCATTCCCATATTGGGAGATCTTGTGGAGTGATTTCTTCTTGAGTATTGTATAGTGTTTCCTACCTCAAGGTTAATTATTCTATTCCTAAGCATATTGCATATTAGGGCATCTTGGCCCACAAACATCTTGTGTTGTGTGATATTTACTATATTTCGCATGTTGTTATTATTCAACATATTATATTATTAAATGTCAAGATCCTAACAAATCGTATTAGAGCTGCAATTTGGGCAAAGCGGAAAACTTTACTGGGGCAGATTGTTTAATATTGAGATTTCTTTTCAAGAAATGGTACACCTCACAAAGGGTCCTTCTCATCACATAGGTGTCTGATTGAGGTGTTCATGTGTTTGAAAAGCACAATATCAAGGGAGATGATAATGCAAAATTGAGCATGTGAATCTGATTTCTGGAGAGAGTTTTTCAGTAGAAAATTAGGGTAAAAACATTCAACTTCAGAGGCTTTGTTTTCCTACCACATTTTCTGATTGATACAAATCATAAGCCATAAAAAATATACTTTCAAGGGCTTTCTTAAAAGTTGTCACACTAAAGCTTCTAAGCAATATCAAGAGAGATATGGTGAGACGATGTTGATCCTTCAAATTTTATTTTTCGCAAGAAAATTGGCACAGAATTAGGGCAAGAGCAGGCAACTTCAGAGCTTCATCCTATCAGATTTTTCTGATTGGGATTAAACCCTACACTATCAGAAATATTTTTTCAAGAGCTTTCCAAAAGTGGTAATACTAATACTTCCTAAGTAGAATTGAAGAAGTTGTGTCCTTCCAAAGCTGGCCTTCAAAATTGTAGAATAGTCAGTTTTTCAAGGCATGATCCCGAAAAATATTCATTTTTTCATTTCAGATAAGAAAATCAAGTGTCATTTTTTGCAATTCCAAGGAAATATTCAGATCTGCTCGTCTACATGTTTTTATTCTCAATTATGAGGTAGGAAAGGATATATGGTGAATACAAGTGTTCTTGAAACCCTAGTTTTTATATGAATTAAGAATTATGGAGTTAGCAAAGCATTTTAGATATAATATCGTTGCTAGAGAGTGGTTTTTCCAATTTAAGAATACACATTCTGGAGAACTTTTGTGGCAGTTAATCGTTTTGACTCTCCTTATTAGGATGCTAATGGTGAGGAAAAAATAGGAGTGGGAAAAAATAATGAGGATGATGATAAGATAAGATAAGATAACATTATTAATGTCCAACAAATGACCACAAAAGTAGGTCAATGGGACTGCAGAGTACAAAGCAAACAGACCCAGCAAGAGGACCCAAACGGGTCGCTCGAAATCCAATGAGAAAAGGAGAGGAAGAGAAGGAAACAACAGAGGCCGAAAAAACAAAGACGAAAAGAGAAAGGGATGATAGTGTGGGGGGTGAGGAGTAGAAGAGGGAGCAACATCCCCGACACCATCACCTAACATTCAAGGTTGGATGGGAGTAACTTGCAGTGTGCCGATGACCAGAAGCTGAAATTGTAGAATGCCTGGGGAGGCGGTGTCCGGGAGGAAGGTAGTGTCTCTTAGTAAGCCTGGTGGGTCATTGTCTATGCGGAGAGGGCCTGGGATAGGCCTGAGATAGGGAGCCTCGGGTAGAAGAAATGAAGTCTCGAGACTTGACGGATCTGGACTCGGGGTCCAGATACATGACCAAGTGTCGCTTGGTCCCCCTCACCGGGGAGAGCACTGGTAAGAAAGAAGTGATCAGTCTAGTAGCTATCCGTCTGGGGGGAGGATGGAGGAGCCTGTCCAGAAGTCTGAGGGCCTCCTGAAGGTAGAGAGCAAGACATCTCTGATCGTAGTATCTGAAGAAAATTGTGAAGGAAGCTCACGAAACACTCAATGTTATCGCCCACGAATCTCATAGTAAACAGGACACCTGAAAAATGAAGTGTTCTTCGGTTTCGACCTCTTGGAGAGAGCAAAGCATGCAAGTCCGCTCCGAGTGGTCTAAGTGATGATTAGTCTTAACACGAAGTCGATGTGAGCCCACTCTAAACTGACCCAGGGAGATACAGAGGGCCTATAACCAATGCCGAGAAATGTATGTGACGGAAAATAACCCCATCACGGATCTCAAGAAAGTGTACCGCATAGAGAGACATCTTTGGAAGCAACCCCCTGGTAGGTTGGTCCAGGTGTGTTGGATGAACTGTCTGTAGAGACCATCTCTGATAATCCTATGAAGGTCCTGCTGGTAGGGTAGCAGATGGGTAGGGGCATCATGGGGCATCATGAGAATAACTGAAGGGAGGGAGACGGTCCAACTGGATGCCAATGGACTTGAAGAGGCGTGAAACACATGCATATTAGCACTGAGATCATCTACTGTGATCTGAGGATGAATAGCTTCAGAGGAGCAGTAGACAAGATAAGTGTACCTGTCCTTGTCAACAGAAGAACTAAAATACCCCCAAATACAGTGCAACAACAACACAAGGCTGAAGAATAATGTTTTGAGGAACTTATTCTTTGCACCTAATAATATGTCTGAGCATGAGGATTTGAACGTTCTTGATAGTGGCCCAATTTGAGTCCAAAAGAGAGGGACCCGAAACTTCCTAACCATACAGAACCGTGGGCCTAACCAGGGAATTAGAGAGGGACATCTTGGAAAGAATGTCTGAAAGTGGTGGCAGGAACACTGTCTCTCAAGAAACGCCAAAGAACCATAGCCCTTATTAACCCGGGGTTGGAGAGCAAGACGAAGGCTAAAACAAGGCCCAGAAAAAAGAATCCCTAGGTAGGTATAAGAACAAGTGATCTCAATCTCCACACCCTTAAAGAAGAAGTGGAGGTCTGAAGTCTTCAAACAATTGAAAGCCATAACTTTGGTTTTCCCAAGATTAATAGTCAGTTGTCTATGATCACAAAAAAGGGCTAAGGCATCCAGCTGTCATCTGTAAATAAGAGGATGTAAATCACAACCTCGTCACCTTCCTGTATGTGATCCCTGAGAAAGTCCTCAAGCTCATCGATGTAGATCCCAAGTAAGGTAGGAGAGAGGGGGCAACCCTTTTTGACACCAATGGTACTCCTGATGAAGTCGGACAAGGCAGCAAAAGTTTGAAGGTGGCTAAGGATCTCCTCATAAAGGTGTGTGATGGCTGTAAGAAAAATCTCGAAAATGCCTATATCTCTGAGCCTACGGAAAAGGGCTTCCCGTGGAACAGAATCAAAGGCTTTCCGAAAATCCACGAAACAACAGAAAACTCTGGAAGACAATTGAAAGCCATAACTTTGGTTTTCCCAAGATTAATAGTCAGTTGTCTATGATCACAAAAAAGGGCTAAGGCATCCAGCTGCCTCTGGAGACCCTCTGCAGAAGAAGCAAGGAGAATTACATCATCTGTAAGGAAGAGGATGTAAATCACAACCTCGTCACCTTCCTGTATGTGATCCCTGAGAAAGTCCTCAAGCTCATTGATGTAGATCCCAAGTAAGGTAGGAGAGAGGGGGCAACCCTGTTTGACACCAATGGTACTCCTGATGAAGTTGGACAAGCCAACAAAAGTTTTAAGGTGGCCAAGGACCTCCTCATAAAGGTGTGTGATGGCTGTAAGAAAAATCTTGAAAATGCCTATATCTCTGAGCCTGCAGAAAAGGGCTTTCCGTGGAATAGAATCAAAGGCTTTCTGCAAATCCACGAAACAACAGAAAACTCTGGAAGACAATTGAAAGCCATAACTTTGGTTTTCCCAAGATTAATAGTCAGTTTTTTATGATCACAAAAAAGGTCTAAGGCATCCAGCTGCCTTTGGAGACCCTCTGCAGAAGAAGCAAGGAGAATTACGTCATCTGTAAAGAAGAGGATGTAAATCACAACCTCGTCACCTTCCTGTATGTGATCCCTGAGAAAGTCCTCAAGCTCATCGATGTAGATCCCAAGTAAGGTAGGAGAGAGGAGGCAACCTTGTTTGACACCAATGGTACTCCTGATGACCCTCTGCAGAAGAAGCAAGGAGAATTACGTCATCTATAAAGAAGAGGATGTAAATCACAACCTCGTCACCTTCCTGTATGTGATCCCTGAGAAAGTCCTCAAGCTCATCGATGTAGATCCCAAGTAAGGTAGGAGAGAGGTGGCAACCCTGTTTGACACCAATGGTACTCTTGATGAGGTCGGACAAGCCAACAAAAGTGCGAAGGCGGCCAAGGACCTCCTCATAAAGGTGTGTGATGGCTGTAAGAAAAATCTCGAAAATGCCTATATCTTTGAACCTGCGGAAAAGGGCTTTCCAAAAATCCACGAAACAACATAAAACTCTGGAAGAGCGGTGGCGAGCCTCTTCAATGATAGCCCAAAGAGTGAGTATGTGGTCGATATTCTGGTAAGTCGGTCAAAAGCCCGCTTGCCTCTTAACTCTGCAATGGTACTAATCGAGGAACTCAGAAAGCTGCAAATGAAGAACTGTAGCATAAAGATTGGAGAAAGTGTGACCCACCATGATAGTCCTGTAGTGGTGGGACCAGGAAATTGAGAAACCTGTACAAACCATTGATTGAAGAGGTCCACAAGATACCTGAGGAGCGTCTTCCGACCATACTCGAAGATTTCCATATGAAACCCTTCTTCATCACCTGCTTTATTGCAATGCATAGCAAGAATGGAATTCCTCACATTGGTGTGGGGGAAAGTACAACAGAGGGTGGGAGGGGAATGAATCTTGATGTGGGGCTGGCCAAGGAAGTCATAAAGAGTGGAGGTGTGGGTCAATATGGAATTGGGATCAAGGTCTAGGGGTAAAGGCGAATGATGGGGAAGAATGGTGCATCATAAATGTTTAAGAGAGTGGATAAGTGACAGACAAAGCTCACGACACGTATGAGAGATAAATGTGCGTTTTTTATGTTGAAGGAGACGACGATAGGCTGACTTCAAGGAGGGGAAGGAGGGAAGGGCATGCAGAAAGGCAAAGTGGAGTTTCCGATGGAAGGCTTTGCATTCCTCGTCCTACCATTTGTTCATAGGGCATATACCATGGCGTAGGGTGAAGTGAGTGATGCGGGGAAAGGAACTTGTCGCAAATAGCGCAGGAGAGGGTATTAAACATCTGGTCTGAGGTGAGAGAGGTGAAATGGGGAATGGGGGGGAGAAGCAAATGAAGGTAAGAACACATAAGTGGTGTATGTAAGGAATCAAGTCGGGGGTAGTCATGACGTAGTCAACTACACTGGCCCCACCTCCAAAGGGTCTGCAGGTGATAGAACTTGGATTCTAAAAGCGAGGAATGTCGCATGGTCAGGATCAGTAGGTCATGGGGGAGATTCTCATAAGTGGTGGATGTAAGGATGTCAATCGTAGGAAGTCAGGGGCCCTGTCGTATCCTCAGAATCATGCTGGAAGCTAACCAACTCTTGATACACCTAAGAAGTGCAAAAATCATTGTCGGATCTCAGTGAAAGCCGAGGAATGCTACATATTTTTGGTATGGGCATTGAACTCCCCCAAGATGATGACATCCCTAGAGCCCGAGAACTGAGATATACTAGCATAGAGGTCAAAATCAGGGGTTTCCATTTAGTCTCTTGTGGATAGCAAATGAAGAGGAAGTTGGAGGGAAGTAGCAGACCGTAATAAAGATGTATCTAAGGAGGGGAGAAGTAAGTTTGATCTGAACCCAAAGAAAGCAAGCGGATTCATCCTTAGCGGTAATAGAAGTCTTGCTCTGAAGGGTGTCCCTGACTAAACAAGCAACCCCGCCCGAACCCTTGACACCGCCAGACCCCCGAGTCACATGTCTGCAAACAGAAAGCCAGTAATAACAATTGATGCTCGTTGTGGATAACAAATGAAGAGGAAGCTGGAGGGAAGTAGTAGACTGCAATAAAGATGTATCTAAGGAGGGGAGAAGTACGCTTAATCTTAACCCAAAGAAAGTGGGCGGACTCGTCCTCAGCGGTAATAGAAGTCCTGCTCGGAAGGGTGTCCTTGACTAAACAAGCAACCCCGCCCGAATCCTTGATGCCACCAAACCCCTGAGTCACATGTTTGCAAACAGAAAGTCAATAATAACCACTATTGTTCGAGAGAGGGCGAATCAGGCTCGCATGTGTCTCCGTAACAAAGAGAAGGTCGGAGAGACCAAAATCATCATGCAGGAGGCAGGAGAAGACCAGAAGGACCCATTTCCATTCCATCATGCCATGGAGGTGCCTTGCTTCTGAGCCTTCTCCCGCTTGAACCGTCCCCTAGAACTAGAGCTGGGTACGGGAGCCCAACTAGGGGGTAAGGAATCCCTAACCATTCGGCTGAGGTTACGAATCACCGCCCATTTGTCTGCTTTTCAGGCTGCGATGACAATTTCTTGAGATTTCTTGAGTTCGGTAAATTGTACTCTAGTAAGATCTTCGTCAAGAAAGACCTTATTGGGTAGCGAAAAAAGTTTCCGCTTGGCTCTGAGAGCCTTAAGGCAGTCATCAGCTGACTTGAAACAGATAAAAATTGTAGATTCCAGACCAAACCAAGCTCTATCCAGTTGAACCTCGGGCAGCTCCAAGTTATCTGTGAGGAACATTGAAGCCATGGCTAGGGGGTCAGAGGAGGGAGGGGTGGACAATCCTCTGACCTTAAGGTTCAGCTCCCTGGAACGTCGGATTCTCTCTTCTACAAGTTTGGCCTGAACCACTGCCTCAACTGCTATTAAAGGAGGATTTTTATCTTTACCGTTAACCACTTGGGCCCAAGAATTGGTTTGTTTTTGAAGATTCTCCTGTTGAGTTCTAATTTCCTCTTGCTTGTGTTTTAAATTTGAAATCTCAACCTGCAAATGATCATGATCAGAAGTTGGTTTTGTGTCTGTGAGCTGTCTTTGCAAGGATATATTATCAGCTTCAACCTTTTCCACTCGTGAGGTTAAATCAAAAATCTCGGTCCGGAGGGATCTATTGGACGATTCCAGAGTCTCAAGCCTACTAAGAAGTCCTGCAATGATGTTAGGAAGGTTGTCATCCTGCTTACCCTGTTCATTTGACCCAAGACTGGAGATCACCTATGCAGGTGGTCAGAGGAGGGAGGGGTGGGCAATCCTCTGACCTTAAGGTTCAGCTCCCTAGAACGTCGGATTCTCTCTTCTACAAGTTTGGCTTGAACCACTACCTCAACTGCTGTTAACGGAGGATTTTTATCTTTACCTTTAACCGCTTGGGCCCAGGAATTGGTTTGTTTTTGAAGATTTCCTCTTGCCTGTGTTTTAAATTTGAAATCTCAACCTCCAAATGATCATTATCAACAGTTGGTTTTGCGTCTGTGAGCTGTCTTTGCAAGGATATATTATCAGCTTCAACCTTTTCCACATGAAAGGTTAAATCAAAAATCTCGGTTCGGAGGGATCTGTTGGACGATTCTAGAGTCTCAAGCCTGCTGAGAAGTCCTGCAATGATGTTAGGAAGGGTTGTCATCTTGCTCACCTTGTTCATTTGACACAAGACTGGAGATCACTTGTGCAGTGGGGGTGGAGGGAGACATCGTAGCTGGGTAGACTTCTTGGAGAGGAGAAACGATTAGGGGGATGTTTGTTGAGCCTCCAACATCCCTGCTAAGGTTATTGTGCATAGGATTAGCAATTGTGGAAGCCAGAAAACAGCAACGAAGGCAGGTTGCAGGTTAGTAACAGCTAAAGGGAGGCCAAGTGAAAACGAGCCACAGATGCCACAAGATTACAGAGCACGGGCAAGGAAACATGAACCACGAAGGAAGACAAGAAACTTATCACAAACAGCCACGATCTAAGAGGATGGAGTCACAAAACCCTATGAAAAACGTGAGAAATGAACCCTACGAAAAACGTGACCACGAAACCCTGTGAGAGAGAAACTAATGATGGTGATGAAGGCGGAAAATGAGGATTCTAGGAGGAGAAAATGATCATGAGGATGTAAATGAGGAAGAAGAAAACAAAGAAGAGATAATGATGATGATGGTAACATCGATGCGGAGGATAAGGATAACACAAAAGGAGAGATTGAGGATAAGGATTCAAATGATTTAGCTCCACAGAAGGAAGCTTTAGTATTTCAGTTTCTTGGATGCTTGGAAAAGAAGATTGTCATTGTATCCATAAACCCTAGTAGATGGTATAACTTCATCAGCATGGACTTGGCCCATCAGTTACATGTTCAAGTAAAGAATATCAAGGAAGCTCAAAGCGATGCTAAGAATGTTCAAGTTTTTGAAGATTTGAAGCCCATTATGGATAAACATGTTTTACATTTGGATTTTTATGTTTTGGACATGGATGGTTTGGATATTATTCTTGGATACCCTCAGTTAGAAATTGTGGTAACAGTCAATAACAATGTGCAAAAGAAGTTTATGAAGCTTTGGTAAAAAAGAAAGAAGGCAACTTTGTAGGATATCACACAAAGCGAGGAGCAAACTAAGGTCAAGGTGGAGCATGAGGAGGAATGTGAAGAATGTGAAGAAGGGCATAAGGAAGATTCAATAAAAGAACATGAAGATTTAATAAAAAGGAACACTCGGGAAAATATACTTCATCTACTCACGCAACAAAGGCACTAGTGAAAGAAAAGGTGCACCACATATAGCAAATGATATGGTTGAAGATGCACCTAGAGTGGAAGAAAAGGTTGAAGAAACACATATAGCAAATGAAAAGGTTACATGATCAAAGTAGCTTAAAAAGGGACTAAGGTTGTAGCATATAGACATTCACATCATCATGAGAGGAAACAATCATGGAGGCATGTCACAAAGCGGCAAAGCAACAATCATTATGGGTATACATGGAATAAAAGGAGAAGCAACTATAAACATACATGGAATCAGTGGAGCAATCACTATAGCTATGCATTGAAGCCAAAGAGGAAAAAATATGGTCAAGAATGGAATCAGAATAGAGTGGCAAAATGTAGAACATGGAATCATAAGAGCAATCACTACGGCTATGCATGGAAACCAGAAGGAACAGCTATGGTCATGGATGGAATTAGAACAGCGTAACAAGAATCTAGAACTAGGTTTGGAGAGCTATCACCTTCCAAGATCACATGTGGGTGAATGGATGATAAAACAGGGTGGCAAGTGTGCGATGATTTGAGGAACACTAATTACTTGATTTCTTCTCATGTTTTGGGGAAGAAACATGTCAGGGAGAGAATGAAAGGTTATGTACCTAGGGTTATGATATTATAATGTATATGGGTTGATGGAGGTAATGACATGTGGCACACATCCCCTTAAGTCATATTGGATCAAACAGATAACTTTTGAAATTAGTTATATTGGGTAATGAATTGGCCTACATTGGGATTAGCGGTTTACCCATTCATTAGTAGCTAGGCAACTTGTACGAATATAGGAAACCCATACACAAGCATGGCAATGTTTTTTTGGGGGATTGTGTATGGCTTTGGGTACAACCATACAACACACACACACACACACACACATTTAAATATATATAATTAAAAATACTAAAAAATATAGCCAATTATATATATATATAATATTAAAAATACTAAAAAACATAGCCAATTAAGCAAAATTGACCATATAATATGCATAGAGTAAACAAAATAAGTTAAATTAATAATCATAAAACATATTGATAATTCAATGTCAAGTGCCATGATATTCATTGGTTGAACTTAGAACAAGTACATTGAACAAATGTTACAATGTATACACAAAAATCAAGATAAATCAACATATTTAGTATATACATAATCATATTGCTCTCCAATGTCTTCATCAGGAGCATCAATGACATAAGAAGTTTCAGCAAAAGGATGGAGTTTCAGCCCTAAGCAGTTGTAAATATGAAGGTGAGGGAGCAAGTGTGCAATAAGAGGTAAGTATGTAATGTGAGGTAAATGTATTGTTTAAAAATAGTTTCAAAGTGTCTTTTACAGTTTAGGATTTTTGAATATTTTTGAAGTCTTTTTTTTACTTTGTTTTGACATTAAAAATAATATCGGTCTGAACAAGTACATTGAATAAATGTTACAATGTATACACAAAAATCAAGATAAATCAACATATTTAGTATATACATAATCATATTGCTCTCCAATGTCTTCATCAGGAGCATCAATGACATAAGAAGTTTCAGCAAAAGGATGGAGTTTCAGCCCTAAGCAGTTGTAAATATGAAGGTGAGGGAGCAAGTGTGCAATAAGAGGTAAGTATGTAATGTGAGGTAAATGTATTGTTTAAAAATAGTTTCAAAGTGTCTTTTACAGTTTAGGATTTTTGAATATTTTTGAAGTCTTTTTTTTATGAGTGGTTGAACTCAAGTCCATTTTGTCATACCCTACCACATGAAAATCAGACCCATACTAGTACTCAGTACATACTGTATTGGGACCGCCCCATGCAGGTATGTACACAACAACATAGATTATTAGTAATAGAGCTCTATATAAAGGAGATGAATATCATTTTGAGGGATGTCATGTGAAGAGTGTTCTATTTGGTAGACGTGTATTGGAGGTTGTACCCCTCGAAGTAGCATTCCCGTATTGGGATCTTGAGGAGTGATTTCTTGAGAAGTATAGTATGGTGTTGCACTACCTCAAGGGTAATTATTTTATTTCTGAGTAAACTGTATATTGGCACATCTTGGCTCACAAACATCTCTGGTGTTGGGTGATCTTTATTATATTATAGATATTGTGGTGATTATTTTTATTATTTTAAGTGAGGATAGTACATGGTGATGAGGGACTCCAAGACATTTTACAAAGAAGTAATAGCTTAAGGAGCCCATGCGGGCAGCCACTTCACATGCATCTTCAAATTGTTAATTTTGGGCCGTCTTTGGTTAACATAGATCCATGTGAATTCTAAATGACATTTCTCTTGCACAAATATCTATAGCCGACTTGCCGCATCCAAAATCACATGGATTTGCGAAGGAACAACAGCCACATCCAAGTGCTCAGCCACATTAAAAATACCCTACAGTGATTGGACCATGGGTCCATTAGCCCACAAGAATTGAGACAAGATCTCCTAGGGATTACCAATATTCAGGCTCAAAAGAAACAGTGGGACAACCTTGTAATCTGGAGTACTGAACATCAAGTTCGTTACTGCTAAATGCCAACAAGTAACACATAACAAAGTCAGAACAACAAATACATTTATTGAGAAAAGCAGTCTACAATTTCTTTCTTGGCATCTTGTAAAATGCTATGCACCAGCCAGTCAAAGGCTTATTCTTTGGGTGTTTTCACAAACATTACAGATCTGATATACATATCTCCTTTGTCAAAGTCACTAAGCATAAGTTCAGGCTCCAAGATGACAGGTTTACATTAACTAACTATGAGCAGGTTTTCCCAAAAAGGCCAAGTATCAACTGATAATAGTGAATTGTCCAGCAAATACTATTCTACATTTTGTTCTTTGCACATTTAGTCAATTATTTATACCTTTTTACAATTAACAATATATTGTAGACCACCATAATAGTATTTCATATTTTAGGAGCCAATGTGTTATGTAATTAATGATTGTATTGTCATCATTTGTGATCACTCTCATTAGTATGTTCAGTTGTTGATGGTTGTGTTAATTGACAACCCATTGGCTCTTACTGTCATATAAATAGATAGATGTATGTCAAGGAAAGGGCATGGAGTACCAAGTCTTCCATGTACCAAATAGGTTGTATTGAGAACTACCTATGAATGAAAGAAAGAAAGATATTATATTATTGTCCATAGATAATCAAAAGTAGGTCAATGGGACTCAAGGATACAATAGTTAGCAATAGAAAGTTCTAGGATGAGAGAATCCTAGAAGCAAAACAACAAAAAAGTACAGAAGACCAGTAAAGCATTATGCCACTAACACAGGTGGTAATGAAATCAATACAAATAGAAATGAAGGGCAAACAAGAACCCCTAAAGCCGGTGCCGATGAAGTCTAGAAAGAAATCTCATTGACTATCTCTATTTGTGTCTGAAGTGAAGGAATCGTTTGGGCCATCACTCGTTGTTGGGTAAGATCTAATAATGTTGGTTAGGGAGTATCCAAGGTCAAAGGGGCCAAGCTAGGAGATCCTAGGAGGAAGCAAAGTGCTTCCTCTAGAATATTTCGAAACATCCAAGGCCGGTGTAGATACCATAGTAGTAAGGAAGCTCGTAATATGAGTCTATCCCTGTGGTAGAAATGAAGCATTGACAACTATCATATTCTTCAATGTTGTAATGTGGTATACATTTACTAGTTTGCGATTGATGTTCTTGGTATTGTAGTTTCTCTATAACCATTCTAGCATCATGCCTTTAAAGAACACCGGGTCAAGTTTAATGTCATTTCAAAGTTAACGTCAATTGACAATACTTGTTGTCTAGAGGTACTACATTATATTTTAAATCTTTGTGTGAAACAGAACCACGAAATATGACAAAAGAAATTAAAAAGGCTTCAAGAAGAAGAGGACCGACAACTACGAGAAATAATCAATGCTATTGACTCCAAACAAAAGTGGGAGATGAAGACAGCATGGTCAGGAAGGGGACCAAGATGTTATACGGTCTACTTGATTGGTGGAGCAACAAGAAAGACCAAAAAGACTGCGACAGGCAGCCAGCTCTATAAATCCATGAAGTGAAGTCCGGAGTAGAAGCGGAAGCTGAAGCAAAAGCAAAGGCCAAAGAGTAGGTAGATGTCAAAGGAAGATTCAAAGCTTAAACCAAGAAAGGGTACAGCTGGAACCCCACGCCATTCACGAGTGAAGAGTAGGTAGAATTTGCCATTGCCTTTTATGAGGAAGTGCTGACTTGCCAACCAGGTTGGGTTGGACTGTGCTGCAAGAGTATCAAGTAAAGAGTCTGAGGCAGCCTGAACAAGTTGGAGAGAGTAGCACAAAAAGGGGACCTAACTGTGAGCAAGATAGTGTATGGATCCCTACCGAAGGAGGCATTGGGACTTGTCCGTGCCAAGAGAGTAGAGGAACATCCAGCGCAGATTATCTTGAGGAGAATTGTATCTGAAGAGCTACGTCAAAAGCAACCCGTAGCTAGAGCCATGGTTACTCTATCCACAAAAACAAAAGCTACCAAAGTTCACTAGTGACGAATCAGAAGATCCCATACATCATTGTAGGACGTATTACAATTTGGACTACCGATGGGCACACAAATGAGCATTTTTGGTGGTGATGCCTTCTGGCCACATCAATTGGTACATTGAATAGCCAAGTGTATGGTGTCAAGAGAGCAATGAGTGGGGCTATTTTGCAAGAGATTGCACTAATCAAAATAACAATAGACTTCTCTGTGGATGGTGTAGGCCCGGGAACCATAAAGATGGCAATTGTCTCAAAGCAAGCCCACATCAATATGATTGACATATCCGAGGGCACGGAGGTTAAGGCAATTTCTAGAACACAAGTGAAGAAAGCTAATGATCCCAACCCGCGTACAGAGAAAAAATGTTGGCCGAAGCAAGGGTGGAAATCGAAACGGTAATACTCAAAAAATAATGTCGGTCACATGAACATACAAGTATAGTGATGAACTAACTCGGGGCCAATAAAGCTAGTGTGAAACAAGACTTGCAGATCACTATACTCATAAAAATAGCTGACTTATTGCAAAGTATTCAATAACTCAAGAATGCTATTACTACCATACACGACATTGCCTCGAGCATGAAGCATACAACGTCACACCTAACGTTAAAAGTTATAGTGTCAGATGATGGGGAGAGAAAAAAGTAGAAGAATGAACCCATGGTTGAGCCCCCACTTGTTACGAAAACATTGATCCAATGCTTTTGATGATGAATCTATTCAGGCAACCGACAGTCGTGTATATGGAAATTCTAAGTCGGAATTTCACAAATACCTTCTTAGCGTGAATGTTCTTCAAGAGAGGACTTAGAAATTAGAAACCAAATATGTGGCCTCTAACATTCCAACAGGCAGAAGCAAATCAACATGGCGATAAGGCATTCGGTGTCCCAATGGGACAAAAAGTGTTTATTGGAACCCAACCCTTTTTGTTAAATTTTCTAGTAATCTCATCGAAATAGAAGGCATATGATGCACTATTGGGTCAAGGTTGGTTAATAGCAGCCAAAGCCAACCATCGCTAGAAAAAGAATGTGATCTCCATGGGATACAAAGCCCGGATGCATGTCACAAATTTGAAGAATTAGACAATCATTGAGGAAGTGTCCTCATCAAATTCAAAATCCGAAGTATAATGCTCACGGATGGGAACCGAGGTGTGATGGAGCCAAATGACAAAGGGGTCTTGGAGTTACAATCATGCTCCAAAGATGAGACGAACCCCCTCAATGGTTTGATCCATTGGAAAATAGAAGTCTATAAAGTGTTCCAAACCTTATTGAAATAGCATCGAGATTATAGAGATTAAAGAAGGCCAAGGCTTGTAGCAACATGACCCGAAGCAGATGTCAATGATACCAAGTCCTTTTGAACCGTCAACATGATAGTCAAATTACCCAATGAATTCAAAGAATACAATGTCAAGGGTGGAAAGTCTAATGAAAACATCGCCCACCAATTGGAACAGGTAGCCAACGCAAAATCTAAAGAGCTGACTTTAATGAGCGTAAACGTGAGATCTAAGGATAAAATTTTATTAGAAGGTTAAGTATAGCCTATTTTTGAAGTATGGTCAGCTATGACGGAAATGCTTAAACTAGATGAATGTTGGGTGATGGCATAGTGGGCAACTGAAGTCATACAAAAAATATGGAAGTATCGGCATGATAAAACACCTCTAATGGATGAACTTCAAAATAAGATCTCTTCGACGAGAAATTAAACTAGGTAAGTTCAAATTGTAGTGGCTTGGATTGTTTAAAATATTGGATATTTCCAAGAATGGCACATTCAAGTTAGAGTACTTGGATGGAAGTTCGTTCAAAGACAGTAAATGGCCCTAAATTAAAATTGTATTAAAAAAGAACTGAAAATGTCGATATGCTTGATGGTGGAATTCTATGTACAAAAGCACAAATTGCCAACAAAGAAATAGAAATGGAATAAAACAAAAAAGAAGCCAAGCTAAAGAAAAAGAAATTGTTTGACCAACATAAAGGAAAAGCATTTGACCCGAATGACCATGCCTAGAAAATTGAACATTCGTACAACCAAGGGAAGTCAAAACCCCGAAAGAAAATTGATTTGCACATAAGACCGTACGATCATGACTAAGGGTGAACCAAAGCTTTATGCATTTGCCCAAGTTACATTCAACCATACTTGCTCCCATACGACTTGCGCCCGACCGATCATTAGTGCGACCTGCCACTACCATTGTATGACCTACATCATAAGTACAACCTTTTATGCTTTCCTTACGACCACATGTCATTCAACCTATTGTGTCCGCTTGCATATGACCGCCTTGGTTAGCATCATTAAACCTACATCTATACAACCCATCGCTCTTATTGCCACCGTATGAACACCGCCATCTATTGTTGCTCGCCATACGAACACCCCAAACACTGTACATCCAAAAACAATTGAGGGTAGCGGTTACCTTTGATTTGGGGATCCCGCCCTAGACCTCCTGGAAGGTGGATCCCTCATTCCACATGTACAATCTATCCTCCCACTTCATTCTAATTTTTATCATGATGTCTATATATTGTGTCAAAAGGGACTCCGACATGTTTTAAGGCGGGGTAATGTAGACAATCATATTAGTATTGTCATATTTTAATAGCCGACGTGTTAAGTGGTTAATGATTGTTTTGTCAGCTTTAGGTAGTTTTGTAATGACTCATTAGTAAGTTCAGTTGTTGACAGTTGTATTAATCAACAACCCATTGGATTTTCTTGTCATGCAAATAGAATGATACACACCAAAGAAAGTGCATAGAGTACCAGGAGAATGGTTCTCCCTGTACCGAACAGCTTGTATTGAGCAGTACCTATGAATGAAGCATTGACTACTATCATATTCTTGTATAATGTAATGTGGTATTTATTTACTATTCTGTCATTTGTTTTTCGTATTTCAATTTTTAATATTTTATTTAATTTGAATTATTTCAAGGTGGTCATGCGGGATCCACGGGTTCCTTAAATGATCAAAAATCAGTCTCATCCCTGGCAGGCTGCCAGGAACGTTCCAGAAACAGCCAGATAGGTTTCTGTATATGTTTGGGCCATTTCAATTTGGAAGTGTTTCCAGACCTGGAAACAATAGGGATGTGGAGTTTCCTGAAACATTGTATTAAAATTAATAATAGATATTATTAGACGCCCAATTTACAGTTGATACAGCATTATCCCAATAACTTTCGAGGGGAAAAAACCAATATTTGACATACCGATTTGGTGTTTCTTGTAAGTTTCTGGAAATCAGAGCTGTTACACAGCTGCAGCAAAGCTCGAAGCAGAAGAAACAAAGGCGTCACATTCACCACCACAATAGGAACAATTCAGGATCTGGTAATGTCCAAAGGGGAATTTCTAGGCCCAAAAGGAACCAGGCTAAACAATTTTGGGTAGAAGGGTGCTCCCTATAGAAAGAACTACCCAATAGCATGGCAGAATTGATAACTAGGGTGACACAATTGGAGGGACAAGTAGAAATCAGAAGCAGCAGCAAGAAGCCACCCTCAATAAGTGTTGATCTAGGGTCATGAACTTCAAGATGAATTTGGCCAAGTTGAAGGCCAAAGAAAAAAAACGAACATCAAGACTTTAGGAAATCTCAATAACTTGGAAAAGTAAAAAACAGAATTTGAATCAAAGCTCTAAAGATTCAAAAAAAAGCTCCAGACCCAGGTTGCTGAAAAATTTCCAAGAGCTTATGAGAAAGTAGAAATGGATAATAATTAGTTCAAGATACTACTTAGGGTTGCTCCTCCTTCGACTTCAGCTTCAATGCAACCCGGTCCAGCCTCATAGACTACCCTTGGCTTTCAGCTCATTGCAATTTCACACGTGTCCCTAATCTGCACAGATAGGACTGCAATCAAGCTAAAAGGGCATATGTGTAAAGAGATTTCATCATTATGTGTTATCGTCATTGTACATAATAATGAAGGGGTGACCCCATAGAATATTCTAGATAGTGGACATCTTCTTGTTGGCAATAGTCAAATCAATATCGACTCTATTTTATTTTATTATGAGTAGAGTAATATGATTCTGATTGATTGACTAATTCAACGGCCAACCAATCATATTATCAGCTTGTACCAATTCCGGGCCAGGCTAGTTGGCTCGAAGCATCGGGGAAAAAAGTAGTGAACACGTTTCCCTTAATTAAATTTAAGTTTAGTAATGAATTGTCAAGGTTATGTACATACGAACCATTCCAATCAACCGTTGTACCAACCATCTCCTTTACTACGTGTATGTGACAATGTGTTGGATTGATACATTCAAAGTTCTCCATCAATATTTCTATTGAATATCGTATGCGAATCAGGCCTGAATATTTTGGAGCCAATGTACATTGAAGTCATAATTAATGAAGATATCTTATTTCTACCATATTCCAGTGTAGTCATTTCTATATATAGTTTATTGCATATATGTGATGTGTAATGTTTTCCTAATCTATTGTTTCATTATAAAACTAGTAGCCACGATGTTGGAGGGAAAAACCTAGTGCTGCTGCTTACACTTATACGAAGTTCAACAATCATACTCCGGGGCCAATTCTTAAGTAGTAAAAACAACTATTAAAGCTTTTACAGGCCTGCATGAAATTTCATTGCACAAGCCAAAAAACAGAGAACAGTAACAACAATGCTGACAGACTCAATCAAAATACCTTTATGATTCCAATCTTCAAACCCTCGTTTTATTATTTATAAGTTATAACAGAGGCATTATCCTTGATGAATAAAGTCGAAGGTAGAATTTCCAATCCCTAGTACTCAAATAAAGGTAAGAAAAGCAAAAAATAACTTACATTCCCTCGGACCATGTCACGTCCTGCAAACCATATGAAGGCTACCACCCCTACCACAGGTAGAAGCACTGCAAATAGCTGCATATAAAGCCATCAATGAAGGATACATATAGCAATCATTATAAATTCTTCTAATATTTTCACAGACATACTAAGTGGAATCAGCATTTACTCAAGTTCAACTTCCCACATACTGTTAGGTCAAGTCAAATCAATGTAAAGAGTAACATGATAATCCAATTCAGGCATTATTGTTAACATTTGAGAGATACATCTGCGAAACAGTTGCATCAGACCACTACTATATTACTTTAATAAATAGATGGAGTACATTACTAGCATTTATTTCCAATATAACAGAGATCTGCTTTTACATGTAGTGCTGCTATGAAACAGAAAATCTTAATAATTGGAAGGAAAATAATAACAAGGCCTAGTTCGTACATAAACATAGATTTTTCACTTGCATGCTTTTAAAGTGTTTTAAAAGTAAACATCAGAGCAGCTAGCATGCCAATACTAAATTCTGAATCACCATAACAATCGTCTAAAATAGCTCAAATTTAAATGAAGACATCAGTTAGCTCACCTATGATAATATAGACTAACCCAACCATAAGAGCCCATTATCACAGTTCCGTTGAGATTTCCTTTAACATAAGATCCAGTCAGATTGTTTTTTGTGTTTTAAGGGTTGAGATCCGGTTGGATTGATTTTTGTAGTTTAAGGGACTAACACAGTGCGTGCTTTGAACAATTTGATTAAATGTTATTTTACAATTGACATGCATGCTTAAAAAGGTCTAAAATAACACTAAAACCAACTGAGCACGCTAAAATTGAAATCTCTCTTAAGATGTCAGTTAAATCACAATATTCCAGATATAGTGTCTACTTTGTGAGCATTTATGCTGAACATCATTAGAAATCAGGTCTTTCAAAAATAGTGTGTTATCCAAGATTCATTTTGCAGTTTAAAGTTTGATTTTAATCATATTGAAACATGGAAGATAAAACTAAATAAAAGACCTCCAGGCCCTAAAGTTTCCAGAAATTCTCATTGAAGTTTTCAAACTAACAATTAAAAACATAGCCAAGATGCCATGTTTTTTTTACTACTATAATAAATAAAATGAGCTTATAGGCAAAATCATTTTATGATAATTAATAAGCATTAAAAAAATTATAAGACCGGCATGATTGAATTATTCTATATTATCCACGTGTGGCATTAAAACAATATAAAACTTTCATTTTGGTTAATTGCAGATAAACAGCCCCCAATGATGAGGTTGCTAAGAGGGATAAAGGAGATATCAAATGGATACTTGTGCCGCATCATTGGTTCTATTAAACAAGGATGACTTGTCTTGAGTAACCCAGACCAAGCTGGTGATCCAGGAGGCTTCTCCAAGAGCGGTTCCAGTGATACGGCCAAGCCTGTTCTCATAGTTTGTGGTAATTACGAATTCTAATCAACAGTCTGCAGTAGTCCAGAACCATATCCAGAGGCCCGTGGTACCTCCGAGATCACTAATCCATCTCCATAAGATACTGCATACACTTTTTCTTTGGTGCAACCCAATCTAGGCAGATCGGACAGGGTGCCTCTCATGCATGCTAAACTATATGTGGGCTTCACTGATGGCTTTCCCAGGGCCGATTGACCCCAAGAATGGCAATGGAGAGAGATTCTTGCAAGCAACTAAATATCATACCCATGCACATGAGATGCGCATGGATCCTCGAAAGAACTTAGTTGTGCGCAATAGTGAAAGATGTCGGAGACCCAAAAAGAAAAAGACAAAAAACCTCATGCAGAATCAACAGATGATTATTCCGCAAGGAAGGTGACCAGGAGGAGACTGCATAGGAGTTGACAGGTGGCAAATGGAGAAGGGTGCAGATGATTCCAGATCATGCAGAGTGATCTGGAGTCCTCATTATGCTATAGTCAGTTGCTTGTAGGGTAGGGTGTCCGTGCCAGTGTTGTGATGACCCGTGTTGCTGCAGGTGTGCAGGATGTTAAGAATGAAGAAATGCAATTGAATGAATATCTCCAATTATTATTATCTATGGTTGTAATTGTAAATTGAATTTGTTTCTGTGATATGAAGCATGAAAATTGTAAGTTATGAATCAGAAAGAGTAAACATTGCTTCAAAAGTTCAATGAATAGTCTTGTCATACACCATTGTTATCAAACAATAGCTCTTTATTATGCAAAGACAAGTTTAAAAATTATTGTATGTAAGATAATAACATTAGGAGAAAATGCATTGACAACTACAAGTCTCCTTGAAAACCTTTTGTAAACGATGTTTCGGAATTGGTTGACTCGTAAATGGAAATGGCATACCGCATTATTGTAGCATTAATCATACACCCTAGGTTCTAATTTCGCAAGCATCAATAGATAAAATGAAACTTAGAACTAAACTTAACCTAGTGATGTGAGAGTATATGGAAAAGTATAACTTGTGCAAGTCCTTGCTCTCTTGTGTGCTATTATACTTCCCACCTCCAAGGGTGGTGTTGACTTTCAAATGCAGATGCAAGCTTCCGAGTTTGACCCCTGAATAAAAATACTCCTTACTATTAAGATGGAAACTTCACTCAGAGACCCCAAAGGTGAAAATCATTGATAGGTGCATAAATTGTTCCCGCTTCACCTCTTCCCCCTCTTGCTCTTAGCTTATGAAGTTAATATTTGAATAACATCCACATGGTTGGTCGTGCTTGAAAACCAAGTTTTGTCAAGTTCCTTTGCATCTGCATCTTGTACTTTTAGGATGGGTATAAGGTCCCTTGTGGAAACTCTCTCAAACCACCCCTTGGGCAAGTTGTATAGTGGTGTGATCCTTGCAGGGGATAAGATAGGAACCCTGTTTGGTGACCACCTTCTAGCAATGTATCGTCTTGTCAATGTGTGTTTGGGCAGGTCGTGTTATTTTCTTTAGCCTTACGGATTTAGGTAAAATTGTTGTTGCCTTTACTTGCCTCCAATGGTGTCGTAATGAACATGGCAATGACTATTGATTGAAAACGTCCTTTCTCCTTCTTATCCAGTAAGTAAATTTATGTATCAAACAGCATGCTACTTGTGAGTGGTCCAGTTGATTACAGTAATAGACGTTTAAGTATAATAAAAAGTTGCGTGGGTCTTAACCCAGTTTAGGTCAAGTAAATTTTGGGCATGACAATTTGCACATGGACCACGGGGTCATCCCTCTTCTTATAGAACAAGATGTCATCTAGATAGATGACCACAAGTTTACCAAGATGGGGCATGAAAGCATCATTGATGACATGCATGAATGTGGCAGGTGCAATTATGAGCCCAAAAGGCATAACCAACCACTTGTTGAGCCCGAATTTTGTCTTACAAGGTCGTTTTCCAAACATACAAGACTCCATGCAGAGTTGGTAATATCCAGAAGTTGAGCTGAGCTTAGTGTAATACTCAGTTCCCTGAAACCAATCTAGAAGATTGTTGATCTTGAGTAGTGACAGCCATTCTTCATGGTGATTTTGTTAAGAGTCAAAATCCACAAGAAAAAGTGATGGACTGTATATTGCCTTCCTCTTACAATTGCTTGATTCAGCTCTCTCTCTCAATACCTTCAATAATGCAATGCAATAAGGTGGCCAATTGGGCAGCTAAGTTTTGGACACATGCTCAATTGAATGCCGGGTTAACCTCAAAGGAGGAAACCATGTAGGCTCCTCAAAAACATCAAAATATACATCACCGAGGGATTTGATGATTAAAGATGGGAGATCATGGGCTTTACATTTCCAAATGTTACAAAGAGTCTGTGCAAATTAACATGTTTAATCACTAGTCTGCCAGAAAGTAAAAGACTAACAAAAGAAGTGAACATATAGAGTTTACCATCCTTTTGCAGCTGATAGGTTTTCTGAAAGCCATTAAAGACAACCTTGTGGTCATACTAATATGAAGCTTCAAGCATCGAACTGTAATAATCAAATAGAGTGCCATTACAATCAATTATGTCTTGTCTCTCCTACTTGATCCATCCCAGCTGGTATAGGCATAGATGCACTGAAGTTGGCAAATGAAGATCAGCAACTACTTTTGTGAAATTGGGTTCTTTTATATGCCATTATTGAGAATCATCTCCACCAATTTGTCCTTGATTTGGCAGTTATGAGTGAATAAAGCTTTCCAATTGTTGGCAGAATAGTCAACGACTATAGGGGTTAACTGAGGATTAAAGTCTTGGGATTGGATACTTGAATCTCTGAATCTTCAAGTTGTGATTTCTGCTTAGCTAAAAGGACCTATATAGGAAAACTCGTTCCAAGTTAAGGAGTTATCAATCTATAACAAGATATATAGTTCTATAGCAATTTATAGCTGTTATTTACATTCACAGCAGATTTGTGCATATCAGCGCTTGCTGTTATATAGCTGGTGTTAAACCAATGTGACTGCACTTTCCTAAATAGCTGTAAAGAACATTTAAAACCCTATGCATGCTTATATTGGTGAACCCAACATAGCCACATAAGTAAAGTTGTGTGTAATTATTCCTGGACAGTGGTTTTGATTGTCAATGCAGTGAAAATGGACCTAAGAACAGGCAATCAACCAAGCAAAAGGTCAGAGACATGACAAAATCCTTAAGGTTGCGGAAGAAAAGGCATTCTACTGATATCTATAAAAAACAGATTCCTGTGTCAAAATTAAAAAATGACCAGTTATCAGCACGAATCGGACAATTAGAAGTATTGTAAACTGACCCCAAGATTTGAAAGGAAGTGATCTCAGCTGTCAAGAACGAACGGGAGCTGATTGCTTATACTTGCCAGAACAAGAAACAGCGGTCACTTGGACCAATCAATCGTCCACAAAAGAGGAGAACTGTAGAGTTAAATAGAAGGCCACTAAAAAGAATGAAAACAGATTCAAAACCATCTTTGATCTCCGAACTTCTTAGATTCAGAGGCAAACCCGACCAAGACCCTACAACGCAGTGCTAAAACTAGGAATACTGTTGGAAAGCCAGTGATATAACTGAAGATGAGACAAAACTAGAGTACTTCCCTAGAACATTGCAAGACTACACAATTAAGTAGTTTGACGACCAATGAAAAATAGAGGATAAAACTTTGTGGCAGAAAGTTAAGACAGCATTTATGAAATAATATAGTGGCATACTGATGTTCACATTCTGAATGAACAAGCTAGTATAAAATACGGAAAAATGTGCAATTTACTCATAATATGATAATAATTGTAAATTTTGGCAAATCTACAAGAATTTGTACATTTTATAAATTGATGAAAGCTTTTTCAAAATATTGTTATTTGACAAATATAATTTTTTAAATATTACCCAGTTGGCAAAAAATAGCCTGTAACAAGAAGATAAGTCCCGTGGACGTAGCCTAGAAGTGAGACCCGGCATTACGGCAATAATAACTTGAGTTTGAACCCTACAGGGCTCACCGCCAGAATTTGTGCAGCCCATAAGTTTATAGGGTCAAAAACAGGCTGCAGCCGAGTGCGCTCCCTCTGGTGTATTTTGATGGACTGGTAGACACCTCAGTATGTGGCAGTCAGCCAGATGGATAATTACAAGTCCAAATGGTGTATTAGTTGAAGCTGTGATGAGTAGGGTGGATATTGACAGAGTCAATACTCTTCAGTTTGTACTTTGTAGCACCTAGCTGAATGCGTAATTTAAAATTTGAATAAAACACTGGTTCAAGCTGCCATAAGACAGATAAATTTTAATGGTATGGGTACCCCTCAGCCTGTGGCACTTACTCGAATAGGTAATTTGCTAATTCCAAGTTCAACAGGTGCCCTTGTTGAAACCGCCATAGGCTGGGTGAAAATACCTCTTAGTTTGTGCCACTGAGTCAAATAGGTAGTTCGAAGTTCGATGGGTACACGGGGTAAAGCATTCATAAGTTGGATGAATTTTGATGGAGTGCATCGACCTTAGCCTGTGGCAGTTATCCGAATGGGTAATTCAGTCTTTTGACTGGTGCAGAGGTTGAAGGAGTTCGTCTACCCTGCCCCAGGCAGTCCCAATGTTTCTATGTTTTCCACAATTTGTTTTTTTCAAGTTGGTCAAAAAAACAATTAAAATATTCTCACCAGATTTTCCTGAACTGGAAGAGCTCCTTGCTCAGGACGGTCAGGGGCAAGCGCAGTCTTCGGGAATCACCCCTCGACTTCAGATTACGACTCTGATCTTGCACACAACAGTGAAACTTGATCTCTGTTACCTCCCTACCGAGTAACATACATCGTCTTTTATATGCAATTAGCGATACCGACCCCACCATGCAGGTGGGAATCTCCAGGGAATGCTCCTGGTGAACACCGTTATGCTTCCACCTAGGCTTAAGGAGGCCTCGTGGCTAATCTCCCCGGTCCCGAAGGACCGGGGCCAAGTGAAAGAGAAACTCTTCCAGCTGTGTGCCTGACGGGAAGGCATTGCCCTACACAATCGTGTGTTGGCTCACCAGAAAGCAATTGAAATCTAATAGCATTGTATTTAGCTAGAATTCAATTTTTATTTTAAGTTTTCAAAACATTCAGAATTCAATATTGTGTCGTAAATCAAGATTAAATTGAAGAGTTGAATATCTGAACAGTATTTATTTAATATTTGTGATCAAAATTCTTACCGATAGAGAAACGATTGCATCAAAGACCCAACCCATCTGTCCTGTAACAGTCAAATAAGTTAACGCTCCCGCCATAGCCAAATTGAAAACCACGCGCCCTGTTCCATTATCCTCTCCTCCTCCTCCTCCTCCTCCCCCGCCTCCGCCATCAAACCTCGGGTAGGACTTTACGACAATCCTTTGTTTTCTCCCTCTATTTGGACAAACTTCCTCTGTGAAATTAGTTCTTTGCTGACTCAAACTCGAGACGATGCGACCTTTTACAGGCCTGTGATTATTGGCATTCGAAGATAATATTTTACTGCAATTTGTGCGAATCAATTTAAATATATGGCGGCAACTAAAGAATGGACTGTTTGAAACCCTCAATGAGCTAATCGAAGGCTTGTATAACGCTAAATCTATAGATAATTTTGACAAGCAGGTTAAGGGTTTGGTATCCATTTGTTTTCACCGCATCTGCTCGTATCGTATCTCAGAACTGAAATTTGAAGGATTTGCACGGCTTAATTTAGAGGGTTTCGTGAATATACTCTAGATTTTTTAGTAGGTTTCGGCTTCCGGATCGATAATTGTAAAGAAATCAATTGTCTGTGGAGCAAGTGTGTATGAACCGGAATCTGGATTTTCAAATCATAGTGAAATGGAATATTTGCCACGCGTTCTTGGTTTTTAGCGAGCATTTCAGATTTTCTAAATGTTTTGATAAATTTTTGTAGGGTTTAAGTACTACCTACATCTGTGTGGTGGAGGTTTATCAAGTTCTAAAGAGTTTTGTTTTTTAAGCCATATAATATTTTTCAATAGTATCTTGGAACGGTACGGAGCGCCACCTATCCATGTTTGGTGCTATTATGTTGTTATCGTGCATCTTATGTGCATGTTTGGTGATTGTACGTTGTTTATATATATATAGAAATTAGCACTTCTATCAACAAAACAAAAACCAAAAAAAGAGAGAGAGGGTGTAATGTATTCCCGATAGTTATATATGAGGGTGTGTAGGGTTGTCAAAACAATTTCAACATATATTGAAGAGTTATGTCTGCCCTGAAGAATAAGGCACTTAACGTTTGTGGAGCCGTAGAAGCAATTCCAAAGTACACATAAGGTCAAGGTATTAAAACTCCCAAAATACACTAGAGGAAACCATTTAAGGTTAAAGGTGCATCACATAAGACATGCCAATCCATTCACACGTTTTGGAGTTGGCATGTACCACTAACTTGTTGCAACACACATGAAATGTTTTTATTTTCGTAATTTTTGTTGAGTGAAGTGGGCTTCTCTTGTGTCTTGGTTTTTTCGAGCTACTAAACTTCAGTGCAGAGGCTCTACAAGTGTTTCAAGTCTTCTTCGTATTTGCGATCTCGTGGGTTGGTTTTGTAAAACAACAGGATCTCAAGTTTGACTTCGTCGAGCGACAAAATTGTCTTGTCTGACTTGGTTCTTTGGCCCTGTTTACACAACACGTGATTTCTCTCAAGCAGTCTATTTAAAATATACCTTTTTTCTCGCAACTCTTATTCGGCAAGCGTGGCCACACATTTTTGTCATCTCCCATTGAACCCATCAATTCATAACACCAATTAAAAACCATCAGTAAATGACATTGACCCTCATATTATTCATCTAGATCACGGTACACAATTTGAATTCCTCGTTTGCTCTTATAGACGGTGTGGGCTTTTTCAAAGACAGTATCTCCACCACCCATTTTCCCCATGACCTCTTTCTCACTCCCCTCAATCTCTTATTGTTGTCGTTGCCCTCCTTAACAGTAATGTCGTTGTTCATATTCAACGCATGTTGGTTGTTTTTTAAAGGAAAGTACAAGATATTTTATTTTGGCAAGGTGGAGATATTTGTGAGGGTTTCGGTGTGACTTCAAATTTTGGGAGATAACATTTTATTTTATTTTCTGAAGTGAGGCCTCTTTTGAGAGGTAGGCTTTTCTACACTAATATAGCTTGTCGGCTAATTATTTCGGCAATACATGCATATATCGTTTATCATCTAATAAAATAAATGTAAAAAAAATTGAAAATATTGTTTATAATATGAGAAGTATTAAACTAGTATAGATATTTTAAAATACATATATCTAGAAATGCTTAGAGATATTAATCTTAAAGTCTTTATTTTAGAATTTTCACATACTATAATTATTAATAAATTTATTTCTTGTCAACATTTTTTTTATGACTACTAATAGATGGTGTGAATCTAGATACCCTAATGTGTGAGGCTTGGGAAAAAATAAATTGCATTATAGAAGTGATCTAAAACCGACTATATCACAAAATATTATGAATACTCGATTGACATTTGATGCAGGGGCAACCTGGAACTTAGAAAAACCTGCACAAGAGAAGGAATATTTGTGTAAGAATTGAAGGACGCACAAGAGAAAGGAAAGAGAGCGCCAGGAGATGAGCTTAGCGACAGGAGCACCATTGTAATGAAGTGAAGATTTTCTCTAGAAGGAAACAGTACAGAAGAATCGCAGGAAGCGTTACTATAGTGCACATGAAACAAGGTGCACCAAATAAAGAAGGGAGTTGATGGAAGGTATCATGGGAGCAAGTGAAGGTGTTGTCTTGAATGCAACATTGCAAATCAATCGTGTCAGAAGGTTGCTAGAGTGCACATGAAACAAGGTGTACCAAAGGAACGAAGAGGCCAGTGAAAGGTCTTGGGAGAACAAGCATACAGAAAAGCATGTGAAAGAGGAAAAGTGCAATAGGGAATTGTGTAAGGGTAGGATTTTCCCCAAAGGAAATCCAAGAAAGGCAGCACAAGGAGAAATTTATAGAATAATTGCACAAGGAACAGAGTGCAAGGAAAGAAGTGGATTAAGATGAAGGTGAAGAGGAAGTTGCCAAGGAAGGAGATGCACAACATAATAAGGAACTGTCAAGCGAAGGATGGAAGGTCATGGAAGAAGAACGACAGGAAGATGGAGAATGGTTTAAGTTACATAAAGGGAAGAAGGTGCGAAAGGATGGCGCACAAACCAAAGATGGTGCAGAGGATTGAGCGCATAGAGTGGAAGGAAGACCAATGAAATTGGTCAAGAGAAGATGGAGATGCGCGGGAGGAAGAATGCAGTCATCACATGTGTGCAAGAGGCACTAAAGGTGTGAAGGGAAGAAAAATAAGAACGCGAGTATATTGGCAAAGAGCGGAACCTAAGGGGAGGATGCAATAGAAGCGCAAAGAAGGAGGCCCAAGAAGATAAGGATGCAGTGACAACTAACAGAAGTAAGGATGGACAGAATGGATCTACATGTCACGTAGTTGATGGTGATCAGGGGATGGAACAATAGATAAGGAGGATCCAACCACCTGGAGACGTAGCACAAGTGGATTGGTCAAAATCAGATTATGCGGATAAGCTCATATAAGAATCTTAGTTCAAATTTAAAGTTTGAGCGAGAAAATTGGAGAAGCTAGGTCAGAAGAGAGAGAAGTGAAAAAGATCAAGTGTTAGGATTAGCACACTGGTTATACAGATAATATATCAGATCTAAGAATGCATGCAATAAAAGCGGATATTCTACTAGAAGAAATATACAAAACAAGAGATATAAATCAACACCAGATTTAACTTGGTTCACCCAATGTGGGTTACATCCACCAAGAAACAAGCCAATCTATTATCCAAAGCTTTCAGAAGATATACAATGAAAATTTACAATCTTCCACACCTCTCACGATGTACAATACTTTCTTTCTCTCAAGCTTCTCCTTCTTCTCCAAGAAAACTCTCTCACAATTATTTTCACAATAATCATTAACTCTCTCTTCTAACCCTAGCTTTTTAGCTTATAAATACCTTATACAAACTTAGGGCACTTAGCCATGCAATTACAATCAATAGATATGCTTTAATACTAAAATTAGATCTAATTCCCGTGAGTTAAATAAAACACTCACGCACAGGTAACTGATGTCGGTTAGCCCTAACTGATGGTGGTTCCTCCTTGCCTAACTGATGTCGGTCATAGATGACCGATGTCGGTCCCTTCATAACCAATGTTGGTTACTGTGTTTTCCAGCAAGTTGATAAAGCATGCTAAACTTAAGTAATTGAGCTCCACATCTCCACAATCTCTCACTTGGAGATAAATTACTACATTATACCTGTATAGTGACATTCTTGGATCCTTTCCTTAGCTTTGTTTCTTCCTCTTCAAGTCTCAAACTCGCAGACCAACAGAAGTGGAGTGTAGCTCCAACTTCTCTTTTGCTAATGGTTTCATTAGCATGTCTGCAGGGTTTTCACTCGTATGAATCTTCTCCAATTTCAACTACTCATCCTCCAATACCTGCCATATGTAGTTATATCTCAACTGAATGTGTTTCGTTCTAGAATGAAACACTAAGTTCTTTGCCAAATGAATTGCAATTTTACTGTCACTGAACAATTTGCAATCATCTTGCTCCTTTCCCGACTCTTCCCTGAACTTGCTCATCCATATCATCTCTTTGTTAGCCTTTGTAGTTGCAACATACTCTGCCTCTGTAGTAGACAAAGCCACAACCTTCTACAATCTCGATATCCAGCTAAAAGTCGCCCCACCTACTGTGAAAATATATCCAGTAGTGCTCCTTCTACCATCTAGATCTCCAACCATATCCGAATCAACATAGCCACATAAATAAATATCCGAACCTCCATAGCATAACTGCATGCTAGATGTCCCTCTCAAATACCTGAGTATCCATTGGACTACTTTTCAAGGCTCTTTACTTGGATTGGCCATAAATCTACTCACAACTCCCACTTCATGTGTAATGTCTGGTCTGGTACAAACCATAACATACATGAGACTCCCAACTGCTGAAGCATATGGTACTCGTGTCATGTATTTGACCTCCTCACGTGATGAAGGACACTAATCTTTGCTCAATTTGAAGTGTCCAGCCATAGGTGTACTTACAAGTTTTGAATTCTACATTTTAAACATTTCTAACACCTTGTAGATATAATCGTCCTGAGACAAATACAATTTATTGTTCTTCCTATCTCTATGTATTTACATGCCAAGGATTCTTTTTGCAGCTCCTAAATCATTCATAGAAAATGTGTGAACTAGCTTTCCCTTAAGCTCACCAATGTCCTACATACTAGATCATGCAATAAACATATCATCCACATACAATAACAAAATAATATAGCTCCCATTTTCAAGCTTCTTGAAATAAACACAATGGTCAAATTCACATCTCAAGTAACCATGATCATGCATAAAACTATCAAACCTCATGTACCATTGCCTTGGAGCTTGCTTGAGCTCATATAGGCTCTTTTTCAACCTACACACAAGTTTCTCCTTACCCTTGACTTCATACCCAAGCAATTGATTCATATAAATCTCTTCATCTAAATCACCATGAAGAAATGTCGTCTTGACATCAAGTTTCTCTAAATGTAAATCCTCTACTGTAACTAAACTCAATACAGTACGAATAGAAGTCATCTTTATAATAGGAGAAAATATTTCACCAAAGTCAATACATGTTTTCTGTGTAAATCCCTTTACTACAAGCCTTGCCTTGTACCTTTTCTATCCACCCTTTTCTTCCTTGATTCTGTAAACCCATTTGTTTTGCAATGTCCTCTTACCTGCTGGCAACTTAACCAAATCCCAAGTCTGGTTTTGTTCCAAGGAGTCCATCTCCTCATCCATGCCATTCTCCCACTGTACGTGGGTCTCATCTTGCATTGCTTCTTCAAAACTTTTTGGTTCACCATTATCAGTCAATAATAAATAAGATAGAGAAGGTGTAAATATTTCTATAGGTTTACTTACCCTTTGTGACCTTCTCACAAGAGTTTGGGGTACTGGAGGCTCATTCTAGACTTCCTGGACATTTGTTTCTGATTCTGACAGTGACCGTCATCGATCACCTGTAGACGACACTAGTTCTGCTAACCGATGCTAGTTTGGCTCTTCTATAACCGATACAGGTTGAGCTGACTGATGTCGGTCAGGGGTCAACCGACACCGGTTACTGTGTAACCATGTAGGTATGAGTTTTAAATCCAAGAGTTTATTTTCATTCACAAACTTCTCAACTAGTTCATCCTTGCATACCAAAATTTGATCCTTGTACATTCTCTTTTCATTCCATTTAATGTCATGACTCCTAAAAATTTAGAATCCTCTAAATCCCAAAAATGAAATCTAAAATCACTAGATCCATAACCAATGAAAGTGCGTCTCTTGGATTTTGCATCCAACTTTTTTCTATTTTCCTTATCAACATGCACAAAAAATTTTGAACCAAAAACTCTAAGAAAAGAAAGATCTACCTCTTTTCCGGTCCAAGCTTCCTTTGGTATTCCTCCATCTAGTGAACTTGAAGGTCCACAGTTAATCAAATAAATCGTTGTATCAACTGCTTCTTCCCAAAACTGTAAGGGAAATCCAACATGTATCCTCATACTTCTAACATGTTCCATGATTTTCATGTCCATTCTTTCTGCAACATCATTCTCTTGTGGTGTTCTTGGAACTGTCTTTTTTCTACGTATTCCATTCATTGAACAATAATCATTGAAATCCTTGCTACAATATTCACCACCATTGTCAGATCTATGGCACTTTAACTTTGAATTTGATTCATTCTCAACAAGGGCTTTCCATATTTTAAAAGTCTCAAAAACATCATATTTATGTTTAATACAATAAACTCGTACCTTTCTTGTAGCATCATCAATGAAAGTAACATAATACTATGATCCTCCATAAAAAACTACCTGGGCTGGTCCCCACACATTTGAGTGTACAAGCTCTAATTTCTACTCCTTCTTAGTTGCCCCAACTTTGAGAAATCTCACTCTCTTTTGCTTTCCAAAGACACAATGCTCACAGAAATCAAGATCTAAATCTTTCAAATTTAATAACTTACCCTTAGCCTTTAAGATCTGCATTCCTTTTTGACTCATATGGCCCAACCGGTTATGCCACATGCATGCATTTGAATCTGAATTAGATAATACAGAAAAGGAATCAGTAACACATGTAGATAAATATAGCGTTCCTACCTTCTAGCCTCTTGCCATAATAAGGGCACCCTTGGTGACTTTCCAAGAGTCGGCTGTGAATGTAACCATGCAACCAGCTTCACCTAGTTGCCCTGCAGAAATAAGATTCCTCTTGAGGCTTGGCACATGTCTCACATCTTTCAATACCCATGTATTTTCATTCTACAATTTTAGATGAACTTCCCCTTTACCAGTAATACTGCAAGGTTCATCATCACCCAAATAAACATGCTTAAAATTACCTGTTAGTACAAAATCACAGCACCCCCAAATGAGTCGGTAAGATCTACTTTTCTAAGGCAGAGTCATTTGGTGTGATTCACATAACATTGAGCTTTTCCAAAGTGTGGGACTTTGCATGATCGGAAAATCTCTCCAGATTAAAGGTTGGTTCTTATTCCTCTGTTTAGGTACGTGCATGAAAACTTGCGGAGGGCCTATTCATAAACCTAATCTAAGCTTTAGCAAGGAGACAGGGATAGAAGGAATGCAGGGGATCAAACTAAGCTGGTGATGCACCAAAGGAATGATGAACATTTGTTTTACTAATGGACACAAACTAACAAAATGCATATGATAACCAAGCATAGATAACCAAAATTTATAATGAAAGACCAGATGGAAGCAAAGGAGACAAGAAAGGATCTAAAATCGATCACAGATGTGTTTTATTGCTCCACATATTGATACAATGCATTACAAAGTGGCCAAGAGGCAGAAAATATATTACAGTCTAATGGAAGGTCTGAAAACTCCATGAGTTCCTTTGCCAGAAGAAAAGGGGAGCCTGTAAAATAGAAGAATGTCCAACCCTTTACAACGAGTCCCAACACTGTATTTATATACTCAATCAGAGAGAAGAAAGAAGGAGAGAGAAGTGGGAAAAGCAGGTTGAGGCTCAACCACTGCTATTATGACTCCTACAAATTTTTCCCCCAAATCTTCCTTGACTGCATCAACCACTGGTTTGGCACCTTAAAGGAAGAAGAAACGGTGGAAAAGATCGAATCTGATCTGGTTGTTGAGGCAGATAGATCCGCATTGATGGTCCTAAAGACGTTTTCTTCCTTTTTCTTTACCTAACCTCTCCAAACTTAAAGTTTCAGATCTCCATGGCATGGGTGAAGCTAAGATCTTTCCAGTGGTGTCAGATTTACAATATTTCGAGCCCTGAGTCGAAAGATATGCCCCTTCGAAGTTTGTATTGGGTCCGTACAAAAGGGCGGGAAAACTAGTTTAAAAAATGGGCCCCCTTTTGACCTTGGGACACGTGGTTGGCTAGCGCATGTCTGAGGGCAGCCTCTGTATTTTGCACTTGGAATGGCACAGGGCTGACACATGGCTTCCTCCACTGGCTCGCTCAATTTCTTTTTTTCTCGGCTAAGCTCTTTGCTCGGCGGGGTCACATTCCTTGACCGGGGACACGCGGCGGTCTGGCGCTTGTTTGATAGCCCTCTCTCAATTCAATCCTTGAATTAGCGTCGTTCACACACTTAGCACTCTCCACCCATCTGCCACCATGCTTTGACTATTCAACTCGACTCTGTCCCCTTTTCGAGACTGGATGCGTGGAGGCTCTACGCTTGTTGAAACTCATGATCAAAATTTTGCACTTGGAGGAGCGTCGAGGTGACACTTGGGAGCCTTCGCAGGTCTTTGGACTTTTCAATGACTTCTCCCTTCCTTTTTGGGCTCGGGGCTATGTGGCGAACTGGTGTTTGTTTGAGTCTCTGCTTTTGGATCTACCCTTGGAGATGCGCAGCTTGGACACGTGGCATCCCCCGCTAACAATTCTATACTTAGCCCTTTCTGAGGCCCACTTTGCTCACCTTTTGACCTTGGTTTACCATTTTCTATGTGGAGGACCGGCACGAGTTTGAGCTTCTCTTTGGACTCCCACCTTGGATTTGTGTCGAGCCGACACCTAGCTTCTTCCTGCCAAGTCGACGAATTTTCAACGACCGCATAACTTTTGGGGCTCTGGACGCGTGGAATCCTGGTGCTCATTTGAACTTCCTTTCTTGGATTCAACTTTGGAGAAGTGTCGTTCCGACATGTGGCTCTCTCCGCCCGTCTGCCACCATACTTAGCCAATTTTTTGACTCGTTCTGAACTGTTTTGAGCCCGAAGACTTCAGATCTTCACGGTTTCTTCTTTTTCTTGCCCCTAGCCTCTCCGTTGCTTCCATTACAGAGTCCTCTTGCAATCTGTTTATGGGAATCGAATGTGATTTCTCAGGTTCCTTTAGTTCGGGGTCGTTCTGATCCAATATTTTACCTAGGGGGCAAAATATGGATAACAATCTGGCGACTCAAAGGGGTATTTGCTTGCTAGATGAAAAGATCAATTGCCTTGTTGATACTATTAGGCATGGAGTTGAGAACGATGATCTGAAAATGCTTCTCCCTCTGATTCACGAGCCCAACTGTTGCACTCTCAATCTTCATAAGAAATCTTGAAACGATGGTTTCTGAGAGTAGAAAATTGTTTTGACCCGGGGCTACGTCTATTTTTGGATGAGTTGTGCAAGAGCAACAAAAAAACACCACAACTATATACAAAATTGAAATCATATGTGCTCCAAGTAGAGCATGTAGAGCATGCAAAACACTTAGGAGAAAAGTAACCTAAAATACAACAATACAATGTGCACAAGCACTTAGAGGAATGAAAAACTAAACTAATATGTGCATGGTGAGAACCTTCCTTTTAGTAGCAGTGTTTAAGAGAGATTTCGTTTGCTAGAATCTGTAACTCTTCACCATCCAATGTAGACAATTGGAAAGCATTGTTACTTTTACATTTTGTGACCATGTAAGGTCCACTCCAAATGGCATCAAACTTGGAATGCCTTCCTAGTTTTGCCCGATCTGCATCCCATTTCAAAACTAGGTCTCCTTCCTGGAAGGTCCTGGTTCTTGCCTTCTTGTCAAAGCATCTCTTAATTGAGGCCTGATCCTTGTCTATTGTCTGAAGTGCATGTTCTCTGGTTTCTTCCAACTCCATCAGCTCTACATACCTGGCCTCCATTGGTTCAAACTCAGACATCTCTAGCTGCTTCATGAGTTCCAATGCTAGCAACTCAAGTGATATAGGCAACATTGCCTCTTTCCCATAGATGAGTTTGAATGGAGAGCTACCTGTAGACCTCTTGGGTGTTGTCCTATTAGCCCATAAGGCTAATTTGAGTTTCATGTGCCAATTCCTCTTATTTTCATCCAGAGTTCTTCTGACAATCTTCATTAGATTCTTGTTCGTGGACTCAGCTTGGCCATTACCCTGAGGGTAATAGTTTGATGAAGTGCTTAGGTAAATCTCATTCCTCACAACCCATCCTGTGATTTTGGAACCTATGAATGCCAATGCATTGTCTGATACAATGGTGGCTGACACTCCAATTCTGGTCACTATCCCTTCGTAGAAGTCTTGTTGTTGCAAATCAGCAGCACCCCCTGGATGTTGATTAGATTTCTAGTTTGATCATACTAGCATCCAGTGCGATTACACAACATTGAAACCTCTCTCCAAGTGTGGGACTTGCAAAATGAGAGAGGAATCTCCAGATTAGAGGCTGGTTCCTCAATTCCTCTGGTCAGATTTATCACTTACAAGTTGCAGAGGTCTATATTCCTAACCCTACCCTAAATTCCAAAGGAGACAAAGATAGAGAATGCAAAAAAGCTAAAACTAATGCTAATAGGTGATGCACCAAAGGAGTGGTGGTGAACACTTCTTGTTCTGCAGACAGACACAGATCATAAAATGCAACATAAAACATCATGCACAGGCTGATAAGATATAATCAGAGGTCTGAAATGAAACAAGCAACACAAACAGAGGACTGAAAACTGGTCACAGAGCCTGCATTGTCATTTCCATTGTCAAAATCCCCTCATTACAACATCAAAGAGGTAGAAAATCTGTTACAATTTTAGAAGAGGTCTGATACTTGCAAAAATCACCTGTGAAGGTGAAAGAAGAAGCTTGCTATCCAAAGAAATGTTCCCCCTAGAGAATGAGCCAAATCTGGCTATTTACAATGCATGGGTCGAGCCCAGGAGAGAGAAAACGTGAAAAAAGTGGGAGCCATTCCTCATTGAATGCGGATGCATTAAAATAGCATGGGTGTCCTTACAGACCCATGCCCTGACATTTTTAACCGTGATGAAGAAGAATGCGACCCATTCTGCATTAAAACTGGTTGTTGAAACGTCAGTTCTGGCCATTACCACGCGCTAGAGACGTTTATTGATTTTCTCTCTCCAAACTGAACCAAAATGTGAGATTGACCCCGGAATCGTGTAGAGAATTTCACCATCTTTCCATTGATATAAAGAACGCAAAAATCCGAGCTCTGGATCGAAAGTTATGGTGAGCTAAAGATTTAGGGCCAAAACGGATCGGCGGGAAAATATTTGAATTTTTCCCGCGCTCTGCCACTTGGATGACACGTGTCAGGCTCTGATTCGTCTGCGGGTTCATCCTCTGAAAATTCCTTTCGGGCCCTTAAACTTGGACACGTGGCACTATTTTATTGGTTTGGGCCTGAGGGGCACATTTTTACCTTGCGCCAAACACTTAACAACTTTTCAACCTTCTGACACGTGGCACGTTTTGATTCGTTCGCGGGCCTCCTTGTCTCTTTTCGGCCATTTCACCTTTTCGCATCCCGCGCGTACTCTTTGTCCCAACTGTCCTGGACTGCCCGGGACAAATATCTTCGAACCGCGAGAAATGGACCAACTTGCGCCAAACCAGCCGATCCGCGTCCCACACATACCTTTGTCCCAGCTGTCCCAAACCGCACGAAGCAAGACTGGATGATTTTTCTCTCTTTCTTCGGCCCCAAGCTTGGTACAACGAACCTCAGTACGACCCGAACCCTTCAGACCCGAAATGCTTTAAAACAGTCTTACAACCTCATTTTTGCATTTTTCCATTTTTTCTAACTCGTTGGGACTTCTTCTTAGATGGGAGAGTTAGAAAAAGCCGAGGGACCCCAAAAAAACATGATTTTTTCCTTGAATCAATCTTACTTGCTCGGGATTGAATAATCTGATGCATGTTATCAAAATTACCCTGGGGGTGAATTTTGGATAACAATTTGGCGACTCAGCGGGGTCATCTGCCTGCTAGATGAAGTTACCAGTTGCCTGAAGCATCCATTGGGCATGGAGTCATGAGTTGTAGCTTGCAAACTGATCTGAACTTTGAAAACCTCCTCTCTGAGCCACTTGGAAACCCATTGAAATGGACCATGCAAGAGTAAGACCAGCACCACAAAAACTATGTACAAAACTGAAAATCATACATGCTCCAAATGGAACATGCAGAGTGTGTACAAGCACTTCTTTTACTAAAAGCAAACCTACCTACTTTACTCTAATTGGAAGCGAAGGTGGGCTAAACAAACCCTGCAACTGGTTGTGTAAAATAGGTTCCTTTCTTCAAAATTGGCAACCATGCAACTGATTTGGCATTGAACATGGCTGATTGGATGAATGGAAAATCAACAAGAAGTTGGTCTTCCACCCAAATCATCAAGGTATCAGCTGAAGGAAAATTCAATACCTCTTTTAGTTGCTCTGCATTTGGATTGAGGAGGTATGACAGCTGATCCTTGGTACTTTGTAGCTCACCCTCACGCTTAGAAGCAAGCATGACTGGTTGTGACTTCTCCTTTGACTCCAATGAAGTCAAATACCTTATTGGGCAAGGTATGATCCGTTTGATATGCCCATAGCTCTGATTTTCAACTCCAAAAATGGAGTCTTCTTATAGACCTTCTTGGGTGGGTGATGTGGAAGCAATGGTAGGACTTTTCTACCCTTTCTCTTCCTCCAATGAAGAACATGAAAGATTAAAATCTTCCAATCTTAGTTCCAAAGAGCTGCTATAAGATGCAGGATGCTGCAAATGGGTGCCCTCCTTCATGACAGTAGGCTCAGGTGTTTGGGACGTGGAAGATGAAAGAAGGAATGGTGGGAACTCAACCGGTTCTTCTTCATCAAAACAGTCCTCCAAATCTGACAGATAAACTACCTCATGGTTGTCCTACTACAAATGCTCAACTTCCTCCATGGTGTCCTCTTGATCTGTAACTTGATCATCATGGTTTCCTTCATCCTCCAACATTGAGTTTGAGAGATCAAACTCTTCTTCAGCACTAGAATTCAAGAGAGATGAAGTAGAAAGAAGAACTGAAGGTTCTCTTGTAGCCTGCCTTGCGCTCAGAGCCCTTGGATCTGCAATTTTCTCCTCCACAACTAGAATGTGCTCCTCTTCTTTTGGATTTGGAGCAGATTTTTCCTCCTCTACTACTTGAAGACAATCCTGCTCTTGATAGAACTCTTCCTCTAGCACAAATTTCGTCAAGTCAAACTCTTCAATCTGCTGCTCTAGAGGACAAGTTGGGACTGTAGGATCTTCTTCAGATCTTTCTTCCTCCATGGCTGATTGTGCAACTTGAATTGAATCAACATTCCCTTCAAATAGAGTGCCAACATGGACACTACTTTCTAAGCAAACTGATCGCTGATCTGCTTCTTCTTTTTGCTCTTCTCCTGCTGTAACAAATTCAGTCCTAACCACCACTTATTTTCCAACTCCAACCTCTTCTGAAGGCTTAACCATCAAGGGGATCTTTGTTATCCCAAATTTAAGAGCCCAACTCTTCAGACTTTGAATTTCTTTATCTTTGTTTGGCTCTTCTTTCTGCTGTTGTTTTCCTTGACTGGCATTCTGATTTTTATCCTCCCAACATGGATTTGGGAATGCAAGAGGAGAAGTGGATTGTAAATCAATTGATTTGGCAATTTTTCATGGTGGTGGAGGTAGAAACTCTTGTTTCTTTGGAGGGAATGGTTGTTTGGAAGGGAAAAGGACAGAAGAATCGAGATGTGGTGGAAGACTAGGGAATGGAGAAATGGAATTAACTCCTGGGGAAGCATTGACTAGATTTAGAATTTGAAATTCCAAATGAGATGATGTTGCTTGAGTAATGGGAAGAGAAAAACTAGATGATGGTGTAGAACTTACCCATTGACAAGGTTGTTCAACACCAAGTGTATAGGCCTCTATTTCTATTGTCCATTGTGCAAGTTGGGGCAGCATCTTCATCATAAAGTCTAGCTACTCCTGAGGGCTGAAGTGTCTTGGAAAAGGGCCTCCCCATGGACAAGGAGTCCGGCAACCAATTCTGAAATCCTTCATTTGAGCTGCTGCTCTTGATTGCACCATCTTTGCCTCCATCTTTTGGATTTTTTCCACAAAATCTGCATCTTCCATTTGATTGTCTTCATTGCATGCATACCCTTGCTCTCGATGTGCTTCACAACCAAACTGACTTTGGTACTGCTGCTCATATGGGTAGACATGCTGATTTTGAATTTGACCAAAATGCTGATTTGGAGGATTTGTAAAACATGTTGGAGGTGTGATATGCTGCTGTTGTAAATGTGAATTCCATGATGGAAATGAAGTCATGATTACACAACTTCATGGAATGGAAAAGAATGAAAGAGATGGAAAGAAAGATGGATGGAAATGAATGGAAAACAGGTCTGCAACTTAGAGAATGAGTTGTTTACCAGATGGAGTCGGCAGATGTGCTTTTGAAAGTGCCTCCAAAAGGCTGAATCTTTAACAGGAACACACCAACCTGTCAAAGATAAAGTGGAAGACCTCTAAGGTCCCACCGGGCGTGCCAAAACTGTTGTCACCAAATCACAACACCCTTCTATGGTTTATACAAGTGCATATATTTGAACTCGGTGTGATTGGATAACATGGGTACTATCTCCAAGTTATGGGACTTGCTACTTGAGATAGACCTCCAGAGAAAGCTGGTTCTTGCTCCTAAACTACCTGCCACAATCTACTCTAATGCAGGGGAAACTAACTATTCTAATCTAAATTTCCAAGGGACCAGGGAGAGAGAATGCATAAAATGAAAGCCTACACTAAAGCGGTGATACACCAGAAAAGGAGGGTGTGAGAGTAGTCTTCAAATGCGTGAAATACAGAAGCAGAGTGCACACTAGAAGGGGTGATGACAGTTCTCCACAATCTAGCAAAATGCATTCACAAAAATATTTCAAACATACACAATGATAATGGATCCCTGCAAGAGCATAATAATAGACACAATATTCTTGTAGTCAAGGTTGAAGGGGGCAAGAAGAATGCAGAAAACATAGCAGGGGAAGATGCATCCACAAACTTATATTTTATTGCTTCCTGGTACGCACAGTTCAATCGGTTACAAGATAAGGGCATGGATCACCATGCAAGGAGTCCACAACAAGGGCTTGCAACACATTATCTTCACAAAGAAATTTTGGTAGAGCTTTGCTACGAAAACTACCCCTCCCTACAATGAGCCCAACACTCCAATTTATAGAAAAAATGAGAAGAGAAAGAGAAGGGAAAATGGAAATCCTGAAATCTGTCCTTCAACCACTTGTAAGAGGAAATAAATGGAGTAAAATGATTATATATTACTTGCAAAAGGCTCCCCATACTTTCCCAGGGGCTGCAACAGAGAAATAATGATGACCATGCCTCTTAATTGCACTCCCAACCACCAAATAAAACACTGTTATGAACCCAGCCACGTTTTCTTAAAAATATCAATCAATCTCTCATCAAATATGGAATTTCTTGATTTTTGTGCGTCAGGCTCGGAGCCACGATTCCAACGGTACCAATTTTGTGTGATTTCGTTGAGAAATGCAAAAGTTATGGCCTTCTGAGTGCGGGCAGCTATTTTGGGTCTAGCAGGCATTTTCTGTCATTTGACGGGAATGAGCATTAACTGACTGGAGCCGAATATGTTTCTTTTATTAAATATATCTACCCTCATTAAAAATAAGAAATTCAGTTTTTGTGGCGTAGAGGACGTCATGCTCGTTCCAGAAAGTCCAATTTTGTGAAAATTGGAGCTCGGAGTCAAAAGTTATGGCCGTTTGAAGTTTCACGGGTCAAACGTTGACTTTTCTTCTTTGCCTTCGGCCGTTTCAGATTTTCGCGTCCCTCGCGTCCCACGCATACCTTTGTCCCAACTATCCTGGATGAAAATCTCCTGCTTCGGCCGATTCGGGCTTCCTTGTTCCTGTTTGCGGCTTTTTTGCCTTTTCGCGTCCCTCGCGTACTTTTGTCCCAACTGTCCCGGGGACTACCTGGGACAAATATCTCCGAACCACCCGAAATGGACTGTCTTGTTCTTGTTTGCTGATCCGTGTCCCGCGCGTACCTTTGTCCCAACTGTCCCAAACCATGTGAAGCAAGACTTAGATGATTTTTCTCTCTTTCTTCAGCCCCAAGCTTGGTACAACGAACCTCAGTACGACCCGAACCCTTCAGACCCGAAATGCTTTAAAACAGTCTTGTAACCTCATTTTTACATTTTTCCATTTTTTCTAACTTGTTGGGACTTCTTCTTGGATGGGAGAGTTAGAAAAAGCCGAGGGACCCCAAAAAATCATGATTTTTGCCTTGAATCAATCTTACTTGCTTGGGACTGAATAATCTGATGCATGTTATCAAAATTACCCTGGGGGTGAATTTTGGATAACAAGTCTAATATGATGGACTCATTAGCTTCTTTAAGTGTCACTACCTCGGTCCACTTGGTAAAATAGTCTGTTGCCATCAGAATCCACTTGTGGCCTTGGCTCGAATTTGGATTAATGACCCTGATGAAATCCAACCCCCATTGCATGATTGGTTGGTCAATTAAAATGGGGTGCAATGGGAGTGCTACTAGCCTCTCTTTGCCTCTGAAGAACACACGGTTCCTGCACCTTTTTATCCATGTATAACAGTCACTAAACACCCTGGGCTAATAATAACCCGCCTTCATGATCTTGAGTGCTGTACCCGTGGAGAAAAATGGCCTCCAGTTACTTCATCATGGAACTCTTGTAGCACTCTCTCAACCTAATTTGTCCCAGTGCACCTTAACAGGATGCCATTGATATCCTTCTTGAACAAGACACCATCAACAAGCACATATGGGATGGCCTATAGTCTGAAATGTCTCATTTTTGTTTTACTCATTTCTGGAGGACACATGCCTGTTTGAAGGAAGTGTAACATGTTCTGAGTCCAACAAGGAGTGGGCACATCCTCGTTTTCTTCGTCTTGACTATCAAGTAGGACCAAAATAGCTTCTTTTTCATCACTTGCTTCTTCTTGTTGACTTGAGGCCAGCTGCTCACACAATCCCTTCCCACGGACTATTTTAGTGACCTTGATCTCAATGTCATACTCCATGACATGAGTAATCCACCTTTCACACTTCTCATTTAGGTCCTTGCTAAGAAGGAAGTCTTTAACTCCTGCATGGGAGACTAACAATTGGATTTTATTGTTTGAGACCAAATTCTTAAACTTCTTCAATCCTCTTATCACTGTCAGGACCTACTTTTCGATGAAAGAGTATTTCACTTCATAATCTTACAGGCCTTGGCTGAAGAAAGCAATTGGCTGTTATGTGTCCTCTTTGTTCTATTGTACTAGGATTGCAGAAATCATGTCACTACCTCCAAAGGCATATAGTATGAAGTCCTTGAAAAACTCTGGATTCACAAGAGTTGGGGCCTGTGATATAGCTTCTTTGATGGTCTCAGAACTTGCCCTTCCTTCAACTGTCCACCTAAATGCCAAGCTCTTCTTCAACATCAACGTGATTGGCTTGATAAGGGCAGCAAAGTTTGGTACAAACCTACAGACAAAATTGATTTTTCCAAAGAAGTTTTGAAGAGCCTTCTTATGGCTTGGCAATGGCAATGCTCTTATTGCTTCAACTCTCTCTGGGTCAATTGCCAAACCTTCCTTTTACACAATGTGGCCTAGAAGCCTGCCCTCATGGGCCAAGAATATGCATTTTTTGGGGTTCAATGATACCCTGAATCTCCTACACCTTTGCAACACCTGCCTTAAGTGAAAAATATGGTCTGTTGCATTTCTGGAGAATACAGTAATGTCATCCAGGTAGATCAGCACTATTTTGTTGATCAGCCCTTTGAATGCCATATTCATTTCCCTTTGGAAATTGGCTCCGAAATTAGACAATCCAAATGGCATCTTTCTATAGGCATAGGTGCCCCATTTGGTGGTGAAATCCATTTTGAATTGATCATCTTCTTTCACCATGATCTAGTTAAACCCTGAGTATCCATCTAGAAGAGGGAATCTCTCTGAACCAGACACTACCTTCAAGATTTGCTCCATTGAGGGAAGTGGGTAGTGATCTTTGAGAGAAGTTATGTTCAAGTCATGAAGGTCAACACACAACCTAATCTCCCCATTCTTCTTCCTGACTGGGACCATGTTTGCGACCCAACTTGAGTGTTTGATTGGAAAAATGATACTTGCCTCTATCAATTTGTTCAGTTCTTTCTTCATCAGAGGCTCAATATGTGGATTGAGTGGTCTCTGCTTCTGCCTGATGGACTTAGCAACTGGATCTAGCTCAATTGTGTGTTGGGCTAACTTTGGATTGAACCCTCTTAGGTCTTCATAGCTCTAAGCAAATATATCTAGAAACTCTTGGCAAAGGTGTATGAATTCATACCTTTCTTGCTCAGTGGTCACCTTGCCAACTTGTAGTGTTTTGCCTTCTCCAACTAGAATTGGCTCCGAATCTTCCCCTTTGATCTGTATGTTGGCCTTCTCTTTTCGAAACTGATCATTGGGATTGAAGATAGGCTCCAATGTCACTGGGCCTTTGGGAAGCCTGTTTGTATATAGTTGTACTACTTGATTTCCATATTGCTACTCTAGTCTGCTTTGATTTCTAGCTGAGAATTCAGATTCCTCTTGCAAAAATTTGATGATTTGTTGATCATTCTCAAACACTTGCCAACATGTGTTGTTATCTGGTACTGTTGGTCTCACAATCACATGGATATGTGGATGTTCTTTGTCCCTTTTTATGATGTTAACTACATCAAATGTTTCTCCAACTATGGAAAGCATGTCAGCAGCTTCGTTCTCCTTTCTAAGTATGGACATAATGTTGAAGGCTTCAAAATCCTCAATGAGGTCCCACACCATATTCTTGTAACCTTTGAGTAGGTCATTCTTGATAGCATTTTGTCCTTTAACTTGATTGGCAACCAGTTCAATGTCAGCAAACACCTGCAGGTTCTTGATTCCTTGTCTTCTAGCCCAATGCAGTCCATAGACCAAAGCCTCATATTCTGCAGTGTTATTTGAGCAGGCAAACTAAAATCTGAAAGCCGGATAATACTTCATACCTTGGGGGGACACAATCATAGTTCCACCTCTGGCTCCTTGTCTGCTCCTAGAGCCATCAAAGAACAATTTCCAAACTTCATTGTCATCCTTGTGCTCTGGCTTAATGATGTCAGGAAGAGGATGATTCTCCTCATGCAAGTAGTAGACTCATAGTTTAGATTCTTCCATCTCCTTATAGGGATCAAAAGCATGTCTTTTGACTGCCCATTCGTTGAGGGTCAGGTTTGGGACACACCCCACCTTGGTATCTGCTTCAGAAGTGCTTAGGAGGTCCTCCTGATAAAAAGTTGAACAAGTTGCATTGATTGGGCTTGATACATAAGACTCAATGTGATAGTCTGCTATGGGCTCAGATCTGATTCTGGCCTTCACTCCATACCTTGTTCTAAAGAGCATATGTGACCAGTCAGCAGACAAGTAGCCTCCAATTTTGGTAGTGAAGTCCCTGGACAAACACAACACAAAATGTGGTGGAAAGTCTATGACTGACATGTTCTGCAATACAGTCACATTAGAGCAGGCATGTAGAGTGAGACTCAGAACCTTGATGACTCCAACAGTGGCCACTGCTGTCCCATCTAATTGTACTACTCCTCTAGAGATGACTTCATACTGGAGACCCAGGTGATCAGCTATTTGTTTGGGCATTACAGAACTACTTGCCCCCGAATCGATCATGCAATTGTGCACCAGTTTATCTCTAATGATTAATGAAACATAAAATGGGGGAGGCTTCATATTCTTACCTCATTGTTCTCCATGGTTTCTCTCAGGTTGAGCCACATTGGTAAGCACTTTCTCTTGCTGGTTAGGGGGTTGACTTGAGTTTGACCAATTGGCCATGATAGTCTGTAATAGATCTCTCTGCCATGGAATAGCCAGTGACTCCCATAGTGAAATATTAACACTTGTCCTCTTCATTTGCTCTATGATATTAAAGGAACTATCTTTTTGTTGCCCCTTCCCTGGCACATTTTTCTCTTGCACATGGGCTGTTACAACTGGCGCCTGAGTAGGTTTGGAAGGTGGCTTGGATTGACTCTACACATTGGGAGTTGTATTTTGAATGCCAATACGTTGCTGAGCAACAGAGGATTGAGGATCACCTGAGCTTGGTGCATGTACTTCTCCAATATTTCTCCTCTTAGACCGTGTATTGATAGCTATACTTTGAGAAGGAGTCTGATTCATTCCACAGAAGTCTTCAGCTTGCCAATTGACAAGCATAGTTTCATTTGAGGGTCCCTCTAGCTGAGCTCCTTGCTGCTGACTTTCTTCGTGGCTAGGTTCTTGTGACACACCAACAGTTTACACCATCATATCCTGATTTAATGCACCATTGAAGCACATTGACTGATTATGTGGCTGATTACATGGGAAACACCATTCATACTCTTGTGTCATGTTATTTTGTGTTGGAACCAATGCCCTTGATGTAGAAACTGTGTTTGGGTCATATGACCTGAAAGGTCTAGCAGCTTGAGGTAGCCCTTGGTGTTGACTCTGATTTACAGCCTGGGTTGGTGGTCTATTTTGCTGATACGGGGGTCTGGCCTGATACTGAGCCTGGGGCTTATATGGCCTAGAACTCTGAGTTTGTTGTCTTTTGATGGTTACTAGCTCATTTCCCAGGTTTTGCAGTTGTTTCATAACTTCCTGAAGCTCCTTTGAGGTGTTAGATGATGAAGTGGAGGATTCAACTAAACTTTGACTCCTGGGGGTGGGTATAGGAGCTAATGTGGGCGTTTGGCTGGTATCTGGGTTTCCTAACTCGGGGTATAGAGACATGGATGGCCTAGGAGCAAGTTTGTCAGCCTGAATCAAATGATTCTCAGCTCCTATGGAAAGGCTATAGGCTGCAGGTAAGGTTGTGCCCCCCATTGGCTGAATCATCAAAGAAATATCAGAATTTAAAGCCCTAAGAAAGCATAAGAAGGCACCTTCATTAGTGGGCTTTACTACTGTTGGAATCATGTCCTAGGTCTGTTGAAATATGAGGTTGAAATCTGTCAGTTGCTCGTTCGGAGCTCTCTCTATTGTTGTCAGTTGCTCTAGCAAGGATAGGTTATCTCCCTTTTCTCCAAACTGGTCGTGAAGAGTTATGCATAGCTGGTTCCAATTTTGAATAGAGCCTGCTTTAAGGCTCCTGAACCATTGTGAAGCTTTACCTTTGAGTGAAGAGGCTAACAACTTGACTGCAATATCCATTTCATGGATTTCATGGATTGTACAAACATTTGCAATATCTTGGACATGGTCACCAGGAGAAGTCTAGTTTTCCCCGGTGAAATATGGGATGCTCTTTAATGCTGATATCGGGACTGGATTTTGTGCATTCAGAGTGAGTGGGATGTTGCCAATGAAATTGACATAAGGATTTGGTTGAGCCATCTTGATTGGCCTGAGCACCCTTCTTGATTGAAAGAATGGCCTACTGGGAGGAGGTGTCGATGAGGCTCTATTTGGTGGAGATAGAGACCTCTGGGCTCTTCTTCCTCTTCTCCTTCTGTCTGGAGACAAATGTATGTGTATAAATTGTCCTTCTTCTCTTGTTCTTGACCTTATTTGTATCCTTCTCTTGAACTTGGGAAACTTGGACTGTTGAAACTAGTGGATTCCGTCCCTTTTAGAGTCACCAGATGTGCAGTTCTTAAAATCTTCTTAAAAGCTAAAATCACAGCAAGTGCACATCAATCTTACTGTAATAAAGATGGAGACTTCTTTCTCCCACCGGGCATGCCAAAACTATTAGTACAAAATCACAACACCCCCAAATGAGTCGGTAAGATCCACTTTTCTAAGGAAGAGTCATTTGGTGTGATTCGCATAACATTGAGCTTTTCCAAAGTGTAGGACTTTGAAGAATTAGAAAATATCTCCAGATTAAAGGTTAGTTCCTATTCCTCTATTTAGGTGCATGTATGAAGACTTGCGCAGGGCCTATTCCTAAACCTAATCTAAGCTTTACCAAGGAGACAGGGATAGAAGGAATGTAGGGGATCAAAATATGTTATAAGGTGGTGCACTAAAGGAATGATGAACATTTGTTTTGCTGATGGACACAAACCAAAAAAATGCATACGATAACCAAACACAGATAAACAAATTTATAATGAATGACCAGATGGAAGCAAAGGAGACAAGAAAGGATCTAAAATCGATCACAGACGTGTTTTATTGCTCTGCAGATTGATACAATGCATTAAAAAGTGTCCAAGAGGCAAAAAATGTATTACAGTCTAATGGAAGGTCTGAAAACTCCACGAGTTCCTTTGCCAGAAGAAAAGGGGAGCCTACAAAATAGAAGAATGTACAACCCTTTACAATGAGTCCTGACCCTATATTTATAGACTTAATCAAAGAGAAGAAAGAAGGAGAGAGAAGTGGGAAAAGTAGGTTGAGGCTCAACCACTTCTATTAATGCCTCCTATAAAATTTCCCCCAAAATCTACCTTAACTGCATCAACCACTGGTTTGGCACCTTGAAGGAAGAAGAAACGGTGAAAAATATCAAATTTGATCTGGTTGTTGAGGCGGATAGATCTGCATTGATGGTCCTGAAGATGTTTTCTTCATTTTTCTTTACCTAACCTCTCCAAACTTAAAGTTTCAGATCTCCATGGTATGGGCGAAGCTGAGATCTTTCCAGCGGTGTTAGATTTGTAATATTTCGAGCCCTGAGTCGAAAGATATGCCCCTTCGAAGTTTGTAACGGGTCCGTACAAAAGGGTGAAAAAACTAGTTTGAAAAACGGGCCCCCTTTTTGACCTTGGGACACGTGGTTGGCTAGCGCATGTATGAGGGCGGCCTCTATATTTTGCTCTTGGAATGACATAGGGCTTCCTCTACCGGCTCGCTCAATTTCTTTGTTTCTCGGCTAAGCTCTTTGCTCGGCGGGGTCATATTCCTTGACCGGGGACACGCGGCGGTTTGGCGTTTGTTTGATAACCCTCTCTCAATTTGATCCTTGAATTAGTGCTATTCACACACTTATCACTCTCCGTCGGTCTGCCACTATGCATTGACTATTCAACTTGACTCTGTGCCCTTTTCGAGACTAGACGTGTGGAGGCTCTGCACTTGCTGAAACTCTCGATCAAAATTTTGCACTTGGAGGAGCGTCAAGGTGACACTTGGGAGCCTCTGCAGGTCTTTGGACTTTTCAACGACTTCTCCCTTCCTTTTTGGGCACGGGGCTACGTGGTGAACTGACACTTGTTTGAGTCTCTACTTTTGGATCTACTCTTGGAGATGCGCTGGTTAGACACATGGCATCCCCCACTAACACTTCTATACTTATCCCTTTTTGAGGCCCGATTTTCCCACCTTTTGAACTTGGTTGATCATTTGCTACGTGGAGGACTGGTGCGAGTTTGAGCTTCTCTTTGGACTCCCACCTTGGATTTGTGTCGAGCCGACACTTGGCTTCTTCTTGCTAAGCCAAAGACTTTTCAATGACCGCACAAGTTTTGGGGCTCTGGACATGTCGAATCCTGACGCTCATTTGAACTTCCTTTCTTAGATTCAACTTTTGAGAAGCGTCATTCCGACATGTGGCTCTCTCCACCGGTCTGCCACCATACTTAGCTAATTTTTAGACTCGTTCTGAACTGTTTTGAGCTCGAAGACTTCAAATATTTGCAATTTCTTCTTTTTATTGCCCCTGGGCTCTCCGCTACTTTCATTATAGAGTCCTCTTATAATCTATTTGTGGGAATCGAACATGATTTCTCATGTTCCTTCAGTGCAGGGTCATTCTGATCCAATATTTTGCTCAGGGGGCAAAATATGGATAACATTACCTTGGACATAATTTCTGAAATAACCCTTATTAGGGGTTGCATGGAAAGAAGCTCCTGAATATAAAACCCATGATTCTATTATATTATCCAAAGAAAGAATAAGAGCATCTTGCATTACCTTTGATGCAATATTTGTCTCTTTACCTGTCTGGGTGTTGGCTATCTTTATCCTTTGACTAACAATCTTTCTTTGCATGTCCTTTCTTTCCACATTACCAACAGGTAATTCTCTTACCTCTGGATTTAGATTTTCCATTCCTTGACTTTGATTTCCCATTATTCTTACTCTTTGATCTCTTCTTCTACCTGCCTCTGCTTTCTACATTCAAAGCATTCTCAGATGATGATTCCTCTGTAGTTTTCTTGCGAATTTCTTCATTCAAGATTATACCAACCACATCATCAAACTTAAAAATATTACGAGCAAATGATGTATTTTGAACAACCATTACCAAGTTATCCCATCTATTATGCAAAGAACATAAGAATAAGAGTGCTTTCACTTCATCATCAAACAAAATATCAACTGATTTTAACTGATTTACAATAGATAAAAAATCATTCAAATGACTATATGCAAATCCACCTTCATGCATCTTAGAACTAAATAGTTTCTTCATCAAATAAACTTTATTTGAAGAACTAGGTTTTTCATATAAATTAGTAAGAGATTTCATTAACTCTACCGTAGATGTCACTTCTATAATATTAGAAGCCACAGATGCTGCCAGGCTCAATCTTATAGATCCCAAAGTCTTTCTGTCAAGAATCTTCCATTATTCATAAGTCATCTTCGTTAGGTCTAGAATTTTCATCCAACGGTAAGTACAAATCTCTTTGATACAAATAATCCTCAATCTGGATCTTCCATAATTGATAATTTCAGTCATCAAACTTCTCTACCTTGTATTTTTTTTCTTCTGCCATTGTTGTATCTCCTACTGAATCAGAAAACCCTCTGTGAGTAAATTTGTCAACACACAAAACCCTCAAACAAACCTCTAATACTAGTTGTTGGGATTAGCACACCGATTGTACAAATAATATATCAGATCTAAGCATACATGCAATAAAAGTGTATATTCTACCAAAAGAAATATACAAAACAAGAGATATAAATCAACACCAGATTTAATGTGGTTCACCCAATGTGGATTATGTCCACCAAGAAACAAGCCAATATATTATCCAAAGCTTTCAGAAGATATAAAATGAATATTTACAATCTTCCACACCTCTCACGATGTACAATACTTTCTTTCTCTCGAGCTTCTCCTTCTTCTCTAAGAAAAATTTCTCATAATTATTTTCACAATAATCATTAACTCTCTCTTCTAACCCTAGCTTTCTATCTTATAAATACCTTATACAAACTTAGGGCACTTAGTCATGCAATTACAATCAATAGATATGCTTTAATACTAAAATTAGATCTAATTCCCGTGAGTTAAATAAAACACTCACACACAAGTAACCAATTCCGGTTAGCCCTAACCGATGGCAGTTCCTCCTTGCCTAACCAATGTCGGTCATAGATGACCGATGTCGGTCCCTTCATAACTGATGTCAGTTACTGTGTTTTCCAACAAGTTGATAAAGCATGCTAAACTTAAGTAATTGAGATCCACATCTCAACATCAGGTGCACATGACTATAAATGGGAGGTGAGATATTTGAAGAGAGGGGTTGGTCAACATTTTTATTGGTCATAGTTGTTGGAGTTGTGGGTCATTGTGGTAAAGCAAAAGGTCATGGAGGGGCCGAAGACTACAAGGTTAGTCAAGAAGTAGAAGGACCAAGAAAAAAAGGTCAGGACTATCCTTAGAGCCAAGAGAGAGTGAAGTGAGATAAGTCTGGTTAGCACTAGGAGGTGCCAACAGATGTAATATCTCCATAAAGGGAAGATTGTAGATGTCGTAAAGGAATTCAAAGTAATATAGGGAAAACATTAACATTTTTACATCCACTGTGTTAACTTTGAGGAAATGGCAGGCTCGGGGAGTACCCAGTGGAGCTATGCCATTGTTAAGTGGGATTAGAGTAAGGCTAATTTCTTGCAGATGAAGCTAACAGACCTCCAAATGTGAGGTAGTTAGCAGGTGTTTGTGTTCTCCATCATAAGTGAAGATGGGTAGAGAATGCAATTGAGAACCTAGTGATAATTGGCGAGATGACACCAATAATGGGAGACGATTCTGATGCGACAGTCATGAAGAAGCTCGTGGAAATTATGAAGGATATTCAGAGACTCCAAGAGGTGTGGATCTGGATAGAACGATTAGAATAAGACTACCCAAAGAAGAAATGTCTTATGACAAAGGGTGGTGAGGAGGTGAAGAAGGTGAAAGACTTGATAGATATTCGAAGGCGTGATGGAGAGAACGTGCAAAGGATGCTTGGAGAGAATCGTGAGAATGCGTGCAGGGAGGTATAGCCAAAGGTTTCATGAGAGGAGTGTAATGGAGAAAGAGAACGTAGCATGGGAGCACTACTAAGGGAGAAGGGTTTGACTGCGGGGGCATCGTAGGAAGATGTGCAAGTGAAGGCATGTCAGACGACAACGCATGAGAGTGTCATGTTAGTGAAGGAGACTGATAAGGAAGGAAGAAAGATAGTCGGTAGAGACCATGAGTACACAAAGATATGTGAAAGGTTGTGATATGAGATTATGAAAAAGAAATAAGAAGGAAAGAAAGAAGGTGTGCAAAAGAAAGGGATGCATACAGAATACACATGAGATGCGTAGGAAAACATCTTGAAGGAGTAAAGATAGAAACATGTAGAGTAGTGGGAGTACCATTATAGGAAAAATTGGCTAATTTTGTGAGATTGCAAGAGTGCACATGGAAAATGGCATTCTTTATAAGGAGATCTAGGATGATCTCAAGAGGAGGCGTACACAAAGGTGTGCTAAAGTGGAGGAGCACACAAGCCAAAGGGACTGCGACGACAATTCAAAAAAAATATAGGAGAATGTGGAAGTGGAATTTGTGATCGAGAGAGGTTGGGAATGATCTGACCCAAAAGAAGTTACCCCAAAGGTAATAAATTCAAATCAACTATATGTAGTTATTAATGTGTTTAAAGAAAGAGGCTCCCAAGGAGGATAAGAGATTTGTAGGGATGTTATGGATCCATCTTGTGGAGAGGATCCAAAAATCTTACACAAAGCCAAAGGGACGGGAAGAAGAGGAGGAAAAAGGAGAATGTGGTGTGAAAAAATTACCACAACAAGAGGGAAAAAAGGGAAGAGGTCATAACAGTAGTGTGGTATAATAGAGCCCGAGAGGCGAAAGAGAGAATAAGCTCTCAAGAACTACGCAGGTAAGGGAGATGCGGAGGCATAGGAGAATTGCATTGAGATAAAAGTGCAAAGAGATGTTTGCATGGAGGGTCAGAATAGAGGATTGACCAAGAAGTAGAGAAGAGGTGTGGAGTTGAGACATGTTAAGAAATCCTAGAGGAGGAAGAGCAACAAGGAAAAGCAATTCACGGAGTGAAAAAGCATTAGAGGAAAGCATCATGACGAAAGGGCGATAGAGAAAAGGAGTAGACAAGGGAAGAAATTCGCACGAAGATGTGTAGCAAAGAGAATCCCGACAATAGGAAAAACCACATAGGACATGAGTGAGGATAGACTCACAAGGTAGAATGCTCAGAGAAGAGACCTTAAGGAGAAAAATACACTCATGGGAGAATGCGAGACAACAAGAAGAGGCCATAAAGAAATGACAAAGGATTGGAAAAAGCGTAAGAGAGGGAAGGCTTGATGGTTGAAGGAGTTGGGACTATCTATGGATATAGTCCAAAGGGTAATGATATCACTCACCAGAACCACTTCAGGAGGACCTCAAGTTTAAAGAACCTTGGTTGTTTGATACAAGAGCATCCTGGAACTTAGAAAAATATTCCCAAGAGAAGGAAGATGCGTGCAAGAATTGAATGATGCGTGAGAGAAAGGAAGGAGAGCGCCAGGAGATGAGTGCAATGATGGGAACACCATTGCAACAAAGTGAACGTGTTTTCTAGAAGGAAACATTGCAGAGTAATCATGGGAAGGGTTGCTAGAGTGCACATGAAACATGGTGCACCAAAGGAATGAAGAGGTAACTGAAAGGTCTTGGGAGAACAAGTGTGTAGACAAGCACACAATAGAAGAAAGGCGCAATAAGGAAAATTTATCGGTCCAAAGTACTCCTTCTGGATGACAATCTAACTTTTGACTTGGACCAGTACAATGGGATTCCCTCTGAGTTGTGGGTGTCTCAGAATGAGGGAAACCTCCAAAAAGAGTTGGCTCCCTTTGATGAATCACTGAAAATATATATTTTACTGAGTTTGAGAGTTAGAGGAAAATAAAACTGAAAGCATAAAGGTGATACACCAAAATTTTGTGGGAGGTTTATCCTATACCAAACACTTTATACAAGACACAAGAATTGAAAAGCTTCACTTCAAACCCTATCTAATTAATTATGCATTCAAAAAGGAACCTAAATACATGTATGTGATTACAAAACAATTGAACAATATCTTCCAGGTGTTATGAAATTATAATATGCAAAAGGAATTAATGATATTCACTTAAACACACTTCTAATCTACTCTGACCTATTGCATAAATACTCTGAGTATGGAGGAATAAATTATTCTTCTGTATTTATCAAGTCTTCTAGTGGATTTCTTGCCAACGCTCTGGGAATCTAAGTCCCTCTACTTAACTATGTGCAATTGTCGTATATGCATGCACATGAAAAGGTGGATTTTTGTGGTGGCCTTTCGACCAGGGATCCAACAGGGACACTCCACTGACCCTGCGAACAAAGCTTGCAGATACCTACAAGAGAGGAACTTTGTCTGTAGAGAGGGAAAGGGGAGTGAGAAATTAGATAGGAGAACTAATGTTGCAGGTAGAAAATCAGATTCCTGCATACATCAATTAGAAGTTTTATCACATGCATTAAAATTAGGAGGAAACAACTCTATGCATAGCAACAAGACCAAATGGAATTTATGATCACAAAGTATCAATAAACCCCTTAGTCAAAAAAGGCTCGAAACTCCTTCTTGTATTGATTTCTTAAACCAAGTTGTACATAGTATGAGAATGGAGGAAAAATAGAGAGTGGGGGAAAGGAAGAATTTGGCTATCTCCTTTGTTCTCTCAAGGTAGAATGCACTCTTGAGCTTACAAAATTAATGACCAACCCTTTGAAATGGGAATGGATTTACAATTTATAGAGTAGAGGTGACTCCTCATCTTCCTTCATGACCCTCTATATGCCTTATTTATAACTTTAGACTATTCATATTCCTACAAAATATTTAAGTCCCTTTTATAAAATAAAGGTGACTTAATTTACATTATGTTTCTAAAGTCACTTTTAGGTGACTTAAAGGTATATCAAAAAGTGCAAACCCCAACGAAGAATTAGAACATTGGAAAGTGAGAGAAAGTTGGGGGGAAGAGGAGAGATAAAGAGAGAGAGAAGAAGAAGAGGAGATGTCATTCCTGATGAAGTCCGTTGATCCTCATTGATGGAAAGCTCCAAATGCAGTGAAACTCTGAATCTTCAAACTCCTTGCACACTGTGAAACTCCTTCAAATTATCTCATGAATGCTCGCCAAGTTGAGTGAATTGTTCTATTGATGACCGTAACTCATTGTACCTATTGTATGATATACCTATGTCTCGGGATCGTAGTGAGTGAGATAACATTGATCCAGACTTGCACAGAGATGATGTCCTTATCGAACAAGCCACTTGTGAATATCTGGTCCTCAACTTCTTTCGGTCATTGAGCCATGTGATTATCTTAGGTCATTAATAGTCCATGTACAAGCATTGTTGTCTTACTATTTATAGGCTAAGGGAGAGGTGACTTCTGCTTCATCTTTGACCATCATGTTTAGCCCAGAAAAACAACTTACTATTTTTAGTAAGTGTGAAAAATCACTTCCCCAAATCTTCTTGGGTTGACTTTTATTCCTTTAGTCCCTGAGTTCCTCATTCCTTCTGGATCAACTTTCTATTTTTAGTAAGGTTCTCGTGGGCCCACTTACTATTTTTAGTAAGTGCCAAAAATGTTCCTCATTGGTGAGTTCTCAGTTGTAGTGCACCTCCAATGTCTCTGTCTTTTTTCACCAAAGGTTCTTCTGTTGATGACTTTCCCAAAATAGCAGTCCCTATGTAGGAGACTTACTATTTTTAGAAAGTGGGATTCTGGATAGTTGGATTGAATGGAATGAATTTTTTTGATATGGGTTTTTTCCCAATACTCCCCTCTGAAATTTCAGACCCTCCCACTTAATAGTTAGGAGATTTTAAACTTTCAAATTTTGGACCTGCACAGTGCTTCTAGAGCTGTGGCAAGCCATTAATGGACCTCAAAATTGTAGGTCTGGTTTTCTCCTCTGTTTGTCAAAAAAAACTCCATTTTTGATGTGGGTTTTTTCTTTTGATGCTTCATGTGCAATTCTACTTCGTTTCGCCCAATGGTTTGGGAAATCCCACTTCTTTCTTCGTTGAGCCAGAAAGGAGGATTTCTTCACAAATGGATGCTCTGTCACATGAGAGGAGAGTTTGAGGGTATGATTTTTTATGGTATTGGAAGAGGAAAAAAATAAGCAAATGATTGACTTGTATTTGTGCACTGGTTTGCAAGATTTGTTGATCGGGTGATTTCATTTTTTGGCTATGGAGATTTTATTGTTCTCTTCTTCATTGTTCATTTTGTTTCTCCTTCTTAGCTTGATGAGAATTCCTTCTGAGAATTCATATCACCATGGGAAAGGTATTTAAGTTCCTTCATTGATCTGGTTTGAGTTTTTTGCAATGGAAGAGTGATGGAAGAAAGTTGACAGATGAAGAATGTATGTATGGTTGAGGAGTGGAAGGAGTTAGATGCAGGGAAGCAGGTCAAAAATTTGAATTTTTAAAAACATGGGAGGAGAGGGCTGGAAAAATTTTATTCATCCCTGATGTCCCTCACCTCAAAGGGATGTGAGGGACATCAATTTTCATGGAAAAGAGGTGACACGTGTCCTTGATCCGACGACAGGGGATGAGTGCTCAAAAATCACTTTAAAGCACTAAGGGGCTGAAAGTCGGGTCACATGGGTGACCAAAACTCCTCCTAGAGGGATGGGTGAATTTTTCAATGTATGATGTCCCTAACCTCTATGAGTTACATGAGGGACATCAGTTTGTATGGAAATCTTGGAGCTGACATGTGTCCTTGATCTGACGAAAGGGGATTTGAGCTCCAAAATTGCACCTGGGGGTTGAACTGTCAAGTCTGAAGGTCATATGAGGGTCCCAGAGGTCACATGGGGGCTGGGAAATTTTTCCAAGGTTGGTGTACCTGACCTTAGGGATTGGGGACATGAAATCCCGCCAGGATCCTGGTGCTGACACGTGTCCTCTCGAAAATTGACTAACTCCTGAACTGCCTCCAAGAGGGTAACTTGGAATGATGATAACTTGAGCTCCCGGTGGAATTTATTGGTGAAATTGTATATGATCCTGACTGGAAATGGAATTTTAATCCAATGGTGGGGTATCATGTCTTGATTCACCATATGATCCCTAAAAAAGAGGATTTTTTGATTTGAGACTCCACTTATGCCTGAGAAAAACTACCTGCAAATCCTATGCGCCAAGGTGTTGTGAAAAATATGATTTCACCATCATATAGGTATTGGAATCATATTTCCTTAGATGTTTTTTTTTACTTATAACTCCATCCGGAGCTCCCAGAATCTTCTTCTGAAGCTCAACAACTATTTTAGGCTTGTGTACTGCCTAGGCTTGTGAACCCTATTTTTTATTCAGACTGCTCCAAGTCTTTCAAAACTTCCCCAAATATTCCAAAATCATTTCCATGATGTTCTAAGGTCTTTAATTCACCTCCATGTTGAATTTTTCCCTTTCATTCCACTCCAGGGGGTTGATCCAGTCCTGGGAAGGCCAGTGATAGCCCTTCCCAATACTGCCAGAAGATAGCATCTTTTCAGAACTCCTAAAATCACCTAGGGGGAATGAATTGAATTTCCTAAATCACCTAGGGGGATGGATAACATTATTTGACATCAAATAGGGGGTGACCAGACTGATGGATTTGACCTGGGGTGCCTAGGAATGATAAAACATGAAAATTTTAACACAGGGGTATAGTTGTCGTGCTTGGAAATTGTCAATTTCCCTGTTGCACATTTGCACGACAACAACTGGCTCTAGCTTGGGGACATGGCATGGACTGAGCATAGTGAAGGCATGATATGGGAATCCAGAATCTCAATTTTAGACCATATATATTGACCAGTGCCTTATCCATTGGGCCCTTGTGGAGTCATGTACAACTTATAACAAGAGAGAAAGAGAGAAGAAGGAAACACACACACACACATGATGGAAAGGAAACACACACACACAACAGGAAGGGAAAACACAACAAGAAAGGGAAACACACCTAGAAATCACCTATGGTACAAGGTGGGGGACAACCCACTTTCACTGAAGCACTTTTCATTTCTCAAAAGTTACCCCTGAAGAGGCAACACTGAATGATGATGTTTTGCGAAGCCATTGATGGGTTCCAGAAAGTAGCCTCCCCCTTAGTTGCTTATGAAAGCCAGGTGCTTCACAATTGTCTTGTACTTTGTAGGAGTGAGTCCATGTGAGCTTCTTGATGCTCAGGTCCTTGCTTACAAATTCCATTGCCTTCATGTTCTTTGAAATTGGTTTCATAGTGCCAGTTGCCTTCCATGTTTATCCATATAGTTGATTCTCCATCGAGCATCTCATCGCTGCCCCAAAGCTGATTTTTGTTCCAATTCCTTGAATATTCTGAGTTACTTTCTTTCCTGGGTCTATGCTCATTGACATCTTCTCCATGAGAAACATTAGATTCATCCTTTATCTCTACTCCACTATGAGGCATTTGAGTACTGACAGGGGAAGGATTGGAGGCAACCTCATACTTGTCTTGTATGTCCATGGCACGAGTGAAGAGATCAAGAATCAGCTCAGGATCTTCCACAACTTCTACTGCATCCAATATTTCTTACACAGAGTTATGTTTCGTCATTTCCTATAGCTCCTCTTTGTATGCCTTTGAAGATCTTTATTTTGCAGCTCAAGGAAACTATCTAGAGGGATTACCTCATCATCTTGGGAATTTTTGCACTCTATGATCCTTTCATCAAAAGGAGCTTCATCTTCAAAGGCCTCAAAACTTCTTGCTTTATTTCTTCATCATGGAAAGATTCTTCCTCTTCAAATGGGAAAGAAAATATCTCAATTTCATCATTGTATCCATCAACCATTAGCTCAAGAGGGACATCATATTTTTCATCTAGATTTATTTCAATATGGCCAACCTTCACATTGGTTGAGGCTTCCAAATCAGCTTCATGCTGGTCTTCCAGATTCATGGCTTGCATTAAAAGTTCAAGACTGACCTCAGGGTCTTCTATTTCTTTTGTGGCGCTTAGCAGTTCTTGTACGGATGGTTCTTTCCACTTTTGAGGGTTCATTTCACAACTGATTGGTCTCTTCCTTGGTGACATGATCAAGGGATTCCTCATCTTCGAATGGGAATGAGAAAATTTCTTCATCATGGATAAGCACATAAGCTGATTTTTCTATTTGAAAATCATCAAGAACCATTTCCTCTTCTTCATGGTTTGCATCATCTGGAAATTTGGGGCTGCCCTCTTGTAACTTGAATCTCCTCAATGCTTCTTCAAAGTCCAAATCTCTCTAGGAAGGCATGTCTGGACCTATCAAGATGGGGATATCCTCTTCCTCCTCGGTTGCCACAAAGTGATTCATCTGCCTGCTACCTTGATACAAAATGTTAGCTTTTGGGCTTCCAGAATTTCATATTGTGTACCTCATCTTCTTCTTGGGAAGAAATTTCTCCATGTCTCCCTTCACTGGTATGGTTGTAGATGACCAATTCATCTGAATTTTCCCTCCCAAGTCTCAGCAGAAACTTCTACTCAGCAACATTCTGAACGAGGCTGGGACATCTACTACCAAAATCATTGCTGAAACTTTCTTGTCTGGAAATATGGTGAGAGCCACCTGTGCATCTTTGACCTTCCCTACAAGTGGGACCTCTTTTGAATCCAAAGAGTAACAAGAGCCACTGGGTGGAGTCATGGTAAGTTTGAGAGCTTTGGCAACCTTCAAAGGCATGACATTATCTGAGGCACCTGAATCTATTATGCAATTGTTCAATACATATTCTCCAACAAGAAGGGAGACATAAAAAGGTTCAACTTTATCAGTCTTTGATGCACTCAAAGAAATCATGTTATGTGAGGGAGGTGTAGGTGGGTTTGGCAACATGCCTTTAGGAATAGGAGCTACATCATTGGGTGTTAGACTACCACTCTTGATGTATTGAACAAACCTCTCAAATTGTTTAGGATGAGTCTGCAAATATTCAGTTTCGGTAATCTGCACTTTGGATTTGTTTGCATATTCTATGAAGTCAAAGGGAGTAGATGTGGACAAGGGGGGTGAAGGGACTGATTTTGGAGTCTGGATAGGCTTGGGAGAAGGATTTGATGTTTGAGGAATGGAGGGTATTTTGAATGGCACACTAGGAGCTTTCAAAGTATTAGATTTTAAAGGATCAGATTTAGATTTAGACTTGGAAGAGACATTGGAAGACTTACTTGGGATTGTGGGAGCCTTCTTACTTGCTATGGGATCAGGCTCCAACAATGCAGACTTCATGGAAGATAGAAATGGGGATCCTCAACTAATTTTTTTTTGGAGTCACCATAGAAGGATCATCAACCTTCTTTTCTTTTGCAGCAGTGGAGGGAGATGCTCTTTTCTTGGACTGAGAATGAGTGAATACCACACATGAGAAACTGGGTGCATCTTCTTCGTCTTCTTCATCACCTCTAGAATACTCACAAAATCTGATTTGTCTATCATTCTCAAGTTCATCGATCTCTAGGAAGTTTCCACCTTCACTTTCTTGTTCAATCTCCTCTTCACTTTCTTGAAATCCTACAATTTACATTCATGGGTGGGGCCTCCAAGGAAAGCCTTTGGGGTGCTCCTACAATTTGATTTTTGTTGCTTCTTTGAGAAGAAACTCATTCAAATAATTCCCTCTTCAAATATGCCATCTCATTCACCAATGTTTGTAGTGATGAATTGGTTCTCTCATCTCCAGGATGTTGGGCCTTTCCCTTTGATGGATTCTTGATCTTTCCAGAGAGGATGAGATCATCATCAAGTTCAATGGCCATCCTTTGTGCTTCTACAATGTTCCTTGGTTGGGCTCTTTGCAGCAAAAATCCTACTTCTGATGATTGAGCATTGATGAAGAATCTCTTGATATTGTTTTGAGATGGTGAATCCTCTTCAGGTATCCTACGAAGCAACCATTTGAAATGAGCCATGAAGTCTCTCATGGTTTCATTTTCTCCTTTCTTCATTTGAGCCAACTGCACCAATAGGTCCTGACAGTCTTCAGTTGATTTGAATCTCTCTTCGAAGGCATCCTTGATGTCATTCCAACCAGTGATGGACTGGGCAGGTAGGAGGTAGAACCATTCTACTACTTTTTCTTGGAGGGACTCCACGAACAGTCTTACAGCAACATCTTCATGTTGGACACCAAGAATTCCACATGATGTCATGAAGGCAGTGATGTGTTCTTCAGGATGTTGTGTTTTGTCACCTTTGAACTTTGGAAAGTTCTTGCGGGAACTTGTTGGTAGATCATGAAGAGGTGGTTCAAGAGAAAGCGGGCCTATATTCCTTCCCCATGGAACAATGGGTTGAGGTCTTTCTCTTCATCACCATTATTTTTTTACTTCTGCTTCAACCCTTGCTACAAATTCTTCTTCAAATTCTTCTTCTTTGGGAACTCAATGATTAATGGTGATTGAAAAATGGGAGAATTTGAAGGGGGAGTATCAACATGAGTTTGATAGGATTTCCAGGTGAACTTCTTGAAGAGCCAGATGGAGAGGAGGCTTGAGAGAAGAAGTATGGATTATCTCTAATTCGTTCTTGCTGATTTTGCAAAGCCTCGAAATTGGAAACAACACCACCTCTTGACCTGTTCAACCTGGTGTATCTTCCTTCAGCCAGATTTTGGAAATTCTTAAAGTGGGAATATGAAAAGACACTGTGGAATATGAAAGGTCACATGCAAGGAATTGATAGTGTATCTTTTCAATGGATTTTCATAAACTCTTTTTTTTTTTTTTCAATATTTTATTTTATTTTTTAATGTTGGACCTTGTGGTCATATTTTGGGTGCAGATGCTACTAAATCTGCCCCACGGTGGGTGCCAAAAACTGTTGGTGAGAAATTTTTTTGGGTGGACAAACTTGTGGATTTCTTGCCAATGCTCTGGGAATCTAAGTCCCTCTACTTAACCGGTGTAACTGTCGTATATGCATGCACATGAAAAGGTGGATTTCTGTGGTGGCCTTTCGACTGGGGATCTAACAGGGACACTCCACTGACCCTGTGGCAAAGCTTGCAGATACCTGCAAGAGAGGACTTTGTCTGTAGAGAGGGAAAGGGGAGTGAGAAGTTAGATAGGAGAACTAATGTTGTAGGTAGAAAATCAGATTCCTGCATACATCAATTAGAAGTTTTATCACATGCATTAAATTAGGAGGAAACAACTCTATGCATAGCAACAAGACCAAATGGAATTTATGATCACAAAGTATCAATAAACCCCTTAGTCAAAAAAGGCTCAAAACTCCTTCTTCTTGTATTGATTGCTTAAACCAAGTTGTACATAGTATGAGAATGGAGGAAATAGAGAGTGGGGGAAAGGAAGAATTTGGCTATCTCCTTTGTTTTCTCAAGGTAGAATGCACTCTTGAACTTACAAAATTAATGATCAACCCTTTGAAATGGGAATGGATTTGCAATTTATAGAATGAGAGGTGACTAAATCTCATACCCCCTAATGACCTTTTCATATGTCCTTATTTCACAACTTAAAACTTTTCAACTTCCTAGGAAAATATTTAAGTCCCTTTTTATAACATAAAGGTGACTTATTACATTATGTTTCTAAACATTAGTGACTTAAACATATCAAAAAGTGCAACCCCAACGAAAATTAGAACATTGGAAAGTGAGAGAAAGTTCAGGGGGAAGAGGAGAGAGAAAGAGAGAGAGAAGAAGAAGAGGAGATGTCATTCCCATTGAAGTCCATTGATCCTTGTTGATGTGAAAACTCTAAATGCATTGAGACTCTAAATCTTGGGAAAACTCCTTACACCCTGAGAAACTCCTTCAAATTAGTTCGTGAATGCTTTCCAAGTTGAGTGAACTGTTCCTACTAATGACTTGAGTGACAACTCCCATGGCTTTCTTGTGCCATGATCATACTCCTAACATGCCTGTGACATTTCCACACTGTGACTGATTTGGGATCCTATGACTCTTAAGAGAGTGTCTAAGATTAACTCAATGACTTTTCCAGACACTTTTGGTCCCTGCAAACCCCAAGATGATCACTTGTAAATCCACTTATGAATCATATGTGTCCAAATCCTTTGCCTTTCGAGTCCTAAATATTCTATTAAACTGTGAATCTTCAGGTATCTAAGTGTCCAGATGGACAAGTCAACTTACAATTTTTTTGTATATTCACAGGCTAATGATTGATGAAATCTTCATTCTGACCCTTACACACACTTCATCGTGATGTTTAGCTTCATGAACTAACAACTTACTATTTTTAGTAAGTGTGACAAAGTCTACCCCGATCCCAATTAGATGTTGGAGTTTGACTTCCTCTTTTCCCTAGTTCCTCATTCCTTCTAGGGAACTTTCTATTTTTATTTAGGTGCTCATGGGACCACTTATTATTTTTAGTAAGTGCCAAAAATGTATGTTCTGGTGAGTTCTCAGCTGCAGTGCACCTTGGGTACAATGTTTGTTTCACTTCACAATTCTTTTGATGATGACTTTCCCAAAATAACGAGTCCCTATGCAGGAAACCTACTATTTTTAGAAAGTGGGATTTCCAGATGTTGGATTGATGTGGAACAAATTTTTTTGATATGACTTTTTTCCCAATGATCACCCCTCTGAAATTTTAGACCCTCCTGCTTAATAATCCAGAGATTTTAAACTTTCAAATTTTAGACCTGGTAGTGCTTCTGAGCACAGAGCTTCCATGAAAAGCCATTAATGGACCTCAAAATTTATAGGTCTGGTTTTCTCCTCCATTTGCGAAAAAAAATTATATTTTGATATGGGTTTTTTCATTCTGATGCTTCACGTGTAATTCTACTTCACTTTTACCCAACAGTTTGGGAAATCCCACTTCTTTCTTCGTTGAGCTGGAAATGAGGATTTCTTCATTGTGGATGCTCTTATCACACGAGAGGAGATTTTGAGGGTTTGTTTCTTGATGGTCTTGGGAAAGAGGAATTAAAATAGAAAAAATACGGGTTCATTGATTCATGCACTTGTTTTAGATTTGACTTCATTTCTCATTTTTTGGCATGGAATTTTAACTTCTTCATGTGTTTCTCCTTCTTCTTCATTTCCTTCAAGACCTTCAATCAATGGATTGGAAGAGGGTATGTATTTTCCTTTGGATTTTATGGTTTTTTTGGTAATGGCGGAGCTGGTTTGGACCAAAGTTGCAGAGGAAGATGTCTGGACAATCATGTGCAGAGAGTGAAGCAGGTAGAAGCTATGGGAAGTATGGGGGGAAATTTTAAATTTTTAAAAAATGAACATGGAGAGGGCTAATTTTGGTGAATTTTTATATTCCTAATGTCCCTCACCTCAAAGGGAACTGAGGGACATCAATTTTCATGGCACATCCAGGTGACGACACATGGCACTTAATTTGACAACAGGGGGATTAGTGCTCAAAAATGCTTTAAAGCACTGCATGGGGTTGGAAACTAGTCACATGGGTGACCAAAACTCTCTCCTATAGGGGTTGGGTGACATTTTTCAAGGTTTTATGTCCCTGACCTCAAAGGGACATGAGGGACATCATTTTGCATGTGTGCACCTGGACCTGACACGTGGCACTTGATCTGACGGTAGGGGATTTGAGCTCCAAAATTGCACCTGGGGGCTGAACTGTCAAGTCCAAGACGTCATATGAGCGTTTAGAGGATTCAATGGGGGCTGGGTGCATTTTTCCAAGGTTTATTGCCTAACCTTGAGGGATCGTTAGGGACATGAAATCCATGTCAGGCTCCTGGAGCTGACTTGTGTCCTCCCAAAATTTGGCTAACTCTTGAACTACCTTCCAGAGGGCGACTTGGGATGATGATAACTTAAGCTCCCGATGGAAGTTTTTAGTGACAATTTTATATGATCCTAACTGGAAATTACATTTTCAATCCAATGGTGGGGGTATCATGTCTTTATTCATCCATTTTATCCCTGAAAAATCAGAATTGTGATATAGTACTTCACCTATGCCTGAGAAATATTGCCTCCAAACATGATACGCCAAAGTGTTTGTGAAAAATATGATTTCACCATCATCTAGGTATCTTGGAATCCTATTTCCAGATATGTTTTTTTAACTCCTAACTCCATCCGAAGCTCCCATAATTTTCTTCTGAAGCTCAATAGTTGTTTTAGGCTTGTGTACTACCTAGGCTTGTGAACCCTGTTTTTTACTTAGGCTGTTCTAACTCTTTCAAAAACATCCTCAAAAATTTCAAAATCATTTACATGATGTTCTAATGTATTCAATTCACCTCCATGTTTAATTTTTCCCTTCTATTACACTCAAGGGGGGTTGATCTAGTCTTGGGAAGGGCAGCGATAGCCCTTCCCAATACTGCCATAAGATAGCCTCTTTTCAAAACTTCCTAAAATCACCTAGGGGACCAATTTGACATCAAATAGGGGGTGACTAGACTCATGAATTTCACCTGGGGTCCCTAGGAATGATAAAACATGAAAATTTTGGCACAGGGGTATAGCTGTAGTGCTTGGAAATTGTCAATTTCCCTGTTACACATTTGCACAATAACAAGCTGCAAGTCATCAATTACATGATTTTTTTTTTGTCTTATAGCCACTTGCTATCTTTATCTTCGTTGTCCTCATGTGTAAGTCATCTTTTGCATGATTAAAACAATCAATTTTGCTTAGGCATTCTGATGTGACATCTGTACATGGTTAGGTGATTTGTCTTCTTGCAGTCACATGCATACTTGGCAATGATAATTTTGTCCTTTTCTGGAAGTGTCACCTGTGCACATGCAAAAAAAAATTTAAAAAAATATCTTCCATCTTAGCAAAAGGTAATAATAATCAGGGGTTATAACATGTCTCTTCGTGGACTTGGACTATATAAGGTTTGATCTCCCCTTTAACCATTGGCACATAAACTATAGTTCAAACAATAATCATTTGTTTGATTATTTGGTCCCCCTTCTCCACGAGGGCTTGACCCATCATTCCAATGTCAGTGGAAGCTTAACCAAAGTTACATTAGGGTTTATTATTTTATGGACATGTGCACACTTTTCTGACCTGAGTTGAGTTAGGAAACTCACTGTGGGTTAGGTAGGTAAAACATGCAAAACCTAATCATTTTGATATTCTTCACTCCCGAGCTCGTGGGAATGGGCGAAGCCCTAGAAATTTTTTTGTTGGTAGCCATGAAAGTTGTCTTCGAGCTCTTTGCAACTGGTTTCGAGCATGGTTTTGGTTGTATCTTGGAGGTTTATATGCATATATCTCATTTATTTGTGACTTTTTCCACCATGAGAGATCTGGTTCGAAGCTTTCTATGCTTGATCTTTTGGCCGCCATTAATGAAGACTTTGAGCTCACTATTTAAGCTTTTTGTGGAGCTTTAATGATGGTCTCTTAGCCATTCATGTTTTGTTTTCATTTGATACTTGCCATGAGTTGTTCATGAGTTGCATGAAATATGCTCTGTCGTTTTCAAAATGACAGTTATTTGTGAAAGGTGAACTTTGGTTCAATTAGTTGTTTACACATGTAGACCTCCATTTCGTTATTTTTTTTATCTAGCATTAATTATTTTTTAAAAATTTTTGGTTCTTTGTGATTCTCAGCTTTGTGACACCCTTAAGAGTTGGAATGTGATTTTAGGTATTTGATTCTTCAACTCCTTATCGAGGGTATCTTTAGATTCGATCTCAACCTGGTGAGTTCTTGTTCCATTTCAATTATCTATGCAAAACTCTTAGTAGATTTGTAAATTCTTTGATGTGGGTGTTTGATCTTGAAGTCACTCCTGCTTCCCTTTGAAAATACTAGTCTGGAAATTTTCCTTGCTCGTTGCATGCAGATATCTATTTTGAAGCTTTATGAACTGGGTATTTGATGTTATTCAACCCTGAAATTGACATGGGTTGTCGTGTTTTGGGCATAAATCCTTCTCGCACTTTGCTTTTCACACAACATACTCTGTATTTTACCTTCATGGCCACCATAGATTGGATTCGTGTTTGGTTATATTACACATGTTCATTTCTTTAATCTATTTTGAAGCACTTAGCTTGTTAAAAAAACTGAGGGCATTTACTTTAACCTGTAGCTTGCATTTGTGTTTATATTGGACATCTGCTATTGGCTGCAATACTCGGTGATACTCTCTTTACTGGATTTGATGCATACCTAGTAAAATTCCATCTATTGATGAAAGGCACAAATATATTTGGGTATTTAAGCTTTGATAGAACCTTGGCAACTTGTATTCTAATGAAATTCATTCTCAACAATTTGATGGACATGTATGAAATGAATTATCACAATTTGACTTGTATCATATAGATGCTTAGAAATTTGAAGTATTTGCAGATATATGCTTCCCAATTCACTTTTTTGTTAGTTTATGCTTCTATTTGGTTCCTCATTCTTTTGATAATCTGCAATGATTTAGATAACTTTAAAAGAAACATGCAACTCTTGTACTTCTGTAATCATCTAGATGGTTTCCTTGTTGCTTCATGAGTATTTCCTGGAATATATAAGCTGCAACTTCTCATCTCTACCTGATAACTGATCTTCTTTTCACCTTGTAGCTCTTTTGAAGATCTTCAACATGGTTGAAACCCTGTTTATGAGAATTTTTCTAGTTGCATCCTATTCTTGTAAAAGCATGATGCCATTTAGTATTTCTTGTAACATAGAAATATGCAATTATAATACTTCAAAAAAATGTACCTATAATGCACTTATGTCTTTGATATTCTTTAACTTGTATACGTATTTTGAATTGAAAGAGCTCAATCATATGTTTTCAAATAAATTCTTCGGTCTTCTTGGTTTGGAAAAGATTTGTGTCTATATGTCAATACCAAGGACAACTGCACCTGATTTGATTGCTCCATACTCCTAAAAATGCTAAAACAATGTATTGTGCTTTGAGAGCAGTTTCTAAAGCTTTAATTAGTATGTATATTCTATCTTGAATGCTATCCCTTTAAATTATAATGCTTCTTACTTTGAAACTGTACTCTAAAATTTGAGTAAACTATGCTTATTCGATTTCCTTCAATTGGATATAATAGAGCTTAGTCTTCAACATTCTATTTGTTTGTTTGCTATAGCTTATTGATGGATGAAAAATGATCTTGATATTTGTCTTCTCCATGAATGCTTTAGCAAAGATATATAACAACTAGTCCAATTTTATTTAGCTTTCATTGATAAACCCGAATCACTTTTCTTAAGTTGATCATTGTACCTTCTTATTCTATACTTTATTTTCATGAATTGCAATATTTCAGCTTGTTTGCTCTTAAAAGCTTCCTGGAAATAGTGATTGTTCTTTATGCACTATCTTCATTGATCATGTAGTGATTCTCTTTTCTATCTCGATTATGAAAATACTACAACGAGATGTACTTTCTAATTTTTTCCTCATCATTTCATGTATCATATATGTGTTTTCTATAAGATCCATCTACTTGAAACTATAAACACATGCATAAAGAATAACCCAAAGATCTAACAAAAATTTGTTGTTTTTTCCATAGGTGGTTGATGTTGGGAGCTGAAGATGATGCAATTGAAGATGAAGATGAAGATGTACTGAAGATGATGAAGATTGAAAGAGAACAACAACCCAATCAGGCAATGATGGGTTTTCTCTTTCTTTTTTTGCTTATAGTTTCATGCATATGTACCTTTTATTTCTGTTCATATAAGTTACATCCCATGGCTTGTGTGGGTTACTGAAATTGTATTTCTTTATGAATAAATGAAATTAATTTATGTAATTGAGTTGTCTTTTCCTTTTTGCATTCAATTATTGTAGATGATGTTTGTATAATGGACTAAACAACTCAACACATAATTAATATAATTCAAGCATAAATAAATAACAATAAATTAATGTACCTATAACTTTAAATGTACCTTCAGCCATGCAAACAACAACTATGTTTGTTGTTTCAGAGTGTAACTCCTCACTTCTGCTATTGTTCCCACCTTTATCAAGGTTGCACATTAATCCTTTGAGGCTTCTGCATATCTTTGTTGAAGACGACACTCGAAATCATAGCATATGTGAGGCATTGCACCTTGCAACAACACACATAGTTGCCATATTTTCTTTCAATCCTTCCCATAAATGTCTACTTTCCAACAACATAATTTTTTTAGGACCCCTACCCGATGTTTCACAAAAAACGGTCAACATCTTGGTGACTTTGTGGATTAGGTTGCCCGCTAACCTATAAGAACCCCTGGAAATGCTATTTCAACCATGAATGATAACTAAAAACCCATACCATAGCCTAAACATGCATGCCAAAGGTTGCATGCTGCTGATAAAACTTAAAAACCCTTTGGAAAATGGAAAAACTAGTAACAGAAACATGTGCAAAATTGCACCAGGGGAAAACAAACCTTTACGGGGCACACCATTTAAGATGGAAATCATTATTGAAAGTAGGAAAATGCTAAAAGGATGTGTTTAGAAAACACTTAGAGGAAAACATGTAAACTATAACACACCATCAACTTATCTCATTCAGAAACAATGATTAAAATGGATCCCGTTGACTGGGATTGGAAGCTCTTCTCTATTTGTCCATGAAAGTAGAAATGGATTGTGTAACTTGCATTCAGTGATAATGTATGGTCCACTCCACAACGAGTCAAACTTGGTGTGGGAACCTGGCTTTTCTCTACTTCATCCCATTTCAAAACTAGGTCACCCTCATTGAAGACTCTTGCTTTGGCCTTTTTATCAAATGTCCTTTTGGTTTGAGCCTGATTCTTCTCCATGGACAACATAACTTCATTTCTGATTTTTTCAAGCTCCATAAGCTGTGAATATCTTACTTCCATGGGCTTATTCTCTAGAAAATCCATTTGATGCATAAGTTCTAAAGTTGGAAGTTCAAGAGAAATGGGTAAATTTGCTTCTAAACCATAAACCAACTTGAAAGGTGAGTTTGAAATTGACCTTTTATGAGTAATTCGGTCAACCCACAAGGTTGCTTTCAATTTATCATGTCAAGTAGGCTGAATTTCATCTATGGTTCTCTGGATTATTCTGAGCAAATTCTTGTTTATGCTTTCAACCAATCCATTACCTTGCGGGTAATAATTGGATGAAGTACTCAAATAAATTCCATTATGAACAACCTATTATCCATATTTTCCCCCCGATAAATATTGGATCAGCCACAACCTCGCACAAAAAGAACTAGAGAAATCACGTTCGAATCCTGCAAACAGGTGTAGGGAGACTCTACAATGGAAGTGGCAGGGCCTGTGAAAGATCAAATGACCTTGCATAGGAGAAATTAAAAAAAATGGCTCTATCGAGTGAATCTATGCCTTAATTCCATTAAACAGATTACAGGCAGGCTCGGAAATGGAATAACAGGGTTGGGGTAGAAGGAGACAATGTCAAAGAGGCCAGAGGTTCAAAGATAAGAAACGGTGAAGGTTCAGAGTCTTTGGGCTCTGGAACAGTTCAGAACAAGTCCAAAATCAACTAAGTATGAAGGAGACAGCGGATGCTACCAAGTGTCCAAACGACGCATCTCCGAAGTCGAATCCAAAGAGGGAGGCTCGAATAAGCGCAGGCCCCCACGTGTCCCAGGCCCAAAATGGAAGCAAAGTCAAAGCTAAAAGTCAAATGATGGACATGGTGGGCCTAAAAAAAGGCTAAGTATAGAAATGCAAGCAGAGGCTGCCACGCGTCATCTCTGCACGTCCCCAAGGGTAAATCCAAAAGTGGAGACTCAAACGAGTGCCAGCTCGCCACGTAGTCCAAGGTCTGAAAAGGTAAGAGGGAGGTCGTTGAAAATTCCAAAGACCTGCAGAGGCTTCCAAGTGTCAACCCGATGCTCCTTTAAAGGTAAATCTGTATTGGGCTTTTAAGTGAGCGCGGAGCCTCCACGCGTCCAGTCTCAAAAAAGGGACAGAGTCAAGTTGAATAGTTAATGCATTGTGACAGGCTGGTAGAGAGTGCCAAGTTTCTAAATGGTGCTAGTTCAAGAGCATAATTGAAGGGAGGTTTCCAAGCAAGCGTCAGGCCACCATGTGTCCCTGGTAAGATATATGACCCCGTCGAGTAAAGGAGTTAACCAAAAAACATAAGGAAATTGAGCAGGTCACAGAGGAAACCACGTGTCAGCCCCATGCCATTCCAAAAGTAAAATACAAAGGCTGCCCTTAGACATGCACCATCCCTCCACATGTCCCAGATTTAAAAGGGGTTAGTTTTTGAACTGGTTTTCCCACCTTTTTGTATGAACCCGATACAAATTTCAAAGGGGAATATCTTTTAACATTGGGCTCGAAATCCAACAAATCTGGCACTGTTGGAAGGATCTCAGCCTTGTCTATGCCATGAAGATCTGAAACTTTAAGTTTGGGGAGGTTAGGTGGGAGAAAAATGGAGAAACATCTTCCAGGCCATTAAAGTAGAGCCTGATTTCTCTAACTACCAGATCTGATTCGATTCGATCCGCCGTTCTTCTTCAATATGCTAGACTGATAGAGGGAGCCAGAATCAACAGATTTGGGGTGGATTTGAAAGGGGCATTGATTGATAGCGATTGAGCCTTCAAGGAAGGATTCAATGCATATCTTGTGGTAGTTGAAACAGGATTCAAATTTTCCCTCTTCTCGGTCTTTTTCTTTCTATATATTGTAACCCTTCTCATTTGAGAAGGAGATATTATTCTGGGCGTAATGAAACTCTATCAAATTTGTTTCCCAACTCCATTTTTATTTGAAAACCTTCTCCTACGCCTGGAAAGCATTTTTGTGCCTTTTGGCAGAAACTTAATGGTCTGTGCACCCATATAACATGTTTTTGTGGTGTTTCTTCAACCCTTTGCATTGTTTTGTTGTCTCTCCATGCCTCTCCCTTTCAAATCTATTTTATGTGCATGTATTTCACATTTTTAGGTGTAGGAATTTGTGTTTCATGGAGTTTTTATCATGGATTAGGATCTATGTTTGTGTCACTTCTGTCTGACCTTATAAGGCCTTTTGGAATCTTGTTTGTTTTCAACTGCTCTATTTGATCTGCATAATGATTATGTAGTTTTCCTTGATTTTGAGCAGAAAATGATGCTTCTTCTTGTAAAAATCTTATTATGTGTGCATCATTATCCAAAAATTGCCAATGCATATCATTATCTTGGACTAATAGTCTGACTAAAACCTTGATATGAGGCTGTAATTTGTCACTTCCAATGTCAGCAGGTATATCAAATTGGGAACCGACTGCAACAAGTCTATCAACATGTTTATTTTTATCTTTAGGAATAGCTTGAACATTAAAAAAAAGGAAATCACCAAGCAAGTCCCATACTCTATGCCTGTAAGTTTTCATTAATGGGTTCTTGTAAGTATTAAAACCTCTAACATAGTAAATAACAAGCTCGTTGTCCCAAAAAATCTGCAAATATTTGATTTTCTTCTTTCTTGCCCACTCCAAACCATGAACAAGGGCTTCATACTCTACAATATTGTTAGAGCAAGAAAACTAGAACTTAATGGTAGTAAAATATTATTTTTTTGAAGGTGAAATCAACATCAAACTAGCCCCTGAACCATGTTGGTTTTTGGAGCCATAAAACAAAGTTTCCACAAACCAATATCTTGCTGATTTTCTCTCTCCAAAGAAGAAATTACAATGTTGTCCTCGTGAATACAATAAAATCCAAGGCCTTGTCCTTCAATAACTTATTCTTCAACGATCTTCCATGGATCATACTCATGATCTTCATCAGGTATTTGATCTTTGAAAAGGTTTGGTATACCTTTTAAGGCATAACTAATTTCAGCCTCTAAATCATCTAGTTGCTCTTCACTTACAGCATAATTTGCATTAATAGAAGTAGGCTTAAAAGGGTCAATATGAAAATTTGACAGGGGCTTTGAATTGATAGTTAACTTAGCTCCATAACGAGTTATGAAAACTAAATAAGTCCAATCCATTGAAAGGTAATCGTCAATATTAGATGTGAAGGCTCTAAATAAGCACATGGAAAAATAAGGTGGTAGATCCACCACCATCACATCCTGTAAGATTGTAACACTTGGACATGCATGCAAAGTTAGCTTTAAATCCTTAATAATTCCAATGGTTTTAGTTGATGAACCATCAAGCTGTAACACTCCTTTGGTAATTGGTTCATACTTGAGACCCAACTTTTTAGCCACTAACTTTGGCATAATAGTGCTGCTAGCTCCGCTATCAATATACAATTATGAACTAACAAATCCTCAATGATTAACGAAAGATAAAACATAGGAGGATTAACCATTTTTACCTCTTTTTCTGTTGTTTTTGGTTGAAACAATTGCTATTTTGACCCTTTAGTTTGTTGGTTTGCAATTGCCATCACCATGTTGGCTGAGTTTTCTACATGGTTAGCCTGTTTTGATTGTAATATCAAATCTGCAAGCTCTTGGACCAACAAGTATTTTTGTCTAGGAATAGATATCGTATCCCACATGCTCATAGTGATGTTGGAATTATTCATATGATCAATAATATTGAATGGAACAACAACTATCTTAAACTGATTTTTTACAACAACAGTCTTCTCTTGAATAGTAGGTGCTACAAAAATCTTACCAACAACATTAGTTTGAATTTCTTGAGTTGGTACAACAATTTGATCACTTACATTAGCTTCCATGGCTCTTTTCTTTGATCTAGTAATGTCTACAACAAAATTAACCTTATCTTGTGCTCCAATTTCATGATTTATAGCCACATGATCAATTGTTTCAAAATTTACCAATGTTGCATCTAGCTACCCCTACTATTCTTGTGCTAAAATCTAATCCGCATGGGCTGTTAGAAGTACACTTTCTCAAAAATGATGAAATGACTCTTCTTCAGTCATTTGTGGCATGGAAAACCCATGCGATACTATATATGTAGATGAATTTGACTCACTAGGTTGCATATTAACATCTTGGGCCATGTTTGTTTACACGGGAACTAATGCTCTTGAAGTTGTAGGGGCATTAGGATCAACTGTAACAAGAGGCCTAACTGTGAGAATGGTTGGTTGTGCTTGGTATGGCCTATAACTTTAAGAAAGATGCCTGTAATTATTATAACTTGGAAAAGGTGGCTGGTATGGCCTACTTATTTGGGCTTGATTCCTTTTCAGCTGCACTACCACATTTGATAAGCTTTTAACAACTCCTTTGAAGTCATCTATCTCACTAGACTGAGTTGTAGGAGCTATGGATGTTTTATCCACTAGTGGAATAGGGGATAACGCAACATAGATGGACATGGCTAGTCTTGGAGCCAATCTTCCAGCTTGTATAAGGTTGTTTTCTACTTTAATTGCAAGGTCAAAAGCTACGGGCAGTGTAGTTCCACCCATAGATTGAATCATGACAGCAATGTCACTATTTAATGCATGCAAATAATACAAAATAGCATGCTTGGGTGTAGGCTTGATTGTAATTGGATTTTTCTCCCAATTTATGGTAAATCTTAAGTTGAAATTGGCCATGAACTCTTGAGGTGCATGCTTAATAGTAGACAGTTGCTTAATGAGGGATAAATGGTCTGATTTGTCTTTAAATTGTTTGCACAATGGCTCACCTAATTGGTCCTATTGCCAATATTTTTTACCGTTGAAGGGCTTGAACTTTAAAAGAGGTAGCTAATAGCCTTAGAGCAACATCCTCATGTGTAATATTATGCATTGAATAAAGGGTTGTTGTGTCTCTAATATGTTCAACTGGGGTAACTTGGTTTTCACCAGTATAAAATTGAAGATTCCTTAGAACAGTAACATGTATATCATGATAAACAACAATGAATAAAGGGTTTCCATTAGTAAATTAGAAAAAATCTCTGGGTTGTTGGGAAACCATTAGAAAGATTGGGATCTAAATGACAAAACTCATATTTTGGGAAGGGGGATTGGCAATATGGGGCTTGTTATAGGGCGTATTATTTCCAACCCTTCTTCTCCTAGCTGAATTTAGAGATAATTGAATGAAATCAGGGGTAATACCTCTTGTTGATGCTATGGTTATGATTATAGGCATAAATCATGGAAAAACAACAATCTAGACCCTTCTGGAAGCAATTATTCTTTGTTGTAATAGCAGCTCTCTGTCTTGTTCCTCGTCCAATATTGTTATGGTAGCAAGTTGTTGAAGCTCATTTGGTGGTTCTTGGAAAATTACAGCTCTTAGATCTTCGTTTATACCATGTTGTGTGCTAATAACTACTAAAACATGTTACTGATCTTGATCAATAATTTTTTTAGAAAAAATACATATGCAAACATCATCTTTAACTACATGTTGCAAATAACTCCAAAATTTGGTTCTTGTCCCACTGGGCATGCCAAAAATTTGTCAAGGTAGAATGCACTCTTGAGCTTACAAAATTAATGACCAACCCCTTGAAATGGGAATGGCTTTACAATTTATAGAATAAACTCGAATCCTCATCTTCCTCACGACCCTCCATATCCCTTATTTCTAACTTTAGACTATTCACATTCCTACAAAATATTTAAGTCCCTTTTATAAAATCAAGGTTACTTAATTCACATTATGTTTCTAAAGTCACTTTTAGGTGACTTAAAGGCATGTCAAAAAGTGCAAAACCCAACGAAGAATTAGAACATTGGAAAGTGAGAGAAAGTTGGGGGGAAGAGGAGAGAGAAAGAGAGAGAGAGAAGAAGAAGAGGAGATGTCTTTCCAGATGAAGTCCATTGATCCTCGTTGATGGAAAGCTCCGAATGCAGTGAAAATATTAATCTTTGAACTCCTTGCACATGGTGAAATTACTTCAAATTAGCTCATGAATTCTCGCCAATTTGAGTGAATTGTTGCGCTGATGTGGGTGTTTGATCTTGAAGTCACTCCTGCTTCCCTTTGAAAATACCAATATGGAAATTTTCCTTGCTTGTTACATGCAAATATATTTTTCAAAGCTTTAAGAACTGGGTATTTGATATTATTCAGCCTTGAAATTGACATTAGTTGTCGTGTTTTAGGCATAACTCCTTCTTGCACTTTGATTTTAGCACATCATACTCTATATTTTGTCTTCATCACAACTATATATTAGATCTGTGTTGGGTTATATTGCACCTGTTTATTTCTTTAATATGTTATGAAGCACTTAGCTTGTTAAAAAAAATAGCTGAGGGTGTTTACTTTAACATGTAGCTTGCATTTGTGTTTGTATTGGCCATATGTTATTAGTTGCAATACTCAGTGATACTCTCCTTACTGGATTTGATGCATACCTAGTACAATACCATCTATTGATGAAAGGAAAAAACATATCTGAGTATTTAAGCTTTGATAGAACCTTGGCAACTTGTATTCTGATGAAATTCATTCTCACCAATTTGATGGACTTGTATCAAATGAATTAGCACAATTTGACTTGTATCATATAGATGTTTACATCTTTGAAGTATTTATAGATATATGCTTCCCAATTCACTTTGCTATCAGTCTATGATTCTGTTTGATTCCTCATTATTTTGATAATCTGTAATGATTTAGATAGCTTTAAAAGAAACATGCAACTCTTGTACTTCTGTAATCATTTGTATGGTTGTTGTTATCCAAATGTGCCCCCTGCTCATTTTGTGGCTAACTCCTCCCATTCTTCCCTCTCTTGTGCTTCAGTCACAAAATTTTACTTTTCGGGCACTCAAAACCTTATGGAAATGGCACCATTGGATAGAGCTCTTTCTCAGCTTTCTAGAAAGGTAAAGTTTTCCTCCTAACTCCATGTATTTTTGAAGTTATGGCTCGGCGAAGTTTTTTGGGAAAAGTTTCCCTTGAAAGGTCCGCGGCAAATGAGATGCCGCCACGTGGCACCTAGAGTGGCGGAGCGTGGGGAATTTTGGAAAATTTTCCAAATGACCAAAAAGGTGCAAAAATTCGAATTTTTTCCCACCGACCCGATTTGGCCCTATTTTGACCTAAAACTTCAAATCGCCATATCTTTCGATCCAGAGCTCAGTTTTTTGCGTTATTTATATCAATGGAAAGCTGGTGAAATTCTCTACAAGATTCCAGGGTCATTTTTGCATTTTGATGAATTTTGAAGAGAGAAAATCGAAAAACACCTCTGGCATGTGGTCATGGACAGAAATGACGTTTCAACCACCGTTTTTAATGAAGAATGGCTCGCATTCTCTCCCAGCATGGTTAAAAATGTTAGGGAATGGGTCTGTCAGGGCGCCCATGCTATTTTGATGGAATTTTGGTCAATGGTTGAACTCCTTGCACTTTTTCCCGCGTTTCTGTCTCCTGGGGTCATGGTTTGCACTGTAAAAGCCAGAATGAGTTCATTTTGCAAAAGGAGAGACACTTTTCAGCTCTGCAACTTCCTTTTTCTTCCTCCTTGGCATAATTTGTGAAGAAATTTTACCTTTCCATGTAATGCAGCACCTTTTCTTGCCTCTGGATCACTGTAATGTACTGTATTGGATCTGAGATGTTGATATATGTTCTGTGATTAAAATCCCTCAATCCTTTCATATATCTATCATTGCTTTCTTGATCTTTCATTACATTTTGAGCATTTGTGCATGTTTTGTGCTGTGTTTCCTTATGGATTGTGTATTTCATGCAGCATCAGGTGTCTACAACTCCTTTGGTGCATCACCTATTAGCATTAGTTTTAGTTTATCTGCATTTTCTATCTCTATCTCCTTTGGAATTTAGGGTAGGATTAGGAGTTTAAACCTCTGCAATTGTGCAAGTAAAATAGCTGATCAGAGGAGTTGAGGAACCAACCTCTAATCTGGAGATTCCTCTTCCATTTTTGCAAGTCCCACACTTGGGAAGAGGATTCAATGTTGTGCAATCACACTGGATGCTTATAATGATCAAACTAGAAATCTGATCAACATCTAGGGGGTGCTGCTGATTTGCAACAACAATTTTGGCACGCCCGGTGGGACCTTAGAGGTCTTCCACTTTATCTTTGATAGGTTGGTGTGTCCCTGTTAAAGATTCAACCTTTTGGAGGCACTTTCAAAAGCACATCTGGCGACTCCATCTGATCAGCAACCCATTTCTGAAGTTGCAGATCTGTTTTTCATCCATTTCCATCCATTATTCTTTCCATCTCTTTCATTCTTTTCCATTCCATGAAGTTGTGCAATCATGACTTCATTTCCATCATGGAACACACATTTACAACAGCAGCAATGTTTCCCACCTCCAACATGTTTTTTAAATCCTTCAAATTAGCATTTTGAACAAATTCAAAATCAGCATACATACCCATATGAGCAGCAATGCCAAAATCAGTTTGGCTATGGAGCTTTCCAAGAGCAAGGGTGTGCATACAATGAAGACAATCAGATGCAAGATGCTGGTCTGTTGGAGAAAATCCAAAAGATGGAGGTAAACATGGTGCAATCCAGGGCTCAAGCACAAATGAAAGCATTTAGAATCAGTTGTAGAGCACCCTGTCCATGGGTGGGACCTTTCCTAAGGCATTACAGCCCTCAAAAGAAGTTTGACTTCATGATTGCAACGCTGCCATTGCTTGCAAAGTGGATTGAAGGAATAGAGGTGTATGAGAGGAGTATTCAGCAACCTTGTCAACGGGTAAGCACACCATCTCATGCCTTTTCTTTTCCTCTTTCCCAATCTGTTTTATCTCAGCAGTGTCAAGTTTTAAACTCTCCATCTGCTGTCCCAAGTGTTGAATCCATTTCTCCACCCCCTAGTCTTCCACCTCATCTCAATTCTTCTGTCCTTTTCCCTTCCAAACAGTCATCCCCTCCATAAGAGCTAAATGAAACACCCTCTCCTCCAAAGAAACAAGAGGTTTTACCTCCTCCACCACCACAAAAAATTGCAAAAATCAGTCATGAGGGACAACAAGAGGAAGGAGAAGCTGCTCCAAATCCAAAAGAAGAGGAGCACATTCCAGCTGTGGGGGAGAAAAGTGCAGATCCAAAGGCTTTGAGCACAAAGCATGTTATAGAAGAACCTTCAGTTCTTCTCTCTACTTCATATCTCTCAAGTTCTAGTACTGAAGAAGAGTTTGATCCCTCAAACTCAATGCTGGAGGATGAAAGAAACCATGGTGATCAAGTTGCAGATCAAGAGAACACCATGGGAGAGGTTGAACATTTGCAGCAGGACAACAATGAGGCTGTTTACCTGTCTGATTTGGAGGACTGTTTTGATGAAGAACTGGTTGAGTTTCCACCATTCTCTCTTTCATCATCCATCTTCCAAACACAAGAGCCTGCTGTCATGGAGGAGAGTATTCATTTGCAGCAGCCTGCATCTTATAGAAGCTCTTTGGAACCAAGATTGGAAGATTTTAATCCTTCATGTCCTTCATTGGAGGAAGAGAAATGGCAGAAGGGTTCTACCATTGCTTCCACACCATCCATTCAAGGTCTACAAGAGAACTCCATTCTTGGAGTTGAAAATCAGAATTATGGGCATACTCAACGGATCAGACCTTGCCCAATCAGGTATTTGGCTTCATTGGAGCCAAAGGAGAAGCCACAACCAGTCATGCTTGCTTCTAAGCATAAGGATGAGCTGTAAAGTTCCAAGGATCAGCTGTCATACCTCTCCAATCCAAATGCAGAGCAAATAAAAGAGGTATTGGATTTGTTTTTAGTTGACACCTTGCTAATTTGGGTATAAGACCAGCTTCTTGTTGATTTTCCACTCATCCAATCAGCCATACTCAGCTCCAAATCATTTGCATGGTTGCCAATTTTGAAGAAAGGAAGCTATTTTGCACAACCAGTTGCAGGGTTCGTTTAGCTCACCTTTGCTTCCAGTTAGAGTAGAGTAGGTAGGTTTGCTTTCAGTAAAAGAAGTGCTTGTGCACACTCTGCATGTTCCATTTTGGAGCATGTATGAATTTTAGTTTTGTACATAGTTTTTGTGGTGCTGGTTTTGCTCTTACACAGTCCATTTCAGTGGGTTTCCAAGTGGCTTAGAGAGGAGGTTTTCAAAGTTCAGATCAGTTTGTAGACTACAACTCATGACTCCATGCCCAATGGATGCTTCAGGCAACTGGTAACTTCATCCAGCAAGCAGATGACCCCTCTGAGTCGCCAAAATTGTTATCCAAATGTGCCCCCTGCTCATTTTGTGGCTAACTCCTCCTATTCTTCCCTCTCTTGTGCTTCAGTCACAAAATTTTGCTTTTCGGGCACTCAAAACCTTCTGGAAATGGCACCATTGGATAGAGCTCTTTCTCAACTTTCTAGAAAGGTAAAGTTTTCCTCCTAACTCCATGTATTTTTGAAGTTATGGCTCGGCGGAGTTTTTTGGGAAAAGTTTCCCCTGAAAGGCCCATGGCCAATGAGATGCTGCCACGTGGCACCTAGAGTGGCAGAGCGTGGGGAAATTTTGGAAACTTTTCCAAATGACCAAAAAGGTGCAAAAATTCGATTTTTTTCCCACCGACCCGATTTGGCCCTGTTTTGCCCTAAAACTTCAAATCGCCATATCTTTCGATCCAGAGCTCAGTTTTTCGCGTTCTTTATATCAATGGAAAGCTGGTGAAATTCTCTACAAGATTCCAAGGTCATTTTTGAATTTTGATGGAGTTTGGAGAGATAAAATCAAAAAACACCTCTGGCACGTGGTCATGGACAGAAATGACGTTTCAACCACCGTTTTTAATGAAGAATGGCTCGCATTCTCTCCCAGCATGGTGAAAAATGTCAGGGAATGGGTCTATCAGGGCGCCCATGCTGTTTTGATGGAATTTTGGTCAATGGTTGAACCCCTTGCACTTTTTCCCCCATTTCTCTCTCATGGGGTCGTGGTTTGCACTGTAAAATCCAGAATGAGTTCATTTTGCAAAAGGAGAGACACTTTTCAGCTCTGCAACTTCCTTTTTCTTCCTCCTTGGCATAATTTGTGAAGAAATTTTACCTTTCCATGTAATGCAACACCTTTTCTTGCCTCTGGATCACTGTAATGTACTGTATTGGATCTGAGATGTTGATATATGTTCTGTGATTAAAATCCCTCAATCCTTTCATATATCTATCATTGCTTTCTTGATCTTTCATTACATTTTGAGCATTTGTGCATGTTTTGTGTTGTGTCTCCTTGTGGATTGTGTATTTCATGCAGCATCAGGTGTCTACAACTCCTTTGGTGCATCACCTATTAGCATTAGTTTTAGTTTATCTGCATTTTCTATCTCTATCTCCTTTGGAATTTAGGGTAGGATTAGGAGTTTAAACCTCTGCAATTGTGCAAGTAAAATAGCTTATCAGAGGAGTTGAGGAACCAGCCTCTAATATGGAGATTCCTCTTCCATTTTTGCAAGTCCCACACTTTGGAAGAGGATTCAATGTTGTGCAATCATACTGGATGCTTAGAATGATCAAACTAGAAATTTGATCAACATCCAGGGGGTGCTGCTGATTTGCAACAACAGTTGTCTCGTTGCTTCATGAGTATTTACTGGAATATGCAAGTTGTAGCTTCTCATCTCTACATGATAGTTGATATTGGTTTCACCTTGTATCTCTTTGGAATATCTTCAACATTACTTGAAGATCTTCAACATGATTGAAACCCTGTTTATGAGAATTTTTCTGGTTGCACCCTATTCTTGTATAAGCATAATGCCATTTAGTCTTTCTTTTAACCTGAAAAGCTACAACTATAATGCTTCAGAAAATTTTGTACCTTAAATGCACTTCTGTCTTTGATATTCTTGAACTTGTATAAGTATTTTGAATTGAAAGAGCTTAATCATATGCTTTCAAAGAAATTCTTCAGTCTTCTTGCTTTGGAAAAGATCTATGTCTATATGTCAATACAAAGGACAATTGCACCTGGTGTTATTGCTCCATGTTCCTAATTTTTTTGAAACAATGTATTATGCTTTGATAAAAATTTATGAAGCTTTAATTAGCATTTATATTGTGTTTTGAATGGTATGCCTTGAAATTATAATGCTTCTTACTTTGAAACTGTATTCTAAACTTTGAGTAAACAATGCTTATTTGATTTCCTTCAATTGGATATAATAGAGCTTAGTCTTCAACATTTTGTTTGTTTGCTTGCTATATCTTATTGGTGGATGAAAAATGATCTTGATCTTTGTCTTCTCCATGAATGGTTTAGCAAAGATATATAACAACTGGTCCAATTTTGTTTAGCTTTCATTGATGAACCCGAATCACTTCTTTTCTTAAGTTGATCACTGTACCTTCTTATTCTATACTTTCTTTTCATGAATTGCAATATTTCAGCTTGTTTGCTCTTGAAAGTTTCCTGGAAATAGTGATTGTTCTTTATGCACTATCTTCATTGATCATATAGTGATTCTATTTTCTATCTTGATTCTAAAAATACTACAGCGAGATGTACTTTCTAATTTTTTCCTCATCATTTCATGTATCTTATCTATGCTTTTTGAAAGATCCATCTACCTAAAACTATAAACACATGAATAAAGTATAACCCAGAGCTCTAACAACAATTTGTTGTTTTTTCCACAGGTGATTGATGCTGGGAGCTAAAGATGATGCAACTGAAGATGAAGATGAAGATGCACTGAAGATGATGAAGATTGAAAGAGAACAACAACCCAATCAGGAAATGATGGGTTTTCTCTTTCTTCTTTTGCTTATAGTTTCATACATATGTACCTTTTATTTCAGTTCATATAAGTTAGATCCCATGAATTGTGCGGGAAACTAAAACTATATTTATTTATGGATAAATGAAATTAATTTATGTAATTGAGTTGTCTATTCCTTTTTAATTCAATTACTGTAGATGATGTTTGTATAATGGACTAAACAACTTAACACATACTTAATATCTTTCAAGCATAAAGAAATAACAAGTTTTTTTTTTGGATTGATAAAGCGGGTTGAAGGGACCCATTCCCTTTACAAATTAAATGAGGCCAGATCCTTAGGAAAAAATAAATGCCCTAAAGGCTAGAGAAATTGTAGAAAAGTAGCCCACTTACAAAAAACAAATTAAGACGCTATTTAATTCCCATCATGCAATGGAAAATAATCGTCAATGTTGCCCATTCATCCCTTTTTTCTTTTTTGTTTCTTCGCTTCTTGCCATTTTCCATAATCAGACGTAATAGCCACCGCTAGATCATTGGGATTAACCGATGCTATCAAGTTTTCAGACACGGAATCCCGATCCGATTCCGAATTTTCAGATAAATGCCCCCTTTTTGTTCCACTTGCAATCTGACCATTTTCCTATATTTCCATCTCATTATCAGTCTTTTCTGTATCTAAGTTACCCTCGGTGGGAGGATTTCATGGATCATCCTTGAATTTTGAAGTAGAAACCAATTCCAGATTCAAGGTACCCCACCCGCTGGAAGAAGTCGATCCATTATGTTTTGTAGATTTTTGATTCTTGTTATGAGAACAAGAGGCTTGCAGATGACCCGGATTTCTGCATATTCTACATCTAAAGGCAATATTCTCATAGTCTAAGATTTGAGAATGCTAAAACTTCCCAAATTTCGGATTTGGAAAACCCTTGATAAAATCAATTTCAACACACATTCATGCAAACGAACACAAACCCGAATCTGTTCTATCCAAGTCCTCTTTTAAAAACCTTCCCAAAACGTTTCCAATGTCCTCTAGGGCATACCACAGATGCAATGGGAGGTTGGGAAGCTTGACCCAAATAGGTATTTTGGTAACTGAATAAGAATTCAGATCGAAATCTGGAAACCATGGTATTAAAAATAACCCAGCATGCCCCCAGAACCATGGGCCCTCTGAAAAGTAGCATTGATAATCCTCAGATTCCCTAAAATGGACAACGAAAAATCCCTTGGAGTAAAGAGAGATTTCACATTTGTTAGTCCAGTCTTCGAAGATCCATTGATAAAGAAAAGAGGAGGAAGGCCAAAATCCATTGAATCTTCTGATCACAACATCCTCAGACAAATTTTTTTACTATTCCTCCACTTTGGGGTTCTTTATGATTAAAGAAAGGATATCCTCAGCCAGATTGACCAAGTAGGTCTACTTGGTCAGAGGATTTGAACCAGGAAGTTGACTACCTCGATTTTCCATTATGTCTTTAAATGAAGTGGATTTATGTGAATGAGACATGCCCATACTGCCTGTAGTTCCCCCATTAATCTTGTTAAAATTCTTTCCAGATCTAACACTCCCCGTCACAGGAAAGTTAGTAGATTTTTCCATAGGGTTAGGGAACGGCTCCTCCACAGACCTATGCTTGTCGCCACTACCCTTTTCTCTATTATCAGGCCACATCCCCCCTCTTACCTGGCCATGCCCGAGTGGCTCTCCTTGATGCGCAGTCAAAACCCTTCCATGGCCAAGGCCGCTCATGCACTTCACCAACTTCGCTACTTTTCCTTCCATCGCTCCTCGAAAATTCCAAGAAATAACAAGAAATTAATATAAATGTAATTGAAAATATACCTTCAGCCATGCAAACAACAACTATGTTTGTTGTTTCAGAGTCTAACTCCTTACTTCTGCTGTTGTTCCCGCCTTTATCAAGGTTGTACATTAATCCTTCAAGGCTTCTGCATATATTTGTTGAAGATGACACTCAGAATGACAACATATGTGAGTCGTTTTACCTTGCAACAACACACATAGCTGCATATTTGATTTCAATCCTTCCCAAAAATGACTACTTTCCAACAACAAGGCCAGTTAAGAAGTAGAGGGACCAAGAAACAAAGGTCATGTTAGGCCTCGGAGTTGAGAGAGTTGAAGTGAGACAAGTTTGGTTATCCCTATGAGGATCCATCAGATGTAATGTCCACATAGATGGAAGATTATAGATGTCATAAAGGTCTTTAAAGCAACATAGGGAAAACATTAACAATTTTCCATCCGATGTGTTAACTCTGAGGAAATTCCGGGCTCAAGGAGTACCCAGTGGAGTTGTATCGTTGTTAACATTCTTAAAATAATGAAGATGAATAAGTGACAATCAAATGAATATCGAATTTAAGGTTGAAATTACAAGTGAACACACTCACTCCATTGCATCCCCCAACCACCACTTAGGATGTCATTGTAGAACATCTCTTGACATAGTGATACTTTGATTTCAAGTTATTTCGTTTAATTCTTTATTTTTATTTATCAAGGTGTAGACATCTAAAATGTTGAGATGGTTAATCCTTATTTTTATATTTCAATAATCCTTTTAATCCATTATTATATCCCATTTTATCATTAATCAATTTAAATCCTTACTATATCCTATCATTTACATTTTCTAAGAATTTAATAATCCTACATCTACCTACCTACCTACCCTACACATCCCTATACCTAGCATTTCCATGTAACCTCACCCCTAATAATAATTTATTAACCTAATCTAATCCTAATCCTAATCACATGCACCACCCCTAAAGCTAGAGGCTTCTATTCTAGAAGCCTCTCTAACCTTCTCCTTCTATTAAATTTTTTATTCAATAGAAGCTTTTTCCCTCCATGAAATTTGAACTCAAATTCTAGAGTATTCCACCCTAGAATCCTCTAATCCTCACATGAATTCTCCACCCTTGATCAAAATCCAACATGGCTTCATCCTAGCCATTGAATACTCCACCCAAAAACTATAAATTGAGCTCTCCTCCTCCATGAGAGAAAACGGAAACCCATAGTCAAGCTCTATCAATTTTTTCATTCAATCATTCCATTCTATCATCACTCTATCATCATTCATCATTCAATCCTTCATCTTCATCAAGCAAATCCAAACACAATAAAAGGGGAGATGTTATCTAAATGAATCCATAAATCTGAAGCAACCAATCGAGAAATTCAAGAGAAAATCCACCACACCAAAGGAGGATTTTTGCAACGTGTAGGTAAGTGTAGGTATTTTTCTCTCTCTCCCCCTTTCCATCCATTACTCTATCTGGTGTATTGTTGAAGATATTAGATTAGGGAAGCAAGTTTGTTTGTTTTCTCACATTTCACTCACTAATATTTTTAACTTATAAATTTTTTCACCCACCTTGGGGCTTACCCCCCATTTTCATCATTTCTAATCTTGTTAGATCCCTTGTACATGCTATTAAAGTTTCAAGAACTTTCGTCGCCGTTTACCCATTCAAATTTGTAATTTTCGGGTTCAAATTCCGTTTCCAACACAAAACAATGTCTATGCTCTATGTATTGGTACATATGAATGTAAAATGGAACCTATGAATTAAATCGGTGCTTATTTTCTACTTTGGCACCTTTGCAAATACTTCAATGCCTTTGTTTTGACCTTTGAAACCCTGAAATTGCACTTTTTTGCTTGTTTTTTAAATTGTTTTTGACCATGTTTCTGTCTTTTATCACATAATGACACCTATATTCATAAAGTGGCACCTATGTTCATAAAGTGGCACCTATGACCTATCTTGGTGCCTTTGCAGATACTTCAGTGCCTTTGTTTTGGCTTTTGAAACCCTAAAATTGTAATTTTTTGCTTGTTTTTACCCTATTTTTGTCTTTGATCACAAAATGGCACCTATGTTCATAAAGTGGCGCCTATGACATGTATTGGTGCCTTTGCAGATACTTTAGCGCCTTTGTTTTATCTTTAAAATCTTGTTTTTGCCTGTTTTTAACCTGTTTCAGGATTTTTCTCATACATTGGTGCCTTTACACACAAAATGGTGCCTATGTCCTAAAGTGGTGCCTTTGTTGTACTTTAGAGCCTTTTTCATACTTCGACACCTATGCCCTGTAGCACCTTTGTAGAATCATCATTTTCACTTACGATTAATGATCTAATCTTGTTTTTAAGTGTTTTTGTTGACTATTTGTAGGTATAACATTATGTTTTTGTAGGTTTATTACAACAACAAGAGGATTTTCCATCCATTTTGACATTTATCTAGCTTTTTTTGTGATTAAAGGATTGAAAACTACTAATACTTTTATTTTTCAACTCATTTAGTCCAAGATATTGGGTTCAAAAATCAAATTACTAACCCTTCTTTTGTAATTGTTTTAGTGGGGTATACAAATTATTGGACAAATTTCATTATTTGCTAAGCACTTTCTCTTTTTTAAGAGCTGCGTGAAGTGAGGGAATTTCACATCCCAATACCCCGTCCTTAGAAAACATCCTTGCAACATGGACTTGGGCCCCACATATCTCAAGGTATATTGGGGACTCTCTTAGTGAGCTTATACATCCTATACTAGGCAACCTTTTGGTCACATATCCAACTATAGTGCAAGGAGGCCACACTCCCCAAGATCAATCACTAGCCAACCCCACATTGACACATAGGTGGAGAGCTAATTATGGCACCATTGTCTGTCTGTGGTATTGAAAGTGAGTTATAGCTTGATCGCAATCCCACTTGACTAGTTAGGGAGTGTGTTGCATGTTTGTTGGTTGTTTGTGAACAACCTTAACCATCACATTACTTAAAATTTTAAATCAATTAACCATTGTTAATCACACAATCTAAATTCTTATCCCATCACCATCAATCCTAATCCAAAACTAATCCCCCACACATCCTATTTAACTATGAACTTTGATCCTCAATCCCCATCCTCTTTGAACCAACATCCAAACCCCTATCTCTTTTCTAAATCCATCAACCAAATTATCCCATCATCCCCCACCCATCAAAGTCAACCATCTCACTTTGACCATGAAGTATCACACACTATCCAACACATTAACAAACAAATCTCAAACCTAACATCCTACCTTAACCAACCCCCTCCTCGCCATCCAAATCAACCATCCCATGTTGATCCTAACATCTTAAAAACCATCTAAGAACTTAATCAACAAATATCTACTCTTAAATCATGTATCAATCAATCACCTCATAAACCATCATCTCCTAACCAACCCCATCCAAAAATTCCTCTTCCTAAAATCCCTACCCCTCACCTAATCGAATTCCTCTTTGAGGAACCTAAATCATCTCAAACCACACCCAAATCTAATCAACATTAACCACTATCTCCACAAGCCAATTTCATCGACCTTTACAACCTCACTAACTTTGACCCAGACCAAGAGGACCACCTTTATGTCCTTGTTAACCTAGGAACCCATCTCAATCCCACACAACCATGCCAAACCCCAACCTACAAACCCCTTATCAATCATCATGACCTACATCTTCATCCCATCAAAACTCATGCGGATAATCGAACCCCATCCAAAACTTCAAACCCTAAATCTAGTCATCATAAAACCTATCACTGTGTCCCATTCACATATCCACAAAAATCCCAAAAAATTAACCCAAAATCATAAACTCCCACATCTCATCTTAGTCCTCCATCCTTGTCATATTCATCACCCCAATCCAATCCTACAGACTCTCCTAGATAGTCCCACATCCCATAATCCAACATCAAATTTAGAGTCTAAGCTTATCTCATCCCCTCCATCACCTAAGTTCAATACCATCTCATCCATCGTGACTTCTAAGTCAACCTCACCCCCTTCTACCCCTAATACTAAACTATCTAATGTGGATCCTACATCACCATCATCCTCTTCATCCATACCTAATCCTATCTTATCCCCTTCATCACCTAAACCTAACTATCTCATCCTCTAATCCTATTTCAAATCCACCATCCCCTAATCTTAAAAATTCTAATGTGACTCTTAAGTCATTAGCTCCCAAACATAATAAGTCCAATGCCAATCCTCTCCCCACCCCATATCCTACCCAATATAATGAGTCTCTTATACCACCTTCATCTACTTCATCCCCTAAATCGACCACATCTAATGTGGTTCCTACACCACACCCATCTCCTAAATATCCTTCATCCCCAACATTACCCAAATCTAATGTCACCCCCATGTCACACCCATCCCATTCATCTAAATATACCCCATACCCTTCACCTACATTTACTAATCCCAAACAATCTAATCCTAAACCAACACCATTTACCTAAAAAACTACATACTCAAACCAATCCAAAATCAACTAAATCTACTTCATCCTCCAATCCCAAAACATCCACTTCGGCCCCTAGGCCTAATCCATCCCCTTCATCTTCTAAACAACAATAATATAATCCAACTCATAAATCCAAATCAACCAACACATCTCATTATCCACATAATCCAACACCTTTACTTCCTACTCCCCCAAAACCATTTTACCTAAACCACTTCAATCCTTTAGGAGAACCCTTGACCACCATCTTCCATTATCTAAAAACCTTCAACATGATCATCCATCCCCCAATTAAATCATGCAACCAAAACCTTCCTAAACCATCTTGGTATCAAGAGCACTGTTATTGTGACTTTCATCGCACCCATGGACATTTGACCAATCGTTGCATGCAATTTAGGTCTTATGTCTAAAACCTCATTAAGAAAAGAATTCTTATCCTTGTACCTCTTTATCCACCACCTTTCCATCCCAACCATCTCCCTAACCATCGTCCACCATCCAAATTGTTGGGTTGATAATGTCAAGTGGGATCAGCCACTGCAGTATGCCCCAACATTAAATGTAAAAGTTTTTAAAGAAAACTTTATTGTGAAGGTATTTCAAATTATAGAGTGAAGCGACTCAACGTATACATGTTGTACAGACTAAGTTAAAGACTGATGTAGCCTAGAGTTTAGTATGAATAACCCAGGCACGTTGGCACATCACTCAGCCTAAGCTGAGCACTCACCCAAAGTGTGCAAAGGCACTAGGTAACTCTTTAGAGTTACTTGTACAAGATGTTAGCATGATGATGTTTAAACAAATTCAAATTCATTACTAGACATAAACATTCCATAGTGCATAATCCAGATGTATATCTTAGAGAATTATGATAAATGAGCTAAAAAATAGCTATGATAAGATTAACCATATAAGATCCAAATTAAGTTATGTCTAATACCATTATCCAACCAATATACTCCATTTCATAAATACTGTAAACCAAAAAACCTTCATACACTATAAATTATCTCCATGAGTCATGTGCATGTTAAAACCCGTAGCACAAATCTATAACACTATAATACTACTATGCTAAACCATTCAATACATATTTATAGGGGTGGGGACTTTCCCTACACCACCCATGCACTTCTCAAAATAGGTCATATGGTGATAATAACCATGCACCTTTACAATAGTATGCAAAACATGCAAGTGCTCTAACAATAGATGTCCTATAGTTAACTCTAAGTAGAAATCCTATTATTAGCTTAAACTATGCATGGCGCTTACTTTCCGTTTGTTCCCAAAATAACATTGCATGGAGCACAAGTCTTCATCTCTATGTGTACTCCACATACTATCTCCAAAAATAGCCCTTATCCACAAAACAACTAAGTCTTGATCTTGGGTGCTTCAATACTATTATAGCGCCGCGCACTTCTAGCGCCCTATATTCACTCACCCAATACTTGGATTATTTTTGGTTTTTCAACATTACCCCAGACTAGAGCACATTTTCATCCTAACGATGGGGATTCCTTTATATGTTTTCAATAATAGATAATATTTAATGAAATAATGAACCAAAATCTATATAAAAAATAAAGTTTATTCTGCAGCACCCTCTTCTTAAACTGGAAGGATTAATTATGGATATTTATTTTTGAGCTCAGCCTCTAAGGTCTTCCAGTCACTCAGTGTATTCCTCTTTTTCTCTAGAATATCAGTGGCTATGGCATCCAATTCATCCTTAAATATTTTCTCTTTCTCATTTTGTAGCATCTGGAAATTTTTTTTCCATACTTAATAGTATTCCCTCCATGAGATCCATCTTCTGTGCTATGAGTTTCCCAATCTCATCAATTCTTTACTTATGTGGATCCTGGGATGCTGTGAGGGCCTCACACTTTTGTTTTGTTAGTGCCAACATTTCTGTGCACCCAATTTTTTCATCCTTCATCGCCTTCAGAACCTCATTGTCATCTACCATAGTTCTGATCCTTATTATGGTGTCTAGTGCCACACATAAATTAAGAGCTTGATTGTATTTTTTCAACTCATCCTTTAATGTTTGGAACAACACCTAATATATTGAAAATTTTATAATAATAGTGGCCCTTGCTCTTTCTGATTCTTCCCCTACATAATTTTTCTTGGGGAGTTGCATTGGTCCTTCCTCCAGAAGTAGGTCAATTGTTGTGTGCTGACAGTACACCTCATACTTGAATTCTTGAGGCACCTTCTCTTAAAACTTAAGCCTCTTCAAGAAAACCGCATCTACAATCTGTTCTGCCATCTTCTTTACATTCTGGGCTTCTGTGACTGCCTTATTGATGCTCTTGAGTAAAATGCTTGGTTTAAAAACCCTAGTCCTTACGATCCTCCAATAGCTCCAAGATTGTTTTCGCCTTATCCGCTATCGAGAAATCTCTCATGCCCTAGCTTGAAACCATGTGCCCGAGCTCCTTCTCAATGCTTCTTCTTCCTTAAAACCCTTCTCAAATGGGGACACATATTCTCAACTCTGTGCACAAATCTACTCTCCTCGCCTGGTCTCACAGCTCTTCTCGCACTTCAACACGTTTCTTCTCAAGTTTGGTCGCAACTATCACGGTAGAATACTTATGATCACAAAGGTAGAAATGAACCCACATCACATCTTTAAACTAGAGTTGTCCAAAAGTTACCTTCATTAATTTCTCAACTTTACCTACCATACATGATCATCTAATTCAATTGACCATTTTCCCAATTTCCTGCACGATACACCTTCGTGCACCCACAATTATAACCTTCTAGCGCGCGTTCCTACCTTCTGGCTATCACAGACCTCCTTCTATGCATGCTTCCATGCACTGAAGTACCTTATCCAATATGCCTTCAACTAGTAGTTTCTACGACCACAAATTACCTCGAATTATATTAAGTTCATTCATTCATTTCTAGCTATGGTCTTCTTTACGAGCAATTTTCTCTCTAGCAACGCCTTTCCATATTTTGAAACCTTGCTCTTTTGTAATCCTTTTGTGAAATCACCTGTAACAATGAGTTTATTTATGTGTACCCATTCCTTGAATGATAACCACCCCACACCAAGGGTATGTGCAGTCCTCTATGCATAAAAACACTTTAGATAGTAATCAGCTTCTGGTGCGTAAATGCGCTTATTACACAAAACACTAAACTAAATTGACAAAGCATATCGAAGACGAAGGAAATACATAAATAAAATATAGTAAAAGAAATCTAATCTAAATGGCAATACCACCTTATTACAAACACCAAGAAGGATTATTTATAGTAGGGCTTTAGCCTACTCCCGTTGAAGTAACCAGGTAACCATGTTCCATCAAGCACCTCTAACTAACAAGCATCCGATTTAAGTATGTGAGTGATAACATATGGTCCTAACAAATGCACCTTAAGCTTTCTTGGGTGGCACAGAAACATTAAATCATAAAGACGTACCATCTTCCCAACCTCAAGCTTTTTTTCCTTGATGTGTTTGTCATGTCATGCCTTCTTTCTTGCCTTTTCCTACTTTTGACTCCAACGTGCTATGACACGCCTCTCATCCAACTGTATTAACTTGTCAATTATTTCTTCCAATGCTTGCTCATCAGCTAGACCTCCCACGTGTGTAATACACAAAGAAGGTAACATGAATTCCATGGGAAGAACTGCTTCTATGCCAAACACCAACTGAAAGGGTGTGGCCTTATTCAACCTTTTGTAGGTTGTTCTATATGCCCAAAGTACAACAAAAACTTTATCATCCCAATCTTTCCTTCCAACATCACAATTTTTTTGTCAAGGTCTAGCTCAATATCTTGTTGAAGGCCTCAATAGTCCCATTTTCTTGAGGGTGATAAGGTGTAGTCTTGTGGTGTATGACCATAAATTCATCCAATAATATCTTGATTGTCCAAGAAGTGTGTGCCCCTATCACTTGTCAGACTCAATGGACATCCATACCTAGTAAGAATATTTTCCCATAAGAACCTTGCTGTTGTAGCCATTGTAAAATCCTTTGTAGGTGTTGCTTCTTCCCACCTTGTAAGATAATTTGTACAAGTGATGATGTAGCATGATTTAGTTCTACGTGCAGCTAGGGAAATAGGACCCACAAATTCTATTGCCCATTTTTCAAAATGGCTCTACACTAGTGATAGGCCTCAAAGGCATTTCATCTCTTTGCCCAAGTTTTCCAAGGCACTGACAATGATCACACACCTTACAATACTCTTTACAATCCTTGTACAGGGTCTCCCACCATAAACAAATGAGTATAATCTTGCGCGCGATGGCGTTACCTGCATAGTACCCACCTACAATACCGCCATGAGCCTCTTCCATGATATCCATGCGCTCATGTTCCAGTACACACCGTTGCAATACTTCATTTTGGCCTAGTTTGTATAAGTCACCACTGATCAACATGAAAGGTACGATGTGAATTGCAAGTTGTTTATTCTCCAATGCTTTCATTCCTTCTAGCACCATACCTATGCATAAAAAAACAATGATATCCTCCAATTTCGAAGGTGCACTATTTAACCTATATAACTATGTATCTAGCATTGTATCTTCAATTTTCTGCGCATCCTCTCCTGATTAAATTCTTGATAAGTGGTCTGGGACATAATTACTTTTTCCTGGTTTTACCATGGCTATAAAGTTAAATTCTTGGAATAAGAGAACCCATCAACATATGCGCCCCTATAAAATGGGCTTATTTACCAAGTATTTCAATGCCATGTGATCTGTATAAAACACAAAAGGTGTTGCTAGCAAGTACTGTCTAAACTTATGCAGCACGTAGATCATTGATAAGGCCTCACGCTCCGTAGTTGTATAATTCTGTTCTGTAGGAGTCAACTTTCTACTAGCAAAATAGATAGGATGATCTATAATACCTTCTCTAGGTTGAGCTAATAATACACTAATGGCCGTGCCAAAGGCATCCACATGTACGTGAAAGGGTTGGTTCCATGAGGGAAAGTGCAAAATAGACACTGTAGTAAGCCTCTCCTTTAATGCTTCAAATGTGCACTGTTGCAACTCTCCTCAATAGAATGTCCCTTTTCCATTTAGTAAATCCTCCAAGGGCACAACAATCTTAGCTTATCCTTTGATAAATTTTTTGTAATACCCTATGTGGCCCAAGAATCCGTGCACCTCACTCTGACTGGTAGGCTCCTCCAGGCCTAAGATAACTGCAACCTTAGCTGGATCTACTAACAAACCCTCCTTGCAGATGATATGCCCTAGTAGAGTTCCAAAAGGTGTAGAAAATACAAACTTTTTGATGTTTAAAGAGATGCTTAACTGTCTTCATCTTTCAAAAATTAAGTGTAATTTGTCACAATGATCCTTGAAAAACCCATATACCATCTAGTCATCTAAGTAAACCTGCAAGAATTTGTGAATAAAATCCTAGAATGCTTGAACAAATATGCACAAAAATATTACAGGAATGTTCTTCAGACCAAAGGGCATCACTGTATATGCAAAGCTTCCCCATTCAGTCGTCAATGTTGTCTTATTTTGATCCTCCTTTGCAATTCTTACCTGATGATATCCAGAGAATCCATATGTAAAAGAGTAAATTTTGTGCCCTACAACACCTTCTAATATTTCCTCGGTGAAAGGCGTAGGAAAAGGATCAGTCACACATGTAACATTCAGCTCCCTATAGTCCACAAAAATCCTAATCTTGACCATCTTTATTTATACTTATTACCATGGGGCTAACCCACTTTGATTCTTCTAGGGGCTTAATGATGCCATATTTCAACATTTTATCAATTTCTTCTTTAACTTTTACACACAAGTTAGGGTTCATCGTGTAAGGTCTCTTCCTAAATGGGTGTGAACCTTCTTTTAGCTTAATCTTAATCTCACCTAAAGACTCATGCACTCCCTTTAACTCATGGTATCCCCTAAGAAATAAGTCCTGGAAATCATGTAGTAACTCAATTATCTTAGCTACTTTAGAATTAGGCCAATAATCTCCAATTATGGCCTCCTTAGGTTCATCATCCATGCCAATGTTCACTTTCTTAGTCTTCATAGGTTCATGATAGGAGCGTGCCTTCTCATCCGCACTGTTCAAGACCTCACACGTACCTTCTAAATGATCAATGTCCAAATTTTTTACTTCTTCCTCATCCACTATGTAGATCATCTTTCCTTTCTCCTTCTCAAGGAAAGTCCACTCAAGTTGTACAAATTTTTTCTCATCTACTTCATCAAAACACGCTCCTAGGTTTGCCTCACCAAATAAATCCTAAATGAGTTCTTCAGCTTTTGCACTATCTCCCATAGTCAATCACTCCATAAATAGTAATGCCTCTTTCAATGGAGGTTTAGTGGAGAAGCATTCAAAATTATGGATCATTCCTCTAGTCAAGTCTTGCCAATTTCTAGTCTCCCTAGGAAGCTCTGCATAAACATACCAAGCGCGTGCATAGCTATGTAAAGTAAAATAAAGTTTGTGCACCCATAGTGAAGGTGGTAAAGCTTCACGCCCCTCTGTCTAGAGTCTCTCACACTACTAAATGTGGTGTTGAACAAGATGATTACCATGATATATGTAGATTTGAGTAGGCATATTGCTCTCGAGAAACTGGGTTGTTAGAGAAATTATGACTTCATTCCATCCTATGAGATTATCCCTGTGAACCATCCAACAAAGCACTTCCATCCCATGCAAGGTATATACTAACACATTTATCCTATCCACTTGATCCTTCCACTATTCCTCCATGGCGCACAGGAATACCATAGGGTCTCCTTCTCTAGTGTATCGGGGTACATAGTTGTTACTTATCCTCCTAATACAAGCAAGGTTTTCCTCCTCACGCAGATGCACTTTTTACTTCGGGCCTAACCATATCATAGGTGCCATGTGCCCAATTATCACAAGCAATACTTATAGTATCACTAATAGACTTTACATCTTCCCACTGGAGGATTCCTACCTTAGATGGCTCAAGTACTTCTAGATCTCGAATGGCACACATACATTCTATTCAGGTCTTCCTCACTCAAAGGTTCAACATAAGGTGTAGATTTCCCATCTGTCAAAGGGATAATAACTCATTATTCCTTGTTCTCAAAACTTATATACCCCTTGTTGAATTGTAGATCAATATTATTTGCATAACACCAAGGGCACCCAAGTAGAGCTGGGAAGATGTCTACTTCTACAAATGCTAAAACCTCAAAGTCCCCAGTGAACTTGGCCCATTGTATAGTAATGGATGCATCATTTAAAACTCATATCAGGGTGGCCTTAGTTTGATTTTCCATAAACAATACATTAGAGGATGGCTGTAATGGAGGTCTTCCCATCTGCACCCATGCATCTAAAGTAAGCACATTAACTTCTACACCTGCGTCAATCAATATATTTCTCAAAAACCACCCATCCACAACAGCATTCAAAGTGATCTCCTTATCATAATCCAAGCTATGAGGGGGAAAATTAACATGCAGGATCTACCATCCATTCACAATACTTGCACACAGAGTGTTTTCCTTTAACCAATTCCCTAGTAATGGAATAATATTCTCCTAACGCAACATCTTGCATACCTATTTTAAATCATCAACATTTGACTGGACCATCTCTTCTGCCTTCTTTTGTTCCAACTTCAGTGACTGTTCCTTTAAACAATGTATTTCACCCTGAAGATTTTTGAGCACCCTCAGCCCCTGAATCCACCATGGTATCCTTGACCTCTACCACGACCTCCTTCAAAGCACCCTTCATTCTGATCATAGCACCCTTGAGTGTGATCACAATCATGGTGCTCACTTTTACCTTTAGAGTTATTTGATACTCCTGTCTGTCATACACCAATATCAATGTGATCATGGATCTGATCAATCAACTTGTAATCTTTGGTATTGTGAGTCATGGACCAAAAAATCTTACAATAGCAAGATACATTCTTTCTTATCGTGTGTTGTAATAATGGGCATCGGCTTGCATCATGGTCTAAATGACATATCTCACAGTCTAGCAACAATGAACGCACTGACCTACGGGGACAACTATCCTTAGTATGCCCCTCTACTTCACAATATGTACACCAAATCCTAGTGCACGTCTCATGTGCTGAATTGACCGATAGTTTCTCCAACTGCTTTACCATAGCTACAATCTGAGCTTCTAGGAATGGGCTCACTCCAGTGTCTATACTTCCAACTACCTCAGCGCACAATGCTGCTTCAAGTGCTTCACATGGATCCGTATATGTCTTATGTGACAGTGCCCTCCTAAAAGGTGTGATCAAGCCTCCAACAAACCACTGTGCATGCTAGCTTGCATGGATATCATACGAAAGTTTAGACAAAAGTGTTTTGAAATGGGCATCATATTCCCAAACACTCTTAGTAGTGCCTTGCTTAATATCCTTGAGCACACTTATACTCTTCTTCTCAAACTCAGGGATATAAAATTCCTTAAGGAAAGCATCCCGTAATGCTGTATAATCTACACAAGTCTGATCAGGGTCAAACTTCCTGTACCAACTGTGTGCACGTCCCTACAACATAGTTGCAAACTGACTTGCCTTGCGCTCAGAAGCCATGATCCCTTTTACATGCCACAATATCTCACACATGTGCACATGCTCAGAAACATCTTCTATTCCCCTATACTCTGGAAGATGAAGTGACATCTCCATGTAAATATTCTGGGGTTGGTGAGGACCATGCCCACCAGATCCAAAACCTCTTGTGTTACCTCTACCTCCAGACCCACCAGATCCACAAGAACCAGAGCCACCTATGCCCCCTGATCCTCCACTTGTAGCAAGAAGTGAACTAGAGGATGTACTTCCCTGTGTCCCAACAGTGGTACTAAATTGAACTCCTATAGTCTGCGAGGTGGTACTACTCCCAGAGGTGAGTTCAAAATTCTGCACGCTTGAGTTATGTGCTAGATGATGTTCATCCTGAAAAGGTACCTCCAAATAACAAGGAAGACATTTTCCCAACCATAGATGTACTTGCTATTTGATTTACTCCTAATATTCTACTACCCAAAATAGCTTGCTGACTACTGGTTGTACTATAAAATGGAAAAACCAAGCACAAGGGCTAGGTTTCTAGGTAGATTCAGATGTGCACCTATGGCCCATGTCATCTCTGTTGGCACACTCTCATAAGAGGATGATGAGGGTTCCCTATCATGCTTTCCCAAATGGGGGAGTTCTAGATGCTCTGGCTCCATTCCCTCTACGTGAGCTCCAAATCCTTCATGAGCCATCTCTCTCCTCAACGCCATCCATTTTGCAATCTCACACTGCTTCCCTAACTCCCTCTTGTGCACCTCATTGTACTTAAGCCACCTTTCTTCTCTTTCCCTCTCTGCCGCTAGGTCCTCCATCCTTCACCAAACCTACTCCTTCCCCCGTGCGTGGTGGGGTTTAGCTAGCCATGACTTCTCTTCCAAATTTAGGGTTACCATCAAGATCTTGATTTCCAGTGGAATTCCTTGTAGATAGGTTCCCCTGGGATAACGTAAAAACTAGAACTCAGCTACCTTTGGGCAAGAATAAGTGGAAATTGAGTACTCCAAAATATAGCTATTCAGAACACCACGGAACCAAGTGTCCACAGCACGCATCCAAATCAGATCAGCATCATAGAGGGCCTGAAATTCTTCCTACATCTAGACAAGTGTGTGAAACCTCCAATTCCTTTTAGACACATAAGACAACTAGCCACTCATACACTCTATTAGAAATATAACAAAGAAACTCTCATATAAACAGTCATACAAATTCTACTCCACCCACACACACATGTCAAACTCAGATCTAGTGATGAATCTTTGAGCGTATTCTTCTTCCATATCCACTATCCACTCCTCAACACTTGATAAGGTTAACCGATACGTATTCATCATGAAACATCCTGAAAACAACTGAAAAAGACGTCCCAAAATGGAACCAATGATGTAGCCTAGAATTTACTATGAATAACCCAGGTGCGCTGGCACATCACTCAGCCTGAGATGAGCACTCACCCAAAGTGCATAAAGGTACCAGGTCCCTCTTTAGAGTTACTTGTGTAGGATGTTAGCATGATGATGTTTAAACATATTCAGATTCATAACTAGACATAAACATTCCACAATGCATAATCTAGATGTATATCTTAGAGAATCATGATAAATGAACTAAACAATAACTATGATAAGATTAACCATACAAGATCTAGATTCAGTTATGTCTAATACCATTATCTAACAAATATACTCCATTTCATTAAATACTGTAAAACATAGAAGCTTCATACACTGTAAAGTATCTCCATGAGTCATGTCTACGCGTCAAAACTCACAACACAACTCTATAATAATTCAGTACTTACTAAACTACACAGTTCAATACATATTTATAGGGGTGGGGACTTTCCCTTCACCACCTTACGCACTTCTCAAAATAGGTCACATGCTGATAATAGCCATATGCCTTTACAATAGTATACACAACATGCAAGTGTTCTAACAATAGATGTCCTATAGTTAACTCCAAGTAGAAATCCTATTATCAGCTTAAACTATGCATGGCGTTTATCTGTCACTTGTTCCCAAAATACCATTATGTGGAGCGCAAGTCTTCATCTCTATGTGTGCTCTGTACGCTATCTCCAAAAATAGCCCTTATCCACAAAACAACTAAGTCCTGATATTTGGGCGCTTCAATACTATGTTAGTGCCGCGTGCTTCCAACGCCCTATATTCACACGCCCAATACTTGGATTATTTTTGGCTATCCACACAATGAAATATATTTGTGTGCCCTCTCCTATAGTAATCGATGATCATTTTTTGTTCAACACACATGGGCATACCCTCGATGTTGTCATTGCTGATTGACTGCAAACTGGAAGTGGAAGTGCTTGGGTTGCAGACTTGTGCAATTTCTTAATAAAGACAGTTATCCTACCAGTGGAATATTGTAAATTGTTGTTTGTCCAGGTAAATCCAGTGTTGTGTATGTCTTGTTCTTGTTGATTACGTTGATTTTAGCTGTAGGTTTTTTTGGTGTGTATTCATGGAAGTATGTGGATGTTATGTCATGGTGTCTAATAGACTGGCCCAAGTCATAAGCCATAATTTGTATCTATCATAGTGGATCTATGATGTAAAGAACATATGTGGTCCATTCCTAAATCTAACATTATATCAATGTTTAATCATATCATGTGTGCATGATTTATTCTAGTACAAACGTGTTTAACCCCCATAAGTGAAGAATGTGTGAAATGTCATTAATGGGTCGGCATGAGTATCTCTCAATATGTCTTCTTGATAGTAGTCTTTGATGAAATCCCTTGATCAAGGTGGCACAATTCATGCCAAAGTTGTAGATGTAGTAATGAAATCTAGGATGTAAATATGAACCTAAATTGCTATTTGAGATCATGTTTGAGCTTACATATACATAGATCTTTACATATGAACCTAGTTTAAGTCAAGGTTGCATGTTGCAATGTGTTTCCATCTGTGGGAATAGTGTGGGGTTTTTGCCATACCAAAGAGGAACCGTTTAGTGTTATATTTTTGAATTAGGGATATTGGGGTCAATCAGTATCTATTTACATCCATTTTGGTCATTGAGTTATAATGTATCTTCTAAGCAGTATCAAGCTTCATGACGCACTAGTTTTTTATTTGTGAAGCTTAGACCAATCATTTGGTGCCATGTGTCTTCGCATTTTTTGTGGTTAATAATCTTTTTGGGTACATCATAAGCTGTTAGCGTTATGTGTCCAATCCAACCATTTGATGCCTCCTAATTTCACATTTTTCAATCTGTATGGAGAATATATGAAATATATGCAAAGTTTGGACCATTCAAGGATTACTCCTACGTAGGCCTCGATTGTTCATCTCAGCGTTCTTCATAGTATGGGTTATGCATACACCCATTTTATTAGATTAGCCATTGTGCACATGAAATCTGACATCACATAGTAGTCTTTGTGAATGCTTTTTTCAATCCTGTTGTGCTACTCTGTGAATCACTAATATGTTCAGACTTATCTGAAATCCTATGACTGTGAAGATTTACCGCTAATCATATTGCTCTAGATAGCTCTGCATTTGGAAGCTAATTATGAAGGCCAATATATTTGTATTGGCCTCCATCTTGCATCATGGGTTACTTGTAATATTAGGTTTATCATGAGATATGAACATCTGCAATCCGCTTGAGTCAATAAGGGCTTTCAACTCATTCGGTTATTCACCGAGGTCCATGTTTTTAGATGCAGAAAATGCATGTATTACATTTCTCTTTGAACTATCACATAACCAACTATAGGAGTGGTTCCATGAATGGAACTACATGTTAGGGTTCCCTTTCTTTACAATTTATTCACATCTGTGAATTTTGACAACGTGTCTTATTCTTTGAAAAAAAATTGTCAGATTTGTGAAATCCGTGCCAATATGGTTGCTCCATGGCATTTTGAGTGGTGTGGCTTGTTATCTCATTTGTTGCAGTAGTTACGCCAATTAATAAGATAACACCTAAGAAAATTTATGAGCTGGTTTGCCTAAGAATGCCCTTTCAGAGAGATAATCGGGCCATTTAAAAGGTTTCAATGTGTCTTCAGACAACATGTGTCATTTAGATGCTTCATATTGAAGTGTTAAAACGATAAAATTGAAACCCGCATCATAGTATTAGTCTTTTGGGTTTGCGGAAAAATTCCGAGCATCAGAACGATGCCTTCGTCAGAAACATGCTTCATGACGCATGTCTTATTTGATCCCCGAAGCTCGATTTACTCCTTTGTTTCGGGTTTATTTTTTTCTCTGCGGTTTTTTGACTTTTCCTTTATACCGCGGGATCTCTAATTTTCTTCATTTCATGGGTTTTTTAAGTCTGTGATCTACGAAGTCTAATCTAATTGAAAAATGACACATGTATTCTGCTTCTCACACTTGTCAGACTTTGTCAGAATTGCGAAGTGCGAACCAATTATTTTTTGACACATATCAAGTGTCAGGGTGTCAATCTTTGCGTTGACTTAGCTACTTAAATTGTGACACCTATCTTGTTCCTTTTCCAGACTTGAAATTTATTTCAAGTTTGGATTATAATTTTTTAAGCCATTATTTTTTTGACAAGTGGCTTATTTGACTTAGACTTTGCTTTTGCATTGTGTTAGAGTGCGAAATGTGATCCAATTAATTAAAGATAAGTGTATATGGTTCTATTTTTTTAATTAATTGTCTTCTAAATTATTAGCTGCATTGGGAAATGTGAGCTAATTGAAAAGTGACACATATATCTGTTTTTTGTTATTTTCAGTCGTGTCATAGTTTTTTGACGTGTGTCTATTTATTTGTTGTCGGTTTTACAACTCTATCGCGGACCCAAAATGGAATTAAATTTATTTTTTTAAAGTTTCGCATATGCCCGAGGATCTTTTTTAAAGCTGACACGTGCCTCTCTTAGTATTGTTGATATGTGCTATGTGTCACCCCCCTCCTTGGATATTTTAAAACTTTTTTTAATTTAATAAGTAGCTTGTTTTGAGCCAATGTAGCTTATTTTTTAGCTCGCCCCGTCGAGTTACTAAATAACTCGTTGAGCTACTCTAGCCTGAATTAGTTTGAGCTTAGTTAGCTCATCTGTAAACTTGACCCTGACTCAACTCTATCAATGTGATCTTAAATTTGACCAAATCTAGCTATTTTAAAACTAAATTTGAGCTTTTTGCATTCGTATAGCAAATTAAAAGATCTGTAGCTAGTTCTTTTGTCTCGGTTGGCTTCCTTGATTTGTTTTAACTGTAACTATTTCCATTTCCGTCTAAGCATTAGAAATGACTAGTTTTGCTAATTTTTCGATGGATAAATCTCATATTTTAAATGGAACAAATTATAGCATTTGGAAAGTGCGTTTAAAATCTTATTTTATGGCTAGGAAGCTATGGGATCTTGTGACTGGTGTAAAAAAAAGTCCCATAGGGAGACAAGTTATGCCTGAAAACCTTAGCTCCTTCTCTCATAAATCTCAGGAAGCTCTTTCCACCCTATTGTAAAGCATTAGAGATGAATTCTTAATGCATATAGGCCATATGGACTCGCCTACAGATGCATGGAAGCAATTAGAGACCATGTATGAATGCAGTAGGTTGTCTAAGATAATTAATCTAGTTTTAGAACTCTTTACAACTCCTATGAAGGGGGATAAGAAAAGTTTCAATTATTTAGCTAAAATTAAGAACATTGAAGCTCAATTAGATGGTTATAATTGTGAATTATTTCAAGATAAGATTTTGTAATTCATAATTCCGATAAATGTTCATGAAAAGTTTAGAAATTATATCTCAATTCTTAACTCTAAGCATCAAAATGAGAATGATCTACCTAATTTAGACACTTTGTCTTCTTTGTTGATTCAAGAAGAGAGTCATGGAGAAATTTGATTAAATTTGATTTAAAAGAGACAACTTCTCTAGCTCTATTCTCACATAATCATAAGTCTGCTCATAATATAAATAACAACAATCATAATTAGAAGTTGAATATCAGATCTAGGTTTAAATAAAATCCTAAGACTAATTATGCTAAGAACAATAAGAAATTTAAAGCCAAATTTAATGGAACTCGTAATAAGTGTGGAAAATTTGGCATAAAGATTTTGATTGTAGAGTAAATATAAAAAATCAGCTAAGAATGCTAAGAACAACAAGCCTAATAACCATAAGAAAAATCATACAATTGTAGCTGAGAAGTCTATTTCCTTATATACTACCCTTCTAGCTTCAAATGAAAATGAATGAATTCTTGATAGTGGTGCTTCTAGGCACATGACTTGTACTCCTGGTATCCTCTCAGATGTAGTTAAATGTGAGAAGAATATGTATCTAGGAGATAACTCAAACATTATATTTGAAGGTTGTGGTAATGTTAAGCTATCAAATGGTGTAATTAGGAATGTCTTATATGTTCCTAAACTGAAAAAGAATCTTTTTCCTTTCTCTCAGCTAACTAAAGAAAATTGTAAAGTTGTTCTGATGCAAGATATGTGGTATGTAAAAGATAAGTTAAAAAATTTTATTGCTTCTAGCATTCAGAAAAATGGCTTGTATGTCTTTGATGGTTTTGTGTTTGAGTCTTAATTTTCTTCCTCTTCTAGGAATGATATTTAACTTTGGCATGAAATAACTTGGGCATATTAATTTCAAAAGCTTGTATGATATGTCTAGATTGAATCTTGTTGTTGGTCTTCCAAAGATAAATTTAGGTCATGAAACTTGTGAAAGTTTCTTACGTGGTAAGACAACATGCTCAACCATTTCACAAACATCATGATCTAAATTATTCTCAGTTATTAGAACTGATTCATAGTGATGTGAGAGGTCCACTTGGGGTTCCTTCTCTCAATGGAACTTTGTATGATGTTTTATTTATTGATGATTACTCTAGAATGACTTGGTCTTATTTCATTAAGAAGAAGTCTGATGTCCTGTCTAAGTGTTCAGGAATTTAAAACTCTAGTTGAAAATTGCTTCTAATATGAAAATTAAGGGAAATAGGATTGATAATGGAGTTGAATATGTCAGCAATTTTTTTGATGAGTTATGTGTGTCATGTGGGATTCAAAGAGAGTTGACTAATCCCTATTCCCCTCAGAAAAATGGCATTGCTAGAAAGAAAGAATAATACTGTCTTAGAAATGGCTAAGAATATGATTCATGCTTCCAATGTGCCTAAGTCTATTATGGGTTTAAGCTATGAAAAATGCTATCTATATTCTTAATAAAGTACCTGTTAAAGCTCTTCATCAAGCTACTCCTCATGAGGTATGGAAAAAGCAAAGAACCAAATATTTCTAACTTAATAAGTATTTGGTAGTCCCAAGTCTATCTTCATTCCAAAAGTAAAAAGGAAGAAGCTTGATTCAACCTCTTTCTCTTGTATTTTTGTTGACTATGGTTGTAGAACTTAAGGATTGAGAGTTTATAATCCATTCAAGCATGACATTGTTGAAAATTTTTTTTTTCAATTCTTAGAGAAAACCTTCTCTAGATGATCCTCATGAACCCTCCTCCAGCTGCTCTAGAGATAAAGCTTGATAATCCTCCTACTGACATTATGGAAATATAAGGTTCAAGAGGCTGATCATCCTGATCTAGATATGATGAAGATTGAAGGGGATTCCTTTCAAAATGTCTTATAACCTAAGATTCCTACATGGGCTCAAAGTATTTATCAAAACTCGCAGCCCGATAGTCTTAGAAAGACTAACTAGAAGTTAGTATACTTATCATGCCTTGATGGCCCTCTATGAGGTAGAACCATAATCCTTTGAATAATCATCTCAAGATGATATATGGATTTAGGTTAGGAAGGATGAATACAATGCTTTAATAAAAAAATTACACTTGGGAACTAGTCCCTCCTCCTTCTAAGAGAAGCATTGTAGGATCTAGGTGGTTGTTCGAAATCAAATATAACTCTGTACGAGAGATTGAAAAGTTCAAGGAAAGGATGGTAGCTTGTGGTTTCACTTAGAAACTAGGTATTGACTATGTTGAGAATTTTTCTCCCATTGCTAAGATGAGCAGTGTGAGAGTTCTTCTTCCATTATCTTCCCAATATGGTTGGGATATTCACCAAATGGATGTTAAAAATGATTTTTAAAATGGTTGAATTAAAATAAAGAAATATATATGAGTCAACCTAAAGTATTTGAAGTACCTGGCAAGGAATTGTATGTATGTAAGCTTAAAAAGACTTTGTATGGTCTTAAGTAAGCTCCTAGAGCTTGGTATTCTAAAATTAATAGTTTCTTTCAGGAGCTTGGTTTTTCTAACTATTTTTATGAGAATGATTTATTTGTTAAGTTTGATAATATTCATATTATCATTATTTTTCATTATGTTGATGATATTTTGATTACTAGCAGTGATAAAAATTTAATTGTTAAAATCAAAGAAAAATTAAAGCAACGTTTTGAAATGATTGATTTAGGTTTATTAAATCATTTTCTTAGCATGATTATATTTCAAGATCATAAGTATATTGTTGCATCTCAATCTCAGTATGCTATGAATTTTATTAGAAGATTTACCATGATTGACTGTAATCCTATTTCCAGTCCTATAGAAGTTGGTGTTAAGTTAGATCCTAGCCCAACTTGTGCTAAATTTGATCCTACTCTGTATAGGTAGCTAGTTGGTAGTCTAATTTATTTGACTATTACTAGACCTGATATTTCCTATGCAATGGGAGTAGTTTCAAGATTTATGCAAGAAACTTACATGAGGCTCATTGGAAAATGGAAAAAATAATTCTGAAATATATCAAAGGAACAATCAATTATGGTATTTTTTATTCTTCTTGTAATGATACACAAGTATTTGGTTATTGTGATTCTGATCATGCTAGCGATGCCCCGCTTAGCCCCCGCTACTCCTTTGTTTTTCCTTTTTGCCATCTCTTTTCTTGGCCTTTTATCTCTTGAATCGGAGTATACAAGTGCTAACTGCCGCCCTGATCAGGGCTGGTGGTCCTGTAACCGCCGCCCTGCTCAGAGCGGCGATCCTTCTACGTGTTTTCTAGAAACCGCTTTAAATTGACTCACGTAAAAATAAACGTTTCACCAGCTTTTCTTTGCTGACTTGGGCTTGCATTTATGTTTTTGGTCCCCTGGAATAGTGTTTGGCCATTGTTTATTGTTTTTAGAGTTCAGTTTGGTTTTGATCTTTGGGTGAATGAAAGCTATAAATAAATGGTTCGTGCACAAGCAAATGGTCTGCCCCTCATTCACTTTCATGCTCTGATTTTCATAGTTCAGTCTTTTATTTTGTTTAGAAGCCATAGTTTTAATTCCTTGCATGCTTAGTTAGCATTGTTCAGCTGTTGGTAAGCCACATACCCATCTTGTGTAGGCAGTACTGTTATTTCACCCAATCCGGAATGTGAATTTCTCTTTGATTGGATTTAGTTAGTGCTTAGTAAATAAAAGTGAAGCATTTAGTTCAATGGGTATATCCAGTGTGCAAACGGTGTTATTGTTTTATAAAAGGCTCCATAATATGATGTAGAATAGCTTAGGATGCCATTAAAAGGTTTTGCTCTTCAAATAGGATAGTTTCAGGTTCTGGTCGCTTTATGTTGCATGACTCAAGTAAAATCCCGCTAGGAATTGCATAAGCCAAGCTCTGTACTCTTGCGCTATCCCTCTCCTACTCATTTTTCAGAAAAAGGTACATTCTGAGCATGTTTGTCCCAATATCTATTTCTTTCCGATGCTAGCATTACACGCTTTTTTGGATCCACGTGAATGTGAAAGAACGAGGAGATCACACTGAGGGGACAAGATCACAAACACCATCGGATTTGCCACTTTTCTGCGGAATCCAGGTTCTAGCTTTCAAAGTTCTAGTTAGAATCATACCAAATATAAGTAGAAAATTCCTTCACGGGATTCTTAACTATTCTATTCTCGATATTGCCAGGGAAGCTGTGGGGATTGATAGTTTATGAGAAACTATGATTCACTCCTCACTTCTGAGGTAGGATCGAGAATCTGTGCATAATAGATTAAGTGGAAGTACTATTTCATTATTTAGAATAAATCTACAAATTACACAGACAAATAACTACACTCGGTTATCTTGTTTGTTTTAAATTGTTATTTAGTCGTTATTTCTAGATACTACTTTAAATAGTTCTTTTCTTCTCATAAAGTCTGCTATGCAAAAATATAAGTTATATATGTTTTAGTTTTATTACCACATAGTTAGAATTTGCTTTATTACAGTTAGATTTACATTTTGTTTTGTATGACAATCACGGGACCCCGGGAGCCTAGGGAATACATATTTGAGCCAATCGTGCCTCAACCTAACCTCGTCACAGCAATAGTTGACATAGACCAAAATCTTAGAATACAAGTATTCCAAACAATGATAGATTTACAATTGATCACCTCTCAGTTAAGAGGGTTAAATATAGAAGACGACCAAGCAACACATTTTGGTCAAATCAACCGAACTACATATTACCCTAGGAAAACATTCACATGACTGTAAAGGGTTCGAAAGAGAACAAACCTTTGGTGGTGATCCTTTGGTCCCATAGCCAGATGCAGGAGATATTCTCACAGACATAAATACTAGTTTAAGTGATCCAGGTTGCAGGGAACGCCTGTGAGATATCCTAAGAAAATCACGCTAGTTGTTTAGTCCTAAACATAGAAGCTAAGAAAGCATATGATTACTGGATACTAGGAATCAAGACTTGATTTCGTAAATGACCATAATCAGGACCGCAACAACCAAGAGTCTACGGTTGTGATCCACATATCCCATTCATCACCTAACGAATCCATAAGTCAATCAGATATAAACACTGGCCTACGCACACTAGTAGTTCCAGAACCACTCCACTTCCACCCATCATCATCGAACAATTGTCCTTACTAGATATAGCGGCTAAGAAAAGCTAGAGAATTCTGGACTAGGCCAGAGAATCGTCCGTAGAGTATAATTGTGACTTCCATCATCCGCCATATGACCTTATCTGTGAGAGCATACACGAAACTATTCTGGAGGTCATTTCCCATGTTGTATTCCAAAACCCATAGATCGAATCACGCCAGGACTCGATATTGATTGGAGCCTTCGAGCAGTCATCCTTGCCAATCGATCTATCACACCAGTCCAAGTTAGAAGGGCCTTCTTTCTTAGATTCACAAATTCCATTAGTACGTGTCGAAGACATTAGATTGCCTAACTAGTTTTTACTGCATCCCACACATATTCCATCCCCACCAGCAGTCTCGGCACGACCTCGGGAGGTCGGGTACGTGGAAGAGTTGCTTGTAGATTCCCACGCTCGCTTGTCGCTTTTCCAGCGTAATAGTCAACCCCTTAGGTTCGTAAGATAATGTGGAAAACTTTCCAAGGATGACAGAGGAGATATGCACTTCTTTGCGATTCAAAGGAGCACTCCAAATTTCCTGGGTATGGTGGATTGGAACACCTGCTTGAGGTGATGGTGATTATTTACCTTATTAGTGAAACTATCACAATGATGATCATCTAAGATAGAAGATTCTCTTTTGAATTTATCATTCACAGTTGAATGCCATGATCCATATCTTACTTGATGCTATGAAGAGCTCAACCAACATTGGCTATATTGATCTCTGAGGAAGTAGTTGGTTCAAAGCTGCTAATATGAAGTGTGTCCTATGAATGCCCCATTTGTGGCTGAAGGGAATTGTCTTGGCATGAGCTTACTCTTTCACCATGGTGATTAGATGTCTGTCCTGAGTGAAAGTCTAGAAGCTCTGAAATCTTCTGATTGCAAATAGCTACTCTTGCAACATCAAAATGACCAAACATAGGAAGGAAGTTCATAGTGCAATTCTATTAGAGAGAAGCCAGTTCTGAATAGTCTTAGGTGATCGACAGTTCGGTTCACAATGAACCCGGCGTCACTAGGTTGCAAATAGTCCTGAATGTTACCATAAAACCTCTGAGTTCTTTAAGAGTTTTGCATTGGAAATTGATACTGCTAGCCTTTTTGGGCTTATTAGAGTTTCCTTCTTGAGGAGGAGGCAATGACAATGCCCCCTCTAGAGGAAGTCTAGTTAGCCTTTGAATTTTTCCTTGGGCTTAGATTCTGGTCAAGTAGTGAATCAATACCGGGAGTGTGACTCAGTTGAGAGTGTGAATCTTACTGTGAGTTAAATGCCCTTGGAATGGGTCCAAGGTGAAGTGTCATCATAGTGGAGGTATGAGTATGCTCTTAGGTTAATTAAAATAATTAATAGTCTGAGGATGAACTATTCAAATGGGGTAAAGTTGTCATGATTAGCTAAATGTGAAGTTAATGTATGGTGAAGGGACTAATCTCAGATTGACCCAAATTTGGCATGCTACATTTGAACCCTTCTTGCAAGCTTGTCTGATAAATGACGCTTTTGACAAAAACAGGAAATCTCCAGCTTGACCTGATAGGTTTGTTTTCTTTCCGGAAGTGTGGTCATTAAGGTGGGAGTGAATTGATCGAGGTGTTAATGTTACCAAGTTGGATGAGTTGGACTTAGTACACCCCAATCATTAAGTGATCCAAAATTTTGCTCTAAGGTTTTATTGTGAAGGGTGATTTCGATCATTAAAGGTAGTGAAACGTCTAACCTCTTCACAAGACACATATGATAATTTAAGGTCATCCCTCTTGAAGAGCTTGCAAACTCTATGTCGTCAAAGTGTCGATATGTTTATCCAGAACAAGGTCGAAGTAGAGATTTAACTATCCAAGATATATGAGGATGATCCTTAATGATCTAACTCAGGAAACTAGTTGACGAAGACATAGTGAATGTAGCTAGCCTACTACAAGTGTTAGTTTGGGTTAAACAACATGTACATTAGGCTTAAGGTAAAGACAGTGGTTTACAAATGAGTAGCAACAGTCGCTTAAGGTATCTCCACTTAAATACTTGAGTGTTATCAATGCTCTTGAAGAGATCATTTTTAACATCATTTAGTATTCTAACTTGGTTGAAAACTAGCTCACTATCCCCAATTAATTTTGAAGTTATGATACCTCTTGTCCAAGGTCCCAATGAGGGCATAGGATTAATGCCTCATAGGGTCAGACTTTGGGTTAGGTGAAAAAATAAAATGGAATGGAAATATAAATAGTATATGTTACCTTCGGGAAAAAAGGCTAACACAATGCCCACTCAACTCCAATCGCATGTCAGCTTAGAGAAATCTACATGCAGTACCTTCACAAGAACAATCCCTCACCAAGCAAAAACCAATTACGTATCTTTATCACCCAGGGTATTTGGTGTAAAACTAGGAAAGGTGTGTTATCTTACAGATAATAACTACCCAAACCCCCAAATTCTCCATTATGACCTATGATGGTATAGCCATGCCTTTAGTTTATCCCATTTATATCGTAAGCTAAAATCTACGATGCTTTTCAGGCTAACCTTGGAAGCCTGTTTGAGTGGCTGGAGGAGGCTTAGGCAATCTTCTTTGTAAACAAGAGCATTCAGAGCTATTAGATTTGGCTTGGTACACCGAGGTTTCATTGTGAGGTTGGAAATTAAACCTGCATCTAACAGAGTGTAGCATTCCTCCCATAGCCTCATCATGAAAAGGGGCCTTAGGCCATGTAGTTCTACCATCAGCTTGATGAAGTATCCTACCAATTTTAACCACTGAATGCAAGTCCAAATCAGTTTACATCCCCCTAACACAATGATTGAAACGAGAGTTGTGGCAACTCAATTAGGATTGACATCTTAGGCGTGGACTGTGATTGTGGTTGGACATGCAAGGAATGTCCCAAGGTTTAGGTTTTGAAAATCCCTACTGTTCCCATGTAGTAGAATCCATAAGTAAGTTGTACAGGTAATCCATTAGATATAGTATCATATTTCAGCCACCTAATTAGGAATAACCTAATTCCATGAGTCTATTCATCATTAAACTTGATTGGCTTGATCAACATGTAGTTAAGACCCTAAAGGCTATTACCAATGATCTGAATATATCTAAAATGGTGAAGAAGGTCACATGATCATTATTTCCAACATTGGAGGACACGTCCCTGAGTAGGTAGAGATCCACACAATTTAACAGACGGTTAGGTGAAATGGGTTATTTTAGTGTAGATCCTTGGGTGCATCTTTTGAAACTCTATCTGTAAGATACCTAATCACAAAAATCATTTCAAGTCCATGATCGAAGACACTAGTTATCTTTTTACCCCTTTAGTTTTGTTTTATAGACTGATCAATGTGGGAAGCTCTATGTGGGATTAATAGAATATCTCAAATATAAGGTCTTCGTGAAGTTGATCGATATCAAGAAGGTTCAAAATATCAAATTTAATCCACCTTTAGACTTTTTGCTAGAAATGTTTCCAACCTCTTTATGATAGACTATGTACACATAGGGCTAGCTTTTTATAGAAATCGTCCTATCAAGGGAGCATTCATATTTATAGCAACATCGATGGAAAGATAAATGTCCTTTTGGACTAGGAGTTCATCTATTTACAAGAAGTTTGACTCAAGGAGTTTGAATTTGAAAATCCACGTATATTGACTAAATCAATTGCCTATTTTTTGGACTAGTTTATCTTCACGAACAAGACTATAAAGGAGTCACTTCAGGCGGTATTTTATGAAGACAAAACCATACACACATAGAGGTATAGCTATGAGACAGAGAGGTTTTACATGTTGACAGGCATTGTTTAGACCATAGGATTCATAATCCTATTTCAGGACAAAAAGTATGCCATGAGAATCATGTGCCATGAGTATCAGTCTGTGGTACATCACTGATGTTAAGATAAGGCTGAAAGGTGGCAGATCACATCACACAATCCTTGGATGCAATCATTGGATCCTTAAAAGAGGTAGATGGGAAGGTGAATGTTACTTTCCAGGGGATCTAAGCATCCTAATATCCCTTTTGAACTGTGATCATCAGGAATTGAGGGGGAACAATACAATGCCATCGACTGGATGCATCAGACATTTTAGATACCCCTGAGGTTCGGGTCCTACCATTCACCTAGGTGAAGATTAAACTCATTAAGCCCTCAATCACATAGGCACCCTGAGTAATGATACTAGGGCCCACAGCCAAATTTAGGAGTGAACTCCATTCCCCATTTACCTAGGGGTCTCTGCTTATCATGTTACATGTCCCCCATCTTATCCTTTAGGATGAGGTCCCTCGATCCTATCTGAAGGTCTCCCATTCTTGGACATCCCGTCTTATTGTAGGCATGTTTGATACCCGTCCCTTTGGTAGATTTGAAGGTGATCGAGAACATTCCCTCAGATCCTGGCTTTTCGTCCTACCCATAACTCAAGTTGTGTTAAATGGTACTGGAAAAAATCATCATCGTTGAGCATATCTTTGAGCGAGATCCGAAGAGATGGAATTTGGACTTCGAGAGGCAAAACAGCCTTTGTACTATAGACCAAAGAGAAAGGTGTGGCAACGGTTGAGGTATAAATACTAGTGCGGTAAGCCCATAAGGTGAAAGGAATGTGTGTGTGCTAATCCTTACTAGTGTCGTCAACCACTTTCATAAGAATTTTTTTTAGGGTTTTTTTACTCAATTCAACTTGGCCATTTGTTTGAGGATAATAAGGTGAAAAAATGAGTTGAATGTCGAAGGCGTCACAGAGTTTCTGTAGGGTTTTGTTTTTGAATTGTTTTCCATTATCAGTGATGAGGCGGTGAGGAACACCAAAGTGAAAAATGATGTGATGGTTAATGAATTCATAAATTTTCTTGACTTTTGTAGAAATGAGAGGTACGACTTCCACCCATTTAGTGTAATATTCTGTAGCGGTAATAATCCATTGATGACATTGGGAAGAATGAGGCTTAATATCTCTGACAATATCCAAACCCCATTGAGAGAAAGTACAAAGGTCTCATACGACCTGTAAGGCGTGACTAGGGGTGTGATGAAGATTAGCATGTTGCTGACACTTCACACAACACTTGACATAGTCACAACAATCACGGTTTAGGATTGACCAGTAATAGCCAAGGTGAAGGATGCGCTTAGCAACAACTAAGCCATTGAAGTGACCCCCACAAATCCCATCGTGAAATTCCTTGATGGTGTATGGAATTTCAAAACTTGTAAGGTATCATAAGAGGATACCATCAAAGCCGCATTTATAGAGAAGACCACCCATGATGGCATACCGAGAGACACTTTTGAAGAAGGCTCATTGTCCATTGTGAATAATATATGGAGGCAAAATTGAAAGGGAAAGGTAGTCAACAAACTACTTATACCAAAGGTCATGTGGGTTAGTTTCAATGTTTCCTACAAGGTTGACGTCTTGATTCAAATAATAAGGTGATTGTAACCTTTGTACGGTGAAAAATATTTTTGAGTTGGAGGGTGAAGCGGGGATTTGAGAAGCTAGACAGGCCATGGTATCTGCAAATTTATTAGTGGAACATGGGGTGGTATGAAGCTCATAATGGTCAAACGTAGTCAAAAGTATGTCAACATGATGTTTATACTTTTGACGTATCTTGTTACGACACTGGTATATACCCTTAACTTGGTTCACAACTAGTTGAAATTCACCAAAGATATCAATTGATTTAACATCTAAGGCTATGGAAGCTTGAATACCTAACACGAGTTCTTCATATTCGACGATATTGTTAGTACAATCAAAATCTAGTTTGAAAGATAATGGCATAGGCTCACCGTCAAGAGGAATGATGATAACTCTGGCACCACCCCCATGCTAACATTTGGAACCATCGAAGAATAGGGCCATATGGTATACAGTATTGTCCAAAGAGAGGGTAGCGATGTATTCATCAGGGAAATCAAACTTAGAGGATTGATTTCCGAAGAGAGGTGCATTTACGAGTTGGTCAACGATGGTTTGTCCTTTGACAATTTTTTGATGGGTGAATTCGAGATCTAGGTCTACAAGAAGCATGAGCCAACATGAAACACGTTGATGGTGGTAGGGCTTAGTGTACATGTAATGTAAGGGATTAGGATTGGTGACAACAAAATTTTTGTGGTTAAGTATGTAATGGTGAAGTTTAGTGGTGACAAAAACTAAGGCTAAGCAGAGTTTTTTAGCGTGAGTATATCTAGTTTTGTAGTCTAAAAGCATACGACTTATGTAATAAACCGCTTGTTCCCTATGTTGCTCGTCACGATGAGTGAACATGGAACCTAAAGAATGATTAGTAGTAGAAATATAAAGATAAAATTGTTGGTCATCCTTAGGGGGAATGAACACAGGTTGTTCGAGGAGGTATTGTTTTAAGGTGTCAAAGGCTTTGTGGCATTCATCATCCCATTTGAAGGAGACATCCTTTTTAAGGAGATGATGAAATGGATGGTAGCAGTTGGAAAGCTATGAAATAAAGTGACAAATAGATTGCAACTTGCCTTGCAAACTACAAAGTTGACAAAGGTTAGTAGGTGGTGGCATTTCAAGAATAACCTTGATTTTAGTGGGATTAACTTTAATGCCACGCAAAGAAACAATACAACCAAGGAGCTTTTCGGATAGAACAACAAAGACACACTTATTAGGTTGAAGGCAAACACACTACTTGATGAGATGGTCGAAGATGACCTTAAGGATTGTAAGGTGTTCGGCTCGATGTTTGGATTTGGCAAGAAAATTGTCAACACAATCTTCCAATATGCGATGCATAATGTCATAAAAGATATAATTCATAGCCCACTGATATGTAGCATTGTTGACGAAGCACCTGGTTAACATGATGAGATCCCTCTCCACCACCAGTTTGAGCTTTTGGTGTGACAACAAATGGTACATGGTATCAGAGCCAGGAAATTAAGCGCACCCGACCTGGAGTAGTACTGGGATGGGTGACCTCCCAGGAAGTCCTAGTGTCATTACCTCGTAATGTTGTTGGACCTAATTAGGTGTATACATGGTGGGCCCAGAGCTCATGTGGTTGCATTTGGCTCCATCGTGTGGGGGTGTGTTGACGTAGTAGCTGGTTAACACAATCAGATCCCTCTCCACCACTAGTTCAAGATTTTGGTGTGACAAAAAATCATACAAGAACCAACATTTTTAAGGCCAAAGGGCATGACATGATAGAAAAAGGTCCCCTAGGGAGTGATGAAGGTAGTTTTGTGTTGATATTCTAGGGCAATTAATATTTGGTTATAACCTGAGAAACCATCCATGAGTGATAGCATCACATGGACGGCGGTGAGATCAACTAGTTGGTCAATACTAGGTAAAGGAAAGTCATCTTTTGGTTAAGCTAAGTTAAGGCCATGAAAATCCATGTAAATGCGGAGTCCCCCTGTCACTTTTGTGACAAGAATAATGTTAGAGATTCATTGGGGATAATCAATGAGTAGGATGAAGGAAACTGAAAGGAGTCACTAGAGTTATTCTTTGACAAGAAGGGAAATGCGAGGATGCATTTTCCATAGCTTTTGTTTCATAGGTTTGGCCTCAATGAATAGTTACAATATTGTGGACCACAATGTTTGGGTCAATATTAGGCATATTGCATAGGACCAAGCAAAATCATTGTTATGATCCTGGGAGGAAACATTTAAAAGCTTCATGTTCAACAAAATCTAAAGATTGGCCTATTTTAAAAATGTACGGGTCGTCCTAAGTGTGAATATTGATTTTGATGGTTGATTCATTCAACATGGTTTGTGTCTCAGAAGGTAATGAGTAGTGAATATAAGAATCATCTGCATACTAAGGTAGGTGAGAATAGAATCATCGACTTGACATTGAATGATGTTAATAGAAGGGGTATCATCATCGACCATGTCAGGATATAGGAATGGAAAGAAAAGAGGGATCCTCACCATCTTGTTGATAAGTTAGAGGTCGTAGAGAAATGGTGTTCAATAAAAAACAAAGTTAGGAGGAATGGATTTTGAATCCATAGACTCCGTGGGTGAAGGCGGTGAAGTTAGTGAATGGGGTGGGAAATGTTTATCATCCTTAATGAGTTTGACTCGGGTCTTTTTGGGAGATGGATCAAAAAATTTGATACCACTGCAGTCTTTATGCTTATGGGTGGTGCATGGGATGACAATATGGAGAATTTGTTCATAGAGGCCAAAGCTAAAGCCCTTCCAAGCATAGCGATAGAGGAAGGTGTGGATCGAAGTGGTAGTTTGTGACAGATTAAAGGTTAGATGAAAATGGCTCAAGTTTGGGAAGGTGGCTCAGGTGAAAGTAGGTAGAATCATCAAGTCCCCCATATGTTAAGTTGGTGAAAAGTTGGGGAGGAACTGTAGGGGAAAAATTTTCGCTTATGCGGTGGTCATAGCAGGGATGTTGGTGAAGTTTACCATACTATTGAGGAGTAAGGAATGTGTTAATATTATAAAGGTGATACTCCCCTAGAGTGAGGCATTGAAAAACACCTTCTAAGGGATAAATAGTTGGATTTGTGGGTAGCAGGAATGGATGAACTATTATGGATAGTTAGGAAAGAAGAAGTATTGGATGTTTGAGAATTAGATGGGTTAGTTGATGGGTTAGCTGCAAAAGATGTGGCAGTAGTGGGAATAGGGGCAGTTAGGTGTGGAAGAGGTTAGTGGAAACATTGGTAGATGGGGCCATGGGTGAAGGGGAAGTGGTAGTAGTGGTAGATGCCTTAAATGGTATAAGGGACATCATTGGGTTGATACAAAATGTTACAGGTATTGAATGGTGAAGGGTTGACTGGGGATGGTATAGTTGTGTGCTTCATGTTCAAATTTCAAACAACAATGTAAGGTTGAAGGAATACAACCCATGACATGGATCCAAGGTCGGCCAAACAACATGTTTTACTGGAATTCTTCCTCTAAGACACATAATAATTCTAGGAATGGTATGAGGGCCCACACAAATGTGGAGAATGATGGTCCCAAAGGTGGAACTCATGGTCATTGTTGAATGGATGTAGGATAACTAGATTATTATGCATGAAATTGGTACGTGATGCACATTTGGTTGTACGCATGGGAGGAAATAATGTTAATACCGACACCATCATTGATCATAACACGTTGAACACATATATTATTAATGTAGATGGAAATAAATAGGGAAGGATCATGATCATCTGATTAGAGAGGTAACAATCTCATCATGTCAGAGAAAATGAGAGTGACTACTTGATTTGTGGTAGCGGGGTGAAGAGGAAGGGGATGAAGTGTTAAGAGAGGAAACATAGTGAGGATTGATAATGGATGTCAACAAGAGTATGGTCATTAGCAAAAACCTCAATAGATTACAAAACCTCAACAAGGGTCTGTCAATGAGACTCAGAGGTTTGGACCAAATCGTACAAAGACATTTTAAGAGGATAATGGTGTAATTTTTTAATCATTGTACGATGGGCAACCCCGTTAGAAATAGGGTATGTGGGTCCACAAAGGTGATTTTTAGTGCCATTGTAGATGGGATATTGGGTAAAAGAGTGGGGGATAAGCTGGTTGTTTTCTCCTTTAATTTTTATTTCTTATGGTGCTCGAGTGGAAATGTTAACCATATTAATATGTGGTAAAGGAGAAAGTGAGTTCATGATAGGTGCATAGTGATTGGATGGGATAAAAATATGGTGAGGGAATATACCAGTTTTGTGTAAAATCCAACACATTGGAAATTTAGGGAAGGTTTGGTTAGCTCTCTTATGCGAACCATATTGATCTCAATTGTGTGGATGAGGATAGAAGGATTATGGAGGGGCAGATGAAGGTCACTGAATAGGTAAGGGATGAGGATGTGTGGTGATAGGTGAAGATGGAATAGATTCTTCATCTAAAAGATCATCATCATTAAAGTTTTCTTTAGGAGGATATAGTTGGAGAAAAATAATCTTAAGAGCCTTATAATTTCCCACATCATGCCCGAGAACATGATGGTAAGCAAAAATTTTTGTATCGTCAAATCCTTCTAGTTTAGGTTTGAGTGGGTACTAAGGTCTAAGTGGTGGAAATGTGATGACAAAGGTTTCCAAAAGTTTAGCTAAGATGTTGGCGCAAGACCCTACCAATGGATCACAATGTGATGTAAGTGTGGGTCTAGATGGAAGTGTGGGTGATTTTGGTGGGAGAGGTGCCACGTGAGGTGGAATCGGGGGTTGAGTCAGTTTGACCACCTGTTTGGTAGGTAGTACAGTTTTAGGTTTGGATTGCACCTTCTTGGGTAAAGATGTAGCAGGTGAACTAGTGGCTAAAGGCGGTGTAGGTTTAACTACCTCTTTAGAGGGTAGTGGGTTTTTGGACTTTGGTTACACCTTCTTGGGTAAAGGTGAAGAAGAAGTGTGTGATGTAGAAGGGAAGGTAGATGGCAAAAGGGGATGAGTTAGCCAAGGCGATAATGGAGGTGCGGAAAATGATGTGCGAAGAGGTAAGGTGAAAGGCACTGGTTAAAGCGAAGGGAATATCATAGGTAATGATAAGGATACTAGAAGTGGTGTAGGTATAGGTGGTAGAAAGGATGTAGGTGACGACGAAGGTGTAAGATTTGTAGGTAATTTGGGTGTAACAGAGGATCGTGATGAGGAGGTGAGTTGTTGTGATTTTTGTTTACCTTGGCTAAGAGGTTGATTGACCAAGGTTGATGGGTGGGGTCCTATGATAGATGGAAGGGGTGAAGGTCTCAGAGGGGTAGTGGGAAAATCGATGCATGTGGCCTAATAGGTTGGGTCTTCCTCATAGGTGGGGGAATAGTATTTGTGCTGGTTTGTGAGGATGTGGCTAAATCCAGTTTGACAAGGGGATGGGCTAGGCTTTATGTCGACATGAATCCCAATGTGGCAATGGGTTTAGACATGAAGGAAGATATAGATGTAGGTAAGGCTTTAGGAAATGGAAAAATTTCATTTGATGGTAAAGGTTTAGGTATGGGTGAGGGTGATGAAGAAGAGGTCGCTACAACTGGAATGGGCATGGTTGGTTTGGTTGTCTGAAACACCTTTGGATAGATTGTTGAAGTATCAGCATACAACATTTGCATATGAGTTGAGAAAGGTAGCCGAAGGCATCCCAAAAGCATAGAATTTTCAACATAATCCAAGTGGTCAGCCAAATGTGAAAATAACACCGTTGTACGGGGGATGATGTTGATTTAGTAGTAATCCTTGTAAAGAATGTTTGTGAGATAGGGAAATGGTTGGCTTCAGACTCTGTGGGTAAAAGAGCCAAGAGAAAATCAACAGGATCCTTTAAAGCCAATGGAGAATTATCACCAATAGGAAGGGGCACTACTAATGGATCCCCTATGGGTAGGGGAGATGAAAATTAGGATGAGGTAGTTTCATATTTTGGTGAAGAGGAAGGTAAACATAATTCTCCCATGGGTAGGAGAGTAAATACTACGGATTGTTCTTAAGGTTGAGAGGTGTGTGGGGAAACTGCATCGGCAGATATGGTAGAATCCTCCATGGGCAAAGGGGGGGATAAGGGAGACTCCTCTGTGGGTAAAGGAGTGGATGAAATAGGTTCCTCCATGTAGTTTAAGGATCTCATAAAAGAATCTCCTCAATAGATGGAGTAGGAGAAAATTGAGGAAGAGCTGGTATGATGTCGAAAACAACATGAACCTCTCAAATGTTACTGTCATGGGTCAAAGTTTCACTGGTTTGATTAAACAAAGGGGTGTGATTTGGGAACAACTTATTGAATATGTGAATGTTCTGATTAGTCGGTGCATTAGGGTTATCCAAGAAGAGATCTCCACTATATAACATTTCTTGGACGATATTTTTGAAAGTTATACAATTACTGTCGCTATGACCTTTAACATGATGATAGTTACAGTAATCATTTTCTTTGTACCATGCAAGCATAGGAAGAGAGGGGTCAAAACCAGTATGTGGTTTGATGGGTGGAAGAGTGATTGCTCCGGCTTTTAGAATTTTTTCTAAAACCGAAGAGCAGGGTTCCCTTATGGGAGTGTATTTTTGTTGCTCCCGCTTGAACTGAAAATCCTGAACAGGAGAAAGGTTAGAAGAAGGCTTTGATTGGTTAGATGGATGAGATGGGAAAAATTTCAAAACTACCACATGGGAAAATACTTTTTCTTTGGAGTAATTATTTTTCAGTTTGGAATAAGAAGAGGTATCATTTGATTTAAACGCAACGTTTTTGTTACGCAATTATATCTTCTTCTCTTAAATGGCACAAATTTCAAGTTTTCGGGCCATGTTGAATGCCTCGTCAAACGTGCAGAAGGCTTCTACTTGGAGAGTTAGTGAGATGTGCCTAGCACAAGCCCTGGTTAACAAATATATTAACTCATTTTGAGGTAGTTGGAATGTGAGCTGGTTGATTAGGCTCTGCCAATGAGCGACAAAATCTGTAATAGATTCGTATTTGTATTGGCATATCGAGTACAAGTTGGTCAAGGTGAATTTCTTGACAATGTTGATAGAAAAGTGGTCTAGGAATGCTTGAGCTACTTGGTTGAATGAGAAAATTGAGTGCCAAGGTAGAGCACTATATCAATCCAAAGTAGCTGTTATCAGCCAATTTTGACTTTGCAAAATTGATTTAAAAAAAATGGAAATTTTGAAAATTTTCAAAAGTGTAACTTTGCGTGGTTTATCACTCTCATGATGACCGTCTCATTTTTGTGATCATTTTGGTCTTCGTTTCATCCTTTTTGGGTGAAAAATCCTCCCACTAGGTATTAAACTACGTTAAAATTAATTAGTTAATATTTAATTAATTAATTACTCTTTGTTTGATAAAATTAATTTTTAATAATTTTGGAGTATTTAATTAAATATTAATTAAAATTCATTTGAAAACTTTTATTCTAATTTCCAGGGAAAAATAAGCTTCCGCTTCCCATTGCCGGGAATGCCAAATTGGCTTCCTGGGCCTGGATTTCCCCTTTCCTGGAAAAATTGTTTTAAATTTCCGCTTGTGGGATTTCTTTTCACAATTTCCAAATTAATGAATTGGAAAACGGGTAAAAAATATCCCAATTTCCAATATGGGGAAGTTAAACGGAGATTGCCAGCCCACTTTGCCATTCCTATTGGCAATTGGCCATTGCTTTCCCCATTTCCCCTGGCAATTAATTCCACTACCCGAGAAAAGGAGAAGTTGATTTAACCCTTATAAATTCCTCCAACGACATCATTGGAAAGATTCATATGAAGATTTCTAAAATTGCTTCTCACTTCTTCTAAGGAACATAATATTTTTATCACATTCCACAATACTGCGAATGCCTTTTTGAAGGAGAAATAACAGGTACAGTCTAAACAAAGGCCAACATAGTCCAAAGAATTAATCTCTGCACAGCCTAAGGGAGATAAAGGAATTTTTTAGAAGTATTTGGCATAAGAAAAAACAAAAAAAGACTCCATGTGCAACTAGGTAATAGGAAGGAACAATTTGAAGGACAGTCCAAGATAATCTCCACACATTTGCTTAAACATGCAAGAAAAAGGAGATCAAGGTTGCAGTTCAGAAATTCTCCATGCAGCATAAGAAAGGAAATAATATGGTTTTCACGTACCCACCTTGGAAAATGATCATTGTTTAACGTAGGCCCACACAAAGAATTCACGCCAAAATTAGAGATACCATGTGGGGGAGGAAGAAGGAGATTCATGTAGTTTTACAAAGTAATAACAGTCCAACGAAGATTCCACGCTCAGCCCAAGGAGATTCAAGCAGAAAAAAGGGTAAAATAACCCACATTTGCATAAGAAAGAGACCAGTAAAGGCCATAATACCATGCATTTTTCAGAAGGAAAACCAAAGCATTCAACAAGGTTTCTCTATGCAATATCCCATGCAACCCAAGGAAATAGCTAGATTCAGTGCATGTTAAAACAAAGATTATCCACACAGACTGAGATTGAAGGAGCTTTCTAATGCAGAGGTTGTAGAATTCTCACACATGTTTTAGCATGATAAAATCCATGCCCAGTTTTCTGGTGAAGAGAAGGTAGAGGCCACACATTGGTCAAGGAAATACAGCCCCCATAGAGTCCAAAACGCATGCATAGAGATACCATGTGGAAGAAGAAGGAGAAATCCACGCAGAAGTTTTACAGTAGTTTCCACATAGTAGAAGACAAAGGAGCACAAGATAAATTCATGCATGATACAAGATCAAACAAATACATAAGATATAGAGGATAATAATCCACACACTTAGGAACAACAAGAAGGGTAATTAAAATAATTTCCAGTTTCCCATGCAGGAAAAGAAAGGCATCAACAAAGTTTCAGGAATCAACAACAGGATTATCATGCACTAACCTAGGAATAAAATATTAAAAAAGGGGGGTTAGTTTAAAGGAGAAGGCATTTCAGACGTCTCCACACATTCGTAGAAGGATTAAGCAAGTGTATTCACGCATCGATCAAAAGATCGCAAGGAAGAAGTGAATCTCAAAGTACATGGTTATTTAAATCAGGCAATTTTTACACATACCAAGGAGAATTTGCTTCTGGTAAATTAAATAAAAATTGATATTGAACTCAGGTGATTTCGTTTATTTAAAATAAATAAATAAAAAAGTTTTCACCTGAGTCGGAATTCAAACCTAGTCTCGATGTATGATTTTGTAAACAAGAGTAATTATTATTATTATTATTATTATTATTATTTTAAAATAATAAATAATAATAATAATAATTATAATAATATTAAAATGAATCATATTGTTCTTGCACTGATGGGGGTTTCAGAGACTGAGACCCGACCCCACTTGCATTGTTTCGCGTGCCTAAGTCATTTTTCTATAAAATTCATAATGGCTGAAAAATCTAACAAATTTACAGGAAGATCGAGGAAGCCTGTGGATAAATCGAACAAATCCACACTCAAGTATGAATTCCAAGGAATCATCCCTCCCAATTCCATTAAGTCAGCATATGACAATATCACTAATATAAATATGGGTCACATCAATGTGCAAAAATTCTGCGAGCAGGTGAAAACTGAAGGCAAGACCATATTCTCAGATAGACTTTACCATAGTTGTCTACCCCAAGCCAGGCAACATTTTCTATCTTGGTGCAATTTCTGGAGCTGGTTATCACTTGCGCGAAGCATTATGATCCTAAGAGATGAGGAATTTTTAAAGATAATCGCGAGCCTTTCCTCTTAATCACACCAGAGCACATTAAGGAACTGCTTGGCATACTTGACTTTCCTGAGAATGCATATATCACTCATCAGTCAGCATAATAATTTTGGGATGAAAAAACTCTCAGGTGGAGCAAGATGGTTAATAACAACTGGTTAGTGACCAAGATGCCTCAAATTGACCGGATTCCCAAATAACTATACAACGTTGAGTTCGTGGAAGAAATCGGGGACATGATTACTCTCCTAAGTTAATTTTTCAGTTTACCCTCTGCTAGGATTTTCCACCCATGGATGTATCAATTTATCTGTATCATCCTTGCTAAGAAAGAGTTTGTGGATTGGGCCACCACCATCAGTAATACCCTTCATAAAAATTTGATAGAAGTTAAGATGACTAGATGCTTCTACATGACATTGTATCTGACTTATGAAGTAGTAAGAAGAAATCTATTTTCAAGACTTGAAACAAGAGGAGTCATGGGGCCGTCAAATAGTGTTTTTCATTATTACTCGCAACTTAGTTTCAAAAATAGCTCTCACCATTTTAGAAAAGTCAACAATGCATTCACCTTCCGCATGATTCGGAACCTGAATCAGAATATAGAGGAAATATTTTCTAAAGAAACCATGAGTGTCATTTCCCAATGGGGAACATGGTTTATTCAATTTTCATCCTTTTCCTACATTCACGAGAGTGGATTTGCTGGTACTCCATGGAAAATTCCTAAGTACGTCATTGATAGATGGGCATTAATGGAACTTGCATGACAACTATTCAAAGTTCACCGTATGCTCAGTGACAAGCACCGTTCAAGAATTCATTTCCCAATCCAAATCGGGGAATACCAATGTCCAAAAATTTTCAGTACACAACTCATGGAAAAAGAGTTCTCTCTCATTACAATCCATCCATATGTGAAGAGAGCCCATTTTGATATCAATGGATATATGCAGAAGATTCTTGGAGAAAAGTATCAACATAACCCTACCATGGAAGATTTATAGGCTGCCTATTCGGATGAACATGAAGTAAGAAAATGAGAGTTTTCTTGCCGAACACTTGCTCATATCAAGGCCTTCCTGCATCAATAACCCTCCCAATTCATTCATAAATGATGATGAAGATGTCATTGATTCCTCATATGATGCAATTGCTTTTACCCCATTGCCTCGAATTGACTAGACTAAAAGAGATGAATTTTCTCTTGATAGCAAGAATCAACCGATTCTTGAAAGAAGCATATCTTGGTATGACAGAGAAATTTCCAAGTTACAATCAATTCAAGATCATGCTTCAGGATCAGAAAAATTACCAACATGAGGAGGCCTGCATTCAACCAAAGCCTCTTCTTGATCAACCTCTGTACCATCTAATCATACACAACAAGCAAGAAAGGAGTGGTTTCCAAAATCCACTTCACCAAGTAACGTGTCAGAAGGAGAAATATCTAAATACCCTAACCCCGAAGAAGGAAGAGAGCTTGTATCAGGATTTTCTACCTCGAGTAGAGATTCATCTGCCCACATTGTTAATAGTGCTCAGAAGCTCATGGAAAATGATCCTTAGTCATGCTTTGAACAAACATCCACTCAAGTGTAGGTAGTCCAAATATCAAACACTTCAGAGCATGTAGTTCATGAAGGGATTTCCTAAAATCTCCTGAATAATCAGGAGGTGGATATTGAGGTTGTTTTTCCTCAAATCAAGATCGTAGATAGGATTCTTGTAGTATCTCATGATGTCGAGAACAATGAGAATATTGATTCGAGCTCTAGGATTTTGTATGTGGAAATAGTGCATGATACTCCTTCCTGGGTTGATTCCAAGTTTAAGAAAAGGAAGCGGGTTGTCAAGGCAATCGACATTGATTTTGATGCCCTTTTTAAACTTTCAAATGACGTAATTCCAAATAATCCTAAGGTATTTTCTCGAATAATGGTGGATAATGACGGAAATATATTTGTAGATCTCACCATCCCACAAGTTGATAATGAGCGTGATGCCATGACACCTGCTGATTATGAAGTTTCCAGACTTCGAATTTGGATCTATAAATTATAAAGTGACATGGTGATGGCTCGAGATTCAATTGATATCAAAAGTGCTAAAGAGACTTGAGAAATGGGTAAGTGAAGCAAGTTGGGGGACAACCTAAGCAGACATCAAATCCTAAATTTTACATCAAAAACACCCCTTCTAAACATCAAATATTAGTCTTCCAGCTTTCCGACTTGAACCATGTCGAAAATTCAAATCAATATGTCATAAAAATGGTTTACCATCACATAGGGGAGACTGTTAGCTAATATGTAGAAATATTGATTTTAAAGTGAATAGAATAGGATAAATCATCATTTTATAATTTTTTACTACCTCCCATAGTAGGTCTTTAAGACACTTTTTCCCGTACATGTTTATGTCTATGTTTAAGACTGCAAATTTTGTTTCACTTGTCAGAATGTGATAAAAATTATACCATCCCAACCATGGTGAAATTATATAGTGTTTGTTCAAAAAAAATATTTTATTTCAAGCCCTCCCTCTACTTTTGATGAAGTTATGGTGGAGAAAATGGAAAGTGCTCTATTTTCTTTATGTTTTCAGACCACTTTCATGGAAAGTTCATCATAAAAAATAAAATATTGCTCAAAAAAATAGGTCAAAATAGGTGTCAAATCTATCCCAAGATAGATATTAGCATCTAACTTCTCACCAAAGGAAAAATATATATATGATAGCCATTTTTGGTCATCTACATTTGTAGGCAAATGGACTACAATCTTTAAGGCGTTTTTTTAAAAAAAAATACCAAGTCCTTGAATTTTGAGTGTTTAATATAGCTAACCCTTGATCCATTTTAAAAAAAATAGTAGTTTAGAAACTAGATTCCGGATGCTATGATTCATATATAAGTTTTTCTAATCTTTGAGTGTATGCATTGCTAATAATCACCTACAAGTGGATATTATGTTGTTATTTGCAATATGACATGGACTTATGACCCCTTTTTTGTCCCCCAACTTGTTGCACTTACCCAAATATAAGTCTCAGAACTCTCAGCTCAAGGCTGAAAAGAATCAATTGGTAAAATTTGTTCAACATTTGATAAATCCCATATCATCCAATTTCATGGTACCTGATGCAGTGGCTGCCCTTGATGAATAAACTCTCAATTTGTTAAAATAAATAAACACATTGGGCCATGTCACTAAAACTTGGCTTTCATAGATTCTCATTTTAGGCCAAGGGATGATCAAGACTGTGGTTAAGCTTCATGAAGATGTCAGTGCGTATCTTGATCCAAATTTCTTTCACAGAAACTTTTGTTTTTAATATATCAAATTTGGATGAGATATTGCTTAGTTTGCAGGAGATGACAAGTATGGAATCCTCAGTTTTAGCCATTGAAGGAATTCTTGAATTTGAACATCAAGGGACACGTTTTCTTTGGTGTCTGCATTTCAAATCAAGGAAGCTTCTCGAGGATTCTATGATCCATTATGAGAGCATATGCAATGAAGCCTTCACTTCACTCGCTTTGATTCAAGAATTCATAGTTGAGATTCCTTACAACCTCGTAAATGAGCATAATCAAAGGTGTTCATTGGAAGCAGGTGGAAGAGCAATTTTCACAATTCTTTAAGGACATGTACACTCCCACCAACAATTTCTTGTCAGTTTCAATGGAGCAGTGCATCAAATTAAAGAACTTATTTGAGAATGCTCAATCAAAGATTATTAATTTAAATGATATGCCAAGTAGGATTCTTGATTTGTAGGTATTTTGTGAGGCTATTCTTCGACCAAATGAACCTCCAGAAGAAGAAAATATGTTTGAAACTTTGGGAAGGTTTTGATCCTTTTAATTGGAAAAAGCGGCAGATCCTAATTTCATCGACGGTTCACGGAGATAATTTTCTTTGTATCTAACGAAGTGGGAGAGTCCATTTCTCATACACTTGAGATAGGTGGACCCCATTTCAATGGATAAGGCACTGGTTATTATTGTATATTTTTTAAAAAGTGGATTTTTAAGAAAAGGATGTTGTTATTTGTTTTCGGAAACTATGGATAACTTAAGTGATTTCTTTTTTTGGTTGTCTTTAATAAAGTTGGTTAGAAAAAGTCAAAGGTCACTTAAGTGCCTTATTTAATGATAATGTAAAACCCTAACTACTTTGGAACCAAATTTTTGGTTATAAAAGGAAGTGAGGGGCTCATTTGTAAAGGTGACTTTGAGAGAGGAGAAGAAAATACTTTTGTGTGCAAGCTTTGTTTCAAAGGAAAAAAATTGTGTTCTTTTGTGAAAACATTTTGGAGTTAATGAAATATGAACTTTGTGTCTCATTCATTGTCTCTTATAACATTTGATGTTCTTATGTTCATTAGATGTTAGATTTTTGAATCTTGCATGCAAATATTGTCTTTGATCTTATTGTCAACATTATTAATCAGTTGTTCTAGTTCACAGTGATCAAGCTCTGATTATCTACTTGCTCATGTGTGTTCCCTTTTACACGTTCTTGTTTGGCTAACTCAAACTCTGTTTTATTTGTGTTGGTTATTCATCTTTCCTCTTCATGCAATATTAGGCTCTGTTTTTACCTAACTCTTGCATGTTATTTCAATTCATTCCATTCCACTCCTTTCCTTCATTCCATTCCATCTCCCTCATTCACTTTTCTTTCCATTGATGTTCCAAAACACCCCCACATACAATTTTGAATGTACAGATGTAAATACAGTTTTGGTTTTCAATAAAGGCAGCCTCACCTTCATTGAGGAGGGACTTCATTCCCGCACTGTTGCATGTCATTTTCATTCGTGCAAATCCATATGCTAACAGCAGGTCATGTCAAGGACATTGGGAATGTTCTTAAGAGCAAAGCATCATCATGAGTGATCAGATAACACCCATGTTTAAAAGACTGCAAGTGTTGTTGCAGGTCTTATTTGCTATTAAATTGGTTGAATTTAGGCATTTCTCAATGTGTAGGGTATGGACGAATCAGATTGGATAGGTGAATGGGCTCATTGAAAGTCTCATCGTATGTCAAAGAGTTAAGTGAACCGGAGACAGATGCTTCCAATGTCTGCATCTTGTCCATCATCATTTTGATAAGATCATTAGTAGGTTGGGATGACTGGGCACCCCCTGTAGTATAAGGGGGTAGATGATGAAGGTATGACATAGGTGACATCCCAGCATGTGGTGGTGCCGAGTATGAAAATTATGAGGGAGGAATAAACGAAGGTGAAAAGTATCCTAAATAAGCAATAGATGAAATAAGTGTCTTTTCGTGATAAGTGTAGGTAGGTGTAGCGGATGTAATGAATCTCATAGAAATCGGAGGAAGATATTGTGGGATGGAGAGGATAATGTTTTGGAAGGGAGTATGGGTTGCCGACACCATGGGTGGCTGAGATGCAATAGGTATATAGGAGAAGGCAGGTGAAGATAGACCTACACTCAAGCCAGTTGATAATGGAATGGTTGAAATCACAGGAGCAACTGACGTCAAAGGCGTGATAGATGTCATAGGTGTAGTAGATATCAATGATGTAGTGTCAAGTTGGGAAACCACAAGTGATAAGGTGGAAGACGGTAAGGCTGAGATAGTAGTAGTTGATGCAGAAGTGGGTGCAAGGGTAGGAGGAATAGACATAGGCATGCCGTATACAAGTTGCCTTGATGAATCATGAGTGGATAAATGCTCTAAATAATACTATAAAGTAGCGGGGTTTTGATCAATGAGTCTTGAAAACTCCTCATCACCAGTACTAATGGTAATAGGCTAACTGGGATCCATAGGTGATAAAATGGAAGACGACGATGGGCTAGGCGGGAGTGGCTGAAGGATAGCGTGGAACACAAGGGCGTTGGAGTGGCTACGAGTCAAAACCATGTGACTTATAGTAGAATTGGTAATTTGAGTTCCGTAAATGACAAAGGAGTACATAAGGAATGGAGAAAATGGTTATAGAAGGTGACAATTGAGCGCTATTTTAATTGAAAAATTAAAACACAGAGACTGATGACGGTTGGGTAACCAATGTCGGTAACAGAGGGTAACCGATGTCGGTTATAGGACCGATACCAGTTACTGTGGAAAATAAAATGATTTTTAAATGTGGAAATAAATGATAAAAATGAAGCAGATATGGACTTTGACAGTGACTTCAAAGACAGAGATATGGTGAGGTAACTGAGGAAACCCCAGAAAGAACAAAAAAATGATGAATGCTACTTTGGTTAAAATTACCAAAACAATAGGAAACCAACACTGGTCAGTAAACTAATGACAATTAGATGAGTAAACCGATGATGGTTGCTAGACCGACGCCGGTCACTGTGAAATTTGTGAAAAGATGGAAAACAATGAATTTGGTGATTTAGATCAAATAAAAGACCAACCTAGAAACTAAGTATGGAAATGATTGACACCAACACACTCAAAAAGAGTCGAAATACACCAACTATGATTATGGAGTGTGAAGGGAAAGAAGAATGGAGAACACGACCTCACACCTCAAAACACAGATCAACCAAAAACTAGCAAACACGAAATCCTATGTGGTGGATTTTATGTTCCAGCTTATGCCATGTAGGACTGACTTGTGAATAGAGTAGAGTTTTTGGTTTGAAAAATGTGCCCTATGAAAAGCCAACAACTAAGGATAGTTTCATGTAAGTTTTGGCGAGGGATATCCTTTCTTTGAGATAATAACTAGACAGAGAAACTAGTTTGGAGCCCACTATCAATCCTCTGATCGTATGATCATTGAAATTTTTTTCCGGGTAGGATGTTGTTTAAGAAAATGAGTAATTTATTTTCAGTGGTTTGGTGTAGAGAAAAAAGTGTGCACTATAGTTCAATTTTTCAACCATCAGCTGGGCATGATTTCCAGCATATAGGTTGCCCACAATTTTTAAATGAGCTATAGATGTAACACACAAAAATGATATGCAAAGATTTTAGACCCAAATCCACAATTAAATTTTATGAGAGCAATGATGAATAGGAAAGAGTATGCCTTTCACTAATGCAATACAAAAATAAAAAGAATCGTTCTTTTTAGTCCAAAATATGAGTGTCATTGAGACCGACAGAAGAAAAAGAATGTTCCAAGGGAGAAAATTTACTGTGAACTGTTTCAAAAGGAAATAGACACACAATGATTCACCTAGGAATGAACAATGCAAAATAACCCAAATGGGTCCCACTAGGCGCGCAAAAATGTTTCACCAAATAATTATGCGATAAAACAGATAAGGTAACAGTCAAGGAGGAATACTTGTGATATGTAGGTTGAAGGTTGAATGTGCGCGTTACTGACTTTATCTAAGCTAATAGTAGAGAACTCCTTTTTGTTTGGGAAGGACTACTTGTAGATACAAAGCAAGAACACCAAAATACTATTAAATATCAAGAGTCAGAGGAATGCCTAGCACAACTAGATCCAGGAAGTGTGATGCTTCCTCGAATGGCTGTCAATCCTCTGTTTAATACAATTCAATGTGAATAAGAAACTGAAATAAATAAGTCCTATTGCAATGTAATGATTTAGGTTTCTCATACACACAATACACTAGATTTTATGCTAAATATTAAAATAACACTAAATCTAGTTAGAACTGGGGTTTGTTCAGGTCAGACAGGTATGTCAAAGGTCTGGTAAGGGTCTGGGGTTGATTGGTTAAAGTTTGGGTTGATTTTGGTGAGTGGGAAGCTTGCTGATTTGAGACTTTGAAATGACACATAGACCAATATCGATTTGGTGATCGATGTTGGTAAGGGGGCTAAACCGATGTTGGTAGGGGAAATGGGTACTAAGTTATTAAAAAGAGGTTTTTAGGCTCTCTATGATTGCACAAAGAGTGAGGGTAGTATGGTTTTAGTCGTAACATGGCTGAGAAGACTCATGGATACTAAGAAGGAGGTTTAGAATAATGAAAAGGCTTGGGATGGTTGAATAGTGGGTTGGTGGGAGGAAGGTGATGTACAAGCAATAGAGGAAATAAGATACTGAAAGAAGCAAGAGATATACAAAAGGAATAAGAAAAATGATTAAAATCACAATAATTACTTGATGTCTTGCAGATCTCGGGAGTTGGGATGGTTGATGGTTGATTGAAGAAGAAGTGCTTGAGTCTAGTGCTATGGAAGTACATCCTATGTGCTTCCGTGATTATTCCAACGCTCTGGAAGGGAAACCGGCTGCTTGTCTTGCACTGTAGTTGTGTGTGTTTGTCATTTGGATGCAAGATGGCTTGAAGATTCACACTTGAATGCAATAAGGCTTCAATAACTGAATGACCAACCCATGTAAAAAGTTGTGAAAGTGTGTATAAGATAAATGATGGTGGTTAGTGACTGGCGTCGGTTAAGGCGAGAAAGTCTAGGTTTACAAAAAAATATGTAGAACTTTACTATTTTTGGCGTGATTTTGATTGAGTCCGCTTAGGGAAGTGGAGTTCTCATTAGAAAAGGTAGGAAGGTCATAGAAGAAGTCCAATTAGGTTTTAGGAAGAAGTCTTAGTTAGTTAGGTCAAGTGGTGACTCAATACTGGGAGTGATGACTCAGTGATGAGAGTGATGACTCGGTCATTGTGAGTTAAATGCCCTTGGAATGGGTTCAGGGTGAGGTGTAATGATGAGGTAGAGGTGTGAGGATGAAATTAACTTAATTAAAATAATTAAATTAATTAATAATGTGAGGATGAATATTAATATGGGATGAAGGGGTCATGATGTGTTTAAATATATTACGTTAATTGATTGAAGGGGACCAAGGGGAGTGTGACCCAAATTTGGTGTCTACAATATGTTCTCAATATGAATCATTCATGAAAATTTTACATGTAAATGGTGAGGTCATAGCTGATGAAGATGGTAAATGTGAGAAGATGTAAGTGAGCTAAAGTCGACATCTGAGGTAGACTGAGACAAGCCCCTGATAAATGAATCATACTAGTAGTAGTAGGTGGCATAGGGGAAGGTGGTGGAGTGGAAGGGACAAAAATAACACCTTCAAGTGGTGGCAAATGAGGTAGTCCGTCCATTGGTTGAGAGTCATCTATAGTATAAGTGCATGGAATAGGAAGGGTCAGTATTAGGATTTCAGTCACAATATTGGTATGCATCACGATTGTGATGAAAAACAATATACTGAACATGCATTCATGTATGAATTTGACACAATGATTTATGGTAGAAGTGACAACTTGTATGGCATGACGCCATGGTCTATCAAGCAAAAAATTATATAGAGACTGGAGAAATTAATGACAAAGAAACACAGTGTTGATAGTTTTTGGTCCTACATGGTAATAGGAAGAACAATGTGACCTACACATGGGCGAACTGAACCATCATATGCATGACAGTGAGATGGATGATGGATTAACATCATGAGCGGAAAGAAATAGCTAAAATTTCAAGGAATGACATAGGATAAATAGGTTGAAGTTGAGATCCATTATCAATTAAAGTGCACTTAATACCCATATTGAAAATGTGAATCATAATACACACGGACGGGTCATTATAAAAAGTGTTTAGATCAACGGGAGGATTAGATTTGAATGATAAGTGTTAAGAAAATGCATCTACAAAAGTTTGATACACTGAGTCAGGATGCATATCAACATGAATATGAGTAGTAAGTAAGAAGATGTATGGACTCTATGCCTTATATCAGGATGCACAAGTAAATAATCATTGATTGAGATATTCACGATGACTATACTTTAGAATGAAAAAGAAAAGAATGAGAACCCTATAGAGTGTGAAGATAGATTTTGGGTTCACCAAAATTATTAACTAAGATATGAAATAATGCTAAATCTATATTCTAGGTTAACTTTGAATGCTATGAAATAATCAGTAAATAACAACAGTAAATAAATAAAGGAAAGTGACCCAAGCAACTAAGTAAATAGTAAATTTAAAACCCTAATGTGTAAGAGAAGGGTTAGAAAAGAGTCCTTATTTGATTCGGTGAAGGTCACTGGGACTGTGTCACAAAGGTGCCAACCTGGAGTCAATAGGATGAGGAAATGACCATACATGAAGTCCTGAGAAATGACCATACATATTTGAGCTAATCTAACTGGACTGGGGTGACTGAAAAGAGGATAGGGTGCACTTGTGGGTGCCCTCTGAGTATGAGAAATGGGTACCCTGATCTGCAGTAGGATGACCCAGAAACCAAATCCTCTGTAGGTGTCAAATGATGATGTTCGCCCGTGTGTTATTTTTTTTACACTAACTTTGCTAAAAATGTCACTGACATGTCGATGGTAAATAAAATGATGAAGAAGAACACATGCAAAAACCCCAAGACAAACATCAAACCCCTAAGAAATAAGATGCATATGAAGGGGTCAGACTATCCTCAGCTGGACCACAATGGTGGACTTACTAATTGAGTGTTGCACTAAATCTCAGACCCAATGTAGTTCTAGGTGCTTGTGTGTACAAATCATGCCCTTTGTTTCTCTTGTTCCAGTCGCACTTTTTGAAAGTAGCGAACAATAACTAGATGTAGAAATGTAATAGAATGTGTACATGGAATACAATAGACTCTCCTCCTATGAAGTGTGACGTAGATGAACCAACCTTGTTTTCCTTATGATGGAGCTATATGGATGAAAATGTAGCTTTAGATTCCCTTGATGGATATAACCTAAATAGGTGATGATAGTAAGTGCTTAGTGCTTGGTACCTCATTATGGTCACATAACTTTATATTTATATGGTTCTCTTGTTCTAATTTCATAATTAACCTTGAAAAGTACCAACCACTAAAAAGATAGAAATATCAAACATGGCTAGAAAGTGCCCAAAAGAGTGGTAAGTAAAGTGTAAAGAGGATCAGGGCACCCCGAATGGGACCAAGATGCACCTATCGGTGCCCCAGTACTTAGGTTGAGCTACCCCAGTCGGCAAGTAGTAAAATAATGTGATGATGATAAAACAGAATAGGCAAGTGTAGGTGATGAAGATAGAAAAATATGACATCATAGCAATATTAAAATGGCCAAAAGACATGGGTTTAACTATTACTCTTCTTCACTAAAAAAACCATATGAATAGTAGTATAAGAGCAGGACTAAATAATACCCAAAGTACATAATTTAGTGTCGACATAAGCACTCTATTTCAACAGTCATGAAAGGCACACATAAAGTATACTTAGTCAGTCCACTATTAATGTTTAGGCATACGGGAAAACATAGGGTAAGAGTACTCTAGACTTGCATTCACTCTTACATGAGCACTAGGATACATCTTGCAAATAAATTTTTAGCCCCTCATTTGGGAAATCATATTGATATGACATGTGTGTAAAATGTCATGTGTTTGACCACAAAGGGAAGCCTAAATTAACAATGATTGAAACATGATCTAACTGTCTACCCTGAGTGTTATTACATAAATTTTGGGTTGAAAACCCTCATTATAGAAGCCTCTCTGGAATCAGTATTTTGAAACCCTAAAAAGTGTAGGATGTCTATCCTAAATACAAAGTTGGAGTGACCCATATTGACATAAAAGCATAGATAAGTGTAGGACACTACCATACAACTAGACAATGGAATTGTACTTTACTTAACACTAATGTCCATAAGGGTTTTAGCACTTTGTTTCAAAGATAAAAAACCTTCAACCCTGTCATAGCCTAGAAAGGATAATTTTAGCCTTTTCCTGGATAGGTGTGCATCCTATCAAGACATGTAGTAAATTCGTAAGTGCACTCATCTTCAGGATCAGATTTATGTATGTTTAAGATATGCCAAAATTGAAGTTTATGAAAATGTAGGAAGGTATTGAGAGAATTTATCTAGTAAGAACAGTTGGAAAGTAGTTTTTAAGAGTTCAATCTAGATTGTAGTTGAAAATGGTACCTGAGCTTCAGAAGATGATTCTGGTGAGATCCATAGATGAGTATATTTGGGATTTATTACAATTAGCTCTCTCTATTTATTTTCACATATCCTAGTGTTCATATTATACATTATGGAACTTTCAAACCCTTCACAAGTACTCATAGTGACTAACTCATGTGGAAGTATCAGTTTGTGCAAACTCATGCTAAATGGTCTTGAATGAAAAAAGTGGAATTTTTTTGGAGGAGGAAGAACCAAGCCCCCACTTAAAAACCTTCCCATTGATCTTGGAATGACATTGGGATTCAAACCCTTCCTATAACCAACATGTTTCATGAATGTTAACCTCGATTATGAGCTCTAGAGGAAAAGTGATTTCAAGATTCAGGGACTGTAGTCATCGTTTCTTAGGGTTGGATGCCTAAGGTGGTGAAGGTTTTACTGAGTCCCATCTAGAAACAACTTTCCTTCGAAGGCCTAGATAGGGCGATTTTGCAACAAGTGGAGATAGTCTAGAAGATGACAAGAAAGATTCAAACCAATCCCTTAGTTCTTTCTCTTGGTAGAGAAATGTGACCTGTCCAAGGTAGTTCCCGAAGATTTATGGAAGACTAAGTTGTTGTTGCTTGAACAAATTGAGCTAAGATTTTATCATTACCTTGATCCAGAACAGGGATTCCAAATGCTATATTTTTGGAAAGTCCTAAATTTTCTGGATGATTTTTGGTAGTTTTATGTAGAGGAAAGTCCTAAGAAAATATGATTTTATCTGACTTTTTGTTTTTTGCATCCTCTTTGAGGATGCATTCAGAGCATTTTTAGGCTTAACTCTTCAATATTGAGTAGGGATATTTATCAATTGGAGCCGTTGTTTAACTTTGCGCTTCACTCGTATTTCCAATGGATCATCCGATTTGACAAAATGGATCAACGAGGTAGAGGAGAATTATGGCTCCTCATCAAGGGAAAATAGGATAAAATAATAAGGTGATATTAGATTGAAATTACTATTAGTTTTTTTCACCCTTTTGTATTTTTGATATCCACCCATAAGGTGGAATACGAAGCAGTCTCCATGTAGTCCTCAACCTGTATTCGGTGGGTGACACCCAAAATTCAAGATGGCTTGGTCATGATTCTTTGTATAGCATCCTCTTGAATTTGTGATTTGATGTGAATAAAGAGATAGATCTTCAGGCAGTATGAATCTCTCTCATGGAGCTTTCCAATTTGTATTCACTCTTAATTTTTTTTCTTTAGTGCTCTTTCAGGAGTAGTGTATGCATTATTATAACACATGTCAAATCACCATTTTTAGTGTAGTTGGACCCATTGGGTTTGCACTTCAATTTGGTTCATACCCATGGGTACCCCATTTTATTGTTCCAAACTGTCCCATGGATACTAGGGGGAAACCAAAATTCACCTCACCCTTAGCCCATTCCTAGGTTCACCATATGACGCAAACCTTCTTACCTCAGGTGCTTAAGTGTGTTTCACCTAGAATCAACCTGAACTTGCATCTCACTTAGATCTCGCTCTGCCCACTTATCATGCTCAGAGACTCAGGATGGTGACATTTTACTATCCAAAATGTCCATTGGGATTAGTAATAGGTGAAAGAGGGGAAAAAAAAGTGTCACCCCCATGCCAAGGTGTTTAGCCCTGATCACAAAAAATATACTAATTGATTCTAGCTCTTGATGACTACTTTCATCTCCCTTTACCTCATCCAAAATGAAGCAAAAGCTACCACTTGTCACCGTAAAGTTTTAAAAGCATGAAATTAATGTCCCTTTTAACCACCTTTCACATTTTCATATATCACTCCATGATTTCTAGATCCATAATCCATTAACAACCATGACAAATTCAACTAAATCCCTTGTCAAAATTGATCTAGAACAAGTCATGAGTTGAAATTTCATAAACTTGAAATGACTCACTATCTCCTCACAACACTTAGATCATTTCAGAATTTTCGGGTGATGTTATTTTCTCATATAAACTCTTCATTTTCACCAGGATATACTTCAAGATACAATATACATCTATAAATGCAAAATGATGACCTAGTTTATAAATGGTATAAAACCCTAGCACCTTATTCCCTATATAATACTTTTTCAGTTCTCGAGCTCCTTCCAGACAGGTGCCTTGAAGATGAATCATAATGGAGCACTGAGGCCATTGGAATGCGAGTCTAAATCCAGTGATAGAAATTTTTACTTGCAATATGTAACATGGGAAAGTGAAATTTATAAATATACGTAAGTATCTGACGTATTTTAAAGAAACCTATAAATACTGGAGCAATAGGTCTTAAAGTAAAAATTAGAATCCTCTGCGATCAATTGCACTCGAAGAATAGTGACACAAACTAGAAGTACCTCCATGAGCAAAAATACTAAGTGAACAAAGCTTCAAATTTCCAAAAATAGAAACTTGCTAAAAATAGTAGGGCAAATTCATCAACATTCGTGATACTTTAAATAAGTATGTTATAATATCGAGAAGGTTAAAATTTGAGAAAAACAAGGGAAATATCCAAAAATAACAGTTGTCCTAGATTCCACTTGCTAAAAAATAGAAAGTCTTACGTTTTATGTGCAGATCAAGTTACAAAAGGCAACTCATTTTCTAGACATATTAATGATTTTTTGACATAATTCATAGGGTTTATAGGTGATGATCTTATAGCTTGAACAAGAAAGGTAATTAACTCTTCACAAGGACTCCCAAAACACTTAAATCTCGAGGTGAATTCCAAGAGGTTGTGTTTCAAAACATAACATGGCAGTCAACAGGTAGAATTCTAGAGGTCATTGTGTAGTCACCCAAGATATTAAAAAAGGGTGTTAAAAGCTCTGTTAGATCATATTAAATCATCCCCAAAAATTGATACATCTTTCATCTCTCCTCGGTGAGTTGGGTTGAATCCAAGTTCAATTTCGATGAGATTTTTTGCTTGAGTTGATGTGAGTTAAGCCAAGTTGAGTTGGTTGAGGAAAGTTTCCTAAGCCATGAAAAGCTTCCATTGAAGATCTTTCAAAGAGATTCTCAAGACTTAGAATAATTGATCCATTGAAGAATATTTCTTTACAAAATCATCCATGGTTATGTAACTTCTCTAATATTATAACTTCACCATGGTGGTTATGCAAGCCAGTTTAGTTCCACAAAATTTCCTGAAGGTTTGCGCAAACCAGTGGTTCAGACATTATGTCAACTCCCGAAGAACCATTCCCATGTGATGTTAAGAAATGATCAAGAGTGAGCTTCAATGACAACATAACTTTCTATCATGCCTAGTCTCAAATAAATCTCAAGAACCCTAAAATATAAGCAAAGGAAGAAGGCCTAGAAAACATCCCACTTCTTCAATGACATCTTAGGTAATTGACATGTTGAAGTTATAAGGCATAAGAATGAAAATCCTATTGAGGACATGACTTCGTAGGAATATGAATTTACCAAACACCTCATTGTGTCAAGATTCACACGAGGGTAAATATCATCTATTCAAATAATCCTCTTCCCCCCTCCTCTCTCATAATGAAGAATATACAGAAAACAATTGTACAATTTGAGGAACAAGTAAAATCTCTTAGTGCCTAAATTCAACTCTTCCTGAAATATGACTCAACATCTTTTCTTCTGGTAGAATATATTCATATGATCAACAATATTGATCCTGAGGTGGTTAGGAAATCACAAGGCTACATGATGTAGGGGAAGGCTAACAAGAAGTGGATTGAGAAAATCATTAATCAAGACATGACATTATTTCTAGATGTCATTTCTCTCATCACTTACATTCTTGCAACTTTGTTGTAAGTAAAGAAAAAAAAGAGGAGATTGTAAAAGAGGTAATTCACTTGGATGAGGTATTTGTATGCACCCAAAATTACATGTGCTACATTGGAAAGAAAACAGTTATAAAAGTCCCAAGTGATGATTAAAAATCCTTTCAAGAAGGTGTTCGAGCTCCAAAAACCCATTCGCAGTATATATTTGTAGCTTAGATAGCCTTACTTATCTTTTCCTTGTGCATTTTCCTGGGAAGGTTTTGGAGGAATTTTTTGTGCACAGACATTTCATTTTCTTCACTATCAAATTATCTATAGCTTTCCTCTTATTCATTAGTTAGATTATACGTGCATACGAGAAAATATTCTCTTGAAAGCTTCCTCCATGCTTATCCCTGTAGATCTGCAAGGGAAGTAATTTTGAATAAGCTTATGCGTTTGAGAACTTTGTTGAGTTTCTTCACATCTCTAAAGCTTATGTAGGAATTTTAGTGTTTTACCGGGAAAGTTTCAGGGGAAGAAATTGCTTCTGATAAGCTTTTAATTTTTCCCATGATTCTGAGGTAAAGTAAGAGGAAATAAGATTCAAATTTACAAATTAGAAAAATCCTATTTTAAAACTAAATTAGGATTAATTCATATGCAACAGAGGAATAAGCACATATAGCTATTTCATTGTTTAGTTTATTTCATTTTAGAGTAGAAGTAGCTTTTAATTTAATTAGAAGTAATTCCATTGTCTATGTAGTGTTTATTTATTTATTTCCATAAAACCATAAAAACATCAAAAACATAGATTAAAATAGTTAGATTTATTTATTTGTTTTATTTCCTTTCATTTTAAAGTCTCTAGAAAATACAAATAAAATAAAATAGATTAGATTAATTGTATTTATGTAATTAATTAGTTTAATTTCTTTAATTAATTAGTTACACATAGATTTATTTAAATAAAAGGAGAGTAATTAACTTTTTAAAATTTGAATCTATTTGAATTATTTGTTTAAAATAGGAACATAGATTTAATTAGACTAGAATTAACACAAGCTCCTTACGTTTCCTTAGTGGCCTAAGTTACCCAAGCATAGCCTCAGCCCTTTCAGTTTCTGTGTGTTTTGTTTATTTCCTTAGATTCTTTGTTTCATATCCACATGACCATTCAAGGTCCAGGACAACCTAAAAAAAGAGTGTGTGACCCAACAATATCGTAACCACACATCATTACATAACTGACCGATATTGACCAGGGTCTTAGACAACTTATCTTTCAGCCCACTCCCGTCCCACATAGTATCATTCAGTAGCTGATTGTTTTGAATGATGAGGTAGATAGTGCCAAAAATTTATGGGCTAACCAGCCTGGTAGAGATTATAATTTTCCTTTCCCCATCTCTTGTGCCATATTCATGACCTTATTCGAAGAGCAGTTTACGAGAGATGAAGGATGGTTCCCTTGAGTTCCACAATCATTTCGAGGTTTATTTGGTTCAACTCAAATTGATCAAAATATTCATGCAGCCATTATCCTTGATCGTTTCATTTAACCTGAGCAAGTTAGACATATGTTCATTGTCCTTATCAAGAAAATACATATTGTTCCTGTTGACGACATTAGTTTGCCTTGATTTTCCACCTACCCCGCCCATTCCTATTTATCCATTCCATAGCCATATATCCATTTCATTGCGGTTGTCCCAACACGAACTCAAGAGGTCGTGTGCGCCTTGAGTCATGTGTTGTTTCTTAGGTGTATAGTCATCATGTTCAAGTGATGTGGAACATGAAAGGAAAGTGATATCAAACAGGTTCTGTAGAGGTGGTTCCCTATTCTCAATCATCATCTAGTGATCAGACATGGAAATGTGTTTAATGAGTATGATGTTGAATGCGGAGTTTCCTCTTTTCTCATTTGTATCAAAAGAAATTTTCAATAAGGAACATGTGAACAAGAAGGCTTGGGGTATCCCAATGTTGATTTGATCTAAGAAGGAGATATCTTTATCACTAGGGTGAATTTTGAAGCTCTAGGAAGTCACAAGGAGTAAGGTGATGATCATCATGTTCTAACTCCGACCTTGTGTTTGAATCTCTTTTCAAGAGAAGGGACATCAAGTGAATCATATCATGTTAAGGAATAATTCAAGATGAACTAGTGTGTGTAAAATATTATCACTTGAACCGCAAGATATCGAGGTACCCAATACCATCATGTTTGCGGGATCAAGAAGTCATTGCAGGTCCACGCAATTCAATGTCTCACAATAGTGTTTTTGAACAATCAATCAATGCCCTAGAGTGTGCCCACATCTCATAGAATAAGGAGATTGTAACCACAATGTTTTAGTCCAACAAGAGGTTAGAAGTATAGAATTTCATTCAGGGAGCAATCCTTCTATTTGGAGGTGTAGACATCCCAAAACTACATGTTTCCTTTTAGCTTGTCCTCAGTTATCCTTCATAACATTTATAATTGATTACTTAAATTAATTAATTTATGCTTTGAATATAAACCTTAGAATTAATTAAGTTAATTATATTACCCATTTGGAATTAATTAAATTAATTCCCACGCGCCCTTTAGCTATTTTAATTAACATTTATTAAATAAATGCTTAATTATATCCACTTCATAACTAATTAAAATAGTTATTAAAACTAGAAATATCCACTTGGATCCCACTTGGACTCCACTTCACCATCCTATTAAACTCCACTTGGAATCCAATTCTAGAATCCTACAAAGGTGGGGGCAATAAACTTGCATGTACAACCACATTCTCGGATGTAACTTTTGCCAACTGAAAAGTTACTGTTCCTCAATGGAAAATTAATTCCTTTGAAATGTTTTAACCTTACTCTAGTACTATTTTTGTATGCTCATTGATGAGTTCATTTAACTATATGGGTAAAAGCACAATAAAATGTCCCACTTTTTGGTATGTTTTGTACCATTATAAACATGAATTTTCAGTTTCATTGATTTTCTATAGGTAATAGCCATAAAACCATACACATTCATGAAATTTCACAAGCTAACGAAATGTTGTATTTAGAGTGTAGAATACATATAAATTTTTTTAAAAAAAAATTACAAAAAAAACGGTCTTTTTCTTAATTTGACTCATACGTTGTTTCTTATGATATAAAAGAGGAATGACTGTCCCCGTGTGGTTCTTTTGAATGAAATTTTATTTTTTCACCATGAAATTTTATATATGTGTTCAAGATTTGAATTTTGAAGTGCTGTCAAATTTTCATATTTTTTGGACTTATATTTTTTTTTTAATTAATTATTTAGTAAAAATATTTTCAAATAAATGGCGTACAAATGTTTATGCCAATAAATTTTAAGAGTTATATCAAAAATGAATTTTTTTTTCACAGGTAAGAAGAAGACTTCAATAAATAATAATTTTAATTTTTTCAATTTTTTTTTATATTTTTTGCTATTTTTAAAATTGGGTTGATTCTGTATGATCGATTGTCCTAAAATACCATATGTTAGAAAAATATAAAAAATAAATAGTAAAACATATTTTTAAAAAATAAAAATTATATTTTTAGAAAGCTGATAAAATTCTGTATTTTGAGTTAAAATTTTGTAATTTTATTCATTCGTTAACCCTAATTACGTGGCACCTAAGTGGCACATTTTGGCATAAAATTATCCTCCAAATGGATTTGGCGCCAAAATCTGCCACATAGGTGCCACATAGGGGGGTTCGCGCGAAGGGGGGGTTCGCGTGAAGGGGGTTCGCGTGAACCCCCCTTCGCCCGAACCCCCCTAAACCTTAAATCCGCCGCTCAAAACTATATAAATATCTATATATAACTCTTTGCCGCGAAAATTATTTGAATTGAAATGTTTTAACCTTACTCTAGTACTATTTTTAGTATGTGCATTGATGAGTTCATTTAACCATATGTAACCACTTTCAACCACTACTTAACATCTATAAAAAAGTAGGCCTTATCCTTTGCAAATCCTCTTGGATTGAAGCAACATAATTATGCCAACTTGTCATCCAATATCTGCATATTGGAATCTTTTTCAGTATCTATTTTGTATTTGTAGCATTACAATCCCTCATTTTGGAGGTCAATTTAATAGCACCCAGAATCCAATTTTTAAAAAGTTCTACAAGTTCACATACTTCTACAACCTTATCCAAAGTTTGTAAGAGAAACATGGAGGAGAGGTTTTCTTAGTTATTTTTTGTCTTTCAATTTTTTCCATATATTTTCATGCTCACATTCTAGCACGCCCGGTGGGAAAAACCCACATTATATTTTACTCATGTTTTCATATTTTATTATTCCTTGGTGTCTGTACTATTTCTTAGTGTTTGTATTTTTTGGATCACATTTATGTTTTAGGTGTGTTTTGTTGTCTTTGATGTTTTTGTGCTTCTATAAGTGTGCTTTTACTACATATTGGGGGAATTTGAAAATAGAAATCAGATTTGAAAAAGATCAAACAAAAAAAAATCCCAAAATTTAGCTGTTTTACCACTAAATATGGTGGTGGTAATAAATACAATTAAATTTAGTGGACGTTTCTAAATTTGGAGGAATATGCACTTCTCCCCTTACTGATTCCTCCCAATTCCTCTATGGAGTTGCCTCTAAATTTTCTATACATCTCCTGCTCACCCCGAGATACTCCCCTTCTAGCTCATTTCCTCCTCCATTGAGTTGCACTACTTCCTCACTCACCCCATATTCCATCCTATACTGCCAAACTCCCCTCCTCCATTAAACACCCTTAACATCTATCATTGATCTCCAACTCTCCATCCCTGATCTCCTTGCTCCACATCCCAACTCCCCTAATGAGTTATCCCCTCTGACCTCCGTGATCTCGACTCTTTGAGTCAACCTATCACATCTACACCACCTCCCTATCCCTACCTACCTTTCGAGTTAACCTTGTCTCTCTTCAACTCCCCACATCTGAGTTGTTTCCTCCCTTGTCAAGCTGCCTAGCTCAATCCACTCTCACCCTGAGCCCCCATCTAAACTTGAGCTCCCATCCTCCAAAACCTTGACCCCGTCGAGATCCTGTTGAGCTCACCCCATTTACCCATGTAACTCCTCGCCACGTCGATCCCGTGTAAATTAATTGCTAACTTGTTGATCTGTTGTCTCCATCTAACTCATTTGATCTTGAGCTCCAACCAATCTAGCTCTACATCGAACCCTCAAGCTCTGTCCTCGAGCCGAGTAACCCAAGCTCGAACCTTGCAACCCATCTCATCGAGAACTCAACTCAATGATATCAAGTTTGAGTGTTTCCCCATTTCATCCGACCCTTTGCTAAAACACTTAACTCTTTTAAGGTTTCTTCCCTTTTAAAATTTTAATTAGGTCAAATTTTTAAAACTTAGGTTAAACTTTAGCATATTATTTTATTCTAACTTTTTTATTTCTCTTTAATTAATTAATTAATTAATTATATTTCTAATTAATTAAAGATTATTTAACAAATTAGTCCCTGACTAAATTTTGATCAAATTAAATTAGAATAAGCTAACCGTTAAACTTTGAATTAAGGGTATTGGGCGTTTATGTTTCATTAGCTCAATTTTGGGGAATACTGCATGACAATGTATTATACTTTTTTGGGGGTTGTTTTTGTGTTTCAGAATGTTGTTTTTGTGAAACTAATCGTAATAAGCTCACACATATGATATTTTTCACACTTTTTATAAGTGATCTTGAAAATCAGAAATGTGGGTTTATTTTTTATTTTTTTATTGTTTTCTCTCACGCGTTTACTGCAGAAAAAATTCTAACTCATTTGCTTATAGGAATGTCTCTACGAAGATCATTCTCGAAACTACTAACTATAAGTTGCCTTGTTTGCAAATTCAAGCAAACCTTATACCTTATTTTCTTAAATGTTATAATTTATTTTAAACTTAAAATTTTTTAGAGATGGGTTTATTCCCCCTTTGAGTGTAATTGTGGGAAGTGCATGAACAAGGGCCAAATATTCATTTTGAGGAGTATCAAAATAACACCAAAGTAGTTTGCACGTTGAGAGAGCTGACCAACAAAATGGGAACCCACCACTCACTTGAATAGTACACCTTTGTGAGAGAGTAGCGTCAAAATTATCCTTAGTGGTGGCTCCGGCTTGATCTTTTCAGTGGAGTAAAATCCTTGCTTATTGTATCAAGAGGGGTAAAGTAAAACCAATGACTAGAATTTTTCCTAGTGTATCGAGCTCGCTCGAGTAATTTTTGACATTTAGGGAGAGAACCATCTTTATAGGAATCCGCTCCATGACCAAGCCAATTTAATCTTAAAGGCCTTCCTTAAACAATGTCATTCTTGTCTTTTTAACGTGTTACAAAGTTTTTGTTCCACTCTTATCATACACACTTTTTATCTCCCCATATTTTCAAATTGTAATCAAAGCTAAGTCTTGAATTGTGGATATCCATACCCTCACTTAAGCACAATCATCCTCCATATAAGTCTTTAAATCTTGATATTCAATTTATCATGTTTAAACACTTTCATGATCTTATTGATCCATCATTTTCTTAAGAATTTTAGTTTAATATTCACGTTGTTAAAATCTAATCACACGACCATTCTATGCCAAAAAATTTAACATTAACTTTGTTAAAATTTGGAATTATTAATTTTCACACTCCTCTCTCCTAAGAATTCACTTTTCCATGAGTTGAGATCATTAATCAATCATTCCCTTTTGTCTATTATCTTCAAATTCACTTTTTTAGATTTAGGCTATTTGATCATGATTCCCGCACCTCTTATTTCAACATTCACATTGTTGATATTTTAGTACTACCCCTTTCATTTATAAGTCTTTTTTGTATATTAACACTCATTTTTTTAAGATTCAAGCACATCAATCATGTTTCTTAAGTTCTTCCAACGTAGCATTCACTTTGTTAAGGGTTGAGTAACCTATCATTAATTCAAACCTATTCTATCTTAGCATTCACTTTGCTAAGGGTCGATTAAACTTATATTCATTTCTATACTCTTATATCTTTTCATTCAATTTGTAAAGGGTCAAGTAACTCATCATCACTTTCAACCTCTTGCATTTTAGCATTCACTTTGCTAAGGGTTGAGTAATTTGATCTTCATTGCTACACTCTTCTATCTTTGCATTCACTTTGTAAACGTTTGAGTAACTGATCATCATTTCAAACCTCTTCCATCTTAGAATTCACTATTTTAAGGGTCTAGCAATCAAACCTTTTATCCTCTTCCATCTTAGCATTCACTTTACTAAGGGTTTAGTTATGTTGATCTTCATTGTTACCCTATTCCATCTTAGCATTCAATTTGATAAGGGTTGAGTTATTCAATATTTAAAACCCCTCTTCCATCTTAGCATTCAATTTTCTAAGGTTTGAGTCATCTTGATCTTAATTTTCACTCTCTCCCATCTTAGTATTCACTTTGCTAAGGGTTGAGTATTTTACCGTACCTTTCTTCATTTCCCCCCTCTTTAAAAAATGGTGGTACTAAGACATTGATATCATCTCTTGGACCTATAAAGACCAATTCTAGATTTTTTTCCCAAACCATGGCACCGGGTTTGCTTACCAGAGCACTTGTGGGTGCCCCAGTCCTCTCCTAAGCACTTCAGACCAGCCACATCACCCAGATCTATCCTCTGTGGGAACCCAACACAGTCGCTCCTACTTTCTAGTTTCTATTCATCATTGCGACACAGTCTAACAAGCATCCTGTAACAAACCATTACACCAAAACCTTGAGGCATTAGTGAAATCCACACATAAGGATCATAACATCCCACCATGATTCCATAGAGCCTGACTCGGGCTTGGTTTGCGCCCACACTCCCATACGTACGAGCCCCGCTTCACCGATGTTTAGGTGCCCCATGGGCCCTGGCTACATGATGTAACCAACCGAGTGGGATTCAAACATGGGTGGTCGCTCTGATACCAAATGTAATGAACCGTTACACCAAAACCTTGAGGCATTAGTGAAATCCACACATGAGGATCATAACACATCCATTATTCAGATAAGTTATTTCCTTTCCCTTCTTACACATTAGGGTTTCTAATTTTATTAGTTATATTATTTAGTATATTTACATACTATTTTAGTACATTTACTTAATGTGTTATATGTCCTCATATATTAGATTAACTATCCTTTACTACATTAGTTAGTCCAATTTTAGTTAATCATTTTGTAAACCCGACGACCCACTACCTTTTGACAATCTCATCTCCCTCTTGTGTTATGGCTCAATCCTCTTATCCCACCTTTTCACCAACCAAAATCACGGGCATAATTACTACTACTACTGATTTCATGAGCGTACGTACTCAACATCCTCGTTGCTTTGTCACACCTAGGGTTCACTCATCCATTAATGTCATTGCTACTCGTCATAATCATCCTAATCCGCCTATGGATCCACCCGCGTCTATCCCCCCACCTATTACTTTAGTACCTCCTCCTACTACTTCTAAGGGCTTTGATATCATTGAGAAACTTAAAAATGTGCCTGCTAAGATCTCTCTTTATGACTTATTACATAATGCACCAGATTTTTTGCAACACACTATAAGCTTCCTTTCAAGCCATTCATATTGAAATTGATAATTCCATGGTAGCCTTTGCACATCTCATACAATCCCTTCGTAATATACCACGTGCCATATCTTTCACCGATGACGATATCTTTCCTTTTGCTAAAAACAATCCATGTGCTCCTTTGCTTATTATAGTCGTTATTAGCACTACTTGCATTAAACGAGTCCTCATTGATACTGGATTAATTTTTAATTTATGTATGTATTCCATTTTAAAGTAATTAGGCATTAGTGATAATTTTATTTCTAAAAATTCTACCCTCATTTGTGGTTATGAATCTACCACTCACGCCTTCTAAGGAACTATCTCTTTACATATCCGGGTTGGAACTAAGACCATTCTCACCGAATTCTATGTTCTTGATGGATCCTTCCAGTTTAATCTCTTGTTAGGTAGGCCTTAGATTCACACGTTGCATGCAGTACCATCTACTATCCACCAATGTGTCAAGTTCTTACATGATGGCTATGAACACACTATCACTGCTGACCCATAACCCTTCAAATATTTTCACATATACCCCACTACCTCTATGCCCATACCACATTCACGTCGCATTCCATAAAAAAACCTTGATACTATTTCAACTCACACAACATATATTATTTTACCTACAATATCAGCTCCTATTATTGTCCCTTCATCGCCCATCGTGACACCTTCTATTATCCCACCTATAGTGTCAATACCTCATAGTATTCCTCCTCCATTAGTTGCGACACCCTTTACTACTCCACCTATAGTGCCCCCTACAAACATTCTTGATATTTTCATACCACATGATGATGTTCACATTGATGACTTTGAAGATTTTGATGATGAAGTTGATGCTATTGAACTTACATATGATGCATTAAGACGACTTGACTTTATCCCTCTTAGTTTAGACAATTCTTATTTTGAAGAGAAATTTATGTCCGATGGCCCTGGAGAATATAGGTTTAAGACCCCTCCATCTACTAATGTTATGGTACTATATAAGGGATTTGTTCAAAGTGTTGACGCTATCTCCTCTTATCCACCACAAATGGCCACTCCACTGTATCCTTTTACATGCACATTATTCATCAATCGGACCTTTTGGAAACATATCCCCGTTGACTCTACGTGCTTAGAAACTATTTGTACACATGATAGTTTGGATAGGTTCGGCATAACACTCAATGACATTTTACCACCTCTTCATTCACCACATCTCTATCATGGCTATTTTCACACTACGACATCTTATGGATTCCATGATTTTCATTTGACGGTTTTGTTACATGCTCCCCTCGTGACTCTCCTCTCACACTTGGACAGTCATGGCTTGATTATATTAGTGGTACAATAAATCCTCATCACTCCTTTCTCACATTTCCCATGCCTTTCGGAAATGTCTCTATCCTTAGTGATTCTTCCCCTGCTTACGTTCCAAATATCTCTCATTAGAACGCTCATGGTTTACCACCGATTGCCTTTACCGATGAATAATATGCAATGAATGTCTACAAACACCACAAAAATGGGTCCCTCTATGACCCTCCTCACTCTATAGTTTATTAGGTTTCTGATGCCGTCCCGACAAGTTTCGATCATGATAATGATGATCTTCTTGATAACGATTCATAGTCACCTTTTATCTCATGCATTGGGGGGGAATGAAACTACACTTCCCCCACATTGTCTTAACACAGTCATTATATTTTCATCATTATACATTTATATCCTCACATTAGGCATATTCATCATACATTCTAACATCATTACCCGACAACACACTCTTGTGCTTCAGTTCACACTTGACTGTTGAGGGCTTACTACACATGAACCCCACACACTGCACTATAGACATTACACATTACACTTCATCACACATTATGTGTTATACATTCTACAACATTTGTTCATTTGCATCTTTACACATCATACATCATGATAGTTGCATGCATCTACATATTACACCATGCATTTTCACACATATTCCACATGTTATACTAGTCTTCATCATAGAGGAGTCTAACACTACATTACTATTCTATATACATCTATTACATGGTGTCTTATACACTACATTTTACACATTTCTACATACCACCCTACGTATTACATTATACACATCACGGCTTTACACATTCTACTCATCACATGGTCATTTTTCATCCTTATATATACTACATTGTCTTCTACGTGCTACACTCATTACCTGATGACACACTTTAGTTCATCGGTCCATACTCGACTGCTGAGGGTTTACAAATAAGATGGACCTTACACATTCACCATTCCACCTTTTCATCATGCGACATTACTAGTTTAGTGACATACGCCTTAGGCTAAATCGTCCCCCTATGATATCCTTTTGTAGTGGTATACACCTTAGGATACATCACCACTCCCTACTATTCATTTCTTAGTGACATATGCTTTAGCCTAAAAATTCACCTATTCTATACTCTTCTAGTGGTCTACACCTTAGGTTACATCACCACACCCTCCTTACATTCTATATTGATATACGTTTAGTGCTAAATCATCACTCATACATTCATCTTATAGTGATATACGCTTAGGGCTAAATCATCACTCCAAATTTCATATCCTTATATAATTAGGATATAAATTCCACACACATCTATTCTACATGTTTCATATCATCACCACTACGCATATACACATTTACTCACAGGGCACTAGACACGATACATACTACTCGACCATTTCCCGATGACGCACTCTCGTTTATGGTTCATTCTTGACTGCTGAGGTGGCAAACAAAATGAACCTCATTGCATACATTTCCATCCACTCAGGGGGCATGCTGCTCCTATCATTCCATATTGCATTCCATTCCATCCATCCACAACATACTGCATATTATGGTTGCTTTTATTCTTGCTTACTTTTTCTTGTTTATGGTCTCTTTATTACACATGCTAGCTAGCTTACTTGTATGTCATTTATCTATATCTTCCACACATGTGTGTTCACATATTTTTCTATTTTTTTTTGTAGATACACGTCTCTTACACGCAACATGGATTCTTGCCTTCTACCCTTCCTACACCGGTCGCTGGGGGCATCCACATTTGTCTCTTCCAGAAGCTATTGTTTCATTTTGTACTTAGCACTTTACATTACTTGCTTATACATGATTTTGACATACCAACTATATTTATAACATGATAATGGGTGATTCATGTTTAACATTTGCTATGTAGGGATATTCGTTTCCATACTTGTTTGATTACATTGTATGCTATTGTTTTCTATTATTTGCGGGCCTTGCCCTATGTTTGGTGTGTACAATTATTTGTTGTTTGTGGCCATGATGGCCTTGCATGTCTTGCGACATCATGAGTGATGTCCCATGTTTGCAGCCCACTTTGTGTGGATTACTTACTTTCTTGCGTGTTTACATTTACTACATTATCTGCGTAGCTTACACATGTTTTATATATGCATGCATTGTTTTTTTACACTTATCTTTGACTAGCCTTCTTGTTTGTGTGTACCTTGGTTTTTACCAAGAAATTTCTAGGGTTACATCGTACATTCGGTTGGTCCTCTTTTGGGGTCGCATGCCTCTTATCAGCGACATTGTATGCACCCTTAAAGAGGGGGGCATAATTTCAGGGTTTCTTCTAACACAACGTATTTACACCGGTTCAGTTTAATGCACTTTGCGCCCTTGGAATTATGGATTTACATATAACGAGTGGGTTCAGACCAGTCCAAGAACCCCATATACAAAAAATTTTACAAGACATGGTGTCCTTAGCATTTTTGGGAAGTAGTTACAGGCTTGGAGGTTATGGTGGGTGTGTCTCTCTACATTACTTTGGCCAGTGGCATCAGATCACCCAAAAATCTAGGATAATACAAATATCTCTTCACACATATTCAGTAGAGTGGTTAGAGCTTGGATTACACAGAGCATTTCCTCCCTACACTTCTCCAGCCAGGGTGGCGTGATATCACCCAAAAAAATCGCAGTACAGGATATCCTTCTACAATTTTTTTTTCAACATGGATCACGTGCACATGTTCCATTTATCTTTACATTTACATTAGCATGTATTACAAACACATGCATCTTTTACATAGTGTTTTTACACTTACATACATACATATTTGACTACTTGATCATTTTCTCCTTGCAGGCCTGGTCGTTTGAGAAACAAACAGTCAAATGGGGGCAACAACAACAACATTCCACGACAACACACATTTAACTAACCATGTAGGTACACTACACACCACAATAACTACACACACACACATTCCACCCTAGGTTCACTCTCATCACTTTTTCTTTGTGCATTTTTCATTTATAGTTTCCATGTTCCTCCATCTTTTTGTCATTCCACGCTTTTATCTAGTCCTTCGATGCATTTTCTACTACACTCTTCATAGACATCAGGTACGTATCTCTATCTACTTTATGTTACCAAGTGTTCCTCTCACCAACATAAAGTGGGGGAAAAATGTATTTATAAAATTATGCACTTTAAACATTTATTTATCCTGGTCTCATACTACTATTTAGAAGGTTCTTGAGTGAAGAAAGTACTAATTAACCCCCATCCTTTTGGCCATCTTGTTTATTTTATTTCGTAATTTGCAAACTATTGCACTCATATGCCCAACCATTTACAGACACCCCACATTATTTTGGCCTCAACTGGGGTGCCCAAATTTAGTACTTCGACGTGTTTTCTCCTACACTATTCACAGACATCAGGTACGCATATCTATCTACTTTATATTACCGAGTGTTCTGCTCACCAACATAAAGTGGGGGGAAAATGTAGTCACAAAATCATGTACTTCAGACATTTATTTATCCTGATCTCATACTACCATTTAGAAGGTTCTTGAGTGAAGAAAGTACTAATTAAGCCCTGTCCTTTTGGCTATATTGTTTATTTTATTTCATAATTTGTGATCTATTGCACTCATATGCCCAGCCATTTCTGGACATCCCACATTCTTTTAGCCTCAGTTGGGGTGCCCAGATTTTGTACTGGGGCGCCCATGGGTGCCCTGGTCCCACCTGGGGGTAACCTGATTCTTCTAGCATTTTCTCGCCACTTTTTGGCCCTCATCTAGCCATTTTTATCTTTATCTTTCTTATGGTCATCCTTTTCGGGGTTAATTATGAAATTAGAGCAAGATAACCCTATAAATATAAAGTTATGAGACCATAATGAGGGACCTAGCATCATCTACTACTATCACTCCATATAGAGTTGCATCCATCTATTGCATTAGAAACCACATAGCTCCATCATCAAGGCACATGCTAGGATATCTGCATCACACTTCATAGGGGGAGGGATTCTATTCTATTCCATGCACACATTTTATTACATTTTCTACATTTAGCTATTGCTTGTTATTTAACAAAGTGTGATTGACATAAGAGAAACTAGGGAACGACATGCACACACTCACCAGAACTACATTTGGGTCTGAAATGTAGTGTAACGCTCAGTTTAGTAAGCCCACTGTTGTGGTAGCTGAGGTTAGTCTGACCCATTCATTTGCATCTTTATTTTTTTAGGGTTTTGATACTTCTTTTTGGTCTTTTACAGGTTATTCTTCCTCTTGGAATATTTGGATCATTCGAGCGCAATACAAAGAATTAAATGCGACAAGTAGTAAAGGATAAAAAATCATCTCCTAGACATGTGATGACCATTTTTGTAATTTTTTCCCAGACTAGGGCACCTATTTTTCTTACTAGAGCACGCGTGGGTGTCCTAGGCACTCCAGTCCAGTCACATCACCCAGATCTGTCCTCTGCGGGACCCCACAATAGTTCCTCCTGCTTTCTGATTTTCTATTCATCACTATGACATAGTCTGACAAGTATCCATTATTCAGCTAAGTTCTTTCCTTTCCCTTCTTGAAAATTAGGGTTTCTACTTTTACTAGTTCTATTATTTAGTACATTTACATATTGTTTTAGTGCATTTACTTACTGCATTATATGTCCTCCTAGATTAGATTAATTATCCTTTACTACATTAGATAGTCCAAATTTAGTTAATAAATCACTAACGACACCACTGATAAACAATCAAAGAGGAAAAGTGATGACACATCCAAAACCTATGATGAGACAGAAAAAGAGAAAAATAATCTAAAAATGATAATCCATCACTTATTCCACAAAATAATCCATCATTTTTTCAATAATGATAAATGATGAAGGTCATAATTTCGTGAGTATAACGACAACACAAATAATTCAATTTTGATGAATTGTTTCCTTACCCTTTCGATAAGGATACCCTATGCATACCCTTCCCAAGATCCTTCGAGATGCCCAAATTTGAAAAATACAAGGGCGAAAACGATCCACAAGAGCATATCAAAGAATTCTTCATAGAATTCTAAGAAGTGGCATATTATGATATCTTTCTCTTGTGCCTCTTTCCTAGAATCTTAGGAGGGAAATATTTGGATTGGTTCTTACACCTTCCAAAGGGATCAATCACTACTTTCATGGACATCTCAGAGAATTTTGTCAAACATTTCTCATTCAGCCTCGACTTAGAAGTCACAATGGAGGATTTATGTAATGCAAAACAATGAATAAATGATAACTTTGCATAATTCTGACAACGATGGAGAGGAATTTCAAGTTGGTTCCCATATTCGATTCCTGAAAAATAACTGGTTAGTATATTTGTTCCGAACCTTAACAATGAGTTTTCCTTTCACATGAAGATGCATTGCCTCAATAGTTTTGAGAAAGTTACTGAAAAGGGAAATCAAATAGAAAAATAAATCATTGCGAAAGGATTGCTCAAGCCTCATTCCAAAGATTCTAGGAACAATAATATCAACAACAATATCAGTCACCATGATAAACCTAAATACATCAATCGCAACTGTAATGTTGTTAATGATGGTATCATGAAAAACCGTAATGTGCACAATGTACAAAATAATCAACTAAAAAAAAAGTTAAAGTAAGCCATCAAAATTCTAAGTAGCCCCTCATGGTAATAAATGATGACAATTTACAACATTGGAGGATACTTTTTCAAGTGTCTTACACCAACTTTCAAGTGCCAATATGGTTACTTACCCTATCACGAAACCCTTTTTTGAAGTGGAATCTAAGCCATATTGATATTAATCCAATTCATGTTATTTTCATCATATTGATGCTCATCAAACATATACATGTAAGAAAATCCACAATTACATTCAAGACCTCATTGATAATGGAGACATAGCGATTGAAGACCTAACATCAAATAAAACACCCAATGATAATCTAAAGGTATTTCCAATCCATTCCTTAAGTATGGTACAACTGGAAAAACTCCCGAACATGGTCAATATTTGAACAACGTCAAATTTAACTTGATCATATCACATATCGTAGGCACTACTCCGCATAAATTTGAATTTTAGTTTACACCCCTCATAGAAAGTCTCTCTAGTGCCTTTCATCAATTAGCAAAGCTAAAATGATAAAATATCCAATCGCAATACCTTATGAAGGTGAACCTAATCCTAAGTGGTATAAAGCATCAAAATATTGTGAATACCACCACATCGAATGCCACACTATGGATCATTATTCAAGTCTCTGTAATTATGTCCAAGACTTCATTGACAACGGATTCATCACAATAGAAATTGATAATGAAGCTATCAAAATCGAATACACGTTAGCTACTACAACTTTTAATGAAGAGTTGAACGTTGTCCAATATTATTTACATGATAAAACTCAATGAGACCAAGATGAAAAGGGTCAAGGATCTTTAAACCAAAACCAATCAATATATCTTATAGATGTTCCTCTGTTCGTTTAATAAAAAATTGAATGTGTTTCAGACAACAATCTTAAAGTGCCAAACAAAAACTTGAACTTTCATCAAGCCTCCTTTCCAACTAATGATATAAATGTATACTCTAAAGAAGTGGGTCCATCATCATGCACCGTTAATCCTAAGTCTATCCTTTCAATGCTAGCTCCTATGCCCGAAATCCCCATTCTTGTTGTAGCAACACAACAACAATTTTAGACATTTGACACAACATATCCTTCCACGTCCATAATACCTCAAATGATCAATCTTGCATTTAATAATGTTTCACAACAATCATCCAATGTAGAGCATTTTTGTGTTTTACATAACATTATTAAATAGTCAATGAAGATGCCTATGTGTTAATATATCCACATGCGTTCACTCTATAAGGTGCATATTCCTAGGAGTATTCTCACACAACCATTTCAAGTTTTAATTGCAAATATATCATCAAACGAACTAATACAATGCCTAAAAGGAGCAACATTGAATATTTTCTATGACATATAAGGTGCCTTGGATGCCCATTTAAGGATCAATCCTTCATTCCTCACATCTTTCTACTCATGGGTGAATATGAATTTCAACGTATTCTTCACATCGACAAATTACATCTAGCACCACATTAACTTAATTTTCGATCTCATAAAAAATTTGTCCAATCTATTTGTTGACTTGGACCTCATCCACAAAAGTATCATAAATCAGGACTCGTCAAATCTTTTGATTCACCTTGTTGAATTGGACCTTGTCTTCCTAAGTCTCGCAAATCAGGAATCATCAAATATTTTGATTCACCTTGTTGACTTGAACCTTATCCTCCCAAGTCTTGTAAATTAGAACTCATTGAATCTTTTGATTTACCTTGTTGATTTGGACCTTGTCTGCCCAAGTATAATAAACCAGGACTACTTTAATCAATTTTTCACCAAAAATATTTTTATCCCCTCTATTGACTTGGACCTCATCCACCCAAGTCTTATAAATCAGGTTTCATTGAATATTTTGATTCCCTCAGTTGAATTATACCTCTTCTACCCAAGTCTCATAAATCAAGACTGCTTCAATCAATTACTCATCAAAAATATTTTGATCCCTTCCAATTGGAATTCATTTGCCTAAGTATCGTAAATCATGACTCTTAAATCTTTCGATTCCCTCCATTGACTTGGACCTTTTCCATCCAAGTATCGTAAATCAAGACTGCTTCAATTAATTATTCATAAAAAATATTTTTATCCCCTCCATTGACTAAGACCTCGTCTTCCCAAGTCTCATAAATTAGGACCACTGCAATCAATTATTCATAAAAAAATCCTTCGACCCCATCCATTAACTTGGACCTCATCGACCCAAGTCTTGTAAACCATGACTACTTTAATCACGAATACCTTGAAAATCCTTCTAACTACTCCATTGACTTGGACCTCGTCCACCCAATTTTTATACATAATGATCAATCACTATTCATAGACATGAACCTATCTCCTAGTGAGTCCATTGCAAATCTTCACCCGCCAAAACTTAGAAAAATTAAAAAACGTAAAAAGAGGATAAAAAACCATATCAAACCGCTCCTTAAAGTACTATTTGAAAATTAGATGTGGAAAAGTAAGAACTTCTTGTTCATAGGTGCTCTCCACACTAGGGAGGCCACTTGTACCATCACCTCATTAAATCAAAATATTTGAAGAATTCCATGAATATGGTAGATATCTTAATCTTAACATTATCATATCTTCACATTGTTCACCTAAACGGCATAGGTTAACCTTGTTCCTATCGGGCATTTTGTATCTCACCCTTGTTATGCTTACTACCATTTTGGATATTTTTTACCCACAAATTTTCTAGAAGATTACTGTTGACAAACCCTCCTTTGAAATAAGATGTATTTTTAACAGAAAGCACTAAAATTATTTACCTGAACCTTTTGACCATCCATCTCAGTGTACGGTGTTGAACCCTTGTGTCCTACTAGTCACATGCAGCTGATATTTTGGGGAAAAATGTTCCTTCATGAAAAGAACACTATCAAAACATGAGGAAAAATCAATCTGAATACAAAAATATATATCAATAATTACACATTTTTTCCTTCAAATTCTTCAGTGACGAGCCCATACTTCTTATTAGTAGTGTGAGATTGGGAAAAGAGGCATATATCCTTACTCACCTACGTCTTGTCTTCGGTGTTGAGCTCTTATCTTTTACTGATGGCATAAAGCAAGATGTAGGGTGTCATTTAAAAAATAAATCAAACCAAATAAAACCTTCATAAAATATGAATCAAAGGTGTTTAATCAAACACATCCCAATAAGTTGTTCATGTTAAGAGAGACAACAATTCCTTCAACTAGATATTTTTAATCAGTAGGCCATCAATAGGTCTAAGTCTAGTTAAAACCTATAAATTAAATCATCTTGCAATCAGTGAGATACTCTTGACTATAAATGAGTTAAATTTTTCTTGAATGGCCCATTATTACACCTTGTGTCTTGACATCCATCATCTTCATTTTCATATCACTATTCTTGTAGTTCTCACATCCTTCTTGGCTCTCGGTGATGATCCCTCGCATCTTCCTAGTTGTGTGGAGTCACGAGTGAAGTGAGACATCCTATCACTATATCATCTACATTATGCCAATGGAATTAAATGCTTATAATTATTTGACCATTTTAGTCACAAAATCATGCACTTTAGACACTATTTAGTCCTATTCTCATACTACTATTTAGAAGGTTTTTGAGTGAAGGAAGTACTAATTAACCCCTGTCTTTTGGCCATCTTGTTTTATTTTATTTTTCCATTCCCCACCTCTTACATCCACATGCCCAGTCAGATTTCATCACTTCTTGTTATTTTAGCCTTGACTGGGGCACCCAAGCCAGTACTGGGGTGCCCATGGATGCCCTGGTCCCACCATGGGTGCTCTGATCCTTTTTAAACTTTCCTGCCACTTTTTGTGCTCTTTCTAGCCATTTCAGGGTTAATTAGGAAATTAGATCAAGAGAACCCTATAAATATAAATTTATAAGACTATAATGAGGGACCAAGCACGTAAGTCATTACTATCATCCACCTAAGGTTTCATTCATCTATAGGCATTTAGGAGAATCATTTAGCATTCATTTAGCTCCATCATAAAAGGATAAGGTTGGTTCATTAGTTCATCACAATGAAGCATAGGAGGGATTACATTCTATTTTATCCACCATTTTAATACATTATTACATTTAGTTATTGCTCACATACTTCACAAAGTCAATGACTGGAACAGGAGACTACCTAGGGAACATGATGGCACACACACACACACACACACACACACACACACCAAAAATACATTTAGGTCTGAAATGTAGTGCAACACTTAGTTAGTAAGCCCACTGTTGTGGCAGTTGAGGTCATTTCGACCCATTCATTTGCATTCTTTTTTTAGGGTTTTGATACTTCTTTGGGTATTTTACAGGTCTTCTACTCATCCTGGATTACTAGCAACATCTGGCATAGTGCAGTGAATCTAATGCGACACACAATGAGGGTTTCAGACCACCTTATGAACCTATGAAACCCATTTTCAGATCTTTTGCATATACCAGGGCACCCATTCTGCAGACCAGAGCACCCATAGGCACCCTAGTCCCTCTCCAGGAACTCTAGTCTAGCTAGATATCCCAGATCCTTTCTTTTCGGGGTTTTTACATAATCATTCCTGATTCAAGATTCTTTAGTCACCTCTACGACATAGTCCAGTGAACTCATCAAATCAACTATGTATTTTCCTTGCTACTCTTGCATATTAGGGTTTCTACTTTCATTAGATTAATTGTTTTGGTCATCTACTATATTCATTTACTACATTTATTTACTGTATTTACATGTTGTTCTAGATTAGATTAACTATCCACATATTCCAAATTTTAGTTAATCAAACATGAGTTCAGACTGTGCACCCTTTACCATTTAAAAAAATAAAAAACATTCAAATATGTTGAAAAATCTAAAAACATTCAAATATGTTCAAAAAACCTTGAACTTGAAATATGTCTAAAACATGCGTACAAATACGATCAAAACTTTATGAAAACAGTATAAAACTGGAAAAAACAAAAAAATAGTATAAAATTGGCAAAAACGAAAACATTCAGAACAATGTTTAACAAAATCAACAACTAAATAAAATAGTTAAACAATTTCGACATTTGGTGGCAATCCTACTGATCATTCCAGATTATATTCCTATAATTAATTTTCTTTCCCATGATGTATATCTGTAATACCCACTTATTCCGACACAAAGTTACATAGTTATGGGCACAAGTTCTTTTTTTTTTACTTGCTTGAAACATAACTGCACAGGTCATCTCTGTTACCAAGGTTACAACTAAATTTATGAAAAACTTGATACAAGGATGACCACAAGGGCAGCAAGGAAACACTCAACACTGATGAAGGACAGTCACTTTACTTGCTAACAAGACACCAGAAAAAGACCAAATCATAAGACCTGTTACAGGTCAGGACTTCCCAGTTGTTAAAATCTTCTTTGTTCAAGGATTAACATTTTATCCCAACTTAAGAAAGGGGTTACAAAGTACTATGGAAACGGTTAGAGAGAGGAGATATTAACTTATTTCATTATGGTGATCTTATAGTTATTAACCTGGTCTTTTAAGAAGCTTAAGGGTCCTACAGAATTTGAGGTAAAAACTTCATTTAGCATTCTCTTGAGAGTTTAAAGGATGCACAAGGGGGGGGGGGGGGGCTCCCAAAATGGTTTTATTAGACTTAAGGTGTTCTTGTTCAAACACCCCCTACTAACTGAACTATGGAACCAACAATGACTTACTCTCTCTTAGGTTTCACAAACAAGACAATAAAGTTTAATTCGTAGCTTCAGGTTAGCAAGGGCAGGTTCATTTACACTAGTAGAAAAATCCTTTCGTTCCAAATTAAGATTATGAAATTTCTCAACAAGAAACCAATTTCAATGTTATTTTATTTATTGAATTATCTATGAATTCATTTTGCTTATTCATTTTTAACTTTAGAAGAAGGATTTTCACTCACTAAGATAAACAAAGTTAATTGCACTTAGGTCAGGACCATGGAGGTTAATAAAATCCTGAGATTTTTATAACTCGAGAACAAGAAACTGACATAGCTAAATAGGAGAATTAAACACGGTCATAACATCTCTATTCATCATGGCACATGACATAACAAGGCACCAAAAGAATCAATAAAACTTTGGCTGAGAAAAAAAGAGGTAACAAGTTGGTCAAGCCATACTACGACAATTTCATGACTGATAAATATTCATTACTGAAAAGAATACTCATAACAAGGTGAATATTGTAAATCATTTCTCACAAAGATAACTACAATTTTTACTACAAAAAGGCAAGACAACTTTATTTCACAATTACCAATATTCCAAGGCAAGAGGCCTTCCAAACTCCATTACAAGCATCATTACAAGAATTGCAAAACTTTTGTGTTTGACTTTCGTACAAAGAACCACATAAACAACCTGATGAAACCTTCACAAATATTTACTTTATCAACACGCACAAGCCATCTGCACAAGTATAACTCAAGTCAGTTTGCAAGAATTGAGCATGCTAAGACTACCCATTGCAACAATAAGCTAACATTTAACAATGCCATGAAAGGAATGTTCTACAAAAGGAATGGATCAAAACAAACCACCATTCAACATTTTCACACGTGGTAAAGATTCACACCAGCGAACAAGGACGAAGCCAATTATTCTAGAAGAATGATGTCTAAAAAAAAGGAAAAAACCAAGGCAAGACCTTATTGGTTAGGAATACGAAGGTCAAGAGTATTTATATTTCAATCATGTAATCCTATGGATTACATGATTGAAATCTAATACTCAATCCATCCATCTAAATAGGTCCAAGAGAAGACAAATCATACTAGTTACAAACATAGGTGCGTAACAAAACAAAATTATGTAGTCCTTCCAGGAGGGAGGTTTCATAGCAAAAAGGGTTCATAACCCTAAAAAAATGATCTATAGTTTTAACTTTAAACCAAGAAGTCTATCCCCTCCTTCTTATAGGATCACTTAAAAGTAGTGCTTGTTAACATAATCAAAACCTCTCTTCAAAAGCATTTAAAAGATACATGAAAAGCCATTATTCTACCGACCAACCTCATCATGGTTGTCAACTTACCCAAATAATATAAGAAAAGTACCCCCCAAATGTCATTAATAATTTTTTTTGACACTTTTCCGACATAGGCAAGCCATGTATTTATATAATGAAATCCCATTCTTAATCTCAAGACTAACCTCATGTCATATCACCAAATTGTCATGAGTTAACATGAGTCCTATTTCAAATGGCTACATTCACCAAAGCAAGAAACGAGGTAGACAGAGAATGGGCATTACTATGTGCTATTAGTGTGATATATTGTTCTTCAACTGGTCGACCAACATTTTTTTATCCCTTAACGAGATTTTAAAATTATTGATGTAAAGTTCCTCCTAATAGGACCTGGCTATATGATTTTTTTTATTATTTTGTTTTTCATGCTTCGAAAAAGAGGTAGCAACATAATTTAAGCTAGTTGTGTACTCCAACCATGAAATAAAGACTTCTTTAACTGATGCACAACTAATATAGGAAATTCTAAGAGATATTTGAGTGGGTTTGGACAAATAGTTTAAGAAGGATATTATGAAAGTGTCATGTGAGTTCAAAAGTTATATTAAATTGCTTATATATCCTTTGATAGGTGAAAAATTATTATAAGGATGATACTATAAATGTTTAACAATGTCATATGTATAACGAAATTGAAATTAGATTCAAAATATAAAAAGGGGTATGACCAAACATGTTAGTCAAGACCATAGTCCACTCTACTCTAGATTGTATGGTTTTTCCCAGACAATGAATTGTGATGTAAAATAAATAGTTTTATAACGATGCACAAGATAATTCATTTCTTTGGTTGATAAATTATTCCTATATGAATGATAAAATAGAGTGGAGGGATGAAAAAGTGAATAAATATCTATGAAGATGTACTAATTTAACTTAAAATGTGAGCATTCCTTTAGGAGGGGAATTTAACCACACATGTTATTGCCAAAGGGAAAGTTACCAAAATATGAGTGCCAACACCTATTTCACACACACACACACACACACACACACACACACACACACACACACACACACACACACACACACACACACACACACACACACACACACACACACACACACACACACACACACACACACACACACAAACACACACACACACACGCACACACACATTTTTAAGTGTGATCAAATAGGTGCATCGTTGTTTTGATGAAATACCATGTGCATCCATAAGATCCTTTTCCACGTAAATATGTGATTTCTGAACTATTTTTCAACTAGTAATGGTCCTAACAGTACATGCCTAGGTGGAACAAGCCTTATATATTCCAAAACAATAAAAGAATATTTTGTTTGGTTCAAAAATATTGAAAACAAGAATTACGTATTAAATACCAAACATTGAGCTTTACATAATATTGGGTAATTGTATTTGAGAGATACATTGACTTAATCTGTAACCAAATTTACTTAAATTTTTAATGCAATCAAAGTAATCTAAATCAACACACCTCGTTGGTCAAAGATAATTTACAAGGTAGAGTGATGGTCATGCATATTGTGACTCTCATAAAATTAATGGACATTAAGCCTAGTAGTGTATTACTCTTACAAAAAAAAATCAATATTTTATTGATATTAGTCAAACCCTGATAGATGATATAAGTTTTCATTTTTCAACCTTAAAAAAACTAATCATAAAAAATAATACTAAAGCCATTCACATCTTTGATAAATCAAGATAGATCTACGTTGAAATGTATTATGAAACACTTTTAATGGAAGGATATATTCCCAGAAGTAAGACAACAAAAAGGAGGCGATTGTAGGAAGGATTTCTAGCCGCAACATACTGCTCCTGGCCAATAAATAAAATATTGAGAAAAAAGGAGAAATCCCCCCCCTTTATTCTTACATTCCAGTCACTCAAATACTAGCGATTCAGAAGAAGGGGGCAGAGGGACAATCAATATGTTCTAGGAAGTCAATAAACAACCATAAACAAACTCATTCTAGGCGCCATTCAGAAAGGAGATCATTCATTGCTTGAAATTGTTAAAGGGTAACAAAATGTTGTAAGGATCATACTTAACATGCCTGATTTTCAAAGTCTTTTCCCATAGCCACACACAAGAAGATATCCTCCTCCAAGCAGTCCATGCAACCCAAAGAGTTTTGTCCCTTCCTTTCTGACAGGACTCCAAGTTACTGCCCTCTAGTGTATCCCACATGACCAGCAACAAAAGGAGAGTAGGTCACAAAAATGGTAAGGTAGAGTCGGTCCAGTGTGCCGCCAGCAAGAAGAAAGAAAGGATTTCTTCCCCCAAGAAACGTGCTAGGAAATTCTACCCATATGCATTAAATAAAAAGAATAAATGGAGGTCAGACATTTCAATCACTGCCAACTAATGCATAAATTTTGTAAAGTGGGGAAAGAAAGGAAGTGGCATCCAGCAAAGGTAAGAGGCATTAGGATAAGGCCACGCAACACAATGACTAGGAAACTACCAAGATGGTAAGGGGCGGTAGGTGGAAGGAGCATTAAGTTTTTTTTAATTAATTAATGGCTCCCATAAAGCATGCGCCACCACATACCTTCCTTTACTTCCACGCAAAACACTTCTTTTAAGCCTTTGTATATTATTTTTTTTATTTTAAAAATAATTCTATTTGAAATTTTAACAAACACTACTACAAAGACTAAAAAAAACAAATCAACCCACGATGATCAGAAAAAAATAATACGGTCCCCACAAGGCATTACAAATTTTCATCTGACAAAGGTAAATGCATTAACGATAGAAACAAGGTGGTATAACGGAATGGAAGGAGTCGACTTTACTTCAAATGGGGATTGCGAGTATAATGGATATGAGGTATGCCTTGGATCACTGAAATTGATCCAAGGCATGACCACCGACACAACAACAACAAGGAATGAGGTACGAGTAACAAAGTCAGTTGCTATGGTAACTTGCCCATAGTGCCAAAATCCATACCTACACCAATTACTTGGGTTCGCAAGGTGAGCTTCAAAACTCGACAACAGGGTACAAAACAACAAGGCATCACTAGCAATAGGGTTCCAAGGAAAGGAAAGGAGTCTGCACTAAATGAGGCATTACATTCTTCTCCCCTTAAGAAAAGCATCATCCTCGATGTGACATAACACAGAGAGAAGGAAGCGAAAAGAAAAAAGGAACAGATGGGGGAAAAGGGACACTCTATGGTTAAGATTTCAGATGGCACGGCCATGGGGTGGCCTTGGGAACATTTGGCAGAAATTTGAATTTTCAAGTTCTGTGAAGATTGGCAGTTCTCTCTCTTATTCATTATTTCATTAGTCTCTTTCCATTATCATTATTTCTAGTTTTAATTCTTTTAAAATTTCATTGTTGTAGAGTTTCAGTTTATCCATTCTTGTGGGTGTCCAACATGGAATGCTAATACAACACCCTACCGGGGTCATACAAGACACTACAGATTCATAAACATACAAGCACATACTTAAAGATGGTACCACACCACAAGGGATTAGTCAATTTATGGAGGGGAACATGCACAAACTACATAACATAGTACTTGTCACACAACTATGACTGAAAAATAATGCTCGAACAAACATGTACTAAAACGACCTAAAAATTTCCAAGATTCCACAAATGACGATTCAACATAACTCTAAAAATAGATATATGTACATAGGGTCGATAAGGACATCAACGCCATATCACATCATCACAAAACAAACCCAATTAACATGAGTAACACATACATCATACAAAAATTCATACCTCTCGAAGCATCAGTTACACACACACACAAATCTCTTATGCCTCCCTCAATCTCTTATGCCTCCCTTAAGTCTCTTATGTCTCCCTCAATCTCTTATGCCTCCCTCAAGTCTCTTATGCCTCCCTAAAGTAGGCCAGTTTCCCTATGGCCCTAGGCACATAGAGTCCAGACACTTCTAACCTAAGTGACATAATAACGTGTGGTTCAACAACCCGCTAGTTATCTATAACTCCTTGGGACGTACCCTCATACAACAAAGCGGGTCCATAGGTTTAACCATTCCATGGTGCATCCCATGACCCTATTCCACACATCACGACAATAGAACCAACATAACAATCCGATCCAAATGCCAAGTGGCAAAGTACAAGCCTTGGGCAAGGTGGTAAAATTTTAAAAATTTAAAAGAAGATCCAAAACCAGGCAAAATAAATGGCCAAATTTCCATAGTTAGTGAAAAAATCCTTGTGTTAGTACCACAAACTAAGGAAATGCCTAAAAATGTAAAACATGGCAATCAAGAAAATTGCTGGTCCTTGCAGAAATAAATTAAAAAGTTCAATTTACAAATAAAATACTCATATAATAATGTCACATTATGATAACTGTGTGGCCTTATCTAGCCACCAGGGGGGTACTCAACGAGTTGCTGGCACTCGGAACATCGAGCCGTAGGTCACACAATAAAATAGCAATAGTACAATATTCATCATCTCTATCAGAATCATCCCGCCACCACTTTGACTAGGCTAAACACAGTCATAGTTGTACTTAGGTTGCGTCCATTCAACAAACACAAGGAGAGAGAGAAGGAGGAGTACGGGTCATCATCTACTGAACCTAAGGTCAGCTCGAGTTGTTGGCCCATGGTGCACATCCCCTCACTCCAAACATACAATTTTATCGATTTCCCTCTGGGTTGGTTAGCGTAAGGTCCACAACATAATATGCAACTACATCACTAACATAATGGTGGTTCACACACATTAATCATAACACCTTAGCAAGGTACATATACAGGGTATATCACATACATTACAATCACAGTTATAACATACCACATCACCACATGCTGTACCCAAAATGCAATCACCATACGACATGGGTCATAAACTCACCATATGTCCCAAATTTATGACATTATTCATTAAATATCACCAGAATTACAATTATGATGAGCACCATTACAACATCCAGTCAACTACCAATAACATGGAAGTACACATATTTCTACACAAATGGTAATGACATCCTTAAGAGATCCAGTTCCCTACAACCAACCTAGTTACACAACATACTAACACACCCACACATCACAAATACAAAAAGGATCCAATCAATTCGGAATAAAAAATCACATTTCCTCCACACACAACAAAACATTGTTTCACACTCAATTTCAGATAGAATTTTCTAAGGGAAGAGAAAAATGCTCTCATCCTTAACACATCAACATGTAGACAATTACACAATAAGTGACATACACATCATGTGTGCTAACAATATCACAATTACAACATAATTCACATCACTCATAAAACACATTACTCTTCCAATATCTACCACCATCATGCAACACCATCACCATCATGCAGCATCATCATGTAACACCATCACAACTCCAGGCTGGCCCAGAGGTTCGAGAGCATGAACCTCCGCTCTGATACCAAGTGTAAAACCCACTAATTTTGACACACAAGACTACATATAAAAACACAGGTTTTTTTTTTTACTTGCTTGACACATAACACGACACAACATGCCGTTACCAAGGTTAAAAATAACTTTATGAACAACTTTATACAAGGATGACCACAAGGGAAGATGGGAAACACTCAACACCAACCAAGGACAGTGTACTTTTCTTGCTGACAAGACACCACAAAAAGACCAACTCATAATACCTAGTTACATCTCAGGACATCCCACTGTTAAAATCTTCTTTGTTCAAGGATTAAAATTTTATCCGAACTTAAGAAAGGGGTTACAAAGTACTATGGAAATGGTTAGAGAGAGGAGGTCAACTTATTTCATTATGGTGATCTCTGTAGTTATTAACTGGTCTTTTAAAGAAGCTTAAGGGTCCAACAGAATTTGGGTAAAAACTTCATTTAACATTCTCTTGATTAAGTTCACTAAAGGATGCACAAGGGGGGGGGGCTCCCAAAATGGTTGTATTAGAATTAAGGTGTTCTTGTTCAAACACCCCTACTAACTAAAACATAGCTATAACCCCAAAACCAACAATGACTTTACTCTCTCTTAGAATACTTATCGTTTCACAAACAAGACAATAAATTTTAATTCATAGCTTCAAGTTAGCAAGGGTAGGTTCTTTTACACTGGTAGAAAACTCCTTTCATTCCAAATTAAGATTCTAAAATTTCTCAACAAGAAACCAATTTCAATGTTATTTTATTTATTGAATTATCTATGAATTCATTTTGTTTTATTTATTAACTTTAGAAGAAGGATTTTAACTTACTAAGATAAACAAAGGATTACACTTACATCAGGACCATGGAGGTTATTAAAGCCTGAGAGTTTTATAACTCGAGAACAAAAATTTCCATGCCTAAACAGGAGAATTAAACACGGTTATAACATCTCTATTCATCATGGCACATGACATAACAAGGCACTAAAAGAATCAATAGAACTTTGGATGAGAAAAAAAGAGGTAACAAGTTGGTCAAGCCCTACTACGAAAGTTTCACAACTGATAAATAATCATTACTAAAAGAATACTCATAACAAGGTGAATATTGTAAATTATTTCTCACAAAGATAATTACAAATTTTTACTACAAAAGGCAAGGCAACTTTATTTCATAATTACCGAAATTCCAAGGTAAGAGGCCATCCAAACTCCATTACAAGCATCATTGCAAGAATTACAAAACATTTGACTTTCGTAGAAGGAACCACATAAACAACCCGATGAAACCTTCACAAATATTTACTTTATCAACACGCACAAGCCATCTGCACAAGTATAACTCGAGTCAGTTCACAAGAATTGAGCATGCTAAGACTACCCATTGCAACAATAAGCTAACATTTAACAATGCCATGAAAGGAATGTTCTACTTAAGGAATGGATCAAAACAAACCACCATTCAACATTTTCACACGTGGTAAAGATTCACACTAGCGAACAAGGATGAAGCCAATTATTCTAGAAGAACGATGTCTAAAAAAAAGGAAAAAACCAAGGCAAGACCTTATTAGTTAGGAATACGAAGGTCAAGAGTATTGATATTTCAATCATGTAATCCTATGGATTACGTGATTGAAATCTAATACTCAATCCATCCATCTAAATAGGTCTAAGAGAATACAAAGCATACTAGTTACGAACATAGGCGCGAAACAAAACAAAATTATTCAATCCTTCCAAGAGGGAGGTTTCATAGCAAAAAGGGTTTGTAACCCTAAAAAAAATGATCTATAGTTTCAGCTTTAAACCAAGAAGTCTATCCCTTCCTTCTTATATGATCACTTAAAAGTAGTGCTTGTTAACATAATCAAAACATCTCTTCAAAAGAATTTAAAAGAGACACGAAAAGCCATTATTCTACCGACCAACCTCATCATGGTCATCAACTTACCCAAATAATATAAGAAAAGTATCCCCCAAATGTCATTAATAATTTTTTGACACTTTTCCGACATAGGCCAGCCATGTATTTATATAATGAAATCTCATTCTTAATCTCGGGACTAACCTCATGATGTATCACCAAATTGTCATGAGTTAACAGGAGTCCTATTTCAAATGGCTACAGTCACCAAAGCAAGAAACAAGGTAGATATAGAACATGCATTACTATGTGCTATTAGTGTGATATATTATTCTTCAACTGGTTGACCAAATTTTTTTTATCCCTTAACGAGATTTTAAAATTCTTGACGTAAAGTTCCTCCTAATAGGACATGGCTATATGATTTTTATTATTATTTTGTTTTTCATGCTTCGAAAAAGAGGTAGCAACATAATCTAAGCTAGTTGTGTACTCCAACCATGAAATAAAGACTTCTTTAAGTGATGCACAACTAATATAGGAACTTCTAAGAGATCTTTGAGTGGGTTTGGACAAATAGTTTGGGAAGGATATTATGAAAGTGTCATGTGATTTCAAAAGTTATAATAAATTGTTTATATATCCTTTGATAGGTGAAAAATTATTATAAAGATGATACTAGAAAATTTGGACGATGCAATCTATATAATGAAATTGAAATTAGATTCAAAATATAAAAAGGGGTATGACCAAACATGTTAGTCAAGACCATAGTCCGCTCTACTCTAGATTGTATGGTTTTTCCCAGATAATGAATTGCGATGTAAAATAAATAGTTTTATAACGATGCACAAGATAATTCATTTCTTTGGTTAATAAATTATTCCTATATGAATGATAAAATAGAGTGGAGAGATGAAAAAGTGAATAAATATCTATGAAGATGTATTAATTTTACTTAAAATGTGAGCATTCCTTTAGGAGGGGAATTTAACCACACATGTTATTGTCAAAGGGCAAGTTACCAAAATCTGAGTGCCAATACCTATTTCACATATATATAAATATATTTTTTGAAGTGTGATCAAATAGGTACATCATTGTTTTGATGAAATACCATGTGCGTCCATAAGATCCTTTTCCACATAAATAGGTGATTTTTAAACTATTTTTAAACTAGTAATGGTCCTAACGGTACATGCCTAGGTGAAACAAGCCTTATATATTACAAAACAATAAAAGAATATTTTGTTTAGTTCAAAAATATTGAAAACAAGAATTACGTATTAAATACCAAACGTTGAGCTTTACATAATATTGAGTAATTGTATTTGAGAGATACATTGAATTAATTTGTAACCAAATTTACTTAAATTTTTAATGCAATCAAAATTATCTGAATCAACACACCTCATTGGTCAAAGAGAATTTGCGAGGTAGAGCGATGGTCATGCATATTGTGACTCTCATAAAATTAGTAGACACTAAGCCTATTGGTGTATTACTCTTACAAAAAAAAATCAATATTTTATTGATATTAGTCAAACCCTGATAGATGATATAAGTGTGCATTTTTCAACTTAAAAAAAAAACTGATCATAAAAAAGAATACTAAATCCATTCACATCTTTGATAAATCAAGATAGATCTATGTTGAAATGTATTATGAAAAATTTTTAATGGAAGGATATATTCCCAGAAGTAAGACATCAAAAAGGAGGTGATTGCAGGAAGGATTTCCAGCCGCAACATACTGCTCCCACCCATTAAATAAAATATTGAGAAAAAAAGGAGAAATCCCCCCCTTTATTCTTACATTCTAGTCACTCAAAAACTAGCGATTCAGAAGAAGGGGGTAGAGGGACAATCAATACATTCCAGGAAGTCAACAAACAAGCACAAACAAACTCATTCTAGGTGCCATTCAGAAACGAGATCATTCATTGCTTGAAATTGTTAAAGGGTAACAAAATGTTGAAAGGATCAGACTTAACATGCCTGATTTTCAAAGTCTTTTCCCACAACCACGCACATGAAGATATTCTCCTCCAAGCAGTCCATGAAGACCAAATAGTTTTGTCCCTTCCTTTCTGATAGGACTCCAAGTTATTTCCCTCTAGTGTATCCCACATGGCCAACAACAAAAGGAGTGCATGTCACAAAAATGGTAAAGCAGAGTTGGTCCAGTGTGCGGTCAACAAGAAGAAAGGAAGGATTTTTTCCCCCAAGAAACGTGCCAAGAAATACTACCCATACGCATTGAATAAAAATAATAAATGGATGTCAGACATTTCAACCACTGCAAGCTAATGCATAAAATTTGTAAAGTGGGGCAAGAAAGGAAGTGACATCCAGTAGAGGTAAGAGGCATTAGGAGAAGGCCACACAACACAATGACTAGGATACTGCCAAGATGGTGAGGGGTGGTAGGTGGAAGGAGCATTAAGTTTTTGTTTAATTAATTCATGGCTCCCATAAAGCATGCGCCGCTACAGACCTTCCTTTACTTCCACACAAAACATTTCTTTTAAGCCTTTGTATATAATTTTGTTTTAATTTAAAAATAATTCTATTTGAACTTTTAACAAACGCTACTATGATGACTAAAAAAAAACAAATCAACCCACGATGATCAGAAGAAAATAAGACGGTTCCCACAAGGCATTACAAAATTGCATCAGACAATGGTAAATGCATTAGCGACAGAAACAAAGTGGTATAACGGAAGGGAAGGAGTTGACTTTACTTCGAACGGGGATCGTGAGTACAACAAATATGAGGTATGCCTTGGATCACTGAAGTTCATCCCAAGCATGACTATTGACACCAAAACAACAAGGAATGAGGTACGAGTAATGAAGTCAGTTGCCATGGTAAGTTTCTCGTAGCGCCAAAATCTGCACCTACATCAATTACCTAGGTTCGTAAGGTGAGCTTCGAAACTCCACAATAGGGTACAAAATGACAAGGCATCACTGACAATGGGGTTCCAAGGCAAGGAAATGATTTTGCACTAAACGAGGCATTATAATATCTATCCTCAAGGAAAAATAATCAATTACCCTTTCAGAATATAGCTTTGCTTGGGGCACACTTGGATTTCAATTAAATCCAATATAGATCAAGTTATAATGGGATTTGACAAGATTGTTTTTAAAGCATCTAAGATCACTCCACTCTTTGGCTTGATCCAATCCTCTTGCTTCTAATATATTGCTAGGGGCATTCATATTTGTCTAATTATTCAATGTAGAACATATTAGGGGTGTCATTAGATGTTGTTCTTACAAATTGCATTGTACAGTTGTGGTTTGTCAACATTGTGAGGATGCTTTTGTTAGTTTGTCTTTTTTTTGTCCATTGTTATTGTAGACCAATTGTAGGAGGATTATTAGCATCTTAGTTCACATATAAATTTGGTGTAGATAATTCATGTTCATATTGGGTTCTTTAACTTGTTTATTTTTTTTCTTTGAGTCACTTCGATTTGTAAATGACAATAGACCCCCTATTGTTTTACTTGTTTACACATGATCGATTAAACTTATCAATTTTTTTGTGGTTGATATGAATCCAAAACTGATTTAAATATGAATTTTAAATGATTTTAAATTTGATCCAAAACTGAATTTTAAGATTCACAAAATCAACTTTATCATCCGTTCGATCAATCAATCCAAATTTCAATTTTACTAATTTCTCGTAAATAAGAAGATGAATAAAATATTATTTGAAATTGTTTTATGTGTGTTTAAATTTTGCATTAAAGTGATTTATATTTGCAAATAAAACTGAAAAATATGAATGTAAACCAAAAAAAAGGACATGAAATTGTTTACAGGGTTCGGAAATTTCCTACATCCCTGGGTTCATACGAAACAATCTATTAAAATTAGCTTTGTAAATACATTCAAAAACTTAAAATCAAATAATGAACCTAAAAAACTTGCAAAATAAGTATATGAGAACTCAGAAGCTCTGAAAAAATTTAGCACATGCTTTTCACGTTTGTTCCCATCTCCGTTAGGTGATCTTCCCTTCTTTCTTCGTCAAACAACAAATTCCACGCCTCAAAAAACATCAAAAGAACTATAAATTGGGAAAATGAGATATGTACCAGAAGTGTCTTGAAATTCTGGACAACTTTCCATTTTACACTGAGATCCAAAAATACTCCTAAGTCACTTAAAATCTCCATTTTTTGAAACTTCCATATTATGAGGAATATACAGTCATTATCATTACCTTCAATAAAACCAAATTCATGCTTATATAGGTTTGTTAACCACTTGTGGTCTAACGGTGGTTTTGTTTTTAGCAAATGGGAGGTTAGGGGGTTGACCCCTCTAAGCTCCACCGACACATTTTTTACTATGTGGGGGAAAAGATCCCACATTCCCTGGGAAAAGGATAGTGGTGTTGTATAAAAATGGAGCAACCGCTAATTTGAATTGGCTATGACTGCTTTTGTTTATGGCCACATTGAAAGGACAATGAATGGTTTTCTAAGTATGGTGGTGGTTTGGTGAGGAATTGACCAAATATGGCTTGCTGAGTTGACATATAGTTGTAAGTGGGAGTTATACTGCTCAGCGGGTGCGATGAGGTGGCTCGATGGGGCGAGCTAAGCAGGAGATAGGTAAGGTGAGTTTCCAGTGTCGAGTTGGCAGTCAACTGAGTTTATTAGAGTTCAATGAGTTGAGATGATTCATGATAACAATTTTTGGTAAATAAGCATGGTAATAATGCATATAATGGCTTACAATTACAATACTTAAAATCCCACATGCATAATATGATTGAACATAGAGGCATTCAAATACATAAGCTTGATAATGGTAACATGAAGAAACAGAGGCAAAGGAGCCCCTCTGCTTAAAGAGTGTGTCGATCCTAGCTAAGGGCCCCCAACAAACAAATAGTAGGGCCCACCTGTCTGATAACGAGTCTCGAAGATCGGAGGAACAAAAGACCTTTTTGTCTAATACCACATTACCACTTGTCACCATTTTATTGGTGCACATGGCAAGTGTGTACACATCCATGTCATCTCGAACCTACAAGTAAACCCATATTTTTGCCAGATTGACTAAAATTTCAATGTGCAATAAATTCTACTTACGACCTCCATTTTTAGCGTTCAACATACTGCCAGAAATCTCTCAACCAGATCTACAAAGTGAAACTGATGGAAACAAATTTAGGGAAACATTTTCCACTACATTGATCTCTGGATCACACCTCCCCACCGAGAAGGATTTTGTTCCACAAAAAAGTTATTTTTTACCCACTAAAACCACCAATCATCTTCTTGCATCTCAAAAACACACATGATCTATAGAAATAATGTTATGGGAAAAATTTACTAATTTTTTTAATAATAAAATCACCAAATCATCAATTCAAACATGGAAAATCTACATGTCGAAAAGAGGCTAGATTCTAACTGATTTTCCTATGAATCAACCAATCTCTACAAACAACTTAGATCCATTTAAATATGAACGAGGTAGGTCCCCTAACCACAAAAAATAACTAACATTTTTTCAAGTGTGTCTGTGTGTAGGTTATAGATTTAGACCATGAACATTTTCCCCACTTTATTGATTGAAATAATCAATAATTGTCCTTCTCTTCTCAATGGTAGCGAAATCCCATTTATTTAGTAACATTGATTTGGAGATTTCTATATCAACTAATACATCTTGCAGGTCATCCAAATCTAGGCATACATAAATTTACCTTTATTTGAATATGAAGTATATTTATTTCCCCTATGTTTGGACCCTTCTTCAATTTTTATAGCATATCAATAGGCTTTTTCAAGAGCATTGATGTCCACAAAATCCATCTCTTCCTAGTTGTAATATCGTAACCCATTGCAGTATTTGATAATTTGATGATTCTCAATGTCTCGTACACACACTTTTGTCAATAGGGTATGAAACTTATTGGTGTAGTCATGTACTATTTGATCATGACCTTGACAAAATTGGCACGTTTATTGAACTGGTCCTTATAGGTCTTCACTAGTTAATATTCTTATCTGATGGCCTCTACGAAAATGCCCCATGTTTATGAAAAGTTTAATATCGATTGTTATGTAATCATTATCATAAAATTGTAGGGAGTATGAAACCCAAAAAAAATTACATGAATATATGCTCTCAGAAGTGCTAACATTATATTTTTGCTATCAAAAAAATTATTGACAGAAAAATACGATTCTAGTTAGTTGATCCATTTATCCAATTCATCAACATCAATTTTTTTTTCAAACTATGAAATGTCAAATTTTACTTGTACCATGAATGGTGCTGAGCTCCTAAAGGGCTTACTTAATGTGGGTACAGCTGTAAAGGTGCGACCGGATGGAGGGATAACCCAATAGAGGACATCAATGAATTGTTCCATCATCTCCCTCCTCCATTTATTAAGGGATTCATCAAACATTTCTTTGAAGGGATCTCTCATTTCCTTTTGCACTACTTTAGATAATTTGAAATAATAAGTAAGGTAATGTAAAGGATCAAAAATCTAGAAACCACACTTCTGATATTGTGACATCATGTGCTCTGACATGCAAGAGTGAAATAACCTAACTCTTATACCACTGATTTGGGTTGAGGTGTAATTCAGTGGACAACACACTAACAATGGTGTTTAATGTACTATAAAATTATAATTCATATTGAAAGAGCTGTAAACACCAAAAAAAATTGTGTTGGTGAAATAATTTGTCGTGTGGGAAAATTATTGAGTTTTCACCAATGCTCCAGGGCTAAGCCCCTTCTTCTTATGTATGGGGAGGCTCCCATTATTAAATGGAAACTACATGAACTACCTAAAATTTGTGGGTGTCCGTAAGGCTAGGGATCACACATGAATACTCCACTAAACCTATGGCAAAGTGCTTGTACAAGGTACAAGGAAGGAATTTGAAGTGAAGAGAGGTAAAGAGGAGTTGGGGAAATAATGAGAGAGAGGGTTACTATTGTGAGTAGGCTTACAAAATTCACATACAATAACCATAGTAGGTTCACATTAAATTATAGGAACACAATAATGCTAACGATGATAAAACTAACAAATCATAAACAAAAAATTCCATTGATTCATTTTTCAAAGGCACAAACACATTTTTAGTTTTACAAGATTATCATGTATGCAAAGTTGGAAAGTAGAGAAAGAGTAGAGGAACATAAGAAAATGAATAGAAGAATTAAAAATTTTATTGCTTGATGTAGTAGTGGTAATCTCAACAACATACAATCAATCAACAATTGCCAACTCCATTGGAATGGAGAAGCCATTTTCTAATTATGAGTTTTCACCTATCTTCATCACTTGTGACCTTTCATATTCCTAATAGGCGAGTCTTTTTCTTATTAGTGAAAAAGGACCCTTACAATGTTAATGTTAGATGTCACTTAAGTGAATAGGACAAAATTAAAAAGAGTGCCTTCTTAATGAGGGATTAGAGTATAGAGAGAGAAGAAGGGTTGACCAATCTGATGAAGATGAGGCTTTGTCTGATGGAGAATTTTTTGATTTGAAGCATGGTGATCACAATCTCCTCCTTCTGCTAGATGACTACAGAAATCATTCTTGATGGTTCTTTGGTGATCTCACAGTGAGAGTGAAGATCACTTTCTTACTTCTTGGGCTTTCACAATTCACTCTAGTGATCACAAATCAACTCCAAGATGGTCAAAAAATTTCATATTTTTCGTTCACTTACAAAAATAGGCATTCATGATGCGGGTGAAAGGATTACCCCCGGATGGAATTATTTTCATGTAGCCATCTATTGAACTGAAATGAAGTGATTGTGATGTACTTCTCCCTTGAGGCATGATCGCACCGCAAGGTTTGAATGAGTATTTAATAACACTACCAAATTAATGGAAAAAATTAGAATTGAGATGTTTTCTCATTTTTCATACACTACGATCCATATGAGGATCATCCTCTTACCTTTCCTATATCCAGAATTCTCCTTAAATGAGATGAACTCATATACCTCCTGATAACATGTTTCTTATGGGAATGTATAATTTCTTGATTCTTCACACACAATGGTCATGGATTCCTTGGACTAGCTCTTCTTGGCATGTTCCTTGAAGAATATTTGAACATAATGGAGTCATGATGTGGTGATAACTACATCACTCTTTGAGTCTCACACTTCACCTATGAAAATAATGGTAGATTCAAGATGTAGTGATCATTTCCTCACTCCTTAAGTCTCACACTTCACCTATGAACATGATGACCTCTTCACCACTCACTTTCTTGACTATGAGTGGAAACATCCCTATGGTTTTCAAACATTCTTCTGTTCAATTTATTCTCATGGAGATAGGATTTATTTTTCTGATAGCGAGACCAATACCGGAATGGTACTTGAAGGAGTGAATGAGAATGAGTTCCACGTTTTTGTCCTCTTTACACACTAAAATACTATAAATTCCACTTCCTCCATCTTGTAAGATGTGAGCTCATTATCGAGCATGGATCAAGTGTTTAAAAACACTTCTCAGGATATGCATTGCTTGAGATGACCTCCATCCTCACTCATGCATTGAGATTCTCACACCATGCTCATGATGAGCATCCTCTTGGTAACTTGAACTTGAATGAAGCTCTTGATGTTTCAGATCATTCTTAAACCCCACGATGTTCTTAGTTTCTCCCACTACCCAAGTGACCGTCTTTCACAACCACAATGACTCATTTTGATCCATTTCTCGTCATAATTTGATTCATATGATGTTATTCACCTTTGTAGGGAGGATTAGTGATGATGATGTATCCTTCATGATGGAAACATGCTTAGGATGACTATCTTATGTCACAATTGGAATGAGTTAGCCCCTTTCATCAAACTGTGTTGTGTAGAGATCTCTTAGACTGATGCTTTAAGAGCCTGCAAAGTGTTTCCTGACATTGTTTGGACCATGAGACAAATTCCAATATTACGATGATGGAAAAAACAATGAGATAATAAAAATGGTAGTTTCCACAACTTTTTGCAGTCAATTCCGAGACTTACTATTTTTAGTAGGTCTTATCCTTGACTGCTATTTTTAAAAATTTTGCACTATTTCCACTTCTTGATGTTTCTTTCCTATTAGGGGACTGTGAATGCTAAGAATTCACATCATTTGACCACTTACTATTTTTAGACATGACTTACCATGAAAACATGTCAAAATGCAATGAAAACAATCTTAAAATTATGGGTTTTATTCCAGGATTCCATGCTCCAAATTTTAGACGAATCCTTTATTCAAATGAGTGAGAAAATGAGTTTTTCATCAAAGGGGGAAGAATGATGAGAAAAAAGTAGTCGTCCATATCTTGAAAAATCAGAAACCCTGTCATTAAATAAATGTCTTAGACGAAACTAGATTTTTCGAGGATAATTCACTCTGAGTTTCAAATCTTTTCGCTTGTCGAATCTTCAATAAAGTGAAAAAAAATTCAAGAAGGGAATATTTATGACAAGAAACATAGTCCTTAATATCCCTAAAAATCATCTACTTCATTTTGCAAGAGATGGTTTGTGTGAAAGAATTATTTTTGATGATCGTTTGCTCCAATTTTCAAGTGGTTTCACCCCCCAGATCTTCAAAAAATGAAGACGGATATTATTTTCCTTTCATTGTTGTGATATGAAATACATTAATGGAGGTTATAAGGTGTGACAACAATAATTTCACCAAAATAACCAACTGTGTGGAAGAAATGACGTAAAATTATGTTTTTATATGTTTTTTAACCTCCCTACTGACCATGGTTTTATTCTTAGTTCGTGTGTGGTTAAGATCTAGTGTAAGTGGTACAATAGGGATGCAAGGGACACCAGGGAAACCAAAGAGTAAGATTTGTGTTATCTAACATTGCCCTACACAAAATAAGATCAAAATATTTTAAACTTGTTGGGGTTAGAAAATTTCAATAGGAGGTTTGTACTTGGTTTTTCTCACATCACTTGGCCAATGAATTAGGTTACCAAAGGTGGATCCAAGGAAACTGTTGTCCCTTCATCCATAAAACAAACAACATTTAAATAATTCAAATATTGAATTTTTTCTAAATAAAGGTTCATGTTACTTTATTTTATACTACCATTGCAGATATAGGTTGATGCATTCGATCACACATTCAGAGTTGTCCTAACTCAACATAGTCACTTGGTTGCTCACCATGGTGAAAATTCCACTGCACTGATATAAAACTACCCAATACATGATCATGACATTTATGTTATTATTTAGGCATGTATTTGAAGCTTTATATCTTGGGAAAGGAGACTGTGATCCACACTAATCATAAGTCACTTCAGTTCATCCAGAATCAAAACAAGTTGTAACAAGATCTCTATTAGAAATGATCTTCTTATCTTCAATTGTTTCACCTCATCATCAAGCATAAGAAGGGAAGTACTAGTCCAATAGATAATTGTTTGATTTGACCTATGGTTCAAGCTATCCTTATATTTCTTGACGCTTATGAACATGAAATAAACACTTTTTCAAAATTATATCCTTCATATCTAAACTTTGCAAAAATTTATCATGAATTTCTCATTATCAAGTTAGTTCCAAATTTATATCTACAAGATGGAATCCTATATCACATTGGTCACTTATGTGTACTGCATGAGGGAGAGAGGAAAAAAATAATATGGGAAGATCATTTCAATAAGTTGCAAGACACTTAGGAGTTTAAAAGACCCCTATGATGCTACCCAAGTTTTTATTTTAGCCACACCTTAGGTCACATGTCATTGAATACATCAAGTCTTATACCACTTGCATAATTTCCAAACTGGTCAACCACAAACAATGTATGTATATATATCTAACGGTTCCAAAGAGGTCATGTGAACATATTTCCTTAGATTACCTCTTAGGATACCCTACTACTAAGCATGTAAATGTTTTTGTTTATGTAGTAGTTAGATTCTCCAAGATGGAAATTATTATACCTTATAAGAAATCAATTTATGCTTTGGAAAGAACTCAATTATAGATTAAAAATATTTGGGTCCATTTTAAATTAATAACTATCATATCTAATAAGGACACAAGGTTCTTGTGGAATTTTTAGAAATAAATTTTTTCTATGATGAATGTTAGGAAATAAGAGATAAAATATGCGAAATAATCCCTTACAGAATCACAACAGTAGAAACTAATATGCAGAAAATATTACAAATCTCAAATAAAAGTGCAGAATAAATAACACAACACAGAGAGACAATATTTAATGTGGTTCACCCAATATGGGCTACGTCCACTAAGAATCACTTGCTCAGATTTTATTACAAGCCTCCACTCTCTCAATACAATACCCAGATCCATTTGGAGCTATGCTCAATAAACTCTACAGAATTCACACCCAAATTCAAAGCACATCTGCAATACATTTTCTTGTTTATCTATCATATGCATAAGACCATATAAATAGACAATTGCTTAAGCAGTTTGATACAAAACCGTGGGTATCAAAACCATGGGCAAAAACCATGGGTATCAAAACAATAGGCAAAAAACCATGGGTATCAAAACAATGGGTACCGAAAAACCATGGGCCCAAAAACAGCCCATAACGGTTACCCATTACCCATGGGTTAATAAACCACCCATGAAAATTTGCTTCGGGGGCTTCGCCCCCAAAACTCCCTGACCCGCTCACCAGCGAGCTGGACCACCATAAAAATACCCAAGTGTAACACATAGAAGGTGTACCACACTCTAACATGAAAATAGGCTCCACAAACATAACAATGAACACGGTTGAATAGGTCTATTGTATTTCATCCACATACTGATGTACAAACAAAAGTGGTTAAAAATATGATCTTGCGTCTTCTTAGATTATACAATCCAAATTAGGAATGCACTTTGGATGAAATCCTTCATTTCATTCAATATAGCTATAAGATAGGTCTTCATAGCTCTACTACACACAACTCTTGTTAGGCTTGTTCTGGGTTTCCAACCTTTGATACCCATTGATGTAGCTTATCATATACCACCATTAATAGTAACAAATTCTTCAACTCAAAAGGAATTTGAAAAAATTGTTAAATTTTTTAAGCACGTTAGCAACAAGTGAAAACCATTTTACATTCGGAAAGCACTAAATACAAGTAATTCCTTAATAAGCACCACAAACCACATACCTTATAGGTTGGTGATTTGGTATGTGTTTACTTGTAGGAGGAATGACTGCTAGGATCTTGCCGCAAACTTCACCCTCTTTGGTACATGACCTATACCACCACCAAGAATGTTGGAGATAATGATTCCATACTTAATCTTCCTATCTATCTTGGGTTTCACCCAATTTTCAATGTAGAAATATTGTGTCATTACTTTCCACTTTTGTTTGATACTACAAACATTGTAGAGATTCTTCAGCAATGATAAATCGATCCTGAATATAAAATGCCAATAGAAACATATCAAGTCATTAAAACCAAAGTCAAAAGAGAAATACAACAAGAGATACATCCCTTTCAGATAATGAAAAAATGGAAGCACCTTCCCAAGAAAAAATGGTTCATCGAAGCTGAAGTTTCTAACTTTCCACATCTTCTTTACAACTACATGTAATGGGGACCGATTCTCTATAAGGAGGGGTGAATGATCCAAGAGGACCCAAGACTTCCATTAATTTGTGGCACTAAGGTGTTGCTCCATGTCATGATTCAACTTTATCATTGGATTCATTCAACATCAAATCAAACACATGTGTACACACTACGAGATCTTAACTATTCCTTTATGATCTGGTACCTTCAACCACTCATAACACTAGAATTTTGCTTTGCATCATGATTTGACTTCAAATGTGTATTCAACATCATACCATGCACACTATGAGCTCCTAACTCATTTGTGAGACACGAACTTCAATCACTCGCAGTACCATCTAATTATGTTGTGTCATGATATGTCTTGACCAATGGATTCAACATCATATTGCCCATGTGTGCACACCACGAGGTCTTGAATTTCTCAATGGTACTACCCAATTCCACAAAACTCTACATTTTTAACACTATACCACATAAATCCACAATAATGTCAACTAAGGAAGATGGACTAATGATTTGTTATGAAGTGGTGGTAATAATTTAGGCAATACTTCATCTTTCTCCTTTGTATATTAAGGGAATTCATTTGTTCTTGATCATTTGTAGAATATAATAGAGAATAAAGAGTGTGTAGACATAGTACATCTAACCTTTCATATACTATATATGGCTTTACATAATATAACTTGAATTATAGTTTTATATCTAGTGTCTTCTGTTTCTTTGCTTTCTTTATATGTTGCATAAATACTATACTATATCCTTTGGCCTCTATATTCACAAAATGTTTTATGTATATATAGCACATATAGATTCTTGTTTAGAGTGTTGTCCGTTGGGTATTCTCCTAGGCTCCAAATCAAAAGCACAATATAATAAATGAGAAAACTTGTAATTGCGAGGCACAAGCCTACATGTACATAATAAACACATATATACAATTGGGCATTGGTGGCTATGTCATCTAGTACCTTCAAGACTAATAGTAACATTGTACAGTTTGATGTAAATGTTAAGATATTATTACTAAAGGAAAAATCAAACATTTGTATGTGTAGATGTTCTAGCTTGGACCTTGAATATGCCTATGCTAGTTGTTCTTTCTTCCAAAAAAGATGATGAAGAGGAAGGTAATGGCCAAGCCCAAGTTAATCTCAATACATACGGAAATTCTCTCATTTGTGGTAGAGTTTAATGATATAATGATGTTTCCCAATTTAAAAGTTAGACGTGTTTTCTTTCCTCTTATTTTATTAAGAGATTAATTCTAATTTTGTATGAAATTCTCGTTGTGGGAATTAGTGAGGTTAGGTTTACTCCCAATAATGGGAAGGAATTAAAACTAAGTAGAAAGTTGAAACAATCATGAAAGTAAATGGAATAAAAAATTCAACGTCAAATACGAATTTGTTTCTCAATTTAAAATTTGGATGTGTTTTTTTCTCTCTTATTTTTATTAAGGGATTAAATTATGGCTAGGGGAATTAGTGAAGAAAGATTTTAATAACGTTCACGAGACTAAGCATTATATGAGACCAAAATATGCAACAAGTGTGTTTCAAGTCAACATAATCACTTCACAAATTTGCAAGGGTTGACCTATTAGTTTTGTGAAAATTCCATTCCCTTTTTATGCTAGATCTTCTACTATGAATATTTATCAACAATTTTTTTGTTTTATGTCTTTCTTATTCAAACAAGGCCACTAGGTTGTGCACTCCATGATATAGTGTCATTCTATATCCACCATCTTGTTGTTACAAAAATAATGTTCTCTTTTCTCACTTTTCTTCAAATAAATTATATATTAGTGTGTTAATTTAATGCCACAACCAACATAAAGGATCTATTTTTTAAAGAATCATAAATTTTTCCATTTGAAAGAGCAAGGCTTGATATAAAAGCATAAGAAAAAACCTCCTCATATGTTGTAATTTATACCATCTTTTGTTTTCTCTTGGATGACCTAATTTTTTTTCTAATAATCCTTTTTATAAACCTCTCTCTTTTTGACATATTGTAGTCACCTTTCCCTACTCCCTTTAAACCCCAAGCGCATCAGCCTATCACCCAACATTAGTTGGGTGCTCACCCGAGGCACACACAGGCACCGAGCCCCTCCTTTATATGAACCTTGTAATAATGCCTCACCATTAATGGAGGAATGGTTGCAGAAACAAAAACACATGCATTCATTCTAGCACAGAAGTAAAGAAACTAGATCTTAAACACAGATGCACCATAATTTTAAAAGTAAACACTACAACATAAAAACTAAATCATATCTAAACCATGAGTAATATGAAGAACACTAGGTTTTGGACCCATAACCAAAGATATTCATAATAATCCATCATATTCATTTATTCACAACTATTTACTATAGCCAGATTACATCAATAAGGTCATAACAGACTGAATACATCATGAAACAACATCCTAGCCCTACAAAATGACTCTGCTATAAGGGTTCTACCCATGCTCTCTCATATGCACCCAAAATACATCGTGCATCACATCACAGATCATTTTCCTCTCGCATTATATCTCATTTCTTTGCAGCCCTTCACATCCTGCTACACACCTTCGCCTATGCCTATACTCACACACACTGTTTTGGACCCAAGCACATCCTTAAATAGAGTGGTATCTCTCCTCCACTGCCTCAACTTTACTTATGAGCAGACCGCATGCTAGTTGGAATCATGCTCGTCCATAATCGAGTGCATATGCCAACTCACCAAAACCCTGATTAACCTCCACTATCCGTAATGATTACATCCAAGAATATTCCTTTCTTGGAATATTCTTTCCTTGAGTTGCAAGACTCTAAGTTCTAACCTTATCCACTTATCACGCCTACCCACACCTTCACTTGTTTTCCATGCAACACCATAGTCCATAATGTAGCTAAGTTTCAAAACCCCCTTATGCATCCATGCGTAAACCTTCACGTGTTCTAGTTCCAATTGAACCAATTCATCCCAAAAATTGCTAACTCCTCAAATTATCCGAGCGCGTTTAGCTCTCCCCAAGCGTTATACCTTAAGCGTGCCTTCTTCCCATATTGACTTCCATGTGCGTTGATCCTTTGTTTGGGGAATTAGTCAATTATGGGATCAAGATTACCCCACATTAAATGCGTTGTTTGTCCTTGGAAAAAATCTGATCTCTGACAAAGAATAAAGAATGGAAAAAAAACCAAAAGAATTTTGTCACTGCTGTACAAGGATAGGGAAAGTCTTATTCAAGGATGCTTCAATTTGATTCCAAGCATCCACCTCCTTCTACACCCATTGAAATAAATCCCCTATCAACACTTTGACCTCATCAAATGTCAACTCTTCACCCTTAGCCTTTAGTGTATCAACGGTATTTTCCATCTGCTTGCTAAGGTCATTCAACGCGTCCATTTTATGTATAACTTGGGGATACACTTCCTTTACCTTATTCTTTACAGAGGCCCTTAAATTTTCAATAGCCTCATATTTCTTCTCAACCTCCACCAATATTTTGTTCCGTTCCATCTTATTGCCTTTATTCTTGGCCTGGAATTCCTTTAGATCTACCTCATGCATAGCAGCCAGCACACTTGCCACTCTATCTCTGTCTTCACAGTTGTCATAGAAAACCTTGGCCATGTACGTTGTGTTATTCACTAAGGCAAGGAGCTTAGAGTACCAAGTTATGGTCGCCTCAATTTTTGATCTCTCATGCTCTTTTTTTCACGTCATAACTTTCTCTGCTGACTCCAATGCAAGTGGTTGCTTCTCCATCGTGCTTAAGCATGTCAAATCCTCCAGGAATTGGAAGGATGACTCATACTTCTATTCAAGGGGGGATAAATCTGGGTGCTTCAAAATAAGGGAGTCTGAGATAGTCTCTGCTTTATTCTAGGCTTCGTGCACCTTCCCCTTTTCTTCTCTCAACTTAGCCCATAACCGTGCAATTATAGACTCCTTCCCCTTTATCTCCTTGTATCTCTCTATGATTTCCTTGTTCTTTTCATCCAATTCTTTCTATAATGTCTTAATCATGTTATTCCTCTCGAATAACCTTAATTCGACCTCCACCACCACCTTGTTTAGTGTGTTACACGTTTTCTCATCAGTTAGCTTATGTGAATCCACAATAGGATTTATCTCATTGGGGTTATGTGTGGTTACAAATGCTCCTACATCAACCTCGAATTTTGGTTCATCAACATGGGAATCAAAATTCCATGACAACATCTTCCTTGTGCGTGTGTACGCACTATATTTATCAAATGATGACCAGCAGAAGAGTTGGTCTATAGGTACCATGCTTTGGAAACATGTGCACAAGACCTTGTTTGGATCATTGACATAAGTCATTGAGGGTCCTTGTGTTGTTGTCATTCCCTTTATACCTATACGCACTCATGTTGGGAAACTGACTACTAAACTAGGATCTCTACCTATGCTTCCATACTCTTTCCCTACTTCTTCCGCGCTACGCTCCACCTCGTGCTCTACCAAGTCCTTGATGATACCTGACACTTCCTTCTCCACAGTGTCATCCAATTGTTCGCCAAACAAGTGCAAGGTCCCATGCATATTCTTCCCCACTTCCTCTTCATTTCCTTCTTTCTCTCGAGTGCCCTCTGAAAACTCATCCCTCTCTTCATCAGATTCATGTATATCGAACATAGGGGTTATTTTCTTGCTCGCGCCTCTCACTCTCTCCTCCAGTCTCATCACCTTCCTCACTCTTTATTTTCTCAGAGTCTGAACTTTGTGCTACCTTTCGCTTCTTCTTCACTAGAGATTCTATTACTGGGGACTTCTTCCTATGAGTATAAGTACTCGTTCCTGCGCCTGAATCTTGTGCCCCTGTGGTCTGAACTACCTGCACGCTTGGTACCCTGATTGCTGGAGTTTCCTCTCTTTCTCTCTTCTTCAACACTACCTTCTTCCTCCCGGATGGGTCTTCAGGGATGGAGACATCATCCTCAACATACATGCCCTTTTCAAACTTATGACTTAGGTGTATGTACACCCTTGTCGCTATGCTTTCTGTAAGTGGTAATGTTACGAGCCTTAGCATATATATGTCGTGAGAGACATACTTCTCCACATATGTGCGCTTCTTAGGATACACCAATGTTTGACGCAACACGTGGTGTTATTTATCTACTTCACTTAGATCAAACCTCAACTCCTTAGCCTCCTTGAATATGTTAACCGCACTTTGAAAATATTGCGCTATGAAGGAAAAAGTTAGTTTACACCATAGGCTTTTGGTTCCATTTGTCAAAGCAAAAGTTCTGGTATACTACAAATTCAGCCACATCACCTACTAAGGTTGGTAGTTGTTGTGGGATTCTCCACTCTGATCCAAATGCATTACGCATCCTCTTGTACCACTTATCCAAGCACATGTTGTATGCAAATGTTATTGTCTCACATGTATATGCCTCAAACATCTTGGCTGGGGAGGTGTTTTCCTCCAGGTACTCCCAAATGTTGTTATTTGGCCCATCGGGAACTCCAATCTCAGAAAACACAATGGTAAGGAGAATATACCATACATAATTTTATCTCCATCGTGCATGACATCAATGATATCCTCCACAATGAAGGCCAAGAGGTTGTAGATTGTCCCTTCTGAAAACTTACTGCAAATGTTCAACCATCTCTTGTTCACTTGCATCCATCGTTCTTGTCCATTCAACTTAGTGAGAAGGCACACAACCATCTTCATGACTGGGTCAGTGATCTTGGAAATATCTAAATAACGCCCGCCCTTCTTGTATTCATATGCTTTAATGTCTCCATGATAGCCTCCTTGTCACCCAAGTCATTGTCCAACGATTCTCCTGTGTAGATAAGTCCAGTGTATCTAGAGATTAACTGCGCGGTTATGCGTATCCTCATCCTTGCGAAGTAGAAGTAATCTTCGTGCACGCACAACATGAGCCATTGATATAATCTCTTAGGTTTTCTGAAAAATGGAAACTCAAAAAGCTGCAACAGCCCGACCTTCTCCAATTTTACCTTTACGGAGTCATCATACAGTGGTTTGTCATCATGTGTCCTTTATCCTGTATGGAAAATCAGCTCCAACAACATCTCCTTCTCAGTGGTATCTTTCCTATGGTTATAATCACTTATAACCATCTTTCACACGTGAGATAACCAATCCATCCCCAATAATACCCCATATGGATATTACATCTCCACATACCATTCTTCATTAAAGCTTGTCAATGCGACTGGTTTTCCTTTGCCCTTGCCCTTATTCTTTGGTGAAACGTTTGATCCCTTCCTTGGTGACATATTCTCTGTTGGGTCCTTTCCAATTCTTCCCTGTGTCTTGCTTTTTTTCTACTTGATCCTTCGATTCCAATCCCTCTTCCAATTTCTTCGAACCCATGCCCTAGTTTCACAAACCATAACCTAGAAACCCCTTCTTCCATAAGACAACATAAAAAATTGTAGGAATCCTTCAAACAACCACTCTTGTGCACACATGTGTACTCCATTCCAATCTGGTTCACAATTCCATCAAATTCTTCACTTCGCACGCAACTTTTGCAGATTTCTCGCAAGGATGTCCTAGTTCGCAAGAGCTCTTCAACAATTAAACGAAAGGTGAAAAATAACCTATGCCCGAATCCCTATTTATAGTTTTATGCTTTTTCCTACATTAATCTCCATGCCACCTACCACTTTACTTCCACATTAATTTAGGATTTTTCCAACACTTTCATCTTACACGTTGTGTCTAATACTTTTCTTCCACATGTACACTTACACGTAACCTCCTCAACCTTCTGGCACGCCAAACTATATTGACCACATATCATTATGCATGCTCATAGCACCGAAGTCCATCTTCCTTTGTGTATTAAACTTAGTTTTCCCTGCTACAGCCTACCTCAGTTTTCTCTACGTTTTCGTTAGTGTATATGGTTTTTATCAACCCTTCTTGACACCATCTCATCTCTAACCCTTATCACCCCTGTTACATTCGTTCCTTCTTACATATCTCGTGCTTATGTTTTTCTCTCCTGGGGCATCAATCAACATTGCTCCAATCATATGTCGCTACTGCATTCTCCGCACTCTCATACCCCACACTAAAAGTATGCGTGGTCCTTTATGCTTGCAAACATTTTTAGATAGTAATTGGCTACAGGCGCGCAAACATGCTTATTACACAACACACCAAACTAAAAGACAAAACATAATGACGATGAAGGGAAACACAAATAAAGGAAAATACATTAATAGAAATCCTAAGATAAATGGCAACACTGCCTTATTTACAAACACCAAGAAGACTTATTTATAGTAGGAATTCAACCCGCTCCCGTTAAAGTAACCGAGAAACCATGTTCCATCCAGCGCTTATAACTGGCAAGTGCCCAAATCAACTATATGTGATATGACATATGGTCCCAACCAATGTACCTTGAGTTTCCTAGGGTGGCACAAAAACTTAGAATCATATAGAAGAACCATCTGCCCAACCTCAAACTTTTTATTTTTAATGTGTCGATCATGTCAGGCCTTTTGTATTGCTTTCTTCGTCTGCTGGCTCCATCAGGCTATAGCATGCCTCTCATCATACTGCATTAGTTTTTATATGTTATCTTCTAATGCTTGCTCATCGGCCAACGCTTCGGCGAGCGTAATACGTAGAGAAGGTAACATGAATTCCACAGGTAGAACAACCTCTGCGCCAAACACCAATTGAAAAGTAGTGGCTTTGTTCAATTGCTTATAAGTCGTTTGATATGCCCATAGCACTGCAGAAACTTTATAATCCCAGTCCCTTCTTCCGACATCATAAATCTTAGTCAATGTGTGGCTTAAATATTTTTTAAAGGCTCAACACTCCCATTAGCATGAGGGTGATAGGGCGTAGTTTTGTGATGTGCCACCATAAACTCTGCTAATAAGATTCTAACTGTCTCACTCAAGAAATGAGTACCCCTATCACTTGTTAAACTCAACATACATCCATATATGTTGATTATATTCTCCCATAGGAACCTAGCTGATGTAGCTACAGTGCAATCTATCGTAGGCTCCTCTTCCGCCAACCTTGTAAGATAGTTTGTACAAGTGATAATATAGCGTGAACTTGTCCCGCGCGCGGCTGTGGAAATAGGTCCCACAAAGTCAATTGCCCATTTTTCAAATGGTTCTGCACTACCAATAGGTCTTAACGACATTTTGTCTCTTTGTCCCAGCTTCCCAAGGCAGTGGAATTGGTCATAGGCCTTGCAATACTCTATACAATCTTTATAAATTGTCTCCCACCAAAGGTCTACCAACATAATTTCACGCGCGGTAACATTCCCTGCATAGTGACCACCTGCAATGCCACCATGAGCTTCTTACATGATTGCAGTATGCTCATGTTCTAGCACACACATACACAATAACTCATCCTGGCCTAGTTTATACAGGTCTTTGATAATCAACATATAGGGCATGGTGTGTATGGTCAACTACTTTTTCTCTAAGGCCTTCATTCCTTCACGCGCCACACTAGTTCATAAGAAAATAACAATATTCTCCAAATCAGAGGGAGCGTGTTGCAATCTGAACAATTGTGCATCTATCATTGTGTCTTCAATGCTTTGCGCATCCTCGTTTGAGTTAATCCATGATAGATGGTCAGGTCCTAAATTGCTTTTACCTGGATTTACCACGACCGAAAAATCAAACTCCTAAAACAACAAGATCCACCGGCATATGCGCCCTTGCAAGACATACTTATTTACCAAGTACTTGAGTGTCATGTGATCCGTGTAAAAGATAAATGGAGTAGCCAACAAGTATTTCCTAAACTTGTGCAACACATAAATCATAGACAACACTTCACACTCCATTGTTGTGTAATTCTACTCAACTGGTGTTAATTTTCTACTTGCAAAACACAAGGGGTGATTAACAATCCCCTCTCCAGGTTGTGCCAACACTGCTCCTATTTCCACCCCTGATGCATCAACATGCACATGAAAGGGCTTGTCCTAAGAGGGAATGCACAAAATGGGCGCAGTAGTAAGTTTATCCTTCAATGTGTCAAAATCCACCTGCTGCTCCTCTCCCCAATGAAACTTACTCTTATGTTTTACCAACTTTTCTAATGAAGTGGAAATATTGGCATAGCCCTTGATGAATTTCCTGTAGTAACCGGTATGTCCTAAGAATCCATGCACTACGCTTTTATTGGTAGGATCCTCCAATCCTAAAATAACAACTTTGGCAAGATCTACCAATAAGCCTTCCTTGTAAATAATGTGACCTAGTAACATGCCAAAAGGAGTAGCAAAGACACATTTCTTAATGTTTAAAGAGACACTTAGCTGCCTGTACCTCTCAAAAATCAATCTCAAATTGTCACAATGATCCCTTACTAACCCATATACCGTCAAATCATCTAAGTAAACTTGTAGAAATTTATGGATGAAGTCTTGAAAGGCCTGCACCATAATGTGCGAAAATACAAGAGACACATTCTTAAGCCTAAAGGGCATAGTTGTATAAGCACAACTTCCCCCATTCAGTGGTGAACGTAGTCTTTTCCTGGTCTTCCTTCGCAATCCTTACCTGGTGATAACCTAAGAATCCATATGTACAAGAATAGATCTCCCGCTCTGTTATATCTTCCAAGATCTCTTCAGTAAACGGGGTTGGGAAAGGATCTATGACACATGTAACATTCAAATCTCTATAGTCTACACATATCCTTTTCCTCCCATCCTTCTTGATACTAATCACCATTGGGATCACCCATTCAAATTCCTTAACTGCCTCAATGATTCTAGATTCGATCATCTTATCAATTTCCTCCTTAACCTTTACGTGTAAATTTGGGTTCATCCTATAGGGCCTCTTCCTGACAGAGCGCACAACTTCTTTTAACTTAATCCACATTTCCCCCAATGAGTGATGAACTCCCTTCAATTCATGGTACTCACGCAGGAACAACAAGTCAACTATTTTTGAAACCTCTTGGTCCGTCCAGTAATCGTTGATGACAACTTCTTTCGGTTATGCTTCTATACCAATGTTAACCTTCTTTGTTTTCAAGGGCTCATGGCAGGTGCATGATTTCTCATATGTTTTATCCAAAACTTTTTGCATACCTTCCACATGATCAACATCCAATTTTTTTACTTCCTTGTCATCTATCAGGTACACCAACTTACCCCTTTCTTTCTCTAGGCATGCGTGCTCAAGTTGTAATTTGTCTGCTTCTTCTTCTATGAAGCACACCCCCAACTCAGGTTCCCCTAACAAATCCAGGATTCAGTCCTCAGCCATGACACTATCTCCCAAGGTAAGGCGCTCGACTACCTGCAGCGCCTCATTCACCGATGGTTTAGGAGATTGATACTCAAATGTATGGATAATATCTGTCATCAAATCTTTCCAATTTCCTGTATGATGTCGTAACTCCGAATGGATATACCATGTGTGCGCACAACCATGCAAGGTGAAATAGAACTTATGCACCCATAGTGAAGGAGGCAAGGCTTCCGGGCCTATCATCCAGGCTCTCTCACATTCTTAGACGTGGAATGAGGCGGATTCATTCCCATAGTAGTCACATATTGTAGATGGTGCATTACTTCAGATAAACCTAACAGAGAGCACGATTCTCACTTCGTGTCATTCTAGAAGATTGTCTCGATGGGTCGCCCACCAACGCGTTGTTGTTCCGCACAAGGTATAGGTAAGAATATTCCTTCTCTCTACTTGACATGTCCATTGGACTTCCATCACTCGCAGAAAGACATCAGGATTACCTTTCCTGGTGTAACATGGTAACAGCCTTACTCCCAGGAGCCTAACTAAGTGTGCTCTGACAACTCGAGTCTCAGTATCCTTTACTTGTATTCCAACCAACTCATAAGTCCCATGCACCCAATTATCACATGCAATACTAGTTGTATCACTCATGGACTGAGCATCCTCTCACTGAATGACTCCTTCTCTTGATGGATGAATAACCTTGGGGTCCTTGATGGTGCACACATATAGTATGTCCAAATCCTCCTCTCCTAAGGGATCTACATAAGGCGTAGACCTCCCATCTATTAGTGGAATAATTACACGCTCCTTGTTCTCAAAGTTGATGTACCCCTTGTTGAAGCGCAAGTCACTGTTATTCGTGTAACACCAGGGGCACCCAAGTAATGCTAGGAAATTGTTTGCCTCGGCAAGTTATAGGACCTCAAAATCCCTAGTAAATGTTTCCCCTTGAATGGTTATGGATGCATCCTTTAACACTCCGATGGGCATAACATTTTTTCTATTAGCCATATACAAAACATTTGAAGATGGTTGCAATGGGGGCCTCCCCAAATGATTCATCTAAAGTAAGGACATTGACCTCTACGCATGTGTCAATTAATATGTTGCTCAGGATCCATCCATCAACAACCGCATTCAACGTAATTTCCTTTTCATAATCGAGACTATGAGGGGGTAGATTAGCATGTAAGACCTGTCTCTTGCGCTCATCTCCCATGCGCAGAACCTTTTCTCTTAAGCACTCTCCTAACAAAGGAATAATGTTCTCCTAGCACAACATCCTACATATTTCTCTAACCTCATCCATGTCTTTCTGAGGGACCTCAACATTCTTCGCATGTTCTAACTTCCACGATTTCTCCTTCAAACATTGAATCTCTCCTTGCAGGTTCCTAATCATTTCCATGGTTTCTTGGTAAACCTCCTTCTGATGGGTTAGATCAGGATATTTCCCATGTAATACTTCTTCTCTTGTAATGAGAGGCCTTTGCTTTGGTACTTCTTTGGCGCGTGCAGCCTCAGCGTGTGTAGTTACTAAAACAGGCTCTAACTCAGGGTTAAGAGCTACCCTCGACATCCATTGCGGGTCAATTCTCTTCACACTAACCATTCCCGCGCCCTTGTCCTTCCTCTAGTTCTGGCTCATGTGTTCATACAACTCAGGGCACTCCTCATACTTATGCTTATTCCTGCACCATGAGCACTGTAGCAAATCTGAACATTCGTGCTTGTAGTGTTTAGTAGATCCACAATTGTAACAAGTTCCACGGGGAAATTCACTCCTACCTCCTTGACCACCACAACCTCTGAATCCTCCACAAAAACCTCTTTCTCATCTGTCGCCATCTGCACGTCCTTCATATTGATGACCTTCATTCTTAGGATTCTTCCCAATGTTGGTTTGTCGCACACCAGTATCAATGGAGTCATGGATTTGGTCTATCAGTCGGTAGTCTTTCGTATCATGAGTAGTGGACGTAAAATTTTACAATAAGAAGACACATTCTTACGGATCGCGCGTTGCAACAACATGCATCTACTTGGATCATGATCCCCGTGACAAATTTTACAATCTAATGACATGGGGCGTACTGACCTTTGAGGACAATTATCCTTTGTGTCCTTCCACTTCACAATATGTGCACCAAAGTCCACTGCGTGTTTCATGAGCTGAATTCACAAACAATTTTTCAAGCTACTTTGCCATGACATCAATCTGTGCTTCCAAAAATGGACTTACCCAAGTGCCAACGCTTTCGACGGCCTTAATGTGCAGAGCAGCCTCCAAGGCCTCGCGTGGATCCGTGAAAGCCTTATGGGAGAGCACTCATTTGAAATGTGTTATCAATCCTCCAACAACCACTGAGCATGCTGCGAGGGATGGATATCATAAGATAGTTTTGACAAAAGGGTCTTAAAGTGCGCATCATACTCCCACACACTTTCTGCCATACCTTGTTGAATCTCCTTGAGCACTCTGATGCTCTTCTGCTCAAATTCAGGAATATGAAATTCCACCAAGAAGTCATCACACAACGCGTTTTAATCCTTTGTCATCTGATGTGGGTCATACTTCCGGTACCAGCTATGCGCGTGCCCTTGCAACATAGTTGCAAACTGACTTGCCTTCCGCTCTGGGGCAATGATACCCTTAGCGCGCCATAACAATTCACATTTGTGTACATACTCTGCAACATCCTTAACACCCTTGTAATTAGGTAAATATAGAGACATCTCATAAAACATCTGTTGAGGTAGTTGAGGTCCTTGTTCGCCATATCCATAACCTTGATTCCCTCTTGTATTGCCTCCACCACCAAATCCACTAGATCCATTAGCTCCTATTCCTTCGGATCCACCAGATCCTCCTCCTGTAGCAGGGAAGGGGCTTGAAGCAGTTGTGCCCTGCGTCCCCACTGTCGTGCTAAACTGTGCGCCGACAGTCTATGATGTTGAACCACTTCCAGACACGATACCCAGACTTTGTGTACCCACACCTTGCCCAAATGATGTGCCAGACAAAATGACTCCAAATACAGGAAATGTCTGTGTGGCCATAGATGAACTAAATGAAAAATTAGATCTACTAGGTGTCGCTTGACTACCAATACAAATACCAACTGGATTAACAAAACTTATCTCAAGAACTGGAAAACTAAGTGCAAGGGTTTGGTCACCATGTGGGTTAAGATGTGCGCCTACAACTCTTCTCCTTCATACGATGAGCTCTCTCCAGAAGCCAAGGGGATTTCTCTCGCGCGCTTGCCAAGATGGGGTAGGATAGACTGCTCAAGTTCCACACTCTCCATGTGAACCTCAAATCTTTCCTGTAATGTCTGCCTCCATAAGTCCACCACTCCTGCAACTTTGCGTTGTCTCGTCAACTCCCTTTTTTGCGCTTCATTATACTTGAGCCGCCTCTCCTCTCTCTCCATTTCCACCGCAGGGTCTGCCATCTCTTACCACACCAGCTTCCACACCCCGCGCCTAATGGGAGTTTAGCTAGCCATAGGAAATGCTTCCAAACTCATAGTTATGATCAAGATCTTAATGGTTAATGGTATAACATGCAAGAACAATCCTCTAGGCTCCCACAAGAACTCAAACTCAACAATCTTTGAGCAAGAATATGTAAAAACTGTGTATTCCAATGTATAGCTAGTCAACACCCCACTCCACCACCAATCAACATCACGAGTCCAGGTTAGATAGGCATCATGTAGTCACTGATACTCTTCTTGGGTCCAAACACGAGGTCTATAATACCAACTCTTCCTTGATGCATACACCGACAACCATTCATACAGTTCTGCTGAAAAGTAGCAAAAGAACGTCTCATAAAGCTCATGATACAAGTGCTCCTCTACCCATTTACGTGCATCAAACTCACATCCAGTATTGAATCTCTGTGCAAACTCATCCTCTTTGTTTTTAAGACAAGCCTCAACGTTGTCCAAGGTCAAGCATTCTGTCATCACACACCATTCTCACAACAGCTTCAAAAGAGGTCCCAACAATGAAACCAAAATGTAGTCACCCTTCTCTACTACCTTTAAACCCCAAATGCGTCGGCATATCACCCAACATTAGATGGACACTCACCCGAGGCGTGCGTAGGCACCGAGCCCCTCCTTTATATGAGCCTTGTAAGAATGCCTCACCATTAATAGAGGAATGGTTGTAGAAACAGAAACACATGCATTCATTCTAGCACAGAAGTAAAGAAACTAAATCTTAAACGCAGATACACCATGATGTAAAAGTAAACACTACAACATCACAAAGAAATCATATCTGAACCATGACCAATATGAAGAAAACTAGGGTTTAGACCCATAACCAGAGATATTCGTAACAATCCATCATATTTATTGATTCACAATTGTTTACAATAGCCAGATTACATCAACAGGGTCATAGTAGATCGAATACATCATGAAACAACATCCTAGACCTACAAAATGACTCTACTCTGAGGGTTCTACCCATGCTCTCTCTTATGCACCCAGAATACCTTGAGCCTTGCATCACATATTGTTTTCCTCTTGCATCATCTCTCATTTCCTCGCAGCCCTTCACATCCCCATACACACCTTTGCCTATGTCTATACTCACACACTGTTTTGGACCCAAGCACATCATTAAATAGAGTGGGATCTCTCCTCCACCGCCTCAACTTTACTTATGAGCAGGTCGCATGCCAGATGGAATCATGCTATTTCATAATCAAGTGCCTATGCCAGCTCGCCAAAACCCTGATTAGCCTCTACTATCCGTAATGATTACATCCAAGAATATTCCTTTCCTGGAATATTATTTCCTTGAGTTGCACGACTCCAAGTTCTAACCTTGTCCACTTATCATGTCTACCCGCACCTTCACGTGTTTTCCATGCAACACCATATTCCATAATGCGGCTAAGTCTTAGAATCGCCTTCTGCGTCCCTGCACAAACCTCCGCACGCTCTAGTTTCAATTGAACCACTTCATCCCAAAAACTGGCTAACTCCTCAAGTTATCCGAGCACGTTTAGTTCTCCTTGTGTGCCATACCTTAAGCGCCTTCTTCCCATATTGCTTTCTGTGCGTGCTCATCCTCTGTTCGGGTACTTGGTCAATTCTGGGCTCAACACATATTAATACTTTACTTTCTGTCAAAAGAAAAAGGAAAAACCCAACCCAATACCACCAACATAATGTTCCCTTCTGCATTTCTAGCGTTTGGATAATGAGCCTACACAATGCATCTGTAAGAAAATGGTACAGCGTCTTAAACTACCGATTAATATTTCCTGACATTTGATGACTAAGGTTCACATCTTAAATGTCAATAATGAGGGATCCTGATATCAATTATCTCTCTTTCTATTTAATACCAAATGCCATATATTTATTTCCACGCAACAATCTTGAGTTCAATGTCATTATACAGAGGTTACTATCATATGCTATCGTAATATTTGAAAGACTATAATATTTCTCTACTTAGTTTTAGTTGGAAGTGCTGGTTACAGGATTTTAACAGCATGCGTGGGCTCACACCAAGATTATAAATTGAAACTTTAATTTAGTGGTAGTTGATATTGGTATTACCCAACTTCCATTCAGGTTGGAAGTTGGCTCAAGTTAAGTAGACAGTGAGAAAGTTTTTTGATTGTAATTGGAACGGAAAACTATACTCATTTCCATGGATCCTCCTAAAGCTGAATCTGGATTCTATCCTGCTCTGAATACAGATATCCTTACTGGATTTTGTTAAAGATTTATACCTTGGCAAGATGGTAATGAGAGAGATAGATCTGGTAGAAGGGGTCTCGCTCTTCCTCTTGTAAACTCTACGAAAAAGTGCCTATGGCTATGAGAAGAAAAATAATCACATTTATATAGCCATCATAAATTCATTTTCCATGTGGCATTTTCTATAGTTGGCATATATTTTCAAAATTTTATATTTATTAAACTTTTAAAATAAAAATAGTTTGATATTTTGATTTGCTGAAACATTTTTCTAACCATCTTAAAAAAATGATTTATAAAAAATCCAAAATTTTCAAATGTTCTGCTGTTGAACATTAAAAAACTCTGATACCCAGCATTGAATGCTCCCTGGAAAGCCTTTTCTCATCAATCATTACGCTAAGGTTATTCAAAGTGCAATTCATGTTTTATGGGCTCTGCTTTCTCCTTGGTTGCACTTGGCTCTCAATTTGGATTTATTTTTCTATCAGGATCCTTTTCCTTCTGGGTTCAACTTCATATAATTAAATATAGTTTCTCGTGGTTTCACTTGCCACTAAATTCAGAACAGTAATTACTGGTTTTCACTAATTTGAGTTCTCTTGCACCTTAACTTGTTACCATAATTCATTTCAATTTTTTTACATAATTTTTGGTTAGGACCTTTCCCACTGCATTTTGCATTTTTTCACAAATGAATTTTTGTGTTGTTACTCATCCAACTGTGTCTTTCTGTGACATCATTAGAGTGATGCCCGGGAACAACATTTCAGACTACTTTTCTTATAGCTAACGGAGCCAAACTTTGATGACATGGTGTAACTTCCCTTTTTTTAGTTTCTGCTGTTGAAAATTATTCTTGCTGAACTGTTATGATTGGTAGTAGTAAAAGTTGCCTTTTGTACTAAACATATATGCCTCCACCATACACTATATGTAGTTGCAAATGGAAAAGCATTGACATTTGTAAATTGATCTATATATTGAAAATCACCTTCAAAATTTAAGTTGATATTTATAGTTTTCATCCATCTTTTAAAAAAAAACGAGTTCCTTCTTAGATATCTCTTCGTTGTTGGGTAGTTTAGCTTTCATTTTTACATATGATTTCGAGTTATAGTTCATATTAATGTTAACAAAAATCCAAATCAGTAGTCCCTGTTTTAGTTTTGTTTCAAAGAAAATATTTGAATAGTAAACAGGTCACAAAACTAATTGTCTATATTATTTTTTATGATTAAATCTTATTATTTATTAAGAAAGATTTCACTACAATTTTTATGAATATTTCTTATTATTGTTTGACAAGGAATTCAAAATCAATATAAATTAATCATGCATCATGTTTTATCCCGTGCAAATGTTATAACAAATCATGGATCATTGTAATAATCATACAATACAACACAATAACACAGTGAATGTACACATGCACCATGATATTTGTATGCATATTGTTCCCTCAATAAATTTCTTGTGAAGTTTACTCAAATTCAATACCTCTATAAAAATGTAAAAAATATATTTTTTACATTTATTTTCATGTTTAATGGAACAATCAATATTTGTTATCATAAAAAAAAAAAAAAAAAATTACCCCTAAAAATCAAACTTACAAAACAAAAAAATACATGCTAAGCATGCCTCTTTTCTTCCTCTATAAATATATCAAAACACAATACTCACTGGTGTTGTGCTTTTCTTATTACACTCACTTCATTTATAAAGTTGACCTTCATTCAATTATACCAACTCCCCAACTTTCTCTTGTTTTCAAATTAAATGTCACCCCGATTGCCACTTTTGTTTCCTTCTCTTACCCTAATATAAACATTCTTCAAGAAAATTTACAATCTCATGGCCTTGTTACTTACATCTTTCACCGAATAAATTATTTTATAACATTGCATATACACTTTCTCTCTCTTTAAATGTATTCTTATTTCCTTTTTAAAAAATATTTCATAGCCTAACCCGTTGTATTCCTCTTTCTAGATAGTTCTTGATATAATAAAATCCCTTGTATATTGTTTGCCATAGACCTTCGAATTTTCTCATAGTATGATTTAATATTTTTAACATAGAAAGTAGGTTTCTACTCAATACGGAATAAATTAATGAAAGAATCAATATTTTTAACATAAAGACTTACATAAATATTTACCTTCAATAAATAGGTGTCCTCTCAATAGGTAACGAGAGTATTGAATGAATTAATGAAAGAAAGATTTTAAGGTTCTTGAAACCGACCAATCTATGGGACTAAGAGCCATAACAAGTGTATTCCAAATCAACATAATTATTTCACCATTTTATGCAGCTACCCTATTAGTTTTGCAAAAAGTCTTTTATTTTTTGTTGAATATACTATGAATTTTGCTCAAAAAAATTGTTGTTTTATTAACCTTTCTTCTTTAAACAAGCCTGCCAAGTTCACTTTGTTTAGGTTGTCTTTAGACTTAATTCAAATGTTATGATAGGCTGCGCACTCCATAATAGTGTCTTTCTATTCACCACCCCTTAAAGAACATGTTCTCTTTTCCTACTCTTCTTTATTTGAACTATATGTATTAATGAGTTAATTCAAAGACCACAACCATCAACCAGTATGAATGTTCTATTTTTTTTAGAGACTCAATACTACAAACTCTCTCTAATGAACAGAAATTTCAAATTTACAATATCCGTGGCCAAAGCTAGAGAAATTACCATTTCCTTTGCAAGAAACAACCAATATTCCACGGGGCTTCCTTACTTGGATCCACAAAGCCAATTAAAGGAAAAACATGATCGTCTATTAGGAAAACAAGCTAGAAGCAGGAAGCACAAGTGTGATTATAAAGTGGAGGAAAACCCAAGATAGGAAGCACATGGAAGTGTCATTAATTTATTCTCCAGTGACAAAGTATCTACCTTCATTCTGATATTTATAGCTTCAGTGGTGAACCTTATCAATCTTCCTTAGTTGCTTTTCTCAATCTCTCTTGAACATCTCCAGCGTATGGATAGACATGGTATGCATATTGTTGTATTACGGCGAAAACAACCATCTCTAGACATATAAGTACATTTTGCAGTGCAGTCTGAATGTGTTTCACATCTAGCCAGAAATGGTGAGAGCGGATAATACCAGCTGATGCTAGTATGTCGAGTACAACACCCTGCAACCATCAAAGAGCCAATCAGTTCATATAAATGCATGCAACAAAGTAAAAGGAAGTGCTAATCATACTGCTTTTCTCCATAAAGATTCTACAGCAGTAAACCATGTTTTTTTTAAATAAAAATAAAAATTAGCAGAGAAGATCTAGTAAAACAAGTCAAAAACAGATTGGTGTTACATATACCTGCCAGAAACAAAAAAAGACAATTCCTTTGATGCATATAAACTTTGCTAGGGGCTTGTGGGGTGCCAGCTCCTTAGCAAAGACATGATAAAATATCACCAAAGAGTAAAGGGCCAGGGATACAGATACGTTCAATATAATTGTAAAAATCCAACTGATCCATCCCGTGTATAGGCCGAGCAATTGCAAGACTATCATCAAAACTGATAAAACCGGCCTTATGATGGCAAATTGCCATGTCCAATACTTCAGAAGTTTAAGTGTGTTATGATCCAGATGCACCGTACGAGGCTGACAAGACAAAAAAAATAATGAGTGGATTTTTGAAATAACAAAGCTCAAATATAAGCATTCCCCTCTTAAGAGTATAGACAATGCCAATCAATTCAAAGTAAAATCTTATATCTAATGTCATGCAGCTTGACTGATATAAAATCATGCTAGAGTTGACTTAATTTGTCTATATTTCAATAGGTCCTATAGAATAACTTCATCTAAAGCAAGTTACAAGTCATCATCATGCAGAGACTTAAGAAGCAGCTAAAACTTTTTTAGATTTCTATAGCGATAAAACCAGTTGTACCTGGAACAATGTCATGGGAAACGTATGATGGATTTCTCTACCCTTAATTTCATCAGGCACTCTGTTCTGACTGATTGATATATTCAAATAGCTATACATCAAAGCCAAGAATTTTGCTATGACCTGAAAACCAGTCAAAATTATTTTTTGTTAGGAGTCTAGAAGTGGGTTACTGCTTTCGACAATTGACATAAAATGTCAGCCGTGTAGCTAAATATATTTGTCTAGACAATGAACCAAGAGATAGCTGTCACTATCTAATAGAGAAATGCTAGCAAATTACAGATGGAGATTACTTCCATGGAAATAAGTTTGACTATTTAGTGTAAAGGATTTGTGTTTGTGTCCATCACCAAACCTGAGATGACAAGATCACTTACCAGGCCCTCATAACACTCTTTAATTGAATCCAAGAACATGAAGAAGGTTTCGCTTCCTTGAATATCCACCAAGCCAACAAATGCATCAATAGCATAGAGAGGAGCCATTAATATGATAATGATAATGGCCTTCTGTTCCTTAGGATTCTTCCAGTAGAACAAGTGCTGGGATAGCAACTGTACTGTAAAATGCATGGTCAGCATTGTGCTACATGCTGCCCCAAGAAGTGTCAAGGTTCTCCTATCCATCTGCATTATATCCATTTTGCTCCACTCCTCTCCCTTGGTCTAATACCTACAGATACAGAGGGAAGTTAACTGCCACATCAGGTAAAAAATGCACCAGATTTTCGGGGCCTGCCGCAAAGAAGCATATTCTTATATCATAAACATTCAAATCAAAATATCAGTACAAATGAAGCTCTTTCTGGACACTCAGAATCTTACAGCAAGAAAATTACATAATACCCAAAGATTCATCGACTTCCAAGACAGAATAGAAGCTAATCTAAGTATTTTCTAATTGTATTTGCAAGCACCAATCACATACTGAATAGTAATACCTTCAATCAACTTAACAGAACAAAAATAATGACTCAAGCATCCCAAATATCTGCAGATACCTAATAAGCTGAAACATATGCACTCACACACGAAAAGAACGATAAAATTCCAAGCCAGGATTTTTCAATTCCGACTTTCATCTATCAACAGACAATCTGCACAGAAATCTAAAAATTTGTCAAGCACCAATGCAGAGCAGCAACTAACAGGTCACTTCTTGATCTCAGCCTCACTATGTCAACTTTCAACCATACAATCAATTGCTTCAAACACATTCAGTGGAGATCTAAATCATATGATCAACAGAACAAGGATAAAGAACAAGAGAGACTCAATAAGAAGTTTTATCTCTTAATTCATATGATCATCCCTTAAACAGCTAATTTCGGTGCAGCAAGATAATACAACAATGGGATAGGGTCCCTTCAAGCAATAGGCCAATGGTTTGTCAATTGCGTAAGGCAGATCCACTTGCCAGGTACACAGAGGTGAGACTATTGGGTTAATACTGCTTACAGGGCTGGGGTGATTGCTCCTGTGATTAGGCGTAATCCACACAGCATCAAAATTGCCTGCCTCCAGGGAGTAGAGTGTATCCTCCACTGAAAATTTCTCCAGAGCCAAGATTTAAAAATTAAAATCGGCCATCCTAAAAGAGTGGGTTGCTTTTGAGCTCTGTACCTCACCAACTCAAAATAAAATTTTTTACAAAATAAATAAATAAATCTTGGCAGCATGGGCTGACATTAGATGCTGTGTCTGGACACCCCCAAACACAGCATGGCTTGTGCTTAAAATATGATCAAGCAATATTGGCACTTCAGCCTGAAAATAGGGCCAGTGCTTTTCAATCTAGACAATGGATCCTTAAGGAAACCAAATAAATAAATAAAAGAGAACACTAAGCCTGAGACGCCCCTAAACGGTAGCAAAATTGGCTCCTGGACCCACATTCACCAATGGCTTGGGAGTATATGCTGATGTATACATACATAGCTACTTTGATCAGAGGTCAGAATTACTCCCTGGTTGATTATTGTCAATTTCGGGTCTTTTGTTGCAGATTTACATTTACCAGAAAAATTATCCGAGTTTAAATTCCTACAGTGGCATTTTCAACACCAGTCAAGTTAAAACCTCCACTGAAAAAGGTACGATAAACAGAATAACACCCTGGGTGGTAATTGTCAATTAGTGGTCTTTTGGTGCGGATTTACATTTACCAGAAAAATGATCCAAGTTTAATTCCCTGCAGTGGCATTTTCAACACCAGTCAAGCTTAAGCCTCCACTGGAAAGGGTACGATAAAATAAAATTACTGTAGGTGCCTTACCAAATAGCCAAGTCGTTATTTTAGTTTGGATTTACTTTTAGAAGTAAAAGGATCCGACCACAACTGTCACACCCTTACCTGAATACCTACTTAAGATTCCCAACATGTACTCTGGCATACAAGGAAAACCCAAATTGGAAATGGACAAATAAGAAACATTACTCACTTCAGAAAACAAATCAGGATAGCGGAAACTGGTCTTTTCAAGCTGTCTGCAACTCCAGATGGTCTTCCGAGCTTAATATACACAGTCCGATCCTTTGAAAAACACGCAGTACACACTGTATAAATCTAAAACCCATCTCCTGTTGAACCTAGACCAGGGCCCTTCACTACAGGTTAAACCCTGATTAGAATCTAAACCTATTTCTCGCTATATCTTTGCAACCCAACTCGAGATTATTTAATTGCATGCTGCCCAAATAAAAATTTGTAAATTAATTTTCAAACCCAAGTAGTGATTACTAAAATAGATGCTGCTCAAGTGAGGATTGTTCAATATTTCTTCAAAACCAAGCATAAATTATTAAAACTGATAATACCCACCTGAGTGCTCTCAAGATTATTTGCGTTCCCGTGATTTCAACTTAGACTGGGATTAGATCTTTGCTTCCCCTGTTTTGAGCTGAAAATATTCCACAATATATAGATCCGGAGAATTCAACATAATCTACACAATTATTTCTACAGGCTTTATCTTCTTGACCTTTGACAATCACCCTGAAAGGAAAGTGAGGGAAAATTTATTTTGTGTACAGGCAATCTTGTATCAAAGATCGAAGAGAAGATGATGTGGCTACTGTTTAGGTAGGGTTTTCAAAATATTGCAATAGAATTTAACTATAGGACCACTTCAACCATTGTCCTGGCTTTTTACGTCGAGGGAATTTCCCACGCTTCTATCGGGAAGTGCGGAAAGGACATGATGGCGCGACTCCCAACATTTAGGGCACATGGATGACCATTAATGATGGAGAATAACTAGCAATGGCATGTGTACAATATAATGTGAAGGCGGAATGGTATATGATATTTGTTTTACAGGGACAGTTATTACTTTTTTAGTTGATGTTGGTAAGGGGTGTGATTGATTTTGTGAGTGTAGAAATATAAATGAACTATTTCATTTAAAAGTTCTATCTCTACTTTTCAGATTTGTTACAAATTCGTACATATACATTTGCAAATCTTATATCATGAGTGGTAGTGTTTTGGAGAGTATTCTATTTGAACTAAACATTTACACATGAAGACTTATGTATATTTGTAGGGTTTGTGTCAATTTTCCTTGGCAAATGGCATGCATTTGACATATTCAATCACTCTTGCTTGATTGTTGCATATTAACTAAACATTGCAACTATTAATATGTGAATGTTTTATGTAGTTTGCAACTATAGTTGTAAATAATATTATGAAAACTGGTTAAGTGACTATTAATAAACATACCATAGGCATACACTCTTTTTTGAATTTAAAAGAGTAAACATAATATTATAAAAACTTGTTATGTGACTATTAATAACCATAGCATGGGCATACACTCTTGTCTGAATTCAAAAGAATAACATAATTTATATGGTTACCACACAAGTATTGCTTGAGAGATTACAACTTCAAATAAAATGTAAATTTCATATGTTAAGTTTGTGGGAAAACTTCAGATATTATGTATATACTGGCAGGGGAAAAAGATAGGCATTACTACACAAAATTCTGAAAGAAAAGATGGAAGTCTAGCACATGTTATCATTCATAATATACAAAACACAGAGGTTAGATGGTCCTTGATCAAAATGATGTTTAAATGCATGTTTTGAAAATATTTTTGAAGGGCACATACTTTTTTAAATACAATACAAAATCAACATAAATGTTTGTAAAGGCTTCAATAAATTGGTAGCCTCCAAACAAAGAACTATATTGTTCATCATATTTAAGGAACCATGAACATTCACGAGAGACACTCTTCTAGAAGCCATGATTTCTCGTTATACCCGAGAAATAAAAATAATAATAGCAAATAACGTAGATCATGTGCATCCAAACCTTTATTTTCACTCTCCTTCGCCATATACTTAATGATATGTCGAAAAAAATCTAACCATGTTGAACAATTTTAGTCAATCTTCACTGATGAATATATTTTACGCACAAACCAAAAGCATGCATAGAAGTCAGTTATACCAGTTAATACAAAGAAAGCATATGATATGATCATCATGTAGCCAAAGTAGAGAATTCCTGAAACAAGCTTAGTAATCTCCAGTTTGGCAAAGAAGTAGAATATCGCATATAAAACAAATAGAGTGCAGATGAGCCTGAAGTTAAATATACTCTCCATTGCCAATGGTAATCTTCACTGCACAACTGGAAGTAGCAGAGAACAATAGTGATCTCGACACAAGTGACCAGAAGGATAACAAATACAATGAACGGGAACTGAAAGATATAGTAAAATTGGTTTAACCATATGGAAGTCAGAATGAAAAATAATTTAATGAAAATAGCTCCGAAAGGCAAGATGCCACCAATTAGTATGGAAAAATGGGCTGCATATACCAATCTTGTTTTGGAATTTGTCTGGGAATTTTGTTTGTTTTCAATGTATCCTCAATTGCAGGTTTCTCGTACACAAAGTAACTGCCAAAAAAAACCAAGGGTACAGAAATTCAAAATCATAAAAAAGACTAAGGAAAACATTGTTCTAAAGGGTACAACATCAAATGATTTTCACCCCATATCAATGCATTTAGTATGAAAAAAATGCAGAAATTTGTGTCAGGAAAAACAAAAGCAATCTTTAGTGTATTTTTTTCCATTCCGTGCCCTTGAACATCTTATATATACGAGCTGAAGAGTAGCCAACAAACAAACCCATGAACACCCACAATAGAACCATAACGGATTCACACTGAGCTAAACATCATGCACTGTAATTGTACTGCCACCACAATTTTTTCAATGTCTGTCATAACAACATTTACTGGACTTACCTCTTAAAAACGTAATATCTTTGCTGAATCCGCAAAGTAAATTAAATTGCACACATCCAATCAAACCATATGACGTCTTTGCTGCCAGACAATCTAGGGGCATTCTTAGAGGGCATCTTCTAGAACATAGAATGTTCACAAATATTGTGTTTTTGCTACTTAGATTTGTTGATTGCACAAAAGTGGGGAAAAAACCAATGTGCATAGTAGCTAAGAATGATTTACAGATTATGTCAGAATATAATTATGTAGTGGATAAAAATGAAAGCCAAGTGTCAATGAGTGCATTCAGTTGAGGTAAAACTTGTCATAACTTGGACATTTGGTAAAAAAACAAATAGAGAAAGCTCAGAAAGAAGAGGTTGGGAAGAATCTGATTTGTCTGAGCTAATCCCTAAGGACTTACAGAGAATCAAAAGAAATGTAGTGCCCATATCTAGCATCCACCTTCGCAGGGGGGCTACATGTGGAAGAACTTAGAGAGCGACACCTTTTAGACAGTCTCCCAGACCTGTCACATCGTACATACATTAAATACAAACAATTTTTTTCTTGGATCTGAATCAAAACCAGAAGCGCATTTGGTGGAAAGTAGACGTGAGGGGGAGCAGATATCGAGCATGACAGGAGTGAATTGCTCAGAAAGTACACATAATGGAGCAGGTGGGGCACGTTGACAGCTCAACCTCCATTGTAAATTGTCACATCCCTTCATATACCCACAGAATGTGGAAACATGCGTAAGACAAGTAAACTGTTCGCCAGAATTTCTAGAAATAATCAAGTGCTCGTGAAATGCAATGACTTTAGGATATACATAGAATGGGTTTGTTGAAAAGGTTTAGAAACCTACAAGTAACCTCCATGCCTGTGTAAAATGCGGGCTTAGTACAGGAGGACATCCATCAAACCATAATGGAAAATCTGAATTTCCCTTGCCTGCCTTTCTCGACCTGTGCCAACATTCTCCCAGCCTTTATTAAAAATGGGGGAAACCCTTGAACATGCATGGATTTTACTGCAGACCATTTCTTTCATGTGCCTTGCATGGACTATCTTGACCCTCTGTATGCTGAATAGTCCTTTAGTGTGGGATGAGTAGACTGTTTTATTTTCCTATCTATGTGGGCTTGTATGGATCTAGCGTGGACAGTTGATAAATCCTTAGAATGCATGGGCTGGTATTCCCTAGATGCGTGGGATATTACTTTGATTGTATGGGATTGTTTATTTATCCTTTATTTGTGTGAATAACAATGTGTTATCTCTCACTTGCATGGGAAAGCTACATTCCCTTCACTTTTTGCATGGGCAATGCATTTGGCTGAGTGTGTGGATCTTACTTATGGTAATGCGTTCCACTATTTATTCTTCAAAATGTGTGGAGGTTTTGGGATATTTCAAATACATGGGTTGCACAAACTTGTTACTGAATGCCATCTCGGAGAAGAACCAGAAGGCATTGCCGATGGAAACCAAAATACATTACAGCCAAAGCAAGAGGTGCAGAAAAGAATAAAGCCTCATCCTTATCATCAATCTCACCCTAAAAAACTGAAGAGTGTGCCCAGTCCAATGCAGAAGATGATGAAAGGGGGAAACTCAGAGGAAAATGGTGGTGGGTGCTTACGGTGGCAACAACAGGTGGCCTTAAATAGCTTACAGGTTAGACCTTGCCCCCAATCTCATGTCTATTCAGACCATTGGAAGGATCTTTCTTGTTATTACAGTTCTTTGATTTCTGACACCCAGGATATGCACATAATGGATTCATAGTACACATGGCATTTGTTTGTTATCCCAAACACACTGATAAGCCTCTTTACCATGGGCTTGTTACTCAGCTGGAGGCACTTGTTGTTCCTTTCTTGCTGCCAGAGGATTTTCCAATAGAATTGGCCACTGATTTTGACATTATTGTGGATGATATTTTTGGGGTTTCCTTCCGTGGCTGCAAGGAAGTGAAATCAATCGGTGTGATGTCAACTCCTTGACTTCTGTCTCGCCAGTTCATTTCCAGGCATGGTTCAACCTCCCTTAGTTCTCATAATTCTCCTGTTTTAGTTCTTGTTTACAACTTAATAAAATTTTAAAATATTAAGATTTTAATACAATTAAATGTTTAACAATGAAATGTCGTGTCGTAACTCACAAAGTCAAAATTACCCGTTTGCATTAAAACATGAACTTCCACCCTCATTCTGAGGTGATGTAGAAAAATTCCTACCCAACTGGATCGCTACAACATTGTTCTATCGACCAGACGAAATTGACTTCCCAGTGATAACGTTGATCATCTCCATGTTTTAAAAAAGTTAATTTTTACATTTTTCAGGGACTCATTAAGTACCCTTTATAAATCTGAAAACGAGATGTTAATCTTTATTCATGTACCTTGGTATGCGAGGAGTCACCTTGACCCTTGGATTGACCCTGAATGAACATATGTGACCTTTTTTATGCTCTTATAGGAGCCCTGTTACATAGGTTTACAGCAGTAGAAAGCTGTTAAATCTAGTAAGTTGGCTTTCGTTTTGAAACCGCCATTTGAAACCTGGATAGAGAAATTATTTCCCGTCTTCGCAAACCTTTAGTGTTTATACTAGACAATTGCATGGAACATTCAGTTTAGGGAAAAGAAATTTTTTGGATAGTTTGGCAAAACCATTTTGCAGGCCTCCGATCACAGTTTGACGAGGTCAAACTGGACAAGTTTCGACTTGTCGCTGTTTGAAAATGGTTTTCTAGTTCTTAGTCCCGTCGACTCTGATGAATTCTCCTTATATAGGGGAACTTGTAGGAAGTGTCTTGTTGCGTGCTCACCCATCGAACATCAGTTTTGGACATGGTTTTTTGAGCCCTCGAGCTAACTTTTGTTCTTTTTGCATTGGGCCAACTACGACCAGTGGCCCCGAAAAACTAGCCGCCAAACGCAAACCGTTCACTTTTTCCAAATACCGTCAGTTGCTATGAACTCTTGGTATATCTGGGGACACGTAGAAAGTTAATCGTGGTGTGCCTTCTCATCGGAAGATAACTTCTGGAAGCGGTTTCTTAGCCTCCAAGTCTGTTTTGAACGTTTTGTAGCTAGTGAGAAAATGTAAAAATAGAAAGCTGCGGGACCCTTGTAGGGTTGCCAAAACCACCCTGGAAACTTTTAACACATGCAAATACCTATTTAAAGCTCTATAGTGTCACTTGTGTGAAATAAAACTTTTGACAAAATGGTGCTCTCTCTCTTCCCTCCTCTTTCTCTCTCCTGTGTTACAAAAAGAAGTAAAATTAAATGTAATGAATACATGTCTCTAAACCTTTAATTTCGATGACAAATTATAATTATTATCATATGTAAATGGGAAACTTAAAAATGATAATTATGTTAGATTAGGGTGGATGCCATGCCAGCGAATTACCGCTGATATCATACTCATGTGGTTTTGCAGGACGAAAGAATGACGACGAAAAGACGACGTGTAATTCATTAATTATCATTGTAATTTATATAGTTCATTGTTAAATGAATAAATGTATAATGTAGTCTCATGTTACAGAAGGTTATTTTTGATGTTTAGTTGATATGTATGAGATGTCAGTTTCAAGGGCCTCGAGGAAATGTGCATTTAATCTTAGGTTCAATTTTTGATTCATAGTACACTTAGTAAAAAAAAGGTCTGATATATATATATATTTATAAGGTAAATGAATTTGAAGTAGTATCTTTAGTGCATATTTAGTGTTCAATAAATGATTAATGAGTCATCTTGTGCATTTATACTTTATAAATGTAATAAAAAGAATTAAATCGAAACACTCTACCCTTGTTCAATATCAGAGCATAACTTGTTTTGTGTTCTCACCCATCGAACGTCAATTTTGGACGTGGTTTTCTGAGACCTCGAGCTAACTTTTTTTCTTTTTGCACCGGGCCAACTACGACCAGCGGCCCTGGAAAACTAGCCACCAAACGTAAACCGTTCGCTTTTTCCCCAATACCGTCAGTTGTTATGAACTCTTGGTATATTTGGGGACACGTAGAAAGTTAATCGTGGTGTGCCTTCTCATCGGAAGATAACTTCTAGAAGTGGTTTCTTAACCTTCGAGCCCGTTTTGAACGTTTTGTAGCTAGTGAGAAAATGTAAAAATAAAAAGCTGCGAGACTCTCGTAGGGTTGTCAAACCACCCTGGAAACTTTTAACACATGCAAATAACTATTTAAAACTCTATAGTGTAACTTGTGTGAAATAGAACTTTTGACAAAATGGTGTTTTCTCTCTCTTCCCTCATCTTTCTCTCTCCTATGTTGCAAAAAGAAGTAAAATGATATGTAATGAATACATGTATCTAAACCTTTAATTTCGATTGCAAATTGTAATTATTATCATATGTAAATGGGAAACTGAAAAATGATAATTATGTTAGATTAGGATGGATGTCATGCCATCGAATTATCGCTGATATCATACTCACGTGGTTTTACAGGATAAAAGAATGACGACGAAAAGGCTATGTGTAATTCATTAATTATCATTGTAATTTATATAGTTCATTGTTAAATGAATAAATGTATAATATAGTCTCATGTTACAGAAGGTTATTTTTGATGTTTTGTTGATATGTATGAGATGTCAGTTTCAAGGGCCTCGAGGAAATGTGCATTTAATCTTAGGTTCAATTTTTGATTCATAGTACACCCTAGTAAAAAAAAGGTCTGATATTTATATAAGGTAAATGAATTTGAAGTAGTATCTTTAGTGCATATTTAGTGTTCAATAAATGATTAATGAGTCATCTTGTGCATTCATACTTTGTAAATATAATAAAGAGAATTAAATCGAAACACTCTATCCTTGTTCAATATCAGAGCATAACTTGTTTTTATGTGTGATACTCCTTACCGTAGATGACATTGAAAACCGTAGGGATGAACTTAATCTTTGCACTCGATGGAACCTCCTAGTTTGAGTAAACAAGAACCCGAGAATGAGTTTATCGTCTTAGTCAGTGTGGTTAGTGACATTATCATAAACCTGGAAGTTAGGGGCGACACAGTCAAACTTCATTTGGAGTAAGTAGAGCTAACTCCTCCTTCGGAACCTAGTGGATTTACCTGGTTCTCCGAAGATATATTTAAAAGTAAATTTCTTCATCGAATGAAATCCTTGTTGGATTCAAACGACATAAATGGAGATCGGGATATAGTTGTTCTATGTCTTGCATTCTTGTTAGTGAACTCTTTAGTCCCTCACAGCTAAATGTCTTATTTTTGGCTTGTGACGATATAGTTCCTTGATCTCTCATGAAGGGTTTATAGGGTAAATATGTTTTAACCTTAATCTAATCTATAATAGGGATTAAAGCCCTGAGTGAAAATTGGAATTTAAACTAAACCTTAGTTGTTTTGGAGGTTAACATGTGGGTAGAAAATTATAAATAACTCTTTGCAAAACAAAATTGATTTGAAAGATGTTGACCTAAGAGAACCCAAGAAAACCAAAATCTTGTCCCATAAAACCTTGTTATGTCCTTTTATGACATTAAGGAGTAAATAATATTGCACATGTGGAATCGTGAAATGCAAAAACATGGGACCTTACCTTGAACAAAAATCACTTGTGGTTCATGTGTAGTTTATAATGTTTCTGACCATGTACTTCTTTAAGATGTTAGACAAGTAATTTTGTAACTCTTTTGTTTTAAAGCGATGGTAATAATGAGAACTTAATGCGATGAAAACGTAAAGCAAAGAAAAGTTAAAAAAAAGATTTGAGGTTAGGAATAATGTCACTCTTGGAGTCCTTATAACTTAATTCAACATTTTCATGAGTTAGCAAAGAATATGAGTTTCTTTGGTGTGATCAAACTTCGTGACAACAAAAGATATATATATCAAAATGGAATTCCACAAGTCATTGAATTAGAATAACTATTGTAGGGAAATAACTATACCATGATCGAAGAATGTTTTTGGAAAAAAAAAAGCTATCTTGTATATAAATCTTCCTTAAATCCTAATATTGCTTTCTGGACATAAAGTCAGATTCACTTGAGTGGCAAGGGTAAAAGGTAGACATTGAATATATGTTCGAGAAGAATATTCTTCACATAAGAACACAATAATTAAGTATTTTTTATGCATTTGAACTATGCCAAATAAGTATGCAAATTATGGAAACTTCTGTAAAGAATAAGAAACCAACTTAAAAAGGGTCGAACGGTAATTTTAACCCGCGGAATAAACTTAAGAATATGTTGGGGGACGAATGAGGAATTTATCCTTACATAATAATGTTCTTGGAATGCTAATTGTAACTAAAATACAATTAAAGAAATGATGTGTTGTGGGTTCGCCATTCTTGAAGTCATTTTTCTTGTGGCTGGGTCATTACTAGTAACCATTCATTGGGAAAGGTGTGGCATCGACATGCCTATGTTACTTTCTTGTGTCTATGTGAGTCGATGACTTATGTGATTGTCGTATGCGAGTCGAGTTTCTGTACTTAGAGCCCTTGTTGTGTTGCGTGTAGTGAGCAATGTAAGTCAAAAAAAATTATCTGGGTATTTTACTGTTATATTTCTGTGTGTAAAATCTGGGGTTTTACAAGAAATAGAACATGAGCCCAAGATGACTTGAAAATTGGGTTGAGAACATCTTAAAAGCCACCTTGATATATGAAGACGCTAAAGGAAAGGATGAGAAGACCACATTAACCTCTAATAAGAAGGCCCCAAGGAATTAAACTATGAAATGTGGGTCAAATAAATAAAGAAGACTTAAAGTAAACCATGTATGTGGATCCCAGTGATGAATCCAAGAACCCTGTGGTAAGGAACAACAAACAATATAGGGTTCAACAACAGATGGAGGTGTACGAATAAGATACCATTCTAGAAGAAAAGCTTGCTAAACCCACACATCACAAGAAAACAAAAAACATCACTGTCGGTACTATAAGCTATAAATATTGACTGGGGAATGTGAGGATATCAGGAGGATCCTATAGATGTAAATCACTCAGACTGATCATACATGACCATGCCTTGAATGTGTGTTTAGACTCCCAACAATCCCAAATCAATTTGTTCATTAAATGTTGGCAACATAGCTACTTATGCAGTACTTACCCCTTTACTTAAATATCTTGTATCATGACCAAGATTCATAAATTTTGGTGTTCATTGTGCATAACAAGTATGTTGTGGTCTTCTTTCAATGCGCTTATTCAGATGACAATTCCAGCAGTAGAATCTTAATTTTTTCATGGGTCTAGAAGCAATTGCCGAAAGTTATTATCTGATAATTCAAGGGTAGGGTCATGACTTTCTTCCCGCAGAATTATTTGTGGATAAGATTAAAAAAACTAAAAAATCTATGGAAAATCCATACCTACACAATTGAATCAAGGGCTAAAACCTAAAAACTATTAAGTGAATCCACTACAATCATTGATGTACAAGAAATCACTCATCCATATCTAGCATACATTTCTATTAGAGCACTTTTGACTGCATAAGCATGAATTTTCTCACCCTCTTGTATTTGGTGAAATGCTACTAGGGATTTCTCGACATATCCATTTATGATGTAGATTTATCTTTATATCCGACAACAACAAATAATAACAACAAATAATGTAGATCACGTGCATCCAAACCTTTAACTGCACAACTGGAAGTAGCAGAGAACAATTGTGATCTTGACACAAGTGACCAGAAGGATAAAAAATACAATGAACAAGAACCCAAAGATATAGTAAAATTGGTTCAGCCATATGGAAGTCAGAATGAAAAACAACTCAATGAAAACAAATCCAAAAGGTAAGATGCCACCAATTAGTATGGAAAAAATGGGCTGCATATACCAAGCTTGTTTTGGTATTTTTCTGGGAATTTTGTTTGTTTTCACTAGATCCTTAATTGCATGTCTCTTGTACCCAAAGTAACTGCTAACAAAAACCAAGGGTACATAAATCCCAAATCATAAAAATACTAAGGTAAATATTGTGTTTTAGCTACTTAGATTTGTTGATTGCACAAAACTGGGGAAAAAGCTAATGTGTAGAGTAGCTAAGAATGATTTACAAAATATGTTAGAATATAATTATGTAGTGGATAAAAATGAAAGCTAAGTGCCAGTGAGTGCATTCAGTTGAGGTAAATCTCCAACAAATACCCAATCTTCTCCACAATATCTAATTACAAGAAAATACAATATTTGAAAAAGAAAAATAGAGTTTTCGTAAACCCAATATAAGTATAATTGGATTTGAAGATGTGATTTGAAAATTTAATTCCCTTGCCCTAATAATTGTAATCGGATATGGTGCTACAAAATCTACAACAGAGCTCAAAAAATTTATCTCTCCCAGACGAAGGCCCCTAATTCCTTTCAACGGCTAACATGGCTTAGATCTCCAATCTGCCACAAATACGTGGCCCCTTTTGTAAATACACCATGTCTGAACACAAAAAGCAAGTACTGAACATACAATTCCCTACCATAATAGGGGTATTGGAATGGTTAGTCAGGATGAATATCTAAGACATGAAAGGCCAAAAAAAAGTGAATGTATAAATACTCATTGAATATATGACACACATAAGGTCAATGTTCCATCCTATATTTCAAGTTCTCAAATCTTTAGTGTGTTATTTTTCGTGTGCACTCTTGTAGTCTCTCTTTTGGGATGCTTTTCTTTAGTTACCTTTGTAGAAATCTCTTCATCTCCTTCCTCGATTTCCTTTACAATAGTTTTCTCATTACCATGCATGTCTTTATCTCTACAATCCTCATCTCCTCTTGGAGTTTATTTCTTAAAGATTTCCTCCATGCCTCTGACATTTTCATGTGCGTGTCTTCTCTTGTGTAATTAGCGGTACTTCCTTTATGTCCTTCCTCCAGGACATTTTCCTCTATGCCTTCAAGTCCTTTCTCTAGGATTCCTTTTACACACTCTTTGATTCTAGGCTACACAACCTCTTCACTCTTACTTTTTTTATAATTCTTTCACTCATAACTCCAAATTTCTATAATCCTTTATACACATATGGCCATTGGATACCATATTATCCTTTTTGTACATTGCCTTCTTTGGAGCAATAAATAATCTTTTGCACTTCCACATACCTCTAAGTGAGGTTTTTCTCACCTTTTGGTGGTCTTATGAGATTTTTTTTGTAATGCCCACTTCCCTTAGACCCTATTCATGTCATTAGATTAGCTATTTCTAGATATTCCATGTATCTCATGGACATTATGATAGGGACTATGATATCTAACATATTGAAATTTGGACACTATTATTTTAAAACTTCATGACAGACTCTTTTGGGATGGCATTGCTGTTTATATATTGTATACATGGATTTTGATAACTTTTGTGATGCAAGGATTTATCGTATTACCGTTGCTTATATTGATCATGCATGTGATTATTTGATGATGACTATAATGATTTAACATATATATCTTGGTGGAATTTTTATATTTGAATGCTTATGTTAATGTCGTTGTGCTCAGATGTCACACATTTAATTTAATTGTGATAATGATTGTTATTGATATTGATGTGCTTTGAGTTGAGATGTTAACTATACGCAAATATATGATTTGGAAATATTTTTAATGGATTTTATGTGTGTATGTGAAGTGTGAAGTGGTGTACAAGTTGAATAAAATAACACACATGGGGACCAAGGGAACAACATGTGAAGGATGCATGGGTCAAGACCCCTTGACCACCTTGAGAAACATTGGTTGTGGGTTTAGAAAAAGTGGATATGCCCTTTTATTTCTTATGGTTGTTTAATTTATTTTTTCATATCCTATGTTGATGGCTCATTTTGTAAATTCACCCTTGCATTTTTGTAAATAAAAATTTGTGTAATTTCTTCCTCTTGCACATGTTGATGTGACATGTGTCATGACCTTTTTGGTAGGTGAAAATCAAATTAATGGATCCCTAAAACCAAGAGAAATATGGAGGGGTGGATTTTTTCTTTGAGTGATTTTCTGGACAACCTTGAAGTCACCTAAATTTGTCCTATCCACCTTAAATGAACCCATAGCCCTAACCGATCATGGGTAGAGTATTTTTGAAGCCTCATTTATGATTTTGACCCCTTTTATGGATCGTTTTTTCTTGCTCTTAATTAAACTTAGATTTCCTTATTGAATTTTAATGGTTGATGGAGATTTTTATTTTATTATTGATGTTAATTTTAGAGTGATGGATGTAAAATAAGCCTTCTTGCTTTTTTTTCATTTTTGGTCATTTAATTTTTATTGGATTTTGTGGTGTACTCTTGATTTGAGGAGTAATGGTCTTTGACTAAATTTTTGAAGGAAATTAAATTTTCATGTGAGAATGGTGTGTACCTTGGGTGAGGTGGAGTGAGTACACCTAGTTGGAATCCATGTGGAACCAAATCACCCCCTCCCCGTGCAAACTCTATAAATAAGTTGTATGTTTTGTAATTGGGGTTGACTAGTTACGTTTCTGTTCTATTTTGGGAGTTCTTGTGCTTGGAGGAGCTTGAGAGTAGATTGGAGTTTTGAGGAAGTGAAGAATATTGCTATGGATTCAAGGTAGGCTCTTGATCCCTTGGGATTTACTTTGTTGTTATTATATCTTGCACTGTTGTTTTATGATAATGGTGTTCATTGGTTTAATTGCTTCTTTGGTTGTTTTTCATTCTTTCCCCTTTTTGGGTTATTTTATTATTGCAATGGAATGTGATTTGGGAAGGGTATAGAACCCTTAGGTTGGGTGCTGGAGGGGAGTGTGTTTGGTTGGTTTTGGTGGAGGGAAAAGGGTATTAGGTTCATAATATGAATGTGAATGCAAGGTTGTTGTAATGTTTTGGAGGGAGTTGGGGTAGATGGGGGTTAGGCCTTTGATGGAGAGAAAATGGGTGTTTTAGAAGGTATAAGGTGTAGTGGAGGAAAAAGGAGGGTTGGATAAATGAGGTTTAAGGCCTAATCCACTACCCACTGGAGTTACAAGGAGACCAAAAAATATCTCTCCCTATCTCACTTGGCTTGATTTCAAGACATTGTTTTTTCTTTCATGTTGAGTTGCATTTTTGAGTGATTGTGCTTGTTTTGGGTCTCATAGATCAAGACCAAATGCTAGTGTTACTCAAGGGGGTTTGGGCTTATTCATGGTTCATGGTTGGGGATCGAGGGCTAATTGGGAAGTGCTCCCCTTCCCCATTAGATACGGTTGGGAGTTTAGTGTTTCTTGGCTCCCTTTGTGTATTTGTGGATAGCTTGTGAAGAATGCCTAGTGATTTCAATATGTACAACTACTCTTCATCCTTGTTATTGGGAAACTCGCTTCCAATATTGGGATTTTGTAAAAGTGACTTGTAATGTAAAATATTGTAATATGAAATCCTTGAAGGAGAGGTACTTTTGAGATACATTGTGAATGTATTGTAAGCAAATTGTCAGTTTTGAGAAAGTTGTAATCCTTGTTAAGTGATGTAATGTGAGCCAATGAGTTTAATGTTGGGAGGATGTAATTTGAAAGTTAACTATGTAAACAAATCATTTTTTAGCTTTGAAAGAGGTGTGTTAAATTTGTAGAACATTATGCTGTAAAGGAACACATTGTTGAGAAATATTAGAAGGACTTGTTTCAAATGACCATTTTTTTGGAAACTTCTTGTAAAATTGTAAGTGGAAATCTAGTTGTTAGAAAAACCAACAATTTAATGAGTTGTCATTGTAGTGGAAATGGGCAATTTTGTGCACTTACTTATTAGTTTTGGTCAAGATTTAGATTGTAATGATGTGGGTAAATTTGTTTATGGATTCAAATGGTTCAGCAATTGGTGCATCCTAGCTTAGTAAGAGAACACTTGCACAAGTGAGTGTTGTCTTACTAGTTGGGATACACATGGGTATGGCCATCCTTCCATGTAAAATGAATAAAAGGGTGACCATATCCATGGTGCACCACCACAATGTTATTTTTATCTTGGTGATATTTTTTTTACATCTCATGGTAACTTAAAATCTTGTTGTTGCATTATCATAAATTGGAGGAATATTTCTGTTTAATATCTGGCTAGATTTTAATATTGCCGATTAGTATCATGATATTTTTAAATTACACATTTCTGTCTTATATTCTTGGCATTCCATGGGAATATGAATTAATTTCATTCTTGTTTGAGTATGAACCTTGTAATTTGATAAAACAAATTTACTTCCAGAATTTTATCATGGAAATCCAATATGCCATTCACATTTAGGTTATTATGCTCTTGATAACAGATTATTTACAATATTTGTTGTATATATCTTTCCCATACTATAACATAGCCTTCCTGTAGACTAGTATGTTAGCCTTTCATAAAGGTAAATAAAATGTGATATGTGTTTATAGATATAAATAAGAAAGACCAAGCTCTTTATTTCATATATATACACAAGATTATCTGATACTTCCATATATACATACATATATGTATATATATATATATAAAGTTTCAGATATATATATTTAAAAAAATTAAATTTAAAACTATTTTTTTTTGGGGGGGGGGGGGGGGGTGTTCTAGCCCATGACCCACCCTGCAACTCCTAGGCCATTCCACACATGTATATGGTGTGGTTAGGTGGTACCATTTGACTCCATCCCAGATACCTCATCCTCATCTGACATACCTCACAATTTCGCCTAGCCTCAGGCGCTTTGCCATCTGCTACCCTGGAATCTCCTGAAGACTTGCAGATCCCATCTCCCTTACCACCTTATTTACCTCTCCTTTGGCCATGTAATCTTATCCCTCGTACTTCCCTACTGCTACTCCTTATTTCCCCTAGTCGCACCCTTGGTCTAAAAAAACCATTCTCCACACCCTCCCTCCCTTCATTCACTCCCAAGTGTCGCCTTGCCAATCCACATTGACCAACAAAAAGAAAGTGATACAGAAATATACCAGTACAATGGAGGAGGGTGAATAGTCACATGGTTGGGGTTTGGGTAGCCAAATAATCCTAAACTTTTAAGGTTTAGGGTTATTAGTTTTAGGGTGGGTATAGTATATATCAATATAGGGTACATATAATAATGGATTTATATTTAGTTCAGTTAGGTTACATTATTACAAAATCAACAATATATAACATAGGGTAATGGATATATATATATATATATATACACATATATATATATATACTATATATATATATATATGCTATATATATACTATACCCTATATATATATATATATAATATATATATATATATCATAGGATATAGTATAATGATAGGTTAATATAATAAATGTTCAAAAAATAACCTATATTTAATGTCATTACACTATAATGTATACAAGGCTATTACAACAGGGTATACAATGTAGATAATAACATGATACATATAATATTACTTATATAGAATATACTAATCCTATATCTCTATAATATTATAATGTCGTTATAACATATTATTATTACGTTATAAAATTTTATCATATTATAATACTATTTATATACCCTTTATAATGAGTCATAAGGGAATATAACGTCACGAAGATACATTAGTGGACTAGTACCCATAATATCTATAGTATCATATCATATGTAATACTATTATTATATTAAATATAATAGTCATTATGACATAGGTTATCAAGACTTATCATGATAGTATTGTTATTAGAATGATATAATGAAACCTAATTATGCATAAAGTTATACATTGATATACCTAACATGAGTATCTCTTCAAAGACATTTGATAAAATTGGAACGATATAGGGAAGATTAGCATGTCCCCTTTGCATAAGGATGACATGTACACATTAGGACAAGTACATACCGTTCAAATGCATCGTATTGGGGCAATAAATAAAATAAAAAATTTCTTTGATTTTGGTTGAAATTTTAGGGGCATTACACTTGGTATCAGATACATAGAGTTTCCACACTCAGACTTTAGCTAACAAAACTAAACCAAAACAAAATAAACCATATATAACTTGTTAAATTGATTAAAAGTAGTAAACTTACATTTTTTAATAAATCATTGTATGACTTTCTAACTCCATCCTTTTTTGTGCAAGGGGGACGCAGACGAGGCATGGTTACTAGAGCTGTGACCAAGGGAGTATCCACATGGGGGTTGAGACCAAGAGCTCTCATGGAGTGTTATACTGCAGACAAGAGCTAGGGGTGGATCGAGGTGGTGGTAAGACTATGGAGCAGAATCTTAAGGAGGATGAGATAGGACATCTTGAGGTAGCTCTCCCAAGGAACCATATGAGAGAGTAGAGGTAGACGCACCACCAAGTTGAGGACAGCTATACCCATATCCACACAAAGTATATAGGTGTTACAGGACGTGGTTGTGGCACTAAGAGAGAGAGGAGATGATGACCATCTAGCAGAACAGGGTGAATGACTTCACATCATGCCTCACATGAGTAGTAGATATTGATGCATTGAGGAGAGAGAGGGATCCTCACAGTCATAGGGAGATAATCTAGGATACCTCCCGCATGAGTGACCTACACTGGATCCTGAGACCATCATACACCACCTTATATAGGTAGGGAAGCATATTAGAGAGATCCTGAAGTCTGCTTCCACCATATAATTCGAGGGACACCGTACAGGTTTTCAGGTTGAGGCATGTATTGTGAGCTTGAATGGATGCTTGAAAATATGTTCGGTGCTCGAGAAACACCAATGAGATGTGTGTTACTATTAAATTACTCAAAGATGGAGCCAGAGTATGGTGAAGTATCAGAGGAGTAGAAGCTCCTAGTGGACTTTGAGACTATATCTTGGGATATGTTTGAGGAGAAATTTTGGGCTAGGTATATAACTAGACACTTTGTGTAAGTAGCATATTGATGCAAGGTCCATGATCTGAGGCAACAGAACATGAAAATGGATAGAGTATGAGGGTCGTTTGTTATACATATTGTCAGTATGTAGACTATATGCATAATGAGTAGGTCAGGGTTCATCGTTTCATTCAAAGGCATGAACTTGGAGATCAGAGGTTACTGTTAGGATGCACATCTCCATAAAAACTAGTTGAGGTTAGTTGAGAAGGCCACCATTGCAAAGCAGAATAGAGGGAGGACACAAAAAGATATAAAGAAGGTGAGGTAACACCTTCAACAACTACATTTTAGAAGATCTAGGGGTGCATCACCTCTCCCTCTGTGGTGGATTTAGACCTGTATTATCTACCTCTTGACAACCACAGTTACCCACAACAACAGGCATGTTAGCCATAGTAGCACCATACACAACAAAGGTCCTTACCTTGATAGGATGCACAAAGAGGTCAGAGTGTGGGATTTCCACCTAGAGCACCATAAGAGGGAACCAACAGCACCTAGGGCACAGGTCAGTAGGGTGACACCCATAAGTAGACCATTCAGGGACACATCCCACAACATCCTCTACTATGAGTACTAGGGGTTCCTGGAGGTATATCATGAGTAGCAGAGGTCTACTCCAACTTGTTATGGTTATGGTGACCCAAACCACTGTTGGAACAGGTGCATCTGTAGAACCTCAAATGCAATTCAGGAAAGGAAAATACCCTATATCATAGGAAATTTTTGGTGATGTAGGATATACATACACAAGATGTATATGTGATGGTTAATAACCGCCAAGCAACAAGCATCAGGCTACCATGATTTAGACAACAGGTAGTATCAGTGGTACTCTCTATTTTAGTTTTGTTTGATTCCAGGTCCTTTAGACTCGATTGTATCTCCATTAGTAGTGGATCATTATAGGATGGTGACAGTGAGATAAGGTCCTAGATGGGATGTATAGGTAACATTGGGGGATAAAATTTCTAAAGACTCCATAGTTAAGGAGTGTGTACTGGATATAGGGTCCTTTTGTACTATAATGGACTTTTTCATTTTACCCTTGGGATATTATGATGTGATTTTTGGTATAGATTGGTTATCATCCCATCAGGATAGGTTGTATTGTCCATCTCAAGATGATCGAGTGTACAGAGATGAAAATAGGTTTGGAGAGAGTTAGTTACATGTATTTAGAGATCCAGATCCGTTCGCACTATATCCGTTATGCAACTTAAACATATATGCAGAAGGGATGTAAGTTGTTTGCCATCATGGTGAGTGATAGGATGGAGGATCCTTATCAGGACCATTCTTAGATGATTACCCTAATCTAAAAGAATATTTCCAACATGTTATTCTAAGGATTTTTTAGGTTTACCACCTTCTCGTGAGATAGATTTTCACATTAAACTTATACTTGGAGCATGAGCCTATATCTCGTGTGCACCCTATAATATGACCACTCCTCAAGATTTGTGATCTCAAGTATACAGTTATAGGGACTTTTAGAAAATGGCATCATTAACCCTAGTGTGTCACTGTGGGGTCCACCTATTATATTTTTGAAGAAGAAGGATGGGTCCTTGAGGTTGTGTATTGACTACAAACAATTGAAAAAGGTAACAATCAAGAATCATTACCCTCTCCCACGCATTGTCAAACTATTTGATTACATGAGAGGAATGAATATATTTTATAATATTGACCTAAAGCTAGGGTACCATTAGTTAAGGATTGAATATGAGAACATACACAAGTCAAATTTCCGTACTAGATATGGACACTATGAGTTTACACTGGTTCCTTTCAGACTCACCAATGCCCCTGCAATGTTTATGAGTCTAATGAATGGAGTGTTTAGGACCTTATTGGATAATTTCATATTGGTTTTTCTAGATGACATTATTATCTACTCACATACTAAAGAGGAGAACGAGGATCACCTTCTCTAAGTTTTTTAGTTCCTTAGAGAGCAACCATTGTATGGAAACTTAGAGAAGTGTGAATTTTTCTAAACAAAGGTTAAGTATTTAGGGTACATTAGTTTAGGGGAGGGGATTACAATTAAAAATTTCAAGATTATATCCATTCTTGAGTAGCCATTACCCACTAATTTCATTGAGGTTCGTAGCTCCATGGGTTTGAAAAGATACTACATGAGGTTTGTATAGGACTTCTCTAGCATTGCGCACCCCATTACCTCTTTTTCAATGCAAGGGGAGGATGTTTGAGTGGACCAACAAGTACGAGTAGGCCTTTAGAATGTTGAAAGAACATTTCACTAGATCTCCCTTTCTTGTAGTGCCTAATCTACACAAGGAGTTCATTGTGTGTATAGATGTATCATTAGATGGTTTAGGAGGGGTATTGATGCAGGACAAATGAGTGATTACATTCAAATATAAGAAGCTCAAGGATTAGGAGATCAACTATCCTACACATGATTTGGAGTTAACAATAGTGGTTCATTCCCTTTTCAGATTGAGGACTTTCCTATTAGGTTAGAGGTTTATTTTGAGGACAAATCATATGATTCTACAACATATCTTCACACATCTTAACATGAACAACCATTAGTGACGTTTGATGGAGCTATTATGTGAGTAAGACATGGAGGTAGAGCACGTGAAAGGGAAGGAAATTTTTTTGGCTGATACATTGAGTTGTATGAGACATGTAATGATGGCTATAAAAGTGGGCACAAAATTGCGTCACAGGATTCTGCAACATCTTCCTTATGCTGCGATAGTTAGGGCACATATTGATTCAGGGAGACCCTTTAAGGAGAAGTTTATAGGGATTAATCTTGGGGAAAATGGACTTCTTAGGCATAAAGGAAGGATATATGTACCTAAAGAGGGTTGTCTACAATAGATTATTTTGTTAGAGGCCCATCATGCACCTTACTTAGCCCATCCAAGGGTTAAGAAGATGCACACTACTTTCAGTCATCTTTATTATTGGGTAAGATTATAATGAGATATCACATGATATGTAGCCAAATGCCTAGAGTTACAAATAGTTAAGGCCAAACACCAACATATCATAGGCTTTCTGTACCCACATGAAATTATAGTATGGAAGTGGGATGTTATGTCTATGCATTTCATTGTGGGATTACCTACATCCACTTACAGGCATGAAGTGATTATGGTCACAGTTAACAAATTAACCAAGGTCATTTCATTTCTCTCCAGTGAAGACCACCTACACTACTAAGGCTATTGCATGACTATACTTGGATGAGATAGTGAGAGTGCACAAGGTCCCTAAGAAGATCATATAAAACCAAGACCCAATGTATACTTTTATTTTCTGGACCAATTTTCAGGATGCTTTGGGCACACAAGTCAATTTCAGTACAACATATCACTGTAAAATAGATGGTCAGATTAAGAGGGTGAACTAGGTATTCGAGGACATGCTCTACATGTATATGATGGAACAAAAATCTAAATAGGAGGAATACCTCTACTTGGTTGAGTTTTCATACAACAATAATTACCATAGTTCCATTGTCATGGTAACATTTCAATCTCTGTATGGCAAGGAGTGGAGGACTCCATTTAGTTGGGATAGGCTTGAGGATCAAATTTTTATTAGACCCACCTTGGTATAGGAGATGGAACAACAAGTAACTCTCATTCATCAGAGGCTTCTTGAGGCACGTTATAGGAAGAAGAAGTATGGAAATGCTAAGAGGATTTATAGGAACTTTGAGGACGACTCGAAGGTTTTCTTGAGATTTAGGCCATAAAAGATCCCTACACACTATGAAAAAGGATCTAAGCTATCTCCATGGTTTGTTGGACCATATGAGATTCTTGAGTGGATTGGACCCATAGCTTATTATATCTCCTTTCCACCTAACTTATCACGCATCCATGATGTTTTTCATGTATTTTTATTGGGGACATATGTACATGATCCATCTCATGTATTGGATTGGACTGCATTATAGGTACAAGAGGGAGGACAAGTGATGGTAGAGATAATACGTATCTTAAAGCGTAGGACCTTGGGATTTTGAGGCTATGAGATTGATTAGGTCAGAAAGTAGTGGGATAGATACGACGAGGAAACAACTACCCAAGAGGATGTAGCCACTCTTCGAGTGTAGTTTCCACATCTAGTTAGTGAATTCTAGGTGGATGTAATGTTTAAGGGGATGGGGATGTAATGCCCACTTCCCTCAGACCCTATTCATTTCATTATATTGGCTATTTATGTACATTCTATCTATCTCATGGACATTATGATAGGGACTATGATATTTGACATATTGATATTTGGACACTATTACCTTGGCACTTGATGACAGACCTATTGTGGATAGTTTTGACACACACACACACACACACACACACACACACACACACACACACACACACACACACACACACACACACACATATATATATATATATATTATACATGGATTTTGCTAACATTGTGATGTAGGGATCTATAGTTTTCCCATTTCTCATATTGGTCATATATATGATTATTTGATGATGATGACATTTATATCTTAGGAGATGAAGTATGACACTAAGGAGAAGGTGCACAGAATATTTGCATGCAGTAGCAAGGAATATTTAAAGGTGCAGAAGGATAGGGAAGGAAGCGTGCATGAAAGACAGATTGAATCGGTACTTAGCCATTTTCATGGTTACGGGCTATTTTTGGAGATAGCGTATGAAGCACACAATGGGATGGAGACTTGCGTGACACACAAATCCTATTTTGGGAAGAGCATCTACTAAAGCGCCATGCATGAGTTTGAATTAATAATAGAATTAATACTTCTAGTTGACTGTAAGAGATCTGTTATTAGCACACTTACATGTGTGCATGTTGAGCAGATGAAGTATGACACTAAGGAGAAGGCACATAAAATATTTGCACATGGTATAAAGGTATATTTGAAGGTGTGGAAGGATAGAGAAGGAAGCATGCACAAAATACAGATTGAATCGGGACTTAGCTATTTTCATAGTTACGAGATATTTTTGGAGATAGCATACGGAGCACACAACGAGATGGAGACTTGTGCGACACACAAATTCTATTTTGGGAAGAGCATATACTAAAGAGCCATGTATGAGTTTGAATTAATAATAGAATTACTACTGCCAGATAACTGTAAGAGATTTATTTTTAGCACACTTGCATGTGTGCATGTTATTATAAAGGTGCATGACTATTTTCAACATGCAACCTATATTTGTAAGTGCATAAGCAGTGAAGGGAAAGTCTCAACCCTTATAAATATGTAGTAATCTATGTAGATTAAGAGTGTGTTGTGTATGAGCTATTGTGGAGTTATGCTGCCAGATCTGATGCACACATAAACTTGTGATACTACTTATTGTAAGGAGCTTATGTGTTTATTGTGTTTTAATATAATGGAGTGTGTTGGGTGTATAATGATGTTAAACATGACTGAAACTAGTTCTTACATGGTTGACTTTGTTATATCTACCGCTTAATTCATTATTCTTTTAGATCTAGATCTAGAATATGCTATGTGGAATATTTATGTTGTTTGTGGATATTAATACATTACATCTTGATCATGTTCACATCTTGTACAAACAACTCTAAGGAGGGGCCTGGAACCTTTGCGTGCTTCACGTGAGCACTCAGCTCAGGCTGGGTGATGTGCTAGTGCACCTAGGTTGTTCATGGTAAATTCTAGGCTACATCATTGGTTCCATTGCCAGGACCTCTTTTTAAGTTGTTTTTAGGATGGTTCGCGATGAAGACGTACCAGTTGACCCTAGCAAGTGTTGAGGAGTGGAGAAAAGATCTAGAAGAAGAGTACACACAAAGATTCAACACTGGATCTGAGTTTGATACATGCACGTGGGTGGAAAAGAACTTATATGACTGTCTGTATGAGAGCTTCTTTGCTATTTTCCTGGTATAACTGTATGAGTGGCTGGTTGCTTATGCGTCTAAGAGAAACTAGAGCTATCATATACTTGTCTAGACACAAGGATAATTTCAGACCTTATATGATGCTGATCTAATTTGGACATGTGTTGTGGATACTTGGTTCCATGGTGTTTTGAACAACTATATCTTGGAATGCTCTATCTCTACTTATTCTTGCCCAGAGGTAGATGACCAATTTTTATGGTATTCTAGGGGAACTTACTTGCAAGGCATTCCAATGGTAATTAAGATCTTGATGGTAACCTCGAATTTAAAGGAAAAGATGATGGCCAACTAAACCCCACCACGCGTGGGAGCAGCAACAGGTTTGATGAACGATGGCGGACCTAGAAGTAGAGAAGTAGAAGAAGAAGTGCAGCTTAAGTAAAATGAGGTGCATGAGAGGGATATGGAGAAACAATGTGACATTGCAGAGTGGATGACATTGAAGAGATAGATGGCTTGTGAAGGATTTGGAGCTCATGTAGAAGGTGTGGAGCTAGAGCATAAGGAACTCCCCCATTTGGGAAAGCATGAAAGGGAACCCTACTTGGCCTCACACGAGAGCACACCAGCAGAGACAAATTGAGATGCATGAGTGCATTTGAATCTACCTAACAACCTAGCCCTTGTGCTTGGTTTTCCAATACTTAGTACATCCAATAGTCAGCAAGCTAATTTGGGAAGTAGGGAAGCAAGAGTGAGTCACATAGTAAGTACATCAATGACAAGGTAAACGTCTTTATTGTTGTTTGGAGGTACCTTTTCAGATGCATCATCTACACAAAATTCGAGCGCATAGAATTTGGGGCTCACTTCTGGGAGTAGTAACAACACATGGGCTGTAGAAGTTCAGTAGAGTAATACTATTAGGACACAGGGAAGTACATCATCTGGTCCACTTCTGGCTACGAGTGGAGGATCAGGGGGTGTAGGTGGCTCTAGTTTTGGTGGATTTGGTGGTTCTATAGGCAGAGGCAACACACAGGGTTCTGGATTAGGTGGGTAAGGTCTGTACCAACCCCAAAATATTTACATTTAGATGTATCCTCGTATTCTAGAGTATAGGGGCATAAAATATGTTGTTAAACACGTGCACATGTGTGAGATACTATGGCACGCAAAAGGGATCACAACTTCTGAGCGCAAGGAAAGTCAATTTATAACTACATTACAGGGACGCACACACAGTTGGTACATGAAGTTTGACCCTTATCAAACTTGTGTAGATTATGTAATGTTCATAGATGCATTCCTTAAAGAGTTCTATATCCTTGAATTTGAGCAGAAGAGTAGAGGCGCGCTCAAGGATATTAAACAAGGAGCTACTAAAAGTGTTTGAGAGTATGATGCCCATTTTAAAACACTTTTATCTAATATTTCTTATGATATTCATGCAAGCCAACATGCACAATGGTTCGTAGGAGGTCTGATCACACCTTTTAGAAGGGATCCATCACATAAGACATACACTAATCCATGTGAAGCCCTTGAAGCAGCTTTACGCGCTGAGGTAGTTAGGAGTATATACACTGGAGTCAACCCCTTCTTGGAAGCATAAATTACAACCATGGAAAAGAAATTGGAGAAACTATCGGTGAATTCAGCACATGAGACACACACTGGGATTTGGTGTATAAAATATGAAGTGGAGAAGATGTTTATCCCCATAAAACAATACATTCATTATTGTTAGGCTGTGAGATATGTCACCTAAACCATAATGCCATCTGTTGCCCATTATTATAACGGGCAATACGGAAGAATATAAAATGCTATTGTAAGATTTTCTGGTCCATGACTAATGATACAGAATACTGCAGGTTGATTGGTCAGATCCATGATGCTATAGATATTGGTGTGCGATAGATAGGAGTATCAAATAACTCTAAGGGTAAAGGTGAGCATCAGGATAAAAATCACAATCAAACACATTATGATCGGAATGAGGGGTGCTATGATGGAGGACGTGGTAGAGGTCTAGGATACCGTGGAGGACTCAGAGGTCGAGGTCATGGTGGTGGATGAGGTGAATTCCCTCGTGGAACATGTTTTAGCTGTGGATCACTTGACCACTACAGCCGCGAATGTCCTCAGAATGTTACATGTTATTTTTGTGGGAAGAATCATGGCTATGAGAAATGCCCGGATCTATATGAGCATCTTAGCAAACAACATAAACAACAGAAATAAGGCACAAGGATCATTAGGATAGAACACATTGTGGAAAATCAATGGATGCCAAACTTGGAACCGAAACCTGAGGTATTTCCTGTAAAGATCACTACATGCGCTGAAACTGTGCACAATAGAGAGGTGTTACCACAGAAGCCTACCATCATTAAGGAGGACATTTTTTATGCAAGATAAATAGATCCTACGCACTAGAAGGAGGTCTATCAGGAGACCATGGAGGTACTTAGAGACCTTCAAGGGAAAATATAATGTTTAAAGGAGCAATCACGGAAGATGGAACTAAAGAAGGCAAAAAAGACGGTCTAGTCAGATATTGATGACTTGAAGGAGGTATGAAAAATACTATGCCAGGAGAATATTATTCCATTACTAGGGAGTTGTCTAAAGGGAAACACTCCACACATGAATACTGAGAATGAGTGTCAGATGCTACATGCAAATATTCCCCCATAGCTTAGACTACGATAAGGAGATCACTCTGAATGCTGTTATCGACAGATGGCTCTTGAGTAATATATTCATTGGCACAGGTGTGGAAGTAAATGTGCTTACTTTGGATGCATGGGTATAGATGGGAGACCTACATTGTAGCCATCTTCTAATGTATTATTAATGGCTAATCGAACTAAGGCCACTCGTATTGGAATTTTGAAATATGCATCCATTACTATACAAGGGGCCAAGTTCACTAGGGATTTTGAGGTTTTAGCACTTGCAGAAGCAGATAATTTCCTAGCTCTACTTGGACACCCTTAGTGTTACACAAATAATGTTGATCTTCGGTTCAACAAGGGATATATAAGTTTTGAGAACAAGGAGGAAAGAGTTATTATTCCTTTAATAGATGGAAAATCTGCACCCTATGTTGAGCCTTTGAGTGAGGAAGATCTGAATAGGATTTATGTATGTGTCATTCAGGACCTAGAAGTGCTTGATCCATCTAAAGAAGGAATCCTTAAGTGGGAAGATGCATAGTATTTTAGTGATACTACAAGTTTTTCTTTTGATAATTGGGCTCATGGTACTTATGAGATGGTTGGGCACGCAGAGAGATTGGCGTTAGTGAAGCAAACACGAAGAACTTCCAACATCACAACAACTACATAAGGAAAGGTTGGATGAGCTTCGAAAGTTCATAGTAAAAAATATGGATCTTCTAGAGGGAAAGATGTTTGCTATGGTTAACATTGTCATAGTATTGCGGAATGAAGAGGGAGAGATGACCTAGGATGATTTGGAGGGCATCGTTGCAGATGTCGTAGAGAAGACCAGGAATGCGCTGGATGATTGGAAAGCTTTGGAAGCTAAAATTAAGGAAGAATATCAAGATTTTATTCTCTTGGTGGAAGAGGAGGGTACTGGAGAGTAAAATCTATTCTTTGTACATCAATTCATTCTTTATATTCTTCCATTCTGATTCTTTAAGGCATTAGGAAGCAACCATTGCTGGGGTGGCAATGCAGTTTAGTGTGGGGTAATGTTGAGCAGGCGAAGTATGAAACTAAGGAGAAGGCACACAGAATATTCACGCATGGTAGAAAGGAAAATTTGAAGGTGCAGAAGGATAAGGAAGGACGCACACACAAAAGACATATTGAATTGGGGTCACTTAGCCATTTTCATGGTTATAGACTATTTTTGGAGATAGCGTACGGAGCACACAACAGGATGGAGACTTGTGTGACACAGAAATGCTATTTTGGGAAGAGCATCTACTAAAGTGCAATGCATGAGTTCAAATTAATAATATAATTACTACTGCTAGTTAACTGTAAGAGATATATTATTAGCACACTTGCATGTGTACATGTTATTGTAAAGGCGTGTGACTATTTTCAGCATGTGACCTATTTTTGTACGTGCATAAGCAGTGAAGGGAAAGTATCCACCCTTATAAATATGTAGTAATTTATGTAGATTAAGAGTGTCATATGTATGAGCTATTGTGGAGTTATGCTGCCAGATTTGATGCATGTATAAACTTATGATACTATTTATTGTATGAATCTTCTATGTTTATTGTGTTTTAATATAATGGAGTGTGTTGGGTGAATACTGGTGTTAAACATAAATGAAACTAGTTCTTACATGGTTGAATTCATTATATCTATCACTTAATTCATTATTCTTTTAGATCTAGATCTGGAATATGCTATGTGAAATATTTATGTTGTTTGTGGATATGAATACATTACATCTTCATCATGTTCACATCCTGTACAAGCAACTCTAAGGAGGGGCTTAGAACCTTTGGGTGCTTCGGGTGAGCGCTCAGCTCAGGCTAGGTGATGTGCCAATGTGCCTGGGTTGTTCGTGGCTAATTCTAGGCTGCATCAATGATAAACCTCTTGTCGATGGTTTTGACATTTATATATATTGCATACATGGATTTTGCCAACATTGTGATGTAGGGATCTATAGTTTTTCCATTTCTCATATTGGTCATATATATGATTATTTGATGATGATGATGATGTGCTAACATTTATATCTTAGGAGATGGAGTATGACACTAAAGAGAAGGTGCACAAAAGATTTGCGCACGGTAGCAAGGTAGATTTGAAGGCACAAAAGGATAGGGAAGGAAGCACACATGAAATATAGATTGAATCAAGAATTAGCCATTTTCATAGTTACAGGCTATTTTTGGAGATAGTGTACGAAGCACACAATGAGATGGAGACTTGCGTGACACAAAAATGCTATTTTGGGAAGAGCATCTACTAAAGTGCCATACATGTTGTACATCGTGTTGTTGTTGACCATTTTTGGTCAATCATCCGATAGGGGTATAAAATTTTTCGTTGTTGTTTGTTTTGGATGGTTTTGGGAATGACATAGAATCAAATCGAAAACTCAAGTATTGTTTCAGAACATCATGCTTCATAGATGTTACCATTCGAGGTTGTTATTGTTAGGGTAAACATATTTTACCTAGGTTAATTTAGCATAGGTAAGATAATTATTAAATTGTGATAAGTTGTTATAAACCATATTTTAATTGTATTTGGGAATATTATTCCCGTAGCATGTTGTTTATCTTTATTTGAGTTATTATATGGTTCAAACCATATATTTGTAATCATATGTGCACGGGTTTGTTTATTTTGCATTATTGCAACATCCCATTTGTCTACAGATGGTTTTTCAATTCCTATAAGAATTGTAGTACATTCATTATATTTTTGATTTAATTGATTATCAATAAATTAAGTGAGGCTTCTATCACCTCTTCTATTAATTACATTTGGTACCAAAGTAGGTTATTCTAAACCTATGGAGTAAAATATGAAGGTTTCAGGGAGTGTTGCAGAAGGAAATTACGAGAGGGTAATGCATGTGTGTGTGAGCCAGAGCTGCCTCTACCTCCATTCCCAGAATGCCATGTGTCCCCACAACCTCTTGCCATTCTCAAGGTAAAAGGAAAGCAATTTTTTTTTTCCTTGGTGCCCCCTGCACCAGGAAAATTTGCTTCCTAGAAGCTAATCAAAATTCAAAAAAAATTTAAAAAATAATAATTTTTTAGATCAACTTTGTAAATTTATTTTGGAGGTCTATGTACTGACCAAGCCATCCAAGTCTTGGACCAAGCTGCTTGTAAAGGGCTGCACACCAAGTTGAGTAATGTTGAGATATCGAATGCTTTCCAAGCTCCTACCGAGCTGTGCTACATACCAAGCGAGCTCTGCTTTTGTACACCGAGCTGGTTACTTACTTTGACTATCAAGTTGTTTTATAAGTGATCCGAGCTCCTAACCAGACTAGTTTTGTGTGTACCCAGTTAATTTGTTGATCAAGCCATGTCAAAAAATTGGAGAACCGAGTTCAATTGGTGAGCTGAGCGTATTGGATAATCAAGCATTGAGTTGAGCTGTGGATGAACTGGGAGAGCTCATATCTGTCCTTGGCGGAGTTTCTTTATTAGTATAGCCTTGCATCATCAAGTTACATTGTTTTTTACATCGAGTCATTCAACAACCGAGCCATCACTCCATTTCACACCAAACGTCCCTGCAAACTTAAAAAGTGAGTGCTTTGGGTATATTGGGCTGAGTCTCATATAAGTGACCGAACCCATCTCCATTGATGAGCCCATCCACACATCATGTTCCCTTATGAATGAAGATCCTGAAAATTATACAAAAGTGGATCAATCAAAACAGAGACGACGGTTGAATAACAATCAAACAAAAGAAAATGTTGGAAGCCAAAGTGTAAGTGGCAGACAAACAAAAATCAACAATATTAGAGAAATAAAAAATAAAATGCGGCCAATATCAAAGCAAAAACAAAGGAGAGAAAAAGGAGTGTAGATATGGTTTTCATGCAAGCTAAACCATAATCCATCCCCTTTCCCAGTGAAGTCATGCTGACCGCCACATAGACTGCCAGAAATTTAAAAGGTTAGTCAATTTATTGTTGATTCAAATATAAATAACTCCTTTTCATTACATAAGTGTATTGGGCACTCCATTGGTTATTGGAAAATATTTAGGGGGGAGTGGTGTAGGGTTCAAACCCCACTCCAAACACAATATTCATAAGATTTGCATTTAGCGGGAGATTCGGAAAAACTACCAAATTTAGAGGTCCTCTAAATCCACTAATTGCCACTAAACCTCAGGTTATTTTTAGTAGAGAAAACGCTAAAAAAAGGGTCAATGTTTTTTCTCCCACTTAGCCTATTTTTGATTTTGAGCACTTTTTACCAAAGAAGGGGTGATCAAAAACTACATTTTGAGCCATTTTTTGTGGTTTTTTTCTCAGAGAGCCATATTGAGCTCCAAAGGCCACTAGGGCCTTGAAAAATAATTATTTTTTGCATGCCATTCAAAATTTTCAGAATTTTGGATGTAATTGTATATTTTAGTGTATTATACTAATTTGTAGGTTGCCATATTCAACCACAAACCATTGTAACTAATTTAAAAATGTCATAGATTTGTACTCAAAGATATTAAAATTTGGTTTTGTATCACTCATGAGATCTTTGGATCTCATTCGTAGCGTTCGGTATAAACAATGCCTCTAGGAAGCACTTACGGGTAAAGTTGTTGCAACTACTACTGCACTTAATGCCTAATATAACTGCAATAACGTCATCTGGGCATTGACCCTTTAAATTGATGGGGAGTAATAAGGACACAATGCACACACTTTGATCCCTCCCATCCATCTGTGAATGATTTCTCGACTTAAATCCAGACTGAGAAATTATCCGAGTATATAGCGAAGTTATGCACGTGTATGAGGATATTTCTTTGAGCTGGTGTCAATAATCATACAAACCCCTTTTAGTATTGTTTTGGTACCACGTATCAGATTCTTTCACGTACATTAACGCATCTTTCATGGATTGCCAAGTATATAGAAAGGGAAAGCTTCTTCCATGTACCGATGGGTATATTGAAAGGGTGTGTATATAGAAAGGTTCGGTATATCAGACTGATGGTATATAGATTGGGAGACTATATAATTGGAGTGATAAGAGCCTTACAGTTTGTTAGTTGATTCTATAAAATGGGTATCAATGCCCCCAAATTATTTCTTCCATATTTTCAACTTCTAAGAGGAAATAACTATGCAGCATGGAATACAAAAATCAAGACATAACTTGAGTTTGAAGAGATTTGGAATGTTGTGAATGGTATTGTAACCAGATCAACAACTGATATAACACAACAAAAGTAGTTTGATAGTTCTGATAAGAAGGCCAAGATAATAATCTTGTTTGTAGTGTCCGATGACACGCAACCCCACATTTGAGATGCCAAAATAGCCAAAGAAGCGTGGGATAAGTTGAACAAAGTGTACGAGGCCAAAAACAAGAATTTCATATTAAATTTTCAGAGTCAGTTACACACACTGAATTTTAAACAAAATGAGAAAAAAGAAGCTTTCTTGAGAAGAGTTGTAGAGCTAAGGGCTTCACTTATAGCCCTAGCAGATGCGGTCACTGATGAAGTTCTTGTTCCCATTTTTTTGAGATCCCTCCCTCCTTCATACCACATTTTTGTGACAACACTCAACTTTTCAGATCAGACAGTAAGTTTTGATAAGATGGTAAATCTATTGCAAAAAAAGGAAGCCATGTATAATAAATATGATGAAGAGGAACACACACTTTTGTCTCATCAGAAATGGAAAGGAAAAGGAAAAGGAAAATCTCATCAAAAGTCCCAAAATCAGAATCAACATCAATAAGGGGACAATCAACAAAAGAAGAAATGTCCTATCTACAAAAGAGGACATGAATTGAAAGATTATTGGTATAATACATACATGAAAGGTTCATCAAGTAATTATGGACCCCAACACCAACAATCCCACAAGGGACATTCTAACTACAATCAGGGGTAGAAAAAGGATAATTGAAAAAAAAACCCCATCAACAAGGAAATATAGCCGAGCAAGAAGAAAATTCGGATAATGAATAATTCTTATACACTGCTCGATCAAGTGAAACTTCCACGCCATCTAGTGATGTATGGTATGTTGATTCTGGAGCCACTCGACACATGACTAGCCACAGAGACTGGTTTACTTCAATGAGGGACATGCCTTCGAAAAACCATGTTTCGAAGATGATGATTCTTCCTACACAGTATAGGGGATTGGGAACATTTCTCTACCCCTTGGTTCACACAATTGTAGATTATCAGATGTACTATATGTCCCTGGGTTGACAAAGAATATGTTATCAGTCATTCAACTCCTAGATCATAACTTGAAAATTGTTTTTGATACTCATTTTGGTAAGAAAATGTGTTTGATTCGAGACAAATCACGAGGCTCAAAAATATTTGCAAAATCCTCTAATGTGGTATGTATGTTCCAACTTGATTTTTTCCATAGAGATGATCAGGAACTTATGGCTAAGAACTTTACCTCTGCATAATTATGGCATCAGAGAGTTGGTCACATCAATTTCAAGTATCTCAAAATACTTCTTCGGTATGACATGGTAACATGATTGTCATCTCTCTAGAAGGATACATATAAGTGTCCTCACCGCCTAGTAGGAAAACAACACATAGATTTGTTCTAGAAAGTACTTATTAAGCTCATGTTAAGCTTGATCTGGTTCATGTCTATATTTTCAGAGCCATGTAACCAAGTCATTCTAGATTCCAATACTTCATGCTTTGTGTTGATGATTACTAAAAAAAAATGTGGATTTTTTGTCTTCGCAAGAAAAGTGAATCTTTTGAAAACTTAAAAAAGTTCAAAGTGGTTGTTGAAAATGAAACTAGTTGTCACATCAGAACTCTCCACTCAGAGTGAGTGGGGGAATTCACTAGTGATGAGTTCAAAGCCTACCTACAAGATCACAAAATTTGTTGACAAACGTCTCCTCCACACACAGAGTAACAGAATGGTGTTGTTGAGAGAATAAATCATACTATCATGGAAATGGTACAATGAATGATCGATGATTATAGACTAGCGAGGACATTCTGGGTAGAAGCAACAAAGACAATAGTTTATTTGTTGAATAGAGTGCCCACAATTTCTCTTCACGAAGTAACGCCACAAGAAGCATGGTAAAAAAGGAAACCATCTGTTGCACACCTTAGAGTATTTGGGTATAAAGCGAGTATGCACATACCCAAGCAGAACATAAAGAAGTTAGATATGAAATCACAAAAAATTATCTTCATTGGCTACAATGAAGAGCTGCTTGGGTACAAATTGATGGATCCGAAGACCAGGAAAGTCTACACTAGTGAATATTTAGAGTTTTTTTGAGAAGGAAGTAGAGACTCCTCTAGACCCACTTGATGTAGATTTTTCACTAGTTGTAAAAAAAGCCGATGTTCCCACAGATGATGAAAGTGATAATGGGGATGATGGTGAAGATCAGATAGAACCAAGACCCATGAGAGACGTTCAGCGTATGCCCAAGTGGTATACTAACATGCTACGAGATGTAAAAATGGATGCTCCATCGGATACATCCACCACTGGACCATAGACTCACAGTAAAGCAAGAGAAGAAGTAAAATTTTCTTTGATGAGTAGATTTATTGAATCTGATGAGCCCTATATAGTCCATGAAGCTCTACAGTCAAAAGATTGGAAAAATCCCATGAATGCTGAATATAATTCAGTGATGAAAAACAACACTTGGTAGCTTGTCGATCTTCCACCAGGGAAGAAACTCATTGGATGTAGATGGATGTTCAAAATAAAGTACAAAGTAGATGGGACTATAGAAAAGTATAAAGTGATACTAGTAGCAAAGGGGTACACTATAATGAAATTATTAGTATAATTCAGATTATGAGCAGCAATATAACACTAAATAACATAATATTTTAGAATAATGATCTCAATATGCAATTGTAATAGCTTCGCCACTTCGAGGGGGCAACCTCCAAACCATATAATAAGACTCAAATGATCAAATGATAATGAACTACTACCTACAATCATCTATATATACTATTCATATGTTATGGCCATCACCTAGGCTGACCTATTAAGCATGAAAAAGTATAAATGATATGGTAAGCCACAATTCAGCTACTCATATCTTAATACAAGCAATATGTTAAGGGCGTAGCATGCCATTCCCCTTCAAACAAACATTGTCCTCAACATTGAATAATCCTGGATGTTACTGCAGACAACCTTCATCCTCCGAGGTGGCATCTTCTATGCTCAGATTCTTCCACTTGATCAGATATTCCTTAATGTCTCTGGTTCTCAGCCTCTTAGTACGTGTTTACAGAATCTTCTCTGTCTGTAAAATGATTCTTCCTTCCTCGTCAAGTTCTGGTAACTCTGTCTGGGCTTAAAATTTTTGTCCAATAACCTTCTTCAGGCATGAAACATGGAATACTGGGTGTATGTGTGAAGATGGAGGCAACTCTAGTTTATAAGAAACACTGCCAATTTTCTGTAGAACCTGATAAGGGCCATAGTATTTAGGAGTAATTTTGTTGTCCTTTTCCTATTTCTTTAGAGACATCTGTTTGTAAGGATGGAGATGTAAAAAAACCCAGTCACCAATTTCAAAATGTCTTTCACTACGATGTTGATCTACTTGTTTCATCTTGTTTTGTGCTAATCCTAAATTCTCCTTCAAACTAGCCAAAACCTGTTGTTGATGTTGAATGTGTTCCTCAACATCTCTGACCTTAGTTTGCACCTTCAAGGAGGAAGTGATAGAAGGTGGATGGTAACCATATAATGCTAAAAATGGGGTCATTTAAGAAGAGGTATGAAAAGATGTGTTATACTGCCATTCTGCAAGTGGTAGACATTTAATCCATCTTTCCCGCTTATCTGATACAAAACAACATAGATAGCTCTCTAAGAATTTGTTGACCACTTTTGTTTGCCCATCAGTTTGAGGATGATAAGATGAACTGTGAGCTAGCTGAGTACCCAAACATGAAAATAATTCCATCCAAAAATTACTTGTGAAAATAGGATCACGATCACTTACAATTATTTTTGGGGTTCCATGTAGCCTTTAAACTATCTCCAAAAAAATAGCTGTGACTGTACTAGCTACAAATGGATGTGATAGGGAAAAAAATGGGCATATTTTGTGAGGCTATCCACAATCATGAAAATAACATTCTTACCCTCTGAACAAGGCAATCCGGTGATGAAATCCATGGAGACCTCCTCCCATCTTTGGCTAGAAATTGGTAAGGGTTGCAATAAACCTGATGTCTTAATTGTTTCCCCTTTGTTTTGTTGCACACTAAACACTCTGATAAAAAATTTTGTACATCCCCCTTGAGTCCTTCCCAAAATAATTCAAATTTTATTCTGTGATATGTATTCAAAAACCTAGAATGTCCTCCAACAGGTGAGACATGTAGCTCTGCAAAAATCTTATGCTTCAACTCAGAATCTTTACTCAAGTATAACCTATCCTTGTACTATAGGGCATTACCTTTCCACTCAAATTTGTTATATGTCATAGATCCTTGCTTGATATTCTATATTAGATATTGTGTATCCTTGTCTTGATCCCATTCCAATCTTTCTTCATCCACCTAATTGGCCGTCAACATGGACATTCCACATACTAAGACATCTGTGGATGTATCCCTTCTGGACAACACATCAGCTACTACATTTTCTTTACCCTTTTTGTATATGAATTCAAAATCATAACCAAACATTTTTGTTACCCACTTTTGTTGTTCCCCAGATGATAACCTTTTCTCCGAAAAGTATTTGAGACTATCATGATTAGTTTTTACCTTGAAGTGTCTACCCATGAGATAGGGCCTCCATTGCTTGACCGCATGAAGAATAGCCATCATTTCTTTCTCACATACCAGTTTGAGTAGATCTTTTCCTTTGAATTGGTGACTCTCAAATGTAATTGGTCTTCCTTCTTGCATTATAACTACTCCCAATCCTGATCCTGAAGCGTCACATTCAATAACGAAGGTTTTTGAGAAGTTGGGAGTAGCCAAAACTAGGGTGCTGCACAAGGCTTCCTTCAGTTGCTCAAAGGATTTAGTGGCTAAGTCTTTCCAATGGAAGGCATCCTTCTTTAGCAATGTAGTGAGTGGGGTTGCTATTCTACCATATCCTCGCACAAATCTTCTGTAGTACCCTGTTAGTCCTAGGAACCCACGAATATTTTTGAGAGTTTTAGGCCTTGGCCATTCCACCATAGCTTTGATCTTCTGAGGATCAAATTTGATGCCTTCATGGGATACAATGTGACCCAAGTACTCTACCTCTTGTACACCAAAAGAATATTTAGATGGCTTTACATAGAGAGTATGTTTCTCTAAAACTCCCAACACTTTATTTACATGTTGTAAGTGTTCTTCCCATGTCTTAATGTAAATCAATATGTCATCAAAGAAAACTAATACAAATTTCCTTTAAAATGTTCTGAAAACAATGTTCATCAAGCTTTGAAAGGTTGAAGGTGCATTTGTAAGACCAAAAGGCATTACCAAAAACTCATAATGGCCCTCATGAGTCCTGAAAGTTATTTTATGAACATCTTCCTCTTTTATTCTAATTTGATGGTACCCCGAACAAAGATCTAATTTTGTGAAATAAATAGCACCATGTAATTCATCAAGTAAATCATCAATTACTGGAATAGGAAACTTATCTTTGATGGTATACTTGTTGATTTCTCAGTAATCTAGAAACATCCTCCATGTTTCATCCTTCTTACGTACCATGACCACTAGGGAAGAATAGGCACTCTGGACAGGCCTGATGATACTTGCCTTTAACATTTCCTGAACCATTTTCTCGATCTCATTTTTCTGGGAATATGGGTATCTGTATGGTCTAATGTTAGGTGTTTGGCTCCCTGGAATCAATTGAATGGCATGATCATGATCCCTAACTGGTGGTGGTCCCTTTGGAATTGCATTAAAAATAGATGAGTGAGCATCAACAATCTTCTGAAGATTGGGTGGCATTGAAGACTTTGTATTTTGTACTTCTATGGAAAATAACTTTGCTATAAATCCATCTACTCCTTTTCTGAGAACCTTCTGCATCCGATGAGAGCTAATAATTTGTGGAGACTTAGCTACCATCCCATTCAAATGTGTTGTCCTTCCATCTGAATTAAATCACATGAACAATTCTTGGAAATTCATCTCTATAGTACCTAAGGTTGTGAGCCATTGGACACCCAAAAAAATATCTGCTCCTCCCATAGAAATAGCAAACATAGGTGAGTCTAACATGTAGTCTCCCATGGAAATATATATACTATGGCACTTTCCTGTGCACTTGACTATCCCACCATCTGCAATCATAACTTGCATTTCTAGAGCTGGGTAAGTAAAACAATTGAGGCGGACAACTAACTTACTATTTATGAAGTTATGAGTACTCTTCGAGTCAATCAACACTGCCACCTTCTATTTTTTGAGATAGCCAATAACCTTGAGTGTTTGAGGAGTAATAATACCTGACAATGCATGGTAAGAAATTGTAGGTTGGTGATCCTCTACTTCCTCTTCTACTAGTTCCTCAGCCTCTCCTATAATTTCAGCATCCTCATCATCCTCATTACCTCTGTCAATATAGAACAACTTCTTCTCAGCACATTTGTGTCCTAGTCCATATTTGCTATCATAGTTAAAGCATAATCCTTTTGCTCTCTTTTCTTCCATTTGTTGAGTAGTCAGCCTAATTGGCCTAGAAAATGAAGGGGAAGAGATACTACAGTCTTTGGTGTTAATGAAAGGTGGCCTCCTACTACAAAGAATTTTTTCCTCTACTCGACATGCCATGATAATAGAATTAGAAAGCTTGAGTGGATTAAACATACATACCTCATGCTCGATGTGGTCCTTAAGACCCCCTAGAAATAGGTCATTCAAATTCTCTTCTAGTATATTCTCCACCCTTAAGGATAGGTTTTGGAATTGATGCACATAATCTTTGACTGATCCTTTTTGTCGTAACTTTGATAATTGACTAAAGTAGTTCTTTGAAACACTGGAACTATAGTGCAATTGCAACTCCTCAGTAAAAACTATCCAAGTGACACTGAGACCATTCTTCTACCTCTGAGCACATAACCATTGATACCAAACGAATTGGTCTGGTTCAAGATACAGGGATGCCAATGTCACCTTTTGTCCTAATAGTGTTTGATGTAGCTCAAAGAATTTCTCCATTTGATTTATCCAATTCAGGGGATATTTACCATCAAATTTGTGCATATCCACTTTTGGCATCATGTTCCGTGGTTGCGAATAAGTTGGATTCTGATTGGGATAGAAAAGTGATCCAACATGGTTATTTTGTCCATGATTTTGAACTGAAGATCATCCTTGGTTGATATGGGATGGATTTGGGCCATACTGTTTACCCTTTACATGTTGCATGATATCATCCAACTGATGATTGATTTGGGCTATGTCTCCTTTAGAGGCCATCTCAGATTATACATTTCACAGCTCATACTCAAGTTAACTCACCTTATGATCAATTGAAGTAAACCCTAGTGTTGAGGAATATGTATTTACCCCTTCTGAATCCATCTCTTTAATCATTATCTCATCTTTATCTGGGGTTTTACCCGGAGTAACCGGATTCTTTTTTGCTCTTGTGGAAGGCCCCACCATGATATCAAACCTTAGGGTTTAGGTCTTCGATACAAATTTGGCCAAACAAGAAAAAACACAGAGAAGGTACTAATAATATTATTTTCAAAGATTTCTGAAAATGTAAAGAACTTGAAAAAATTCCACAATTTGCACCCTAGGGAGTGATTTTATGAAAAAACCTAAATTTGTAATAACTTGTGAAAAATAAATCAAAAAATTCTGAATTTTTCAGGGAACCTTACTTGAAATGTTTTACAACTATGGTAAAAATATCTCCCACAAATTCGCTCTAGTTCAAAATATATTGTGGAAACATAAAATTAGTTTGCCCTAATTTTGGCCTAGATCGCAGCTCTGATACCACTTGTAATGAAATTACTAGTATAATTTAGATTCTGAGTAGCAATATAACACCCAATAATAAAATATTTCAGAATAATGATCTCAATATGCAATTGTAATAGCTTCGCCACTTCGAGGGGACAACCTCCAAACCATATAATAAGACTCAAATGCTCAAATGATAATGAACTACTACCTACAATCCTCTATATATACTATTCATATATTATGGCCATCACCCAGGCCAACCTATTAAGCATGAGAAAGTATAAATGATATAATAAAATGATATGGTAAGCCACAAGTTGGCTACTCGTATCCTAATACAAGCAATAGGTTAAGGGTGTAGCATACACACAAAAAAGTGGCATTGTTTACGAGGAGACATTTTCTCCCAAAGATAAGATCAAAATGATTAGGATGGTCTTTTTTGTAGCTGCATAGTTTGGTTGGAAAGTCCATCAGATGGACATGAAAAGTGACTTTATGAATAGAGATCTACTAGAGGAAGTCTACATGACTCAACTTGAGGGATATGTTGTACCTAGTCAAGAAGTAATGGTATGCAGACTCATGAAATATCTGTATGGACTTAAATAGGAACTCCGGGCTTGGTACATCAAATTGATGAGCATCTCGTACAACATGGATTTTTTAGAAATCCATACGATCCCAATCTCTACCTCAAAAAGAAAGGGGGGGAGAGATTGTGATTTTTGCTGTCTATGTCAACGATCTTGTCATCACTGGAATTTTAGTGAAGATGATTGATGTAACAAAAAAATATCTTAAACGATTGTTCGATATGACATATCTTAGGCTGATGCATTACTATCTTGGATTGGAAGAATGGAAAAAGGAGAATCACATATTTATTTCTCAGTTGAAATATACCAAGACAATGCTCGAGAAATTTAGGATGATGGATTACACACCTATTACTACACCTATGGAGATGAGACTGAAATTATCTCATTTAGATCCATCTCCTACGGTAAATGCCACTCTCTATCAATAACTGATTGGGAGTCTCATTTACCTCACATACACTAGACCAGATATCAGCTTTGTATTCTTTTTGGGATCTGGACTGATATCATGGGGAAACAAGAAACACCAATTTGTTTTTCTCTCTTCTACAGAAGCCAAGTATCATTCTACAGGTGAAGTTGTTTGTGAAGTGATATGGCTATGTTGCATAATTGAAGGACTTGGAATACCACAGGAAAAACCGACCACCTTATATGTTGGCAATGAAGGTGTTCTCAAAATTGTTCACAATCCAGTTTTTAATGAAAGAAAAAATCACATTAAGGTACATGTACATTTCATATGCAAACATGTATTGAAACACATTATACAGCTTCAGTTTTACCCAACAACTGAACAATAAACAAACATCTTCACAAAGTCACTTGCATTGGAAAAATTTGAGTTGTTCAGAGAATTCCTCTCTTCATCCCTTGAGGCAATGTAAAATTAAGGGGGGGAATGTTAGGGTAAACATATTTTTACCTATGTCAATTTAGCATAGGTAAGTTAATTATTAAATTGTGGTAAGTTATTAGAAACCATATTTTGATTGTATTTGGGAATATTATTCTTATAGCATGTTGTTTGTCTTTATTTGAGTTATACGGTTCAAACCAAATATTTGTAATTATATGTGCATGGGTATGTTTATTGTTGCATTGTTGCAACATCCCATTTGTCTACACATGGCTATTCAATTCCTATAACAATTACAACAAATTCATTGTAATGTTGATTTGATTGATTATTAATAAAACAAGTCAGGTTTCCGGATACTTTCAGACTGTGCAACATTTATGAAATACCATCAGGGTTGTGAGGATCTTAAGATAGGGCAAGGTATCAAAAATAATGGATCTTGGTCTAGATTACAATAAGAATGATTAAGTCAATTCTTCTTGTAAAGGATTGGATATTCAGATTCAGATCATGCAGGAAAAAAAATATTGATGATGAAAAATCCACTTTAGGATTTGTATTCTTTTCATGGTACTTGAAAGAGAAAACAAATCATGTTAGAGATCAGGTTTTTATCTTCCTTGTTATATTTCCAATTTTAGAAGTATGTGCATTTTAAGGTACAAATTATGATAAAGGAAGAGAACTGATATCATGGACAACCATGAAATAGTTTGAAACACCACTTTATTTTTCTCTATCTTCTACAGTCATGAAGCCAAGTATCATTCTAACACAGGACTTGAATATTATTTTAAAAGAAGAAACCTGAAGTGATGTTTGTGTCAAGTGATATGGCTCAAAATGTTGCATAATTGATCAGGACTTGGAATACATGAACAGGAAAAAACCGACCACCTTATATGTTGGCAATGAAGGTGTTCTCAAAATTGTTCACAATCCAGTTTTTAATGAAAGGTTTTCCAACATATAATCCTCAGATGCACTGAACAAGAATCGATTTTTATCAAGCTTTTAAAAAAATCACATTAAGGTACATGTACATTTCATATGCAAACATGTATTGAAACACATTATACAGCTTCAGTTTTACCCAACAACTGAACAACAAACAAACATCTTCACAAAGTCACTTGCATTGCAAAATATAAAAAACTACAGTGGTGTAGTGAACAAGTTTGGTAAAAGATACATAACACATTTTCCATGTTTACGGGTGAAAAAACAAGTCATGCAATCAACAGAGTGTTCATAAGATGCCAACGTATCATTTGGGAATTGCATTTGGAAATAAGTTCTAGAGATGCTACCTTAAAACTTAAGATATGCTTTCAAAGGAAGGTTCTAGATTTGTATTTCCTGTAGTGAAACAAGATTTATTTATACATTTAATAGCAAGTACAGATTCCTCAAACAGTAAGGAGAGATAGATTCACCATCAATTATAGGGAAATGTAGAGCATTACACAGAGTTTAGGTACCAAAAGAATGTGTATACACAGAACCTAGATCTTCCTTGATGCTAAGCTATCCAATACGAGTTGGTGTCCAGGGTTACAAAAACAATAAAAACTTATATGCAAATGAAATCGGTCACAAATAAGACTTATCTAATAAGCCAAGAAAAATTGAAGCGGTGAATATAACGAGCTAGTAAGCTCATACGGTGTTGGAAAATCCATAAGAAAATGAAAAACAAGCCCAAATTTTAACTCAGAGGAAGAACTACAAATTTGAAGGCTTACCTTAAAGATGCACATCCATGGTGGCTAGATTGAGAAACAACTCAAATCTAAAGCAAGTAATTAAGCTAGGATATGAAATCAAACACAAAGCTATTTGACTTACGGTGGAGCTAGGTCATCGAGCTAAAATCGATCCATATTGCAAATAGACAGAAGTGCTCTGATTTGAGTTTAAGACAATGCATAAACAATCATGAGGACCATAATAGAATTCAAACTAACACAGCCCAACAAGAAAAATTATAAAAGTAATAATCTAGGTTGAGCTCTCGAGCTAAGAATGGAGTTATAATGGATCCGTGTATAAAAAATGCAAATCCCAAGCATAAGATAAAGCCAAGATTTCCAGAGTATATCAGATTGGTTTGGGTCATGGTATTAGAGCCATTAAATACAAACAAGGAAAATAGAACTCTCCATTCAAATCTCATGGAAAATATATATCTAGTATAGAATAAATAAATAAATACAAAGTTAAGGGGAGATAAGTACAAATAGTAAGCTGAAAACCAAAGCAGAGCACCAAGATCTTGAAAATGATGACCATACTTATATCTAACGGTGAGAAAAGAAACAACGCCACGAAACCTAGATTAAAAACAAAATAGTGGCCATTAGAACCAGAGCTCCCAAAATAGAGAGTTTTGTGTACAAAAATACACATCACCCAATACAAAGAAAATCAGAAGAACACAAAGCTTAAAAAGCTTGAGTTACCTTGGGATTAATGATGCATAACAGGAGAAAAAGGACCGAATCATGCTCAAGTCTAGAGAGGAATGACAACAAAAGGAAAGTTCAAAATCAACCACAAATCACCAACAAAAATACATATCCCGGGCTCATGGTAGAGACCATACAAAGAGATCAGTGCATAGAGAAATACGATAGGCCTAGAAAGCTTTGATAACGAATCCATTACACAGAATAAAGTGAATTTACTATGACGACTAAGGGTAAATCCACAAATCTGAAGTGAACCTAGATAACATAACCCCTGTGGCTGAACGTTGAAACATATTGATGCAAAGAAACTGCAAACCGAGCCTGAGAACAATAGCTTTAAAAATAAATCCCAGAAAACTAAGTGGCACTATGAAAAGCATTGATGCAGAGTACAAGGGTGAATGACAGTCACAAATAAACAACAAATATAAAGAAAAAACTCCCAAATCTTCAATTGATTTTGTTGAATCAAATAATGCCCAGAATGCACATATTAATAGAACCAAAAGATGATTACTAAGCGGTGGAAGAAGTCAAGATCCTTTTCATGCCACGGCCATTGTGCTCTTCACCTCTCTCTAGAAAGTTAAGGTCAAGATTGACAGGGATGTCAAATGATGTGGTGCCTAGATGCTGCTTTATTGCTGTGAAGTTGCTATTTTTCGGCGGTTTTTATGCCGTTTTCTTGTTGGGATGCCCTATTTTGGATCCCTCTTTGCTGTTTTTTGGCCCTTTTGTTCTTCTTTGGACCATTGTCTAGATTGATCTTTTTGTACTCTCTTTACTTATATATCTGACTTTTGAGCCTCCATGTTTAAGGTGTTTAGCCTTTCTTGGATGGGTTTTCTCCTTCTGGTATCTGGCTTTTTGAGCCTTTTTGTACACAGGGTATAGTCCCTTCAAAACTATTTATCCATGATAAAAAAAAAAGATATGAGCTCTGAAGAAAAATACATGACGGGGAGAGCAAATAGTGAACCCAGAATAAGAAAACCATCTCAAGCCACAAAATAATGTAAAATATGAGCTCCCTCCATGATAGCCTATGGATTTTTTGCCAGTGTTTACCTCCAAATCAGATGACGTTATACAAAACTCCCAAGTGCAATGAGGAAATCTTAGGGTTTCTGTGTTAAGTCAAAAACATTAGCCCGAGGTAATAATGTAGACCTCAGACAACACAATCAAGTTTAATTATTATACCAAAGGCCACAGTGAGGTTTGAAAATTCGAACTTATCCACTTACAAAAGTTCCATGATGGATACTTATATTACCATGTTTTAATAATTGTTACTTTTACATGGGGGAGTAAACTAATGGATAATCATGCATATGTGCCAAACCAAACCTTAACTTTTGCAAAAACATGTGGAGGTACCTTAACCTTTGCAAAAAGTGAATTTATTCAAGTTGTATGAAGCCAAAAAGAGATAAAAATAGCTTCTGAATGAGACAAAATTACCTCTTGATATCTCATTATTTTCAAACTAATCTCTCCAACTACTTAATTTTTGCAAAAGAGAGAGTTAAAAAACAACTTTGACTAGGTCTAATATAGACGGAAATAGGCCATGTAATCATATTTTTAGCTTCTATAAAAGAAGGTATGCATGACTTATTGATTAATAAAGACTATATTTTCCTCCAAATAATAGAACATGAGTCTAAAACTAGAGTGCATGAGCTATTTTTGGATACTGGGGGCTTGGGATTTTTATATTTATAACTTGTTTTTGCAAGTATAAGGAGGATTAATTTTTTGCACACTTATGTTGTAGAATTATTGTACTCTTTCAATTTTTGCTTAATGAAGCTTTTGTATTGTGTTTATAGATATTGTGCAATGATTTTTTAGTGAAATTTTTCTTTCCTTGCATGCTCATAATATTTTAGCACCTCCATCAAGCTATTTTGGGAATTTCACAGGTCATCTTAGTGTGTTCAAATACCTTCTGTGAGTGCTGAATCTATCAAGCTATCAGTTGAAGTGAATTATCAGCACTTTATCATTATTTAAGTGTGTTTTGTACAAGCTTAAGTCCTTAACAATTTGGTGTATCACCCTTTTATCCACTTTCAGATATTTCAATTCATTCCTAGCTGTCAACCCCATAAATTTCAGTGGTTTTTAAATGATCCATTTAGGGAACCAAATTACTCTGGAGGTTCTCCTTAGTTTGATGCACCCACAACTCGGAGGAGATCCCATTATACTAGTTGAAGTTAGAGTCAGATAGCCATCCAAATCAAGGTGCACTTCAGACCGATAAGATTTTTTGGCTCACCCGGTGGGACCTCGAATTCATATTTTTAATAGTTTTACTGGGTTTGATTTGTGCTTGGTAAAATTTCATCCTTTTGGAGGTATTTTTCTAAACAGATTTGGTTATTTTGTTGGTTCAAACTTCCTATTTTCATTTCCAGTAGACTTGTTTTCCCATTTTTTCAATATTTTATAAGGTCATGCATTCACGATGTCGGTTCCTAAGTGGTATTACTTTCTCCAAGAAATGAACCATCTAGATCCACATCCATTTTATTAATGTCCTCCACCAGATCAATATTATAACAATTATTATAATCCATATCCCTATGATCCAAATTTTACTAATCAATATGGTCATCCCTATAACCATTATGATGTTTAGGGATAGGGATATGATGAAGGTTATGCAGATCATACAGGTTATGAGAGTAGTTGTATGTCTAATGAAGAGTTTGACAACAAAATTTAGAATCTAGAGAAAACTCTTCAAGATATCAATGAATGAATTGAACAATTGCAAGCATAAGAGGACAACAAGCTCATGGAGGAGGAACCTCATAAATGGAATGTTCCCAATTACCTTCCATGTCAACCATCTAAACCCATTTATAAAATTCCTAGCTTCCTAAGCAGGGTTCATTTTTAGACTGCCCCCCCCAAAAAAATAAAATAAAAAAATTATAGAATGGGCGGTGAATTTGACGAAAAGGAAACTCGCAGGGTTGGTGAATGTTGGGAGTGAGGGTTTTGTGATGGTGGCGAATGGAGGTGTTTTGAAAGTCAATGGTGGTATACTTCATAAGTTCATTGTTTGGATCTATTACCAGTTGACAAGTACACAATGTTACCGGCCGAGATGTATGGAAATACTGTAGAACGATAAAAAAATAGATGTGTTACTGTTGTTGCAGACTCACAGCACCCCTGGATGCAGATCAGGCTTCTAGGTTGATCACTCTAGCATCCAGTGTGATTGCACAACATGGAAACCTCTCTCCAAGTGTGGGGACTTGTGAAACTGAGAGAGGAATCTCCAGATTAGAGGCTGGTTCCTCAAACTCCTCTGATTTAGATCTATATTTTGCAAAACTACAGAGGTTTGAAACCTAATCCTACTCTAAAATCCAAGGAGACAGAGATAGAAAGTGCAAAAAATGAAACTAAACTAACAGGTGATACACCAAAGGAGGAGTGGTGAACACTTCTTGTTCTGCAGATAGACACAGATCATAAAAATGCAACATAAACATCATGCACAAGTTGATAAGATGTAATCAGAGGTCTGAAATGAAACAAGCAACACAAACAGAGGACTGAAAACTGATCACAGAGCCTGTATTGTCATTTCCACTGTCAAAAGCCTTGTATTACAACATCAAAAAAGGTAGAGAATCTGTTAAAATTTTAGAAGAGGTCTGATACTTGCAAAAATCACTTGTTACAGGTGAAAGAAGAAGCTTGCTATCCAAAGAAATGTTCCCTCTTTAGAAATGAGCCAAACCTGGCTTTTACAGTGCAAGGGTCGAGCCCAGGGGACAGGAAACGTACAAAAACATGAGAGCCCATCCCTCCTTGAATGCAGGTGCATTAAAACGGCATGGGGAACCTTACAAACCCATACCCTATCATTTTGACCGAAATACAGGAGAAGGCGACCCATTCTGCATTAAATCTGGTCGCTGGAATGTCACTTCTGGCCATGAACACGCGTCAGATCCGTTTCTTGATTTTCTCCCTCTAGAATGCACCAAAACTTGAGATTAACCCTAGAATCATGTAGATAATTTCACAAGCTTTCCGTTGATATAAAGAACGTGCCAATCCGAGCTTTGGATCAAAAGATATGGAGATCTGAAGATCTAGGGCACAAAACAGGCGAAAACGGATTTTTAAATTTCTTCCCGCGCTCTGCCACCTGGATGACACGTGGCACGCGCTGATTGGATATGTTATTCTCTCATTTGACCTATCTTGTGGGTTTTCCTTGAAAACTTTGACTTTTTGATGATTCGGAACATTTTTTACTTTTCCTCGGCGCCCCCGCCACTTGGGACACGTGGCATGCATTGATTGGTCGACACGGGGCGCGGAGTAGACTTTCGCTTTTAGCTCTTTGGCTGAACTTGGCCAAATTTCCCAAATCTTTCCCTGGCTCTGCACTTCTCTGCTCCATTGGACACGTGTCCTGTACTAATTGGCTCAGGCCAGCGCTTCAAACCTTGCCCCTTTGACTTTTTGGACCTTTTTCCTTGGCGACACGTGTCATGCTGTGATTCGTCCACGGGCCTGCCGGATTTTCATGTCCACCGCGTCTTTTTGTCCCGGATGTCCCAGTGCTTCGTGGGACAAATTCTTCCGATCCACCTGAAATGGGCTTCCTCGTCCCTTTTCTGTCGGTGACACGTGGCGTGATCTGATTGGCTTTCGGCTCCTTCGGCTATCCGCGTCCCGCGTGTCCCTTTGTCCCACTTGTCCTTGTGCTGAAGTTTCCTGTTTCGGCCGAACCAGCCGGTTCGCGTCCTTCGCGTCCATCTGTCCCAAATGTCCCAGTGCTATCTGGGACAAATTCTTCCGGTTTGCCCGATTCGGCCGGTTCGCTTTCCTTTGTCCCGCATGTCCCAAAGCAGTTGGTCGATTTTCTTCTCCTTTCGGCCGGGTTGGATTCTCGCGCCCTTCGTGTCCTTTTGGTCCGACTGTCCCGGTGCTACAGTTCTCTATTTTGGGTGAACCGGCCGGTTCACGTCCTTCGCGTACTCTTGTCCCGCATGTCCCGGTAAAGGACTTAGACAAATTTTCTTTCTTTCGGCCGATTCGGGCATTTCGCATCCATTTGTCCCAGATGTCCCTTTGTTGTTTGGGCCGCCTGTAGGCTTTTTGGCCGATCCACGCCTTTTCGTCCCAAATGTCCCGACTGTCCCGGGGACTAGGACTTAGCCGATTTTCACAATTTTTTCTAGCCCAAGCTTATTTTCTGCAACTTTTTCGCATTTTCTCAGAGCTTGTTCTTTTCAACCTGGACAGGAGAGTTAGAAAAATTTCTGAAGGGACCCTAGAAACATGATTTTTGCCCTGGATCAATCAATTTTCCTGGGACTTGAGAATCCTGATGTATGTTATCAATTCAACCCTGGGGGGGTGAAATTGGATAACAATTTGGCGACTCAGCGGGGTCATCTGCCTGCTAGATGAAAAGACCAGTTGCCTGAAGCAGTCCATTGGGCATGGAGTCATCGAATATTCTGTTTAGGACCCTAACTGACTCAGAATGTGCAAGGAGGAAGATGGAATGTTACCCGATGAAAGCAAGGATTGCTAAACATCTCCATGGACAGCAAGCTGTGCCAAAGCACTTAGGGAAAATAAAACTAACCTACAGCAAAAAAATGTGCACAAGCACTTGGAGGAAAGAAAATCTAATCTAATATTTACAAGGGTAGTGAACTTCCCTCTAGAAGCAACGCTTGAGATAGATTCCATTGACTGGAATCTGCAGTTCTTCACCCTCCAATGAGGCTAATTGGAAAGCATTGTTGTTCTTGCACTTTGTGACCACGTATGGGCCACTCCAAATGGCATCAAATTTTGAATGCCTTCCTAGTTTTGCTCTGTCCGCATCCCATTTCAACACTAGATCTCCAACTTGAAAAGATCTATCCTTGGCCTTTCTATCAAAGGTCTTCTTGATCAAAGCTTGATCCTTTTCCATTGCTTGGGATGCCTGATTTCTGATCTCTTGCAGCTCCATCAACTCTGCATATCTCACCTCCATGGGCTCAAATTCAAGTAACTCCAACTGCTTCATGAGTTCCAATGTTGGCAACTCAAGTGACATGGGCAAGATTGCCTCTCTTCCATAGACAAGCCTGAATGGAGAGTTACCTGTGGATCTTTTGGGAGTTATCCTATCAGCCCATAAGGCTGATTTCAGTTTGGTATGCCAAGACCTCTGATTCTCATCAAGAGTCCTCCTAATGATCTTCAACAAGTTCTTGTTTGTAGACTCGGCCTGGCCATTACCCTGAGGGTAATAGTTCGATGAAGTGCTTAGGTAAATACCGTTCTTGACAGCCCACTCAGTCACCTTAGATCCAATGAATGCCAATGCATTATCAGAGATTATTGTGGTAGGTACACCAAATCTGGTTGTTATCCCCTCATAAAAGTCTAAGATGCTAGACTCATTCACCTCTTTGAGTGCTACTGCTTCTGTCCATTTGGTGAAGTAGTCTGTGGCTGTCAAAATCCATTTGTGCCCTTGGCTTGAATTGGGATTAATGACTCCAATGAAGTCCAAACCCCATTGCATGAATGGCTGGTCAACTGAGATTGGATGCAATGGAAGGGCAGCAAACTTCTCTTTTCCTGTGAAGAATGCACAATTCTTACACCTCTTGATCCATGCATAGTAATCACTGAAGATTTTAGGCCAATAATAACCAGCCTTCATGATTTTTAGAGCTGTCACTCTTGGTGCAAAATGGCCACCAACTGGTCCACCATGAAACTCTTCCAACACCCTTTGAATCTGATTTGTGCTAATGCATCTCAGCAGCACTCCATTCACATCTTTCTTGAACAAAACTCCATCAACAATGGCATACGGGACAGCCTGCAATCTGAAGTGTCTCCTTTGGGTCTTGTTCATCTCTGGAGGGCATAGGCCTGTGCCTAGGAAGTGCATAATATCTTGGGTCCAACAAGGAGTGGGGGAAGCATTGTCTTCTTCATGATTGCCACTTGGCTCATGGCTGTCCTGGACTGTCAAAACAGCCTCTTCTTCATTGCATACTTCTTTTTGCTTCCCCAAAACCAGCTGCTCACACAGTCCTTTCCCTCTTACCAGCTTGGTGATCTTGATATCAATGTCATATTCCATGACACGGGTGATCCAACCTGCCCTTTTCTCATTCAAATCCTTGTTGAGGAGGAAGTCCTTAACTCCAGCATGTGAGACCAGCAACTGGACCTTGTTGTTTGAGACTAAATGCTTGAATTTATTCAAGCTTCTGATTACTACAAGTACATGCTTTTCAATAAATGAGTACCTCACCTCGCAGTCATCTAGGCTCTGGCTGAAAAAGGCAATTGATTGCTCATCATTATCTTTGTTCTGCTGTACTAGAATGGCAGAAATAGTGTCATCACCTCCAAATGCATAGAGGATGAAATCCTTGGAGAAGTCTGGGTTGATGAGAGTTGGTGCCTGAGAGATAGCTTCTTTGATTGCTTCAAAACTCTCCTTGCCTTCTGTTGTCCACTTAAAAGCCATGCTCTTCTTTAACATTTTGGTGATGGGCTTGACAAGGGCTGCAAAATTTGGGACAAACCTCCGAACAAAATTGATCCTTCCCAAGAAGCTTTGAAGAGCCTTCTTGTGACTTGGCAATGGTAGTGCTCTTATGGCTTCAACCCTCTCTGGATCAATTGCCAGTCCCTCTTTGGAGACAATATGGCCTAGAAGTTTCCCCTCGTGAGCCAGGAATATGCATTTTTTGGGATTCAATGATACTCCAAACTTTCTACACCTCTGAAATACCTGCCTCAGATGAAAAAGGTGATCCACTACATTTTTGGAGAATATAGTGATGTCATCAAGGTATATCAGCACTATCTTGTTGATCAAGCCTTTGAATGCCATGTCCATTGCCCTTTGAAAGGTAGCACCAGCATTGGACAGCCCAAATGGCATCTTCTTGTAAGCATAGGTTCCCCATTTGGTGGTGAAAGCCGTCTTGAACTGGTCATCTTCTTTCACCATCACCTGATTATAGCCTGAATATCCATCTAGCAATGAAAACCTTTTTGAACTAGCTACAACCTGCAATATTTGCTCCATGGAAGGGAGCAGGTAATGATCTTTGAGAGATGCCCTATTGAGGTCTCGGAAGTCCACACACAACCTGATTTCTCCGCTCTTCTTCCTGACCGGAACCAAGTTAGCAACCCAGCTTGAGTGCTTGATCGGGAATATAATGCTTGCCTCTATTAGCTTATTTAGCTCTTTCTTCATTAGAGGCTCAATGTGAGGGTTAACTGGTCTCTGCTTCTGCCTGATGGGCTTAGCATCTGGATCCAATTCTATGGTATGTTGTGCCAAATTCAGATTGAATCCTCTCAAGTCTTCATAGCTCCAAGCGAAGACATCTGGAAATTCTTGGCAAAGCTGTATGAAATCTGATTTCTCCTGCTCAGTGGCCACTTTACCAATTTGAAGTGTTTTGCCTTCCCCAACCAGAATTGGCTCTAAATCTTCTCTCTTGACCTGTATGTTAGCCTTTTCCTTACGGAACTGGTCGTTAGGGTTGAAGATAGACTCCAACGTTACTAAACCTTTGGGAAGCTTGTTCATCCGCAGCTGCACTACTTGATCCCCATACTGCTGCTCTAGTCTGTCCTGATTCCTAGCTGAGAATTCAGCCTCTTCTTGTAAGAAATTGACGATCTGTTGATCGTTTTCAAACACCTGCCAGCTGGTGTTATTATCTGGAACTGCTGGCCTCACAATCACATGGATATGTGGCTGTGTTTTTTTTTCCCTTTTGATGTTGTCAACCACATCAAACGTTGCTCCAACTGCTGCGAGCCTATCCGCGGCTTCATTTTTCTTCCTGGGTATGGACACAATGTTGAAAGCTTCGAAATCCTCAATGAGGTCCCATACCCTATTCTTGTAGCTCCTCAACAAGTCATTCTTTGTAGCATGTTGTCCCCTAACTTGGTTGACGATTAGCTCACTATCCCCGAACACTTGTAAATTCCTGATGCCTTTCTTCATTTCCCAACGCAGTCCATGAATTAAGGCTTCATACTCAGCTGTGTTGTTTGAGCAAGAAAACTGAAAACGGAAGGCTGAGTAATACTTTATACCTTGCAGTGAAACAAGCATAGCTCCTCCTCCTGCACCTTGTCCTACTCCTTGATCCATCGAAAGAATAATTTCCATACCTCATTGTCATCTTTATGACTTGGCTTGGTGATGCTAGGAATAGGTTGATTTTCTTCGTGTATACAATAGACTCCCAGTTCAGATTCTTCTACTTCTTGATAGGGATCAAAAGCATGTATCTTGTTTGCCCATTCATCAAGAGTTAGGTCTAGGATGCTTCCAACCTTGGTGTCAGCCTCATCTGTGTTTGGATAATCTTCTTGATCAAATGCTGAACAATTGGCATTGATTTGGCTTGGAGTATGAGGCTCAATATGAAAGTTTGCAATTGGTTCGGATCTGATTGTGACCTTAGTACCATATCTTGTTCTGAACAACATGTGTGACCAATCAGCAGATAAGTAGCCTCCAATTTTGGCTGTGAAATCCCTTGATAAACAAAGGGCAAAGAGTGGTGGCAAATCTATGACTGATACATCTTGTAAAACAACAACATTTGGACATGCATGCAAGGTAAGACTCAAATTTCTAATCACTCCAACTGTTGCTATTGCTGTCCCATCTAGCTGCACTACCCCTTTGGATGTTGTTTCATACTGGAGCCCTAGTTGATCAGCTATTTGCTTGGGCATCACTGAGCTACTTGCCCCGGAATCAATCATGCAATTGTGTACTAGTTTATCCCCAATGATTAATGAAACATAGAAAGGAGGGGGCTTCAACATTTTACCTTGTTGTGCTCCATGACTTCCTTCAGGTTGGGCAGCATTTGTAAGCACTTTGTCTTGCATCTGAACTCGCTGATTCGAAGTTGACCAGTCCTTCATGGCAGCTTGCAACAGATCTCTTTGTCCTGGGATGGATAGGGATTCCCACATTGATATATTGACGTTAGTCTTCTTCATCTGTTCAATGATACTGAACGGGGATGAAGTATCCTTTTGTTGTCCCTTGGTTTGCACATTTACTCCTTGCACGTGGGCAGCAACAGCTGGCATTTGAGTTGGCCTAGGGGCTGTTCTTGGCTGTCCTTGTGCACTTGAAACTGGACTTTGCTTGCCAATCATTTGTGGAGCCATGGAAGGTTGTGGATTGGCTGGGGCTAATGGCTGTTCTTCACCCAAATTTCTCCTCTTTGACCTTGTGTTGGCTGCAACACCTTGAGAAACTGCCTGATTCATGCCACAGAAATCTTCTGCTTGCCAGTTCACCAATGTGGTGTCATTTGGGGCTGATTCCTTGTTGGAATGTTTCTTGTTGTTGGTTGTTTCCTTGACTTCCCTCACCCTCCACACTGGTGGTTGTCACCATCAATGCTTGATTGAGAGCACCATTGAAGCACATGGATTGGTTATGAGGCTCGTTGCATGGAAAGCACCAATCATATTCCTGGGCAATGTTGTTTTGTGTTGGCACTAATGCCTTAGAGGCAGATATGGCATTTGGATTATAGGGCTGGAATGGTCTATTGGCAGGAGGCCTTACTTGGCTTTGATTTTGATTCATATTTGCAGCTAGATTAGGTGGTCTATTTTGTTGGTATGGGGGCCTAGCCTGGTACTGCGCTTGAGGCTGATACGGTCTAGCACTTTGAGCTTGCTGTCTTTTGATAGTAACCAGCTCATTTCCCAAATTTTGCAACTGTTTCATGACCTCTTGGAGTTCATTTGAAGCACTTGGAGATGAAGTGGAAGCTTCATTTGAAATCTGATTTCTAGGAGTGGGAACAGGAGCCAAAGTGGGTACTTGACTAGTACTTGGATTTTCTAAGTTTGGATACAAGGGCATGGGAGGCCTAGGGAGCCAGTTTACCAGCTTGAATAAGACAGTTTTCGGCTCTAATGGCAATGCTATAAGCCATAGGGATTGTTGTGCCTCCCATGGACTGAATTAACATAGAAATATCAGAATTCAAAGCTTTAAGGTAATATAGAAAAGCACCTTCTGCTGTTGGCCTGACTGCCACTGGAATCCTATCCCAAGACCTTTGAAATCTGAAGTTGAAATCGGCCAGCTGCTCATTGGGAGCTCTCTTGATAGTCGTCAGCTGCTCCAAAAGAGACAAGTTGTCTCCCTTCTCTCCAAATTGCTCATGAAGTGCAATACACAGCTGATTCCAGTTTGTGATAGAACCAGCTCCAAGGCTCCTAAACCATTGCAATGCTTTACCCTTGAATGAAGATGCCAGTAACTTGACAGCCACTTGCATTTCATTGATTTCATGGATTGCACAAAGGTTAGCAATATCTTTAACATGATCACCTGGAGTAGTCTGATTTTCTCCAGTGAAGTAGGGAATGTTCTTCAAGGCTACAATAGGAACTGGATGTTGTGCATTGAGAGCAAGTGGGTTGCTACCTATGAAGTTGACGTAGGGATTGTTCTGAGCCATTCTGATCAGTCTTAAAGCCCTTGTATACTGAATGAAAGGCCTGTCAGGTGGAGGAGTTGAGAGAGTTCTATTTGGTGGAGATGGAGACCTTTGAATCCTTCTTCCTCTTTGCCTTCTTCTTGGAGATAACTGCAGGTATTCAAACAACACTTCTTCTTCTCCAACTCTTGACCTTGTGGTGATTCTTCTCATGAGTTTTCAGGCCTGCACTGCTGAAACCAGTTGATTCTTCCCCTTGGAGTCACCAGATATGCAAATAATAGCTCTTATAAGCAAGAAAACTACAGAAGATGCATATCAACTTTGCTGTAATAAAAATGAGACCTCTAGTGTCCCACCGGGCGTGCCAAAACTGTTGTTGCAGACTCACAGCACCCCTGGATGCAGACCAGGCTTCTAGGTTGATCACTTAGCATCCAGTGTGATTGCACAACATGGAAACCTCTCTCCAAGTGTGGGGACTTGTGAAACTGAGAGAGGAATCTCCAGATTAGAGGCTGGTTCCTCAAACTCCTTTGATTTAGATCTATATTTTGCAAAACTACAGAGGTTTGAAACCTAATCCTACTCTAAAATCCAAGGAGACAGAGATAGAAAGTGCAAAAAATGAAACTAAACTAACAGGTGATACACCAAAGGAGGAGTGGTGAACACTTCTTGTTCTGAAGATAGACACAGATCATAAAAATGAAACATAAACATCATGCACAAGTTGATAAGATGTAATCAGAGGTCTGAAATGAAACAAGCAACACAAACAGAGGACTGGAAACTGATCACAGAGCCTGTATTGTCATTTTCACTGTCAAAATCCTTGTATTACAACATCAAAAGGGTAGAAAACCTGTTACAATTTTAGAAGAGGTCTGATACTTGAAAAAATCACTTGTTACAGGTGAAAGAAGAAGCTTGCTATCCAAATAAATGTTCCCTTTAAGAAATGAGCCAAACCTGGCTTTTACAGTGCAAGGGTCGAGCCCAGGGGACAGGAAACGTACAAACATATGAGAGCCCATCCCTCCTTGAATGTAGGTGCATTAAAATGGCATGGGGAACCTTAAAAATCCATACCCTGTCATTTTGACTGAAATATAGGAGAAGGCGACCCATTCTGCATTAAATCTAGTCGCTGGAATGTCACTTCTGGCCACGAACATGCGTCAAATCTGTTTCTTGATTTTCTCCCTCCAGACTACATAAAAACTCAAGATTAACCCTAGAATCATGTAGATAATTTCACAAGCTTTCCGTTGATATAAAGAACGTTCCGATCCGAGCTCTGGATCAAAAGATATGGAGATCTAAAGATCTAGGGCACAAAATAGGTGAAAACGGATTTTTAAATTTCTTCCCGCGCTCTGCCACCTGGATGACACGTGGCACGCGCTGATTGGATATGTTATTCTCTCATTTGACCTATCTTGTGGGTTTTCCTTGAAAACTTTGACTTTTTGATGATTCGGAACATTTTTTCTTTTCCTCTGCGCCCTCGCCACTTGGGACACGTGGCATGCATTGATTGGTCGACACGGGGCGCAGAGTAGACTTTCGCTTTTAGCTCTTTGGCTGAACTTGACCAAATTTCCCAAATCTTTCCCTGGCTCCGCACTTCTCTGCTCCATTAGACATGTGTCCTATACCAATTGGCTCAGGCCAGTGCTTCAAACCTTGCCCCTTTGACTTTTTGGACCTTTTTCCTTGGCAACACGTGTCATGCTGTGATTCGTCCACGGGCCTGCCAGATTTTCACGTCCACCGCGTCTTTTTGTCCCAGTTGTCCTAGTGCTTCGCGGGACAAATTCTTCCGATCTTCCCGAAATGGGCTTCCTCGTCCCTTTTCTGTCGGTGACACGTGGCGTGATCTGATTGGCTTTCGGCTCCTTCGGCTATCCGCGTCCCATGCGTCCCTTTGTCCCACTTGTCCTTGTGCTGAAGTTTCCTATTTCGGCCGAACCGGCTGGTTCGCATCCTTCGCGTCCATCTGTCCCAAATGTCCCAGTGCTATCTGGGACAAATTCTTTCGGGTCGCCTGATTCGGCCGGTTTGCGTTCCTTTGTCCCGCATGTCCCAAAGTAGTTGGTCGATTTTCTTCTCCTTTCGGCCGGGTCGGCTTCTCGCGCCCTTTGCGTCCTTTTGCTCCGACTGTCCCGGTGCTACAGTTCTCTATTTCGGGTGAACCGGCTAGTTCGCGTCCTTCGTGTACTCTTGTCCCGCATGTCCCGGTAAAGGACTTAGACAAATTTTCTTTCTTTCGGCCGATTCAGGCATTTTACATCCATTTGTCCCAGATGTCCCTTTTTTGTTTGGGCCGCCTGTAGGCTTTTCGGCTGATCCGTGCCTTTTCGTCCCAAATGTCCCGACTGTCCCGGGGACTAGGACTTAGCCGATTTTCACAATTTTTTTCTAGCCCAAGCTTATTTTCTGCAACTTTCTCGCATTTCTCAGAGCTTGTACTTTTCAACCTGGACAGGAGAGTTAGAAAAATTTCTAAAGGGACCCTAGAAACATGATTTTTGCCCTGGATCAATCAATTTTCCTGGGACTTGAGAATCCTGATGTATTTTATCAATTCAACCCTGGGGGGGTGAAATTGGATAACAATTACCAAATAGTAAAATGTTCCGCTTGTTCCCAGATGACACCCTTTCTAGACGTGTTACCTTCTGGTAACATTGTCACATGTGTTGCCCGTCAGTAACACTGTCACCTATTTTACGGGCCAAAAATAGTATGATATGTGTTTCCGACTAGTAGCAATGTCAATTGTGTTATCAGTCAGTAACACTATCACATCTGCTGCTGGCCAGTAATGCACCAAAACATTTGTTACTGGTTGGTAATAAAACATGGTCATGCCTGTTACTGACTGGTAACAAAACCCTATCTTATGTGTTACTGACCAATACCAGAACATTATAAGATGAGTTACTAGCTCGTAACAAAAACATTGGCACGTGTTGCTAGTCAACAACATTAAACCAATGTCATATGTATTACCAGATGGTAACTAATATTTTTTTTATCGACATCTAGTGTTGTGGTTATATTCCTGGATGGTAACAATATAAATTATTTTATTTATATTGTCATTTAGTAACGCTTTTATTTCTATTGCCGTCTCTCTTTCCCTAGGACATGTGTCTTTAACCTCGATTTATGGGCCATCCCCCACCACCATTTCCTTGCCTATATATACCCAATCCCACTCATCTTGTCCCATTTTCACTTGCAGGTTTCTCTGAGAGAGTTTTTAGAGCTCTAGCCTCTAGCCTCCTAGTCCACTTCGTGTATTGTAGCCTCCAACCTTCTATTCTAGTTCTAGATTTATTCTACAATCCTTGAGGCGCGTATACATGCATCTACCATTTTCCAACACCTCTTGGTTTTCAAAGAACCAAAACATCAAGGATTCAAAATTTAAGAATATTGGAACTAAAAGGAACGATAACCAGATTATACTAAGCCAAGAACGCATATGCTAATCAAACACCATGATCAATATGATAAAAACAATTCACTAGAATAAATTTAATAAAACCTTTGTAAACAAATGAGAAGCAATATCATATATTATTATGAAACTCAATGAAATACAATGAGAATGAGCCTTTCTTATATAGGAAAAAAATAATAATCTAAGAACCAATCAAGGTTGTAGATCAAGACATAAATCAAGGAAAGAACTAGTCATCAAAGAACTAGTCAAGACCATAGATTTAGGAAAGAACTAGACATCAAGGATCTAGTCAAGACCATAGATTTAGGAAAGAACTAGACATCAAGGATCTAGTAAATACCATAGATCAAGGAAAGAACTAGACAATACCATAGATCAAGGAAAGAAATCTACATAACAATTAGATAATATCCCCCTAATATCTAAATAAATAAAAAGAAATATCCACAGACATAAGTGGATGAGGATAAATACAATTAAGGTCAATAAAGTACATAGGTGAACATGAGCTAAGGTAAATACCTACTCTAACACCCCCCTCAAGTGAAGCTAGGGGCCAAAATAGAAGTGACATGTCCACAGTATGAGTCCCAATAATTAGGTCTAATGAAGTACTCATGTACAATAACTGGGAAAAAGGGATGCCGTAGGGTACCCAAAATTTGTAACAACAAAGTAGAGAGAGTAAAAACCCGTTGCAAGGCTTTCCAAGAATCTCAGCTCAAAAAATTTGTATAATGCTGAAGAAGTTTGATGTGCACTGTGGTCTGAATCCACTGCTCTATCAAAAAACTCAAAAAAACTGACACTGGGCTTCACTAAAATAGCTCCATACAAGGAGAATATCAATGTAGTGATGTCGAAAGTGCAAAAAAACACCAAACATAATTTGATCAACTCCTACAAATAGGTGTGCCATGATCCAAGAACAATAACCAAAACAACAAGACAAGGACACAAAATCCAGAGTGTCATAATCTAAGAAAAGCCAAGGTAATAAGGCAAGGACACAAAACCCAAAGACAAACATAATTCGATCAACTGCTACAAATAGGTGTGCCACGATCCAAGAACAATAACCAATGAAACAAGGAAAGGACACAATATCCAGAGTGTTACGATCCAAGAAAATCCAAGGTAACAAGGCAATGACATAAAACTTGAAGAAGCAGGATCAACAACACACCCTCCCATACTGCTGAATGGGTGGAGTGACGATAGAAATCTGTATGAGTTGTCAAAAATACTACTCGAACATTGACAAACTAACATTGAACTTCACTAGAATAGCTCCCCCACAAGAGAGACTATCAACATGCTAAAAGTTTTAAAAAAATAGATACAAAATATCTCAACAAACAAGAGAGATACAATACATCTGCTAAAGAAAAATGCTCAAAACAAGTAGCATTACAATACAAAAGATATAGAAAGTGGAGTAAGAGGCTGAATTGTGGAGGAGCCATCCCTATAGAGTCCTCTCAATGAATTACTATGTCACCACCATGAGTGATCAGATATCCACCCAAAATCAACACGCATGGATGAAGAAGATGCCTACATATGACTTGGTGAAAAATGCACTATGGGTGCATGTAAAGGAGCATCAAAATGTGTTTCAGGTTGATCATGTTTGACAATTGAAATCTTAGGTTTCTCAAGCCTGAGTGAAAGTGCAGAACTCATGTGTTGCTTATGATCATCGGAAAGAGTTGAGAAAAAAAATGAGCTCTGTCAATGTGTGATCCCAATGAAGTACCTAAATGAAAACCAATGCCATGGCAAGAATTCCACTTAACATGTGGAATAGGGGAAATAATACCCTGTGAATATCTTCCAATACCATCGCCAGTGAAACCCATAGAACGGAGCATGCAAGAACCAAATGTAGTGGTATGCTTCTCAAAAGAGCCATGCATGTGAGAAAAATTAGGATACACAACATGTGTAAGTGAAATAGGAACAGACGCAGAAGAACATGCAGTAAAAATCCTAATAGGCTTAGGAGCACTAGGAGTAGGAGAAGACTCAAAAACTAAGATCAAGGTTAGTGGGTACAAGAGCAATAACTACAAGTGGACTAGGAGCATGGATATGACTGTCCACAATATGATGGCAACACTACATGCTAGCAAGTTTCTGTTGTAGGGAGTGTATTAGTGTATCCTTATCATGAATGAGTGCTTGTAGAAGATAATTTCACTTCTTGAGCGATCTATTTTCTTCCACAAATTTTACAATATCCTCCTGAAGTTTACACATTTCAGAGATAAGCATATTCTTAGAATCCATGATAGATACAAGAATGGAACTCCCAAAATTTTAGGACATCGGACTCAACCGAAATTACGTCCACATGTGATTACAACACCCTTCATATTTGGCACTTTTTATTTGCTACTAAAACAAAATAAAACGCTCTTGCTTTCATCACACAAATAAATTAAAAAGGGTCTGGAGTTAAGCACCTACTAGTAGGAATCACAAGCTTAAGCCATCATATGACCATACCATATGACTAGGGGCTAAGGATTTCAATGGGTGTAACAACAAAATACAGACAAATCCTTAATATACAGACAATAAATCAAGGAATATACTAGTCATCAAAGAACTAGTCAAGACCCTAGATTTAGGAAAGAACTAGACATCAAGGATCTAGTCAATACCATAGATCAAGGAAGAAACTAGTCAATACCATAGATAAAGGAAAGAACTATACCTAAAAACTAGACAATATCCCCCTAATATCTAAATAAATAAAAAGAAATATCCATACACATAAGTGGGTGAGGATAAATACAATAAAGGTAAATAAAGTACCTAGGTGAACATGATCTAAGGTAAATACCTACTCTAACAAGCACCTAAGAAAAAGACCATTAAAACAACTTCCTACGTTTATCGAAATATTTTGTATCTGCAATTACTACAATTGCTGGAATAACCTCAAATAATCAGTCAATCTAATTGGATTAACATCTCAAGGTTCCATGGATTAATTTACATGACTTAGTATCAGAAAGAACACAAGTTATTAAATAATTTAATGTAAACATATAATAGTTCTAATGACACTTTCACTATTGCCTTACCATCACACTAATTTTTCATGAGAATAACACCTGATGATATTCATCATCAAACAAGCCTACCCCATCAAAATACATTTCATGTAACCACCAAATCTATTATATATGATGAAAAAAATAAATATTTAGAGTCTCATTATGATCTCTTTATTGATGTTGAGGTTAATAATCCCTCAAAAAGAGGGATTAACACATAATTTATCAAAGACCCTTTTCTCCTGGCAATGGCATAATTTTTCCAGTCCCACATCGTGTTACAGGGAAGAGACACTAACATTCCTTAGTGGGAATTATACTACCTTCTCCAAATCATTTCCGGTGTTAAATTCAATTGGTTCACATTTCTTTCATCAAGGATTCATCCTAACCTCACGAGAGCCAAATTGAGTCCTACTGCAGTTATTCATTGTTCTTGTTATGTTCTTGATTTATATTATGAGGGTTTTTATGGAATCAAATCAACAATTGTTACAACTTGTCTACATGAGAATATGGATAAACATGGAATTCCTTTGGACCAACAGTTGGTGAGTATTTTTTTAAAAGCATATAATCTTGATTCTTTTCAAATAAATCATTAAGTTTGTTTTAAAAGAATCTAATATCGATTCTTTTCAAATAATATATAATTTTTTAACTTTGTTTTGAATAGGTCAAAGAAAGTAAAATAATGGAATGCTATAATGTGACAGTTCACACACATAACCCTACTAGGACCGATGGGTCTAGTGACAACAATCTAATTGATGTCACCATGATCGATGAATCTTTGGATGTCATCACCTGCCAAAAACATAAAAGGATAAAACCAACCAAACCGATGTGTGGTTCTATGGATTCATCCCGGTCCCTCAACTAGGATAGAACGAGTGTTGTCACTACGAAAAATATAGGTTTTAATTTATACATACTTCATAACCATTTTATTTTAATTAAATTATTTAATAGACTAATGATAATTTGAATCAATGATTCTTGACATTGACGTATTTCATTATCCTAATGTGCAGCCTTTTCCGGCACATCAATGACTCTAACACACATGGTCTCTGCTCATACTGGTGCATAAACTACATATATTTTTGAGAAAGAAGAGATTGATTCTAAACCAATCCATTTCTTAGGCCCTTCAAGTGATGATACTAAGTAACTAATAAATATTGAATTCAATTTTATTTGAATAAGTCTTTCTTTAAGGAATGTATCATTCATTTTAATTGGTTTTTGCTAAATTCAGGTTTTGTAGTTCCAAAACCCCTTACACCCAATACCACATTATGTAGATTATGAACTATAACATTCATAGCGTAATAAATCTCGATTAATTTCATTCTTATTAATTTTAAGTTCTTATTGTTCACTTGTTTGTTTTCATTATTTCAAGATTCAAGAATCAACATACTCAATTTGATATTGTTAAAGTATTGATGCTCACATATGTTTTGTAAATGTAATATGAAATTCATTCCGTAGCTGTAGCCACCCCCACCACTCCAGCTCAACACTTAAGGAGTACATCAGTATGACCTCCTCTTCCACCTCCATCATCCATGGATTGAATAGGGGGGTGTAAAATTTCACAACATCAGAGGTCTCCAATTTTTTAATTGGTGATGTGTAGAGTGCCAGAGGCACTTCATGTTTAAATAATATTAATATGGATGAGGAGTATATCGGATTTGATAGCCTTTATGACATCGCAATGACATGGAAGAATGACGAAGAGCTCACTCAATCTGCATGTAAGGAGTTGCACACGACATCCTCTTTAGAACCTCCTACGCTAACTGGGCTAGAAACTTTGGATGATGATGTAAAGACCAAATTTTTAGTAAACATCCTTATGCCAAATAAAACTATAGCCCTTGGCATGGAAAATTTTATTCCTAACATTAAGGAGCCGAAGATTTGGGAGATTAGAGAGAAAACTCTGATAAAAGAAATTAATGATATATATCATAATTTTGAACATATAGAAAGCCTTTTTCAATTGATTAAAAATGAACTGGTGATGATGGATGCTTTACTTTCTCAAGCATAATCTAGTGAAGCAGTCACCGATAATAATTACAATAGAGACGATGTTTTGTTTATAATGCTCAATATATTAGCTAATTTGAATGTTGAGATGTAATGTTATTATAACAAGTGGAATAGAGACACAAAATTTTTCAGTATTGCTAATGTAGAGAAAGGCTTGGCTGTGGTAATTTCTATTTTTTTATAGATTAATATATACATATATAGTTATCCTTTATCTTCTTCTAAATACTAATAATTTGATTTTAATTGCATTCAAAATACAAGACTTTGAAGACAAAGGTGCAGGTGTTAGATGCACACTTGAAAAAAGTGAGAGAGAGTGTCCGCGGGGTAATTAATTTTAAGGAAAAACTTGTTCTATTAAAAAAGTAGAACAATACTTTACAGAGGATCATAAAGGAGAATGGAATAGATCTAGATATTCTTTTGAAGAAAAAATTGATGTCAATCCTTCTCTCCTTTCAGCAGGAGATGCAGCTCAGGAAGATAGAGAAAATTTAGAAAATATTAATGCAACTACAAAATAATTAGTAGAGTCTAGTGTGATAAAAGATAGTTCAAATGTTGTCAATGTTATAGAATATATTCAAGGACAAGGTTCTAAATGAACTTGAATTACAAATATTGATGTAAATCACTGTATTTGACAAATGAAATTTGAAAAAATATCTATGTGTGAAATTGTCAATCTTTTTATTTCTCTCACGCCTATTGTTGAATGAAAACTTTAATATTTTTTATTATTTTCAAGCTAGTACATTTGATGAATGGATTCTAGAATCTTGATTTCCATTTTTCAATTTAGTTTCAAACATGTATGCACTCAATATTTTAAAAATGGGTGTGTGTGTTGTTATCGAATCTTGATATTTGGTTCATGTAAATATTATCTCTAATAATCATGATGGGATATAGACTGCAGTGATTTTTATTAATTCTAATAATCATGATGGGATATATGGATTATAATATCTTTGCGAACACGTGTGCTTATGGAATTGATATTTTGGAATCAAAGATTAAACATACTTTCCTAGTAAGGAACTTCAATTTTATCACAGTATCTAATTTACAGACTGCACAACTATCTACCATCTGTTATTTCCATTCCAAAAATTATAAAAAATAAAAGAAGGATTCAAATTTTTTCCAAACATTACATGCACAATATATGTAAATGAAATTGAAAAAAATATCGAGTCACAATATATATTTTAAAATATGAATATTTTTAAGTTTCAATTGTTTGGTAGCTAACACAGTCCTATCCTTAATGGTCCTCCGTCACTTATTTTATCTATTGCAGCTTCTGGTCCAACAGAGTCCAAGCCAATTTCACCATAATTAGAGACTCCATTGTTTTCTATTTGATTAACAACTCTACACTCTTCAAGAGATGTCCATGTACTTATTCTCTTTCATATGGAAATGTGTCCACTTCGTATCTTGAAATATAGAGTCTCAAACAAGTTTCCAAATTATTTTCAAATCTATTATGAAGTTTTGATTTCCCAAATGTAAGTGAAATAAACACCCTTTCATCTTTAGCAGACCCAAGAACCATTCTTTGTATGAGTTCATATAGTTTAAAGTATTCACTTATATTTTCTCTCAGAGTGCTACTCCGATACATCTTTCTCCACAATAGTGTGATAGCTCCCATTTCTGATGGTTCAACAATAGTATTATATTGATCATTTGTGGTATATACAAAATGTTGTGAATGTGATATGATTAATTTTTTGTCATATACCATTTAATTCCCCTCTATCAACATATGAAGATTTACAAAACTGCTCCATAAGTGCAATAATGGATTTCCCAAAGTTTGTAGCTCTTTGTTCTTCACAATTGATTAGATTCTAGAAAATGGGATTCACAACTCCCATGGCCTCAAGCAGATCATTGTTGTTACAACATTCTCTGATGATATTGGGCCACAAAAATATGAAGAATAATATTCCAAAATTAGATTTCACACAGCAAACACAAAACCCTAATTTTCCCCTCAAAAGTAGGCCGCCCAACACATTTAGGGCATCAAATCAGCTCCAAAAATTATAGCGTGCCCTAAACAACTGCAAAAATTATAAAATTCATATCTTCCCGAATACAAGTGCACAAACTATGAAACTTTGGAAATAACATTTACAAATATAGAAGATGATATTCCAGCCCTCAGATCTGAAAAACTGGAAACCCTCCAAATAAAGGCTGCAATCTCCAAAACAAGTCACCCTTTTTGGTATATGGTCAAAATCCCTTTGAAATCCTCTAGAAATGATGCCAAACCCTTTCTTATTTCTGCCATAAGTCTGATATGAAAACTGACTGATTATATTCACAAATTATCTCAAAAACCATCAAAAACCTATCTCTAAAACCTATGAAAATATCTCTATAAATCAGCCCTGAAAACAACTCCAAAATGACAAGATTGGGTAGATATTTCACTATCGAAGAACACCCTGCTAGCTAGGGATGGATCTCTCACCATTGAAGCTAGAGTTCTTGCGGGATTTCACTCCACAAGCTATAGATTTGAAAACAACAGTTGCACATGAAAAGAGATAATTAGGTATGCCAACCTCCATTTCCTTTTCCCCCAACTCTTTATATAACTTCTCCAAGGAAAAAGAGGCCCAATAAACCCTAGTTGCATTTTTCCCTATTTAATTCAGATCCACTTGATACTTGTTTGGTATTTTGTCTACAAGTTGCATTTAAAGTTAGGATTACCTAAAATCTGTTTAGGGGTAAAATAATTTCCATTGGGGACACTACACCTTCATCTTATTCAACAACCTCTAACTTTAAGAGCACCACTTCCTTATATAGTTATGTGCCCATCACAGTCTTCATGATTTTCTCTATCCCCTTGGTTGGATCTATTGGCGTTCCTACTCAAGCCCAAATTTTAAACTCAAGAACTTAAATGCACCTATTCATGTGATCCACTCTTGACTAATCGTATAACACCTCATAACATGGTGGTTTTATCCTCTTATTGGCCGAACCACTATCTAGTCATAGTTAACCACATGAACATGTAGGTCCCTACCATCTATCATCCCTTCCTGTCAGTATTATTTTCTTGGGCTTTGTTCTTCATGAATTTTTAGTACCCCTTCCTATTCATTTTGATTTTCAATAGTTCTTCATAAGCTCCTTTTATTTTCTATTTCCTTCAATTAATCATTTCTATCCATGGATATTCTTCCTTGGATATTTATTCAATACATGTTATTTCTCCCTAAGTTTTACTATGCTCTAATATTCCTTTAGGCTCCGTTCTCTCTGAACCTTGTGCTAATATCTTACCCCCTTATTCACAAATTATATGCTTCCTTTCTTCTCTATAACATCTTAATCCATGTCCACTCTTTCCTTTTATCTACTGCTATTTCCCGTGCATGTCTATTTCCCTCAGGATTCAAGCCAATCCTCTTCTCCTTCTATTATCCTATCGCCTTCTCACTGTGACCTTTCTTTTTATACATCATTTAACATTGTAATTTCTATCTCTATTATCCTCATCCCATCTATCTCCCCACAAACTTATGAATTTTTTCCCACTCTATGGGTATCTCTTCTTCTACTACACTCATTTTCTTACATTATCTCTCCTTTTCCTACGTGTCTTCCAATAATTGCATGCATCCTCCTTGGTTTAGGTTTTTCTTAGTCCTTGGATTCCCCTATATTACAAAGGATAAAATTTTGGTATTGCATAGGAAAACATTATAAAATAAATTATATGAAGAATAAAATTCACAACCTTACAGGTCTTGTTGAGAAGAACAACATATGTATCCCTATGTCTATTAAAGTATCTTCATCAACCCATGAATCCTCCAAGTAAAATGATAATGAAAAGGGGAAAGAGAAATAATCGAGACATGAAAGGACAAAGGGCAGAGCCCTAGATAATTTCTACCGCCAACTCCTCCATCAGTTATTAATTATGGTACATCACATCATATGTCCTCTTCACATGGTAAGTTCTCATCTTTAGAGACGTGTGACATATCCATTGTATGTTTGGGAGGAAGTGATTCTACAAAGGTTTATGGTAGATGGTATGTTTGAGCAAGTAGAAAAACATTTAATAATGTTTTAGGTGTTTCATCACTATCAACTAATATCCTATCAATCAACTAGATTAATCACACTGGTTGGGGCATTAAGGTTTAGTTCACTCTCTATACAATATATATTAGAGAGTTACACAGTGAAACTATCATTGTAGTGGGCATAGTTTATCATTATACTCATCTATATTCCTTCTCTCACTTTTAAGCTCATTCAAATTCTTTATTGGATTCACCTTTACTTGATGAGAGTTTAAATCCTCAGCATGATTCTAATGACAAGGACTTATCTTAAGGTACAAATGACTATAGTATTGATAGGGACCCACCTCCACCATATTCATTTCATTTTCCAAAAATTTAAGGATTTATCTCTTCATCCACCTACTTCTATTCCATCAAAAACTTCTTGGGGAGCCAAAACCATGATTCAGAACTCATTAGACATCAGGAAATTTAGTTTATAATTACAGGTCTTTCAAATTCCTTATTTTCTACTTCTTTGCATACAACATCCCTTCATGGAGTATTTGGATATTTTTTAATTTATGTGCAGTGTAACACACAATTTTCTATCCTCAAAACAAGAGAACAAAAAAATTAAGAGATAAGTTTACAACAATAATTTTTTTTATTAAAAGAGTTAGTAAGTTCAGACAGTTTTACACTTAATAAATTTCTGGGTTAGGGCTTTCTACACAAGCTTGAAATTAAAGGAATTAAATTAATAATTAAATATTATAATTTACTTCCTAAAATATATTTATATTTTAAAACATATACTAAGCCTCATTAATTAATTTGGTTGTCAAGGACCAATGGTATATTGTTTTCTAACTCAAACGATTAATTGTTTTACCTAGCCACTAAGTGCCCCCATTCACCCCATCACCCATGTTCTTTCTTTCTAATTGAAATTTACATTACCACAAAATATCTTCTCACTTAAGTGAGGTAGGGTTTAATTTGGGCCATAGGATTGAATCTATCCTAGCCCAGACATTAATGTTACCCTAAATTTCCTTATGGTCTTCTTTTTAATCCCTATTTTCCTTAAACCACTTCATTTATTCTTTTCTTATTTGTAGGTTTTGGAAGAGGAGGAGGAGGAATAAGAGGAGGATCCATGAGAGCAAGGAGGATCAACCATGGAAAAAATTCTCTAGATTTTAGAAGCAAGGATTTTTCCATTGTAATGTTACCCATTTGTAGAGATGGATCTAATTTGCTATTTTAGTAAAAATCATTTTCCTTTTTTTAGATTTCAACTATTTGGGGAACCCCATTTTCCTTAAATATAAGAGTTTTACCCATTTGAGTGTTAAAATGGAGATTTACAGGTTAAATCCTTTAGATTTAGTGGGTTCCTAGATGCTGGAAGGTTACTAGTTAAATTATTAAGATTACATTTTACTTAAAGTTAAATATGGGTTGTTCTCGGTTGGGAATTGATTTTTCTATTAAGAGTGATGAAATCACCACCCTATGCAGGCCGACAGTCCTATGACCTCCGTCTTACCTGAAAGGTGGTTCACTGATTGCCACTTTGAGCTAGGCGGCGGTTTTGAAACCACAGCTCTACACAGGGCGGTGGTCTTGTTCATCGAAAACATAACTTTCACCCAAACATCATTTTCACATATTTTCTTCTTGAGTTCATTTTTAATGCAATAAAATTTTTTATGAGGGTGTTTTCTATTCATTTGTTGGTAAGGTGATAGCAAAACAATTTTCTTAATTTCACATACATAATTACAACTCACTAACTATCTCTTATACTCTTTGCAATAAAAAGGTAAAAATTGAATATGACATTATTACAATTCATTATATTTCACAAATTCCATTTTACTAACAAAACACAAGAATTTAACACACTTAATTTCAATACATATTTATTTTTCCAAATATATATGTTTATGTATTTCAACTTTGAATGTTTACAACCTTTAGGAGAGTTTCATTTTAAGACAATTAAACAACTTAAGTCTTCCTTTCATTATAACATTACAATGCAACTATAAGAACTAGTATTCTTCAAAATCATTCTTTTAAAATGCAATACCTTAAATCCTTTTTCTTTCACTAAGAATAATTCCTCCCAACAAGGTAAGTAACCAAAAGATCTTTCTACATTCACTACCTCATTCCAATATTTGAATAAATGAAATATTAAAACTTTCTTTCAAACATAAAAATATTACAAACTTCCACTCAAAGTGGGAATAACAACATGATCAATGCAACAAAGACATTTTCCACAAGTCCAAACACAAGTATTCTCCCAACCTAAAACTTCAACATTACAATTCGTCAATCTTTCCAAAGCTAGGATCACAATACAAAGGAAGGGGGAATAGGCAACTCACTCCACCCAACCTTTAATCCATTAAGAGGAGAATCCATCCCCTTAATGGCCCCCGAGCCCCAACCAAGGAATAATGAGGGATCTTAAGAAAAATTTGACAAATTTTCAACAAACATGGCTTCCACAAAAAAACATGCATTCTAGAAAATATTCAACACATCAAAATTGACACACTCAACAAATCTTACAACTTTTTCCGAACAAGACATAGGTTTAATATCAAACCAAATGGATCATGGACTATGGGAAACCACCTCCTTTTTCCTCCCAAGTGAAGTGGGAGTTTCACCCAAATCCTCCATGTGCACAATATAAAAATAAAACCTTATCTCTCCCTCGCAAGTATGTGAAAATGACCATGATTACCTTTACACTCCTCAAAAACCAGCAAGTGTTCCAGTTGATAAAGGCCATAAAAAATAGCTATAGCATGATCCAAGAAGACTGTTTATACCTCAAATATCTAAGGCAGCTGAATTAGAATCAGTTTTTGCTAAGGCTTACTTTAAGACAGTTGATTCTGTCTCTAAAAAAGTTGCTTCTTTTAACATTGTTGATGTAACAAAAAAGCATAACGTTAACATCTCAATGTGGGATGCTCTAAGTATTCCTAGACAACAAGATTTACTTTCTCATGAACAACCTAAGCTGTAGATTTCTTTAAAAACAACAAAAAATGAAGTTCATAAGACAAACATGGTCCTTGGAACGTTCGAGCAAGACCGCATTAAAGAAGTTAAGTGGATGGTTCATAAATTTTTGAATGATCATGACATCAAGAAACCACCACCATTTTATTTATCACTGATTCTTGGTGAAAATATAGTTCATAATTGCATGGTAGATAGTGGTGCAAGTAGCACAGTTATGCCAAAAGTGATTGCAGAAAAATTGGGTTTGTAGTATGAGCCTACAGAAAGGAGTGTATTATAGCTTGATGGAACTACAAATAATACAGTTGGTATAATAAAAAATTTAGAAGTAACGTTACATGCTTGCCCAAATGTTTCTATTCTGCAAGATGTTACTGTTGTGGACCTGCCTCCATACTTTGCTTTATGCTTATCTAGAGATTTCACAGCAAAAATAGGAGGTTATCTCTCTTCAGATTGGTCCTTCTTATTTTTCACTACTCATTATGGCACTAAAGTTACTATCAATTCAGAGCCATTGGCCAGATTTCACATTGAGCCTCACTCTTCAAATGCAATGGCTAATTATTAAGCCTTAGATTAGTCTGATTTTGATGAGGTAGCTCATGTTTCAGCATTGGATGGTGTTCCTAACATGTTTATGGATGAAAATACAGTGGAAGAACATGATCATGATCCATTTAAGGAAGTTGAAGAACACTTATTTGGTGTATATTGTATGCATGAAGAGAATATACCACTTCCCTTGCTGTCCAACACAGAAGAATTAGCATAAGGGATTTGGAAGCTTCATTTTGATGGAGCTAAGGATAAGAAGGGACAGGGAGTAGGTCTGATGCTCACTTCCCCAATGAATGAAAGGTATTTCTCAGCTTTGAATATCTAATTTTCATGTACTTGTAATGTAGCTGAATACGAAGCTTTAATTCATGGTTTACTTTGGGCCAAAAAGAGGGGTATCAACATTGTACAGATTTTTGGTGACTCTGAGTTGGTTATTAATCAAGTAAAAACTTCAATGTGTGTAAGAATCCATTAATGAAGTCTTACAGACACCGAGTTTCAGACTTAATGGAAGATTTCGATGCTATTAACATTCAGTCTATTCCTAGAGCTGAAAACAAACATGCAGACAGACTTGCAGCAGTTGGGGCTAGTTTTGAAGTGCTAGAATAGATTGAAAATAGAAAAATTCAGCATCATATAAAGTTAATTGTCAGGCCCTCAGTACCTGATAATGTTTCAAATTGGAAATTTTTCAAAAGTGATGATCAAATCTTCAGGTTTTTGCAGCAAGAAGATGAGTTTTCTACAACTAATCAGGATAAATTACAACACTTATATGGTGACCAAATTGTTCAGTTGAATACAAATAAACTATGTTGAGGTCTAGTCACATTAGAAGACATCTTCAACACTGATGATCAGTCAAGAAAGGTCAAGACTAAGATGTCAACCCACTCTGATAATTACGAAGAGATCTCAGTTGATGAAGGGAAAAAGTTATTTCTTGGAAAGGTATGTTCCTTAACAAAAAAACAATCATTTATTAATCTTTGCAAAGATTTTAAGGATGTTTTTTCTTGGAAATATCAAGATCTGAAAGGATTTGATCCCAGTCTAGCAAAACATACAATTGAGTTGCAGCCAAATTCTAAACCTATTAGGCAGAAACAAAGGCCTGTGAATCCCAAGATAGAGCCTCTGAGGAGGAAAGAATTTTCTAAGTTGATTGAATCAGGCATTATCCTTCTAGTTAAGCATTCAAGTTGGGTAGCCAACCTTGTTCCTGTTAGGAAGAAGAACGGTGAAATCAGACTATGTGTAGATTTAAGAGATCTTAATAAGGCTTCATTAAAAGATCATTAACCACTCCCAAATATGGATCAAATTTTAAGAATAGTCTCAGGTTCAGATAGACTATCTCTTCTAGATGGTTACAGTGGATATAATCAGATTTTAGTTCGAGAAGAAGATAGATACAAAATAGATTTTACCACCAAGTGGGGTACTTATGCTTATAAAAGGATGCCTTTTGGTCTTTCAAATGCTAGTGCAATGTTTCCACGTGCAATGGACATGGATTTTCACACCTTATTAAAAAATGCATCTAGTTTATTTAGATGATGTTACTGTATTTTCAAAAGATTCTGAAGAACATCTAATGCACTTAAGGTAGACTTTTCAGTTGTGCAGGCAATTTGGAATATCTTTGAATCCACTGAAGTCTATATTTTCAGTACATCAAGGAAAGCTACTTGGTCATATTGTTTCTAAGTAGGGTTTAGAAATTGATCTGTTGAGGATCGAAGCCATATCACAAATATCGTTGCTTCACCATAAGAAGACATTACAGAGTTTTCTTGGAAAAATAAAATTTGTTAGAAGATTTTGTTCTGGATTTTGCAGCATTGGTTAAACCACTCACAACTATGCTAAAGAAATAGAAAACTTTATTTTGGACCAGTGAAGGAAAAGAAGGTTTTGAAGCAATAAAAGCAGCTATCTCTCAGGCTCCTACTCTTGCAAATCCAGATTTTGATAAATATTTTATAGTGTATGCACTTGTAGGAGCTGAAACAATCTCATCTATATTAACTCAAGTCAATGACGAAAATGTTGAGCAACCTATTGCTTTCTTTGGATAGAGTCTGCATGATTATGAAAAAAGGTACACATTTCTTGAAAAGAAAGTACTTTCAGTAGTTAGAGGACTAAAAAATTTCAAGTATATGATTTCAAATAATAAAATCCACATTCTTATTTCTCATACAAGTGTGAAAGCATTCTTACTAAATAAGGAATTGAATGAGAAAAGAGCAAACTGGATAACAAAGGTCATGGAATATGATGTTTTCATTCGGGTTGCTAAGATAGTTCGAGGGAAAGGTTTATGTGAGCATCTAATTACTGATATGGAAAAACAACAAGCTTCAAAACCAGGTGATTCAAAACAACATGCTGAAATTACGTATGAGCAAATAGAAAATATGGTTCAACCAGAAAATCAGCAACCTGAGCTCACTCACAAGATTCAGAAATCAAGATGGATGACTGATTTGGTTAATTATCTACAATAAGGCACCTATCTAGAAGGTATGGACAAAAATAAACAAAGGTATTTCAGATTACAAGCTGTACCTTATATCTTAATTGATAATGTGTTATTCAAAAAAGATATAAAGGGAATCTTTATGCGGTGTGTTGATTATGATAAAGTTTAAAAAATACTGTCAGAATTCCATGAAGGACCTGCAGGAGGCCACTTCTTAGCACGTGCTACAACCATAAAAATTATAAAAGCTGGTTATTATTGGCCTAGCATATTCAAAGACTTTTTTGAATGGATTAGAAAGTGTAAATAATGTGCTTTCTTTGTTAGAAAAGAACATTTAGCTTCGCTGCACCTATAGCCTATTTGAGTTGATCAACCTTTTATGCAGTGGGGTCTTGACTTTATTGGCATGATAAATCCATCATCATCACAGGGACACAAGTGGATCTTAACTACTACAGATTATTTTACATGATGGACTGAAGCAATAGCCTTGAAGGATGCTAATGAAGCTTCGATACTATCCTTTTATGAAGGAATAGTCTACATATTTGGTGTTCCAACAACTATCATATCAGATAATGCTTTAGCATTCCTTGGTGCAAAGATAACAGATTGGGATACCAAACATGGAATATATCAAAGTTCTTCATCTAATTATTACCCACAAGGTAATGGCTTAGCTGAGAGTACTAACAAGAATATGTTAAGGATCATTAGAAGAACACTCAAGGATAATCAAAGAGCTTGGCATCTGATGTTGAATTCAACACTTTGGGCTGATAGAGTGACTCCTAAAAGATCAGTTGGAAATTCACCATACAAACTTGTGTAAAGGAAAGAAGCAAGATTTCCTATTTCAGTTGAGTTACCTGTATTAGATTTGTTGCATCAAATGGAACGTCTTGAGAATGAACCATTACAGATTCGTTATGCAAAGTTAATGGTTATAGGAGCTAAGAGATCAAGCTCATTTGAATGGAGAAAAATCAGAAACAAATAAAGAATACTTTTGACAAGAAAGCCAAATTCAAAGTCTTCAATGAAGGAGATATTGTGTTAAAGTGTGATGCTGATCATGGAAAGCCAGGAAGACATTGAAAGTTTGATACACTCTAGAGTGGTCCTTACATGATTTCAGCTTGCAAAGAACATAATGCTTTTTAGATTTCAAAGCTAAATGGAGAGGTAATTCTCATTCCTATGAATGGTATGTTTCTCAAACACTGTTATTGAAAATCTTACAGTGATTGTTAGAGTAGAATTTCCCTTCAATAAGTGTAGTCCCTGCACATTGCAATGTTTTTCAATTCAATAAGTGCATTCATGTACATGATCTATTTACTAGATCCTAGTCCAGCTTTAGTTGTTTTGGAAGGGTTGAACCTTTCAGAAAAGGCAAATTTTGGTTACATGCTTAGACTCCATGCCCAATGGACAAGAGCAAGGCACTAGTCTTTAAGCTAGCAGGCAGCTTTCCCCACAGGATCACCAGAAATGTTGACAATTTTTGCACTTGTGCAAAAATGGGCAACTTGAAACTTCGTCGTTATGTTGAAATGTTTTGGGTGAAGTATACCTAAGCTAAGGAAGTTTCGATATTATCAGTTATTGGTAAATTAATTAATAATTAAGTGAAATCTGTAGTTATGTGTGTTGTCTCAAAACAGAACAGATCACATAGTCTACAATTTCATGCCATCTTTAGCAAATGAACACAAAGCCTCGAAGGACAATTGTGTTGTCTTGATGAAGACGACATATTACAAATTAGGTGAAGTGATGAGTTTTGAAGAAGCAAAAAGAAACACAGATTACAGAAAGTCAGAGTTCATTACTGAATGCTACAAGTTCTCATAAATGTTCTTTCCTTCATGATTAAGGAATTCAATTATGTTACTGAGTTGTTTAGTTCATTATACAATCCATACAGAAAAGCTAGAATGCACATGGAAATACACAACTCATTTTCATAATTCAATGTTTTATTCACAAGGAGAGTCAAATGTTGCCCACACAAGTTGTGGGATGTAATTGAGAAGTAAAGTATAGCTACTGAAAAGAAAGGTACACATGCATGAAAGAGAAAGAAAAGGAGTATGAGTCAACCCATCATTGCCTTGGGTTTTCTGTTCTTCAATTGAGGCATCTTCATCTCCTTCTGGTAGAAGCCATTGTACCTGAAAAGAAGAAAAGAATTAACTATCAGTTATGAGCTCAGGGATCAATTCATATTCCTACACTATCCTACTTCGTGCATATGAATCTTCTCCTAACAGGAGATGTATTCTACTTGAAAAACAAACTGCATGCATGCTTTATTCACTCAGAAAGAAGAAGGAGAAAATAAGAGAAAAACATGGACATAAGAGAGGCCAAAAAGCCTAATTATTTTCTAATTGTTTTCCTAAGTGTGTAGGTATAGGTTGCTAAGAAGAAATAGGACAAAGTCATAAGTTGCAAGATGGAAAAAGTTCAGTTACTATGGGAAAAGACTAAAATTCAAAGAATAGTTGCTACAGGGAAAATTTTTACTTGCTACAGGAACAGTTATATTGTTTCAGAATTTCAAAGAATTAGTTGCTAGGGGAAAAATTTTAGTTGCTGTGGGAAAAGATGGAATTTCAAATTAGAAGAAATAAGCTGTCCATCAGATTACTATACAATGTTGAGATACAAATAAGACTGCAAAATATGACAATAACCTCAGAGATCAAATTGAATGCATGATTTGTTAGTTACAGGAAATATAAGTCATTCAAAATGAATTCAGAGATACTGCCAGATCAAATCTAAGTACAACTATCTATGCAAGGGATTGATCAAATATAGATGAAGCTAAAGGTGAATCTCAAGTACAACATTGAAGCTCAAAAGAATATGGAATACATTTTTGACAAGAATTGAATTTTCCAACATGCAGGAGTTGTAAGTCTAAAGTTCCATAAATAATATGTTATCCGTAGGTTTAGAAAAAAGTACACATTATTTTTAGAAAGTCAGGAATGTTGTTACAGTCAAGCATTTGATAGATGCGATTTTCAGAAAACAATGGCATTTCAAATGCTCATCTCATGGAGAATTTCAATGTTCAAGTGATCACAATGTTGAAAGTTGGAAGAAAGTATTCTCAAAAGGTACTACAGAATTGCAGAAAAATCAAGTTGATCCTAAGACAATGAATTGTAACAAGTGAATTATCCAGAATACAAAATTGAGCCAAAGATTTCGTAATGGACCTGAAGTAATGTATAGAGCCAGTATTTGCAGAAATTCATAACCATCTTCTACAATATTCTCAAAAAATGATGAGATAACAGTTGTCCTAGCACAAAGAACTACTATAGAGAAGAGGTTGAAGTATGAATATTTAGAAAGAAGAAAATACTCTATGTTCACCATAGTAAAACAAGGGAAGGTACAAATTAAATCAGAGTTTCATAACAACAAACACATGATCACAGAGTCTTTTTGAAGTTCATTTTAGTAATGGCCGAGAATAACAGATACCCAGAACTTAGAAAATATAGATTTATAATTCATGATGCAGTTTAGGCCAAAGATAACAACTCACTCATAGATAATCAAATGGTCAGAAATTTTCGAGCAATCAGATAAATGAAGCAAGAGGTCCATTGAGGCCCACATGAGTTTTCAAACTCAGAAGCCAATCAGGAGATACCAATCACATAAACCCACAAATATTTCTAAACCCAGTTCAGGGATACATCAAAGAAGAAAATCAAAAAGAAGTTCAGAGCATAATGCAAAAAAGATTAGCTATAAATGACTATCGGTCATCCAAGAAATGAAACCTCATCTTCCAAAAATATACATAGGCACATATGGTACAAAGTATAAAATAGGATAAAGCTGAGCTTAAAGAAACAATAATGGCGGCCCACACTTTGAAAGCTGCGTAGAAACCACGAAACTGAAATGACAGAGAATCTTTTGCAGAGAAGGAGCTTCAAAATACAGTGAAATCTGAGCTCGAACCAAATTAGAATAATGGCGTCAAGAGAAATCTGTCCAAGGCTATCTATGTAGATTCTTACCTTAAAAGTGGCAAAGCCATGTTATATAGTGGTCGAGTTCCATTTAAAATTAAACCCAAGAAGCTCCAATGAGTTAACCCATACAGAGGCTCGAATCAGCGGTTAACGCTTAAAAATCCCAAGGACACAAGATCAAGATCCTCATATACATGTGTAGATCAATGAATGAAGTAACTATAGAGAGGAGTAAAACACTTCAAAATTAGAGACAAACACAAATCCCATTAATGGGTATTGGTGGATCTAGGTATCCAGACCACTAACTTGAAATTAGATAGGGTACAAACAACTCCACAGACATGAACCCAAGCTCACAGAACAGGCCAAGAAAGCATGAAAGAAGAGTACAGGTTTGAAGGATTGCATCCTCTGCATCAAATGCAAGATGAACCATTGAAAATAGAACACCCAGAGTTCCCTTATGATGGCAGACCCATGTTTCACAAGATGCTTTTACAGGTGCCAAGTAAATGAAGCTTCGAGCTCATAACAATGGCGGCTAAGGAAAAATGAGACAGAAACCTCCTCTACGTTAAAAGACGAGCTTCAAGAAAATGAAAATGGCAGAGAGATCAAATACTTCTGCTCATGGATCCTCACAGATCTCAAAATGTTGCAAAGAGCTTGAAGAATTAAGTGAAGCTCAAAAATAGAATAATAAGAAGATCTAAAATGATCATATATACAGCTACGTAAAGAGCTCAAAAGAAGCAAAAAATGAAAAAGAGCCATTTTCAGATAAGAGGCCAAGCTCAAATGCTTAGAATAATGGCATTGAAGGAGAATTTTGCCAAGGCTTCACCCACATAATGAACCAAATGAAATGTACATGAGGTTTGAGCTATTCCTTATCATGCAAACTCAAGAGGTGAGTTTCAACCTAACTCAACCACAGTCATAAATCAATGGCTTCGGATCGAAAGGACATAGATCACAGGTGAAGGATCAATCTCCAAAATCAATGTGAACCACTATGGGTACAATGACAGTGCCACATTTTATTTCCAGGTCAGAAACCCTAATCAAGGATCAAAAGTCTAACCACCATTCCAAATCAGAGTTAAGAGATCCACGGTGGAGAAGAAACAAGTACCAGATCAAAAGGACGAGATAAGTTCAACAATACCAACGTAAACTCAACCTGAATTAACCAAGCTACCGACAAATGCTGAGGGGTGAGTCATCATGCGAAAGGGGCCAACCCATAATAAAAAAACAAATCATTGCATTTGAATTTCAAAGGATCAACTATATTCTAAACCTTAAATAATGCCAAAAGATGACCAAATTATACCCAATGATCACAAAAAAGGTGAATTTCTAAATTATATATTATACAGACATACAAAGCTGACAAGTATTATATGGTCATGTATAATCACCGATAAGGTGGTAGACTATATAGTGTACCCTATGACAATAATCAAAGGTGGCCAAGCATGGTGTGGTGAATTTTACAAAGTGCCCCCATATGTATCTAAAACCATGGTAATGTGCTAAGTCCACAAAGGTGGCCAAACTCAAACAAAGACAAATTCATATATCAAAGGGTGGTCCCCACATGGAGCTAGCTCAAAACAAAGGAGTTATTTTTGCATGCTTCACAAGAGGACAAAACAGAAAAGGAGACAAAGTTGCATTCCCATGGAGAGAGACTTGCCTAGCAAGAAATCTTATTTTTAGCAAATTATTCACCCTTCTTTTCTTAAAAATGGAACTTTCAAGAGCAAGATGCAGTAATTTATTCTAAAGATTTTAAGATATTTTAGCAACTCTGCATTAAGCTGATATCATACCAGTATTACAGCATGTTCCATGCCTAAAGTCACTACAAGATCATCGGTAAGAGGAAATCCTCCTAAGTTTGTTTTTTTACCTTTGAATTCTACTAGAAGGAGAAGAGTTGGTAATACTTTACCTTATAATAGACCTGGTTTTGACAATCCTCCTCCTAATATTCCTTCACCATGTATCAATTTCTCAATTAATATCCCAGTTTTTTAAATGGCTATTCAACCACCAAGGAATTTTGTGACTTTTACTAATGGTAGTTCATTAGTAATCCCAGTTTGCCATCATTCACGGGTGAAAATCAGGTTACACCAGCTAAACATATTAAAGATATAACAACCCTATGTGCAGTCCATAATATCACTCATGAAGATGTAGCTTTAAGACTTTTAGTTACATCTTTTAAAGGGCAAGCCTTACAATGGTATAGAAACCTAGAAATTGGAAGCATAAGAACTTGGGATAACTTAGGTGAAAAATTACTGAAACAATTCTAGGATAATTCAGATCATTTGTTTCTCATTGAACAGTTGTCTACTATTAAAAGAGCTCCCAATGAAAATATGTCTAGCTTCAATATCCATTTTGTGAGAACTTGGGAGAGAATTCTAGCAAGTGTCAAGCCTCAAGCTGACCATGCTTTTCTTTATTACCTCAGAGCATTCAAATAGTGATATTTCAGCTATGATTCAATCTATGAGAGGTAGATACTCTTCCGGATGCTTATGATATTGCTATAAAATCTAAAAACAACCTTATTCAATTTGGAAAATTGGCACTAAGGCCTTAAATTCCTTTTTTGGCAAATTTCACACCTATTCCTTAGCCTATTACAATCATAGAACGTATTGTTGTAGCCCCATCAAATGATGTATTTAAACCTTTACAGGACTATGGGGAATAAATTGAATTCGATTGATAAATAGAAGTTACATTACCTAGCAGACCCTATCAGGATCCTTATCAGCAAAATCAACAGAATCAACAAAACATGTAGCCCTATCAAAAGAATCAAAATTATAAGCAGCCTTACCAGTAAAGGCAGTTTGACCCAAAGGCTCCTAGTTCATCTAACACTTTAGTCTTAGTCAATATGGCTACAAAAGAGTGGTGTCAACCTTACAATCAACCTCATTCAACTGCAAGCTACCCAAATATTTTTCTGGATCTGAATCTTGTTGCACAACCTCAATCTGAAACATTGTTCATGCCTCAAATGGAGGGTGGGCAGAAAGAAACTCATGTTCATAAAGCTACCTGAACAGAATTTAGTCAATTTCAATGAGGAGGATTTCATTGTAGTCACTACTAGGGCTCAAGGAAAAGTTGTTGAAAGTCAAAAACAACAAAATAGGCCTATCCTACCTACTGTCACTGATAAGACAGCATCTGCATTCTCCAAAGTCAACCAACAATCCTCACTGTTCCTCAAAAAATAACAAGTGTTTCAGCTGGTAGAGAGCCATCAACAAAATAGCTACATCCTAATCCAAGAAGATTATTTATTCCTCAGATATCCAAAGTTGTTGAAGTAGAACCAGTTTTTGCTAAGGCTTATGCTAAAATAGTTGAATCTGTCTCTAAAATGGTTGCTTCTTTTAACATTGTTGATGTAATGAAAAAACATAATGTTAACATCTCAATGTGGGATGCTCTAAGTATTCCTGGACAGTAAGATTTACTTTCTCATGAACTAGCTAAGCTTCATATTTCTTCAAATACAGCAGAAAAGGAAGTTCAGAAGGTAGACATGGTCCTTGAAACGTTTGAACAAGACCGCATTAAAGAAGTTAAGTGGATGGTTCAGACAGTTCTGAATGCTCATGATATAAAGAAATCACCACCATTTTATTTATTACTGATTATTGGGGAACATCTAGTTCATAATTGTATGGATGGATAGTGGTACAAGTAGCACAGTTATGCCAAAAGCAAGTGTAGAAAAATTGGGTCTGCATTATGAGCCTACAGAAAGGAGTGTCTTACAGTTTGATGGAACTGTAACCAATACAGTTGGTATGTAATAAGAAATCTAGAGGTGACGTCACATGCTCACCCAAATGTTTATATTCTACAAGATGTTATTGTTGTAGATTTTCCCCCATACTTTACTTTATGCTTATCTAGAGACTTCACAACAAAAATAGGAGGTTATCTTTCTTCATATTGGTCCTTTTTGTTTTTCACTACTTGTTATGGCACTAAAGTTACTATCAATTCAGAACCATTGGCCAGATTTCACATTGAGCCTCACTCTCCAAATGCGGTGGCTAATTTTTCAGGCTTAGATTAGTCTGATTTTGATGAGGTAGCTATGTTTTAGCATTGGATGGTGTTCCTAACATGTTTATGGATGAAAATAGTGGAAGAACATGCTCATGATCCATTGTAAGGAAGTTGAAGAACACATGTTTGGTGTGTATTGTATGCATGAAGAAAATACACCACTTCCTTTGCAGTCTAAAACAAAAGATTCAGCATAAGGGATTTAGAAGCTTCATTTCGATGGAGCTAAGAACAGGAAAGGACATGGAAGTAGGTTTGATGCTCACGTCTCCAATCAAACGAAAGGTATTTCTCAACTTTGAGTCTCCAATTTGCATGTACTTGTAAGGTAGTTGAATATGAAACATTAATTCATGGCTTACTTTGGGTCAAAAAGAAAGGTATCAGCATTGCTACCATTTTTTAGTGATTCTGAGTTGGTTATCAATAAAGTAATAAATTTCAATGTTTGTAAGAATCCATTAATGAAGTCTTACACACATAGAGTTTCAAAATTAATGGAAGATTTCAATGCTATTAATATTCAATCTATTCCTAGAACTAAAAACAGGCATGCAGACAGACTTGCAGCAGTTGGTGCTAGTTTTGAAGTGCTAGAATAGATTCAAATATAACAAAATCTAGCCTCATATTAAGCTAATTATCGGGCCCTCAATACCTAATAATGATTCAAATTGGCAAGTTTTTGAAAGTGATGATCAAATCTACAAGTTTTTGCAGCAAGAAGATGAGTTTTCTTTAGTCTAATCAACATAAATTACAGCACCTATATGGTGATCAGATTGTTCAGTTGAAGACAAATAAACCACCTCGAGGTATGAGTCACATTGGAAGACATCTTTAGCAATGACGATTAGTTAAGAAAGGTCAAGACTAAAATTTCAACCCACTTTGATAATTACAAAGAAATCTCGGTTGATGAAGGAGAAAATAGTTATTTCTTGGAAAGGTATGTTCCTTAATTGAAAAACAGTCATTTATTAATCTTTACAAGGAATTTAAAGATTTTTTCACTTGGAAATACCAAGACCTGAAAGGATTTGATCCCAGTTTAGCACATACATGCAATTGAGTTAGCAGCCAAACTCTAAACCTGTTAGACAAAAACAAAGGCATGTAAATCCCAAAATAGAGCCTCTAATGAGGAAAGAATTATCTAAGTTGATTTAATCAAGTATTATCTTTCCAGTTAAGCATTCAAGTTGGGTAGCCAATCTTGTTCCTGTTAGGAAGAAGAATGGTGAAATCAGACTATGTGTATATTTCAGAGATCTTAATAAGGCTTCATTAACAGATCATTACCCACTCCCATATATGGATCAAATTTTAAGAAAAGTTTCTGGTGCAGATAGACTATCTCTCCTAGACGGTTATAGTGGATATAATCATATTTTAGTCCAGAGAAGAGAGATAGATATAAAACAACTTTTACCACTAACTGGGGTACTTATGCTTACAAAAGAATGCCTTTTGGCCTTTTAAATGCTGGTGCAATGTTTCAACGTGCAATGGACATGGCTTTTCGTAGCTTATTAAATAAATGCATCCTTGTTTATTTAGATGATGTTACTATATTTTCAAAAGATTCTGAAGAACATCTAATGCATTTAAGGTAGACTTTTTAGTTGTGCAAGCAATTTGGAATATCTTTGAATCCACTGAAGTCTATATTTTCAATAAATCAAGGCAAGCTACTTGGTCATATTATTTCTAAGAAAGGTTTAGCAATTGATCCTTTTTGAATCAAATCCATATCACAACTATCGTTGCCTCACCATAAGAAGGCATTACAGATTTTTCTTGGAAAAATCAACTTTGTTAGAAGATTTGTTCTAAAAAAGAGATTTTACAACATTGGTTAAACCACTCACATAGCCATGCTAAAGAAAGAGAAAACTTTCTTTTGGACCAATGAAGGAAGAGAAGGTTTTGAAGTAATAAAAGCAGCCATCTCTCAGGCTGCTACTCTTACAAATCCAAATTTTGATAAAGATTTTATAATGTATGCAATTGCAGGAGCTGAAACAATATCAACTTTATTAACTCAAGTCAATGACGAGAATATTGATTAGCCTATTGCTTTCTTTAGATAAAGTCTTCATGATTATGAAACAAGGTACACATTTCTTGAAAAGACAAGTACTTTTAGTAGTTAGAGGACTAAAAAAATTTCAAGTACATGCTTTCAAACAATAAAATCCATGTTCTTGTTTCTCACCCAAGTGTGAAAGCATTCTTACTAAATAAAGAAATTAAATGAGAAAAAGGGCAGGCTGGATAACAAAGGTTATGGAATATGATGTTGATCATTCGGGTTGCTAAGATAGTTTGAGGGAAAGGTTTATGTGAGCATCTCATTGTTGATATGGAAAAACAACAAGCTCCAGAACCAGATGATTCAAAATAGCATTCTTGAAATTACGCATCAACAATCAGAAATCATGGTTCAACCAGAAAATCAGTAACCTGAGCTCACTCATGAGATTAAGGAATCAAGATGGATGACTGATTTAGTTAACTATCTACATCGTGAAACTTATCCGTAAGATATGGAAAAAAATAAACAAAGGTATTTTAGGCTACAAGTTGTACCTATATCTTCATTGATAGCGTGTTGTTAAAAAAATGGATATAAATGGAATCTTGCTACGATGTGTTGACTACGATAAAATTTAGAAATTACTATCAGAATTCCACAAAGCACCTGTGGGATATCACTTCTCAGCACGTACTACAGCCTTAAAAATTATGAAAGTTGGTTACTATTGGCCTAGCATATTCAAGGACTATTTTGAATGGATTAGAAAATGTAAGAAATGTTCTTTCTTTGTTGGAAAAGAATGTTTAGCCTCGCTTCCTTTACAACATATTTCAGATGATCAACCTTTTATGTAGTGAGGTCTTGACTTTATTGGCATGATAAACCCAACTTCTTCATCACAGGAACATAAGTGGATCTTAACTGCTACATATTATTTTACATGATGGACTGAAGAAATAGCTTTGAAAGGATGCTAATGAAGCTTCAATACTATCCTTTTATGAAGGTATAGTTTGCAGATTTGGTGTTCTAGCAACTATCATGTTAGACAATGCTTTAGCATTCCTTGGTGAAAAGATAACAGATTGTGTTATCAACCATGGAATCTATCAAAGTTATTCATCTAATTATTACCCATAAGGTAATGGCTTAGCTGAAATTACTAACAAGAATCTGTTAAGGATCATGAGAAGAACACTCAAGGATAATCAAAGAGCTTAGCATCTAATGTTGAATTCAACACTTTGGGCTGACAGAGTGACTCCTAAAAGATCAGTTGACAATTCACCATAAAAACTTTTGTACGGAAAAGAAGCAAGAATGCCTATTTCAGTTGAGTTACCCACATTAGATTTGCTGCATCAAATGGAACAACTTGAGAATTCATTTTGCAAATTTAATGGAATTACAAGAGCTAAGAGATCAATCTCATTTAAATATGGAATGAAGAATTAGAAACAAATGAAGAAGACTTTTGACAAGAAATCCAAATTTAGAGTCTTTGATGAAGGATATATTTTGTTAAAGTGGGATGCTGATCGTGCAAAGCTAGGAAGACACACGAAGTTTGATACAATCTAGAATGGCCCCTTACATGATTTTATCTTACAAAGAATAGAATGCTTTTTAACTTTCGAAACTGAATGGAGAGGAAATTCCCATTCCTATGAATGGTATGTTTCTCAAACAATATTATTGAAAATCTTACCGTATTTGTTAGAGTAGGATTTCCCTTTAATAAGTGTAGACCCTGCACATTACATTGTTTTTTAATTCAATAAGTGCATTTGTACACGTGATCTGTTTTACCAGATCCTTTCCCAGTTTTATTTCCGTTTTGGAAGGGTTGGACCTTTCAAAAAGGGAAAATTTTGGTTGCATATTTAGACTCCATGCCCAATGGATAAGAGAAAGGAAATGATGTATAAGATAGCAAGCAGCTTTCCCCATAGGATCGCTAAAAATGCTGACAATTTTTGCACTTGTGTAAAAACGGGCAACTCGAAACTCCGTCATTACGCTCTTGAAAGGCATTCGTGAAGTATACCTAAGCTAACGAATTTTTGATCTTATTGGTTATTGCTGAATTAATTAATGATTAAGTGAAATTTGCAGCTAAGTGTGTTGTTACAAAACAGTATCATATCACATATTCTACAATTTCATGATACCTTCAATAAAAGAACACAAAATGGGCCCTGAAGGAAAGTTGTGGTGTCTTGATGAAGACGACCAAATTGAAGAATAGGTGAAGTTTTGAGTTTTTGGACAAAAGACATAGGTGCATATTGCAAAAATCAGGGTTCATTACTGAATGTTACTAGAAGATTCTTATCAATGATCTTTCCTACCAAATGAGTAAGACCATAGAATTATGTTCACTTGGGAGGTAAAGTTTGTACTTGTTGCAAGATACAATGTTCTTCATACTTGGTGCAGTTTAGAATGCACAAGGAAATACATTATTCACGTTTGTGAGCATATATTAATGGAGTTAATATCACATTTTGATGTCAAATTTTGACAAACCATCACAAGCAAATGGGAAGTAAGAAAAAAGACCTTAGAATCGTCCATAGCCACCATTTTTAGACAACAGATGTCCATTTGTATACATTTGTACCTCCCCAAAGAATAATTTTACTTCTAATCTCCCTAATAATCCCTGATCTCTCATTATCAGTGATTTTGAAAAGTATCCTTCAAATTTCAACCCATGCCATCAAAATTGAAAATTATAATTGAATATCTTATTTTTAAAGTTTTTATAGTCCTTTAGTTAAACTACACACATATGTAAGTTTTGGGTAGACCCTAGAGATTCCAAAAGTGTAATGCCCACTTCCCTACGACACTTAGTGATTATCATTTTGAGTTATTGGATAGACAGTACATACATGTTATACTTGCGACATGATGTGACAATTACAGTAAATTTATATGCTTGATTCCTAACTCAGTATTCGATGTTCTAACTGTTACTACTGTATGGATGTATTAGATATAAATTAGGGATATTTCTAGATGATTGTTGATGTTGTGATCTTAGTGCAAAGAGATGGATTGTTATAATTGAAATGTTAGAAAATTAAACAATTGGTGAATTAATTGATTCTAGTATTGGTTTAATTAGGTTGTTCAATGGTGTAAATTGTTATGTATACGTGCATGTGTTTTATTATTTCGACGTCACTAATATGGTCACGAGGCCAGAAGGTATTGTTAGATTTTGCAGGAAATTGATCACAACCATGAGGGGGATTGGGGACCAAACACAACAGAATGTCGGGTGGTTACAACAATTGGTCGTCAAGGCAACTAGTAAATTGTGTTGTGTTACCTCTATTCTTGTATGTGTTAAGAGAATTTTCATGAGGGGGAAATGTTCTAATGTGACCATGGGGTTAAGAGTTTATTTAATTGTTTTTATTTACTTTAGTAGGTGATTTCATTGGTGATGTCTTTTCTTTTATTACTTTTGCTAAGTATGTTTAGATTAATTTAATATCTTGTTTTAATTTTTAAGTTGGGAGGGAAGTCAAGTGGGGGTAATAAATTTTGATGGTTGGCTCCTTGAGCCTTGTGTTCCCTCATGTATTGAATGCTTGGTTTTGAGTGTTGACCTCTCCAAACTCTTTGAATCTCGAATTTGAGATTGAGGGCAATTTTGGGGGACTTGTGGGACAAGTTAAACTTGTCCCACACTTCCCAAAACCCCTTACCAACCATATCTATGGGTTGGGAATCCAAAAAGGGGGTTATTTATTGTTTTGGGAAGGGAAATATGACTTTGGAGTGCTCTTTTCTTCATTTTGCATTTATTGTGCCTTAAGGCACATGGGAAAAGGGTTGGATTGTGGAAGAGAGTTGTCATTCAACCCAACCACCCATTTATTGTGTTTTGGGATTTGGGTTGACCTTGGGAGGTGGTTTGAGGATGTGTGATGTGGCATCCTACATGGAGCCACATCACCCTCACCCTTTCCTTTGTTCTATTTATTGAAACTTCCTCTCTTGTTGAGGGGGTTGGAGTTTTGCTTTTGTTTTGTTGAAGAGTTCTCTTTTGTTATTTTTGGGAGAGAGAGAAAGAAAGAGTGCTTGGACTTGCATGCTTGGATTGATTTGGGAAGGAGCTTGGACAAGTTTCTTGGTTAGGCTTCTCCAATGGAGAGGTAGGAAACCCTCTCCTTTGTTTTGCTTTCATATTATTGATGCTTCTATGCTATAATTGTAAAAAAAAGGCATGTCTACTTTGGTGTATTGTGAAAAATGGATGGAATGCTTATTGTGTAGTATAGGAGAGGTATATGGGAATACTCATGAGGGAGGCAAAAGAGTAGATTAGGATATTGTGGAGGGAGTTTGAGAGGGATTCCCATCTTGGGTAAGAATGTTTACATTCTACCTTGTCTTTGAGGGAGCCATAAGAGGAGGGAGGCATAAGAGTATGGGAGGAAAAAGGGGTACTTGAGGGAGGCATAAGAGTCATAGTGGCTTGTGTTATATTGTGGAGGGTTTTGGATGGGCATCTCATCTCATTTGGGAGGCATAAGGAAAACATTCCCATAGTTCCTTCTCTTGTTGGCTTGGATGCAAGCCTTGTTGTATAATGTTTGATGTTATTGTGTGTCTCCTTGTTCTTCTATTTTAGCTTGAATGTTGTGAAGAACTTGTATTGTGGAAGCATGTATTGTTGCCTTGAGTTGGAGACCACCCTTTCATTGTGTTGTGTTTGGGGCTCGGGGGTCAATGGAGGAGATTGCTTCTCTTCTCCATTGAGATTTGGTTGGGAGGAGAGTGTTGCCTCTCCCCCTATCTTGGTTGTGATTGGAAATGCTTGGAATTTGGAGCATGAGTGAAGAACACTTGAAGCACTTGAATCTTGTTGTTGACAATGCTAAAACATCATGTAATTAACCACCTTGAGTGGAGAAAGAAATGTAATATCGTTTTTCTTTCCTTAGCTTCTATCATTGTAAATCGGTTTCCCACATGAAGTAGAATATGTTGTAATAAGATTTGAAGGAAATGTTGCATTGGTATGATAGTATTTCTTGCTCTAAAGCTTATTGAGAATGTTGTTGAATTCTGTTGTGGGAGGATGGAAAGAAAATTACAAAGACTATACATGTTAGATCTCATTTTGTTGCCCACAAGGAGATGTATTAATAGTGGAATGAGAGTGTAAAAGGAAATATTTTATAAACAATTTTATCAATGGGCTCAAAATAGAGAGGAGTTTGATCCATTTAAAACTTTATAACAATAAAGCACAATTATGTATCTTTTCAAAAGGAAGGAAGCACCACCAAAGTCGAAATATGGTTTTAATGTATTCCAAATGTTTTCCATTAGAACATCCTTAATATTCGATTTGCAACAAGCATTTCAAGTTCTAGTCCCCTTTATGTTTTATCCATCCATGAATTTATTGTTAAATCCATTGCAAATAAATAAGAAAATGAAATCGAATCTCTTAGAATACCCCTGCTATATTTATTGATTTGTGTGGAAGGAGATTTTAATACAAAATTCTAAACTTAATAAGTTCATTACCACTTTTCATTTAAAAGGGAATTAATATTTTAATTATTACCCATGTTTAATTAATATGAAAACCAGCGGATTTACTATTATAGGATTTCTCTAAAAACAACAAACAGTAATATGTTACAAGCTGCCGGTTGTTTATAATTTCTATTCGTAGTAGTGTTTGTAAGTTTAAAAATTTACTTGTGTTTCCACATGCTTTAGATATGCAAGGAAACCACATTCAATTAACAATGTCAATGAAATTATTGTGGCATGTAACTTTGAAAGTCAAAATCCAGCCCTGTCAGGTCTGGCAGTTTTCATCTTCTACGTACGTACGTGCCAAGAACTAGCAAAACATAGTAACTTAACCACATTCGACATACTTCAATACGACGAGTATGCAACACGCCACTCCTTCTGAATCTCTCTCTGAACTGTTGATGACTGTTTTTGGCCACCGGATAACAGATGTCCCTCGCTCACTATGTAAAATTTGAAGAGCTAAACCTGGAATGCCCATTTCTAAAAGTGCTCTGCTATTTCTAGAAGTTAGTGTATCACATGAATCGAGTCACAGTTGGGAGGATGTTCACACAGTAGTAAGCAGCAGTTCTTCTGCGAGACAAAATTGATATCTTGAAGTCTAATTCTGGACAGTTTTAATGTTATTCTTGCCATTTTTACATGCGCAGACCTACATAGGAGGGGTACTTACAAAAATAAATTCCATTTACACCTCTGCCTTTTCTGGTATGAAACAAACCCACCGCTATGAGATTCTCCTCTACGCACTGGTCATTAGATCAGGATGGGAGTCGCTCTTGAAGGCGAACCCCGTGATTGAGGATGCATTCGATACTGAACAGATAACAACATAGTCGAACAGCCCGTTCTTTGGCTGACCTGCTCACTGGTTCGCCTCTCTTCTTGCCTGCATGCGCCCATGACCTTTGTTCTCCCCCTCCTCACGCGGACAGGGCCGAGTCAGACAATATTCATGCATGGAGAATTGCGTGTAGCACGTTCCTTTTAGTCGCCGTCCTTTCCACGCGGCCCCAGGCAGGAGGATAGCAGGTTTCACTGCAATAAAGAGCTATGTGGCCAGTGCAACGTTTTCACCTGTTATTTCGGCCTGTACCTCCATCTAATAACTTCTACACCTCCCTTATGTTGATTGCACATGACTCAGGTCAATGGGAAAAACAGCAGGCCGACTGTAGTGTCCTATTAGTAATAAATTTTGTAAATCTATTGAGATTGAGCAGCTCAGTGGGTATTCACGGCACGCCAGACAGGGAGTCGTTGTTTATGACAGCTGGTGGTTGAGGACCACCGCCCCAAATCCAAAAGATTTTAAACATGGGTTAAAACGCTTTTTTTTTTCCCTCCTTATTTGACTCTTATGCATTTAATTTTTTTAATAAAATTTCCAAACGTATGCCAAGGATATAGTCTTGTTTAAGTGATCTTCTAAATCTTCATGAGTGGAGTTATTTTGGGATAAAGCAAGAAAAGTGTTAACATGGGGGTCAACACCCTTTTTTCCAATGTCCGTTTTTTTATATATAAGCAAGTGTCAATGGATAATGGCTAAGAATTATTAGAAGACATCAAATAAGGTAAAATTGTGAATAATGCTCAAGAAGGGTTTCAATTGTCACAAATGTTTCAAATTTACTTTCAAGTAGTATTATTGAGACACATTCTAGTTATCATTAAATATTCTTTTTTATCTTCGGACCTTATTATTGGTTATATGTTTTTTTATTGTTCACCTTGCAAGGCAATGTAGAGTCCTTCAAGTGCAAACCTTGAAAATACACATATGTACGATGTCGGTTGAATGGACTCTTATTCCTTTATTCTTTTTTAAATTTATAGGAACGTAGGTTCATTTGAGAATAAACTTGATAATATATCTATATATATACCACTTAATTAAAAGTATCTAATCCCTTTTAAGGGATATCTAAGAATCTATCTTGAAAGATTTCTAAGCGTCAACGAAATAGCGATATTTGTGTTACCCTGATAATATATCTCTGCAAAAATATATATTAAAATATATCAAAAAATCAATAAAATTCTAAAGCATATTTTACCCTGGTCACCCTCACCCTATTATACATTGGCTCATAAAGTGAAAACGGGGTCAGCAGTCAACTACCCCTATGCAGTCTTGTATCCCCATTCTTGAAACTCGAAATTCATCTACGAAGGATAGAGGCGAATACAACGAATATTGAAGTGAATCTCGAGTAGATGGAAATGCGACAATCATGTAGTTTTAGTCTTGCGAGCGGAATGCAAAGTAATAGACTGAAGCTTGTCTATTCCCAAGGTCAAGCATGTCTCAAAACTTGCAGATAAAATAAATCAAACAAGAGCCATTACCTTTTAAAAGAAAAAAAAATTTGTTGCATTTTCGGGTCGTTTAGTGATTGCGTCATCATTGTTGCATCATCGTCGTCATCGTTGACGTGAGTGTGGCATCGCCTTTTCGGGGCGTTACATAAAGTATAACTACTGAAAAGAAAGGTACACATGCATGAAAGAGAAAGAAAAGGAGTATGAGTGAACCCATCATTGCCTTGGGTTTTTTGTTCTTCAATTGAAGCATCTTCATCTCCATGGTAGAAGCCATTGTACTTGAAAAGAAGAAAATAATTAACTGTCAGTTACAAGCTTAGGGATCAATTCATATTCCTACATTATCCTACTTCGTGCATATGAATCTTCTCTTAACAGGGGATGTATTCTACTTGAAAAACAAAATGCATGCATGCTTTATTCACTTAGAAAGAAGAAGGAGAAAATAAGAGAAAAACATGGACATAAGAGAGGCCAAAAAGCCTAATTATTTTCTAATTGTTTTCCTAAGTGTGCAAGTATAGGTTGCTATGGGAAAAGGTAAGGTTCAGTTACTATAGGAAAAGTTCAGTTGCTACGGGAAAATACTAAAATTCAAAGCTAGTTACTACGGGAAAATTTTTACTTGGTACGAGAACAGTTATAATTTCATAATTTCAAAGTTAGTTGCTAGGGGAAAAATTGTAGTTGCTGCGGGAAAAGATGGAATTTCAAATTAGAAGAAATAAGATGTCCATTAGATTATCATACAATGTTGAGATAGAAATAAGACTACAAAATACGACAATATCCTCAAAGATCAAATTGAATGTATGATTTGCAGTTACAGAAATATAAGTCATTCAGAATGAATATAGAGATGCTGCCATATCAAAGAAGTACAACTATCTATGCAAGGGATTGATCAAATACAGATGCAACTACAGGTGAATCTCAAGTACAACATTGAAGCACAAAAGAAGATGTCACTACATTTTTGACAAGACTTGAATTGTCCAACATGTAGGAGTTGTAAACAGAGTTCCATAAATAATATGTTATCCGTAGGTTCAGAAAAAAGTACACATTATTTTCAGAAAGTTAGGAATGTTGTTACAGTCAAGAATTTGATAGATGCAATTTTCAGAAAACAATGACATTTCAAACGCTCATCTCGTGGAGAATTTCAATGTTGAAGTGATCATAATGTTGACATTTTAAAGCAAGTATTCTCAAAAGGTACTACAGAATTGCAGAAAAATCAAGTTGATCCTAAGACAATGAATTGTAACAAGTGAATTCTCTAGAATACAAAATTGAGCCAAAGATTTCATAATGGACCTAAAGTAATGTACAAAACCAGTATTTGCAGAATGTCATAACCATCTTCTACAATATTCTCAACAAATGATGAGATAACAGTTGTCCTAGCACAAAGAACTACTATAGAGAAGAGGTTGAAGTATGAATATTTAGAAAGAAGAAAATAATCTATGTTCACCATAGTAAAACAAGGGAAGGTACAAAGTAAATCAGATTTTCATAATAGCAAACACATGATCACAGAGTCTTTTTGAAGTTCATTTTAGCAATGGCCAAGAATAACAGATACCCAGAACTTAGAAACTATAGATCTATAATTCATGATGCAGTTTAGGCCAAAGAACAACTCACTGTAGATAATCAAATGGTCAGAAATTTTGAGCAATTAGATAAAGAAGCAAGAGGTCCACAGGCCCACATGAGTTTTCAAACTCAGAAGTCAATCAGGAGAAACAAATCACAGAACCCACAAATATTTCTAAAAGTTCAGGGATACATCTGAAGAAGAAAAGAAAAATAAGTTTACGCATGTAAGAGAGATTACCTATAAAGGAATATGGCATCTAAGAAATGAAACCTCAGCTTCCAAAAATATACAGAGGCACAAATGGTACAAAGGATAAAATAGGATAAAGCTGAGCTTAAAGAAACAATAATGGCAGCCCACACTTTGAAAGCTGCGTAGAAACCACGAAACTGAAATGACAGAGAATCATTTGTAGAGAAGAAGCTCCAAAATACAGTGAAAGACGAGCTCGAACCAGATTAGAATAATGGCGTTAAGAGAATTTTTTCCAAGGTTTCACCTGCTTCACAAGAAAATCCAAATAAATGTTCTTTAGGGTCGAGTTCCGTTTATCACTTGAACCTAAGAAGCAGGTTAACCCATCCTCAGCCACAGCCAGAGATTGACAGTTTAAAAATCCCAAGGACATAGGATCAACGTCCTCAAATAATCGCAACAATCAATGGTAACTATAGTTAGGATGCCACTTCCCACAATAAATACCAACAAAATCCCTAATCGTAGGTCAAAAATTGGTGGTCTGTGATCAGATAGGGTACAAAGATCAACAACAAAGAACAAGGCACAAATTTTCAAAATAAACCATAAGGGTTATAGTTGACCTGATCAGAGTTGATGCCACCACCTAATTCACCAAGGGGTGAGGCATCGTGGAAGGGGACAACCCACATGTCCACTAAACAAATTGTTGCAAATTACTTTCACAAGTCTAACCCAAGTGCATACCTCAAATAATTTTAAAGGGGCGACCAAATCATATATCATGATCACTGAAAAGGTGAATATTATAATATGCCAAGGCTGACATAATCGAAGGGTGGTTGAATGTATTATTATGTCTATGCCATGGCCAAACTAGATTTCAATATCAGAACATATTCAACCACAGGTGGTCCCTACAGGAGGAATTATTTTTACAAATATTACCAAGTTTTGTAATTATTTTGCTCACATACAGGGAGTTGTATTTTGCATGCCTTCACAACAGGACTAATAGAGAAGATGACAGAGTTTCATGTTCAAGGAAAGAGACTTGCCTAACAAGCAACCTTATTTTTAGCAAATTATTCAAATATGAGTAGAGGAATTTTTTGATATATGAGTACTGGAGAATTTTTTTCCAGTTTTACCCTCTGAATGTTAAGTATTTTCTACCTTTCCAAGTTATTTTGCAATCTTGTGTACGTTTATATTAATCTTGTGATTGCAAAGTCCCTGATCAATCACCTTACCCAGTTTCCCAAATGGTGACCATTATTATATTCATTCCAGACTGCACGATGTGGTTGGTCTCCAATCCCCCTTTGATTGTTGTGATATAATTACCAGCAAAATGCACAATACCTCCTTAGGCCTCATGGCCGCATCAAAACATCCAAGATAAAATATGTGAATACAAGTCAACAATCATCCATACATAAATTAATACCAACAACATCTCAATTCCTATTATTTTAATTATCCATTAAATCACAAGATTGTTTGAACTGCTAAATTTCCTACTCCCATATGACAGCATGCCGAATGTGAGGAAATAATAAAAAATATATCAACAAACATCATCATTCATATAAAAGGTTTATCTAAGGTCTTAAAATACATACTATGAATCAAAATCCATCAATAGTTCAAAGCTATCTCTATCAATCTAACCATTCACATGCTAATCCAAAAAATGTACAATAACGTATCCATGTATAAAGTCAATGTAATCGAACTCAAAATATAATAATTGTTGACAGGGAAGTGGAGCACTATGTCCCCCTCCCTTAGAATTTAAATTCCTCATGGAAAGTTCACTAAATAAGTGTGGAAACTAGACTCGTAGCAATAATAACTTCCTCCCATGTAGAAGCAGGCTTCATCATACATGTCCCAGTGGACTCGAACTGAGTCAATCTCTTAACCTCAAAGGCCAGGGTCTGCCCTCAAATATAGATGGCCATCTCCCTATTACCTTACCCTGATCCGTGACCTGCAAAATGAGGTCCAATCTAAATACATTGAGAAGATGTGTAATGTATCTCCTAAAGTACATAAACTGAAATACATCGTGGATGAGAGAACGATAGGTGACATTTGCTTAGACGATGAGGCAATAAGGACTGAATACACTTCAAGATCTCAAAGGACCCATAACCTAGGAGCAAGCTGTAGAGCTGTTTCCAAATGAAAGGGATTCTATTGTGTCTGACACAAAGAAGACCCTTCGTTGCCAACCTCAGAAAAAAGATAGTCCTCATAAAATTTGGAGTATCACCTTATTTTTAATTATTTTATAGTCATCTTCTACCCTCAAACTCCTAGAAATCAGTTTAAGATACACCGATAAGGAACTGGCCTTGATACCAGAGACTCACCTCAAAATAGGTATACCCACAGACCTGAGGTGTTTCCATTGTATCTACGAAAGAGAGAGATCAATTGTGTAAACTTAGATAACCTGCAACTATCTCTCAACAGGGTGCACTTTCGAGAGATAACAATTACCTTATCATACCTTGTTTTCGAGACATAATTTTTCTTCTACCCACCTAAGATATGCTTAAGGGGGTGTTGATGTAATATTTTTTCCACTATTTGGTTTTACCTAAACAGTCTAAGTAGCTTTCTTAAGATAATAATGGGTCATTATAGAAAATTTACTTTAATTATTTTTCTTATTGTGAGTTAAGCTAATTACCTTTTTGGGTGACCTGATTCCTCACTATATAATGTAGCATCTTATGTAATTTTTTTCTAATGAGAATGAATTAGTTAACGAATGAGTTTATGAAAAATTTCAAATTTATTGAAGAGTTTTTATTCCTTGAGTGTTTTTGGATTTCACTACTTCACACATGGTTGTTCTTTGTGCATTCAATCCTATATAGCCCCTATCCTCAATTGTGTCACACTACGACACATGAAATGGTGTATGCAATTTATTTTGTCAATTTTCTGGCTATCCTTTCCCTTATGCATCACCACAAATAGTAGAACAACTAATATAAGTGTCGATTGTAACCCTTGTATAGAAAATTAAATTTTCTTAAACAATATTAATTTTCCCATGTTCATTTTATTTTCAGACATTCTAAAATAATTCTTGATACTCCTTAGATAGAGGCTAGATGATATGTACCTCCAAATAAACTTGTATTTATATAAATATATATGAATTTGAAATTAGAATGTACTAGTGCACAAAGGACAATCTATGTAATATGGAAATAAAATAAATATCAGTAACAAAAGAGCCAATGGTAAAAAATGGACCCCAAAGCAATATTGGATGGAACTGTTAATCTTTGAAATTATTGTTAGATAATTTTTCCAAATTGAAATATATAGACATTTCTCTAATATTATGAAATAATAATAACATGATCAGATATAGACATCAATCGGTCTACAACACCCGCTAAATTTTCCCACAGGAAACCCAAGAACAACCTAGGTCAAACTAGAAAACTTATGAAATAATTTTTTTTTGTTTTAAACATACTTGCAAAAGATTCGAATTAATAGTTGTCACATTCTTGTTTCTAAGTTACTTTAAATTAATAATATAAATTCCCCCAGCCCACCCTCCCCATTATAGTAAAATAATAAAACTCTCAGTACCTTTTAATAAACTTAGTTAGTCTAAGGCATGGTTTAGGTTCCCCTAAATTTTATTTTGATAAACATTTAATTTACACCATAGTTAAACTTGCACAAAAAGATCCCAAGGTAAAGTGGTATAATTAAATAAATAATAAGGATTGCAAAGGGGTCAAAGTTGACATTTAATTAAAATGTCTCTAAAATACCTTTGGGTTAGAAAGTTAATAACACCCATTCCTTTTTACAGTTAATTGAGTGACCCCAACATAAATTCCACCCATGAAAATTAAATTTGAATTTCTCTCACCCACTCCCCACCTACTTTTTGTAGAGATGAATCTCATCCATTGGATGGATTCATTTGGGGCCACAAGATCTAGGGGTTCAACTAACCCTAAGTTTTCTTATGAAAAGATCTTTTCTCTTTTGTTTGGCTTATTATTTCTTTGTTTTGTTTTGCAGATTGGTGGAGGAGGATGAGGAAGTCATGAGAGGCCACCTCAAGCTTTTGGAGAGATTCACATATTTTTTTTTTCTTTTATTTCACCCTCAGCTAGGGTTTTAATGTATTTATTTATTTTTGTTTATCTCATTATTTTAGTATTTTCCCAAATGGGCATATGGGTTTTTCCCCATTTTAGAGGAAATAGGTTAAAAAGGCATATGTATTTTCTTTGGTAGAAGAATATACATACATACATATATATATGTACATATACGTTGCTACACACACACACGTGTGTGTGTTTTATATTTTTTTTTTCTTTAAACTCAAATTAAAAAAATGAAATAGACAAACATTAGAGGTCATATAAAAATATATACAAACACACCACACACACACACACACACACACAAACAAAATATGGTTGAATTTCGGCCTCGGCTAAAACTTTCATACAAGTCCGCAGTAAAGTATAACAAAATGTGCAGGTTTTAATTTTAATTGTTGAGTCGGTGTTAGGGGGGGATGGGGGGAGGGTCACTGACCCCACCCTCCCATCCCATATAAATGGGGTGGGGGGTGGGGTCGGCGGTGACCCTCCCCAACCCCTTTTCCCAAAATTACAAAAAAAAGTCCAGGCTGCAATGGGTATAAGCCTATGACCGTTTTTATAAGATTTCTTTTTCATATTTTGTTTTATTTTAATTTTGGTTTAATACATTATATATAATATATATTATATATATATATATATAGAAATATATATATATATTAAAATATATATATTATTATTATAATAATAACAATATTAATAATAATTTATTCTAGTAATATTTTAATATAATTATATTATTAGTATCCTAATTAGTATTTAGGGTATTAATACTATTAATAAGCAACAACAATTTTATTGTTGATACTTTTAGCCACTTACTCTTGCACTAAAATTATTCCTTTAAAATTTGATAAGTACATTTTTTTGATAAGAGCTTTTAAATCAAGCCCAAATTTCACTCGATGTTACATTGATATATTTAGGTTTTAAGGTAAATTTATAATAACTTGATAATGAATGTACATTATCCAATGGAGCTATAGTCTAATTGTAATCATGAAATTTCTTTACTCCAATAGATTTTTGGAGAATTATATTTTATTGACAAAAAACTAATCAAAGAAAATTTAAATTCTTTCCATCTAGCCACATATGAATTTTAAGATTTTTTCAACCAATAAAGAATGAACAAATAAAATTTACTTAGCCATCATAATGCCTTCCAAGCTAATACAATAGAAATCATATATCCTTTTTTTTTTTTTTTTCCAAAAACAAGTTTAAAATCATTCCCACAAGCAATTTATACAAGATTCCTCAATAGTTTTAAAAGTAAGAACAACACACCTCATGTGAGATAATAAATCAACTAAAATGTGAACAAGTTGTTTCCTTTTTAACTACATTTCCATTATATCAAACTTTTACTAAAATTGTGTTTCTTTTCCACATGAATTACAATCTTAATAACCAATATACAATGCAACTTATTTTTCAAAAACAATACAATAATCTTCCACTTGAAGTGAGAATTTTTACAAGAAGGTAACTATAATGAAATATTTCTTAGTCTTCTACAAGTGCTCCAAGTATCAAATCTCCAACAAGGCTCCATCTTTTCTTCACTTGATCACAACAACAAAAATGGGGGAGAGGCAACACTCTCCACCCAACCAAAACTCCAATGAGAAAAAGAAGCAATTCTCCTCATTGGCCCCTAAGCCCCAACCACAAGGCAATAAGGGATGAATCAAACACATGACAAATATAGAATGCTTCCACACTTACTTTCAAGAAAAAAACACACAAGAAAGATAACCATGCAAAACACTCATTTTTAAGCACAACAACTTCCCAAAACAATGGCTCTAAAATAAGCCAAGTAGAGATAGGAATATGGGGATACCCTTGTCCCTCCAAAGGGTTTGTATTCCATCCTCAAAAATCCTCCAAAAAACAATCAACCCCAAAATATCTTATGCCTCCCTACAACAACAAATATATGTCTCTTATGCCTCCCTCACTCTTATTCCTCCCTCTCTCTTATGGATCCCACAATGCACAAAATAACAAAAGAGAACAAGGTGGGGCATCCAAAACCCACTCCCTCCTAAACACACAAAGAAGCTCTTATGCCTCCCAACATATTTCATCCCCATTTCACTATCTCAACACAACCTAAATCCATTTCACTACCCAACACTTCAAGCAAGAAAACACATCCATACAACACATAACATATAAAGCTCCACTTTTCAAAACAAAGCTTTCAAAAAAAACAAGGGTGCAAGACCCTACCTTCCCATGGTAAATCTCCACTTTTCAGGAAACTCCAAAAATATTTCAAACTCAAGAAATTCCAAGCTCCGTTCAACTCCATCAAGAAAGCCTTTCAAAATCCAAGATCCAAAACCAAGCAAGTAACCCGAAATACTTCCCAAAAATTCCAATAAATAGAAAAGGGGAAGAGGAAGATGATGTGGCTCCATGTAGGATGCCACATCATTTCTTCTCCATCCCACATCACTCAAGTCAAACCCATACCCCAAGGCATAATAAATGGGTGGTTGAGAGGTATGAAAAACCTCTTACACACACCACTCCAACCCACACCCTTTAAGGACAAAAATTAAACACATGTAAGAAAGTGCAATTAAAACTCACCTTTTTCCTTCCAAAACACATAATGGGGTCTATTTTTGACCCCCTAACCCATAGGTAGGGTTGGTATAAGAAATTAAGAGGTGTGGGACAAGCATAGCTTGTCCCACAAGCCTCCAAAATTGGCCCTTAAGGCCAAATCCGAATTTCCAAGGTGAGGTAGAGTGTACAACACTCAAGTTACTTACACTCAACTTAAAACACATAAACCAAAGAACCATATAATCTAATAAATGAATTATTTTGTACCATCCATAATTAGTTTAGTAACATGATTCATTTACTAATCTAGACACATAAATCAATTAATGATATAAGGGACTTACATCATAATTAAAATCACATACTCAAAATTTAAATAAAAGAAAGGAAAAGAAATATACACAAACCCTTGGTCACAATTGGAGGTCATCCCCCCATGGGGAACCCCTAACAACAAATAAAACACACACAACATAACACAAGTTTCCATGGTGACCATTTTCATATCCATCCAGTATTCCGATGTGGTTGGTCTCCAATCCCCCTTTGATTGTTGTGATATAATTACCTGCAAAACACACAATACCTCCTTAGGCCTCATGGCCGCATCAAAACATCCAAGATAAAATATACACATATAAGTCAACAATCATCCATAAATAAATTGAATCATCATCCAGACCAAATTGCTATTATTTAAAATTCCAACAACATCTCAATTCTATATTTCATCAATACCAAAAAAATCACAAGATTAGTTGAACTGCTAAATCCTACTCCATATGACGAGCATGCCGAATGTGAGAAATATAAAAAATATATCAACAACACATCATCATCAATATAAAACGTTTCTCTAAGAGTCTATATAAATCATACTATGAATCAAAATCCATCAATAGTCAAAGTATCTCTATCGTCTAACATCATGCTAATCCAAAATGATACAATAATATCCATGTATAAAGTCAATAGTAATCGAACTCAAAATATAATAATTGTCGAAGGGAAGTGGGCACTATGTCCCCCTCCCCTTAGATTTAAATTCCTCATGGAAGTCACTAAAATAAGTGTGAAAACTAGACTCGTAGCAATATAACATCCTCCCATGTAGAAGCAGGCTCATCATACATGTCCCAGTGGACTCGAACCTGGTCAATCTCTCTACCTCGAAGGCCCAGGGTCCTGCCCTCTAAAATACAGATGGGCTCCACCATCACCTACCCCTGATCCTGCACCTGCAATGAGGTCCAATCTAATACATGAGAAGGATCTGCAATGTATCTCCTAAGTACATAAACATGAAATACATCGTGGATGAGAGACACGATAGGTGACATTGCTAGACGATAGGATTGATACACTCCAAGATCTCAAATGGACCCATAAACCTAGGAGCAAGCTTAGAGCCTTTTCCATAATGAAAGGGGATCTTATGTGGTCTGACACAAAGAAACACCTTCGTGCCCACCTCAAAAATAAGATATGTCTTATGCTGATCCACATACTTCTTCTGCCTATCCTGAGCCTCCTACAATCTCTGCCTGATCATAACAACCTGCTGCTCCATATCCTGTAGTAAAGCTGGCCCAAGAAAAACCATGTCCTCCAACCTGTCCCAACTCAATGGTGTCCTGAACTCTCTCCCATATAGTTCCTGAAAAGGATCCAAGCCTATCAAATTATGAAAACTATTATTGTAGGAAAAATCCACCAGATACATGTACTCATCCCACCTCGACTGATGGTCCATGACGTACATCCTAAGCATGTCATCCAAGATTTGATTCACCCACTTAGTCTGTCCATCTATCTCAGGGTGATAAGTTGTACTGAAATTAATTTTTTTCTCGAGAGCATACTACATCGTAGTCCATAAGTGAGAAGTGTACAAGAGATCACGGTCACAAAAAATATTCCACAGAATCCCGTGCAATCTGACAATCTCATCAAGGAATATTCGTGCCACTGCACTAGCTATGTATGTGGTCTTAACCAGAGAAAAGTGATCCACTTTAGTCAATTTATCCACCGTGACCATGATGGCGTCATGGTGGTATCTCAACATCAGTAACCCAACTATGAAGTCCATGGAAATGGTGTTCCATTTCCACTTTGATATAGCGTGAGGGAAAATAAGGTGAGCTAGATGTTGATGCTCAACCTTCACCTTCTGACACTCTAAATAGCGTGACACAAAATGAGCTACGTCTCTCTGTAGTCCCCTCCAATGGTATAACTGTCTCAAGGTGGCGTGCATCTTCTTCACCCTGGGATAGGATGAATAAGGTGCATGATGAGCCACTGTCAAAATGTCTTGTCTCAAGCCTCCATCTCTAGGAACATATATCTAACCTATGTGCCTGAGAAGGTCATCTGTCTTTAATGAAAATCCATCAAATCTCCCCTCTAGGGGTCTCTAAGACTCAATCTCTACTGTGGCTGCAAGCTAGAAGCTGTCGTGAGGGAGCTACTACAAAATCCTACTCCACAAATTTGTACCCACTGAAGTAGCCATAGCCACATGTCTCCATCTACTCAGGGAATTTGTAACCACATTATCCTTCTCCTTCAAATTCTCTATCTCCATGTCGTACTCACAAAGCAACTCCATCCAATGCCGTTGAAGAGTGTTGAGATTTGGCTATGTGAAGAGGTGGCGAAGACTTAAGTGATCATTCCTGAGTGTAAATCTCCGGCCAAGAAGGAAATGTCTACACTGCACCAAGACGTGCACAACTACTGTAAGCTCAAGGTCATGAGTCAGATACTTTAGCTCATAATATTTAAGTTTTCGAGACTCAAAAGCAACAACTCGGCCCTCCTACATCAACACACCTCCTAGTTCTACCAAATAAGCATCTGTGGAAATGAAGAAATCAGCCTGAGGGTTTGGTACTGTAAGAATAGGAACTAACATGAGGCATTCATTCAGTGTCCTGAAGGCCTGATCAGATCTATCTGACCATACAAACTTCTTCCCTTTTTGCTAAAGGGAAGTGATGGGGTGCGCAACCTGAGAAAAGTATTGTATAAATATCTTGTAGTATCCTGCCAAACCCATGAAACTCCACACCTTGGTCACAATAGTGGGATATGGCCAATCCATAATGGATCTAATCTTAGAAGGATCAACTACGATGCCTTCCCCATAAATGATGTGACCCAAATACTGCACCTCAGACTGAAAGAATGTACACTTCTCCAGGTTCACGTAAAGCTGTTGTTCACGAAGACACTGTAGAACCTGACGAAGGTGCTCCTCGTGATCCTCACACGTACCTGAGTATATCAGAATTCCATCAAGGAAAATGAGAATGAAGCGATCCAAAAATGTTCTAAACACCCCGTTCATCAATCTCATGAATACTACGAGGGAATTTGTCAAACCAAAGAGCACAACTGTGAACTCATAGTGCCCATATCTCGTGCAGAAAGCTGACTTGTGGATATCTTCCTTTCCAATCCTTAGCTATTGGTATTTAGACTTAAGATAAATCTTAGAAAATACTGTGGCCCCCTTCATTTGATCAAACAAATCATCAATGCGTGGAAGGGGGTAACAATTCTTGATCGTTACTTTATTTAGCTGCCGGTAGTCCACACACAACCACATGGATCCTTCCTTTTTGTTAACAAAAATCACTGGTGCACCCTAAGGAGATACACTAGGGTGGATTGGGCCTTTCTTGAGAAGGCCCTCAAGCTATAACTTGAGCTCACAAAGCTCATGTGTGGTCATCCTATAAGGATCGCGTGAGATAGGTTCTACTCCTAGAACTAAGTCAATGTGGAAGTCTATCTCACGTGGGGGAGGCATCCCCGATAACTCACTAGGAAACACATCAGAAAAATCCTACAAGATGGGGTAATCATCAATTGAAGGTCCACTAGCCCCATCCTCCAACCTATCACTAACAGTAATAGTGTACAACTGACACCCATGTTGTGCACACTGCTTAAGCTACATAGGAGAAATAGTGAGGATAGAAATGGGTCTCCTAAATCTGGCTATCACTGACTCAACTCCCACATCATCTGTACATGATATAGTCTTATGGTAACAGTCCACTCTGGCTCTATGTGCAGATAACCAATCCATGCCCAAGATGACTCCATACGAACCCAACAAAAGGATACGAAGATCCGAGGTAGTGGTGAAGGGTCCCAAATCCACTACACACTCCTTAACTAAGGAGTCAATAGAGGTTTTGGCTATGGAAGCCATCTCAATGTCCCAACTAAGGCCATGCCTAATTGCCACCAGCCTGCAATGCTTTACTAAAGATGGTGCAATAAATGAATGAGATGAACCAAAATAAAACAATATAGAGGTAGGAATACCACCAATGCTACCTTTAGTCTCTATCACAGTGCTCTGGTACTCATCATGGCGCTTCTCAACCGTTGCATAGATCCGATGGCTACATCCCATGTTGCCAACTGTAAGCTCTGAAATCTGTGCCTTACCCTTGTTACTAGGGTTTTGTGGGCACTCTCTCCAATGATGTCCAACAACGCCACATCCATAACAAATACCTGGTCCTCTCCAATGAGATGTAGCTCCAGCCGGTACTCTAGAGGTCTGTGCTGTGGATCCTAATGATCTGGCTATGGATTGCTGAGGTCACTATTGATGAGCTCCTGTTGACTGAGCTCTTGGTGCACCCAGTGTCCTAATGGGACCCATAGGAGGAGGCCCCATACTTTTTCCCCTCTGAGCATTGAATATTTATGGAGGTCTGAATGGTGGATGAGTCTATTATTGCTGCTATTGAGGTGGCCTAAATGAAGACTTTGTAGAACCATGTCCGCCACGAGGAGGAGCTGAGCCCCTTGATCTGCTATCCTACATCTGCTGGATGCGGCTCTGCACTTTTTCCCTGGCATGCTGAGTCTTCCCCCGAGTATCCTTTGTGATGTAGGTCTTCTCAACAACCTTTTCTAAGGTCTGTGGGTAATGAATGTGCACCGCACCTCCCAAATGAACCTATGAATCTGGAACTACTCGTCTTGCATATAGTTGACATATTGGAGTAAATATAGAAATTGAATCTCATTCTTAGCTTTAGTGATGGATGCCTGACGAAGTCATGGAACTCATCTATCCTCTGTTGAATGAACCTCCTAGCCAAGCAAGCTCTGAAAAAATGTGGAAAGGTTGCAGAAGACAGGCTCGGGCCAGGATAAGTACTTGCTCCTAAACCTCTCCTCAAAGAGGTCACATGTAACTTTCTCTGAGTCTACGTGGAGCTTTTGCTCCTTAGTCCTTCACCAGACACATGATCTATCCCTCAGAAGATGGATCGCAACACGATATTTCATATTACTAGTACATGGGGCAGAGCTTGAAGCACCCGCTGAAGCTCACTAACTAGGCCTCTACCTGAAAACCACCAGTATCTTTAGAATCATGAGATGGGCGTAGCTTCAGGATCTCTCTGATATGGTTTGCAACTGATGACTGATGACCCCTAGATCTCTTTGCATGCTCCTCCCTCGGCCTAGGGCTCCAAGATATGTCCCTGTGTCTTGAAATCTTGTCTCTATGTCCCCTCTATGGTGACTCTGATCTAGCTGACTCCATGCGGGAGTTCTATTCTCTATGCTCCTCTCTATGTCGAGGAGATGCATGAGCCTCAACTGATTTCTCCTTATCCTATCTAACAAGTCATCCTCCTAAGGATCCTCTGCGTATAGCGAAATTGACATCCTGAAGTGTCTTTAATATCTGAGGTAAGATGGCCGCTACAGCCTGATCTGGAAGTGGAAGTCTAGGTCTATGTGTAAGAACCCCTCGTCTGGTCTACGCATCCTACACAAACCAAGGCGAGAGTTAGTTCATCATTCTAGGTTTTATTCTAGTTTTCTATGTTTACTATATTATACAAACATCAGACAATGTTATTTTCTAGGTTTTTTAAAAAATTGCGCTAGGTTAAATGTTCATGTCTCATGTTTTCAAGTGTGCCAAGGGTCCAAGCTTTGAAGCCACAACTCTGATACCAAGTGTAACACCCACTAAATTTTTCCACATGAAACCCAAGAACAACCTAGGTCAAACTAGAAAAATTATGAAATAATTTTACTTTGTGTTAAACATACTTGCAAAAGATTCAAATTAACAGTTGTCACATTCTTGTTTCTAAGTTACTTTAAAGTAATAATATAAATTTCCCTTTTTTCTAATCCCCATTATAATAAAATAATAAAACTCTCAATACCTTTTAATAATCTTAGTTAGTCTAAGACATGGTTTAGGTTCCCCTAAATTTTATTTTAATAAACATTTAATTTACACCATAGTTAAACTTGCACAAAAAGATCCCAAGGTAAAGTGGTATAATTAATTAAATAATAAGGATTCTATTATACCCACAAAGGGGTAAAAGTTGACATTTAATTAAAATGTGTCTAAAAGACATTTGGGTTAGAAAGTTAATAACACCCATCCCCTTTTACACTTAATTGAGTGACCCCAAAATAAAGTCCACCCATGCAAATTAAATTTGAATTTATCTCACCCACTCCCCAACTAATTTTTGTAGGGATGAATCTCATCCATTAGAAGGATTCATTTGGGGCCACAAGATCTAGGGGTTCAACTAACCCTAAGTTTGCTTATGAAAATCTCTTTTATCTTTTGTTTGGCTTATTATTTCTTGGTTTTGTTTTGCAGATTGGTGGAGGATGAGGAATCCATGAGAGGCCACCTCAAGCTTTTGGAGAGATGCACATACTTTTTCTCCTTTTATTTGTTTTTCTTACACCCTCACCTAGGGTTTTAATGTATTTATTTATTTTTGTTTATTTTATTATTTTAGTATTTGCCCAAATGGGCATATGGTTTTTCCCCCATTTTAGTGAAAATAGGTTAAAAAGGCATATGCATTTTCTTTGGTAGAAGAACACACACACACACACACACACACACACACACACACACACACACACACACACACACACACACACACACACACACATATGTATATATACGTTAGTATACACACACACACATATGTATGTATGTATATAAATATATTTTATTAAACTTTAATGTTTTAAAGAAACCCGAATTAAAAAAATACAGAAAGCATAAGAGCGCGCGCGTGCGCACACACACACACACACACACACACACACACACACACACACACACACATATGTGAAGGGGTTTGGTCATGGCTCAGCTTTCACGCAGTCCGCAAGAAAGGATAACAAAATGTGCAGGTTTTAATTGACAAGTGGTTGGGTTGGTGTATAAGTTAAATGAATATGGGGGGAGGGTCACCAACCCCGCCCCCATCCCATACACTATGGGGTGGGGGTGGGGTCAGTGACCCTCCCCCCTTTCCCCACAAACAAAAACAATAGTTCGGTCGTTGGTATAACCGATGAGCCTTTTTACTTTATTTTTTATTTTTTGCATAATATTTATTTAACAATATAATATTAATTTAGTATTAAAAGAATACAACATACATACATATATATCACAATATTATTATTAATAACAATATTAATAATAATTTATTTTAATAATATATTAATATTAATAGTATCCTAGTATTAAGATTATTTAAAATATTAATACTATTTTTAATAAGCAACAATAGTTTTATTGTTGATACTATTAGCCACTTACTATTGCACTAAAATTTTTCCTTTAAAATTTGATAAGTATATATTTTTTTGATAAGAGATTTTAAATCAATCCCAAATTTCACTTGATGTTACATTGATCTCATTAGGTTTTAAGGTAAATTTATAATCACTTGATAATGAATGTACATACTCCAATAGAGCTATAGTCTAATTTGTAAACAAGTAATTTCTTTACTCCAATAGATTAAAAAAGAAATATGATGCATTTGTTGACAAAACAACTAATCAAAGAAATTTTGAAAACCTTTCCATAGCCACATATGGATTTCAAGCTTTTCTTAATCAAAGAATAAACAAATAAAATATACTAGCCATCAAATGTAAGCATATAATTAAGAATGAATCTTTCGTTTTTTCCAAAAACAAGTTAAAAATCATTCCCACAAGCAATTTATAGAAGATTCCTCATAGTTTTGAAGTAAGAATTACACACTCATGTGAGATAATAAATCAACTAAAATGTAAACAAGTTGTCTCCTCCTTTCAACTACATTTCCATTATATCAACTTATTCACTAAAATTGTCTTTCTTTCCCACATGCATTACAATGTTAATAACAAATATACAATGTAACTTATCTTTAAAAAACAATACAATAATCTTCCACTTGAATTGAGGACTTTCACTAGAAGGTAGCTATAATGAAATATTTCTTAGTCTTCTACAAGTGCTCCAAGTATCAAATCTCCAACAAGGATCCATCTTTTCTTCACTTGATCACAACAAAAAAAATAGGGGAGGGGCAACACTCTCCTTCCAACCAAAAATCCAATGAGAAGAAGAAATAATTCTCCTCATTTTCCCCCGAGCCCCAACCACAAGGCAATAAGGGATGGATCAAACGCATGACAACTATACAATTCTTCCAAACATTTATTTCAAGCAACAAACACAAAAGAAAGATAACCACATAAAAACACTCATTTTTAAGCACAACAACTTCCCAAAATAATGGCTCTAAAATAAGCCAAGTAGAAATAGGAATATGGGGATACCCTTGTGCCTCCCAAGGGTTTGGATGCCCACCTCTAAAATCCTCCAAAACACAATCAACCCCAAAATCTCTTATGCCTCCCCACAACAAAAAAACATGTCTCCCTCTCTCTTATGGCTCCCACAATGCACAAAATAACAAAAAAGAACAAGGTGGGGCATCCAAAACCCACTCCCTCCTAAACACACAAAGAAAATATTATTCCTCCCAAAATATTACATCCCCATTTGACTATCTCAACACAACATAAATTCATTTCACTACCCAATACTTCAAGTAAGAAAACACATCCATACAACACATAACATACAAGAAAACAAGGAAGAAAGACCCTACCTTACCATGGTAAAGCTCCAATTTTCAAGAAAGGCCAAAAATATTTGAAACTCAAGAAATTTCAAGCTCCCTTTAACTCCAACAAGCAAATCTTCCAAAATCCAAGATCACAAACAAAGCAAGTAACCCCAAATACTTCCCAAAAATTCCAATAAATAGAAAAGAGGAAGAGGGATATGATGTTGCTCCATGTAGGATGCCACATCATTTCTTCTCCATCCCACATCAATCAAGTCAAACCCATACCCCAAGGCATAATAAATAGGTGGTTGAGAGGTATGACAAACCTCTTACGCACACCACCCCAATCCACACCCATTAAGGACAAAAATTAAACACATATACGAAATTGCAATTAAAACTCACCTTTTGTCTTCCAAAACACATAATGGGGTCTATTTTTGACCCCCCAACCAATAGGTATGGTTGGTATAAGAAATTAAGAGGTGTGGAACAAGCTTAGCTTGTCGCACAAGCCTCCAAAATTGGCCCTTAAGGAAAAATCCGAATTTCCAAGGTGAGGTAGAGTGTACAACACTCAAGTTACTTACACTCAACTTAAAACACATAAACCAAAGAACCATCTAATCTAATAAATGAATTCTTTCGTCCCATCCATAATCAGTTTAGTAACATAGTTTATTTACTAATCTAGACACATAAATCAATTAATGATAAAAGAGACTTACCTCATAATTAAAATCACATACTCAAAATTTAAATAAAAGAAAGGAAAAAAACTATACACATCCTTGGTCACAATTGAAGGTCATTCCCCCATAGGGATCCCCTAACAACAAATAAAACACACACAAGATAACACAAGTTGCCATGGTGACCATTTTCGTATCCATCCAACATTCTGATGTGGTTGGTATCTAATCCCCCTTTGATTATTGTGATATAATTACTTGCAAAATACACAATACCTCCTTAGGCCTTGTGGCCGCATCAAAACATCCAAGATAAAATATACCCATATAAGTCAACAATCATCCATACATAAATTAAATCATCATCTATGCAAATAATGTTACGATTTTAAAAGTTATAACAACATCTCAAATCTATATTTCATCAATGCCACTAAAATCACAAGATTAGTTCAACTACTAAATCCTAATCCATATGACGAGAATGCCAAATGTCAGAAATATCTAAATATGTCAACTACACATCATCATCAATATAAAATATCTCTCTAAGAGTCCACACAAATCATACTATGAATTGAAATCCATCAATAGTAAAAGTATCTCTATCGTCTAATATCACGCTAAGCCAAAATGATACAATAATATCCATGTATAAAGTCAAGAGTAATCAAACTCAAAATATAATAAGTATAAAAGGAAAGTGGGCACTACATGGTCAAAACAATAATACACCAAACAAGAAATTGCATGCCACTTGATGTTTGTTTCATTTTTCAAGACACACACACATATATATATATAGAGTTATATGTACCGTGTAATAATAATTTGTGCTAAATTTAAATTTCTATAGATAGATTAGTAGTATTCTTTATGTAGAGCTAGTTTTGATTTTTTTGTCTAATAATTCACTTATTCTATTAATAGATTTAAAGTTTTTATCCAAAATAAATTCTCATCTTTTCCACCGATTCAACATTATGAGGATGTACTTGTGATGATACAATGTTTTTTAGTGTTGTGTGTCATTTTATGTAGTGCCCACTTTCCTTCGACACTTTTTTTATCGATCCTGATACTGCTGACTATACTATGGAAATTGTTATAGTTTTGGTTTAGTGTGATGTTAGATGTTAGATCATGGATTATTGCTGACTTTGATTCATACATGATGCATGATGTATATTGGAGACATTTTATATAGATGTTAACATGCTGTTGGACATGGTTATATATATATTTATGGATGTTGTTAGGACATGTGATATTTAGACATATGAAGTAGACCAAGAAAATTGAATTAAAATTGATGATGATATAGTTGTTGATGGAATTGTAAGTGATATTGTATATTTTCTTGATGATTGTTGTGATTCATGTATATATTGATGATTTTAAAATTATATTTATATTTATTTGGATGTTCTGATATGGCCATGAGGTTGAAGGAGGTATTTGTGTTTTGTAGGTTAAAATATATCACAATAAACATCGGGGGATTGGAGACCAACCACATTGGAATAGATGAATTCAACAAGGTCACCATGGCAACTTGTAATTGTTTGTGTGTGTGTTTGTTAGTTGTTTGGAATTTTCGAATGTGACAAAGGGATTTATATTTTCTTTATTTGGTTCCTTTGTTTAATGTTTGCATGTGTTTATTTAGTGGCGCATTGCCCTTTTTCTTTATTGATTAAGTGGTGTGTAAATATTGTGAGTAATCATGTTGTTAAGTTAATTAAGTAAATGGGTCATGAGAATGTAATTAATAGAGTTGTTGGCTCTTGGGTTAAGTGTTGTAAGAGGCGTGTAAGAGATGTGTAAGTTAATTTTGAAGTGTGAAATACTCCACCTTCTTTGAAATCCGAAATTGTTCTTACAGGCTGATTTTGGAGGCTTGTGGGACAAGTTAGACTTGTCCCACACCTCTTAAATTTATTTACCAACTATACCTATGGTTGGAGGGTTAAAATTATCCCCTCATTATGCATTTTTGTCAGTCAATTTGTATGTTTTTATTTCACTTTCTTACATATTTTTAATTTCAGTCCTTGGGGTGTGGGTTTGTTTTGGAGTGTGTAAGTAAATTTTCATATTATCCACCCACCTAATTATTATGCATTGGAGAATAAATTTGACTTCTTTGTTGGGGTGTAGGATGTGTGATGTGGCATCCTACATGGATCCACCCCATCCTCTTCTCTTCCCCCTTCTATAAAAATTGAATTCCTTACCTTGTTTTGGGTCGCTTCACCTTTGGATAGTTCATTTTTGGGTGAGTTCTTTATGACTGTTTGAGAGCTCTTGCTGTGGAGAAGTTTGAAGATTTTTGAATGCTTGTGCTTGGTGGATATTTGGATTGCTTGCATTCGAATAAAGCTGCTATTTGAAACTTGGAACAAATTCATCATGGAGAGGTAGGAGCTTGGCTCTTGAAATGCTCCTCTTTTATTTATGCAAATGTTATTGTTGTGACTTCTTTGACATGTTTGTGGGCTGTTGGGTAGATGGCTTAGGAATGGTGTAGGAGAAGGCTATGGGGTTTATTTTTTGGGAGGCATAAGTGTTTTGGGGAGGTATAAGTGTGGAGGGAGTTGGGATTTGAGTTCCACCTTACAAAGAAATAGCTTTCATTTCTTTACTCGTTATGGGGTGCCATAAGAGGTTGGGGAGGCATAAGGAAATGAGAGGAATAAGGGGTACTTGGGGAGGTATAAGGGAATATTAGGGTTTGATATATTATATTTTTGGCGGATTGTGATCAGGTGATGATACCCATTTCCCCTTTGGGAGGCATAAGTAACATCCCCTATAGTTCTTGCTCCTTTGGCTTACGTGAGGAAGCTTGAGTGTTGTTCTCTTTTATCTGTGGTTATGAACCACAATTTTGTTTTGGACTGTATTCTAAATGTGAATTGCATGTGTGTTGTGGAAGCCTATTGTTGCCATGAGTTGAAACACATTTCTTATTGCATTGTGGCTGGGGCTCGGGGGCCAATAAATAAGAATGGCTTCTCTTTTTCATTGGATGTCTTGGTTGGGTGGAGAGCATTGCCTTTCCCTTGCCTTTGTTTTGATCAAACTGGAAAATGGAGGATCTTCATGTTGCTGTACCGGAGCAAAGGAAAAATACATGTCTGACATTCCTTGATGAGATTATTTCTTATTGTAATATTTTTCCCACTTGAAGTGGATGACCTTGTATATTATTTTTGGTGGAAATATGTTTTGTATTGGCTATGAAAGATGTAATTCGAAATGTGAAAGAGATATACTCTATTTTTTGCTTTTGAAAGAATGTGAAAGAGAATTGTATTCTGTATGTTGTATTCGAGGAATGGAAGAAAGAAGTTGTAAAAATATCCTTTTGAATCAATAAAAGATTGTATTAATTCTCTCAAATGGTATTATTAGGTATGAAAATATGATGGTTGAACGTATTTTGAAATCTCTATTGGAAAGATGAAAAGTGAATACGTGTGAAGAAATGTCTTAATGATTTGTTCTTTAGAAAGGAATGTTGAAAATCAGAAGTTGTAATTTAACATTTGAATACCTTGCTTGAATCAACTTAATAGGTTAGAATGTTTTGGAATGAATACATAGTTGAAATTGGTAAATGTAAACAAATCTATTCGAATTGGATCGTTGTTAGATGTTTTTGAAAAAAAAACTGGCAAATGTTTTATCGAAAAGCACAGATCGACCTTACAGCCTTGGAAAATAAAATATAATGATTGAATTAAGGTTACATGATCAAAATGACCCCAAACAAACTAAAACACTTAGGAAAGTTTTAAAGAGCCTTTCATATCGAGCAAAGGAAAAATTGCATTCGTCTTGCTGTCAAGGTTGTAAATTTTGAATTGTAAATCAATAAAACAATATATATCTTGAAATCTATCCTAAATTCCTCTAAGAGAAATCATCCATGTCTGTTTGACATGTTGAGAAAGGAAGGAGGTCGAATTGAACAAAATTCTCTAAGTCAAACGTTACCAGTACACATTTTTAAAGCCTATAGAACATATTCTTAAAATTTGACCCTTCAAAGTTTATAAAAATTAAAATTTTAAGCTTCTTGTGCAAAGAGGACTTTGAGAGCTTTCCAAAAAGTCCTCGTTTTCCAAAAACCGAATCCCCAGTCAAAAGTTATGGCCTTGTGAAGTTTTACTTCATTTTGGCTTCAAAAAAAAAATATAACTGTCAAAATTAATTAACAAATTATTTTTGGGCGGACCCGCAAGAAAAATATTTTCCTTTGCACTTTTACCCAAAAAATGCTAAAGGCATTATGTTCCCCGCCGCTCGCTGACTTGAAAAGATTTCTTTTTTGCCAATAAAATAATCTAGTTCGAAAAGAAAAATTTTAAAAAAATTTCCCCGCAGCCCCACCTTGCCTTTTGAAATGTATCTTTGTGGGTGCGCAGGCCCAAAATCCCTAACTTAGCTTTTAAAATTTTTTGGAAAAATTTCCTAGCTTTCCCCGCCGGCCCACAGCCAATCAGGTGTTGCCACGTGGCTTCACAGGGCATTGGCGGAGGAGTGGATCCTTTTAAAAACTTAGCGCTTTGGAAATCCCTGGGCAAAAATGCTAAGTTCTTCCACCGGCTCGACCACCCTAGCCAATGAGAGCTTGACAGGTGGCGCCTTGGGCATCGGCGGAGATGCGGATAGTTTTGATCCCTTTACGGTTTCAGTAAAAAGACTAAATGTCTTAAGTTCCTCCGGTGGCCCGAATTCCCGCTGAGGCTTGGAAATGCTGACATATGTCCCTTATGGGCTCGCGGGCGCGCAGAGGCAGCATTAACATTCTTCCCTCTCCTGCTGGCCCATGCACGGGAAAAATTTTCTTCTCCCAAGAGTGCTAAGGGAAAAAGTTCTTCCCTAGGCCCGCGGGCCCGCCTTTGGGGGAAAAGTTTCTTCCCAAGGCCCGCCGGCCCATAACTTGAGTTTTATAGGGAGTTAGAAGGACTTCCTTATATCTCTGGAAAGGGGAAGAAATTTCCTATCTAATGGAATTTTGTTTAGGATTTTTTGAGTGTGAGAAATATGAGAAAAATTAGTTTGAAATATTTAGGTTAGTATGTGGGTGGGTAAGAGGAAAATTACCTTCCTTATTTTCTAGGTGTTTTTTTTGCTTACAAAAGAAAAAGTTGGGTTGTCTATTCTGGGGCCACCTTATGGGACAAGGGGATGCTTTTCCTACCCCCTTGTAATGAGAGCTTGTTTTATTATTTTGGCCCATGTAGCCCTTTGAGTGTAATTAAGAAATATTTAACCCTAGTGTTAATATAATCTGATTATTAAATTAACACCTAAAGGAATTTTAAACTATACTTGGGTAATTATACCCACTAATTGTAATGTGGTATTTTATATGATGTTCCAATGGATAAGCCTTATCTTCTTAGCATGATTGACCTTGATGTACTTCCTTGTGCCAACTGTTGCTTCAAGGCTTGATTTGTAGCCTCACCTTGAACAAGAAAAAAATTATTCCTTAATTTTTTTCCTAATTAACCTAGGTTGGTCATGGGTCTCGAGTGGGAGTTTTTGATGGGCACTACATTTTATTAATCTTAGCCCTCTTCAAAATCAACTACATGATGTTTCCCTAGTTCATGGATTTAATATTGGTGAAACCTTATTCGCTCTATTTACTGTTAATTGTTTCCCTAGTTGGTGGATGCATTCACTTTTTTTCCTTTCACTTGAAATTTGGGTGGTAGTGGTGATATTTATCCCATCCACCACATCGAGTGCATTTTTTTGTGCCAGAAAATATTTTGAACCCAAGTGATGCATGTGTTTATTATTGGTGAAAATCTAAACCCCTCAAATGTATGCTTAGTAAAAGATGATATCAAACCCATTTGATGTCACCTTTGGTCAGGTGATATTTTTTAATCCATCTAATACATATAGATTCATTGATGGCGATGATTTCCATCCCATCTAGTGCACATAATTCAAGTAATTTATTGATTTAGCTTTATTGAATTTCTTTTTTTTTATGACATATTTGATTATTTCTGATCATTAATTACATTTGGATATTTTAATATAATTTTAGGTCATATCTGTATGGGTATTTTATCACACCTAAACTTTTAGACCCATTTTAAAATAAATCAAATCCTTCATATAATCCATATAGATCCCTACTAGGGGTGTGAGTGATATATTTGTATTGCACTAATACAATTTTTTTTTATGTTATTGAATAGTCATTAACCCATTGGTGAAGCTGTTTGGCTCACAAAGAGCCCACCAAAGTTCAATTCTTGTTGAGGCAAAGACCCCGAGATACTGTAATAACACATGAGTTTGAGATCGTACCCCAAGCTAATTTGAAGGAATGGAAACCCAAAGCAATGTCCATAATTTTGAAAAAAGAATAAAAATTAAAAGAACTCAAGTTAAGATTTGAAATTGATAAATTACAAAAAAAAAAAAAAATTAATTAAAAAAATAAAATGAGAAACTATTAAATATTACTCATATCTACAAATCTAACCATTGAGAAGATTATAATATGTCATATATATAATTTTGAAAAAAGAACCAATTAGAAACTTTAGTTTGAAGTCAAACTTCCAAAAGTACTATATCTTATTTATATTTATGATGTTGAAAAACATTTATATATTAAAAAATTTAATTTTAATAACGAACTTATAATATTGAATAAGTACGTATTTCCTCTCAAAAGTGAGTATACCATTAAATATTACTCATAACTACAATTCTAACCATTGATTCTACAAGTAGTTAGAAGGGTATAATGTGTCATTTATATAAACAATTTTGAAAACCTAAATAATTAAAAAAAATTAATTAAGAACTTTAATTTGAAGTCAAACTTCGAAATTATCATATTTTACTATATCCTTTAATTGCGGGATAATTTGGATTGTAAATGAACGGACTACCTGTATCTAAATATTCTTTGATTGTGAATCAATGTAAATACATGTGATGGATAAAAACATCCCTAATATTCATATCAACAACTTTTAGACATAAAATAACCCAAAATAACCATTCCCTATATCTATATATCCTTTGATTGCGGATCAATATAAATACATGTGATAGATAAGAACATCCCTAATATTTATATCAACAACTTTCAGACATAAAATGACCCAAAATAACCATTCCCTATTCTCAGTTGAACCTCGAGAAAACCTCATCCCCCTAACCCTAACCCTAACCCTAACCCTAACCCTAAGAGTTGCTCTAGCCTTGCCCGGAAAAGTATAAAATGGTAGAACAAAAGGCCTTCGTAAAGAAATTCCATTCGATTGATTTATCCATATCAAACGATGGACAAGGACTCTAATCCAAGCACAGCAATCGAAAAAGAAAAGCCCAAGGAAATGAAGGCTGAAGGCAGTTCATCCAGGACTAGGAAGAGAAAGGAATGCAATATACCAGATGAGAAACGTTGCAAACGATTAGATAGGAAGAAAAATTGGCGATGTGTGAACGCCCGCGTTAACAAGAACTATTGCCAACACCATATTGAGCTGATGTCGAAAAACTACCTGTCAAGGAGGGAGAGAAAGAAGAAAGAGGAGGAAAATAAAATTGTTGCAGTGGCGGATCCTATTCCTGGTCTGAAACAGGAAAAGACGGAAAGTCAAGCTGTTCCAGTGACAGATCCTAGTCCCTGCACAAAACAAGCAGTTGGAATCGCCAGAAGATCTATCAATAATGTGGGACTCATAAAAAACCCTGAATTAGCTGAAGAAATCATGGTGCCTTCAGAAATATCTGATCTCAAAGAGCGGCTACCTGTCATGCTGATGGATGCCTGGAATGAAGTGCTTAGCCCTGCTGAGAGATATAGACTTCGTTCTTTTCTGCCGGAAGGTCACAAAGAAGATGAAACGGTCGTAATGTCTCTGTTAAAGGGAGAAACTTCTAGATTTGGGGTAGGGATTGCTGATAAATGGCGCAGGCGTCTCTGTGAAGGGAAGCAAACACCAGAAGCAGTGATGCAAAAGGAGAGGGAGTTGAAAAATATTCAGTCACGGTATTTCAAGGATCTGAAAAAGTATCAGGACGATTTCATATCGGAGGCAGAGGGGCTGAAGCGACTGTACCATGATACTTGTCAGGGTGATGACCAAATGTTTCGCAAGGAGCTTCAAAGGACAAGCCATGACCCAACTGTGCTTAAACTCTAAAGAAAAACAGAAAGCTGAAAAGAAGACAGTGGATGTCTTAGTAATAACGAAAGGTTTTTATTTGACCTTGCTTACTTCTGGCCCAAGGTGCGATTCTACATAAATATCCTGTTTGTTTGTTTCTATTATCTTGTTGAGCTGCTCTGGCTATTTTTGGGTGTGCACAAGCTACATCATGGAACTTGGTTACATTATTCATCTCTGCGTTCGCTTATGAGAGGACTTGGTTATAGTAGATTTTTTAGGGTAGTAAAAAATTGATGTTGATTGTTTTAGTAAAAGTTTGATGTTGATGCTGGATTTGCATTAATTAATGATTAATTCGATTACGGTAGATTGTTTAGGCTTGTAAAAAATTGTATGTTGAATCTTTCAGTAAAAAATTGATGCTGATGCTGCATGTGCATCTGTGAATGTTTAATCTGGTTATATCATTCCTGTTTCGGTTATGAGCATTTGTTGATTAGTAGAACTACTACATGTCAGAAAAATTGGTTTTAGTGTTTTTTCAGTGGCAGTGCAGGGGACATGATCACATTATTTTGTAATTTATTGGTTTTTTTTATCAAGCTAGTTAATGCCTTTTGGATGTCGTTTGGTTTATCAGCAAATCATGTCTGTATAATTCTGGGCGGGCTGTGAATACTTTCATTATTGAAATCATGTGTCTTCTAATATCAACTATTGACGAAATAATACTTAAAATCTACTTGTTTATATTATTTGCAAAATGGAGACGCTTTGTACATTCTTAACCAGTATTTTGAGTATATGGAATCTTGACTTTACATTCTTGGAATTGAGATTACATTCTTAACCAGCTTTTTGAGTGTATGGAATCTGATCACTAATTTTCTTCAATTTTAATTTGTGGGATTAGGAATTCGTCACATTAAAGCTTGTCAAGGTTATCATCCTTGTGTGTGTGTATGTGTCGCATTATAGCTGTTTGTTTTCCCTGTACTCTGAGATCCTGCATATGTGATCAATGTGTGCATTTCCGATACACATTCTGTATCAACATTATCTGTTGCTTTGTGTTTCAAATAACTACTGGAGAAAAGCCTATTGAAAATAAACAGTTCCAAATAGAAATATGTATGATCAGCTTCGTCTCTTCCATAGTGAACCGCTTTACAAAATAGTTACAGTGTCTTTAATTTGTTTCATAGTTTGATGAAACATTTGATGAATAAAATCCCCGAAAGATTCAATGAATAATATACCCGAACCATTTAATGATTTTAAACAAAGCACATGGTAACATGCTTTACTGTTTAGTAGAAAAAATTAACGAAACAAACAATTTAGAAGAATAAACTGGTACAGGTAATTTACAATAGGCTAAGAAAGTGTAGATATGGATAGTGCAATACAACTAACCCTGCCACATTGCATCTACGTTATCCGATTAGATTTAAATGTAAATGGATAGATTGAAGTTACTAAATGGAGAATAGGAATATAACAAATTTTGTAAATATTTCACAATAGGAGTCCATAAAGGGGCGTTGATTTAGTGGTAACTCCAAAGAATTTGTCAGAAATATATATAACGTAGTATAACTAATACCAACAAGAAGTATATCATGAAAAATCAACTTGAATAGAAACTCTTGCCTAAATTTGTAGCATTCTTTGGTATTATATTATTTTATTGGGTAATTATTGTATATGATGAGTTAATTTCTAGACCATGTTTGTTTATTTCTAGACAATGTAAATTTCTCTACCTTTTTGTAAATTGTACATCCTTTTCTTTAAATATTGATATTCTTAGAACACACTGCAAAAAAAACTAACAAAATTTAGGGATTTTTTGATTAATTTTTCCTTTTAATATCTTTATGAAAATACTTACATTTACAAGTTAATTGACTTGAAATATGAATTCTATTTTTTTGTTTCATTTACTCAATCATTTCTAATATAAAAATTTACTCATTAATACTCATTTACCTCACTTAATATATACATTTTTAGCAACATTAATAATAATATTCTCCCATTTTTTATATCCCAAGGGATATATTTCCCAGGCGAAAATTATACATATTTTCAACTCTAAAGATAATTCATGCACTTTGACTTTATGCAACAAATTATTTTCTCGGTACTCACAACTAAACAAAATTGTATTCTTCCAAAAGTGTCTTCATGTAGTCAACCATTTCTCTTTAAAAAATACGTTGTTTGCATATATATGATTCACTTAAAAATGAAAAGAATGATTTCTAACCAATCATATTATACTTTGACAATCACAACATATCCTTAGAAAACTATCTATAAAAAATGAAATTAGCTATTCTTTTTAGCCACAACCTCATACTTTTCCTCTTTAGTATCCATTGGAAAAACACCCCACCTTTTGCTCATCCAACACACTAATATAAAAAACAAAGTGAAGATATAAGAACTTATAGATATTTGCAATTTGATATCACAAAAACCCAACCAAAATATACAAAACCTCTTAAATTCAAATAATTATTCTCTATTATAATGAAATTTGGTCCCTTGGTGAATGATGTGAGTCCTTTGGTGAATCCTATGAGTCCCTGGGTGAACCCTAACCCTAAAATTGACAATGGTGGATATATTTCTTTTGCATGGGAAAATGAAAAAGATCATGGTAACACGGATAAGGGGCCCAGGATTTGGAGAAACATTTTTTTATCTCAAGTCTTTCCTTTGGTATGAAGAATTCAACAACAGAGGGCGGTGGTAGCCATTTTTCTTATGGACCTACTGGTTCCCCACATTCCCCTATGTGACCACAATGTTTTTATGTCGACGGTAGTGAAATATTGATTCAGGAAGGTGGAGAAGACATTGATGTAGGGGAAAATTAACATATCTTCGGAAACCATTAATTCAACAACCCTAGTAGACAAGTCAATGGAAAATATGGCAGGTAGTAAGGAACCACTACTAGATGTGGCACTATCAGTAGACACACTTGTGGTGGTTGGGTGACAACAAATGGTTTTGTCTAAGCAAAGGTCTCTGTGTGCAAGTGTTTCTACAATTTTAACCAAATTTAAAGCAAGAAAACTACCACCTAGAAATAGATTCCTAACCTAGCTAAAAATGAGAAATATGCACCATCATGATGAAGAAATGAGCAGGTCCTACCCTTAACATTAATGAATTTGAATTAATCAAAACATAATGTAAATTAGTGAACTCTATTCCCCTTAATTGCCTAATTAAACATTTAAAATGAACCTAAGTAGTCCAAATGGAAATCAAATCATATTTACTTGCTTTGATCCTTCAATGGATGTTTGGGTGTGAGGGTTAGCTCTTCAAGAATGGAGGATGGAGGTCTCAAGAATGACAAAAGGCTATTAGTATGAAACTATGTGATTTCTTTTGTCTCTTGAGAGATTTAGGTGTAAGTGTAGAAGTACAGGGAGGGTTGTTTATATAGCCCAAAGGATAAAGGATTCAAGACATCCTCATGAATGTGGGACTAATGGAGATGTAGAGTTAGTTATGGATAAGGGGGGTTTAGATGGGGTTGAGTTAACTTTAGAAGGGTTTAGTTTGTCCTCAAGTGGCTCATGTGGATAAAGGGAGTGTATTAATTAATCAAGATGATTATTAAATACATGTGCAAGTTTTTATAAGCTTTTAGATGGATTTTAGTGTGATTTGGACAATTAGGAGGGAATTAAACCAATTAAATAGTGATTTATTGATTTAAAGAGAAGGGAGGCTAATTAATTAATAATAATTAATTAGACTAGATAGAAGGTGTTGATTAACGAAGGGTCATTAATTAGGGTATGTGTTGGATAGGTGACTTAATTAATTAGCTTAATGTAATCAATTAATGAAAATGGAAGAGAAGATGAGCGCTATTGACAATATGTCGTCAATTTGCGGGAAAGGAGATAATTAGCACAATTTAAGTATTTAAATTGCTCAGATGTAATTATAGGTGTCTACATTTGCCCCTCTTTGGGGTGGCATAGGTGACACCACTTCAAAGATAGTAGATGGAAGAAAATTTTGAAGGGATAGAAGAAAAATTAGCAAGAGAGAGAGATGTCCCCTTGAGTGTCGATGGGGATGATTAAAGAAGCTGATCGATGATAAAAAAAGGTGAGAGATAGGTAGAAGAATGGGGAAGAGGTAGGAGGCCCCTGTGAGAGAGAAAAGTAGGGGTGAAAGGGAAGTGATCTAGAAGAAATATGGAGGAGAGGAGAGAAGAGCTTATCCTCTAGCCACTGTTTATTGGAATAATTTTGATAGTCATCATATTGCCATAGGAACTACATCATCGGTCCTTATGAAAAATATAAGCATATGACGAATGATAGAATGACATGAAAAGCCATACTACGAGCAATTGTCCATTGTTGAAAATACCAACTCCATGCAACATTCAATAATGTAATGCAATACGAGAAGGAAACAAACTCATTTAACAGGGAAAACAAGTACGAATGCACATATCCAACCCAACAACGCTCGAGACAGTTGTACAAATGTTTTGTTATCAGTGTTGAAGAGATCCAAAAGTTTGTGATTAAAAAAAAGGGTTAAAAATGATGCCCCAAGAAAGGATACATGCAAGGGTAAATGACAATGGACATGGGGTCCATGAAAAACATTTTTGCGCAATGAAACATCACCAGGCAACGAAACTGCCTCAGAGTACAGACGAAGCAAGTAGCTAGCTTTGTGAATGGTTGTGAATCCGATGATCCACAAGTCATATTAATCGGGGAATATGTGAGACAAACCAATAGGATATGGAGAAAATACCATGTGCAAGACACAAGTTTCAACTGAAATAAGCAAGTTACCATTTTTGTAGGGTTTTTTTACTTTTTAAGAGATTTTTGAAAAAAAAATTGCCTTGTGTTTGGGGTTTTTTTGATATATATATTGTTTTTTTTGCTTTTCACTTTCCAAATCATGGTGAATAGTAGAAGAAAGTAGAAGAAGAAAGTGAAAGTGCCTAGGGGCAATAGAAAAGTGCCCAAGGTGGAAGAACAGGAGAAACAAATGACAAGATAATGTCCTTGTTTAGTGGAAAAATTAAGGAAAAAAAATTATTTGACAAATAATTATTTGCGAGAGTGTGAAGAAGAATAAAAATATCTAGGGAGCAATAAAATTGTCCCTGAGGGAGAAGAAAGGGGTATCGGACAGAAAAAAATGCCCCAATACAGTGAAAAATAAGAGAAAAATAATTATTTAATAAAAATAAATATTTAATAAAAATAATTATTCCACGGTGAATAGAGGAGAAAATGGTGATCGAAATAGGCCTCCCAACCCTCTTAATGGTGAAAAATGGGTTAATATACCCCACCTAGGGGGGGTAAAAAAATCGTGACCAATTCATTTTAACTGAGCAGTTTAGAAAATTTATTATGAGGCTTTGACACTAAGGAGAACCATGGAAATCACACGAGACCAATTGAGGCACGCAGATGTAGTCCGGGGGTACCAACAACATGTGGACAATGGCTCCTTTGTGAGTATCGAAACCTTGCTCATTAATTTTTGTTATTAATGCCCTAAATTTGAGCTTTAGTCATAGGAAAATGCACGTTGGCGCGCCTGCACGCAGGTGCAGGCATGTGTCAGATAGGGGGTGCATGCAGCCGTTTTGGGGGCACAAGCATCTTTTTGGGGGTGCACCTGGCACCAAAATGTATACACGCACATACGATGACATAGACAGTACACATACCCATGTGCACACGCACACACAAGCATATGTCCATGCATGCACACATACACGGGAAATGGGGTGCACACATGAAAAGTCATGGCACAGGCATGGATAGGGAGGGCGCACACATAGGAGCATAAGCATGCAAGTGCAAGCATCCAATGTGTGGGGTACATGCCAAAAAGGACGTGTAGGCACTTGAAATAGGGTACACATGCTAGAAGACACACACATGCAAGCACAGGTGCTAGGAATGTGTCGCACACGCCCAAAAGTGCATGCAGGCACCCTTGACGGGCAGAAAAAAAGATAGGAAAGTGTCAAAAGCATGACACTTTAGAAGAATTTTTAGGATTTTTGGGATAACCCTAAAAGATAAGATAAATTTTTAGAAGAAATGCTAGGAACTGATTAGCGGCGTGTTATTTTGCAGAGACGACTACTAGTTTTGTGGACACGGGAGTGACATACCCCGATTGTAGAGCAAGAGGGTAGTATGCACCAGCATGACTGATGAGCCATGGCAATACTTCTTGAGGTAGTAGGGCTAGGCCCTATGTCTCGAATGCCTTCCATAGTATTGGATCACGACCTGTTGATTTGCACTAGCCGAGCGATGGCATAGCAAGAGTCAGCGTTTCAGACTACTGACAGGAGAGATGAATTTCACTATTGAGGATGTATGGTGGATTCTTCATGTGTCGATGATGGGCACCTTGATTGAGTATACCTCTGATGCAGGGCTGATTAGAGCAGCTTGCAATGCCTTGTTTGGTGTGGATGATATACCACACAATGGGATGACTATAACATTGCATCGAGGGCCTCTATACATCATGGCTCTTATCAGTGGGTTCCTCCTCACTGATAAGACACAGGACCTCATTTCTGAGAGGACAACTACCATTAGTTCATGATATCTACAGTGGCAAGAGATATTGCTAGGGGCAGTGCATACTGGCCCACCTATAGTGGGATTTTCACTTGATTACATACCACGGTTAGAAGACCATGGGGCTAGCCTTATTATTACAGATATGGTCATGGGATCATATTGTGATCAGATTCCCCATGGGCCCCTTTCGTGTTCGAGATCTTAAGGAGCCATCATATATGGCATGGGTAGTAGCTAGTGGGGATGTACGTGGCCATCTTGGTAGCCTATTCAGATATAGGCGGGAGTTTAATGAGATGGTAGAGATAGATGTGATCTGGCAACCATATAGGCACTTTCAGTGGCTAGAGGATGCCATGGAGCTCAGTGTGTACCTGGTGGAGCACTTTCTCATTGGTAGTCGCAGTTACATCATGGAGCTGCATTGAGTAGACAGGTGCCAGTGGTAGCTTGGTAGGGTATAGGGGGTCCCCCAGCCAGATATCTGGCATGCACATAGGGATTCAGAGAGGCAGATGATGGGGCCTCGTATACTGGTGGCCCAAGCTAGGGTGAGTTTCACTTAAGTGGTCCCACAGGTATGGGACCCATTTGACAGGTGAGGGATCCTAGGACCACAGCTGACTATGTAGCCTGGTATGCTATAGTATTACCCCCACAGCTCACCATTCCAGAGGAGGCTTGGATAGAAGGCATTTACCCACCTGTAGAGATATGGCATGGTGTAGAGCGCAGGGCGAGGGTAGTGGCATAGGGGCTAGACCCAGAAGATCCTTTTGATGGCATCACTTATGATGGATAGGGTGTCTCACAGGCATAGGGACCGAAGCCACAAGGCCTGGTACAAGTAGTAGTTTAGCCACCTAGAGGCAGGGTCTTTGAGCAGGGACAGTCTTTTAGAGCACCTTAGGGAACAGTCCCTGAGACACACAAAGCCTCCCATCTAGTGGCATAGATAGCCACAGTACAGGTGTAATTACAACAAGCCATAGCCGAGAGAGACGTGGCTAGAGTAGAGAGAGATGAGGCTCGAGGCTGGTGTGTGACTGCCATAGCAGAGAGAGATGATACCTGAGCTCACATTGTTACCTTACTTTCATAACAGGATCAAAATCGGGCCCAGGTTGGCCCAGGAGATGATAGAGTGGCATGACGGAGCCAGATTCAGGAGACAGTGGCATAGGGGGCTCCGATATTGAGTGTTCTTCATCAGCCCCAATCACAGGTGTGGATGGTGGTTGCACAGAGAGACCATGTATATGCATGATCACATGCACTACTAGCATAGAGGGACCAGGGCCGCGCCGAGCTGTAGACTATGACTACAGAAAGAGACTGAGAGATTGCATCCTCTAGACAGGCTGAGGCAGACCTGGGCTGAGTGATAGGCAAGCATGATACTGCCCTTCAGGTAGCACTCTCCTCTAGGGATGTCGACTTGATATGTGACGCCACTAGGCTTGGTGGTGAGGACCTATTTTACATGACTGCTTATTACATAGTGGTTCCTCTAGAGTAGCGAGTATCACTACCCTAGCTGTCAGGGTTGAGTGCATCAGGCTCTCAATCATGGAGATCAGGCCATTCCACCAGATCAATGATATAACCCCTACCAGAGTAGCCGGTCAGACTAGCTCCATCCTAGCCGCTAGTGTTCCATCGACTAGATGACAGATCTGGGATCCCTGGTGAGGGCGAGAGCTGTGGTTGAGATCCACACTTTTTTGTTATACAGATTCTTTATATGTATGCCTCTTATGAAGGCTGGCTTTTTATGTATAGCCTTGTATACATGTATTTTGATGATGCCTCATGATGAAGGCTTGATTCTTTCTGATACATGCCCCTTTTTTATGGCATTGTGTATTAATGATGTATTATATTGAGTACTGATCTAGACATTGTATGTATGTGTACATATATTTTTGATGTAGCATCTTTGTACACCTCAGCTGAAGGCATTGTTTATATAGAGCACTGATTTGTATCCATTTTTGATATAGATGTATATTGACACACATGCATATATATGAGGATTACTTTGTTTTGGCTCAGATACACATGGTTATGAGATGATTTACTTCATTTTTTTTGTGTCCTAATGCATGTGATAGGAGTGGGATAATTTTATGATGTGAAATAACCTTTACAAAAATTAATCTATGTTGATTTTCATTGCGTGTTGCGTTTTTTGATTTAGCACCTATGGATGAATTGTGACACGAGTGGGCATTTATTTATTCTCATTGCATGTTGTGTGTTTTGATTGAGCACTTATGGATGCATTATCTGATTTTTTACTTTATATGTATCTAATTTCGATGTTTGATGTACACATGTACTGTAGATGTTAGATGATAGATCCTTAGATGATATCAAATGCATTTATTATGTGTTATTTTGATGTATATGGATGGGATGATATGATGATATTGGTGTGGGGGTGATATATTTTTTATCATGCGCAACCCCTCTTGCCCCCATTGATGATACGATATGTGATGATTAGCTTAGCATACATGCATGATGTAAAACTTAGCATTTTTTTTATATATGATGTATAGATGATGTTAGATGTGATGATAATGATGGTAATGTGATGTTGATGACAAAAAAACAATGGACATGCAAGTAACACAACCAAATGTTAATAAAGAACATCGGGAAATAATGCAATACACCATGATTCACCATGCTTTATTAACATGTAACAAACACAACCAAATGCTTAAGAAAGAACATAATGAATTAACACATTACATCCTGATTTCCCAAGATTCACCAGTATGCAAAAATATACCACAATATGCACAAGAAATAATAAATCTAATCTAAGCAAGAAAAGATGAATCCTAACAAAGTATGCCTGAGCAACAAACAACCCAAAAACAAGAATACAAAATAACTATACAAGTAACAAGCAAAGCAAGGAACAAGACAATGCAAGTAAATATTTTTGTGTAAGATTTGTTTTCATGTACCAATTTTCTATTGTTTAGGTTTTTGTGAAACAATTTTCTATTTTTTAGGTATTTTTCGAAACAATTTTTCATTGTTTTTGTGTGTGTTTTCTAACAGTTTTCCAAAGCTATGTGTAGGTAACCAAAAAAGTGTGGATGCCCCCAACATTAGATGGGGAATATACAAGGGCCGAAGTCGCATGTTTATGAACAAGAAGGTGAAGTCGTTAAGTTGCCCCCAATGTGAGACGGGAAATAGTGAAAGACCACGCCCCTCATAGATGAAAAAAAGAAGGAAAAGTTGGATCAAGGCTTGACAGGATGGGGTGCATAGGGAATCTCAAATGTAGAACTAGGTCTAGGCCAAAGAAAAATACCCTCCTGATGCAGGATGCTTGTGAACAACGAATCCTCCTGAGGCACTGGAAACTGGTTTTCACCCAAGAACATGTCCAAAGTGTCGCAATTGCATGGTTGTCACTAGTGGAAGACCTATTTTCTCTCTCTCTCTCTCTCTCTCTCTCTTGTTTATGATTTTTACTCCTTACACCATGTTTAAGCATAGAACCACTTAAGATGCATGGCTTTCATGGGCTCCCAGAGCTCATCACCATTGGGGTGAGCCAGTTTCTATGCCCCTTGCCGTATTTGGTGACTATGACATAGGGTCGCAACTAATTTGGTTTAAACTTCCCTTTCTTTTCTCGCTCTGCTCTGGTGTTGAACGGGTTCTCCTTCATGACTAAATCACCAACCTCAAACTGATGAGGGATGATTCTTTTGTTATAGTTTCTAGAGACTCTGTGTTGATACACTTTTCATCACAAGCCAGGCAAGATTCGGGTATATCATACGCGGGATGGTGTAGATTTTATACGAAGAATGACGTATCATTATTCTTTAGTGGAATACAAAGCATAGACCCCACCATTGCCATGGCATCTTCCGATCTATTCTGTCACGCTCTTGGGATTTGGTCAAAGGGATAATGCGCACAAAATACTCTTTTAGAGTTTCCACTAACTTTTTATAAGGTATGAGATTGTCATCCTTAATCTTATATTCATCATTAACCTGTTTGATGATTAACTATGAATCACCTACAACCTTGACTTGATGGACATTCCACGTGATGGCCAGCTTCATCCCTGCAATGAGTGCCTCATATTCTGTAATTTTGTTTTTACATGGGAATCCTAGATGAAAAGCCTACGATATAGGATCGCCAGAAGGAGTAATAAGGACCACTCCTGCACCTGAACCATGAAATGTAAAGGATGCAACGGAGCATGAAATTAAATTTTCCATACTTTTGGCAAAGTACAGATTCTTCTAACATAATAGCAGCAAGGAGTTTCCATGGTAGGCCAATAGTATCCTAGACTCAATAGGTTCTATGCTTTAGCCAAGGTGCATTCCGCTAGTATGTGCTCCGTAAGTACCTTTTCCTTTAACCATCTTTGATTGCTTGGATTGACTCTATGTCACAACTAGACAACGTAAGTAGATTCCCATGATAGCTACGATTATCCAGTGTACTTCCTAAAAGGGTGTAACGGGCTATTTGGTGTTTGGATTTTCTTTTCAAAATGGGAGATATCGGGTGGGAATGTGCTATAAACCTTAAGATAGTTAAAAAATGGCTTGGTATTACAGGTATTGGGACTAACAATCTCACAAGCCAGGAAAGATTCTTACATGTCATACGCGAGCTGGAAAAGATTTTCTTTGAAGAATGACATATCATTATTCCTGGGTGGAATACGAAGTATATACCCTACTATTGCCATGGCATCCACTTATCTGTTCTGTGCTCTTAGGATTTGCTCAAAGGTAATGCACACAAAGCACTCCTTTAAAGTTTCCACTAACTTTTTGTAAGGTATGAGCTTGTCATCCTTAACCTTATATTCATCATTAACATATTTGATGATTAAATACAAATCACTTACAACCTTAATATGATGAACATTCCATTTGATGGATATCTTCATCCCTGTAATGAGTGCTTCATATTCTGCAATGTACTGTTTAAGAAAAGCAAAGGCTAGGTGAATTGCTTGCGGTATAGGGTCCCTAGGAGTGATAAGGACAAATCCTGCACCTGAACCATTAAACGTAAAGTGATCCATAAAAATGTATCTGCCACATAATATATTCTGTCAAGCTGGGAGATGTAAGCAGCGAATGGCTTGCAGATTTTCCAGATTGTAAGTTATGTAGTTACTTTATATTCTTAGGTGGAGGCATTTTAGTGATAGGAAAAACTTTAGCAGGGTCTACCTCAATACCTTGTCTTGACACAATGAAGCCCAATAGTTTCCCTGATAACACACCGAATACACACTTCTTTGGATTCATCCTGACTTTGTATTCACGCATGCGTTCAAAGATACACCGCAAAATGACAGGGTGATCCTCTTTTGTTTTAGACTTTCCCAAGATATCATCTACGTAGTACTCCATGATATCATGAATCATATCATGAAAGATTACTGTCATGGCCTGCTAATAGGTAGCTCTTACATTCTTAAGGCCAAATGGCATCACCTAATAGAAGAAGGTGCCCCAAGGAGTCGTAAAAGCTGTTTTGTGTTGGTCCTCTTCAGCAATCTTGATTTGATTATATCCCGAAAAGCCATCCATGAGCGATAGCATCTTGTACCCTACTGTTGATTCAACAATCATGTCAATGTTGGGAAATGGAAAATCATCTTTAGGGAAAGCTTTATTAGTGTCCATAAAATCATTGCAGATTCAGATACCGATAGGTTTTATCTAGATAGGAACAATGTTTGATATCCATTCATAATAATAAATTGGCCTAATGAATCCTGCCACAAGCAATCTTTCCAAATCTTCTTTAACCAACAGGGGCACTCTTGGGTGCATCTTTTGGAGCTTTTGTTTGATAGGCTTAGTGTTTGGGTGCATGACCAAATTCGGATCTAAGTCAGGCATGTCTTTGTAAGACAATGCAAACACATCAATAAACTCTCACAACAGTATAGTGAATGTCTTTTGTTCTCTAGCCGAGAGTGATGCTCCCAATTTTACTATCTTGGGATCTTCTTCGGTACCAATATTGACATCAATGGTTTCTTCAACTAGAAATTTTGATAAATCCTCCATACGCGTAGGATCAGGAGGTAGGTTGAGATATTCATCTAAGGATGTCTCCATGAGATTTTCATCCTTGGCGTAGTCACTTTGTTTTTCCTTTGATTTTCGTATTTGTTTGTTAGCTAGTACCTCAAAGAGGTTTTCACTGTGTGACTTGGACTTTGATTTTTGTTGAGGCTTTTCTTTAGAATTTTTTCCCTCACTTTTCTTTAAGTTTTGTTGACCACGAAGTTCAGCCTCCTTGCCAAAGTAGGCGCAGGTATCTAAGTTGATAAAGAAAAATTTCTTGTGATCTCCAATGGGAATTGTATCCCTCATGCCCATGAACTCTACAATAGCCTCATCATTCTTGAATAAATCTAGTGGCATTTGATGTTGTTGGTCCCATTCAACAAGGGAAGGGTATACAAGGTCAAGGGTTGGTTTCGTGGGGGTTATGGTTAGGACAATGTTGTTCATGAAAAGGTTCATGGAGGCCAGATCCTCATATTGGGTACAATAGGAATCTGTATCATTGTCTAGATAGTCAGAGCTATCCTCACACTCAGAATAGGTAGCATCTTGATCATTGGGGTGCGCTCCATAAGGGTGAATCCCAATGTCGTATCTTTCTATTTTGAAATGTGGAAGAGGGACTGGTTCTCTTTGTCCTTGTTCGTTCCTCCCAAATCCCAGGTCTTTGTAGCCCATGGAGTACATCATTTTGCTATATTTTTCATATTCCTGGGTTCAATAACAGGATGGCTGAGTATCCTCAGGGACCCAAGTTGTAGGTGGATCAAGCAATTTCTCCTCAACCAACAAGCCTTCAGGTAGGAATGACCCAATAGTGTGTTCTTCTCTAGGTCTCCTGAAGCGGTAGTTGGGTTGACCTCTAGTCTTAGGTGACAATGAGAGGTCTGAAACCAAGAGCGCTTGTTGTACATTATACTCCCTATAACCATATTCAAGTATTTTCATCTCCCATGAATCAAATGGAGATGTTGAAGTAGACACCCCATGAGCACAAGAACTAAGAGAATCCGAATCCACCAGGATTCCATGGTCTCAGACTGGAAAGGGACAACAATATCTGTGGAGGGACATGCATATGTACCCTTTCATGTAAAGCTATTGAGAGCTCTACAGTGAGAAAAGGGCTCTGAATCTCCTTGTATTATAACCGTATGTCCCTCATGCTTCAACTTAATGCATTGATGAAACGTTGATGGCACAACCTGCATGACATGAATCCATGGTTGGCCTAGAAGCATGTTATATGGAAGTTACAAGTCTAGGACATGAAACTTTGTCTGATGGCAAGTGGGGCCCACCTCCATGGGAAGCGTGATGGTGCCTGCTGATTCCCTTTCCACGTTGTCATATGCAGTCATAGTGATAATATGGGACTCAAGATCTTTCTCCATATGCCCCAACTGTTTGACCAACTTAAGCGTGCAAATGTTCAACCGAGATCCGTTATCCACAAGCACCCGTTTGATCTTCCTGTGGGTGAAAACTACCTCAATGTATAAGGGAAGATTATGTGTAGGATTCTCAATAGGGATCTCCCTATGGTTGAAAGTGAGATGTTCACTTGGGGTGATGTTTGGTACTGCAGCTTGAAGGTGTGTAGGATCAACTTCTAAAGGAACTCCCGACCCCTGAAGATTTTGGTACAGAATGTCTTTATGCACATTGGATATCTTGAGAAGATCTAAGATTGAAATCTTAGCAGATGTCTTTTCAAGTTGTTCTAAAAGGTTATATTAATAGTTTGTGGGGTCGACGGAGAGGGTTCTAGAATCACGAGGCGGGCATGCCTTGTTATCGTAGTGCAGTCCTTTCCCTTGATCCGAATGGTATTGACACGGTCAGTAGGAGAGTGAATACATCCAATAAGCGAATCGTAATGATTGTTGTCTCTTTTGGTGTACAAGTAATTCATGGCTCTATAAGTTTGGGATGACTCTCCCCAATCTGGCTTTGAATTTTCCCTCTTATCATGCTTGGGGAATGGTTCTTTATAAATCCCCATTTTCTCGTTAGGTGTTTGTGTTTTTCCAGGGTTATCCACCTCTATCTCCCCATTGTCAATGAGGTCCTGAATATAATGGTGAAGCCGCAAACATTTTCTGTCTTATGTCCTTTCACGCGATGCATTTCGTAATATTCATGCTCCTTGTACCATGAAGGTTTAGGAGCGTTGTCATCAAATGGTTGCGTTGTAGGATAGGTCATCATGTGGGCTGCATCCAATTGTTTTCGAATAACTGAAAAAGGTTCATTGAGAGAGGTGAATGTTCTTCACTTTGGTGGTGGTTGAATTGGGCCCTTGGTTAGTTTAAAAGGTTGACCAATTTGGACCGTTTGAACATGTTTGGAATAAGTGATTCCGTCTCCCACCACATTTTTGTTTTTGTTAAAGATCTTCGGATTTTCCGTGGGTTTGACATTTTAGTTGTCTTTAGATTGGGTTTTGAGGGTGTCTTTGGCAATGAGATATTTTTCTATCTGAATCCATTTCTCGATAACCTCCTTAAAATTATGAACACAATGCATTTGGAGGTGGAAATCTATATTCATGTTGAGGTTGGGAATGAAGATACTAACCAGCTATTTTTCAAGGAAAGCACAAGGGAAGCGATTAGCTATCCCTCTCCACCATTGGATGAAGTTGGAAAAAGTATCATTAGGTCGTTTCTTGTCACCACATAAGTTTCCATGGTGACATCACTCTCTATGTTATATGAGAAGTGACACATGATTCTTTCTGCCAATTCTGGCTAGGTGAAAATTGATCCTCGTGATAAATGTGTAAAGCACTCCAAGGCTTGACCTCTAAGACTCTTTGGAATTTTTTTGATGAGGTAATCATCACTATAAGACACCTCTTGACATGCCATGTAGAAATCTTTAACATGATCCAGTGGATCCCCTTTCCCTTTATATTTGTCAAAATTTGGCATATCAAATTTCTTTGGAAAGGGTTGAAGGGTCATTGTCTTGTCAAAAGGATAGGGGCATAATTCTTCATATTGATATTTCCTAATGCTCCCTATATTGCTCTCTTGCAAGATTGTGAGCGTCACTTTCATAGACTGCACTTCTTGTGCGAGCAATTGTTCTTTAGTGGGAGAAGTAGGGATATAAACATGATGATACCCTGTGTCTTCTTCTCCTTTGTTTTCTTGATGAAGTTCATTGATCTTAACCTTAGGCATTAAATTTTGAACATTCTTGTTTGTATCTTTTTGTACATGGGAAGTAAGCAAAGCTAGTTTCTGGCTGAGGTTACTGATTTGTTATTGGATTGTGGCTTGGTTTTTGGCTTCTTCTTCTAAAGGTTCCTCCTCCTTGTATTGTGGAGGTTCTTCACCCGTCTCATGTTCTATATTTTTTTTCGTGGCACTTTGATAAAGGGTATTCTATGCCCTATCGCTTTATCATTCCCTGCGTAAGAAGTGGAAGCATGTCTGCCTGTTAAAATATCTTCCATATTGATAAGGGGACGTTCTTCCTTAGTAGCATCATTTGCAGGTAGTATTGTTTCATTCTCGGTGGGAAATTTGGCCCCTAATTTTATGACCCGTGCCAACACTCTATCTTTTTTTCTGAGAAGAAATTCGTCTAGTAGAGTGGGGTCAAAATCGAAGTCCACATGTGGTGATTCTAATTCATTTCCACTATGATCAACCATCTCTTCTATTTCCTTTTCTACATAAAACAACGGTCCTAGGTCATGTCTAATGAAGGGGTTTGACCCTTGTTTGTTAGAGGTTTCCCAATCTTGCACTTGTTATTCCTTGTATGTGTGTTTCTTTAATCCTAGATAGTTTCACTAGAGTGAGTTGTAAATGCATTCAAAGTTTAGAGACTACCCCTAAGTGAGATGCAAAATTTATTTTCTAAGAGTATGAATAAATCAACAATGTAATAATGCCAATGTGATAGAGTGATAAATCCCCTATGACACAAACGTTTGGTACCAAAACCCATTTAAATGAAGTACCTCCTAGACTACGTTTCAAAAATTAGCATCGCGTCGCAAGATGATTAACAAGATGTTTTCACTTATGCCAAGTTCAAGGGAATGAACAAAACATAAGTAAATACAAGAAGTCAATGCAACCTTCCAATCAAGATATACCATGAGAGATCTCAAATTCAATTAAGACCTATATCTCTAAAAGTGCCAAGTATAATTTGTGAATGACACAACAATATCACCAAGATATGTTAACCCACTTTACGAGAAAGTGAAGTATTGATATCAAGGTAATTAATAGAACCAAATTGAAAAGATCAAAGTATAGCTAGGAATAGTTAAAAAATGTATGCAGTGTAACCTTACAATATAGATATTTATGTCGAGTTTACAAGAAACAAGAGGTAAATATCAAAATTGTAATGATACGATACAAACAAGCTAACTCTTCTAAGGAAGTCTGTGGTGATGAACCATGCCTAACTACAATGACGATCTTGACATGGGTATCAAGATCACAATGGCTACCAATGACGTGAATACGCCTCTGCGCACTTTAGACATTTAACTTACCCGGCCGCAAACATGGATGGGCGTAAACTGACATAAAAGTGATAGAAACATTCAATTGGTAATGCAAAGGTAGTCACCCTTCTTTTGATCAACAAAGTGTCAAAAGAATGTGAAGGGAGAAAATAAAAAAAAGGATAAAAAATGTTGGCTTCACTTCGGCAGAGTTTCACCTCGCCCTAAGGCAAGTAAAAAAACTAGGCAAAAGTAACGCGTCACACTTTTCACAATAAAAATATGGTTCACAACTCAACACTATTTTAGAATGGTCAAAGTGGGCTCCTGGCCAAAGTATATCTTCCTAGGTGGTTCTCTCGTCCTAGGTGCTACAAAGATTATCCACGAGCGGGACGATTTACCCAAAAAGTCGCAATGACTAGTTTGGGAGTATCTCGACTTTTTCCCCTTCAAGCACAGTGGGCAATAAATGTGTCCAATTGTGTACTTAAAAGGATCACATGGGGACAACTTGTAACTCTATCTCACAAATGATTTACTAGTCAGACAGGTAGTGCGGAGAACTTCCCTTTTCGTCCACAAGGTTCCCTCTTGAATGGAATACTTTGGGGTTCCTGGAACCACCCCCATTGTTGTAGCTTAAGGCATTATGCCAAAGGTGTTATGTTCCAGTTGAGCGGAGAGGGACGTACCCTTTTCCGAAACCTGCAATACAATGTTTTGAATATGTTGTTCGTTTTATCTTGTTTAATTAGATGTGGTTTGCTCGAACACCGTTTGGCAACATGTATAACAACTATTTTATCTTGTTTATTTTATTTTGTTTCGATTCCTCCATTCTTTGACAAGTGATGGAGTTTTGGTCATGTATGATGATTTTTAGTAGTTTTCCATCAAAAGAGAAGGCATCATTTCTATTTCTCCAGATCGTCCAAGGACGTAAGAGAAGAGCATACGTGATTGTCTTCAAAAATCCAAAAGACATCAAATGGAAAAACACTTTAATTCAACTATGCCAAATTAACCAATTCCAACTCAAATACTTTTAGCAATATTAAAGCATCAAAAGGACTTAAGAATCATTTCTGATTCCCAAGATCACCCCAAGGGACATGAGGGAGGAGCATATGCGATCTTAATCCTATAAGTAAACAATGCAGAATATTACCTAATCAAATACAAACATGTAAAAACAACCTATAAAGACAAATATATGATTAGATAAACCTGCAAGAATGTTAGCACATCAACACTTTAATTTAAAATAATGCAAAAGGACACCTACGCCCCTTTATCAGTGCCTGCACATAGGTTAGGGCGTATGCACCACTAAATGTTGGTTTTGGCTCGCAGTGTACCTACGTCACCCGAGAGATGTGTGCACCATGAAAACAATTCCTGCACCACTAAAATAGTGCCTGTACCACTCTATGGAATTTTTGAATTTATCAAGCACCTGCGCCACCAGAGAGGTGTGTGTGCCACAAAAATAGCGTATGCACTACTCTGAGAAAAATAGACAGAATAACCGCATTACCAGAAAAATGTGCCTGCGCCACTAAAATAGTATGTGCACCCTGGTTAGGGTGTGTGCACTGCTTTGACATGTTTCAGTATGTAGTGAAGGTACAGTATGAAATGTTGTCTGCGCCTGGGTTAGTGTGCATGTGCCAAAGGTTGGTAGACAGAGTGACAGGTTTTAACAGTGTGCCTGTGCCACCAGAGAGATGTGTGTGCCACGAAAACCGCATCTGTGCCATGAAAATCACACATGTACCCCTAAAATTGTGCCTGCACCAGACTTGCAACAAAAATACAGCAGCAAACAGAAGAAAACTCACAATATCTCAATTTTTGACAAGTTAGCTTAAGAATGGAAATAACCCATTAAAATTATGGCTATGAACATTAATTACTACATGTGCATATCAACAGTTATCCAAAACAATGAAAATTAAACTAAAATTACATGGGACTAAGGGTCCCACCAGGTGTGCCAAATGTGTGCAAGTGTTTCTACAATTTAACCAAATTTAAAGCAAGAAAACTACCACCTAGAAATATCTTCCTAACCTAGCTAAAAATGAGAAATATGCACCATCATGATGAAGAAATGAGCAAGTCCTACCCTTAACATTTAATGAATTTGAATTAATCAAAACATAATGTAAATTAATAAACTCTATTCCCCTTAATTGCCTAATTAAACATTAAAAATGAACCTAAGTAGTCCAAATGGAAATCAAATCATATTTTCTTGCTTTGATCCTTTAATGGATGTTTGGGTGTGAGTCTTAGTTCTTCAAGAATGGAGGATGGAGGTCTCAAGAATGACAAAAGGCTATTAGTATGAAACTATGTGTTTTCTTTTGACTCTTGAGAGATTTAGGTGTAAGTGTAGAAGTAGAGGGAGGGTTGTTTATATAGCCCAAAGGATAAAGGATTCAACACATCCTCATGAATGTGGGACTAATGGAGACGTAGAGTTAGTTATGGATAAGGGGGGTTTAGATGGGGTTGAGTTAACTTTAGGAGGGTTTAGTTTGTCCTCAAGTGGCTCATGTGGATAAAGGGAGTGTATTAATTAATCAAGATGATTAATAAATACATGTGCAAGCTTTTATAAGCTTTTAGATGGATTTTAGTGTGATTTGGACCATTAGGAGGGAATTAAACCAATTAAATAGTGATTTATTGATTTAAAGAGAAGGGAGGATAATTAATTAATAATAATTAATTAGACTAGATAGAAGGTGTTAATTAACGAAGGGTCGTTAATTAGGGTATGTGTTGGATAGGTGACTTAATTAATTAGCTTAATGTAATGAATCAATGACAATGGAAGAAAAGATGAGCGCTATTGACAATATGTCATCAATTTGCGGGAAAGGAGATAATTAGCACAATTTAAGTATTGAAATTGATCAGGCGTAATTATAGGTGTCTACAGTCTCCACATGCCATTCCTTTGACAAATGTCTATATCTCTTTTACGTATATGGGGCATCACATACTTTGAGGACCACGAGAAGCTAATTTTCTAGGATAAAACAAGAAAAATATTCCATACGCCCTATTATTAGATCTTTTAGGGAGGTGGTTCAGGGGGGAATGGATGTATGCCCATCAAACCCACGACAACTATAGCAAACAATATATGTGTCATGGTTGGGGAATCTATGATTAATTCTAAAGTATTTTATCAGGAACACACCCTGATATGTAGATTTAGTTGACATTGGCCTTGTCTTCTAGTCATCCATGAATAGACCATAAAAAATTAGCTCCCTCCTCTTCACGTAAGGTTAGACATCTACCCTTTTTCAAGGGGAATTTTTATTTTTGTCTTTACTTTGATAAGTGACTAGGATGTCATAGTGAAAAATATTTCATTTTTTCATTCACATTATTTAGTCATGAAACCCTAGTTGGCCACATTTAATATACTCATAAAAACATTTTCACTCAAATTGGTTTGGATTGGAATGCCAAACTTACCCTTGCAATTTTGCGACCCTCCTACTCTTGCTTCCATTTGTAACATATTAAGAAGTTTTTGAATGCTGGATCACACACCATAAAATTCCCTTATATAACTAATTCACAAATCCTTACAGAGATTGACACCTCAAAAAACCTTCCCGCTAACATTGAGCTTAAAGTTAAATAGAAAACGTGGACCTAGCCCTTTGACTATGAAGGAATTCCCTTTAGGTGAAGAGGATATTTCACTTTGACGCATATTACTATAGATTTTTTGATGTCAAAGAAAAATATAGTGAGAGCTACTTATTTGAAAGATGCATTTTTTATTGGTGCTAAGTCAAAGGGAGACATAGTTTTAAAATAAAATTTTAGAGGACTTGGTGGAATTTGTTCCTGAAACTCCACTGAGAGAAATTTCTAGTGATGTGGAAAAGGATAACATAAATTTTAAAATCTAGCCAAATAGTACTACTGAAGATTAAAATATCAGTGAAGCAACAAAGGAGAATGTCCCTCTTGCTTTTCCTGAAAATGAGAATTCTAATCAGTTGATCGAATCTTTAGAATTTATTCTTCATATTTAGGATGTCTCAAATGGATGGAAAATGGTACACAATGACAAAAAACTATTCCAAGAAAATAAATTCTCCTCTTTAGTCTCTTTGGGTCTCTTTGTGATGTAAATAAGTCGTCCCTCTTTTGTTTCTCACCGTGTTTATGGTTTTATATAAGATTTCAAGCCTTTTTGTAACTAGGGAAGATCCCAGCCAAAACCACCTTTACCCTTTATTGAAATTTTTTATTATTCTCACTTGCCAATATTCATTCTATATTATATTAAATTTAGTTCAGTTAGTGAGAAATATGAAAAATTTCACTTATTTTCACATTCATGTATTATACACTAAATTTACATTCTTAAAACTCCCTCATAATCAATCCCAAAACCAATATCCATCACATAATATCCGTTCTTTAAACCAACACATTAAGAATCACTACCAATTATACTAATCATATACATGCTCTTACTTGTCTCAGATCTTATTTCTGTAACTCCATGAACATTTTCGTAGGTCTAGGAATAGTTCAAAAATGGTACTATGTAACCATATACAAACATATTCCTTGCACTTAAAATGGACACATTAAAAACATATTTTCCTTATTCATCCTAGGTTAAAGTTTTTGAGTTATTTGAGTTAGAAATCATACAAATGATCATATATGTAAATACATGCACCCTAACTTATTTTGGGGATATAAGGATAATCTATTAACAATATAATATATATACTAATGAAGTCCACATAAAAAAATTCTTGGAGATATGTTTTTTTATGCCCATGATTTCATGACCCAAAACTCATCCTAATAGCTTGCTAAATTTCTGACATTTCTTTTAAATAACTATTTATTAGGTTACTAAAAAATTATTTTGTTATTTAATTATTATTACAAGTTGATATAAATAGCTATAAGATATCAAGATAGAACAAATCATAATGACCGCGATAAGCTTCGTTTATGTTTTAATCCTATTTTACCCACTAAGGGATCTAGTCAAACAAGGTAAGGATATATTGATATAGTAGTTATCTTTAGTCAATAAAATTAAGTATGGATTTGTATAGATAACTAAATATCTATTAACAAAGCTTAAGTTATGTATGTATGTATGTATGTATCTCTATGTGTTGACAAAGTTTCCTCCCTACCTTTTTCAAATTATTGAAAATTCAACAAGGAAGCTACCAACTCAAATTATGGAGGGTTTAAGTTGCCTCGAGATGGATGACGATGTGTAGGCAAAAGATGATGGATCTTTTTCTGTAGTGATCTAAATGACCTACATTCCAATCAAACTTAACATGAAAAATGGATTAAATGATATATGGGAGGGTTTCGTTAAAATTTTAGTCTTTAGAAGTGAAATATTCTTAAGACCAGTGTCAACTCTGATTTTTAGAAAGATGTGATAAAATCAGATATTGAAAAATTGGATGTAACATAATCTAAACAAAAATAGAGAGTGAAAAGACTAATGTAAGAAGGAAAATGTAGATCTGATATAATTAGATGAAAAATAAATCAAACTTGGGTTAGTCGACGGTGACATGAGGATGCAAAGGTTTAGTCGACGACTACTGGGGATGGATAGGAAAACATTCTCTAAAATAGGCTAGAAAGGTATCCTGTAGCTGGATCTAAAATGATCCAGATTTGGAAGTGGATTTGAGATGTAAACAGAATCCTACATAATAGTAAATCTAGATTTGGATGAAAGGGTCAAAGAAAAATATGTAAACTAATGATAAATGGTATGAAAAAGGGTCTTCCTAGTGGCGACCAGGGGAGATCAATGATGATAGGGGGATGATGAAATAGATTTGAGATCACAGATAATTAAGGATGACATGATCTCAGTGTTGGATGGATTCATAAATAAAACACTAATAACAGAGGATCTAATTAACAAAAGAAATGATGTGATGAAGGATGGGTTGACAATGACCAGGATTGATCTAATGCTTGGATGGAAATGGAAGGAATGAGGTGAAGACCCATAGACAAAATATAAGGCTAACAAAGAAGAAGTAGAGTTCTTGATCATAACCGAATCTGCACAAGATGTTAGTGAAATATATAGATGATAATATTGCAATGAAGAAATAAAGTATTCTAAAGTGAAATAAGTCTCCCCAAATATCCAAATTTTAGGGAAAAAATCTCTAAGAAGACCCTAAGGTGGATGTGGAACTTGCAAAGAGACTTAAGAATGAAGGCAAGATCACAAGAAATCACCAAGATTCCAATATTACATCCTTGAGAAAGGGATGGGTAAGGGCATATTTATAAGGTTGGAGGCAACCCAGATGGGTCACCACCGATTATGGAGATCCCTCCATTTGGGTGGTGAAAATTTTGTTTTCTCGAGATATGAGGCCCATAAGGGGTGGGATTAGGGTTTAAAAGTATCACAACGAGTTAGGGTTGAATAGGATGAGTAAATGGGTATGCATAGAATATACATTATTATAAAAAGGCCATGAACCAAAAAGGATTAGCAAAAAATTTAAGGGGATAAGATATCCTAGATGAGGATAAATAAAAACTTAAAAACTAAAAATTATGGGGGTTATTTTAGAATCAATTCTATAGGGAACAAAAAATGACTTGAATGGAGATGATGAAAATGTCCTATAGACCATTGAGTCGGGAAAAAACACCGACACATTGAATGGAATCTAATGGGAATCCACTCAAATGTATCTACAAGCCATGGGACTAGTGGGTCAAAAAATGACATCAAATATGGACAAAAATATTTGAAAATAGTCAAGACAAAGGCCATGAGAAAAAGGATAGGGTGGGAAAATAACAACAGTGATATGATTTTGATATCGGGGAATCGAAAAGATGCATCTAGGGTGGGATGATAAAATAATGCTTCCCTAAGAGGGAATAAGAAGATGGAAGAAAGAACAGGAGTATGAAGGATAAGATAATTGTGCCCACTGAGGGAGCACGATGATGGACACGAATGCGAGGATAATGAAAAATGAAGATGTGATCGATAGAAAGGCATGCAAAGGACACAAGAGGGATGTGATATGAAGACCACTAAAGGAAAAAGTGAAAAAAAAGATAGCTAAAAATGAAGGATTGATAGAATAGGAAAAATGATCAAATGGGTAAGGTCAGGTTGATGGCGACTGGGCTAGGTCAGCAAAGACAACAGTTGAAGTAACATAAAGCCAAAGGGGTCAACCATAATTAGGTTGGATGGGATATATAAACCCCTGGGTCAGCCAGAAAAAACATTTTCACCGGGATAAATGATGAGTGATATATTTAAGCTAAGAATATATTGTGAGATTATGAGCAAGATGGAGGTTGAAGGATCTGCGAGGAAGCACTTGAGGGCTCACTAGATTATAAGTGCCTAAAATCTAGCTTGTTTTTAATCGATTTAGTTTTTTTTTAAAAATTTATGTGTAAGGGAAAGGGGAAATCGCCAGCAAATGTGTACGGTCTCTAACGACTAGGCATGGTCATTGATGACTAGGTATGGTTTCCATCAAATGGGCCTAAAAATGTGTCGACCAAATGGAGGCATCAACCTAACCTAGGTTGGTGTAAAATAGAGGTAGGATGATAGATTTCTATATTTTCATGATGTAGAGTCTAATGCTTACGTGTTTCATTGGTCTTGTATGCTTGAGAGACATTAAATCTATGGGCTAGTGTGTAAGCATTGTATGATCATATCTAAGGAGATATGAGAGATGATGAGTGGGAAAAATTTGTGGAAATTGGATTAGATGGGTTTAAGTAGTACAAGTGGATTCCATGAGATGTGGAACTCATTATTGCACTAGTAGATTGGTGGGATGTTTGTATAGGCACATTATAATTTAGGATAGGTGAGATGACCATCACCCTCGAGGATGTATATTACATCATTAGGTTACCTATATAGGATGAAAAAATACAACCCATCTCATCAGATAGTAGACTGGGGGTCCTCACATAGTTGTATGGGGAAAATTCCCCATAGATTAATTTTTCATTTAGGGAAATCCATATTGTTACTCGGTATGAGAAAGGGGTGGCCATGAGTTAATTTATATTCCTAGTGATGATGGATATTTCAAGCTATACACTACTAGATTAAGGGGTTCTAGGTTCCTGTGGACATTGGCAGGGGTGGTTATAAATATTGTGCAGGGTAGGAGGCTCAAGATAATGGATTTCATACAGATTGACATAGCCATATGGTAGTTTGTAGTTGTGTAGATAGTTCCCAAGGATCTTATTAGATATAGGCACGGTGAGTCACAAAGACACATTTCAAGTCTTGATATGGATGAACCATTGACGAAGGCAAGGGAATCATAGGATGATGATGATGATGATGTTGATTTTGGGGCTGGTTTTTTTGACTAGATGACAAGGACATGCACACACTGGATGCCAGTAGAAGGGGTTGAGGGTGAAGATGAGGATGAGGAGATGATAATAAAGTAAGATGCAATGCTAAGAGGTGATGAGGGAAATAATTGAGGGGATACATATATATCTCAATTGCACAAAGAGTGAGATTTAAGTTTCATGGAGAGAGATATGGATCACTAGGTGTGAGAGGTAGCATGACAGGAGGCCACGGTGCATTATCAATATAGGTACCAAGACATCATGTATATGGATCAGTATAGGAAGCAACACGAGTCCTATAGAGTGAGATTTGGATATCTCACACATACACTAGCCAAAGAGTATGAGATTGGTGCACTATCAACATTATAGGGAGATAGGTACCTAGCGCCTAAAGGGAATTTACCCTTGGATTTATACACAGTACTAGTAGATGAGGCATGATACTATGATCATGTTGTAACTTTGAAGATTCCACAAACAAAGAGGTACAAGACATTCTTGGATGAGTAGCAAGGAGAATGTGGCGCATGCAGAAAAGTGTCATTTTATAGAATGAAAAGTGTGGTACAACCACAACAAGATGTAGGATGTAACATGCACAATTTCTATGTTATAAAACCACATTAATCCTTAAACAATTATTTAGAAAGGTTGCGGCAATTTTTTTTAAAGCTATAAGGTTGCAAGAGTGTGAAACCCTAATGTACGTTAACTTAATTTCCACCAATATTTACTATATTAAAAAATATGGACCAAGCCTAAGTTAAATAATCAAATATTCTTAATTTATATCTAAGTTCAAATTAATTACAACCAACTAGGAGGGTGCCATAAATTGATTTCCTTGGTTAACTTAAATTAACATTCAAACCCATACTTGATAAACCTTATACTTAGTTACTTTAGTTCCATTATCTTAATAAATTTAATGTCCATTTCACTAATTTCTAAAAACATTATAAGAACTAAATAAATGACTTTACACATAAAGGTATTTAAATGGCCCCATTCACCAATTTACACATACCTTTAAATTTATTTAAAAAACCCATAATATTCATTCCTACCTAACAATTGTAGGGTTGATCCTCAACCCTTGGATCAAATCAATTGTGGCCTCTAGATCTTAGGGTTCTATACTAACCCTAACTATCCTTATGGGATTTTATTAAAACCTTTTATTTTCCCTAGGATCCCCATCCAGTCACTTTTATTTTGTTTAATTTGCAGGTTGGAGAATTGGGAATCATAGGAGTAAGGAAGGAAGAAGTCATGAAGGAATTCACAAAAAATAAAGATTAGTTTAGATTGGATTATGGACTTATTATAGAATTGTTTTCTATTAGAGGATTGTAGGGATTATTCCCTTAATTTGAAATGTTTACTAAGTAATTTCTTTGTTTTTGCATTCTACTTGGGTAAAACCCTTTTTCGTCATTTAATCCAATAGATTCGATACATTTAAATGTTTGTTTCAAGATTTAAAAGTTTAAAATAGTGAATTTATGCCCTTATGGCTTGCTAGTGATTTCCCTTTCACATTTAAAGGCTTAAAGTTTTAGTAAAACTAAGTTTAAAATTCCCCAGTCGCGGATTTTTATTTTTCCGCCGTCAGTGATGAAACTGCCACCCAAAGCAGGCTGGTGGTCTTAGGATGGTCGCGCTAGTTGGGTGATGATTCACGAACCACCTCTTTTCTTGGGTGGTGGTTTAGAGACCACCACTTTGCACAGGGCAACGGTCTTGTACGTCGAAAAAAGAACCATCATTTCCACAATTTTTCCAATTTTTTTAGTAGAGTGTTTTAAAGGTTATCCTTAGCTTGAATTATTATTCCTAAAATTTCCAATTGAAGGGTTTACCATTTATTCATTCCATGCTTAAAATTACTAAATTACATAGATTTTCCAATTTAATAGTAACAAGATACACAACTACAAGATCATTTTTATTCTCTTCCAACAAAATTTCTTCCAATTTTAAAAGTAGGAATGAAGCTTAATCAATTTCTAGTATTATTGTTTTCCCTTCCACAACCAAATATAACTCTTTTTTAACAAAATAACTCATTATAATTTATTTCATATTTCCATTTAAACTACAACCATAATTTGTTTAACTACAAACAACTCTATTTCACATTCAGATTTATTAAGAATACATTATTAATAATTTACAACTTCTATGTTCCACCTTCATTCTTACAATGATACAAACACTTACAATAAGAATGAACTTTTCCTTTTTATTTTGAGCATAGCTCATTTCCTTACAATGCAAAAATATTTCTTTTCCACAATTCATTTCAACTTACCAAAAAAATATACAATACATTTTTTCTTTCTAATACAATGTTACTAGTCTTCCACCTTAAGTGGGAATCACAAGGAAAGTTTCTACAATGAAGGTTTTTTTTTTGGACTTCAAAAAATGCTCCAAATTCCAAATCTCTAACAAGAGCTCCACCATGCCTTTAATTCAATCAAAACAATAAAAAATGGGAGAGAGGAAACACTCTCCACCCAACCAATAATCCAATTAGGAGAAGAAGCTATCCTCCTCATTGGCCCCGGAGCCCCAACCAAAATGCAATAAGGAATGGATCCAACTCATGGAAATAACACAATGCTTCCACATAACAATAAAAATTTTCACTGCCATTTAACTCACATTAAACACAAGAATGCAACTTCTCAAAATACAACAGGCTTGAAATGTAAAGCCAATGGAGCAAGAATCTATGGGGAGATCACTTATGCCTCCCAATGGGATTAAGTGCCCACCTTAAAACCCTCCAATAGAAATCTCAAAACCCATACACAACTCTTCTTCCTCCTTCAAGATCCTCTTATACCTCCCACATTATCTTATGCCTCCCTACAATCTCTTATGTCTCCCTAAAAAAAACAAATAACATATGCAAGCATTCTCTTATTCAAGGTGGGGTACCCAAAACATGAAATAAAATCTTATGCATCCATACATATAAGATCCCCATAGCCTTCTCCTACACCATACTTAGGAAATCTACCCAAGAACCCAAAAACCATACCAAAACATTCAATAACATCTAAATATACACATATAAGAGAAAATAATTAAAACAAGAGTGTAGCTCCTACCTTTCCATGGTAGATTTTGATCAAAGAGTCACACATCAAGCTCCTTCAAGCCCAATCAAATTCAAAAAATCTCCAAAAACTTCGTAAGCACTATAAAATCCTCGAACTCTAAAATATAAGAGCCCCAAAATGAAAATGAAGTAACCCCCAAACAAACAAATGAACTTGCATAAATAGAAAAGGGAGAGAGGAGGGTGAGGAGGCTCCTTGTAGGAGGCCACATCACTTATCCTCAAATCCACATCACAATTCAAAGTTTAACCCCAATGCACAATAAATTGGTGGTTAAGGGAAATGACAAACCTCTTACAAACACAATCCAAACCCACCCCCTAAGGACAAACCTTAAAACCCATGTAAGAAAAGTGCAATAAATGCCACTTTTTGTCTTACAAAACACATAATGCGGTCTAGTTTTTACCCCCCAATCCATAGGTAGGGTTGGTATAAGAAATTAAGATGTCCCACAAGCCTCCAAAAATGGCCCTTAAGCCCAAATCCAAAATTCCAAGGTAAGGTAGAGTGTACAACACTCAAAGTCACTTACACTCAATAAAAATCACATAGTCCAAAAGACCAACTACTCTAATAAATGACTCAATTTGTCACATCCAAAATTAACTTAATAACATGATAAATTCACTTAATAAAGACATATTAATCAACAATGATTAAATAAATTACATTAGAAATAATCACATACTCTACAATAAAAAAGGAAACATACACACATAGCCCATGGTAGCCTTTGGAGGTCACCCCCTCCACGGGGGACCCCTAAAAAACTAAAACAAATATAACACAACATTACACAAGTTTCCATGGTGACCTTGGTTGTATCCATATAGTATTTTTTTGTGGTTGGTCTCCAATCCCCCTTTTTATTGTTGTTATATAATTACTTGCAAAATCACACAATACCTCCTTCAGCCTCGTGTCTGCATCAAATCCATCAAGAATAAAACATACGCACATCAATCAATAAACATACACATATAATTAAATCATCATCTAGACTAACATGATATCATTTGTTTATAATTTCACAACATCTAAATTCTATCTTTTATCAATGTCAACCAGATTGCAAGACTAGTTCAAAAGCTATATCATATTCAACATGACGAGAATTCTGAATTTCAGTAATATATATGCCAACAACACATTATCACCATCAATTATCATAACTAAACCATCCATAAACAAGTAATTCACCAATGCTTCATGATTTCAATTATTTCAATTTATCAACTAGTAATAAGATCACGATATCAACTAAGTGTCAGTAGAGTAGAACCACTTAGAACATCAATATTGTTATGTAAATGAACATGTAAAATCCATCGCATAATTCACATCATGTAAAGATTCTAACACCTCTATATTATTTATCAAGCAGGTTAATCAAATCATATACAGTAAGGTACATCAATTTCCCCACAACAACCATGCAGTCACTAACAATCATAACATAACAATAATCATGATGTCATACACATATTCTTAGTACGCTAACTAGAATACAATAGAAATGTTCAATATTATAATCAATTCAAAGTGGAAAACACAGTTCAATTAGTGTTGAAGAGGAGTGGACATTACACATGCCATGATGGGGGTGACGAGTCCCGTATATTAATTCAAGAACCTACCCTAGGGGGAAAGATTTAAGGATGTTTGATGTATAGCTCAATGATTTTCATGATGTATCTCTATTAAGACAGGACTCTTAGTGGCATGTGAAAGATGTACTTGGACTTATGATTATGTATATATATGATTTTTTTTTTGTGTTTCATCATATTTTTGTTTGTTTTGATTCATGGTTTTGATGATTCTTATGTTAGAATTAGATGTGATGTGATGAATATAATTTTATTGATTACATTATGATGAAATATATGTAGATCTAGTTGTTTGATTATGATGCCCTTGATTATATGTAGGTTTTTATGGATTGAATTAGATGTAGATGGATTATGGATTAGAGGTTATGAATATTAATTATGACGTTATGAGTTTAAATATTATGATTATAAATTAGATATAGATGTTAGATTGATGATCATGGATAGATAGTAAAATAAAACATGTATTTGATTTGATGGATTATGATGATTATGTATATGTTTGATAAATATGATCCATGATGCATGGATTGAAATGGAAATTAGAATATAGTAATGAACATGAATATATTCATCATGATGTAATTTGGATAGAATATTTATTTGTTTAGACATGTTGACATAATGGATAAATGAAGTGGTGGATTTGTGAACATAGATGAAATGAATAGCTTACAGAGATTATACTTTATGTAAGAGAAAAGAAGTGAATTTGATAGAGGGTACCCAAAAATGAGATAAATGACACTCAATTATAGTAAAGAATGCACAAAAAATTTATGTGTCAAACTAGATTGGAGGTAAACAAGAAGAAAATGAATCAAGACAATATGAATGTAAAAAATAGAAGATGTTAACACATAATCATCAATAGTTAGTAAACCCAAGGGTCAGGAGGGAAATTATGGAGAATGATGTTATAAACCTAATGTCGAAACGACCTAAGGGGTTTGGATGAAACTCATACACTATAAAATAGGTTCTCTGTAGCTGGATGTTCCTAGGTCTGTGCCCCATCTCTGAGCAATATGATGCAAATTGATAATTGTGAGAATTTCTAGGCAGATGAGAAAGTTGATTGACGTGGGAAGATTTATTAGGATGCTTTATTTTGAAATTTTAATTTTTCTTTTGAATATATAGAAGGTTGATAAATTTGGGAAGCCTTCCCTTCCATGATATTAGATGGTAGCCATCCTTTGAGGGAGTGGTGTACAATTTTTTCTTTTTTCTTTTGGATTTGGAATTTGATTTTACAAATGGTAAGATAAGATATGAATGATAGATATCCTTCAAGGGATCAGTCTATTATTTTGATATTTTTTATTTTTTATATGCAAAATTGTGCTTTGAGGGAGAAGTGTGTTTTTGGATATGTAAAATTTTAAAATAAGCATCTATTTTTTTTACTTGTTATGGAAGATTTAAGGATAGATAAGTAGTCTACATAGGAGGGTATAATTATTGTACGAGTGACATTTGTAGACCATTAACATGGTTATAAAAGGTGATAAAAGTGAAGCAGATGTAAGGATCACAAGGTTCTCACCAAAAAGTAAGAACATATCTAAATGATATGCTATGAGTAGAGCTGTGGTGCCCATATTGAAGGCCATAGATAGGAAATTGACAATAGACCACATAATTTTAGATCATTACGATGAAAGATGGAAGAGGCTAATGATGGATGGATGACCATTGGGATGACTAAGTTCTCATTGGTAGGTAGTTTAAAAATACAATGCCTACAATTTAAATGCACTAAGGGTTTCCCTTTCTATTTTACCATCACGGTAATCCAAATGATAGGATCCAAACCCATACTTATGCATGATAATATAATGATGAATCTAATTAGGAGAAAAATTTCAATGTTAACTCCTTTCGAGAGTGGTGATGTTCTGATTATTTTTAAGGAAAAGGTCACTGATATTAAAGTCATGTTCCTTTGAGTGTTTTTTGTAAACATGTTTGATGCGCTCTTGATAGTTATGATGATGTTCACGAGAGATAAGGTGACGTTGGTATAACAACTCAAGCTTTGCTAGAGACTCTTGGTGATAATCACTATTAGAGATAAGGTCGTGAAGAGAAATGCAAAAATAAGGGATTAGGACTTCAAGAGGAATAACTAATTCAAAGTTGTCGATGAGAGATAAATAAGTAGCACTCGTAGAGGTGAGGATGCTAGTCCGATAAGCCCAAAGAGTGAAGGGGATATGAATATTCCAATTAGGACCTCATTTATCAATGGTCTTGGAAAGGATGTTTTGAAGAGTTTTATTAGTGGATTATGCTTCACTGTTAGCTTGAGGATATTATGGAGAAGAGAAGCTAAGGTTGATATTGAATGAGTTAGAAATTTTATTGAGTTATTTGTTTTTTAAGAAATTTCCATTTTCTGTTATGTTTTTTTTAGGGAAATTGAGGTGAAAAATGATATTTGATAGATGAAGTTAATTATTTTATTGGATTTTCTTGATGTGATTGGAATAGCTTCTATCCACTTAGTGAAGTAATGGGTAGCAGTGATTATAGAATGGTGGTTTTGGAAAGAATGTGGATTGATGAGGCCGATGAGGTCAAGGTCCCATTAAGAGAAAGGAAAAATGTCTTGATTCAACTATAAAGTTTGAATAGGAATGCATATTAGATTAGAATGCTTCTCTAATTTGGCACACTTCTTAACATGTTCACATCAGTCATGATTGAGAGAGGGATAATAATAAACCATGTAAAGGAAAAAATTGGTGACAACTAGGCCACTGAAATGCCCACAATAGATTTCTTCATGGAATTCTTGGATAACTCAAGTGGATTCTATTGACAATTTTTGTACTTGTGCAAAAATGGGAAACTCAAAACTTCATTACGATGGATGGCATTACTGAAATGGACCTAAGCTAGGAGATTTTCATTCAGTTTAATATTTGTTCTGTTGCATTAAATTAAAGATTACATATAATTTAAAGCTATGTGTGCTGTTACAAAATGTAAAAAATCACATAGTATGCAATTCCATGTTTATCTTTAGCAAGAGAACACAAAATCCCTATGGACAGATGTATTAGCTTGATGAAGACCATAATTACAGAATAATTGGATTTTAATTTTTTGGAACAACAGAAAGAGTTGTAGATTAGAGTAACTGAGAGTTCGTTACTAAAGTTACAGGTATTTTAAAGTTATTTCCTTCATGATTAAATACATCCAATTATGTTATTGAGTTGTTTAGTTTTTTATACAATCCATACATTAAATATAATTTAAAGCTATGTAAAGTTCGTTACTAATTAGAAAGTAAGTACACACACTTAGTTCTAGAAATGTTTTATTCATAAGGAATTTTAATGTTTCCCACACAAGCCATGGGATGTAACTCAAAATTAATTCATAACTAATAGATGTAATTACAGAATAAGGATTTTAATATCATGTGCATGAAAAGAAAAGTAAAGGAGTACTGAAAAAACCCATATTTTGCCTTGGGTTATCTTCATCTCTGTGGCTAAATCTTCCAGCTTGAGATTTACTCCATCTTTATAAGGAGTATGAAAAAAACTTGTTTAGTTTTTTATACAATCCATACATAAAAATGACAATATAGAAAGAAGTACACAACTTAGTTCCAGAATTTAATGTTTTATTCATAAGGAATTTTAATGTTTCCCACACAAGCCATGGGATGTAACTCAAAATTAATTCATAACTAATGATGTAGAAGGTACATGTGCATGAAAAGAAAAGTAAAGGAGTATGAAAAAACCCATAATTGCCTTGGGTTTCTCTCATCTTCGTGGCTCTTCTTCCAGCTTGAGATTTACTCCATCTTTATCCTCACTATCTGACATTGGTATTGTACCTGGGACACAAGAAAATAAGAGTGTGAGTCACGAGCTCAAGTTTTTGATCCATATTCATGTACTATCTAATTTCATGCAAATGGATATCTTTACATCAGGATGTATAAGTTACAAGAAAGATAAATACAAAATTGATAAGAGAAGTATTCTACATTATCACATATGATTCCCATAATAATTTCAGAAAACAAAGATAAAAGAAGAAAACTATGGAAATAAGAGAGGCCAAAAATCCTAGATGTTTTCTAACTATTTCCTTAAGTGTACAGGTACAATTAGCAGATGAGAAAGCATAAATATTTTGCAAAAAATGATTACTGTGTAGAAATGAAATACTTGCTGAAAGAATCTACATGATACAGATTTATGAGTTGTCCCAGGGAAAGGAACTTCAGATAAAAGATTACAAAATAAAGGTATCAAGACACTGAATAAAAGTGAGGAAGTAAGATACAGTAACAGTTCCTTATGAACAAATTTTTCTTCAAAATACATAAAATAAGCAAGATACATGAAGTGATAAATCAGAACCAACAAGTACATCTCATTATATTGTTCTTAGAATCAAAAAAGAAAAGAGAATCATCACAGGATGCAAGAGAGGCTTTAAGCCTTCATTTTTCTAATTGTTCTATGAAGTGTGCATGTACATGATATGAAGTGTTTTTTAATTATATTGCAGAAATAAAAGAATACATTTTCATCAATGTAAGTGCCATTGAAAAACACAGAAGCTCAAAAGGATCATCATATAAGTTGCAATCATGCAAGCAAAAGATATTAGAGTTTGATTAAATTAGAGTCAACTGCAAAGTATCTATCAAAGTGCAGATTACAAGTTACAAGTCATAAAGATACAATCTAACTGATAAATCTCAAATGAATTATGCAATAAGAACCAATCAAGCATTAATGGAGTTGTGATTATAATGAGATCTAGATAACGTTTCAAGAAATAACAAGTTGAAGCAGAGTATGAAGTACAAGAACAAATTACTTTAGATACCAATTTGCAACAACATTACTTCATAATTCAAGAAAGTAAAATAATGAAATGATCAAAGTAGTAAGCCTCTTCAAGATAGAGAATTCAAAAGATCAAGTATTGATTCTAGATCAATGCAAAGCAAACTACATATTCAGATTTAAATATCATAAACTACCATGCACTAATGTGAAATTAATTATGAAACAGATAATGAAATTGTTAATTATTCTTTTCCAAGTGCGCAATAAGTTTTGAGACGAAATTGGTTTAAGTTAAAATCAAAAAATTATCGAATACTATCATTCAAATCATCAATATAGATTGTAACTTCTTACCAAGAAGTTATTTCAGTTGCTAAGGACAAGAATCATGATGATGATCAATGAATGGAGAATAGCTACCATGACAATAATCCTTTCAAACAATTACAAATGCTTCAGATGAGGATACAGGTTTTAGATTACAAGATCATTTACACTTACATCTTAAAATGACAGTTACATAATTTCTTGTCAATCACAACTATCAAAGCATAGGTTTAGGATAAATCTTCAAGGTTTAGAAATCAACAAGAATAGGCTCTCAAAGATCAAGTACAGTCATGGTTACAGTCAAGTGTCAAGATCAAAATAACAACTACATCAAAATGCAGATCTCAGAAAATGTAATATTAACATATTTCCAAGACATGAGAAGTGCAAAGAATAATTACACAGTACAAGAAATGCAACATTCTAGTCTCCATTGCAAAATTAGTACAATTATAGAAGACTAAGCGATGCTAAGTAAATGGCTTAAAACTTGGAAATAATTATGAATAAACAAAATACGGCTAGTTCAATTAGGGAGTGAGCACTCAAAAGAGATGTAATATGAGAATGATAACTCAAGAGCCTTCATAAAGGTTACAGCCTTGCAAAAAATCATTTAGAGAGCCAAGAATAAGAGCTTTTTGTATTCAAATCTATGTAAAATCTAGAAAATTAATTTTTACAATGGCAGGATAAGTTACAGGTTCACTAATTTTCCATGGTAAGATCAAAAAATCTAGTATAGTATGCAACAAATAATTTCCATCATTCGAAGTGATCATGCAAGAAATGAATAAGTGAGGGAAAATCTTTTAAAATCACCACAAGAATGCATGATACATTTTGTAATATACCCTCAACTGAGAGCCATATTAGAAATCTTCATCAAGCTATAAGTGATCATTTTCACTCAAATAAGAACATATTATTAGAGATTTGCAATATCTATATTAACTTCTCATCAAAATCCAAAATAGAGCATGAAATTGAGAATATAAAAAAAAGAGCAATCTGATGTAGAAGGTTAGAGACATTCATTCTTGTAGACATACTTAACACTATTGCAAGGGTTTTCATGGCATGGAGAAATCAAATAGATGGAGTTAGCTTTGACATTGACATATGAATACAAATTATATCAAATTCAAATGAACCCATGAAGTGAAATCATCAGGAGCAAGTTAAATCTATGTAGATCTGCAACTATATATGTAAGGGAAAGTTGTAAAAAAATTTCCAAGACCTTAAGATAAATCAATAGAGTTGTGAAGTAGATACAGACAATGCAAACCATCTAGAAGGTACAGTTTTGTCTCACAAAGATATATTTCCCCCATAACAATAAGCTAAAAGTCCAACAGTTTCACATTATTATGAAGTAAAATGTAGAGATGAGCTACAATGAACTTCAAAGCTGTGTATGGAACAGTTCAAGAAGATAAATGATTTTCAAACAAAGAAGGAGCATGATATTTTTTGATTTCTAAATCAATGCATTCAAAGGAATATTAAATCTTTTAGAAGATACACCAAAGCATTGTAATTTACAGACCACAAGCTCCCAAAAGATCTCCAATATTAATTAGGACAAATTTGATATGTGAATTTTCAGAGAGTCATATCAGAACCATCGAATAAAACCTACATGAAGCTATTTTAGACATGAAGAACATATTCAAAAGGGGTTCTCAACAAGCACTAACCCATATCATTTTTTTTAGTCTTTTCAGGAAAATATTACAGTTTTCAAATGTATTTTTATAAAGATTAGTAGCATCATAAAGATAAAACAACTCTATCCATCAAAAACATGAGAAATTGATGATACCAGATGGAGGTCTGAACATAAGGAAATATAAAAATCGGGAGTTCAAATATTAGCTAGACAAAAGCCCAAACAATAATCTAAAGGTAGAGTAATGAAAGAAATCAAAGAATGGAATGCAAAACTCACAATTTGGGTCGAAATTGTGAAACCCCCAGAAGATCTATCGAATAAAGAGAAAAATAATGATGACCCAGGATGAGATTCGAACTTGAGATGCTCAGAAACACAAGGAAAATGCAATTAAGTTGAGTATCAGTGTGAGAAATTTCAAAATGCCAAGATAGAAATTCACAGTGCTTATAAACACTATGCTTACCTTGTCCATCAATGGTTGACGTAAAGAAAATAAAGAAAATCTTTAAATGGTGCAACTCAACTGCAAATGAAGTCTTCAGAACTCAATGAATCGACAAACCTCATAGAAGATTTTTTTTTTAAATACCATCGAGCTCAAAGAATAAATAAATGGTGGCATGAGCTAAAGAAACTTCAAAGAATACAAAACATTAATCTTGCAGGAGGCAGAGAGCTCCCAGATGCATTAACGATGGTGACCTTGTATCACATGTAGCTCGAACCATAGAAAAAATAATAGATCAGATAAGGATAAACCTTAAGAAAAGTATGAGAGATTTGAAATACAAATAACCAAGCTTAAAAACATCATTCATGGTGGTCTGGAGAAAATTTGGCAGGGCTTCGCTCTCCAAATTGGATATTCATGCAAATGATCAATTTTAGGCTACAAATAAACTTTGCCAACTGACCACAAAGTAACCCAACTCAACAGCAGTTAAGGATCAATGTTGAAGATAAAGATTGGTATAAAAATCAATGATAAAGAATGCCAAACAGGGTTTACAAAATCAATGATTCAGATTAGACCCGTATAATGACCAACGAACAAGATCGGATCATTAATTCCAATGCAACCCAAGTCACCATGCATAGAATTATCGACAGATAAGGCTTCATAGTATACAGATCAGAAGGTGCTGAATGATAAACTTGAGTTAACTACTAAGCTAAAAGTCAACGGTTTGAGATTTAGAAAGGACAAAGATCAAACGACCGAGGATAAAGCACAAAGCCACAATAAATATAAACTCAATATGGGTTAGAAGATTGACGACATAACTTACAAAGTACCAGATAAACGGCCATCATCCAAACGCCAATCAAGCATAGATTTAATCATATGCACGTGTCAGAAGAACAATAAAACTGTAATCATGGTTGGTTTTACAAAATCACTGACAACGTATAAGGGTCAATGCAATGTGAGGAGGGGGACAGATGTTCCCATTAATGATTGTGCTTAATACTATAGTCTATGCCACATGAGAATAATGAGAAGACCAAATTATTCAAAATGATCACAACCCTTTGACCTAAGTCTAGGGTATTTCATAATATGCCATGGAATTATTCAAAAGAAGGGCCGAAAATACATTTTCCATGTAAAGCCCAAAGCCATGCCTCCTAGGTAATCATGTATATATTAAAGTCAATGAATACCCAATGAAGGTCTCTAAATCAAATCATACATGCCACAATCAATTAAAAGGTAAGGAAATGATCAATGATGTGCATGACATGGTCATTACAAAAGGAGAAAAATAATGGTAGGAAGCCAATCATATCAAGATTTTCTTTACCTTAATATTGGTAAAAGATCCTGTAACCTTAAAAGGTGATAAGAAAAAGTATGCAGATGCCCACAGAAGGCCCAACAACTGCAAAAGATAAATTTGAACACGTGCATATCAAAGGTGGTCGACACACAAAAGAGGAGGAATATTTTTCTAAGGATGAAAACAAGTGACTTATTTTACTTAGAGTGGGATATTATTTTTGCATTTGTATACAAACGGGAAAAATTAAAGAATGCCAAATTTATATTTGCAAGTGAATCAAGTTGAAAGTGTCACATCAAATAGATTGCATGCACATTAGAGAAGACTTAGACAACAAGAAAGGGCTATTATTAGCCAAATTATTCATCCAACTTTGGTAATAATAGAACAATCAATTATAGTTTGACTGGGTTTTATTTTTGTAATCAAGGCTATTAATGCCTTATTGTATTAGCATGTCTATTTTTATTCCTTTATTTATTCTTGATAAAGGATAAAAATAAGATGCATGGCTGAGTACAAATTTTAGCCTATTTTTAGGATGGGATGGGTGAATAATCTGGCTATATATTGTGTGCAAAGTCAAATCACAAGGAGGAATTTTTTAGACACAGGATTGCTGAAGAAGATTTTGTCAGTTTTTCCCTTTGAATGAGAATTGATTTCTGCCTTTGTAATTATTTGCAATGTTGTTTATATATTATTAATTCTTGTCAATGTCGAATTACCTGATTAATCATCTTAGCTTGCTACAAATTTAGTAGTTTCTCCATAATATTAGTTTGCATATTTTTTGGTTGTATTGTTGTGATTCATTCCCTCAACACATCAAGTGTTTTACCTTAATATTCTGCTGAAAACTATTGGTTTGTGCATCTAAAATCCATTGTGAAATTGATTGTGCATGTACTCAGTCAAAGCCCTCAACAAGTTTGGTGTATCACCCCATTTTCAATTCATTTACAGTCATCTTTTTACCCTCAAAACCCCTAAAAAATAATTGAGGATACATAAAAAAGGAACCGGCCTTGATACAATAGACTCACCTCAACAATAGGTATACCCACAGAGTTGAGGTGTTTCCATTGTATCTATGAAAGAAAGAGATCCAGAGAAAGATTAGAACACCTTAAGTCATCTCTCTACATGGTGTACTTTTGAGAGAACAATTTTTGGCATGCGAGGTGGGATTATGAATCAGATCTGCAGGAAAATTACAACAATTTACAGAAAATGTACAACAAAAGGAAAGTCACTTTTTGAGTAACAGGCTGCAACAATTTATTATAAAGATCAAAATATTTATTTGATGACTATGTAAAGCAATTTTAGACCAGTTTTTTAGCATGTTCCATGCGTAAAGTGACTACGAAATCATCGGTAAGAGGAATTCCTTTTGATTTTATTTCTTTACCTTTGAATTTTGTAAAAAGAAGAAGAGTTGGTAATACCTTACCTTATAATAGGCATGGTTTTGATAACCCTCCTAATATTCCTTCACCACATGTATTAATCTTTTTTTTTCAGATTCCAGTTATTCCAATGGCTAGTCAGCCACCTAGGAATTTTGTAACCTTTACTAACGGCAACCCTTTGGTAATTCTAGTTTATCATGATATTTCCAATGCTGCCATAAAAAGTTTACCTTCATTCACTGGTGAAAATTATATTACTCCCACAGAGCACATCTAAGATGTTGCAGCCCTTTTTGTTTTCTGTAACATAACTCATGAAGATGTAGCCTTAAGACTTCTAACTTCATATTTTAAAGGGAAATCCTTACAATGGTATAAAACCTTAGAAATTAGGAGCATAAGAACTTGGGATGGGTTGGGAGAAAAATTACTTAAGAAATTTTAAGATCATTATGATCATTTATCCCTTATAGAGCATATTTCCACAATTAAGAGATCCCCTCATGAATTTATGGCTAGTTTTAATATCCGTTTTGCTAGAACTTGGGAAAGAATTCTAGCAAGTGGCAAGCCTCAAGCTGATCATGCTTTTCTTTATTATCTTAGAACCCTAAACAACGATATTTCAACTATGATCTAGTCTATGGGAGGATATACTCTCCCAGAAGCTTATGATATTTCTATTCAAGCTAAAAACTACCTTATTCAAGCTGGTAAATTGGCACCAAGGATTTCAATGCCTCTCATATCATATTTGTTACCTATCCCATAGCCTATCACCACTATAGAGCGTACTGTATTAGCTCCTTTGGATGATGTATTCTAAGCTTTGATAACTATGGGTATTAAATTAACATATATTGAAAACAAATTAGCTCAGCCTATCAGGCCATATCAAGCTCCTTTTCAGAAAAACTAAAAAAATTAACAGAATAGGCATCCTTATTAGTAGAATCAGAATTATAGACAACAATATCAGCCAAGGAAATTTGACCCAAAATATCCTAGTTCATCTAGTGCTCTTGTTCCAGTTAACATGGCTTCAGAAGAATGGTGTCAACCTTGTAATCAACCTTATTTAACGACCAAATTCCATAATGCATTCCCACATATAAGCCTTGTTGCATAGCCTCAACCTGAAGCATTGTATATGCCTCAAATGGAGGGTGGGGAGCAAGATGCTCATAATCAGAAACTACCAAAACAAAATTTTGTAAGCTTTGGAGAGGAATAATTTATTGCAGTCACAACTAGATCCCAGGAAAAGGCTCAGGAGAGAGAAAAACAACAAAACAGACCTAAACTGACCATAGTCACTGATAAAACAACAAATTTAGGGAAGAAAATAGCTATCATTTATGTTGTTCCTCAGATAATAGTTAATAGTTCTGCTCAAAGGGACCAACAAAGACAATTACAACCTGATCCTAGAAGACTCTTCATACCTCAGATTTCAAAAGCTGCTGAAGCAGACTAGATGAGGACGGTCAAAAGATCAGAAATGATGACAAAAAGAAAAGTAAAATGGCCAAATGATGGTGGTTAATTAGTATTTTTCTCACTAAAGAGCCACAAAAATAGTAGTATGATACTGGGACTAAATAATACCCAAAATGTGTGATTTAGTGTCTACAATCCTAATCCAAGGAAAGCATTATCAATAGGTTTCTAGGTGTGTTTGATCTATCTAGATATGACATACCAAGAGGATATTGATGTGTGGTTTTATGCCTCTTTTGAGTAGTGCTAATGTCGAAGGTACATGAGGGTTACAAAAAACATAATGTTTTCTACAGAACTCTTCATCCATGGATGAGGTTTATGAAAAAGATAAATTAATTAAGAGACTTTATTTATATGATCAACAACTAGGGTTTTATAGAGAAAAATAAACATAGGCAAATAACCACCTCTAAAACTTGTAAAAGCATAAGAAAGGTAGGTCCAAGATCTTACAAAATGGGATAGAACATATGGTATGGTCCTAACTAGATTGTACGATCCTGACATAGGGTGGTTTGCAATTGTAGCCTCATTTCTGAATTACTTTTAGGCTAAGACCTACCTAGTCTAGCATTACATAGCCATAGAACTTCCCAAAACCCTTTGTAACAAAATAAGTGTACTCATTTCTTCATTGTTTTAAGTTCATATATTGTATTGCATATTTTAAAATGTTATTTTGATATTGTATAGTTAATTTTGGAGAAAAAATAATTAAAATATCAACATATATCTAACCTACATCCATTAAGTGTAATTATGGCCTCACTAAAAACAAAATTTAGATTAATCCTAATCTAAAATGGGTCTAAACATTTTGTTGAACCCTTTCTTTTATCAAAACCTTCACCCAATATAGGATATTCTTAATTCCTTGAGTATAAGGCATGTTGATCTCAAATGCTTATATTCCACAGGGTTCCATATTAACATTGTATATTAAGATCTACACTTTATTTTGATCTATTATCTTCCCTAAACATGATTAATGAAACACTAACTAATTGTATTCTCCTAATATTTAAAAACCTTATATTCTTTTTTATTTATGTGTATTCCATAACATATAATGATCATCAAATGTTAAAAATGGTATAAACACAATTATAACATTTTTGTATAGATGTTAGTATGGGAGTCTTCCCAACACTTATGAAACCACCAAATTTTTGATGGTATTGTCCAATTTATGATATTGCAATCCAATCTTTATAGTTTTGATTTATATTTATTTCTATATTAGATGGCTATTTTTTATGTACATTAAAAAATTAATTTATCATTGTTATATCTTAAGATGTTAATTTTGGCAATTTTATTTTATTTTTTTATAACTAGTTCATGTTGCTTGGTCTTATATTTATTGTTGAGAGACATATTTGGGTGATATATTTAATAAGAAATACATATTGATATTTTTTAGGACTTGGGAAAATTGGATAGGGTCAAATTGAGATTTGTAGTTTTATTAGTGGATGTGACCCATAACATGTACTTAACGACTATACTTGTGAAGAGGTGGAATGAAAATAGTATTTTTTGTCTCCTAATAGGTGAGTTTTTATCCACATTAGAGGATTTATGGAAGTCTGAGGATTTTTATATTTACTATTATAGGGGATGCAATGCATGTATTACCCATGGATTATCCTTTGCATATATGAATAAATCACCTATTTTTATCGACATAAAAGAGAGAAGGGATTGTAGGATCTATAATATGGATCATTGATATTATTTTCAAAGATATTATACTACTACAATATTTTATTAATATATTTTTATCCTCATTTATAATAGTTTGTGAAGGAAGTGATTCTATTTCATATCATTTGCTTGATATTTTCTACACCATCAAGGAGTGGGGTACTAAGATTTATTGAGCATAATGTGTATTGTCTCTTTTATATGAGGATTTAACAAAATCACAGTGGATCTCCATGCATGATGCCTTTGGGATATCAATTTTCTATGTGTATAGTTGTTTTAGAACATTGCAAAGATTAATATAGTAGGAGGGCCATAAGGTTAATCATCCCACCATGATTTATCTAATTCAGAGTAGAAATATTCATAATAGATAATTATTAGTACCATTGATTATAAAGTAATTATAGATAGATTGAGCCACAACACTAGTATTTGTAGTCCTTATTATAATTACAAGGGTAATCTCAATTATTTATTAGGTTTATAGTGCATTAGTTTGACCATATGGATAAAGCATTGATTCCCTCAATAATTATAATACTACCGGCACAAGAAGGTGGCTTAATAGTTTGGATGATTGTAAAATTACACTACGAAGCTATTGGTACTAAAATTAGTCTCACCCCATTTGTCATTGAAATTCCTCAATTTTCGGCCTCTGTAATGTGTTCTATCTCCCTGTGTTGGTGCTTGAATACTCTGTCCTCCATTTGGTCATCATGATCAGTCCCTTATTTGGTCAAGGATCACTTAAAGGTATAGAATTTGTGTTTTGTTCCTCTTTCCATTTGAAAGAGTCTATAAATTGGGCGTAAAACTTGGGTTTTTCCTTTCCTTCCATTTTCCACAGTCACATTTTGTTGTCCCTATCATTTTTGTCCCAAATACCTATGGAAACATGATTGGATGTAGCTCGGAGGATCATATTTGAGCCTTATAACATTTCAAAATTCTCTGTCCTTGAAGAAAGATTCATCTCCGGGCTCAAATGGTGATTTTCCTGCATTTTACGGTTTGACGGGTGTTTTTGTCTCGGTCAAATTTACTTTTCAGCATCAATGGAAATGTGGCCCTTTCTGGTTGGATGCGGCTTAGTGGGGCACTTTAAAAACTCTAAGGCTTGCTTCAACCCAAAACTTGTCCATGTGGAGGAACGACACTCATTTGAAAATTCACCTTTTGGTTTTTGGCCTTGGAGTTGCGCCAGGGGGACATGTGGAGGTTTCCGTTGATTTTCCTAGACTTAGACAAATTTTTCATGCAACTGATATAGTTTTGGTGGGCTGTCACTCATTTGAGGATCCACCTCAAGGTCCCACCTTAACAATTGCGACAGGGAGACATGTGGAGGCTTCTGCTGGCTCTGCTTTTTACTTAAACTTCTTAAAGTAATTTATCTAAGGGCTAGGACATGTGGTGAGCCCACACTTGTTCAGGGTATTTTCTCTTGGGCACCATATCAAAGTTACGCCATGAAGAGATGTGGAGGCTTCTGCTGGGTCTTCCCATACTCAGAATTTTCAAGAAACTTTCTAAAGGACTAGTACATGTGGAGGGACCGTGCCTGTTTGAAGATCAGACCCTAAGTTTTATTTTGAAGAAGCGCTAGGAGGACACTTGAAGGCTTCTGCTCACTCTGCCCTTTACTTGGAATTTTCAATGGCCAAAGAAAAATGTCTTGAACACTAGACACATGGCGCCTTCCACTGAACCTTCAAGTTTTTTAATAGAGTCTACCAGACTAAGACACGTGTTTATACCACACTTGTTTGGGGTCTCTTCTTTTGGGGACCATCTCAAAATGTGCCATTGAGACACGTGGAGGCTTCCACTAGCTCCTTTTTTCACCGAGACTTTTCAAAGGCCAAAAGGCATTTTTCTTGGGCCCAGGGTATGTGGAAGGCACGTGCTTGTTTGGAAATTTCCTCTATGCTTCTCCTTTGCATTAGCACCAAGGAAACATGTGGATGGCTATGATATAAAGAGGAAAAGGGGCAGAATCATCTGTTGCTATGAATTTCACCTATTTTTCCACCATTTTTCTCAAACTCCTGGAGACGTGAATACGTACTGTTTTTCATTGTTAGTTGATAACATTCATTGTCATCTTTGTTTGTAAGGTGCCATTGAATGGATTTAAAACTTAATTGTGAGTCCAAGGATTGTTAAGGTTAATATTTTAAAGTGGGAATTTCTCAGGCACTTGCAAAAATGGGAATTACCATAGGAAATGGATGCGGGGCAGCATTGCTAAGGAAAGAGAGGGAAAATGGATGAAATGATGCAAGTACAGGTGTGAAAGATGAAAAAGGTGTTACCTCAAGAGAAAAAACTATTACGTGTAATATCCAGCTATGCAGAGTCTCTGGAAAATGATTAAAGGGGGATTTCTCACATGACAAAATAAGAATGATTAAAAGGAATCTTGAAAATTCATGGCATGGCATCCTATTCATTAGTCGAGGGCCCAAGAAACGTGATTAGTTCAAAATTGTTCCACTTGGAATATTTTGGATCTAAAATCGTTAAACATCACTGTCTAAAACAAATTGGTAACAAGCAAAGGTACCTCAAATATTCTTCTCTTTTAGGGGGTAAATTGAGTGATAAAAATGTATAAATGCAATGAGAATACTCTTGCAAAATGTTGGAGGTTGAATTCATAAAGAGAAAATTTGAGAAAGCCATCTTCCTAAAATACCAAGCTGAGATAACTTGTTATTTTCTTCTGTGTTAGATTTTCTATCATGTTAAGCTGGTTGCAAATGTATAGCCATTGATGAGAACTGAGATTGATCTGGAAGCTTTCCCCTGCTGATGAATCTAAGAAATTTTGAAATTAATTTGTGTCTGCTTTGTTTCAGAATGTCTGAAAATAGTTTCTTTCATTCCTATTGTAATCTTATACTGAAATCTTTGTGAAATCAAACATGATCTCATCCCTATGATAGTTTAATGGTATTTATAATTTCATTTCAAGAAGAGCCTTCATCTTGGATGAGATATACAAATTTAAAGTCAATTCACTGTCATTTGTTGATAAAAATTGTCTGTAAGTCTTTGGGTGTACCTTAGGCATGATTAATCAGAGACTTTGGTGTTTAATTGAGTCTTTCAATTCAGTCCTTCGTGTTAGAGTCTCAAAGATTATGTGAAAATGTGCTGATCTGGGCCTCCATTAAAGCACACGTTCTAGTTGAAGGAATGTCTTAACTGTTCTGAAGCTTTCTGTTGTTGAAGTTGTTCATTTTTGTGAAGTCCCTTTGAAGATCTGGTATAATCAACTTTATCCTACTTCATCTCCCACCAAAATCATTTAAAAACCATTGATCCATCCTGAAATATCCCTTTTTTCCCTGTGTATCAAAAAAGGAACAAAATCTACTTACTAAAATATGTAGAACACTCAGGATTTCTTAATGTCTTCAGTAACCTTAGCCTTGTGTTGAAAGTATCTCCATCATTTATAAGTGACAACTCTTAAGAGTTAAATCATGGAGTATTGACCATATTTTCCCAAGGTTCTCTTCATAGAATTTGTGCAAAAGAAGGATATATCCATCTCCTTCATCAAACAGAGGTTACACAAAGGGTCCTTTCACCCTGGCCAAAGAGGCACGACCTAAAGTAGTGAGGACATGTCAAATCCTCTTAAAGGTGCTATCCATTTCTCCACAAATATGAGGTACAAAGGTCTAGTTAGATCTCCTCCCCGGCTATAAATTGACATACGCTATGATATGTCTATCTCTAAGCTCCATGTTCAGTCTATGTTACTTCTCGGCTTGAAAGGGAGAACAAATTTGGATAACAACAGAACCCTACTTATAGATTAGGTCATAGAAAGAGAAACATAGAGAGGGTGAGATGTAAGGGCCTAAATTTTAAAATATATCTCCATCACCAACTTTTGATGTATATATAAAGTGGTGGTTATAAAAGGAGTTAATGTCTACTTAATTATCTATTACATTGTATATTAGATGGTTACCTAATGAATAGATTAATTTATAGTGGTAGTACAATCCATACACACAATTTGGGTGTAGATATAGGAGGTGATTGGGAAGACATGATGACAAAAAATAAGATGATGGTAGAGATAGGGTAACCATTCCCAAAATAAATAGGAGGAAGCATAGAACAAGAAAAAAAATCGGTATATAATTTAGTAGATACTACAATTACATAATGTAAGCATGTTATTATTAAGTTACTCATTATAATATTTTAAAATAAATTGCATTCGATGATTATAAATAATTATTGATATGTGTGTTGTTGATTGTAAGGGAAAATCATTGGTATAGGAAAGTAGATATCTTATTCAACACCATGATGGAGAATAAATCTCTAAATGTTGTAGTGGTTTTCACTTTTTAAAATGTGAAGGAAATTGCAAGTCAACATATATATGGGTTTTATCTAGTAGTATTTCCAATAAATACATCAAAAATATTGGTAGGTTGGAGAGATGTGAAAAATATTAGCTAGATAGATGGTATGTACCCTTATGATAGATAGAGGTAACTTAGAAAATATTTAGTAGGTATACAATACATTAGAGGCCTCAATATCTAATGTATATGATATTTGATGTTGAATTATAAATATTAAAATTTAATGTCACATCTAATGTATTTTTAGTTTTGTGATTGAGATGCATTATTAGATTTATTATGAAAATTGTTCATATGAGATAATATATATAAAATCTAGAATTATACTTGACACATGGTAATTATAGATGGTAAATTTCATTATGTTTATATGATCTTTGTTGATTATTTATAAGTTGTTTCTTTCTATATTTGTCATTTCTTAATTTTTTTATTACAATTTTTTTAATGTCTATCTACTATTACAAGTATATTAACTTTAGGTCCCACATATATTTAGTGTATTGAGATAAACATGTAGGAGATAACCCTATTTGATTAGCATCAATTGTAGGAGGTGGAAAAACCAATGGCTCCACTAATGTAATATTATGTGACATCATTGTATCTATAGAATGGTCCATTTTGAGGAGGAGATGAAGGATGGGATATATAGAACGAATTATGCCCTTTGTTTCCAACTTTTGTAAGAAATTCTATAGATCATCACAATACCATTAACACCATGATATTATAAATAAGGTTGTCCTTTCACCTTCTCGAACCAATTACGTTAATGACGAGAATAATATGGTATATTAATCATGAATTTATTCAAGAATGTACATAGAATCTCATGTCATATATCTGAATATTTATCGAAATGAAGTGTTTATTTGTTATTCGCTATAGGATTCCATGCGGTGCATTAGTTCAAGTATTATCATTATCGAAATCATTTCCTCTATGTAAGACTTTAACTTATTTTAATTTATGGATGAATCTATAATAATACTTGAATGATCTATGATATTAGGAATAAAATCATTAATGTGCATAATATTAGGTTCGCATAGAGGAAGAATTTATTAGTACTGTCGAAGGAATACTCTATAGCTTTAACATTTTTTTCAATTGTTGTTATTATTTGTAATTTTTAACCAATAAGACTTTGTTATTATTTTTCATAAACAAATATAATCTTTTCACATTAATAAATTTGCACAATTTTTAACAAAAAAATTGTAAAAATTCATTTATCTTAAATTTTATTGGTCTATAAATTGATCTCTTATTGTAAGCTTCAGTAGAATCGATAAACCAGGATGTCAAAATATTTATTGTAATTTATTTAAATCATTTAAGTTTCAGGGTTAGCTATTAATGAGGACAAAAGGAATACAATTGTCATGATACACATGTATCATATCATGATACCTAACAATGGGTATCCGAAGGATAATGAATTCAGATCATCAAAACTGAAACTATAAACCATTAAAATGAGACAGTTCACTAATATTTAATCTAGATGAATTGGTTTAGGTGAGCCTTATTTTGTAGCAAGTAGCTTAGATCAACACAAGAAGATCGTCTTTCTAAATTTATGCTCAACAATATTTTTTCCCCAATTTTGTGTTTATTTTATTTTTTCTATCGCTTTGATTCTATATTTAAATTTTATTTTTGCTTGAAAATCGATTGTGGAATTTGTAAAGGTGGTATTATTCCCTATGTAATTGAAAGGAAATGAAAGAGATTTGATAGATTTACTAAATTTTGAATGTTTTTGTGTACGTGAACATTCAATTTTGATGGAAAACTAGGAATTCACCTATTATTCATTATTCAAGATCATCTTCAGTATTTCAAATTACTGTATTTTCCATGATTTTTGTTCATTTATAAGACCAATGCCGACTGTAATTCATTTGGTAAAGTTAACGTAGCAATATTGTAATCAGTGCGCATAGGCTTATTCACAGATGCCTATGTCCTCTTCTGCATTTCCACAGTCACCAAGCTCATGGGAAGGATCTATTACTTTGATGAAATCAACCCCTAGCCCGGTGCGCTTTGTCTGAATCTCTTGGACACAGTGAATGGAGTGGCCTTATGTGGGATCCTTGTTGGACAACTCTTCTTCTGCTGGCTCATCGAAAAATTGTAATACCCACAATTTTAACACTAAAATACAATAAACATAATAACAAGATAGTTTATTTTTTGACTTACATTTCTTGATACATAATAACACAAAAGATTGCTTAGGACAATGCATACTCATTAGACATTTGAAAAAATATTATCTCACATAGGTAACATGAAACACACAGGAAACACATCGAGGCACATTTACCAAAAGAAAAATCATAACACGATAATTTCACTATAGTATACTCTTACTCACAGGAACTTCCCAAAACACATCATTGTTCATATTGAAATATCTATTACAATCCTATTTTTATTAGTTCACTACAATTTTCTTAAAAACACATAAAATTGGACCCTTCATTCATTTACAACTAGGATTCATGTTTTTGGTTAACATTTCATCTATATTTCTTCCTTTATAATTTTTCCGTTTCTGTTATGGAAATAAATTTATATGCTTGATTGTGATTATGAACGTATATACACACATGCACCTTCTCATATTTGACTTAAGAATTTATTAGAAAGATCATTGTTTACTCGGATTGGAAAAATGATCTCGTTACAATGAGGAAAATTCACAAGCATAAAAAGGAAGGTTACTAGATCAATAGAAAACCTATCCCGAGTTCATTTCATAGCATTGTTTACTGCTAACAATTCATTATTTTTGTAGTGCCCACTCCTCTTTAAAAATATTTTCATTATGTTGACATTACTGAAGGATTGATACTTAGACATTTTGATTATGATACATTGATCAGTAGATGATAGACTGCAAATATTGGAACTATTGACATTTTGTGATTCACATTTTTATTATGATACACTAGATGAAATTGGTAGACAATTCGATATATGTTTATTTACATTATTTGGATTGTATACTAACACATTATACTCTGGATGTTATGAGTAGAATTATGATCTCATGGATGTTTGAATCGAATAATTTGATATGTTGATAGATGATAAAATTACTTAACTTTGGATGACTATTATTGATTTTCATGTATATATTATTTCTCGATGTTGTTGATATGTCCATGAGGCTAGAGAGGTATTATGTTTGTGTTTCAGGGATATTTTATCACATACATTGAAAGTGGATAGGGGACCAGTCATAGAAGGATGTCAGGTGTTTTGCCACGTGGCCAAATTTGACAATTGTGTCTAATGTTTATGTGGTTTTATTGCATGCCTAGATAGGAGGTTTTCCATGGGGGTGACCTCACGTGAGTGGCCATGGGGTGAAATGTTTTTCCTTCTTTTAATTTTGTGTTTTCTTTATTTTGTGTTATATGTATTTAATTATTGGAAATTGTAATCACTTTATTAGTAATTATTATTGCGTCTTAAGTAGCTAATCCAAATTAGTTTGTTAACTAAAATAAGGATATGACAATTGGATAATTATGAGGGTAGATGGTCCTTGAAATCTTGTGGATGTAAGTTGGATTTTTGTTGGATTTAGTGTTGTGTACTCTTCCTCAACTTCAAAATTCATATTTTGACTTGGGAGGAATTTTTGGAGGGTTGTCAGACAAGTTAAGCTTATCCCATGGCTCTTAAATTCACACAACAACCATACCTATGGTATGAGGAGTTAATTTTAGACACATATATGAATTTTGGAGTGTAAAAAATTAAAATAATTGCACTTTCTTACTTACCACAATTAATTTTTCCTTGGTAGGCATGGTGTGCAAGTTAGAGTGTCATGTGGGCTTGTCATAAGTCTTACATGTTCATTTATCATTTTGGGCATGTTGTTTGACTTGTGTGTTAGAATGGAGGAATGAGCAAGTGACATCCTACATGGAGCTACCTCATCATCCTCATATCCCATTTCTATTTATTGATTGAATTTGAAGGATGCTGTGTTACTTGTTCTTTTTTATTCTTTTGCACTTTTGGAATTGAGAGCTTGTTGGAGTTGCTTTTGGAGTGTGATTGTCTTGAAGGTGTTAAAAATATTGTGGAGAGAAGAATCTTGGAAGTGTGATGGAGATGTAGGATCTCCACCTTTTAAATTTTCTTATTTATGTTTGTATATGTGAAAATTGTGCTTATTGAGTTTGTTATGGGCATTGTGAATGTGCTTTTGTGTGGTTGGGTAGTTTTCCTCAAGAGTAGAGTGGGATATGGAATTATGGGACCATTGGGGAGGGAAAAAAGAGTTGTAAGGCATGAATTTTGGAGGGAGTGTGATTTAGAGTTTCACCTATGGGGAGTGAAAAGGAAAACATGGACATATTTTTACATACTTGCAAGGGGAGAAATAAGGATGTTTTGTTATTTGTATTGTGTAGATGGAGGCTTTGGGTGGAACTCCTACTTAACTAGGGAGGAAAAATGATATAGTTACCTTATTCCTTTCTCCTTTTGGTTTGTTATCAAACCTATGTGTTGTTTAAGAAAGTAGTAAATTTTTCTGAGTATGTCCATTTGGATATGTTGAATGTTTTGGATTGTATGTTTTTATCGAAACCATTCTTGAAAAAAGTTGTAAAATGCTACTCAAGATCCCTAATTATTATTTGGTTAGGGCTTGGGGGCCAATAAGGGGATGGCTTCTCCTCTTATTTGATAAAAGGTTTGGCAGAGAGCATCCCCTATTCACCCTTTCTTTGAATTATGATCTAAGTTATTTGAAAGATCTAAGAATGAAAGATTGAAGCTAAAAGTTGGGAGAAGCCATGAAATGAAGACATGTGATTTTTACTTGTTGAAAGTCTCTATGTTGTAACTTTATTTTTAATTTCAGTGGAAGATTGTAACTTTGTATACTCGAAAGAAAGTTGTAATATTGCATTTATTTCAAGTTGCAATGATTGAGTGAATGAAGAAAGATTAATTTGCATATTTTCTTGAAATGAAACTCTCCTAAAGTTGTATGTATTCAAATTTACAATACATACATACATACATACATACATACATACATACATACATACATACATACATACATACATACATACATACATACATACATACATACATACATACATACATACATACATACATACACATATATATATATATATATATATATATGGAAAACAAATATGCATTAAAAGCAAATGTGTTGAATTCTTTTTGTTTCTTTTTTGGAAAAATTGAATATGTGAAAGGGAATGAAGTGTAGTAATGATATACTCAATTTTACATTTTATTGCAAAGGAAAGAATAGAGAACAAATTGATGTTATGTAATTTGAGTATGAAACTAGAAATGTTATCACTCTACAAACCAATGAATGGAAGACACCCTCATTAAAATAAGTGTTGCATTGAAAATCAACTTAAGAAGAAAATTTGTTGAAAAAAATGCATTATTGAGGGTTATGTTTTCAGAGAACAAAGCCGCAACCCTGTGCAGAGCGACTGTTTCAGAACCACTTTCCAACACAGAGCAACAGTCGATGAACCGCCCACCAGGTGGGGAAGCATTCACTGGTCCACCAACCTTCATAGGGTTGAATTTTCATCACTTTTAATGAAAAAAGAAAATTCATCCGTGTAAAAACCCATATTTAAGATAAGTGAAATCTAAGCTTAAAACCATCAAAAGGAAGCTACCAACAACTAGTAATTAACTGGATTTAATTGTTTAAGCCTTCCAATTTCTTTTATGGAACCCAAATGTGTAAAAATCATATTTAATAATAATGAGGTTTTTCCCCAATTGTTGAACTCATAAGATGTTACATCTAAATAATAAAATAGATCCATGGAAGGACCTCTATATTAAACAAATGGGAAATCTACAATAGTAAAATCTTGTCAACTAAAACCATGAATTTTTTTCCATGGTTTCTCTTCTTGCTCTCATGGATCCTCCTCCTTAACCTCTTCCAAAACCTATAAACAAGAAAAGAGAAAATGAGGTTGTTTGGGGAAAATAGAAATTAAAAGGAGAACCATAAGGATGTTTAGGGAAACCTAAATCAAAGGGTTAGGATAGATTCAATCCAATGTCCCAAATGAAACCCTACCTCTCTTAAGTGGAGGGTATTTCTTGGGATTGTAAATTAAAAAAAGATAGAGAAGATGGGTAATGGGGTGAATGTGGCCACTTAGTGGCTAGGCAAACCAATTAAACCTTTGATTTGGAAAATAATGTAATCTTTGTGCATGATAAATAATTAACCTAATGGAGCTTAGTAGATGCTTTAAAATATAAATATAGCTTAGGAAATAAATGAATAATATTGAATTATTAATTTAATTCCATTTTTCACAAGCTTTTGTAGAAATAATTTAACCAAGAAATTTATTAATTGTGGAAATCTCTAACCTTGCAAACACTTTTAAACAAAAAAAATTATTACCGTAAATTTGATTGTTAATTTAATAGTTCTATTTTGTTTTGAGATTAGAAGATTGTGGGCGTTACATTTGGTATTAGATATGTGAGTTCAACTCTTGGACCTTGAGCACACTTGGAAACATGAAAAACAACAAGAAAACCTATTGCAACTCTAAACCTAGAACACACAACATTGCATGATGTTTGAAAACGTAGAAAACTTTTAAAACTGAATCAAAGCCTAGATGATGATAAACTAACTCTCATATTTGTCCGTGTAGGAGGTGCAAACTAGAAGAGGTTTATATTAACATGAGAATTGATATACCACTCCCAGATCTAGCAGTAGTAGCCATATTACCTCAGATACTTTAGACACTATAGGATGTTAATGTCAATTTATGCAGAGGATCTTTAGGAGGGTTACATAGCAGATAGGTCAAAGAGCCATCAGTGGAGGCTCATGCACCATAACATCACAGTGCCAATGATAGAGCATAACACTCTCACGTGGAGTCAGTTGGACATGAGTCACCACCTAGAGATAAAAAAAGATAGAGCTTCGGGACACAGAAAAATCTAGGAGCCCTTGGCAAAGGGATGTTCATGCAGAGAGACCTAGGGGCCGATAGTCGACAACAAAAGATCACATCAGAAAGATTCTGAAGTTACACCTGTAAGATTTATCTGGAAACACATGAGGAATTCAGGCCGAGGCATGGTTGGTTAGCTTGAGAGAGTTCTTCAAGTTATGTCCTTGTACTAGTAACACGAAAGCTTGTGTTGCTATCCACCTTTTGAGAGATGGAGATGGATTTTGGTGGATGACTGAGGAGTATAAGCTCCTTGTAGATTATGAGATAATCACTTGGTAGCTCTTTGAGGAGAGCTTTAGGAGTAGATACATATCTAAGAGATTCATCTAATAGCATATCGATGAGTTTCATGATCTGTGAAAGGATTCCATGATGGTAGCAGAGTATGAGGGTCAGTTTTTGGATTTTCTCTAGTATGTAAACTATATGCAGGATGAAAATGTTAGAGTTCATAGGTTCATCAGGGGCCTGAAATTAGATTTGGGAGGGGTAGTACACATTAATTTCCCACAGACTCTATTAGAGGCCATGTAGAAGGCCTATATTGCAGAGGAAACCAGGGGAAGACTCAGTAGGCTCATGAAAAAGTGAGGATCTGCATACATCAGTTGCAAGATAGTAGGTCGAGGGAATCATCTCCTCCTCCTCATGGTGGACACACTTCAATACAGTCTTCCTTTAGGCCTCCTCCTCCTCAGTATCAATAGTAGAAGACTCGACCACCCTTTCAACCTCCACAGTGCTATGATGCTCAAAGAGGGAATAGTATGGGATCTCTAGCTAGGGGGCCAAATAGGAAACATGATCTAGACCGAGCATAATCAGTAGGAGTACGTCCACCAAAACACTTGAAAATATCTATGGCAGGATCATCAGGTTCACTAGCATGGACTACGGGACCACCTGGAAGAGTATCCGTTATCTATCAAAAGTGCACCCTGTAGAGAGATGATTGTAGGTGTTCTAAGCCTACTCTGGATCTATCTCTGTCGTAGATACAATGGAAACACCATAGATATGTGGGTATACCTATTATTGAGGTGAGTCTTTAGTGTCAAGGCTAGTTCCTTTTTGATGTATCGTAAACTAATTTTTAGGTGTTTTGAGGGCGAAAGATGACTGTAAATGAATTGAAAAAATTGGGTGATACACCAAAATTGATGAGGGATTTGACTGAGTAAATGCAAAAATAATTTTAGAATGGATTTTGGATGCACAAACAAATAGTTTTCAATACAGTATTAAGGCAAAACACTTGATGTGTTGAGTGAATAAATCACAACAATACAAAAAGAAAACATGCACACTAATATTATGCAGAAATTACTAAATTTGCAACAAAGTAAGGTGATTAATCAGGGAATTTGACATTCATAAGAAATAATAAGATATACACACCACTGCAAATAATTGGAAAGGAAAAAATCAATCCTCATTCAAAGGGAAAAAATGGCAAAATATTCTTCAACACTCCTATGTCCAAAAAGTCTTCCTTTGTGCTTTACAATTACATACCATATATATAAAAATTATCTACCCATCCCATCCTAAAAATAGGCTAAAAATTGTACTCGCACATTGTTATCCTGTAAAATTGACGAGGGAAATTTTGCAGGTAACCATACCAAAATTTTGTTCTGGTTCCTTGTTAGGGTCCCTTAGCGTTCGGAATGTTGTAAAATCCCTTTCCGAGAAATCTAGTTTTCCGAACTTAGTCATTTTGGTATTTTTTTGGATGGGCGCACCTTTTATCTATGTAACACAGGATAACCTTGTGCCCTCTTTATTTCCTTTGGCACACCCTTCGAAGTGTTGACACAAAAATTGTTGCGCCTTCGCATGATGTGCCTTTCTTGCATGCGCCTAGGTGCATGCACCTTCCTGTCAGCAACAAAAATATTGCACCGTGTTTTGGTACGCCAAGGCGCTCAAAAACCAGTGTCGACAGTACTAAATTTACGCCAAAGGCGCAGATAATTCCATGTTGACAAAACCATATCCGCGCCAAAGGGCGTAAAGTTTTCCATGTCGACACGCATTTTGGTGTGCCCCTTTAAAAAGTGGTTGCTGCATTTATTACACGTTTGCCTATATATAGGCGCATCCACCCTGCCACTTTCACAATCAAAAAACATGTGAAAAAAATTTATTCCTCTGCACCTGTCAACGCGCCCGTCATCCTCGTGTCACATTCGTGGACCCCGCTTCGTTCTTCTCATTCTATATATATTCCAAGCAAGTGGTCTTTGTTTCTATTGTGTTTCTTTTTGCTGGTTGTTTGTGAGTTTGGTGAAATAGATCTAAGAAGATTTAAACCCCTCCTGCCCGTTTTGTAAGTCTCCCCTCCCAAACCATTTTCACCCTCTTTCCAGATCTGCTGGCCAAGAGGGCTCTGTCTCAAAATGAACCCAGAACTCTTTTGCTGTGTTCCCCTCACTGACGAGGTATGACGTTAAAAATCAAAAAATCACAAACTCAAGAGGTTAAAAAACCAAAAAAGGGGAGGTTATCTTTTCCATCCGCGGTTTTCCTTTGGCACAAACGCCATTCCTGCTGCATAAAACACAGTCACGCTTAAGGTGCACTGTTCTTGCTTACAACACGCACCCTTCTTGCACCATACCAAACTAGGAAGAAAACCTGTCTCAGGCGCTGGTGTAATCTCGCTAACAACAACAAAGTGCCATGCAAGCTTTCCCTGCACCGCGCCAAAGTACCCCTTTTGCGCACATAAAGTTAGTGCTCCATGCATTAATCCTGCACCATTCGATGCACCAAATTTCCATGTTACATGCAAATTTCTTGTGCCATTGGCGCATCCTGCTCCCATGCAACACCAAACTTATTTGCATCCAGTATAAAACCACATATAATGGCACATGCACACCCCTTTCTACAATAAAAAAGATGTTATATGTAAAATCCTTGCGCCCCATGCCCTTTGGCACTGATTTATTCCTTGTAACACTCTAATTCAGTGCACCATACTATTAACCCTGTATCCTGCAGTGTGCCTATGCCCTACGCCCAGGGGCCTTAAAATTACTAACTCCTCATTCTGTGATGCTTTAATGGAAGATCTAATAGCTAACATGGCTCTTTTGCGTTGGACTTCACTTCTTCTTCTTGCAGATCAGCAACTGAACTCAGATCCACATATGTCTACATCAAGCAAAAGGCCAACCAAGTCAAAAGGTAAGGCTAAGATTACAGAGGAAGAGATGAAATACAAGTATCAAAGGGTCAGAATGCCCGAGTCCCAGGCAGAATGTGACCTGGACATTAGAGATTCCGAACTCGGCCACATCGACATGGATGATTTCTGGGCCAGAACCAGGAGGGTCAAAGGCAGTCCCTGGATGGACAAGTTGGTGGGCAGTGGTCTACATTTTGCTGGGGGGATCCCCGTCAGTGCAGTAAACAACGAGTTTATGATGGTGGTGGCCCGCTGTTACAACAAGGACACAAGGTGTGTCGAAAATGAAAAGGGTAAGGTCATAATTAACCTCACTGCCCAGCACTTCGAGATCATACTAGGCATTCCCCACCACCGACATTTTGTGGCTGTAAGCCAAGAGGACTACATCAAGGCATGGGAAGATAACGAAGACAAGTGCATACAGCTGATGAACGAAGTGTACTTAAAGAATAAGAAGGTGATAACCAGGTGGCCAAAGGTTATTCACCGCAGTGACTTCTCTGAGGAATTGAGTGATACCATCACATTCCTAAGTAGATTTTTTGGGCTTTCTGATGCCCATTACTTTCATAAATGGATGCTCAGGTACCTTGAAACTATGAATAAGAATGTTCCTGATCAGTGCTTTGAGTGGGAAGAGATCATAAGTAGCACCATATCTGAGCAGCTCCAATAACTCACCACAACGGGGAGGTTCTACATGAACTCCTACGTAGTCTACGCTGCAGCCTCGGAGAGGGATTATCCAGCACTGAGCCGATGCGGAGTTTGGCCTTAGGTGAAGATATACGAATACTACCCAAAGCTGAAGCTAGAAAATAGCATCTTGCAGTTTACCAAAATCAATGATGCTTTCTTCTACGGCATAGTCTACCTTTTGAGGCCAAATATGACTCATGGTCAGACGACCAAGAGCATAGTCATAGTGACTGAGAAGTGGGGAGCACTATTTACCCAACTCCCCACCTTCACCTATCTCAGAGTAGATAACTTCTTAGGGGGAGCCCACCAAATTGCCAAGGTATGTTGGCCCTAAGCTGATCCTATTGGAGCTATCTAGATAGCTCATAACATACCATGAGAAGTGTCTGAAGAGAAAGAAGGGTGGAACTCCTTTCCCCCTTACAGTGGGCAGGTACACCTGCATTTCCCACAACAAAGCCCAGGAAATGTTCGTAGAGCTAGAACTGCTAAATCTAAAGCACAATTTCCTGGTAAGGCCCACCTTCGATCCAAGAAATTGCCTCCCTAAGGCAAAACTTGATCCGATCCACATTCCTTAGATCGAGGATGTCTACATCGACCTGTATCGTGAGGTCCAACTAAGAATAAATGATCACTCTCACATGGCCCTGACAGAGATTATTCAGTATGGCGTGGCCATTTTTCCAAAAGGTTATCAAATTACTGACAAAGAAGTTGATCAGGTGTATTTAGACATGGATGGGGACAGCTGGCTATTTGGCGAAATAGATAGAACAAAGGCACCTCAGACCATTGAGGTAAGGGTTAAAGAAACATTGTGGTGGAAAGAACACTATTGCAAAATGAATGGCCTTATGTACCTCGGAGTAGATTTCACCAAGTCTCCTTTGGGCAACGCACCTGTCAGGCTGAAACATCTACCAAAGGGAAAAGGAAAGGATAAAGAGGGAGAATACAGCTCCACTCAAGAAGAAGCTCCTGAGAGTCCTCCTTCTGCCACATAGGAACAAGTTGTAATTCTAGTATCCCCAGAGAAAGAAGCAGAAGAGAGTGTTCCAATGGGCACATCCACTCAGGATGTCACCACTGGTGCAACCATGGAGGTTCCCATCGTCCCTTCTCCCCCTCCTCATGTGACTCAAGTGACCATTCCTTTGGTCGTATCCTCTCCCCCATATTCTACTGTTCCCCCTTCCTCATCCTCCATCTTCTCTTCTCTCACAGAGCTGTCCCCCACTGTTTCTTCTCTCATCTCTCAGCTTCCTTCCATTTCCATAACTACCTCACCTGCAGTATCTCCCCCTCCCATGAGCACTTTCTTGGCCTCTCTCTCGATGCCGCCACCAAGTGTCTCTACGCATTTCCCCTCATCCACTGTAGCTGCTCCTTCCACCACTGGTCCTACTCCCTTAGGTCCAGCATGGCTTTCTTAGCACTTGAGTCAGCATAAGAGGAAAGTCCGTATTGCACCTATGGACTTCTCCGTCATCCCAGCAAAGGGGGCTAAGAAGCAAAATCCAATAACTCACTTCTCTCAGAGTGCATCTGGGGAAAGAGTGATGGAAATTGTGTATCCCGATCCTTCAAAGGATAAAAAGGATCTGTCTCCTACAGATTATACAGTGACATAGGTCACAATGGGAACGTCTTCTAAAAGTCTTCAAGGAGAGGCCCTATCTGCGGTGGATGCCCTTTGCAAGAAGCTCAGAGAAGAAAAGGAAGAGAAGAGGCTATTAAAAGAGTAGAACAAGCATCTTCTCCACGCCCTATAGAAAATGGGTAGTGCACCTCCTACAACTGCCACTGAAACTCCTGAGGTCCTAAGCCAGGATAAGATAAATGAATACACCAAAATTGGTGAACAAGGTATGGTAGTTTCTGCCTGGAGAGATCAGATCCTCGAAGACAGTGAGGAGGTAATTATCAAGTTCACATGAATTGTATCAGAACATTGGTCGGGTGTATCTCCATTGCGTGACCTATCTCCAAAGAGTTGGAGCATGGGTTGCAACAAAGATGCTCGACCATGGAAATTCGATCACCCCAGGGTACCCAGCAAAATCCTTTGCTGCGTTGGACTACTGGGTCGATCAGATGATTCGTCCTGGAGAAGATAGACAAGGTCAAGGAGGAAGCCCTGGATGTAATGCATCAAATGGAGAAAATTTTCCTAAGAATGTCTCCAGGCTTGCTCACTCCTTCTTTCACCTTGAGGAAGGCAGATGAAACTATTCGGATCTTCAAGGGGATTCTCTCGCAAGGGCTAGGACCAGAAGTCACTTTTGACACTAAATGCATCAATAACCTTCTGTCCTACCGTGATTTTGTGGGGTACCTGATGGAGGCAGGTAATGAATATTTCAAGCTCCCTGAAAAAATCAGAGATGAGCGGGAGACTTGTGAGGTCATTGGTGACCATACAAAGGGTCCTGCCTAGGATCAAATTCAGCCGATGGTCAGTAAATTCATGGAATATGAGACCCAGTTCCACATCACCTCTCCCAAGAAACAACAGAAGCAAGGTACCCCCTTTCAGCCGCGAGACGACGGTAAATAGCTTTCTTCCTCTTGGATTTCTTTTTGTAAATATCTAAGAGTATGTTAGCATTAATGATGACATCATCCATGTTGCACCATGGGATGTTGTCATCCACCAAGTTGCCCAAAGTCAATATTGAATTTTAGATATTTTGTAGATATTTTGTAATTAGTTGTTGGTTTCTTTTTGCCTTCTCTCTTCTCCTTCTTCTATATATACTTGAATACTTGTTGTATTCAAGGGGGGGACACTTTTTAGATGAAAAATAGAAGTGATAAGAAAAGGCTTTGTACTTTTGTAACAGAAGAAAAAATTAATACAAATATTAAGACTTTGTGCTGAATATGCGTGTTATGGATATCTGATCTATCTTATGTTAGATCTATGTGTTTATTCTGTTGGATCTATCTCTACTTTTTTGTCATTTGTTCATCAGTATTACTTTGTTCGTCTATGCAAGTAGGTTCGGCTCTGTTTACTACCAGCCAAAAACATAGACCCTCTGACCTTTCTACTTTGGAATTCATTTCTTTTCTCCCTTCAGATCCGTCTTCCTTCCTTTTCTTCCTTCATTCCTTTCCGTTCTTCGGTAGAAATACTTCAACTAGGACGAGAGCCCAAACCCCTAAAGGTAGAATACTGTAAGATTTGCATAGGTTCCTGCTGGTAGAAAAGCAATAAACCAGTTTCGCTTTGCTATCTCAAAGAGGGGCTATGCCCCGCACACTGTTGGCTTGTATATCCATAGATCTGTCTACCCGACAGATTTTTAGACAAACATTTTTTTGTGACTCTACTGGGGAGCAAACAAATCTAGTAGATCTATGGTAGTGGTATTAGAAAATCAGTAAAAAGAAAAAAAAAATCACTACCTGTTTGCAAATTTTAACTTTTGTTCAAAATCTAAGATTTTTGCAAAAGTGATCCAAACTGAAAATTTTCTTCAGGGATCCATAGATCGGGACTAGTTAGAGATCTTTAGTTCGCTGAGTTTTTATGAAAACCCATATTTTTCCGTAGATCTGAGTTTTTGACTATTTTACAAAATTTCAAACCCTTACCAAAAGTCAACTCTAAGATCCAAAAATCAAGCTACTAAGTTGTCCATCATTTTATCCTCGTTGATCTTCGTCATTAAACCGCAATTGGTTCTCAAAAGAGGGATAAAATTAAATATCTAGAAAATTACATACTGCTGATTTTTGTCAGAAAAATCAGAAAATCAGCAAGTACAACTAAAAAGAGTTTTTAAATCTGCTCCAAAATATTGCAGATCTAGAAGGTACATGTTGTATATATCTTCCCCCCCGGGTAGATATAGACAAGCATAAGAACATGGAAATTAAAGAAACTCAGAGCCCGATATTTATTGTGTCACCAACAGCCAAGGCACAGGTAGAAGGTGCACGTCAAAGAGTGTCGACATGAACATGGATACGCCCTGGCGTAGGTAGAAAAGTGTCGACACGAAAAAGTTCGCGCCAAGGCGCAGGTATAAGGCGCACGTCAAAGAGTGTTGACATGAACAAGGATGCACCCTAGTGCACTTAAGAGTATGACGACACGTAAATGGATGCGCCAAGGTGCACCTTCAGGAGGCGCAACATTTTGAGCACTGACAGGAAGCAAACCCTGACCTAGATATTTAGATTGCCATAACTTTTCAAAGGGAGCTCGGATTCATGCAAGGTTGGAAATTTTGGAAAGCTTACGATGTCCTCTATCCAACTATGACTGGATATATTTAATTGGGTTGGAACAAGTTCTTAAAAATGTAAAATACAGTTTGCCACTTTTTGGGTTTGCTAGGGTTCTTACCTACCACCATAATGAGATGAATTAAATACAACATAGAGGTGGTTGGGGTAGATTTGGAATTCCTCTCTCTTCCCTCTCTCATTATTCCTATAAATTGTAAGGAGGGGCTTCTTTCTAAAGGTTGTACATTCTTGTTTTGCCCCTCCCTTTTTCTCTTTGGCAGGTAAGTTTGTGGAGTTCAAACCTCCCATTTGAAACTGTAATGCAACTTTTCCTCTTTGCATTTTGTAGTGTATTTTATCAATATTTGGAGTAGATAATGCATGTCTGTGGATGATTCTCAACCCTCTCTATGTTTATTTGCATCCTCTTGATCTTTCACTAAAATTTTGGTTATCTGTGCATGATCTTGCATTACATTTTAATGGTTTGTGTTTATTGGCAAGACAGGTGTTCTTCATTCCTCGGTGCATCACCTTTGTTAGTTTAGGTTTATTTTTATGCATCTTCTTACCCTGTCTCCTTGGCAAGATAGATTAGGTTTTTGAGTAAACCCTCTGCATTTTTATGTGTGCATCTGAATAGAGGAATAGGAACCGGATTTCATCCAGAGAGCTTTCCCGATTCACAAGGTCCCACACTTGGGAAAAGATCCATGTTATGCAATCACACTGAGAGTCTCAACCCATCGAGTTTTAGACATTCAGGGGTGATTTGATCCGCCATTAATAGTACACTAGCGGGTGAACCATTTACTCGTAGCAGGAGAGCTCGTGGAGAAGTCGTCCTACTTTCGATCTATTTCAAAGGCACAACTTTAGTACTACATCGGTACGCTTTTCATCACTAATTTCAGCTGACCGGTTGTCCATAAGTGTCTCACCTCCATGAAGGAAGCATTTCTCACAAGGCGCATCCACATCACTTTGTAGTGCTTTTATACTCAGTGGAACTGTGCTTCCGACTCGCGTCCTTTTTCCATCCATTCAAATGGAAGTACCATGGGGAAATGTTATGGGCCCACTCGCTTTGCCACACCATGTTCACGCGCTCCCTCATAGAAACCAGAAGAATTTTCCAAAATTTTATGGGAACAGAAACCAAAACATAGATTCACACATATCCACATTCATCATGTCATGCAGTATCCTAGATGTGACCCATGAAGATGTGTCAGTTTTCCTCTTTCTAGAGACCTTGCAAGGACCCGCAGTGGAATGGTTTCAGCATTTGCCGACCAGATCTATTACTAGATGGGCCACCTTACGGACTGCATTTGAAGAAAGGTATAAACCTTCAGAGGATGCGTTCACGTTATTGTCCAAGATCACTCACCTGAGGAAGGAGGTCAATGAAACCATGTGTGATTTCATCACCCATTTCAATTCACTAATCAACCATGTCCCACCTACCATGCTACCTACGCCAGAAAATTAGAAGTGTTTCTTCGTGAATGCCATGAGCTCAAAAGTAAGTTTCTTACTCTTGCAAGAACAAGTCGCTACTTTGGTTCTCTCCCAAGCTGCTGCCATACAGATTGAAGATAACTTACTAATATCCAGCGAATTAAAAAGAGAACCATCCAAACCTAAAGCTTCAATCCCTTCTTCCGCCACTTCATTTGATCCGGCATTTCAAAAAATGGCAAATGACTTACTCACATTAAAGAAGCAACTAGCTCAGGCTTCTCCTAGCACTTCATACCGAGATGTCCCACGAAGGAATTTCACTTCCAACAATGTCCCACAAAGGCTGTGCCTACCTGCAGCTATTCCACAGTTGGTGCTTGAGACCCCTCCGGTTAATGCTTTAGCTGAAATCAAGGAAGAGGAGTAAAATTATGAAGAACCTTCATCGCCAGGTGAAGATGATCAAGATGTTGGCGAACCGACTAGTGACTCTACTATTGGGTATATGGAATTTGATGAAGAAGAGGGTACCCAAGGATATGCAAGTGGACAATCATATGCTGTTTTCACCTGCTCGCAAGGAAAAGAAGAAGAAGTTGCTGCCAGAATGCAGAAGGAGAAGGCTGTGTCAAACATGCCTCTAACCATCGCTAAAAGAGGTAGTCCACTTCTTGCTCAACCTATTATTAAGTATTTTTCAAAGAAATATTTTTCCCTATCTCCCCTCCAAATCAACCCTCTCCTATTCCTGTCAAGACCAATAATCCTACCCTACCATCGCGAAATGAGGGACTCATTCCTTCATCAACGCAACCCTTGGCCATGTTTGACATAATTGATCATGCTAAAAAGACAAAGATCCAAATGTCTGAAGCTGAGTATCTTCAGTCAAACCCCGAACAACTTGTAAGGTTGACCGAATACATCTAAAGCCAAGCTGTCATAACTACTCAGGTTTAACGAAAAGGAATCCTTTCTACTCCTCCTGCATCTCGCATAAATGTTGCCTCGACTTTTGCATCAGGTAAGATAGAACCTTTCTACCTCTCCCTCCTTATCAATGGTCACAAACTAAGCAACTGCGTAATTGACTCTGGGGCTTCTGATAACGTCATGCCAGCAAAGGTGGCCCATGCTCTGGGCCTCACCCTTACCAAGCATTTTGGCAGATGTTATTCCTTGGAAACCAAGCAGGTTTCGCTGATCGGTCAGATCAAAGATGTGTAGTTTGTATTTGTGGCGTTCCTAGATAAAAGAGTAAAGATGACCATCCTCATTGCCGATATTCTATCAGCATATGGAATTCTACTAGGAAGGATTTTTTGCAGTGAGGTTGGTGGAGAGATTCATATGGACTGGTCTAAGGCTAGAATCCCCATCAAAGGTCTAATGCAAACATTGGAGCTGGAATCACAAAAGAAGTACTTGGTTACTAACTCCGATGACCCCAAAGCCCAAATTCTCTTTGAATCATCAGGAATGGGGAACTATTTCTTGTCTACTGAGTCTGACAGAATGGATGTTCCCATTTAAGAAGAGGATCTTAACAAGATATGGACTTTGCAGTTTGATGGCAGCTGCGCAACTAGTGGGTGTGGTGCTGGAGCCGTGCTAATATCTCCTAAGGAAGATATTATTCCTCTCTCTTTCAAGTTGTAGTTTTTCAACACAAATAATACTGCTGAGTATGAATCTTTGCTACTTAGTATGCAAGCCGTAAAAGAAAGGGGAATCAAGAACCTAAAAGTACAGGACGATGCAGAGTTGGTCGTAAATCAAGTAAAAAGGATATACCAAGTAAAAAATGAAAGGCTCAGGAATTACCGCAACACGGTATGTGAAAACATTGAGGAGTTTGATGCTTTTTCAATAAAATCCATCCCAAGAGCTCAAAATGACATGGCTAACTCATTAGCCATCTTAGCATCCCTCATGCTCCCTCACCCAGTGTTGAAAACATACACCTATACCATTGAGGTAGTTTTCCGCCCAAGTGTGCCAGACAAATCTCAACATTGGCAGGTATTCAATGATGAAAATCAAGTTATTGCCTTCTTGGAAAAGGTAGATAATTTCAGTGAGCTTCATTTTGAAGGATCTACTTCTACATGCCATGAATCGGTTACGGATAAAGACGAGGAATCAAAAGGAAGTGATGGCATATGTCAGCTCAAAGGAAATAAAATTTCAAAAGGTTTGGTTTCATTGGAACGTTTTTTCGATAGACATGATCGTTTGGTAAAAAATAAAAGGTGAGATAATCCTAACTCCTCTCCAGAAACCAAACCGGTCAATTTAGGTTTGGTAAAACATCCGCAGTTTGTGAACATCGGAAAATGTTGCACACCTGAAGAAAAGTGGAAATTCGTCAAATTGCTAAAGAAATACATGGATGTATTGGCATGGTCCTATGCCAATCTAAAGTATTTCAAGCCAAAAGATGTCCAGCATGACATCCCGTTGAAAGAGGGTGTCAAACCCTTCTACCAGAAATAGAGGCACTATAATCCCAAGATCTCAGGTACCATCCAGGATGAAATTCAGAAAATGCTAGATGCAAGGATCATTTTTCCTATCCATCACAGTACCTGGGTCACAAACATTGTGCCAGTATGTAAGAAAAATGGTGAGATACACATATGCGTAGATTTTCGTAACTTAAATCAAGCGTCCTTTAAGGACAACTACCCGCTTCCCATAATGGATCAGGTTCTGCAAGCAGTAACTGGTTCAGAAATGTTGTCCATGCTTGATGGTTTTTCAGGCTATAATCAGATCGAAGTCTCGCCTAAAGACCAATTCAAAACAACATTTACTACCCCCTGGGGCACATTTTTCTATAGTGGGATGCCTTTTGGTCTGACCAACGCTGGCACCACTTTTCAGCAAGCGATGGACTTCACGTTCAAAGGTATGATGGGGAAGGTCATCATAGTCTACTTGGATGACTTAACTATGTTCTCTAAATAGTGAAATGATCATTGTGATCATTTGGAGCAAGTATTGACCAGATGTTGAGAGCACGGGATCTCCGTAAATCCAAAAAAGTCTATTTTTGGGGTCATAGAAGGAAAGTTGCTGGGACACGTTGTAAGCAAAGAAGGGACAAAGATAGATGCCGAAAGGGTTAGGGCTATTCAGAGCCTTACTTTACCCATAAGCAAGACCGGTGTTCACTCTTTCTTCGGAAAGGTAAACTTTCTCAGACGCTTCGTTCTCGACTTTGCTGAAAAGATTTGCCACATATCAAACATGATGAAAGGGTTGCCAAATTTCCGGTGGAGTGAAGAAAGAAAAGGTGTCATTCGAGGATAGAAAAGCCTCTGTCACTTGCGCACCAGTTCTAGTATATCCTGACTTCTCCAAGGATTTTATCAGGTATAGCTATGCATCTGAGCATACCGTATCAGCCATCCTAATGCAAAAGAATTCTGAGGATGTCGAATCCCCGTTCACGTTCATGAATTAAAAATGTCTCAGTTGGAAAAGCATGCCTTTGCCATTGTCAAAGCAGTCAAGAACTTTAGGTATTACATTCTAAACTCTCACATAGTGCGGCTGGTCCCTGAAACTGCAGTCAAGTCAATCTTAACTCAGCAGGAGTTAGGGAGTTTGCGAGGAAATTGGATTGCAAAGGTTCAAGAGTATGATCTAGATATAAAACCAACCAAGCTGGTAAGAGGCAAGGGCCTATGTCAGCTTATGGCTGAAAACTGAGATTTAGAAGACCCTGAAGGAAAGGATGATTGCACCGATGGAGCACAAATCTAGTTGGAGAAAGCCGATTCTCTACCCATGGTTCTATTTGTTGTGACAAACGACAAATGGTATTTTGATATTGGTTTCTTTCTCACTTACGGTGAGTTCCCATCTCATCTAACTACAAAGGAGAAGTATGCTATAAAGCTCAGAGTAACTAGATATGTCATCTGGGATGACGGTTTATAGAAACGCAGAATTGATGGCGTTTTCTTACAATGTGTCGACAAACCACAACAGATAAAGTTACTTAAGATTTTTCATGATTCAGCCTGTGGTGGTCACTTATCCTCTTCCATGATTGCACACAAGATCATCTGGGCTAGGTACTATTGGCCAACGCTGTTCTAGGATATAGCCACCTGGGTAGCAAAATGCAATCTCTGCCAACAATTTGTCGGCAAAACAAAATTGGTTGCTTTTCCCCTCAGGCTGGTCATTATTGACGAACCATTCCGGCAGTGGGGAATTGACTTTATCGGAGCACTTCACCCCCAATCGTGTTCTGGACATAGTTATGTCCTGACAGCAATAGATTACTTTGCCAAATGGGTGGAGGCCATTCCTGTCAAGAATGCCACCTCTCAAGTTGTTTGTAATTTCATCAAAGGGAATATCATCATGATATTTGGTGTTCCACACAAAATCATTACTGATAACGCTTCCAACTTCTCCTCATGAGAAGTTGTTGGTTTTTGCTACGAGCATGGGATAATCTTGGCCCATGCCTCAGATTATTACCCCTAGGGAAATGGTCAGGCAGAATCTAGTAATAAAAACTTAGTAACTATCATATGGAAGCTAGTTGATGAGAGTCAGCGAACATGGCACAATTCATTATATGACACTTTGCGGGAAGACCATGTTACTCCCACGAGGTCCCTCGGTATGTCTCCTTTTCAAGTGTTATATGGAATCGATGCCGAGCTTCCCATTTCCACAGAACTTCCTACTCTATGCTTGGCATGAGCAATTGAAGACGAAACTTTCCAAAATTCTCTTAAAAAGAGGATCATGTATCTAGCAGAGCTTGAAGAAAAAAGAGTAAGAGTGGTCGACAGGATCACCGAACATCATAATCAAGTTAAGAGATTGTTCGATAAAAAATCCAAGCAAAGATATTTTCAGGTGGGAGATCTCGTCCTTTTATGGGACAAATGAAGAGAGCCAAAGGGCATGCATGGGAAATTTGATTCTCTATGGAGAGGGCCTTTCAAGATCAAGCAAATCAATGGAGAGAATATCTTCTATCTCTCGTATCTAGACGGAACTGATCTCCTGCTTCCCTATAGTGGGCAACATCTCAAAATATTCAGGAAGTAGAGCTTGCTCTCTTCTTTGTACAGTTTGCTTTATGTTGTGTGTTTTTTTTCATTGTGTGTTTGCTTCTGTCATCACCCTTTTTTTTGACTCTGTAACCCAATGGATAGGCACATGTTGATCTAGGGTTCTCTACCCTAGAGCTTTGCTCAAAGATAGTCCCCAGAAAGAGTCAGCTGTTATCCCGTAAAATTGATGAGGGAAATTTCGTAGGTAACCATACCAAAATTTTGTTCTGGTTCCTCATCGAGGTCCCTCATTATTTGGAAAGTTGTAAAATCCCTTTCTGGGAAATCTAGTTTTCCGAACTTAGTCATTTTGGTCCTTTTTTTGGCTGGGTGCACCTTTTATCTATGCAACACAAGATAAACTTGTGCCCTCTTTATTTCCTTTGGCACACCCTTTGAAGTGTTGACACAACAATTGTTGTGCCTTCCCATGATGCACCTTTCTTGCATGCAAAAAGGCGCATGCGCCTTCTTGTCAGCAACAAAAATTTTGCACCGTGTTTTGGTGCACCAACGCACTCAAAAACTAGTGTCGACAGTACTAAATTTGTACCAAAGGCGTAGATAATTCCATGTTGACAAAACCATATCCATGCCAAAGGGCACAAAGTTTTCCATGTCGACACGCATTTTGGTACGCCCCTTTAAAAAGTGGTTGGCATATTTATTACACTTTTGCCTATATATAGGTGCATCCGTCTTGTCACTTTCAAAATTAGAAAACAAGTGAAAACACTTTATTCGTCTGCACCTGTCAGCATGACCGTCATCCTCATGTCACATTCGTGGACCCCGCTTCGTTCTTCTCATTCTATATATATTCCGGGTAAGTGGTCTTTGTTTCTATTGTGTTTCTTTTTGCTGGTTGTTTGTGAGTTTGGTGAAATGGATCTGAGAAGCTTTAAACCCCTCCTGCCCATTTTGTAAGTCTCCCCTCCCAAAATGTTTTCACCCTCTTTCCAGATCTGCTGGCCAAGAGGGTTGTGTCTCAAAATGAACCCAGAACTCTTTTGCTATGTTCCCCTCACTGACAAGGTATGACATTAAAACTCAAAAAATCGTAAACTCAAGAGGTTAAAAAACTAAAAAAGGGAAGGTTATCTTTTTCATCCGCAGTTTTCCTTTGGCGCAAAATCCATTTCTGCTGCATAAATCACAGTCGCGCCTAAGGAACACTATTCCTGCTTGCAACACGCACCCTTCTTGTGCCATACCAAACTAGGAAGAAAACCTGTCTCAGTTGCTGGCGCAATCTCACTAACAACAACAAAGTGCCATGCAAGCTTTCCCTATGCCACGCCAAAGTACCCTTTTTGCACACATAAATTCAGTGCTACATGCATTAATCCTGCAACCTTCGGCACACCAAATTTCCATGTTACATGCAAATTTCCTACACCATTGGTGCATCCTGCTCCCATGCAACACCAAACTTATTTGCGCCTAGTATAAAACCGCATATAATGGCGCAGGCGCACCCTTGTCTACAATAAAAAAGATGTTATATGCAAAATCCTTGTGCCCCGTGCCCTTTAGTGTTGATTTATTTCTTGTAACACTCTACTTCAGTGCGCCATACTATTAACCCTACAGCCTGCAGTGTCCCTGTGCCCTGCCCCCAGGGGCCTTAAAAATATAACTCCTCATTTTGTGATGCTTTAATGGAAGATCTGACGGCTAACATGGCTCTTTTGCATTGGACTTCGATTCTTCTTCTTACAGATCAGCAACTGAACTTAGATCCGCATATGTCTACATCAAGAAAAAGGCCAACCAAGTCAAAAGGTAAGGCTAACGTTACAGAGGAAGAGATGAAATACAAGTATCAAAGGGTCAGAATGCCCAAGTCCTAGGTAGAATGTGACCTGGACATTAAAGATTCTGAACTCGGCCACATCGACATGGATGATTTCTAGGCGAGAACCAGGAGGGTCAAAGGCAGTCCCTGGATGGACAAGCTGGTGGGCAGTGGTCTGCATTTTGCTGGGGGGATCCCCGTCAGTGCAGTAAAAAATGAGTTTATGATGGTGGTGGCCCACTGTTACAACAAGGACACAACGTGTGTCGAAAATGAAAAGGGCGAGGTCATAATCAACCTCATTGCCCGGCACTTCGAGATCATACTAGGCATTCCCCACCACTGACATTTTGTGGCTGTAAGCCAAGAGGACTACATCAAGGAGTGGGAAGATAACGAAGACAAGTGCATGTAGCTAATGAATGGAGTGTACTTAAAGAATAAGAAGCTGATAACCAGGTGGCCACAGGTTATTCACCATAGTGACTTCTCTGAGGAATTGAGCGATACCATCACATTCCTAAGTAGAGTTTTTGGGCTTTCTCATGCACATTACTTTCACAAATGGATGCTCAGGTACCTTGAAACTATGAATAAGAATGTGCATGATCAACGCTTTGAGTGGGTAGAGATCATAAGCAGCACCATATCTGAGTAGCTCCAACAACTCACCACAATGGGGAGGTTCTACATGAACTCCTACGTAGTCTACACTGTAGCCTTGGAGAGGGATTATCTAGCACTGAGCCGATGCGGAGTTTGGCCTTAGGTGAAGATATACGAATACTACCCAGAGCTGAAGCTGGAAAATAGCATCTGACAGTTTACCAAAATTAATGGTGCTTTCTTCTACGGCATCGTCTGGCCTTTCGAGGCCAAATATGACTCATGGTCAGATGACCAAGAGCATAGTCACAGCGACTGAGAAGTGGGGAGCACTATTTACCCAATTCCCCACCTTCACCTATCTCAGAGTAGCTAACTTCTTGGGGGAGACCACCAAATTACCAAGGTATGCTGGCCCTATGCTGATCCTGTTGGAGCTTTCCAGATAGCTCATAACATACCATGAGAAGTGTCTAAAGAGAAAGAAGTGTGGAACTCCTTTCCCCCTTACAATGGGAAGGTACACCTGCATTTCCCAAGACAAATCCCGAGAAATGTTTGTAGAACTAGAACTTCTAAATCTAAAGCACATTTTCCTGACAAGGCCCACCTTCGATCCAAGAAATTTCCTCCCTAAGGCAAAATTCAATCCAATCTACATTCCACAGATCGAGGATGTCTACATCGACCTATATGCTGAGGTCAAACTCAGAAGAAAGGATCACTCTCTCCTGGCCCTAACAGAGATTATTCAGTACGGTGTGGCCATTGTTCGAAAAGGTTATCAAACTAATAATCAAGAAATTGACCAGGTGTATCTAGACACATGGATGGGGACAGCTGGCCATTTGCCGAAATAGATAGAACAAAGGCACCTCAGACCATTGAGGTAAGGGTTAAAGAAACATTGCGGCAGAAAGAACACTAGTGAAGAATGAATGGCCTTATCTACCTCAGAGTATATTTCACCACGTCCCCTTTGGGAAACGCACCTATCAGGCCAAAACATCTGCCAAAGGGAAAAGGCAAGGATAAAGAGGGAGAATCAAGCTCCGCTCAAGAAGAAGCTCCTGAGAGTCCTCCTTCCGCCGCATAGGAACAAGTTGTAACTCTGGTATCCCCGGAGAAAGAACTGACAGAGAGTGTTCCAATGGGAACATCCACTTAGGATTTCACTACTGCTGCAACCATGGAGGTTCCCATCGTCCCTTCTCCCCCTCCTCATGTGACTCAAACGACCATTCCTTTGGTTGTATTCTCTCCCACATCTTCTACTGTTCCCCCTTGCTCGTCCTCCATCTTCTCTTCTCTCAGTATTTCTTCTCTCATCTCTCAGCTTCCTTCCATTCCCATAACTACCTCACCTATAGTATCTCCCCCTCCCGTGAGTACTTTCTTGGCCTCTCTCTCAATGCCTCCACCAAGTTTCTCTACGTATTTACCCTCATACACTGCAGTTGCTCCTTCTTCCACCACTGGTCCCACTCCCTTAGGTCTAGCATGGATTTCTCAGCACTTGATTCAACATAAGAGGAAAGTCCCAATTGCACCTATGGACTTCTCCATCATCCTAGCAAAGGGGGATAAGAAGCAAAATCTAATAACTCGCTTCTCTCAGAGTGCATCCGGCGAAAGAGTGATGGAAATTGCTGTATCCTGATCCTTCAAAGGATAAAAAAGGATATGTCTCCTATAGATTATATAGTGATGTAGGTCACAATGGGAACGTCTTCTAAAATTATTTAAGGAGAGGCCCTATATGCGGTGGATTCCCTTTGTAAGAAGCTCCAAGAAGAAAAGGAAGAGAAGAGGCTATTAAAAGAGTAGAACAAGCATCTTCTCCACGCCTTGTAGAAAATGGGCAGTGTACCTCCTATAACTACCATTGAAACTCCTGAGGTCCTAAGCTAGGATAAGATAAATGAATACACCAAAATATGTGAACAAGGTATGGTAGCTTCCACCTAGAGAGATCAGATCCTCAAAGACAACGAGGAGGTAATTTTCAATTTCACCAAAATGTATCAAAACATTGGTTGGGCGAACAAAGATCTCTAGAAAATTATGGGACCTATCTCCGAAGAGTTAGAAAATGCTAGGTTATAACACGAGACATTCCAGAAAATTCTCAACTACTCAGTCAATGATTTGGTAAAATTAAACATTTTTTATCACCCCAGGGTACCCAGCAAAATCCTTACTGCATTGGACTACCGGGTCGATCAGATGGAATTCATCCTGGAGAAGATAGACAAGGTCAAGGAGGAAGCCCTAGATGCAATGCATCAAATGGAGAAAATTTTCATAAGAATGTCTCTGGGATTACTCACTCTTTCTTTCACCTTGAGGAAGGTAAATGAAAGTATTCAGATCTTCAAGGAGATCATCTTGAAAGGGCTAGGGCCAGAAGTCACTTTTGACACTGAATGCATCAATAACCTTTTGGCTTGCCGTGATTTTGTGTGGTACTTGATGGAGGCAGGTAATGAATATTTCAAGCTTCCCGAAAAACTCAGAGATGAGCGGGTGACTTGTGAGGTCATCGGTTACCATACAAAGGGTCCTACCTGGGATCAACTTCAGCCAATGGTCAGTAAATTCATGGAATATCGGACCCAGTTCCACATCACCTCTCCTGAGAAACAGCAGAAGCAAGGTATCCCCTTTCAGCTGGGTGACGACGATGAATATCCATCTTCCTATTGGCTTTATTTTTGTAAATATCTAAGAGTATGTTGGCATAAATTATGACATCATCCATGTTGCACCATGGGATGTTGTCATCCACCAAGTTTCCCAAAGTCAATATTGACTTTTAGATATTTTGTAGATATTTGGTAATTAGTTGTTGGTTTCTTTTTGCCTTCTCTCTTCTCCTTCTTCTGTATATACTTGAATACTTATTGTATTCAAGGGGTGGACACTTTTTAGATGAAAAATAGAAGTGAGAAGAAAAGGCTTTTTACTTTTGTAACAGAAGAAAACATTAATACAAATATTAAGAATTTGTGCTGAATATGCGTGTTATGGATATTTGATCTTTCTTATGTTAGATCTATGCATTTATTCTGTTGTATCTATCTCTAATTTTTTGTCATTTGTTCATCAGTATTTATTTGTTCGTCTATGCAAGTAGGTTCGGCTCTGTTTACTACCAACCCAAAACATAGACCCTCTGACCTTTCTACTTTGGAATTCATTTCTTTTCTCCCTTCAGATCCGTCTTCCTTCCTTTCCTTCCTTCATTCCTTTCCGTTCTTCATCGGAAATACTCCAACTGGGATGAGAGCCCAAACCCCTGAAGGTAGAATACTGTAAGATTTGCACAGGTTCCTACTGGTAGAGTAGCAATAAACCAGTTTCACTTTGCTGTCTCAAAGAGAGGCTATGCCTCGCACACTGTTGGCTCGTCTATCCAAAGATCTGTCAACATGACAGATTTTCAAACCAACACACATGCATGCTAATTTTACCCCTCTATCATAAATAAATAAAGGATTAAAAATAGACATGCTAATACAATGAGGCATTAATAGCCTTGAATACAAAAATACATCCCAGTGACACTGAAGATGAATGATCTATTTTTATAAAGTAAGATGTAAAATTTGGCTAATAATAGCCCTTGCTTACTGTGCAAGTCTCCTCCAATGTGCACTCAATCTCTTTCTTCTTGTTCTTGATGACACTTACATTTTGATCCACTTTAAATGATAACATTATCTCTTTAATCTTTCCCTATGGATGCACATGCAAAAATAACTCTCTGTGTGAGCAAAAATAATTCCTTTATTTGCAATACTTGGAAAAAATAATTAACCCATGTATTCCATCATGATGGGGACCACCTTTTGTTCTGATGTTGACATCTCCTTTGTCATCTTGTGATTACATATAAAATTGACTCCTATGTAAATAATGCCATTGTTTAATTTCTACCCTTCCCACTATGGGGACTGTTATCACCGAATCAGAGCACCCCTAAATGTTGATCAGATTTCTAGTTTGATCACTCTAAGCATCCAGTGTGATTGGGTGACATGGGTACTATATCCAAGTTGTGGGACTTGGCTACTTGAGATAGACCTCTAGAGAAAGCTGGTTCTTGCTCCTAAACTACCTGCCACAATCTACTCTAATGCAGGATAAGCTAACTGTTCTAATCTAAATTTCCAAGGGACCAGGGAAAGAGAATGCATAAAATCTAAGCCTACACTAAAGCGGTGATACACTAGAAAATGAGGATGTGAGAGTAGTCTCCAAATGTGTGAAATACAGAAGCAAAGTGCACACTAGAAGAGGTGATGACAGTTCTCCATAATCTAGCAAAATGCATTCACAACAATATTCCAAGCATACACAATGATAATGGATCCCTGCGAGAACATAATAATAGACACTATATTCTTGTAGAAAGATTAAAGCGGCAAGAAGAATGCAAGAAAACACAGCAGGGGAAGATACATCCACAAACTGATATTTTATTGCTTCATGATATGCACAGTTCAGTCTATTACAAGATAAGGGCCTGGATCATCATGCAAGGAGTCCACTACAAGGGCTTGCAACACACTGGCTTCAAAAATCAATTTTGACAGAGCTTTGTTACCCAAAAACTCTCCCCTTTACAATGAGCCCAACACTCCAATTTATAGGAAAAATGAGAAGGAGAAGAGAAGGGAAAATGGTAATCCCGAAATCTGTCCTTGCAACCACCTGTAAGAGGTATTAAATGGAGTGAAATGATTGTATATTACTTGAAAAAGGCTCCCCATACTGTCCCATGTGCTGCAGCAAAGAAAGAATGATGACCATGCCTCTTAATTGCACTCCCAGCTACCAAATAAAACACTGTTCTGAACCTAGCCACGCTTTCTTAAAAAACTCAATCAATTTCTAATCAAATCTAGAATTTATTGATTGCTGTGCATCGGGCTCGGAGCCACGATTCCAACGGTACCAATCTTGTGTGATTTCGTTGAGAAATGCAAAAGTTATGGCCTTCTGAGTGCGGGCAGCTACTTTGGGTTTGGCAGGTGTTTTCTGTCATTCGACGGGAATGAGCATTAACTGACTGGAGCCGAACACGTTTCCTTCATTTAAATATATATAACCTCATTAAAACTAAGAAATCCACTATTTGTGGCGTAGAGGACGTCGTGCTCATTCCAGAAAGTCCAATTTTATCAAAATCGGAGCTCGGAGTCAAAAGTTATGGCCGTTTGAAGTTTTACGGGTCAAACATTGAATTTTCTTCTCTGCCTTCGGCCGCTTCGGCTTTTTCGCGTCCCTCGCATCCCTTTGTCCAATTTGTCCCAAATGCTGCATGGGACAAATCCTTCCGAACCGCCCGAAATGGGCTTCCATGTCCCTTTTCTGCCGGTGACACGTGGCGTAATCTGATTGGCTTTCTGCTCCTTCGGCTATCCGCGTCCCACGCGTCCGTTTGTTCCCATTTGTCCCAAATGCAAAATTCCTCTGTTTCGGCCAAATCTGCCGCGGTTTGCACCCTCTTGTCCCAAATGTCCCCAGACTGTTTGGGACAAATTCCTCCGGTTTTCGACCGGTTCGCGCACTCTTGTCCTGCTTGTCCTGGTGTGAAAGTTCTCATTTCGGCCGATTCGGCTGGTTCGCGTACTTCGCGCACCTTCAGCCCAACTATTCCGGGCTGCCTTAAGTCTTTTCGGCCGACTTGCGTCCTCCGCGTACTAATTGCCCAGATGTCCCAGACTGCCTGTTTTCAACAGTTAGTCAAAAATTTTCATTTTTTCGGCCAGTTCGGATTTCCGCGTCCCTCGCGTCCCTTTGTCCCATTTGTCCCAAATGCTGCGCAGACCACCTGGCGGCCTTTCGGCCGGTTCGCGTCCAGATGTCCCTCATGTCCCGACTCTTGCGAGGACTAGGACTTAGCCATTTTTCATGATTTTTTCTGGCCCGAGCCTGTTTTTTGCAAAAAAAATTTTCACCTTTCCTCAGAACTTGCTCTCTTCTTCTTGGACAAGGGAGTTAGAAAAAATCTAAGGGGACCGTAGAAACATGAACTTTTTCCCTGACTCAATCTATTTGCCTGGGACTTGAGAATTTAATGCATGTTATCAAAATTTACCCTAGGGGTGAATTTTGGATAATTGGGACCACCTGTGATGTGCACACTCCATCTTCATAAGGGTTTTGACCTTCTTTTGAATAATCATTGCATAATATAAGATATTTATATCTTCACTTGGTCGGAAATCATGGTTATTTCATGGCATAATGTTTGATTGCTTTAGATGGGAGACACATGGAAAATAATATAAATTTCACCTTTTGTTAGTTGGCACATATGGTTTTGAATTTAAATTAATCATTGGTAAATATCATTTGATTTCACCGTGACCTGGGTTTGTATTATTATGTTGGCCCTTTTTTATCATTATGGTGTCGATATTTGATTTCTCAAAACACTAAGGTTTTGGACTCTTAATCAGTCAATGGAAATGACTTGTTTGAATGCTTGAGGATGGCCCCCTTTGCATGATGATTCACTCCTTCTTTTGTCGGTGACTCAACCAACCTAACCATGGTTCGCATTGGAAAATGGATAATGATTCCCCATCATTGATCTTGTACATGTCAATATCGATCATTGATCTCCTGAAAAATATGGTTTTGAATTTATACTGCCTTATCTATATTGTGAACATTTTGACCATAGATTCTATACCACAACTAGTTAGTTTCCATTGTGCTTGCATTTAATTTGATTATCGATTATCAATCATTGATATGTGTACTGTGAAGATCTTCACCATTGATCTCTTAACCCTGTTTGGCATAATGGTTTGGAAACTTGATCATTTGATCTTGTAGTTCAATATCTATACCATTGATAAATAATCAATGAATAAGTTAGGTTTATCTATGGTCGGTTGGGTGAATAAAATATTTTTGAAACCTAAAGAGTTGTTCATTTTATTTTCTCTCCCAAGTAGCGAAACCCTGGTGAAATTTTTGGTGACTTCTATTTTTGATCCTCCTGAGCTTGAATTTGTGCATTTTCTAGTTACTGTGATGCTATGTGAGGTTGGATATTCAGTCTTTGTGGAGCCTTTTCCTCTTAATTTGAGATTTGTGTAAGATGTTTTGGTTGTGGCCATCACTATCTCATTTATCTCAAGCTTTGTTTTGATTTTGTGACTCTTTAGACATTACTTGAAATGAGGTGATATTTGTTTCTTGATCATTATGAACATTACCTTCACGCTTCTTGGATTATACATGCTCTGATAATTTGAAAACATTGCTTCTGTTTGTGTTCTTTGTCAAAACTAAGTTTGAAACTCATTATGGGTATCGTTATTTTCCTTTGCATTTGAAGATCTCTTGAGGGTTTTGAAAGCTTAAGTGAAAACTTGTAAGTTCAAGTTCTTCTTCGAATTTCCTCATAAAAATATGTTAAAAATTTTACGCATGCACGTGTAAACTCTGGTGTTTTTGTTCCACTTTGTTTATAGTCCCTTTCAAAATCTAAATCCCCCACCATATCGGACAAGGTTTTATTCTTGTCTTTTTGGGTGCTATTATTGCTACATTTAGGCAAATGGCCTGCTACGCAGCTGCTAGGCAGCTGTGTTGCTGTTATGTTGTTGTTTTTTAGCTGTTTTGTAGCAGCTGGTTTGCTTTTGCTGGTTCCTTCCTTGACAGATTTTTATCTGTTGTTGGGATTTTTTGGGATGAAATCTTGCTGTTGAGCACTCTTTTATAAGGGTATAGTCCCTTTCAAAAAACTATTTTCCCATAATAAAAAAAACTCTGGTGTTATAACCCAAAATGAAACATCTTTGATCTATGTTGAATGGATAATTGTAATTTATTTTGTTCCACTTTGTTTATTTCTAGTCTTGATGTTTTTGAAAGATAATTTTGGAACCCTTTCTTTGTATTTTCTCATGAAAACCTTGTGGACTTTTAACATTTAGATGACTTACACAAGAACGTTGCCTTGACTCTGAAAAATAATTTCCTTTCTTTGAATCTATAAAACTTGTAAATTTTTGTGAAACCTGGATCATTTGAAATTTGTCTTTAAAATGGGTGCCATTATTGTGTCACTTTGAATTACCATATAAAAGGTTCTCATGCTTGAAATTGACTTTATTTGATTTTGTGTAAACCCAGAATGGTTTTGTTCTATTATTGTTGTTCCTTTCTCGAAACTTGTATTTTGTTGTTATATTTCTCTATGATTGAAACTCTGGTTGGTCGAAAGGTATATGATCAGTTTAATCATGTATACTAAAAATTGATCTCTAGATGTTTTTCCTTATATTTTTGATGTCTTTGAGAAGTTTCTTGGATGCTATTGTCATTTTCTAAGATATACTTTAAGCTTTAGCTGTAGCCATTTTTGAGTTTTGAGAATGCTAAAAGATGTGTTTGAGCTAGGATACTCGAGTTTTAAATGCTTGTAATTTTTCTTTTGAATCAATTTTATCTCATATTGTTGTCTAACTATAAATGGCCATGTAGATATTAAAACCTGATATGGACTTGCTTTCTCTTTCGAAACTAAAAAATAGTACCTTCAAAATCCTTTGTATTTGATTTTTAGTATTGAATTTTCTTCACCATAGATGTTTTTCTCCATCCAAATTCGATCACTCCAGCTGTATGCTAGAAATGGTATGAACATTTAGTGTTGAATCCTTTTAACTCTTCATA